>OX439046.1:55947528-57349694 GCA_949317995.1 Acholoe squamosa
CTGCATTCATGCACCACTGGGGGGCTATACTCCCTAAGTTTTGACACAATGCACACAAGAAACATCACAGTTCTGCTCAGCAGCACTGCATTTGTGCATCATGATGAAGAATGAACATGAAGCCTTAAGGCTCCATAGATTCGTTAAAGGGTTAATAGATTCTGGTGTTATGTATCATCATAAGCTGACATGCTATCTTAAGTACATCCTGCAGCTCTAGTTGACATAGCCATAACTGATATGTATATCTACTTCATCTACTGTCTAACACACCAATTCATTCATTACATGTCCAGAACGCTTGAACAAGGGGGAATATGGCCATGCCTCTATAAACAGGGATGAAAGTCGACAATGACAAAAAAACTTGAAAAAGGAAACAACTTTAAATGCACTGTATATGCCCTCTAGTCCCATCCATAAGTGTGTTACAGGGTTTGTGTGGTGGGGGGGGGGGGGGCAGAAGGGGTTATATAAGGGTGTAGTTTGTCCTCAAATAACAGGAAAAGCTGTTTTTCAAGATGTTGTTCAGATACTATACCCAAAATGTGCACATTATGGCCCTTTTGCAGAATATGACCTAGGATCCCTTCAGAATGCTACTGTATAGCTGTTTTCTAGTCTTGTTCGGATAGCATACCCAAAATATGCACCACCTGATATACTGGTAGTGGTGCTTTTGCACAACACGACCTAGGGACCAATTACAATGTTAATGTATAGAGATAGGTCAAAGGGTGCAGAGAATATATGACCAAAATAGTTACATGGTGAAAGCATAACGCGCAGGAAAGAGGTATACTATCCGACACTCTTCTAGCATAGGAAATATAGCTTGCTGCTAAGACTACACTGAAGAGTGGAACAAACACCAATATAGAGGGGAAAGTTTTCAAGGAAAAACTTGAGAATCCTTGAAAACCTTGAACTAAAAACTGGCATGCTGCCACTGTATGCAGTGTTGTGGGACCTGACTATGTGCATGTATGCAACCTCTGGAGGTAATTTGTGACTCATTTATCCTGTTTTCAGAAGATTTTCAAGAAAATTTATTTTTCTTAAGTGAGTGACAAAAACCTTGAAATCAAGGAAAACCTTGAACTCTTTCATCTCTGAATTATAAATGTCCAGGGTATTGACAAATATCCCAGTTTTGGTCTAATGAAATGCATAGCAGGGGACACATACATGATATTCTAGCCTAATCATTAACAAAGCTATTGACGTCAAACGACCTAGGTTAACGTCATTGGGGGACGTATTTTTAGACAGATGTCCACAAAGGATCAATGTAATTGTAAATGGTCACTGAAGATTTAAATACCCCACTTTACGTTTTTGCAGACACACACAATGTCTTTTCCCCCCATTAAAACACCGTGGAAGCCCATGTTTATCATCACTGATAGCGATTATTACATACCATTCAGGTCTAATCCCACCCCTGCTATCACTGCAAGGTATCCCCCAATCCCACCTGGATGTGTTACCATGGTTATGGGGAAAACCCTGCTCCACGTGTTACTTACAACATGTAACCATGGCGACTGCTGGGGAATCCCTGTCACATTGCATGGTAACTTTGGAGACAGGTTTTTACACCTGACATTGTTATAAATATTGATGAGTAAAGTACAGGTCATGTTTTACAGGTGTTGAGATGTCCTATACTACAGGTGATGTTATTAGCTGGTGGTGTCAGACTGTTGGTGGTAGTGGACAATGGTGACTTATGAGTGAGGCTGGGCTTTACCCACACACTGACATTAACCCTTTAGGGACAGCAGCGTGCTTCGAGGCGTCATGTTCTTTCTTTCTAAATATCATCACGATGCAAAATGTGCAGGAGCAACCAGGGTTGAACAGCTAACCATCGCCTTCATGTTACTTCGTGTTACTTCATGCTATCACATTGATAATATGGATGTGTTCTTTCTGTGAAGTCTAAGACCCCCCTTTCTTCTTTAATTTATTTCATCTTTAGATTTCTGGAAATTCTGAAGTAAAACTTCTGTTCCCAGAAGTAGTGAACTGATATATCATGTTTATACCAACAGTTATTCCCAGGTAGCGCGACTCCTAGAGGGGAGCGCTATTGCTAAATCTGGTACCTGCCTGGTAAGATAAGCACTGATAACAGCAAGCATGATGGGGAGCAGTTGCATCCTTGATCCTCAACATTCTAGTGAGCGAAAGGAATTATCTCCTGACAATAATGCATCAGAGCACTATGCTGCTCTTTAAGTGTTTGGTGAATACCAGACACTGACATTAGTGGTCAGGGAGGTCTGGTAGAGGACAGGTCAGCCTATAGGATGGTAATGGATTGTTCTGTGTGAGCAGCCATCTTGTCCCCTCTTTTCCTGTTCCCCTCTACCTCACACTCTGAATTGCTATAAATCACTGACTAGCTGATTAGGTAGATATCCTAGTGGTGGACCTTCAGGAAGTCAGGGGTGGGTGGTTATAACGGGTGAGAGCTTCCTCAAGTTAACCCCTAAAATTAGCCAGACAATGTTTTGGGGTCTGTGGCACAGATGATGTAGTGCTGGCATGATACTCGTTAGCGCTTCCTTGGTGCATCATGCCAAAGCCTTTTTTAACTGTATCAACCCGACAGTGACAGCATGATGTTGAATTCAAAAATCGCCGCTACCGAAGTCTTCAGTACATCTTAGCGCTAGATGATCTAGCGCTGTGCTGTTGGTAAAGGTTTAAGCATTTTTCCGATGTAGTGATATCCTTCTAGGAACACACTCCTACCCTTCCAAAGTCCCACACCAGGATATAAGTTTACCTACCTACCTGACACATGTACTGGGGTGCTCATGGCTGGCCGGATGTTTAGCCTGACATGAGATTGACACAGTTAGGGGCATGTGTAAAGCACACAATATAAAAGGCACAGGTTACCTTTTTAGGATATAGTAAGCTGATCTCATATCACTGATGGAAAGGGCAAATACATAAATCTGAAGGTTCATTCTGACACACATGTCGGTATAGGATTAGTCATATTGATATTTTAAGATATACTGGCCCCTGCCTCTGATCACTAGACTCCTTATTCAGTACTGTACCTGTGGGTAGGGGGTAAAGAGTGCAAATGGATTACTACAAAGCAACAGCTGATTCAATAGCACTAGGATAGAGCAGCACAGAGGGGGGTGATATACCTGGCATCATACCAAGTTCCATCTTATCTACCAAATTAATGTTAGAGGTGATGGCTCTTTTATATATTTAGTAGAATAATGGATACATTTCTATCAGCATTTATTGACATTTTGACTGGCAGGTTTAGTGTGGCTGGACTGGGTGGCACAGTATGGATTGTACTGGTGCTACAGGTTATTTTTAGCCCCTGTAAACAGTCACCAATGCCAGCATTCCCCAATAGATGGTCTTCTTCTTTGGTTACCAAGGAAACCTTTGTCAGTTCTAGCTGCTGAGCAGAAAACACATCAGCATAGAACCATTGAAGGATTTTAATTTCAACTACTTTAAATACTTGCTTATTTATAAGCAGAATGGTCATTCCAAGTGATGTGTGTAATCTAAAAACATATCACGTTTTATTCATGAGTATCATAATGTCTTTTCTGTGTAGCCACTTTTACTGTCCATGATTTTATACCAAATACATAACAAGCTGTCCTCTAGTGTGAAAATTATCGCTTTACCACGTACTATTATTGTATGGGAGTTCCTTGGGGCTATGATCATGGCTACAGCCTAAAGCCAGCCATGGTGAATATTTGGATCACAAATCATCACACACAGGTTGTGGTCATGCAAACTGGTCAGTTAACCCTTTTAGAACCATTTCATCATTATCCATCTGAAGACCACATAGTACTCACTTTTACATCAAATTCTCTTGCAAGATGCTGATTTTCGACAAATGACAAAACTGCCTTACGAGGGCGATTCGATTTACTCGGGCTGACACTCAGACCCTGTTAGGACTGTCTAGGACAGGAGAGGCGAGTGTGGCTGTGGGAGAGTCAGTGACAACAACTGTTGTTTGCCTTCATATTTAATAACCCCCATGTAGCACAATGACTAGTGTATCCTTGATGTACATGACTGCACTGACAGCGACACAACACTAAACAACCTGAGGTACAAGGCGTTGGCACTAATCGTCCAGTTATAGCGTCAACCATTTAACTGCCCTATAATGCATCATGTGAGCTAACCAGAGTGATGCATACTGAAGGGTTGGGATTATGTAGCAATGGAGTGTTGGCAAGACAACAGCACTCCATTGGTGCATCATAGCGACAAATGACTACTGTCTGAACCTAGAGGCATCATGCAGCTGCTTACCATAGAACCTCGCATATAAGACTCACCTTGTACATAAGGCCCATTCTGGGTTGAAGTGAAGGCTATGAGGCATAGCAGTTGCTTGGTTTTAGGCATTTTAGTACTGTTCAATATAAAATCCACTTATGATGCACATATCCTCTTTTGGGAGGTACTGCCCCAGATCTGCGTATAAGCCGCATACTATACTAATAGTATACTATGGTGATAGGCTGGATACTCCGGTGGACAAGGCGCTCACTATACTGATATATCAATCAGCCAGTGTCTCATACATGAACATTACATGGTTTTATATAGTGGTACATCGGTAATCACCTAAAGGCAGCCTTTTTGACAGGACCATAGTAACGCTGATTAGGGAGGAGTCATTTATCGCCAGGTGGGGGAGGGGACCTGTTAGATATGGAGGGGGGGGGGGTCCTTTTGAAAACGAGCCCCTTGGTGGGGGGGGGGGACCAAAACTCAATCAAACCTTCATATTGGGGGGGGGGGGGTCGAAACTAAATATGGGCAATTCAAATACCCATCTTTTATGCCTCTGCCCTGAGAAGCAGTCTTTTTTTTTTTGCACTCCCCTAACCACAATACAGTTTGTCTTAATATCAAATCTAAATCTGAAACTACAAATGTAGGGCATGCAACCAGCCTCCTAGATCGCTACAAGAAGCTATGTTATAACAACACAGCTGATGTGTCAGGACAGATGTAGTCAAGCTGTGCTAGGATGTAAAATAACACATTTTTACTATCATTTACATTATATGTGACATATGTGAGAGTGGGATATAGTTGTCACCCACACACTGTGTCCTACAGAGAGTCCTACAGAGTACATGTAGTAACACTACCGTAATCTCCCGCGTAGAAGACGCATTGCACGTATAAGACGCACCCCAAACTCAGCACATGCATTTTTGCGTATAAGACGCACATTTTAATGCTGATATTTGTAAGATTAGTACTGTTCTATAGTAAAATTACCCCTCGTATAAGACGCACCCTGAACTTCAGAAAATCCTATAAGACTCCCCAGCATTTTGTTTGGCGTAGAGGACGCGTCTTATACGCGGGAGTTTACGGTACAATGAGTAGGTCAGTGAGGGACACACCCAGTAACTACGAGTCCCTCTGTGAGCTACTCACCAGGATGCACCGGTACACCCTACCGGTATATACTCACTTATACCATTACTGAGGGTTATAACACTGTGTCAACTTGTGTTGGTATCTCATAATCAATCTACATACAAGAGCTGTGTATATAGTATGAGTGTGTCAACTCCCAAATGAGAAGCACCTTCAATTAAGTCCAGCATAACCCATATATCCTTCGAACATAAGACTTGCAATGCATCTGTGTGGCTGAAAATCCTTCCACAAAAATGAAAAGCTTTCTGTGGAACTCACAGAACCAGAGAGTGAGTGAGTAATAGATGTTTAACGCCATTTCGACAGCTAAGTTCATATTCATGGCGAGAACGACATTACACAATTTCACAGAGGAATGTGTCAGTGCCCCCACATATGTGCACCACACACATTCGAGGGGATAGGAAAGAGGAGAAATAGACCCTTTTAAGTGGGCTAGGGAAGCCTGCACAGAACCAGGGCCTCACCATTTTATTGAACACACATGATGTAGACTCTGGAGTGTAATTCTGATTGACACTTTAGAAGCTTTCTTGTAGAATTTCAGAGACATTTATTTTTCTTTGAGGCATGAAACAACCTCTGCTTCACATGAGGTACCACAGATATCTCTGAAGCCTAACTGTTTCCTCTCTGCTCTTGTACAGTTCGTCTCCACTCACAGAGATAGGTTTTGATAGCATCAAGTACCTGTCTTTGACCAAATCCTTCTACCCCTGTCTACAAGGATTTCCTATGAACAGGAGGTAGACTAGAGCTTTAACCCTTTAAGATGGCATGCCTATTTGTATGACGTATCAATGCAACACCTAAACTAAGTTTGGGCATCTTAAGTAATTTATCACATAGGGTAACCACAATGTACAAATGCAGCACTGTTGAGTTTCACGCACTTCTGAGTTGCATGCCTGGGTTACATTCATGCATCACTCTGCATGATGGTGCCCTTTTTAGAGTTTAACCACTCTAGCAGTAGCTCTACTCTAAAGAAGTCCTTCAGTCAGCAGCACTTAGCTACAGGCAGTGGTCTTATTTGAAGTAATTCTAACTCTAACTGTGCACAGTCAACTTGTGGTAGCCTTACAGAGCAGGAACTACAGGCTCATGGAGTCTTTAGTAATGTCTGTATCCACTACATGGTGCCATTGGTGCTATCAGCAGTGGACATGGTCATTTGCACATCACCTCAGAAAAGTTATTGCTCTACTTGCCTCAATACAATTTGACCAAACTTCACTTGTTTCCTGTCAGTTGAACTAAGGCTAAGGTTGAAGATTGAAGTGGACTGGGGTTCAGTAGTGCCACCTGGTGAGGCTAACATGAGTTAGAATGTCTGAGAGGAAATTGTGCAGGGAGCAGACAGGCTGTGAGCTGACACAGGAGGCTTTGTGTGGATAGAACCATGTGTGGATGGACAGTCTGAGAGACTCTTTGACCATTCTAGGCAGAAATTGTGAACGTCTGCGGTGAAAATAGGTTGTGTTTGTAAAGCTGACAGATATCAGTGTGCGCTAAGGCTTGTAAATGTTAAAGGAGGGCTAGCACGGCTAAGACGTACCCGCCTTCGCAAATCACGTGACTACCCATTGACCAATCAGATCGTTGCAAATTTTCCGCTGGGTCCCGCGGATTTGTGCACAATCTTTTGGCAGCTACCGATGTTGAAATTTGCCGTGCTAGCCCCCCTTTAACTTGTCGATGGATACCCTGAGTGACAGTCGTCTCAACTTTGGGAAAATTGTGTAATACTGCTTCTGGTTTTGTTTGCATAATCTTGACACCGGATTCACCGAAGTATCAGATAGAACAAGAATTTCAAAGAAGGCTATTTCATCTGAAATTGCATAAACTGACAAGAATAGTACTACATATCCAGGACCAATTTGGATTTCTTTTTATTATAGTTTATCACTATCTGCAATACAGTACAGGGAACATGAGAGATATATATTCATACCATTAATACTAAATGATTTAGTATAACTGCAATTTAACGTGGAGATTTCAATATTTTTTTTCAACTTAATTAAATACAACCTGCATATATATCAACTTGAGTGTAACTGCCAAAGCTAGACAGCAAAGACTGTCTTCATCCCACAAACAAAATTTTCCATGCATCAGCACAACAAGGCCATGTATAAAGGCATCAGTCCGTAACCATGGAAATGCAAACCGACTTCCGCAAGCCACCATGCAGACAGCCAATTCAAGGCTACAGCTCGCTTAGACCATTCCTGTTAATATCAATAACAAGGTCAAAATTAATGGCAGCAAAAACAAAGCCCTGAAACAATCCAGTCCCAACAAAAATTGAACAGATTAATATGGGGAGGGTAAACTAAAAGCTACAGACAGCTAGCCAAAACTGGAGATGCAAATCTGCAAAGATTACAAGGCATCGCGACCTTCTCGGTTTGCGTTGCATCTTGCTCCGCCAAAGGGGAAAAGTCAAGGTCAAGTAAGGGTGAATTCAAGGGCATCAACCAAGGTCTAGAAAAGGTTATCAAGTACGCCCGACCTCAGGTCCTCCTCGGAAACCATCCTGCAGGATTTTGTCCTCTGAAGGTTGCTCACAGACCGGTGCAGCTTGTGAAGGTTATGTCTGCAAGGTCAAGGTCATTTTAAGGTCAAAGCAAGGTCAAAGTCAGAATACTACTCTATGAAGCCACTCAAGAGACCCCTTTGGTACACTAAAACTGAGTATGTAAAGTAGGGGGAAAAGCAAAAGAAGAGGAGTTCTATACAGTTAGAAAATACCTTTACTACAATGGTGATAAATGAAATTTATCAGTCTTTAGCCCTAGGCTTACAAGTAGCCTTTTTCCCCCACAGGGGAGGAGGCTTATGAATTCATACAACACAAAGCCACAAACATTACAGTAAAGTTTTAGGCCAGTTTTATATATATGGCAGACATGCCCCCGCTCCTTGATTTAAATGCCTGTCAAATATCCTGATGACAACATGCATGCTAATAGGAGATCCATATTTTGGCAATACTTTTTGTGATATATTACCTTGTTTTATGGTCACTTGAGGTTTCAACCTTGCTTTCCACAGTTTTATTGACTGATGATCCCAAATATCATACCGTCATCTGTCAGATTTCGAGGTTGACTTATAAGATACAAGGTTGTTAACTAAAGTTCTCTGAAAATCCTAATGGTTCTGTCCTACTTTAAGTTAGATCTACTACTTACTACTAGTTAACCACCCTCTTTTTCTTTTCACATAATTAGCCGGTGGTATTTGCTTATATCCGATCGACTCACTTGCTCTGTATGTATACATAGTGCATTCAGAGAAAATGTCTTAGGACACTTAGGGTGCCCTTTAATCCTTTAAAGAACCCGTCGTATTTAAATGCACAGATGCGCAACCTTTTTATCAGCACTATTTGCAGCCCTATGGAGCAACTAGCTTCACCAGGGCTGCATTCAGTGCATCATGTCGATCATAGATAGGTGACCCATTCTCCTAGACCAGACTAGGCAATGCACCTATGCAGCGCTGGCACATAATGTGCTATTACTGCATTGGCAGATTCAGACATGGTACGGCCATTGAAGGGCTCAATGCGGGCCTGGCGGTGACCTTTATACACAGTTCTGGTCTGTACAGTAAATATTTACAACTTGATACAGAATAGACTCCTTATAGTTATCATGGTCACTGAACAGCAGATAAGGCCCCCTTAAGGATACTGAATGCGTGCCATTTTGTCGCTAAGATGCACAAATGATGCACTGGCGATTAACTCGCGAGTAACTCACCAGTGCAGCACATCACCAAAAGATCAGCATGACACACTAATGAAGTACTGGTGCACTTTTTTTGGGCTGCTGCTGCTGCATCACAAAGGAAAATGAATGCCAAACCCCAAAGGCTATCCTGTCTCAATCAAAGGGTTAAAAAGTGGCATGACACTCAAAACTCGCAAAGTGTCAAACATTACTGGATACTTAGACATTGAAGTAGGCTTAGTGAAAAGAAGAACTGTCACAGAACATTTGGTTAGGACACTGAAATTGGTGTATTAAATCCTCCAGAGTGTGGAAACAAACTCCAGGTGCACCTTATTATATTGCTATGATCTTAGGGTGGGACTTAAAGTTTATGTTAAGTCACCTTATAAAGCGAGGTACATATATGCAACAGCTCTGTCATATATATATATATATATATATATATATATATATATATATATATATATATATATATATATATATATATATATATATATATATATACACATATACATATACAATATGAAATGACATCCATGTTATAACTGTCTGTGTATATATAGCCTGCGTGGCACACTTATACAACACAATAGCACTGGTTTAGGCCTTTACACCTTTAGCCTTTGTCACACCCCCCCCCCCACCTTCCTGCCACCACCACTACCACATATCACACAGTATATGACCCAGTCTGGTACCCATCCTCTGTACACACATACATGTATACATATCCTCCTGTCAATCTCTTAACTGTTATACCATACTGTCCCGATCTGATTCCAGGGATTATGCATAACCTTCAGATCTTTCTTTTGTGAATTCAAATTGTGGAAAGGGAACGTAGTACATTGGTTTAATATGTTCAAAGTTTGTGTAGTATCTTGACCTTTTCTCTAAAAAAAATATCCTAAATAAGCACTCAGACCTTTAGAGAGTGACTAAGTTGTGTACAAACCCTATCTCTGGGTACTTAAGCACCATTTTAAAGTCCAAAAGTTTCCTGGTTCTTTGCGACAATACCACTTTGAGACAATACCTATGCTCATTAAACCCCATTGCTTAATCAACATTCCTCTTTTCAGTCAAACCTGAGAAGTACACAAGTTTTCTTTCTGTATTTGTCTATAGAGTCTGGGTTTGACTTAATAGAATGGGTTGGGAGATGTGGCTTTGAGAGATATCAATGGCCATTTTGGTCTTGCCGCTGTATACTCTATCTATGTAGATCCCCCATGACATGTAGACTTTGGACTTGTTTGTGGGCCTGTGTCCAGGTCTGAGATGATGTTATAGTCTAGTGGTAGGTCTATACATCCACTATAGTGGTGGGGTGGAGGGTTGTTTTATAGCATAGATGGCTGAGGTGGGCCACACTCAATATATAGCTTATCAGTGTGTCTCCTATTTCATAAATGCTACTATGACATCCTAATCCCTCAATGTAAAATATCATATAATATGTTTCTTGGCAATTGCTATAAGGTTATGCAAAGTTTACTGCAACAGGTCAGTAAAATGGCTACTAATCTAGTCAGTATCTTGCACCATGGATAGTTATGTTATTCATCTGATTTGTAAAAAGGTCAGTTTAGTTTAAGTTAAAAGAAATACATGAGGATCAACAGTACATTTCCTTGTATTATTTCCATTGATTGTGTAGATTTCCTCCTAATTTTCCTCCTAATGTTGGTTTACAGATATCAAACAGCCAAAAGGGCACATCACTCACATTTGATATGACACTCAGAGTGTCCATGTTGTGAGTGAGTAATAGTTGTTAAACGCCATTTCGACAGCTAAGGTCATATTCATGGCGAGAACTACATTACACAATTTCACAGAGGAATGTGTCGGTGCTCACACATATGTGCACCACCCACATCCGAGGGGATACGAAAGACGAGAAATAGACCCTTTAAAGTGGGCTAGGGAAGCCCAGTCCATGTTGTGGACATGTATTTAGTTGTTTGGCAAGGCACACAAGGTGCCAGTAATGACCAGAACTGTTTTGGCTGCAGTCTCTCCATATTCTGTCACTCGCTGACAAAATACATTGTACCTCTGAAGTCAGTATTATGTCCAAGGGACATGGAGACGGATACATGTATATACCAGGCCACAGGCAAATGATTCATATTCATGTTTAATAAACAAGAAAAATGTAGCAAGGACCACGGATAGGAGTTGCCACTCTGCGGCCGACGTGACGTCACGGCCGAAGTATGACATCACAAATTGCGTCACAAGGTGACCGTGACGTCACTGACAAACCAAGAACATAATGAAGTTGCTACTGTCGCTGTGCTCCCGGCCGCTATGCGGCAAGCAACTCCAAAAAAAATAATCACTATGTCTACCGGGCGCCATGATGCACCTTGCAGAGGAGGGCGAGTTTCGCGCCTGATATATGTACAAGTATTGATTTTGCAGTCACAGTTAATCAAAGCCGCAAACGGTTCCAATGGACACATAAACGCAGGACCGACCAAAGGGATGAACCATAAACACTCGCCTATAAGCAGGACCCCTAACTTGGCGAGAGGCTATAAGGTGCAGGAGGTCCAATGTTCGCATATATATTCTGGAGTTTACATGATGCGGTTCTATAATACAGGCCTGTAACACGCTGCATCAGCATATAGCATGATTGCCAAAGGTTCTTCTATTTAGTCACCTTCCGAAACTAACCTGAATGGAGCTATGACAGATTTTAGTTCAGGAAGTCATGAACATTCTGTACTCATAGTTCCCCTGATGTTCAAAGCAGAGGGCCATATGTCAACCTAGAAGTTCTTACTTAAGATGGATAACATTGAACTGACAACAAAGTACTGGTGACCATCTAAGCGTACTTAAACGGAATAATACGATGCACTTTTCTTATGATGCACGAATGCAGTCATGGTAAGTGAGTGAGTGAGTAATAGATGTTTAACGCCATTTCGACAGCTAAGGTCATATTCATGGCGAGAAAGTCATGGTAAGTAGCTCACCAGTGCTGCAAACACGTTTTGGGACCAATAAAATACAAAAATGAGTTTAAAAAAATGAGAAATAAATCTATCTAGTGGGTCCCACATAGCCATGTGAGTCAGGCCTGCAGCGTGGTGTTGTGGGTCCAGCTAACCTCTACACAGTCATGTTTATAGGTAAAACCTACCCAACTGACACCACATGTGTTGCAGCTAAATTAGAACATGGACTCTGTTTGCAGGAAACTAGAAACAAATAGTATTAGAAAGTAACTATGTGGACAAAAACCTCCTCCACCCACCCAGCAGCCACATCCTACTGGTATGGCGATGCACACTGGTAACCACAGGGACCAACCTCTGATAGAGCTAAACCCTTAAGGACTGCATGATGCTTCAAGGTTAATTGTTCATTTGTTGGCATAATGCACCAAAGCCGTGCCAGGATGTATACGCGGAACCGTGCCAACCATGCAAGAGCGTATCATCCTTGTATGACAGTGGCAGATTTAGAGTGGGGCGCATGCACCCCCTTTTCCCCAGTTATTAAGAGTTTAATTAAATATTTTGAACCCCAAGATTTCCTCAAAAGTACGGGGTGTGCCCCCCCCCCCCCCCGCTTTGGGCCGTGCCCCCTCCTTTTCCAGATCCTGGATCCGCCACTGTATGATGCAGCACGAGGGGGACCATTATTAAATGGAGTATGACCATAGTCTTAAAGGGTCGTAAATAATTACATTACACCATGGCATTGGGCTGACTATAGCTACAGTTAGCCCCATCAATTCTATCACAAATCAAATTTCATCTGTCTATATCATCCTTTCATTACTTTCTTTTATATAACCACAATCTAAATTTCTCCTATGTATTCCATATACATTGAAGACTATTTCTGATCCCCATATTGAATTTCACCACAGACTATAGTATGGTGACCTAAGTCAAGGTCTTTGAGTGTACAGATCTGGGTTGGTTTTAAGGATAGTTATAGTTAAACACTGAAGACTACTGTTTATACTGAGGTCCACATGTGGTTAGTCTACATAGCACTGAATGCACTCTGATAAAGGTCTCAGTCACTCAGTCAGGCCTCAGGTCAGAACGTCTAGTATTCTGTGGCTACTTCTAGGAATCCACAAGTCTGATGCCTTGTACATATATATGAACACATCCTACAGTAATAGAATAGACAGCTTAATATTTCTTTTGTTCTGATACTAGTCAGTCCTAGGGAATTGTCAGAGATCTGTACATTTGTATCAGTATTCATGAGCTGGCCTGGTAAAAGATATAAAGGACCAGGCTGAGTGAATACATTGTAGTTCCTGGGAAGTGAGTGTGTAAGTGTCAATAAGTACCACTGGATTTTAAACAAAGGCATTTTACAATGCTGAATTCTGACCTGAGTGAACACAAATACTTTATCAGGATACTCTTCCTTATCTTTATTGTCAATATTTTATGTGGGGTAGAGTATGGATCCACGAACTCACATGGCAAGCACAATGTATCAACATGTAGATGATATGGACTTTTGTTATTGTTCTAACTATGGCACTGTTTAAAACTAGATCCCGAGAGAATGAGTAATGTAGCTGTATATCCACATAAAGGGTATGGGATTGTTTGGTTTTCTTACAACTGGTTTATAGTGTTTATATTGTCTTAACCATTTTATTCCACTGGTGCTCAATGTATCCCAACCCAAATGTCCAATGGATCTGATAAAAATACACGAGAACCATCACTATTTGAAATAAATGTCCACGTTGGACATTATCTGATGTGAGTCAGTTATTCACTGACATCATGTCAAGGTTAGTGAGTCAGTCAGAGTCAGGGGTATAGGGGGCGCTGTGGTCGTGGCAGGAGGGATGAAACCTTTTCCAAGCCTCATGATTCTTCAAGGTTCACGCCCCTTGGTCATCCATCATGCCGCACCCAGGCAGTGCTGGTGAGTCTACTCCTCAGAGCTGTATTGGTGCGTCTGAAATTTTGAATGTTTATTTAAACATTGAAAGATCGGTATAATGTATAAATGCAGCCCTGCTGTGGCCCTCGCAAGGGCTGCAGTCATGCAAAACGATTTGTAACCAATGATAATGGCTATAAAGCATTGATGCACTATGCAGTCCTTAAAGGCTCAAGTAGTGATGAGTGTGAGTGCCAGCCTGTATGGGTGAGTGTGTATGTAGGAGGTAAAGTGTAGAGGAGGTCTGGTTTTCATTATAGAGAAGCATTAGAGAGGCTGAAGTCATGACTCGATCTGTTTGCCCGCTTTTAACCATCTCTTCTTCCTTCGGCTCCATCTCGCTGCAGTACTACTATAAAGCCCCGCTCATAAGCCGGCCGCAGTCATAAGCCAGGTTTCTCTATGTTCTAGAGCAGGCGACTTACTCACCGACTCTGTGTTAGCCCTTTAGGTTTTGCATAATGCATGATACTGAACGTTTGAGTTATTCACCAAGAATGTTCTCTGAACCTTAGAGAACACGACTGGAATGCACGGGAATGGGATCTAAAGGTTAATAGATAAGCACAGACTGGAAGGAGCGAGTTTGCTTCTCTCTTTTTTATTATCTTCAGTTGATTCTATCAGGTAAAGGTTTTGTAGACAGCATCATCTCCTAATATCTGGTACCTGTCACACACACTGACATAGCAAAATCAAAACCACCGCCATACAAGAACTAGACTGCAATACTACTGTCCAACCTGTGGTATAAGGCAAATAAGTCACATTTCTAGTGAGATTATGAGAGCATTTATTAACTGCACAGATCTTGATGTTGTTAAATTCACTCTGCCAACCATTTCAAGACCCACCAAAAACATAACATGGTAAGCATATTATTGCAAATAGATTTTCATTCGAATGAAGCCACTTCAATTTCCATGTGGCTTCTTGTGTGGCTTCTTCTGTTGAAGGAGCTTTGATGTTCAGATCAATTCTTAATCACCAAACACCAGAAACGGCATCAATTTGATTTCATTTTAAGTGGGTTTTACATCATCTGAGACCTAGATTCCCAAGACACACTAGCTGTCTGTGCATATCATGGATCATCTCTAAATGTCTCTTTTGGAATCCCAGACCGTGGCTTCTTTCTACCTTTTTGAAATTCAATTTCTTTGTTGAATGTCCTTGTCCTTAGTTGTATGGATGTGCCTTGAAATTTGTTTCAACTTTGCAAGTTGCTATCAAGGGCCTACAGTGTCTATTGTAAGGTGATAATGGCAGAATGGAGCACAAGTGACATATATAGGTGTAAATGTGGAGGGTGAAATTCAGTGGCAGAGGAAAAGGGCAAAGGGTTAGTCTAGTACAGGAATAGTCCTCTTTGGACACCTTTCACAACCAGTTAAGGGTCCTAGCTGTGCACTGGCCGTATTCCACTTCTTATGCCTGCAGTCTCACTCGATGAAGATTGGAAAGATTGATACGGAAGAACAAAATTGAGACTGCACAATTACGCCTTTTTTGCAACTAATATGTATTCAAATGCAGACTAGAGAGTGCTGCACTCTTGCATCATGACGACCCTACTCGGTTGATCTGGTTGAATGATTCCTTAAGCCAACTGGTGCTTCAATAGCACATTTGCTTCAAAATGGCGGGCCTACTGTGTAGCCTACACATTGAAGAGTCCCATGTGGATAAATGGTAGTCTACTAGTCCACAACAGATGTTTAACCCTGTGAGAAGTGGGTGAGTAACCCGGAGGCAATTCACCCTATGCTATATGTCGCATACGCAGGAAAACTGGCAATCAATGCGATTCTCGGTTCACCAACCTTAGACAGCACATTGTTCCTTTTCAAGTCCCATAAAGTGACTTACCACACCCCGATGGAGATTGTAACAGGAAGAAGACTACTTGCAGAGTAATCTTGTCTTTTAGGTTATTTAAAAGGCAATTCCGGAATAGCTCAAAAGAAGGGCCACGTTGAGAGCAGATATGCTATTTTGGTGGGAGAGTGCAGAAATCAATAAGCAGGCAGCCAGACCACCAGCTGAACGACCACACTCTCCAATCACATTCTCCCAATGGTATATTGCCCCAGACTCTGCGGGGAGAGTGATGAGCAGCTCATGGCAGATCAATCCCCCAGATGGGAGTCTGGTCTTGAGGGAGGGAGTAGCTCAGTGAGTGGGTCCACATGGGGCTTTATACTATTTTTTGTATCTACTCAGCAATAGCCCTCAAACACCGCATGCACTAGCTCTGATGCATTATGCTGTTTCGTTTGCGTCAAGCATGAAGACAGACACAGCGCGTTACTCATCACTGCTGAATTAATGCACCTTGCAAACAATACAGGGACGATATACTCCTCAATAGCTGTGGTCAGTAACTTGCCAGCATCACATTGGTGCATCATGACAACAAATGAAGAAGAGGTATTTACATCATGCAGTCCTTAAAGGGTTAAGTGGCCTGCTGCTGAGGGTAAGGAGGTCTGGTTTGCTTCATATGAAACAGTTCCCATTGTTCACGACCTCTTGTATTGACTGTAGTACATTACTGAGTATTTCCTACCACATGTGCTGCACTCTCCAACATGACCTTAAGTTTAGGTTAAAAGTGATCAATCTAAAAGGGACCTTGAAATGTCCTCTATGGGGAATCATAGGTCCTCTATGGGGAATCAAAAGCTTGAAATCCTGGTAAAATTTGTAGACTCTCATTCTTATGAACTTATTTCGATTTTAGGGTCCTTTTAACTTCGATCATAAGTCATCTAAATTTGCATAAAACCTTTTAGGGTATTTTAAATATTTAAGGACACACAGAGAATATCTTTTATAGCTTGTCCTTTAGTCTATTTACTTATACACCTAACAATGGCAAACCATTAGTGACTAAGTCACACATGCCAGAGGCACTGAGGCTTTCAATGAATTAAAGCTACAGCCCATCAGTTTCCCTAGTACAACTAAATGCCCTTTTTCACTGCGGTACATCAAACGGGGTAACCTGTTTGTGCCTCTAACACAGGAGAGTGGTACTGTGGGACACAGGATAACCATATTACCTGGTTACCATGTCCCTCATGGGACGGCTATCTGCGGTGGAGGCTGACTAGATCCATGTCCAGTATTCAGAATTTAATACACTGGTTGGTATGTGCAATGCAATGCCCGGCATTAAGTCTGCACAGCAACACGGCCATTTTGAATGATTGAATATTCCTGATTGTGGCAAAGCATTTGTCTTTGTATGACCAAAATGGCGAGATGTATACAAGCAACTAAAACATACCCTCATCCTTCCTCTGTAACAAAATTGCCATGGCACCATCTGGGCCCTTAATTATTTAGAATCTAGGAGGAGTCCAAAAGACTAAGAACCCATTTCACTGCAATGAGGAAGCCTGTTCCCGTTCGTTTTCAGATTTAATGAGAATGTCTGATGGGACGCTGGACATAAATGTGATGAATGGGGTGACACAAATATGCTTCTATTTTGTAAAATCCTTTGTTCTCAAAGCTTCCCCAATTCAGAAAGCAGCACTAAATCATAATTCAGCTATCACCATCTTTTTTTTCTAGATTTCCAGTTATAGTAGATGTACACTAGCCTACATATCCTAGAATTCTAGCCTATGTAACAATATGTTTTTTTTTTTAATGCACACTTAGTTACCCATCAATCGCCACTATACTGAATAGGTTTGGGTACACAAGCACTGTTGTGGAGACAATTGCTCTATAGCCTTGTTATTGGGGACTTTTGGGTTGTTGTACCCCTGACCATATTTGGGTGACACCACTTACCCTCAATACCCAAAATACAGGCCAATATATCCTGACAGCGCATAATGGAAATGGGTGTTTTGGGGCCACATTAAAGGCTATATACATTATAGAAGGGTGCTGAAATGGCTATAAAATATATAGATCAGCGGACAGGAGATCAGTAAAATACTGCCTTTCATATCTTGTAAGAGGAGTCATCAACAAATTTATGATGGTGTGAAAATTCAAGGCCTCATGTTGTTATATAGCCGAATATATGCAGAATTGTAATGATGCAAAACGATACTACATTGCTGCATCAACGTGATGAATAGACATTGAGGTATCATGCCCATCTTAGCGGGTCAGTTTGATTATCGCTGAAGCCACCTGAATTTCAATGTGGCTTCTGTAGGGAGACTAAGTAACGTCACATGACCGCACGTTCAAGGCCTAGCATATTATCGCCCACAGGCTTGAAGGATAGGAGAATTTTTTAGGCCTAGCATAACTTTTTTAAGAATGAGAGTTGAGCCTTAAAATTTCATATATGGTGGGCCTCTAGGTCAATTCAAATATTGGTCATTTTAGTTCCAAATCAGATTTTTTTTACGACATGGTTTATCGTGAGACTTAGGCTCCCTATTGTGGCTTCTTCTGTTACGACCTTTTTACATGTCAGACCAGGTTTTCACTGATATATTTCATCTGATTACAAGTGCCCCAGGCACAGCTCCATTCCCGAGAAACCATCTCTAATCACAATGTAAAGACACCTCTTACTATTTAGGCCAGACCTAATCCTAAGATTACTAAATACTGCTATTAGGATGCTCCAGATTCCCTAGAAGCACCCTGCATCCACTCTGACTGTGTGTTATCAGTGTACAAACAGACTGAAGGAGGGTGGAAAGGCAGGGGCTGTTTGGAGTATGTCTCCTTGGGATTAGAACCCCAGCATCAGGTAATTAGGGGGCTGAGACCTTATCCAACAGTAGCCCAAATTGCAGTTATATAGGGATGTATGCTACAGTGTTATAACATGAGTGACTGAAAGAACTGGGTTTGTGCATACCATTGAAATCAATATAAGTACATAAGTCCTCTGGGATTGGGATGCTGCAGATTCTACCATGGTCATATCTAATCTGTCCTTTCCAATACTACAGTTAACGAAGGAAAAGGTGAAAGAAACAAACAGTAATTCCCATAAGGGTAGGAGTAACATGGCAGCCAAGACATGAGGATCTGTTATAGTGATTTACATGTCTTACAGGTCACTAGATAAACACCAGTCTGAGTGTTACACAATGTTAGTTAGAGTCATCATCTAACATCAGCACACTTGAGCCACAACCCAGACCTGCATGGTCACAACCCCCTGCTCTAATAGGTCTTAGTTTTCCACAAGTACATTATAGGCTTTATCAACTTACCCAGGAATGCAACTTCTTGCTAGCTTTTGTTTTAAGAAAGTGGATTTTTTTTACCTGATGTCATACAATTTTATTTAACATTGCACTACCAATATTCCTTATCACTCTATCATAAACTTTGTCATTGCGAACATGATGCCAAAATATTGGTAGTCATTTAGAAAATAGCAACCACTATCTAAAATAGCTATAGCATATAATAGAAGCTGTGGCAGGTCCTCAAAATAACCTCCAACTTTATACCCTGCCTGCAGCTTCTGGTAACCATGGTTACCGACCCCACCTGTACACCTACAGACAAGGTGAACACAGACCACTGGTACTACTCCATTCAAACCACTGTGATAAAACGCTTCCTGACCAACACACAAATACATCCGCCACCATGCGGGTACCAGCGAAAACCAGACTAACCGATACCATTGCCAATACATGACAACCTCTATCAGAGAGCTTCTGTATGTTGGGAAGGACTGGGCTGAGTGAGCTGGTACAGCATGGGAGACCATTCTAAGACTTCTATCATTGCACTGTCATCTACAAGATATCCTCTAACATAAAAAAAGAGACACCAAACACCTCTATCAGAGAGCCTTCCTGGATGTGTGAGGTTTGAGCTAGATAGCTGGTGCTGCAGGAGACTTTGGAGCAACTGATGTGTTTCTGTCATATAGCTGCGCTCTGAGAGATGAACCCATAATAGGAACACATGACAATATCTATCAGAGAGCCTATGAATTTGTACTCTAGAATATGGGTGTTCGATCTGGTGGAGTTCCATAAAAGTGTCTTTCAGCCCCCTTATTAGAGCTACATGTATGGCCACTTGAGTGACATGACAGCAAATCTATCTATTTATCATCTGACTTATAGTTGTTACCTTTGCTAACAACACCTGTGAGGCTTTTGCACAAAAAACTGACCCATTACCAGTAGGTAGGTATGTGGCATAGAAGTACACAGCCATCACTCACCTACCCCAAAGCATTCTACCTAACCCTTTTTCTTATGCTCTGGTGTTAACTCAAACTGGTATGCTCAAGTTGCATTAAACCTCTGGAGACAACATGAGCCATGAACTAAAAGCTACATGATAAATTTTTTCTCTTCTAATTCTCCAAGAGAATTTTTTCATTGAGAATTCTTCACACACTGTAAACAAACTGCTGTGACAGAAGCATCCTTTTTAATGCCGGTGGTGGTAAATTCACAGCCACAGCTAGAATGACTTAATTCAGCTGCATGTATTCATCTTTTTCTACCTTTCTAAAAACACTAATTAAAGAAGACATAACCCATTGATTGAATAATGAAAGAGTGTGGGGAAGGAACCCCTAATTTCAAAAGCAGCTTTACCTTGCATATATACATAAGTTCTACACAATAGCTGGCCAGCTGAACATGACATAAACTATACACCATCAAGGCTCTTTCTCTCCCAGCATGCAACTCCTGCCAAGGCCATTTTCTCCTCTGTTACTCACTCTACATCTCCATACAGAAGTGCAGGCTATCATCCTATGCAGGCTAACACACTGAAAATTTATAATGTGGAAAAATACATGGAGCCCTGATATCTATATTACTAGTCTCACACATGGTTCATTTCTTGAGCCAATTCAACTCGAAACTTGTCTGGCCTTTATGTATCGCGATTTGACGCATGACATGTGACCTGGGTGAAAGGCATACCTGGTACACACACATCAGATCTCATGGAGGCATAGAAGATATAGCTAGCAAAAACCAAGCAGTTCTTGTATGACTTTTTGTGTGGGTACCAGTCAGTACTACTATTACTACCTCAGTGGCTTTTCCATCACCCTATTAACTGCTTACCACTGAGCCCTGTAAGTATGACCACCTCATACCTCTGTGCTGAACCCCGGTGGGTGGAGAAATGGATGGCTACACCAGGAGGAAAGGTTAAGTAGTTTTTTAACACCAGACTCCAGTCACAAGGTACCGTAATGTATCTCTCGCGTGTAAGGCGTGTCTTATATGCGAATCAGAGCATAGATGCGCCTTGTAGCATTCCCCCAAGTTGGGGGTGCGCCTTATACGCGGGGTACCTCTACTTTCCAAATTGGATTCATGTTCACAAGTCATGTATTTTTTTTGACCAAAGAAAAGGTGTAGTTTATACCATGGTGCTCTGTATACCCATAAACTGCTGAATGAAGCATTCCATTCTGCTCATCATAAAAGTGTTTGTAAACATATGTACATCCCACTCACTGAGAGCTATATTAATTATATTATTGACCTTTTAATCAAGAGAATCCATGCAGCATTATAATTAATACTGCTGCCACAGTCTGTGCTGCCGCCTGTAGGGATGGGAGTCACCAAACACAAAAAAAAAGCTCAAATAGAACCCCTTAAGTAAAGGTTTTATATAGGAATATATAGGACTTTCGACCTGGAAAATGACTGAAATCAGGGAAATCCTGAAGACTTCCATCCCTGAGGTGTAAAGTTGTATGTCCTTAAGGGAGTGATAGTTTTTTAACAACGGGGGGGGGGGGGGGGGGGGGGGGGGCTGGCGGGTTTGCGCACGGACGCACAGAAAAAATTTCGACCCCCCCACTCGAGGGGGTAAATTTTTTTCAACCCCTCCCATAAGGACGAAAATCATGTGCAAACGTCCCCTTTTAGCCTAAAGTAACGCGCTGGGTTTTCCACTGAAAACAGGTGAAATTATTTGACCCCCCCCCCCATCAGAGGTGTTGAAAAAATTCTGACCCCCTCCCGGTCAAGGGGTTGAAAGAATTCTGACCCCCCCTCAAACCCACCAGCCCCCCCTGTTGTAAAAAAATGATCACTTCCTAAATGTTTCCTAGATTAACACCAGGCCTTATACACAGGGTTTTCAAAACATCAATTCAGAAGCACTAGATGCGCCTTCTACGCGGACTAGCCTTCTCTGAGTTGGGGGTGCGCCTTCTACATGAGAGATTATGGTACTTTTTCTTACCGCGCTCTCTCATCGCAGCTACGTCAGACTGCCTAATTGTTGTTCACCATAAAACCGAGCCGAGTGAAGCCTGCTATTAGCCAGACCGTTGGGTATTCATGTACTTGGTGTTCTTCAGTCTAAAGATGTGGGGGTGTTCTCTATACATTTAAAATTATACTCACCTCCTGAACCAGACTCTTTGACTTAATTCCATTAAAACTACTTAAACTCACTTTTGAAGAACAATATTCTTGGTGAATATTCAGAAGGCAATGTCATCAAACATTTTCAGTAGGCAGTTTTAATTTGACAAAGATTCAAAGAAGTTTGATTTAATTTAAACCCAATCACTGCCAGCTTTTGAATCTTTACAGTCCACAACACAACTTAAGGCTTCACTTTCATTTGCCACCATGATGCATCAGTAATGCATTGGTGCATCATGGGATGGAAAGGGTCAGCATAATTCATTAAGGGCAGCACTGATGATCACTCAATATGGATACATCTATACATCCTGACGACAAAGTGAGTGAGTGAGTGAGTAATAGATGTTTAACGCCATTTCGACAGCTAAGGTCATATTCATGGCGAGAACTACATTACACAATTTCACAGAGAAATGTTTCAGTGCCCGCGCATATGTGCACCACACACATCCTGAGAGGATAGAAAAGAGGAGAAATAGACTGGGCTAGGGAAGCCCGCCTGATGACAAAGGGACACAACGTGTAAATTATAAGGCCAAACATGACAATTGCCAAGTACACTTCAATCAGCTGGACTAATGGACTATTTAGCTCTCAATCAGGGTGCCACATTCTACAAAGGCCTTTTCATTGTTCAATTGTTATTAATTGCCGAGGTTACTGGTGCGGTATGAGTCATCATACATAGTGCTGTTAAGTCTTTCACCCCCCCCCCCTTTATACTAAATGAACTTCCCTTATGAAAGAAACTTTTTAAAATCAGTTTGGACTACAATTGCTGACATTTGACACAACTCCCTTTTATCTTATGACCAAGGCCAGATTACCAAGTTCTAAACTTTGCTTCTAGGATATTAAGTTTTCAAGTTTCGAGTTTTCAAAGGTTTTTATTACCAGGAATGTGAACGGAGTCAATATGAGAGGTTTTAAGGTATGATATGTCCCAATGCGGGTACAGATGTACAAAGCCGCACAGAAATACTCTATGCCAGGCACTGAGTTGTACCTCATAATCCCTTGCTCTTGTCCTTTTCAATTATCAACCGTGTAAGGACAGCATGATGTGATGTCTCAATGCTACACATCCATCTGCCATCACCATGCTTCTGTAATGCACTCCAAAGAAGCATCATTCCCACTCTTCATCAGTGTACCAACATGGCATGATGCATTAATGCAGCACCGGTGAGTAACTGACCGCTCATGCATCATGTGAACAAAATGGTCATCTCAGTGTTTTGGAAGAATGTGCCTTCTTTATAGGTTTAAAGAGTACACACTGTGTAGACAGACTACATTGTACATTGCTAAGAGACAATTGAATTATTCAAGGTGTGTAATCATGAGCTCAATACCATCCTGGGATTCCACCTGGCCAAGGTTACATGTTACTTACATTGAGTATTTGGCATGTAAGCGGCAGGCCCACTCTTACACAACAAGTAGAGTAAGTTACCCCTGTAAGGGCAACATAATTCAATAATGTACTTGTGTCATCATGATGTATAAATGAAGCACTGGCGAGTTGATGCATCAATTCATACAATGTTTACAGGTTGTGACTCTCGTGTGATGCAGAGTTTACAGCAACATTTACAGCGTCCTCTCGCTTTTAGTTTACAACAATTCTACAGAATGCCTCTGGGCATAATTGCTGCCCTTAAAGGTTAAAAAATAGTTGTTCAACTGAAAATACAATCTGGTTTGAATCTAGTTGATGAGAAGTCCAAAATGAGACAGTTTATAACTAGGCTAAAAATCTATTCCAGCTAGAGAGAGGTGAAATCCTACTATGGTCAGGATAGTTTTTATACCCGTTGATTTCTTCTTTTTTTTCTCTTTGTTTTTCTCCTCTCGTTTTTCTCTTGGGAAGAGGGGAGCACAAAGGCTTACTGGAATAGAGTAGGCTGGGAATCCATTCTGGACACAAAGATGCTAGGAACTGAAGGCAGACACCAGATTTTAATTTCTTCATCTAATGAATCTTCATTGAATTTGACCTATGATGGTGGCCTCAACCATTGAGTCATTTTCACCATTCCATTGAACTCATCTCCTAGATGATCATTTGAATTTGTGCATTAGCAACTATGATGTGGTCTTAAAGATAAGGGTGGTATTAGGTACACTGCACTCTAGACTGAAGGCTGACTCAGACTCTACCCTCCCCCTCCTCTCCAATCTGTCACAACTCCCCCTCACAAACCCCCCTGCCCCCATCAGCATGTTATCTTTTTACTGCAGGTAAACAACCCTGGGACACCTCATCAACACATTCTCCAAGCTGAGTCTTAGTCCTACTGCAGCCCACATGGACCTGGCGGTTCCTCCAAGCGTTAACCCTTCAAGGGTAAGATATAGGCAATAAGTATATCCCATGTCTATTTACCTGATACACACATAACAGCTGCAATCTGCCAATGCCATATTAAAATCGTAAGAATAAATGATTACGAAGCAGGAGTCAGTCCCGTCGTTCAGTCCGGGCTTTCAGTCTAGGCCTAGTACATGTATATTCAGGGGCAGTGTTGGATATGTCTTGGTAGTTTACAGCAATTAATGGGTTTATATGAGGCATCATTGAAGTTGATGCTTTTGTCGCCTACCCAAGTTCAAAGGCAGTGGGGCCTGACCTGCAGGGATAGTTGGCGGCTGTATTTGGGAGCGGAAAGGTATTTCCCTGTGATGAAGTACTACTAGAAACTTCAAAACCTGCTTCCAATTTTCTAACATAGAAAATTCAATCTGACAGGTCTAGACCATATTTCTTTTTCTAATGAAGCCACAAGTACACTCTCTAGCCATATACAACCTTCTAGGCA
Source organism: Acholoe squamosa (assembly GCA_949317995.1). Taxonomy (NCBI): domain Eukaryota; kingdom Metazoa; phylum Annelida; class Polychaeta; order Phyllodocida; family Polynoidae; genus Acholoe; species Acholoe squamosa. The sequence goes on from OX439046.1 coordinate 55,972,903, forward strand.
GGACCCAGAAGATAGCATCCATCTAGACATCTGAGTGGAGAGTGAGTGGCATGATAAGGAGAGTGTCCTCTTTGACCTTCTGACCCTAACCGGAAGTGGATCCTTGTACAAGGTACACCATGGAAGGATCATGTGGTCTGTAGTTCTGATGAGAAGCAGGTGTATTCAGAAGACGTCATGCCAAACGTCATAATGTCATGTTGCATGTCACAAACCAATGGCGACATACACTAGGATAACACCCTGTTGTGCCTTATAGAATCTGCCTCAAGTCAGGGTGCAGCTTATAGGTCAGGATTTTATAGAATTGTACTAAAAGTACCAAAATCTGGCCGCAGTTGCAAAGGTCTGGCATGAGCTCTGTATGCACCTTATAAGCAGGGTGTACCTTCTACACAGAGTGCACCTTATACTCAAGGTTATACACGAGATCAAATTGGGCATCACTACCTTTCCCCTTTCGATTGATGCTGCCTTGATACTCGAATGAAGATAAAGCCTTGAGGCATCATGCTGTTTTTGAATGGATTATCATTCTAGAACACAGTCTTTATCAGCCAACTCAAGAGACTTGGTATACTAAGAACCAACTATGCCCCCAAAGTATACACTGCCTTGGGGCAGGGTCATGGCCAGCCACTTCACCCCTAAACCCCCTTACCCCCACCTCCTCGCTGCACCCTTAACATGGACCCCTGCATGTAGCATGAACCTCTACCCTACAGGCTACAGCATGTGTATTACACCGGGCGGTCAGTTTCACCCTTAGCGTCAGGTGTGCATTCAGCCGTACCCCACTAGCACTTGTATCCATGAAATTCAATTACAAAACATCCATTTCTCATTCTTGGTGATACTAGGGAATTGTAAATAGCATTGTTCGTTGGGCTGTTTGAAACTGCAATTCTGAATTGCAGTTTCTGTTCCTACACCAGCAACATTGTTCTTTTTCTTCACACCCTCAGTACACCATTAACACAAGGACACTATGTCGGCCAATGTACTAAGAGAGATGTGTGATTGATAAGAACTCCAAGTGTGAGCCCAGTTTCTGTCTGCATCCAGCCAAGACTAACATCACCAGGCTGGTTCTCTATGGTGGCATCTTAGTATAGTGAGGCTGCGGTGGGGAGAACTTTTCAGTCTTTTCTCTTTCTCTACATATATTTTTTTCTTTTTTTGTGTGTGTTCCTTCAACTGTCCATCCATTTCTGGCACCACAACCATAGACTGTTTTTTGGTGTTGATGCATGATTGATACTCATGGTTCTCCTGGGATGTATATTAGTCTAAATCTACCTATCTAGTCAATACCACGTAGATGTTGTAGTAGCAAGGGGTTATGGTCTAATTTGTACGTAGTTCATTTCATGACTTTGTTGCCTTACACAATATCGATTCACTTTTACAGCATAATTCATCAAGGGGAAATCTGGTTTGGGCATAGCAAGTACCCATGCCAACCACCCATACTAGTGTATAGAGCTGACGTGATGCCTATGCCATGTGGGAGGGTAGAGAGGGTTTGGTGAGGGCAAAGTCCAAGTACCCCTGTGTATACAGTCTGCTCACTATGACCTTCAACATGACCTTGTATCAGCCTTATCAGTCAGGGGTACAGCAGGGTGAGGGCCACCTGGAGTGAGCAGAAATTACCCACTAAATACAGGCATAGTCTTGTAAGTCTTATGCTGCCTTAAAAACCTAATTATAAGATATTAAGGTCTCACTAGAGTAAATCCTGCCCTTGCAAGGCCTTACTTTAGTAAACCATGCCTTTAGGAGTAAATTCTAGTAAAGGTCTAACTATGGTAAATCTGGTCATAGCCAGGGTCTCATCATAAGAAATCCTGCCATAAATAAGGTCTTACCATAGGAAATCCTGCCCTCCTTGGGTCTCACTATAGAAAGTCCTGTCCTACTTGAAGATATGTAGTGAACCCAAGATCCAAGAAAAATATGTCCCAACCAATATATCACTACGGTAAATGTATGTATATGTGTGTGTGTGTTTGTGTATATATATATATATATATATATATATATATATATATATATATATATATATATATATATATATATATATATATATATATCATAGTTGGTACCATGCCCTGGGGCTAGCATCGTATATTAGTCTACATGACCCCATACTGAGAGGGGGTCATGGTAAACAGAATACCTCTGGGGGATCCGGGGTGACTCAAGTTTAACCTCCACTATAGGCCCTACTTACTTGTGTATTCCGACCAGCAACACAGAATACATGTAGTGGGTCATAAAACGCACTCTTAAGAACCATTATCTGTAATTTTACTGTTTATTTTCTTTTGATTAATATTTGCCTCAACCTTATTGGAAAATTGATTCCTTGTACCCTTGGGTAACTGACTTCAAGTGGATATATGTTTATGAAAGATAGAACAGCAAATGGACGTACCATTTATCACAATATTGGTGATTTTGTTTGGCAACTCATGCTATATTTGTGTTCGCATTTCTATCACCACACAGTTCATCATGACATCAATTGATGAGCTGTTAACAGGCTATAGGATGGAATAAGTAAGTCTAACTTCATTGACAATGACCTTACTTTACAACTTTACCCTGAATGTGATTCTAAAAGTATAAGACCAGTACTAGCTTAGGACACCTAGTATACTGGTACCTGTTTAACTTTGACAGAAGCCACTTCCCCACTCATCTCTCTATCACCCTAGAACATGCCATTTGCCCCTTCACCTGTCCTTCCACTCCCTTGGTGCCCACCTCTTGTTGTGACTGAGGGGTGAGAGCCTGGGGTGCAGACTGGTAAGGAGTAGACTGGAGGTGAGGGGAAGCACGGGTTGGTGGCCTGGGGCTACATGTCTGAGAGGCCTGCTGCAGCCTCCTGTGGGTGTCAGCTGTCTGCTGTAGGAGGCAACAGAGTGTGGCACATGGGGGGGGGGAGTGGGAGAGGGTAAGGTAAGGGGTCCAGGTAGGACTATGGAGTTCACCCATCCTGTGTTTTTGTGCATCAAGTCTATGTTTTTAATGAAGGGTAAGCATAGTATAGGTGATACAGGGGACCAACATATTATATGTTCAGAACGCATCGCTGTGAAAAAGTCAAAATATTTTGGAAGCGCTGACTGCATCGAACGCCTGAGGTCATGATATGCATGGAAGCTTCTCAGTCCTAGTTTCACCCATTCAGCATCACAGCATTGGCTAGTGATTCGCTAGCAATGCATTGGTGTGCCATGCTGACCCTCCGCAAGAACTACAGGTCCGCACAACTTATGGATGTACCGGTACAGGTAGTACCGGCGAGTTACCCACCATAGCTGCATTCGTGTGGTAGCAGTGTCTGTCACTACCCCTCAGTACCTTCACCCAGCATGGTTCAGTTAGTTATGGCTGGTGTATAGATGGCCAGGTACCAGGGGTGTGTCTGTCTGGGGATTACGCCTCTAAGCCCCATTCACCAAGGCCCCATCCATGAAGGCCCCCTAACGAAAGCCCCAAAGTCCTAAGGCCCCCTGGTCCTAAGGCCCCATACCTATTCGGCACCAAATATGTCATTCTTACGTCATTTTTAAATCATTTTTACATCATTCTTACATCATCCATTACCTCCCCTATCCACCTTTTACATCATTCTTACATCATACCATTTTGTTAGTTACCACTTACCTCCCCTATCCAGTTTATTCATCATACTTACATCATACTTACATCTTACATCATCTGGTACAGTTTCCGTCCTACTTACGTCATACTTACGTCATACTTACGTCATACTTACATCATACTTACGTCATACTTACGTCATACTTACATCATACCTACGTCATACTTACATCATACTTACGTCATACTTACATCATACTTACGTCGTACTTACGTCATACTTACGTCATACTTACGTCATACTTACATCATACTTACATCATACTTACGTCAAACTTACATCATACTTACATCATACTTACGTCATACTTACGTCATACTTACGTCATACTTACATCATACTTACATCAATGTAGTTATGTATTCTATTATCAGTTAGAAATACAGCATTGCTGTAATAGCTGCTCGGTCCTATTCTCTAGATTAATATAATTCTATTATCAGTTATTGCATTATTACTGAAATATTCTGGTTAATAGCTGACAAATAGTGAGTAACTCCTGACATATATTGACTAATTGCTGACATATTGTGAGTAGATACTGACATGTGTTGACTAATTTCTGATATATAGTGATTAAATACTGACATAATACTGACTGATTGCTGACAAATTGTGAGGAATTACTGACATATATTGACTATTTTCTGACAAATTGTGAGTAAATACTGGCATATATTGACTCATTTCTGACAAATTGTGAATAAATACATGGCAGTATTTACTCACAATTTGTCAGCAATTAGTCAATATAAGTCAGTAGGATACAAGGATGCAAAGGTAATGGATACAAAGGTAAAGGATGCAATTATTATGAAGGCTTAAGGAGGTTTAAGATACTTTTAAAAAAAAGTAACTGATAGGTACAACATTGTTGTAATGGCAGATGACCTCTTGAAGATTAAATATTGAAACCTTTCCATTATTTACTCACATTTTAATGAATAAATGTTAGTAATTACTCACTAGCACTTGGTCAATATATGTTAGTAATTGCTCACTATTTGTCAGCAATTAGTCAATATATGTTAGTACTTAGTCACTATATAACTGCAGTTAGTCAATATACGTCAGTAATTACTCACTTTGTCAGCAATTAGTCAATATATGTCAGTAATTACTCACTATTTATCAGAAATTAGATAATATGTCAGTAATTACTCACTCTTTGTAAGCAATTAGTCAATATGTGTCAGTAATTACTCACTATTTGTCAGCAATTAGTCAATATACGTCAGTATTTACTCACTATTTGTCAGCACGCAGTCAATATATGCCAGTTCTTAGTCATTATATAACAACACTTAGTCCACATATGTCAGTAATTACTCACAATTTGTCAGATATTAGTCAATATATGTCAGTAATTACTCACCATTTATCAGCAATTAGTCAATATATGTTAGTAATTACTCACCATTTGTTAGCAATTAGTCGAAATATGTCAGTATTTACTCACAATTTGTCAGCAATTAGTCAATATACGTCAGTAATTACTCACTATTTATCAGAAATTAGACAATATGTCAGTAATTACTCACTCTTTGTAAGCAATTAGTCAATATGTGTCAGTAATTACTCACTATTTGTCAGAATGATGTAAGAATCAGGGTTCTCCGCAGATTCAAAAATCACACCGTAAACCCCGAGCAAGACGATGTGCTAGTCATTATGCAAACTTTCGATAAAATAATTATCGGTTTAATGCCCATTATAGTGATATATGGTGGTTGAGATATTCATATTAGGAGATTTTCCATCCTTTTCACAAGAAATTACATGTTTTGACCCAGGAAAAGTGCTAAAAGGGGCATAACTTTGGTTCTAATTGATGGATTTTCAAAATTTAAACATCTACAGAGAGCTAAAATGACACCGGCGACGATTCTGGGGTTATTTGACACCGGCGGTAGTAAAAATGACACCGGCGGCCCACCGGTGTCATTGCAGTGTGGGGAGAACCCTGAGAATGACGTAAGAATGATGTAAGAATGATGTAAGAATGATGACGTAAGAATGATGACATAAGAATGATGATGTAAGAATGATGATGTAAGAATGACGTAAGAATGATGTAAGAATGATGTAATCTAAGGACCCTGCAACCTGTGACGTAAGAATGATGTAAGAATGACGTAAGAATGACGTAAGAATGATGTAATTATGATGTAATTATGACGTAATTGGGGTGATAGGTACTGGGGCCTTAGGACCTTGGGGCCTTAGGCACGGGGGGCCTTTAGCGTGGGGCTGTGGAAGATGAGGCCTTCTTCTATGGGGCTTTCCATGGTACAATCGTCTGTCTGTGTGTCTGTCTACCCCCCCCCCCCTTTACTCCTCTACAGGCCACTACAGGTAGATCATGGTTCAAGTAGACAGCCAGCTGGTACATATTATATACACCCCTTACCCCCAACACATCCCCCCACCACCCCATGATCACATCTACAAACAAGACCCTTGTACCTCCTCCTCCTCCTACCATACCTACACCCTTACACCATCCCTACCCAAGTCTGATCGACAATAGTGTCTGACAAGATTACAAATGTATGTCTGATTGGTTCAATATACAAATTACATCTGATTGGTTCATTTCAAAATACAAATGTATCTGATTGGTTCAATCCAAAATACAAATATAATTGAATGGTATATTTCAAAATACAATCATCTGATTACTCTAATTCCAATATGCAAATGCATCTGAATAGTTCATTTTAATATACAACCATCTGATGAGTATAATTGGTTCATACCCAGTATACCGATGTAGCAGAGTGTCCAATGGGCACGGCCATTGCTGAAGCTGATCATCAGCAGTTATAACTGATATCAGTTATCAGATGGGTACCACCTGCACCCCTAGATGACCGCAGTGAATAGTTTGGGTTACTTTATTGGCTGATAATTATACCAGCTTAGTGGGTATATGCAATGATGGGCTCTAACTTATGGTTCTGCAGAAACAGCAGGAACAGTTTCTTGATTTTGATAATCAGAAAGTACCGGGGGTAATATCCAATTTCCTTTCCCCACTCCCTTCCCTTCAAAATCTGCATCTGCAAACAAGATGCTAATTCCTCCTTCTGCTCTCAAACCTCACCCCCCCCCCCACCCCCCAAACACACACAGCATGCAGCTCTCGGCTAGACACACAAACAGCCATATCCAGGTGCCAGGTATTCCCCCCTCAGGCATCTCTACTGGACCCCATCACTACAGGCAGTCTCTGACCAGTCTGCACCACCACAGTTTCACCACGAGACGGACATATACTACAAGGGTCCAGATTCATTTGTAATATCTTGAAGTTGATGCAAGATGACGATTAATCAAACCTCCTAATATTAGAACGCCCCAATACTGGAGCTTAATGGTACAAAGACAGACAGAAGTCAACACAAGAAGTACATTAACTCGTTGACGATACAATAGACGTTTTTATAGATGACGTTTATCAATCATCTTCTTTATCCCTCGCAGTGTGATTTGGCAACACATATGGCCTATCAACCAGACAAAACTACCTGTAATAACTTTATCACATGTATCACTTTGAATCTGGAAGAAAATCTACATTGTGTGCATATAAAATATTCTCAGTACGGTACCTGGTAGATCAGAGTAAATACAGTGCATTAATGTATATTTTCTTAGAAAATAAGAGTGTGTAGAAAGTAGCACTTACTGTAAACTGTCGTCATTTTTCTTCTTTGATGATACATAACTGTAATTTTTGACAAGCTTCCTGGAACAGAAAAAGGAGAAATGGTTAGAATGAAAAATGTGACGGAAATAAGTTTGATTCAATAACAGATTTCAGAATATCAAGTCAGACAACCGATGGACATGTTAAAAGGGACTCAGAAAGGGCAAATACTGGCCATCGTTAGAAAAAAAATCTTTAGAAAACCTTTGAGGATGAATGCTTTTTGGTATGAGGCACAAATTCTTCCTGTAACCTAACTGAAATTTGAAGTAACCAGTACCCTTTTCCCCCACATATTTACATAGAACACTGTCACGATTAAACATTTAAATAGCTGACATGCCATCTATTTATCAACAATGCCATGTGATATCTGTCTCACCATTGGGACATACCGGTACATCCTTTTCTGCCCTTTATGTGTACAAAGTAAACAGAGTTCCGAATTAGGAAACTGAAACTGGTTATGTGACAAGATGACAGACTGAACTAAAATGAACCGGTGACAGGATTTACCGTAATCTCCTGCGTAGAAGACGCGCTGCGCGTAGAAGACGCACCCCAAACTTAGCAAATGCATTTTCGCATACGAGGTCACACTTGGTCAAGGACATTATTAAGAGTGAATTCTACATCACAGATGTAATGGCCGAGAGATCGTAGTAGAGATTCGTAATTATGAAGTGATTGGGAGGGGTGACTATGACCACCCAGTGCTGTAGAGGTGGAGGCAGTCTGACTGGGCCCTAGGGCAGGCTGTGGCTCTATTGAACAACACTGATTGACTACAGGTACTTGTTGACTGGTAGGAGAGGTGGAGGCCATCTGACTGGGCCCCAGGGTGGGCTGTGTGGAGGCTGTCTGACTGGGTCACGGTTGACCGATTTCAGTAGCTGATCTATAGTAGAGGACTTTTGGCTGTTTTTGATATGACGTGGTGTCCCCCTCTTACACGATGTATTAATGGCCGAGGAGACAAGTCTCTCGGCCAATAAGACGCACATTTTAAGGCTCAATTTTGTAAATTCAGTACATTTCTATAGTAAAATTACCCCTCGTATAAGACGCACCCCCAATTTCAGTACATCCTATAAGACTCCCCAGCATTTTGTTTGGCATAGAGGACGCGTCTTATACGCGGGAGATTACGGTAGGATGTTACCGTAATGTCCCACGTAAAAGGCACATCTTGCGTATAGGGTGCACCCTGACTTGAAGATAAGGAGCACCTGGGACTTGAGCGCACCTGGTGTTGATTTTTGAAGGTTTAGTACTGATTCATATTAAAAGTAACCCGCCTATAAGATGCACCTCCTCATTTGGGAGGTTCTATATTAAGGTGCAGTAGAACTCAGACACACGCCTTATACTCTGGAGATTATAGTGCGTCTTATATCGCTTGACACTATTTAACATAACAGCCTGTATGTTGGGGGCACTTGCTCTCCTGGAAATGAAGTTTTGCCCCATCTCTGCCCCATACACTGCCCTGTATTCTAAGGCCTCTACAAACTGGGCATCTCTACGTTGTGCGTTATGTTAACCATTAAATTACATTTGCAGAACACCTTGGCATTGTGGTAAAGGAAGAATCACTCACTGGTCGAAAAAAACAACACAACAACAACAACCAAAAAAGAACAACAAAACAGGAAAACCCACGACCATGGATATCATTGTGGCATCTCTGAATATGACTACCCCCACTCTCTACTCCCCCCCCCCCACAGTTGATATTTGCAATCAATTTGACTTGTCTCCTACCGAGATCTATCTAATCTAAGAATTAATATTGACTTGCCGGTCACGTGACCTGAGGGTGATCTGTGACCTTTGACCTGTAGTCCTTATTAAGGTCATGAACCCTGACTAGTTGACACTGACCAGAAACTCCACCTTGCCCATACCTTATAAACACACCCAAGTTAAAACTGAGTTATCGAGAATGGTTTGTTTAAAGTGGACCAATTTCATGTTAATATAGCAGATTACTGACTTTGTGACTTCTGTCCTGACAATGACCTAAGATATCTAGAGGTAAGCATAACTTATACCACTACCTTAGCCCCTAGCGTCATGTAAGCTGCAGTTTGTATGCAAAATAAAGAAATGGAAAAGAAAATATTCCCTGAACCCTTGTATGCAAAACCTATGACCCATTGCATCTTGTAGGATGCTCCACTACTGTTACACCAATGCACCAGCAGCATGTAACCCACTAGTGCAGCTTTGATGTATGGTTCTAACATAGTATCGTCCCCTTGGTGCACGAAGGTTTTAACTGACATTTTGGCAAAAATGAGTTTTCTTCTGTTTTAACCCTTATCTAGCTACTATGAAAGTATTGGAGGTCTGTCTATGATATGTGCCCACAGGCCCCAGTGTAATGTTGCTGTTTCCACTTTGTGCTGTAGTAAGTGGAACACTTCTTTTGCTTCTCCTGCAAAACTTGAAAAATGCAGTTACAACCTTTTTGCACTAAGGTGACAATATATAGGATCACCAAGTTACAAGTAGGGCTATGCTATTTCTTCATGACAGAAAAGGAGAAGGGCTGAGAAGTACAACAGCACCACGACTTTGTGTGAAGGGGGGGGGGTGGTGTCAGGTAGACAGGGTTGGGTGGACTGAGGTGACCCAGACACAGCCGACCCCACATGACAAAAGACCCCCCCCCCCCTCCCCTCCCAATCTCCATAATTATGCTTCTGGTCCCCTAACACACCTATCTACCTCCCCACCCTACATCCCATCCTAACTACCTGTGTCTCATGCTGTCTCCTTATCTATGGATTTATGTAAATACCTCACCCACCCACCCTCAACATACACTGATACAGTGCCTAGAATCCACAACAGTATCCAGAATCTAAATGTTGTGCCACTATGCCTATCTTGGCAAGTTCAAGAGTTGGGGCTGGGGGTATTTAAAAATGTTGGGCACCTGAGAAAATGCTGCTCCTTCACAAAATATCCGACTCCTAAGATCCATATGGAATTACTAATTGAGGGAGTTTGTGAATGCATCATGATAGAGCGCATCAGTTACAATACGTTTATATGAAAGTGGTCGGGGGCGGGGGGGGGGGGGTGAATATTAAAGAAGCCCCCGCATTTTACAGCAAATCAGCTGAATTTACATATTCAGGTTAATAATTGGGTTAGACTGGGGTTGTATAGGTCAGTAGAGTAGGATAAGAGACAGGTGTTTTTATATTCAGGTATTCCAGGTATTTACACTGGGACTATACTGGTACCTCCCCCCCCCCATCACCACCAACGACTGGCACGTACATGTGCGCAGTTCCCTGCATGACCCAAAGAACTACAAAAGCAGATATACACATGTCCTATCCCATACAAGTGCTGATTCCATAATACATGTACATGATTACCGTATTTACAATGCAGTGGACTCCAATATCGAAAATAAGGTGTTAATGCTTTAGAATCTTTAGTGACAACTCCTTCACTGTTTGTTTGGGAAGGTAACCTATAACAGCACATTCTCAACCCCCTCCCCTCGGTCCCATCAAGTGCACATGTCACATATTGGGTAACTTTATTAATCTTCCAATAACAAAACTTCTATACAGGTAAATGTCTGTATTTCCAGTCTCCCAAGTAGACGTGTTTTGTGCGTAATACTTATTAGGGTACCGTTACCCCCCAAATATGATCCTAGGTTCATACGTTTTTCAGGGAATCCTATAAATCCATCTCTTTTATGAACCAATACTAAGATCCTAACATTAGTTGAATTCCAAACTGTCAGCCACTAGTTGACGGTGCCCCAATAACCAGGAGTCAGACCTTAACCACGCCCCCCCCCCCCACCCCCTCAAGTTCAACCCGCATTCAGGATCAAATTAGGCTCAATCTGGACTTTTGTGGGTCCTCAACCTTTCACCCCTTGATAACCAAATTACTCTTTTTGTTGTTCCCCTATTACCTCGTATTGGCAACTAATTGTTGATCACTACAACAGATTACACCATTTTTTTTAAACGCTTTCATTTTTACCTGGTTATACACGATCAGAACTGTTCTACCCATCTACAACCAGTGGCCGAGTGAAGCTAACTCAGACCCCATCTTTACAGAAATAAAATTTGATGACATTTCAAACAGTGCTCTGTTGCTTCCTTAAATTAATAAAAGGGAATTTATCATTTTCTGGTTACCCAAACCCCCTCCGCTTTCTTACACATTGTTTATTTTGTGTTATGGGCCAGTTACTAAATGTTGAAAAAAAATGGCGGTTTCTGGGGTTTCGCTGGTTGCCCAGTGCCACGTGCTGCAGTAAACAGACAGCCTGGAACCAGCCGCACCCGGCACGCGTCCCCCCTCCCCGGGGGTGGAGGGTAGAGGTCAAGGGTCATAGCTCTGTTAAACAGCCCCCTTCCCCCTACAGCAACAGGAAAATAAGCAAACCCACAAAAAACTATCCAACCCCCATGAGGGGTACACTCTCTATCTGGGCCTTAGGGCTAGGTCTGCTTGTTTGCACGATGAAGAGTTTCCTCAGTGATTAGTCATTTTGACCCTTTTTTGACCTTCACTGTGTTTTTGTAGGTCTGTAAATTATAATCATCTCGACCCCAAGTCATCTATTCCAGCCTCTCTGCCCTCTAAAAATATGGCTATTAATTGCCACCCCAGCGCATCTCTTCCTGGTTTACTACACCTTACTAGTACTATCCCTCCCCTACAAGCACCCATTGCCTCCCACAATGTCTCCTGTCCCTCATCTGATACCTAATTTTTTTATTTCTTTTTTTTTTAATTTTTTTTTTAATTTATTTCTTCTTTTTCATTTTTCTTTTGTCATTTTTCTTAATATCATCATAACTGTTATGGTGATATCAGCCAGTATAGAATGACAGCTTTGTGTTCTGGAGTCGGTCACGGGCAGCCAGCAGAACATAAACATCTTCCACTAACCCTTGAAGGATCGCATGGTGTATTAATGGCCTATGTCCTACCCTATGGTTCCTATATCGAATAAATACAACTCTGGCTACTACTCACAGCCATGTTTCATGTATTCAATAAATTTGTTAACCCAAGATAAAAAAAAAAAATCCCACAAAATAGATACGGCAACTTTGCCTTTATGATATTCACTGTGTTAACACCCGGTGTGAGCGGGTCAATATTAAGTATGGTGACACGCAGCTGTTACAAACCTCTATACAATAACCCCCACACTGATTTATGTATACAGTTACATTGGATGCTGTATCATATGTGTGCTGCATTATGTACATGTTTGATTTATACACTTAAAACTTGACTCAATATGGATAAACCAACCAGATGAATCTTGTTGTTTTTTTTGTGTTCCTATGCAGAGGTGTGGTAGGGAATCACTGACTATCCATGTACTGCTGCGATAGTCACTCTCAGTTTTGGGGTTATTTTTATGTATTCATTTATATTTGATCAGAAATTTGTCATTTGATACATACACTCATATTTCGTCATAAACCCAATTCCTTTGAATCAAAAGAAAGTTAAGTTATGGCCACTTCTCTCCATAATTCCAATACACACAAAACACAATCTATTCAATCTTGGGAGAATGAAAACCCCTCCCCTTTCTTTTCTTCACTTCGGTTCTTGAGTAAGATAAAGGAAGATAATCCAAGGGAAAACACACGATAACAATAAACACACATGGTATATTCAACATGGTGTAAACAACAACATTGACATCGACTTTCACAAGGTCATCCCAAGGTGACTTCCGGGACACTCTCCAACCTGATCTGGTCTCAATGGAAACCATTTAGGGGCTGAACAGTGAAATTAACTATTGTGTGATTGGAAAAATATAGAAATATCTGCATGATGACCATATTTAGTAGTGGCGGGCACTGCATTTGTGTACCCTGCATGCCAAACAAAGAACCTGGATGCATCGTGTGGTCCTCCATCCCATTGAACACACGGTGTTGTGTCGCATCGCGATTCGTGCATCATGACAAATGTAGAAGACAGCAATAACAAAATGCCGATGCAGCAATGTGAGTCTTCCACAGGCTCTGCATCAGTGCATTATGACAATATGAACCTTTAAAGCATCTTTGAAGTAGAAGGTGCCATACACATACCCTACGGAGGGTGAATGATGGTGGCATTTTAACTCAAGAATTCTAGTCCCAAGCCTCTGCTGGTGATTGTATGGATCATTTATTGATTTGGCCTTGTTTAGATATTTACCCAGAATCTAGCATCCATCGACCCTACCTCGGCGTGGTGAGTGTAGTAATGAGGTCAGTCCTGAGCTGGTGCCTGGTGCTTTTAGTGTAGGTTTTGACCCTGGATTAAAGGAGGGGTACCAGTGAAGGTTGGGAGGGGTTTGGGTGAACGTCATGAAATATTGATTAGACATGATGGTACTTGTAGGTGATCTGTCTCAAAAGGCATTAACTGACTCTGTACTGAACCTATGGTTTGCAGTTTGCTTGTCCTCACTATGCATCAGTATTCATATCAGAAAAGAAGTGATGATTGAAACGCCATTATGGCGATAATGATTGATGTTTGAAAGGCACCTGATCACTTGCAGGGCCATAATCAATAAATCGACAATGAATTTCATCCTGTACCTTGATATCAAGGGTGCTCTTGATTGAGGGGAGTGTCTAGGCTAGCTCATTTCCCATGTCAATTTCAGGAATTTGCTCTGCCCCTACCCCCCCCCCCCCATTGGTTTTAAAAAAGCTCATCCCCCCCCCCCTGTATACAGTACGGACATGTCCACATACCATGTCATTAAGCTTATAAAAACAGGGATGAAAGTCACAGAGCACGAAAATCACTGAAATGGTCCAATATTCGCCCCAAAATCCTTGGTTTCTATATGAATGTATATATAAATTCCCTGAAGACTTTCATCCCTGTAAAAAGGCCCATCTTGCCATGTCAATTTTAGGGGTCTAGAGCTATAACAAGGAAAGCGTGGTGGCAAGCATGGCATTGGTGTCATGATGTGACTTGTGACAACACAGTAACCATGGTAATGGTGTCGTGATGTGACCTGTGACAACACAGTAACCATGGCACTGGTGTCATGATGTCACCTGTGACAACACAGTAACCATGGTTATGGGGTCATGATGTCACCTGTGACAACACAGTAATCGTGGCATTGCTGTCATGATGTGACTTGTGACAACACAGTAACCATGGTAATGGCATCATGATGCGACTTGTGACAACACAGTAATCATGGTAATGGTGTGATGATGTCACATGTGACAACACAGTTACCATGGCATTGCTGTCATGATGTGACTTGTGACAACACAGTAACCATGGTAATGGCTTCATGATACGATTTGTGACAACACAGTAACCATGGTAATGGTGTCATGATGCAACCTGTGACAACACAGTAACCATGGCGTTGGTGTCATATTACCTGTGACAACACAGTAATCATAGCATTGCTCTCATGATGCGACTTGTGACAACACAGTACATGGGCGTGGAAAGCAGGGGGGACAGGGGGAACATGTCCCCCCACTGTTGGCCAACTCCTGAAAAGGTGAAAACTAAAAGGTCAAGCAAAGGGAGGTCAAAAATTGCAGAAACCGCCCCTGGTCCCACCCACTATGAAACTGCTTCCCACGCCCCTGCAGTAATCATGGTAATGGTGTCATGATGTGACTGGTGACAACACAGTAGCCATGGTAATAACAAGTTATCACCTGTACCAACATGTTGACCATGGCATTAGCATGAGTCATATCAGTGAACCATGATAACACAGGAAAGGCTGGGGTAAGGTCAATAAATGGGTCCCACAGACTGCAGACTGCTCACTTGACAGAGATTGCTTTATCGATATCGTGTTAGCCACTATGGACTGGTGATTGTCCACACCAATGAATTATCCAGCTGGTCACTTTCCTTCCTTCAGGTCCAAGCCTTTGGACCGATCCATAAACTATGTCACACCACAGACGTGGGGGTGTCCTATACTTCTAAAAGTGCGGTAAAGGGGTTGGGGGTGCCCAAAAAAAAAAACGTAAAAAAACTTGACCTACTTTATGGATCAGCCTTTTCCTTAGTTCACTTTAGTTTTCTACTCCATTCAGATCTTCTACCCTTATCCTTTACTACTCATACGCATACAAACATGAGCTTATAAGAAACCCAGTGCTTAAATGTGACTGTATTGAAGGTATTAACTTTCCCTGTTGCCTTGCTCCACCCCAAAGCTTCCCCACTGCCACTTTTCATGTTATGTAAAGCCCAATCTCTGAGCTACTCCTGTTCATGTGAGCATGTCACACCAGTGTACCTACCACACCCTGCACTCTCCAAGCTGATGTACACACACCATACCACCATCCTGAGACATAGCACGGGGAGTGTGCTGGGAGAGTGAGCAGGACGTGAGCAGCTCATGGAGTAGGGTGAATCACTCGGGTGTCACCATGACAACATAAGTCCTGGATCCAGATCAGATCTGGGTACAATACATTAGGTAGGGGGCAACCACTGGATGGGGGAAAGGGGCACAGAGGACATGAGGAAAGGGTGATAAGGGAGCGCTAGAACCATGGTTGTATATGGGTAGGCAGTGGAGATGAGGTTGGGAGAGGAAGATAAGAGATAGGAAGGACAGCCTAGGGGATAAAGAAATCTTCTTTTTTTTTTATTGAGGGGGAGGGGTTGAGAAATAGGTTTTTATATACTGGGTAACCTTTTACCAGGAACTCTTTCATTAATTGTTGGACAGTTCCCTTTTCCTCAATCCCTATGGCAGCACAGGGCGGCATAGGGTCGGCAGTGAGCTAGCAGTGCACTGGGGACAGTTGAAAGTGAGGGGTAGCGGGCAGTGGAGGGTTAAGGTTAGATCCATGGGTATTAGGCCGAGTTGACACAAGGCACTTCCTAACTGCAATGCCATGTTGATCCACTTAGGATGACTGTGTCTGGCTACCCCGTCCAAGCATAATTATGTACAGGGGAGAGAACAGGCAGATCATGCCCAAAAACTGATCTAGCTGTAAGATTTTACATTTGGTAATTCTGTGTGTTTCTATTTCTATGAACTCCCTCCTTTTCCAGCCATTGTAGAACCTGCACAATGAATGGTTTCATAAAATGAAGGAAGTAGACGGGCAGATAATTCCCACCAAAGGCAATCCAAGCATACACTGTATCGTCGCCTAAGTGCAACAAGGTTGTATCTACATATTTCAAGTTTTGCAGGAGATACAAAAGAAGGGTTGTGGTTACTATTAGCACACAGTTGACACAACCTTGTTGCGTTGGGGCCTGTAGACACACATATCATAGATAGAGCTTCAATACTTTCAGAGAAAGTATATAAGGGTCAATAAATTTTATAACAGAAGAAAAGTTAAATTTTGCCGAAATGTCAGTTACAACCTTGTTGCACTGAGGCGACGATATACACTATATCGTACCAGAATGTGTCCTCACTATATCCGCAGCATTAGGGAGTGGTCATTAATTATCAACACAGGGGGGGGGGTGGTGGGTTTTCGCGCGGACGCGCAGAAATTTTTTACGCCCCCCCCCCTTTGACGGCAGTCAAAATTTTTTGCGCCCCCTCCCCCGCGCCAGAGGCGCGGAGAGTTTTCGCGCCCCTCTTTGAGCTATCGTAGCGCGCAGGCTTTTTTGCTAAAAAGAGGGTGAATTTTTTTCGCCCCCCCTCGGGAGGGGTCTGAAAATTTTACGCCCCCCCTCAAACCCACCACCCCCCCTGTTGATAAATAATGACCACTCCCTTAGCCCAGTGGGGGGCACTCTCACCCTCCAAGCAGAGTAACATAGATCCTTGTATACAGTGACTAGTGAATCAGTAGTAGCAGGTTGTGATGGAGATTGATACTAAGAGATTGATAGATAATCAATGCCATCTGATGGCAACTGATCGAACCCTCTTCTCTTCCCTGAGGGAGGTGATTATCTGACCCTGTCACGCATGCGTGAAGCCGCCACTTCCTCTCTGTTCCATACTGGATCCCTTCCGCAACGAGGCAAAAGTCCTGACAGTACCTCCAGTCGACAAGTAACCTTCCTACACCTACCAGTATCTAGATGTGGATCTCATTATATATATATATATATATATATATATATATATATATATATATATATATATATATATATATATATATAGTTGAGCGTGGCCTATGTCAGAATAGGCTACTGACTACCAAACAGGCCTCAGAAGCGGAGGCGGTGAGATGGAGATTAAGGGTGTGGTAACTGCATGTGTGCACTTCAAAAATGGGGGCCAGTAAATATTTTCGCTGCACCTCCTGAAACAATTACTGATCATATCAAGGTCCATACTACGCACACATATTTCTGCTAATCTTGGGTGCAGTTCCTTTAATTGCCCTGAAATTAGGGGGTAGTAACATCACTCAGTTAACTTCGAATGCCTTAAAATAAGGGGGCGGTGGATGACTGCAGAAAACTGGGAGGGGTCATATCTACAAGATTCAGGGGGTCGGTAGTTTGGCAGTGGGAAGAGACCATCATAAAGCAAGTTTTATAGATTCCATAGGGAATACCTTTCAATATGGCTTTGTTTGACATTCAACCATTAGAGAATGAGAACGCTGGCACTGAAATACAGGCACCTAGTTCATTTCCTGTCATGAGGAGGCTGCTGGGAAGGAATGACCTGGCGCCTTTTGGCGGTTAGAGCTGGTTAAATATTCATCCCCCTTGCAGTTGTAGCTCTCATTGCTTTTCTATTTATATGGCAGGGATTTAGGGGATCTGGATTCAATTCCCTTACCTTGGAGTAGAGTGTGGAGTGGAGAGGGTTAGACTGTGGGCCAAAAGGAGGGGAACTGGGAGTGGAATGAAGCTATTTATTCTGGTGTGTGGCTGGTGGTCTAGTGGTTAACATATGTCAGTTCCTGGAGGAAATATCCCCATCTGCTACTGTGTGTGGTATAGGCAAAAATACAGAAAAGAAATTGAAACTGGTTCCTTATCTGCACATACATGTCTCTACAAGCTCAGGCCTTGTCTTATCTATAGCTGATTAATCATGGATCTCTGTAATGGCCTGTATAAGTTTCCATGCGCTTATTGATTTCATGCAGTCCACACACCCGGCGCTCATTCAAGACAGGCGCTTATTTAAGACTTACATGAAAGTGTATTTTAAAATTTTAAAGGCCCTGTACCTCTGGCTCTCATTCAAGACCCAGCTCCTGTACAGGCCAATCCGGTAGTCTAAAGGGGAAGACAGCTGAACCAACATAGCTTCTCCGCTTCTGTTGTCCTCTATCACTAAATTACTGCGTTTTATTAGAGAAGAGCAACAGGTAATATGAAAATTGTTGGGAGTCTGTGATATGATGTAAGAAAGCACTGATAATGTAACAAACAGCGTTACAACTCTCCTATTACAGAAGCCGTCAGCTGGTATAACATCATTATTGATCTGCAATACCCAAAGGGGCAAACAAGTGTTCCTTGGGAGATGGCAGAACAAGCATGCGTTTCCATGGTTACTGACACTTATAGGGATCATATTAATGTGTACTGACATAACATGACCCCGATAACTGAATCTGACTTAGTGGTGACATCATCTGACCTAATTTGTAATGTCACACAGGGTAATCCTGACTAAGGGATACCGTGAATAGTGATGACGTCATCCACACAGGGGAATTCCTCCAAGGTGTGATAATCCCAGGGTACAATAAGGGTTATTATGTACAGTGTACATGTACAGTGGGATGGTTTGGAGGATTAAGTTGGGTATGTGAACTAACTTAGTATTGTACATTTCATAGCCATAGGCCTCTGTATTTCCTTCAGAAGGCAAGAACTGAAGTTCTCACTCTCAGGAGTCATGCTTTATAAGTGTACATTGTCTCTAGATTTATGAATCATGAAGATATTGACTTTGCTAAAGGCATCCACAATAGCATCTCATGATTCCAGAAATGTATACATATACTCTTCATTACCATGATGTTATCTATATTTGAGTGATCTTTTAGAAGTAACTTAATACTTCTGACTTAAAAGATTGCATTTAACTACAAGTAACCTTTTATTCTTTATACAGCTATTATACCACTACTAGTATTTCATTCATTCACTGTTTTACCGATAGATACTAAGGCCCATGTTGTGTAGGATAAAGTATAGGCCACATGATCTCTCACGTGACTACCACTGCTCCTCTACCCCATTCCTAACACAGTACCCGCGGGAGGGGAGGGGGGCACTTGCCCATGAAATGGATATTGACTGGAGCCTGACTCTCAAGAGCAGTGGCAGTGGATTCCCACGCGATCACGAAAAAGGGGGGCAGTGGATTCCCATCAGTTCTCTAATAGCAGGGCGGTGGAATTCAATTAGATCCCAAAAGGACTGTATTGTTTATACACACCATACATATGAGGGCATGAAAGACACAGTGCTGCACAATGAAAAATTATGATCCATTCAAATACAATAGGGTGTAGTCAATATTTGGGATTGTCAAAAAAGGGGGGCGGTCAATGTCTAGCTTATCAGTCAAGTAGGGCGGTCAAATTTCAAGATCACTGTGAGATAGGGTGGTAGTTGAGAGTGACCTACATATAGTAAGTGCCCCCCCCCGGGCACAGTACACAGTGACATAATGTCAGCAAAACCATTTTTTCACCTCTTACACCACCTCATTGTACCCCTCTTTTCAACACGTCTTATCCCCACTATGGTCCAAAGTATAGGTAAAAAGTCACAGCAGCCCTACCCTACATTCCTTCTCTCACCCCAGCCTGTATAAATTGTTATCTGCCCACAAGAAGTACTCCCAGTTTATGGCCTCACTACACTGCTATATCGGTAGGTAAGGGTAGGGCAGCATAAAAAGGACTATCTGCTTTTGCAATCTGAGATTTAAGTCTGAGGTCTAGACAGGTATTGAATACTAAGGTACAACTGCAATATTTACCCAGATATATCCCGTTAGGTATATACTCACATTTATTTTTCTTCTTCTAATGGTAATTTTTCATTTTGATCTATCATTTTTCCACCTCATATTTTACTTCATTCCTATTTCTATTCTTCTCAAATTTTAGGCAAGACGCCTGTTGGATCTTACCAGTCTATCAGTGTAAAAGAATTACCGTAATCTCTCGCGTATAAGACGCGTCTTCTACGCCAAATAAATGCCTGCTATAAATGCCCTATAGAATCATCCCAAAGTCAGGGTACGTCTTATAGACAGGGTACTTTTACTATAAAACAGTACTAAACTTTCAAAATTCATGCCCCAGGTGCGCCTTTCAGTTTTCTTTCAACTCAGGGTGCGTCTTATATGCGAGGTGCATCTTATACGCGGGAGTTTACAGTATGTGGCAATTATTGGTGGCCTATTTTGTTATATTGGGCTCCCTTCTTTGTGCCCTGGGAACCAGGTCCCTTACCGTGATGTGATCATTTACCTGACCGCCTTAGGGAAAAATACACCCCTGCCCCATTATACTGGTACAACAACCACTATGGTAGTTACTTTACCTGTGATCATTATATAAACCTCAAGGGGAACTAGTGCTTGGTGACCAGTAATTTCAGTGCTGCCTCTGTAAGCTAAATAATACTATTCTCTTGAGTCATTTAAGAGATGTGACCAACCTGCTTTGGCAGTTGCTTTTAACCCTAAAGTGCTGGGCGAGTTCAACCTTTGTGCTAGGGTGAGACCTATTACAGCCTTGATAAGCCTACAGACAGTACTACCGTAATCTCCCGCGTATAAGACGCGTCCTCTACGCCAAACAAAATGCTGGGGAGTCTTATAGGATGTATTGAATTTGGGGGTGCGTCTTATACATCTTCAACCCCTGAGATCTTGTGAAACCTCTCTCAGCCTCTCTAACAGCTCTGAGATCTAGTGCAGCCTTTACAAGTTGCAGCTGAAGCTCTGAGATCTAGTTCTGCCTTTGACAACCTCACAAACACCTCTGAGATCTAGTAAAGCATCTCTCAGAAACTCTTGAGATGCAGAAAATCATCTATCAGCCTAGCTTTGAGATCTATCAAGCTCAGTGACTATAATAAGCCAGAGCCTAGAGATTCAAAGACACTTGTTCTAATCCTCATCAACTACTGAGAGATCTAGGACAGCCTCTCTGAGCTTTGCCAACAGCTGAGAGATGCAGTAAAGAGTAAAGAGGCGTCACACTTGGTTGGTCAGGGCACAGAGGGCTTCTGTTTATAACAGAGGGGTGTGTGTGTATGTGTGTGTGTGTGGGGGGGGTGGGGGTACTAGGAGCTGGTTTAGGTCATAGTAAGGGTTAGGGTATGTCACCTTTGGTAATGAAGGACTTTTCATGCACCACTGACTCAGACACATACCTTACTGGAAGGTCCCCCCCCCCCTCCACCAACACACAACTGTTTCACTGTAGGACCCAGTAGAGCTGGATACTCCCAGGCCACTTGCTGCAGACAAGTTGCCTCATCAATGCTCTATGCTACACTTCCCATGTGTTATAGTACTAGGTGGCACCATGGCCATGTAGTGGAATTCCCAGTGGAATCAAGCCCCATGATGCTCTATCCTTAAATCCTTACAAGTGTATCAATTGACACTAGCCTAGACTATCAGGACAAACCAATCAGACATCACACTGCCCTTTTATAGAAACCAAACCTTTGCTCCACCTTCAGGACTTTCACCTAGTTGCACATGACATCAGTATGGGTCTTCAAAGGGCTGTTGACTAAATTATGCTTCAGTCAGGTTTTTCTTGAATAGAGGTTTCTTTTTAGCCAGAAGGCGTGAGTATACCTGACCATAGAGCATGAATCTGGCTCTTCCACAGGGTAAAGGTTAAAGAGTTAATTAGAGAGCAGCCTCTGTGAGGAGCCCTATATGGAAGGTTTCACAACTCTATAGTAGTATATACCGGTAGTTGTGGGCAGGCTGATGTAAACAGCTTACTGTATCACTGTGTTATCGGCTTACCATAAAACCTTGAGTATCAGGTGCTGGTTATACATGTTCATCAAATCAACCTTTATGTGCAGTGTAAGCATTTTATAAAAGGCAGAGTACTTATTAGAGCACTCAAGTTATGTATCCTAATACCCCGCATATAGGGCAACCTAGCGCATAAGACACACCCTGAGTTGAAAGAAATGCTACAAGTCGCACAAAGGTGTTCTTTTTAACAATCCACTGTAATTTTACCTCTTTTTTTTTGTGGGGGGGGGGGCATCAGGGCATTATTGGCCTCTACCCCCACCTCTCTTGAGTATGGTATGGGTATTAATGCCTCATAACCAATGCTCGGTACTCTGAACTGGTGTGTATTTTGAACATGTTTGTATGTGAGACTACTGAGAGCCATACCCCTGGTGGTGTGCACATTATTGTGTTATCACCACAGGTGGGCCCTATTGTATGATAACCTGTCTAATTATAATGCACTAATTACCTTGTCATCATGCTAATTAGACCATGGCTAATTACCCCCTGGGTGTAAACAAACATGCATAATTAGCCACGTGTTGTCATCCCCAGACTCTGTGCAGGTACTGACATGCTGGACGTAGGAAACTATTTTTATTGGCAGAATGATGCCTCAAAGCTTCATGGTTATTTCTAGCCATGATGCACAAATGCAGCACTGGTGAGTAACTTGCCAGTGCTGCAATGGTGGTGCATCAGTTACGTCTGCTAGCCCCGTTTCAGTTTTCAGACATCGAAAGTCACGTCTACACCTCCCGGAGTTTTGGAGAAAATATCTTAAAGGAAACCAGGGGATATTTTGTTCAAAATTACAATTTTTATAAAAACACATGGTACGAGATGCTATCTATCACATGAGACTGTCATTTACCGTGAAAATCCTAATATAGCTGAATTATAGCCATTTTGATTACTCAATTCATAACTCATGACCCAAACTTTTTTTTTTTTTTTGGGGGGGGGGGTGATTGTTTTCTCAATTTCACACTAGCAGAGGCGTAGGAAGCAAATCTTCATTGGGGAGGGGGGGGGGCTCGGCGAGGGCACCATCGCGACCACCTTGAATTGTCGGCTGATTTTGGATCTGACTTTAGGCTCAGACTCCCAGTCTCCCCATGACATCACCATAAAATAATCTAATTTCAGATGTAAAGTATTAGCTTCTTCTCCATTGTGTTTATGAGTGCTTGGAAAATATTTGGGGGGGCCCGACATACTCAGGCCCCACCTCCTTCATGATTGAGGGGGGCCCAGGCCCCCCTGCCCCCCCCCCCCCTTTTCCTACGCCCCTGCACTAGGTGGAGCTGCAGTAAGGTGGCAGTCGTGGTTGACTGCACACAGCTCTTGTTCTGAGAGTGTATTTTCTTTATTTATAAGAAAGGATCATTTGTTGAAAAATACATAAGTAAACAAAAAAAGGCCACAAAAACCACCTCTACAACCCCCCGGGCTCGACCATCCAGCCCGAGATACTACTGTTGAACTGTTATCAATAGCCGCTGGCCGAGGCTGACCACCCCCGTGGCTAGGGCAAGGAGGAAGGGTGTAAAGAGCACCAGGGTTTCCTGACTTTAATCAGGGGTGTGAACTCCTGAAACCGATTTCCTCTGAAGCGTATTATACCATCTCCCTTGGAATTTTAGTCAGTATTTTTACATTATAGGAAATTGATGAAAATAGTATGTGGACACTTTATAGCACCTTATATCAATAAAGGGAAGATTAGAATAATGATTAGGATGCTTTGATATCTCTATTATGGTTGACATTCAGATCCAAGATTGGGGAAAATTCAAAGACCCCCCACCCCCATTAATGCTAATTCATTTTCTCAGTGGATTTGCACACATCTCAGAAATGGTCCTGGAGAGAATCAAAACTGCGAAATTCCGCGTTTCCGCAGAAATTTCACACCCCTGTGTAATACATGTACCGGCCATGTAACCTTGCATCCCTGCTAGTACAGCTCATCTAAACCAAATCTTTTGTGTAAAGGTAATGACTTTTCATGTCAATATCATTCATATTATGTAAAGCTCACAGACTGTTCTCGCTGGGATGCTACCAAGGCTGCCCACATCCCCCCTTACCTTAGGGCAAAGAGGGGGGTAAGGAGGGGTCCAGGACTTTCTTAACTGCCGAATATGCTTCAAAGGCCGCCTGTAATTGAAATTGTTCTATCTGTGGGAATAACGCATCTGGGGTATTAAAGGGTCAAGAAAGTGAGAGCTAGGGACCAGGGCATCCTACAGGTCTGTGTTACATGCTTCAAGGCAAGGAGTGTAGGGGGCAGCAGGGCTTCCTCACCTGACGTGTTGAATGCTACTAAGGCCACTCACACTACCCATCCCCCTCCTCCCCCATTAAAGCACAGGCACCAAAGTGAAGGGTAGGGACTGAACTACTGTGGTCCACCTTCTTCATAAATTAGCCTTTCAAAACTAACAATTTCATAGTTTTGGAATTACCACCTATTACTTTTAGAGAAGACACCCTATATATGCACTGAAGCATGCTCTAAGTGCAGTCCATTACCACTACCGCACTACTAGCAGCACTGGTCTTGTGATTTTTTTTTACAAGGGGTCTATTCTATAAAAAAAAGTTTGTAAAATTGTAAATGGTGGGTCTTTTGAGTTGATTTAAAAAGCAAAATCCATCTTAATACCTAATTAATCGTGATAACATCTCAAAAATGAGACTTCTGGTGTCCTTTAACAACTATGGGTGGAAATGACTGAGCACAAAAATCCATGATGATTTGATCAACCATAGTCGTTGCTGTGAAACCTTCCTGTTAGCTTGTATCAAAGTGGTTCACTATTATCAGATTGAGTTGTGGACATTATACCAGTATTCATATATTCTGTCATCTCCTGTCTACCCTCAATTTGGCTCCAGGCCTGAGGAGGGTGGGATGAGTCATAGTCTAATACTGAAGCAGTTACAGGGTCTACTCTGTGTGGGGACTTCTCTATTCCTTTTTATATCTAACTGAATAACCCCCCCCCACCCGGTATACATGCGCGCCAACAGTCCCGCATCTCACAATGCTATAACGGTCGGGGATCGTGACTGAGCATCCAGGAATGTACCGGGTAGTTACCTTACCGGCTTACCATACCTGCATATGTAAGTGGCCTGACAAAAACAAAAGTTGGTTTTATATCACATCACCATCACCTTATACATTGAAAAGCATTTTCTCTTTTCTTTTTGTGATCTAGACCATCTTAATTCAATCTTCAGCCTGCAAACCAGCGAAATTCCTGTGCCCTAAACCCCTGCGTATAAGTTGGGCTCTGACATTGGGGGAATGCTTTAGGCCACACCTGGGGCTTGAAACGGTTGCCCTCCCTTACTTTTATACAACCTCACTATCTGAACTACAAATCCTACCCTCAGTATGAATTATCAAGTCACCATTCTATCCTGACCAGCTGGTCTCTGTGAATGGGCCTGCATTCCATAATAACTGTACATCCCACATACAGAGCTACCGTAAACTCCCGCGTATAAGACGCGTCCTCTACGCCAAACAAAATGCTGGGGAGTCTTATAGCTTTCTCTCAAGTTGGGGGGTGCGTCTTATACGAGGGGTATTTTTTCTATAGAAATGTACTAGTCTTACAAATTTCAGCAGTAAAATGTGCGTCTTATACGCAAAAATGCATGTGCTAAGTTTGGGGTGCATCTTATACGCGCAGCGCATCTTATAGGCGGGAGATTACGGTACTTTAAATTCTTGGCTAGAATACTTTGGTATATTTTGAAATACCTTGTGTATAATCTGCTTCCTAACTTTGGGAACGACCCATTAAGCCAGCATATGCCTCTGATTCACGCACAACATACAGCTTATAAACTTGAACATTTTGTTCAGATGCAGTTTGTATGTTGAGAAGTGAACTTACTTGAGTTTGTTGACGTAGTCTTGTTCTATGGCGCATCGTTCTTTGATGAAGTGTTGGTACCGTTCACAGAAGTCCAATCCCTTCTGTGTGTGACTGTCTATTTTATCAAATTGATCCTGAAAAACAAAGGATACAGTTACACACAATTTTACTTCATTTGTGAGATATGACACCAAATAGTTAACTACTTAAAAGGCAGAACATAAACTATTTTTTTAAAAAACATATACTAACTCTAGCTGTGCCTCTAATCAAGGTTAGACCTGAACTCAGGATGCTCCATTAGCGGAGGGGTATGATTAGTAAATTGAATTTATATTAGTCTGGTCAAAAGCATGCCCTATCCACAATTTAGATTATTTCTTTCAACTCAGGGTTCATCTTATCTACAGATTCACTGCATGACATACAAATAATGTTTCATTGGCGGGTAACGCACCTATAGGCTATGTGCACTGGCCCATCAAATTCATGCTTCCAGGTTGTACAAGGTTGTGTACATATATAGCGACCCAGATTTGTACCCAGACATGAGCCAGCCAACTCGTTTTTTCTCGTGAGAAATTGACCAACCTCGCATTACGTAGGCATTTGAACAATTCGGGAACTAGCAGCAGTGAGTTTGGCACCACTTTGGCTGGTAAGGGTGAATGGTATGTACATTTCAACGGCAGATGGGCACAGACTTTTGCGTGCTCTGTAACCCGGTAGAACGCTTTACATTATACATGTAATATATTATCATTTGTATATATGGCCACTGTCTGCAAGGCTTCTCTCTTCATTGTTCATAGACATAGTGTAAACTATACACACGTAACATGACCTACTGGCCACCAGCCCATCCCTACATACTCACATTCACATAGACCTACAAAGGACATGCTCACCTTGTACACCCTTGAGTGAACTCAAATCCGACCCTCTGACTTAAATATACCGTAAACCTCATATATACAATATACCGGTACATACACAATTATTAGGCCTACTTCAGGCTAATATAATTATTAGAGTTTTCCAATAAGGAGATAGAGTGATACACAACAAATAATATTTCATGAATGGGGCTGCATTCATGTACCATCCCTACGTTCTGGATTAACATTGTAGCGCACATGCACTACTGGTACTCGCTGATGCAGTGGTTGCGAGGCACATGGGACTTGGAGGAATCATGTGGGTCACCTTTTTTTATATTTCAACATTCCCTTGATACAGTGCTCATTCTGACCTAGTTTATTAATCATGTCAGAATTTTATGATCCTTTCCAGAGGACATACCTTTTCTACCCATATGTGATTTTGCCATTAATGATGAACAACAAGGATTGGAAGTCCTTATCTTGGATCGTGATAACAGTTTTAGTGGTTATTAATTCAGGCCCGTATCCAGGGCGGGGTGCTAGGGGTGCTCGAGCACCCCCCCCCCCCCCACAAAAGCAAGATGATCTGGAATTCCACCCCAAAAATGTATATAATCTTTTTCCGAGGGCGAAACTAGCTGTGGTTGGGCGGAACTCCAAGGGGCAGAACTCGCCATGGTTTGGTGGAACTCCAAGTGATGACATATCTGAGGGAGGAACTCTCCATGGTTGGGTGGAACTCCGAGGGGCGGGATCTCTGAGGATAGATCCCTGTGTGGTTAGGGGAACTCCAAATGGCTGGATCTCCAAGAGTGGAACTCAACATGGTTAAGTGTGTGGTGGTCCCGCGTCGTCTTCGAGGTACCTTCGTGGTCCTCGTGGGCGACGTCGAGAGCACCTCTATTACCCGACGCCTGGGGGCGCTGGAGTCCAGCGCCACGTCACCACTTGGTCACGTGGCCCTCGACTCCGGTGTATATAAGGCCGTTGTACGGCCTTCCTCAGGGTCAGTCCAGCCCCGACTGACCATTGTGAGCAATGGTCGGCGGCTGCCCGGCTACCATATTCTAATACTCCTCTGTGCTACTGCACAGAGGGGGTTCATGTGGAATATTAACTCTAGACACTAGAAGGCCTAGTGTCGAACCTGCAATAGAGTTCAAACTCTGCCACCTGTAACTGTGATCGAGAACGGCTGATGCCTATGTGTTATTAGACAATAAAGTTTTAACTGGAACCTGAATAGTTGTTCTTCGTTGTTTATCGAAAGATTCGATATAACATCGAGGGGTAGAACGCTACACTGGTGCCGTGACCAGTTGTTAACTTTAGTCCGCATAGGTACTGCGAGCTTAAGTTCGACATGCAGGGTCACTTGGATGAAGGTGATGACCCCAATCATCAACATCAAGTGACTACAGGCCCGTTAGTGGATATGAATGATCCACTAATTGGTGGTGGTTTGAACCACACCCTGATATTAGGCCCATCGTCTGACCCGTTGGGCCTGTATCAAAGGAGCCGGCTACTCAATTGGCGAGTATCGACTCAACTCTCTCCGGCGGCTGAGAACTTCTTGAGGACACAGAGTTTGTCCTATGTAGAAAAATCAGCCTCGCCCGTGGGAACTCCAATGGGCCTTGGCAGTTGGTCCTTCGAGGGTCCCTCGCCCGTGTCGATACAAGGAAGTATTGACAGTGGCAGGGGGCTCAACGAGGAGTTGCTACAAGAGCAGCAACGCCAACTGCGCCAGGGTCGCCAACAGTTGGATGCTCTCGCGAGTAACACCATGAAAGCTCAGGAGAAGAGTACAGAAATATAGCTGAAATTGGAACAGCTTAGGCAGCAGGCGTTAGAGGCTTCGAACAAGACTCAGATCGCAAATAGAGAACTTACTGATCTTCAGGAGAAGGTCAAGCAGCTCTCTAGCGAAAAGGAGTCCTTGCTTGCAACGAAGTCAGAGATCGAGCGTAGTCGGTTGACAGCAATGGATTGTCAATCGCTAAAAGCAAAGATCGATCGCCTTGCTACAAGCCGCCGAGAATGTGTCGAGAGAGCTCGAAACGATTTTCGGGATGCCCAGCACGAGCAGACGTCCCTTAAACATAAGTTGAAACTACAAGAAGTAGAAAAGACTATGTTGGAGGAACAACTGCAAGAGTTGTGGCATAAGTTGAACCAACAATCAGCCGAGCATACTGAAGAAGTAGCTGAGCACCTAACGGCTTATGAAAAGCAGGTGAAACAGCTACGTCAGGAACGGGAGTCGTTACTCTGTCAGATGCAAGCTGACGAGGATGCTCGAGCCAGGGACGAGGCAGAAATGCGTCGTCGCTGTGAGGAACGAATCGAACACGCAAACAAAATGGCGGAATATCAGGTCTTAATGGAACAAAAAGCGAGGCATGAGGCCGAGCTTAATTCCTTGAAGTCTGAATCCCTAGTAGCCCAGTCACTGAAAGATCAGAAGGATTCGGACACTTTGGGAGCCATACGTGGTGAAATCGATGAGCTCCGACGAGAGATATTGTCTCGCAGAAAGGCTGATGAAGCCAGGGTGAATAAAGAAGTTCGTGATGAACTCGCACTCGAAGAATGTCTGAAGGAGCAGACGGAATCGAAATTGCGTACCGCTAGACTTCGAGATAAGCAACAAAGTAGTGAATGCAGCACTACTAGAGTTGCTACTCAAGGGGATCTAGTCGAAAACCCTGACTACAGAGAGTGGCTTGACCATGCCATGAAGGAGGCCAAGCAACTCTTTGCCATCAGCGAGCAACGAGATCTCTCGAAACCCGAACATGCCCGCCTGGAATTCCTAGTGTCGGAATTAAGACAGGCGGAACGTTCAAAACAGCAGGCGGAGATAGATAGAATGGTGGGAGCAATCGACGACATCTCGAAAGTGGATTCGAGGTCGCGCCGGACCCAACCAGTTCCTTCAATGCCGCGCCCCGATGGTCTAAGTGAAGTGATCAGGCAGTTCTCGACCCCTATCACGACCCAACAACATGTTGATCCACCCAAATATAGACACGACTATGAGAAACATGGGGATGGACCATCAAATACCTAGAAGAGGCACAACATTCGCCCTTGATCAGGTCAGGAGATCAAGCAGAATGTTTGAAAATACCTCTATCGGGCATGAACCAGCCCGAACTAGGTCAGTCGAGTGCCCTCCATTTACATGGAAGGACGATTGGCTCCTTTGGTACCACGGATTCAATCACGTCCGTCGAGTAAATGTATGGACCTCGAGTATGGCATTAGCTCAACTCCTCATGTTACTCCAGAATGGCCCTGCAGCTGATACTGTGTGGCTATGGGAGGAGCATGGAGATGGGACTTTGGAGGGACTGGTCGACATGGTAACGGAAGCCATGACTTCTAGCCTT
Source organism: Acholoe squamosa (assembly GCA_949317995.1). Taxonomy (NCBI): domain Eukaryota; kingdom Metazoa; phylum Annelida; class Polychaeta; order Phyllodocida; family Polynoidae; genus Acholoe; species Acholoe squamosa. The sequence goes on from OX439046.1 coordinate 56,003,461, forward strand.
CAAGACCCCATTGTTACAATGGAGAAGAGACGCCAAGGCAAGAACGAAAGCATTAGAGCCTATGGCTTTGCTTTGAGACGTCTTGCCGGCGATGCCTATCCAGGTGTGGACTTCTCGGTTGAATGGCTCATAACCAAAGTCAACCAGTTGTTCATAGGAGGATTGTATGACGTTGATTTACAACAAGACGTTCTTCGGGAGTGGCGTACTTACATGTCCCTAAAGGATCTCATGGACTTGGCAGACGAGTTGTTGCGGAAACGACAACTCCTGCCGAAGTTGGTGAATCCTACCTCGACAAATGCATTGTCGGCGTTGGCCGACGCCGCTTTGGTTAAGGAAGGACAGGGCGAAGTCTCCTCATACTCGAAGCCCGGGGCGGGGAGTAAGACTAAGAAAGGTCAGAAATCCGCTGGTAAATCGAAAACACCAAACAAGGCCTCCAAACCCAAGGTACAGGAGCAGACCTTCTCGCTGAGTCAATTGAAGAATTTACTCAGGGTTATCGAGGGAGGGGATGTCCCTGGTACTAGCTCGGAGAAGCCGAGTACCCCTCCGTCCGACGCCAAGTGTTGGAACTGCAAGAAGCAGGGGCATTTCGCACGAACTTGCCCCGAGCCGATTAAAGGACTACCACCTGACGCGACGGAAAACTGAGGCGGGCGGCTCGACGTGGCAATCGAGCTGCCCGACCATCGAAAAGCCAAGGTATCAGCACCTCTGGCACTCCTGATCAGACGACAGTAGATTCGAGGGAACTAGGTAAGGTCCCGGTAGGGCCGTCCCAGCCCTTTACCACAGCGGCACCGGTTGATCACCGGTCGGGTTCCGAAGATGTCGGTGTAGAAAAAGCCTCAATGGCCAAGGAACAGGGCGCTGGCAGCCCGAACTCCGAGGTCGAGGGTTCGACTGGATCGAAAGTGAAAGTCGACGCCGGGAGAGAAGCCCTGATGCGGCAGCTGGTCAGAGTCTGCGCAACAGAGCTTCCCTCAGATGATCCCTGTCTCTCTTTTCTGAAGAGGAGGGGGATCGATCTGAGTACTGACGTAGGGTTGAGAATGCTAGCAGGAACCGCCCCCTTGTCGGGGAAACGATGGTACCTGTCTGCAGAGATTCGAGGGCGTTCTCTGGACTTCCTGATAGATACTGGTGCCAGCCACACCATTGTCTCTCGGGAACTCGCGAAAACGTTAGTGGTGCCGTCAGATAATCTCTACGAGGGAATAACGGCGTGCACTGCGTCTGGAGCCGAAATGCGGACCTATGGTCGATTGGTTCTACCTCTTAAGGTCGCATCGACCCACTATGTGTTTAGCCCAATAGTGGCCGATGTGGCTGACGATGGCATTCTGGGGCTCGACTTCGCGGCATTATACGGTATGATCTTGAACCCACGGACGGGTCAATTGGTCATGACCGAGCCGGTAGAAGAGCACCATCAGTGTAAACTGAAGAGAGTGTCATCGATAGCCTCAGTAGCACAGACCACTAGGATACCTGCCAGACATCGGTGCGATGTCTTGGTAAAATCCGAAGGTCTGGAAAGAGACCGACAGGGCATAGTCGAACCCGACCTGAACACTCTGAGATGTTTTGGGTTGGTTGGTGAGGCTGCCCTTGTCAGCAATGTTCGTCGAACAGTGTTTCCCGTCTGTAATCCACTGAATCGAGACATTGTCCTGGAGAAAGGCCAGGTGGTCGGTACTATACAGTATGCTGACAGAAACGGTGAACTCTCGTCACCGGAGGTAGGATCCGTGATGATGCGTCTCGAGCAAGAAGCTGCAGACATCGAGACGGCAGAAATCGCGAGCACCCACACGGGGGAGCTCCCTACCTGGCTGTTAGACATGTATGGCGACACCCACCTGACCCAGCCAGAGGAAAGACTGAAGCTGTCCGCCTTACTACGTAAGCATGTGGATGTCTTTAAATCCCCAGATGAGCCGTTAGGGCGCACCGATCGATGTCTGCATAACATCGACACGGGTGACGCACAACCTATCCGAGTCCCTTATAGAAGGATTCCGCTCAGCAAGAAGGCTGCGGCGGATGAACAACTTAAGGAGATGTTGGATACGGGGGTGGTTAGGCCAAGTACTAGTCCCTGGTCCAGTCCCGTCCAGATGGTGACGAAAAAGGATGGGACCATGAGATTCTGCGTCGATTATCGATGTCTGAATGGAGTGACTAAGAAAAATGCTTACCCCCTCCCGCGCATCGACGAATCCTTGGATGCCCTAGGAGGAAACAAGTGGTTTAGTTGTCTCGATCTCCAATCTGGATATTGGCAGATCGGGATGAATCCCGACGACGTCGAGAAAACCGCTTTTTCCTACCAGAGGGGGCTCTACGAGTTCGATCGCATGGCGTTTGGTTTGTGTAACGCCCCCGCCACATTCGAGCGAATGATGGAGGAGATGTTGAGAGGTTTGCTAGGTAAAAGTTGCCTGGTTTACCTCGATGATATCATCGTCTTCGGCAAAACGACGGATGAAGCAATGGCGAATCTGGCAGAAGTCTTCAACAGGATTCGGGCATGGGGACTGAAGTTGAAACCTAAAAAATGTCAACTTTTTAGGACTTCAGTCGAGTACCTGGGCCGAATCGTGTCTGAACAGGGTATAGAAGCCAACCCGGGGAAAATTAGCGATGTAATGACTTGGGCTAGGCCCACTACAGTGAAGGAAATCCGATCCTTCATTGGTTTTTGTTCCTACTACCGAGAGTTCATCCCGGGGTTCGCGGAACTCGTGAGTCCTTTGCAGGACTTAGTGATCCAAAAACCTAAAGGTAGTAGAGGTCGTTACGAGGCATTCGCGTGGACGGAGAAAGCCGAACATGCTTTTGTCGAGTTAAAACGAAGTTTCAGGGAGACACCTGTACTTCGATTCCCCACACCCGACGGTCGTTTTATCTTGGACACTGACGCTAGCAACACAGCGATCGGGGCTGTTCTATCCCAGGTGCAGGATGGAATGGAGGTCCCGATCTCATTTGCCAGCAACACTCTAAGTAAAACACAACGAAACTACTGCACTACCAAAAGGGAACTGTTGGCAGTTGTCGTGTACACCAGGAAGTTTAGGCACTACCTTTATGGTGGTAACTTCACTATCCGCACCGATCATTCGTCTTTGAAATGGCTCCTAAATTTCAAAGAGGCTGAGGGAATGATGGGTAGGTGGCTGGCCCACCTTTCGGAGTTCGGTCTCGAAAACTCTAAGATCGAACATCGAAGTGGGGCCAAGCATCTAAACGCCGATGGCCTTAGTCGTATCCCTGTGCGGCTATGCCAGAGGTCGGATTGCACAGACTGCGGCAGTCATAATGCTGTTTTGGCAGCTGTAAGTGGTTTAGTAGACAGCCGGGTGGGTGTTGCATTTTGGTCTCTCGATGAACTCATTGATGCTCAGAAAGCGGACGCTGACATCAAACGAGTTGCTGAATGGCTAGTTAAGGGGGCTAAACCCACTAGGCCTGATGTATCGATCGAGAGCGCCGAGGTACGGAAATTAGTAGGGCAATGGCCTCTATTAACCTTCCGTGAAGGCTTGTTGTGTCGCTGGAAAGTCGAGGCGGGTCGAGCTAGGCGCACGATTCAAGTAGTTGTACCACGCCAACTGAGGGGTGAGGTACTCTCCTTTTGCCACGGACACCGAACAGCGGCACATTTTGGTCGTAAACGAACGCTCGAAAAAGTGAAAAGGAGATATTACTGGCCCGGGATGGGAAAGGACATAGGTCGTTGGGTTCGACACTGTCCTACCTGTTGCCTGGTAAAGCCCGGCGAGGGCATGGGTAAGTCTCCTCTGCACCAAGAGTTGTTCGGGGTGAGATTCGGGAGGATAGCTATGGATATCATCTCGGGATTTGCACCCACGCCAAACAAGAATACTTGCATGTTAGTAATCCAGGATTACTTCACCAAGTATGTACGCGCTATTCCCCTACCAAATCACACGGCAGAGACCTGTGCAGAGGCCTTCGTGGACGAATGGGTTTTGACCTTTGGAGTCCCGTTGCTTCTGCATTTCGACCAAGGTCGAGAGTTTGAGTCTCGACTCTTCTCTGAGATGTGTGAATATTTGACGATTGTAAAACAGAGAACCAATCCATACAGACCACAGAGTGATGGTCAGGTGGAAAGGTTCAATAGAACGTTGATTCAGAGTCTGACTATGTTGGTAGACAAACATATGGACGACTGGGATGAACAGGCTAAATATGTGGTGTCCGCATATAACAGCTCTGAGCACAGTTCTACTGGATGCAGTCCAAATATGATGGTATTCGGGGAAGAAATTCTCATGCCAGCGGATGTGATTTTCGGCTCAATCGAGAACCCACTCGAAGTCCCTTGTTCCGTCACCTTCGTGGAACAACTTCGTGACCGATTGAGGGAGAGTTATAGCATGGTAAGGGAAAACTTAGGTAAATCTGCAGAACGCCAGAAGGTCGGGTATGACTATGGGCTAAAGCAGAGAAGATACTCAGTTGGTGAACAGGTGGTGAGGTACCACACCCCCCAGGCAGCTATGAAGCTTGCCCCCAACTGGGATGGGCCGTTCGTTGTAGATTCTGTCCTCTCTGAGTCGACATTATTACTTCGATCATCCCGCGGACGGTTGCAAAAGAGCAATGTTGATAGAGTGCGCCGGTGGTTGGGCGTAGAACTATCACAAACTGTCGAGTTGTTGCAACCACAACTTGATGATGATTCACCTTCTCGTAAGGCTACGAAAAGGGCTAAGTCTGTTTCTGGACAGGTCGAAATAGAGGTCGAAAGGTCGCGGCCGGAAGTCCAGTCTAAAGAACAAACTAAGCAGGGTCATCGAAAACGACAGCAAAAAGCTCGAAAACTGAGCGAGGTGGAGGTGTTGGATGCCAGTAAACCATCAAAGCGGCGCCGTGGTCGACCGGCCCGTCGAGATAAGTCGAAAACATCTAAACAGCCTTTGAAGGGATGTCGGAAGCCCGACCCCCCCTCGAAGGTGCGAACGACTGAACAAACTTCACATCGAAACGTTTCGATTGAAGTGAAAGATCAGTCACTCCAGTCCGGACCTATGACTCGAGCGAGGCTTAAGCGCCAAGGCTCATCAAAGGAACGGTCAGCGAGTGTCGAGGATGAAAGGAAACCCAGAGCAAACACTCTGGCTCCTGCATCCACACCGTCACAAGTGATGGGGGGCAGACGCCGACGGAAACGGGTTAATAGCCCGGTCGGCCCGGCCACATCAAAGGACGGCGGGCTAGGAGGGGGTGATAGTAACCCGCCCCGAGGCTCAACACTCGTTCCTGTAGTAAAGGTTAAAATCAGGAAAAGCCCTAGATTAAACCCTACTCAGTAATCGATGTTTCGCACAATACTAAGCAGCAGCTTTACTAACCTGTGTTTTTAATGAGACTTTAAAATAACGGGTGCCGTTCTTGAGTAAATCTGTCTGTGGACGTGAAGCCGACGGTGAATAAAAAATTACACAACGAGAAGGCGTACGATTGCCTCTTAGTTTGAGACAAACTGACACTGGAAACATGGAAATTTGGAGCCTCTGATTTTATTGACTGTGAGGACGGGTTCCCAGCATAGGCTGGTGGATACTGCCCGAAGGGTAGATCCATATTGGAACCATTTTTTTTTTAATCCCGGTAGTCTGATGAAGGAGGGGGTGCCCAGATTAATCCATGTTAATAGTGTTGGAACCCATAGACCGCATAGGAAATAACGGCATATGCAAACATTGCGACTGGAGAAGCAGAGCGTGAAGGTGAGGGGAGAGTGAGTCGTTCTATTTTTTTTTGAGCAGTACCTTATTTGGTCATGGCGTGATGCGCTGTGGACCAATAGGGTTCGCCCTCCTCGGTCACGTAGCCCCTTCCTCCAATCAGAGACGTGCGCCACAGGGATAAAAGGCCGCGTCGCCCACCACGGAGGTCACATCTGCGCCCTTCTCGTGAGAGTCGGACGCAGATAAGCTGGACTAAGCCTAGCTTATTCCAGCTGGTACGCTCCGTCTGGGGACTCCCTACCTGAGTGTAGGAGGTCTCCCCTGCCTAGTGTCGAGGGACACGACCTGTGTGAGCGCAGGTTCGTGTTCTCTCGAGACTCCAGTCTTCGGTCCCTCGAGCCGCCTGAGTGCGGTTCGAGGTACATCGAAGGCACCTTCGAGGCTTCGACCCGCCAGAGTGCGGATCGAAAAACCTCGAAGATCCTCTTCGACGTCTCGTCCCGTCTGAGAACGGTTCGAGACCCGGAGTCTTCTCTCCCTGGTGGAACCCGGCAGTTCAGGAAGAACCATGGGGTCCTCGTCCGACGAGCAGTCAGGGTACAGCTCTTCGGCGAGCCACAAGTCGCAGAAGAAGAAGAAGAAGAAGAAGTCCAAGAGGACCAGACCCGAGCAAGAGCTCGAGTCTACCTCGGCTAAGAGTGCAGCCCTTCTGAAGCAGATCGAGGATGCACAGAAAGCCTTGGCTGAGTCCCAGGAGCGGGAGAAGGAGCTCCGCCGGAAGGCGAAGGAGGCAGCTAAGCAGCAGAAGCGCGACTTGAAGGTCGCAGCTGCTGCCGCCTCGAGAGACTCTTCTCCCGATGAGATGGAGGTCGACGAGCCGTCGACACCTGCTCCATCGAAAAGTGCTACCCCTTCAGGTTCTAAGGGCAAGAAGCCGACTGAATCAAAGGCATCCAAGGGCACCTTGAAGGATTTCAAGATCCCTAGGGTGCCCAAGAAGGAAAGTAGCAAAAAGGAGTCCGCAGCCAAGAAGGCTCCAGCCCGGGAGAGGAGTAGCGAGTCTACTGCTCCACCGGAACCTGGAACCGAGCCGTCGGAGGTCGATGCCGGTGCCGTGGAGAGCACCGTATCCTCACCCCCAGACACGGCCAGGGCTGTCGACGAGTGGAAGCGACTGTCAGCGATCACTGCCAAACGACGTGCTGAGTACGTCGATGACAGGCCACTGACAAAGCTTCAGGACTACCGCAAGAATGGTCAAGTGGTACTCCCAAGTCTCGTCGGAAAGGATGGTAGTGACGACGAGGAATGGTATTCGGACGACAGTCATGCCATTGACTGGTATGTCTCGATGATCGAGAATATCACGAATGCCTCAGACTCGTCGGGGGTGTCGCTGCCCGAGCGACAGCGGATTGGGTTCGCATGGCGCATCTTCAATCCAGGGCAGCAGTGTGCTTTCGAGAACTGCACACGTAAGGGGTTCCCCCCCTCGCGTATATGCGATGGACGGCAGGTATGCTCGACACTTGGTTGAAGAGCATCGAGCCATCCGTCCGCAGTTCGGTTGTGTTAAGGTGGAAAAGACCATTCCATGTTACCAGGACCCGGATGACCCGACCTCTCCTCCTTTCGTGACTTCACGAAGGGGCTTGATGGCGCGTCATCTCAAGTCGTACAAGCAGCCCCATAAGTACAACGCCGAGGGCGCTATCCAACTAGTGGAGACTCTGGTTGGAAAGTGTGAACGGAATGAGAAGACAGGCGCGCCGACGAGACACTGGATGCGGATGGCCCCCGCACCCCCGTCTACGAAGCGCCTGTATATCAGACCGGAGCTGATGCCCGCTTTCTACGGTGCCTACCCCGAGTTCAGGGTAGAGCAACGGAAGAAGCGGGAGGCCAGTCGTCCTTGGGACCCAGGACCTACAGCCTCTACGAGTGGGAACAAGAGGCCCCACTCTACAGAGGCTGCTAAGTCTGCCGGTTCGACTGAACCTAAGAAGCCTAAGCCGCAGGCTGCTCCCTCGAAGCCCGAAAAGGCATCGAAAGCCGCCCCGGCCCCGGCTCCTAAAAAGTCGAAGAGTGCTTCGACCGGTTCGGCCAATCCAAGCACTAGTGGTGCTAAAACTGGAGGCAAGACAGTGGAAACCCGGAGTGGTCGTGATCGGCAACCCAAGGTGACCACCAACTCGTCTCCCCCTGTCAAACCCCCTGCAGCGGCAGAGGGCAGCACCCCAGCTGCCACGCCGCGTGTCCACGTGGGAGGCGCGACACTGACCTCGGCAGCAGGAGCTAGCTTCTCCAACGTCGTGACAGGCGCCGACACCCCGACAGCAACCTTGCGTTGGGAGTTGGCACAGCCTGCATACGGCGATGGCGTCGAATGTGGGGTCCCGAAGACGTTCGTGGAACGTTGTAAGGGACTTCTACAGATGACAGGCAGCCCTGCTATCGACAAGTTCGGTGAGGCATTCCGTGAGGAAGCGAGTGCCTACTTGTTCGGCCTGTTTGATAGAACAAACATGGCCATCCGTAACGAGCTCCTTCCGGCTCTTAGGAATGAGGCGCGCCAGACCATTCAGATGGAGATGGACTCTCGTCTGACCGACGTCCGAACGCGTCTCAATAACTTTGAGGCACAGGCCCAATATGATATTACCAAGAGGGACAGTATCATAGAAGGCTGGGAGGAAATCGACCGCGAATTCTTTAGAGTCTTCGGGGTCCAACTCTCGGAATGGATGAGGGACAAACACCATGGCGTCCGAACCCTGAAGCCCATTCGAACCGAGCCCTCTCGCGAAGCGCAGAGGTACCTCGTCGAGGGTGGAGTGATTCCTGACGTCAGGACGCTGGCGGCTCAGACGAATCCTTTGAGAGAGTTGTCTCCAAAGATTGACAGTCTGAGCTCGGCTATGACGATGTTGGGCCGAGAGCAGGTGGTGCAGGACAAGCCTGACACCCCGGGTAGGTCTCTCGGTGCCTCCGTCTACCCGCCAGCAGCCCCGTCTTCCTCCTCGGTTCCCTTGATAACCCTCTCGGGAACCACCGAGCCTACGCCGCCACCGGTCCAGAGAGTGGTGTCACCGAGGATCCATCCGGATCTTCAGGGCATCACTCCCCTGGCCCCGGCGAACGTAGCCGTCTGTCCGGACCCGTCGGCTTCCGCCCAAGCAGTAGAACCTGCCGAGGTGGAACAGTCGATGGATATAGACGGGGACGTAGATGTCGTCGATCATTCTCCAAAGCCTCCCCCTGACCAGGGAGACAAGGACGACCGTGAAGGTCAGGAGAGCGACGACGACGACGGAAGCGACTCAGCAGACTCGGCCGTTCTCCACTCAGATGCTGAGGGGGACTCCCGGGATGCACCCGAGACCTCTAACGAGGCTTGGAGTACGACAATGGACCGTGAGGTCCCATTGCCGGAGTCGCCGACGTTTTCGGGCCAGCTAGCCGCCAGCGCTCCACATGGAGAGGAGCGCACTGACGGAGAGCAGGCCGAAATCGACGCCGCTACAGGGTCCATCTCGGAGGATCAGTAGTATGAAACTACTGCTCCTCCTCGTCAGCCTGGATCGCTGACATCGAACAGAGTCTCGATGTCAGCACGGAACCCCCGGGAACTCGTTCCCGGACGACGGTGTACCCTCCACGAGTGGGGGTACCTTTCCTGTCCCCGGACCTCCCTGCGAAGCTGTGTGGATCCGACGCCACCCTGGTCTTAGGGCCCGGTGGTGCCACACATCCTCGGCCTCACGGTCGAAGGACCATCATAGTAGTATTGTACGCTATCGATGGGCTTCCTACGCTGGAAGGAGCTTCTCAACGAGACAGGGAGGAAACGACACGACCCCGGTTGCCATACCCGGTCGTGCCTCCCTCGGATCGACCAGGAGCAGGTCGTGAAGCAGTGTTTCGACACTGGTCTCCTACGTTGGATGGAGCAATGCCTTATAATTTAACTGTGATAATAATTTTTTTTCTACAGTACAGTAGAAACTATATTTCTATATATTCCTCTACTGTTTCTGTCTACTATGTCGACGGATCCAGTAGTTCATATTATTATCTAATTGTTTAGACTGATCCGGGATCTCTGAATTTTCAGAGACCTCGTTTCAGTCTAGTGGGGGGTGGTGTGGTGGTCCCGCGTCGTCTTCGAGGTACCTTCGTGGTCCTCGTGGGCGACGTCGAGAGCACCTCTATTACCCGACGCCTGGGGGCGCTGGAGTCCAGCGCCACGTCACCACTTGGTCACGTGGCCCTCGACTCCGGTGTATATAAGGCCGTTGTACGGCCTTCCTCAGGGTCAGTCCAGCCCCGACTGACCATTGTGAGCAATGGTCGGCGGCTGCCCGGCTACCATATTCTAATACTCCTCTGTGCTACTGCACAGAGGGGGTTCATGTGGAATATTAACTCTAGACACTAGAAGGCCTAGTGTCGAACCTGCAATAGAGTTCAAACTCTGCCACCTGTAACTGTGATCGAGAACGGCTGATGCCTATGTGTTATTAGACAATAAAGTTTTAACTGGAACCTGAATAGTTGTTCTTCGTTGTTTATCGAAAGATTCGATATAACATCGAGGGGTAGAACGCTACAAGTGGAACTCCAAGGGGCAGAACTCACTGTGGTTGGGTGGAACCCTGAGGGGTGGGATCTCTGAGGGTGGAACTCCCTCTGGTTGAGTGGAATCCTTGGATGTGATCTCAGAGGGTGAAACTCATCATAGGTGAGTGGAACTCCAAGGGCTCGGAAATTGAAGGAAATCAAAATCAAAGAAACATTTTTCCTTTGAAATCTGTCCACCTTTGATGGTTGTAAACTTGGCTGGAGGCTGCAAATGTGTCCCTCCCTTCTGATGCTGCACCAAAAATTATTTAGTGCATATACCGCAATCCGTGTATAAGGCGCAGCTCGCGTATAAGGCGCACCCCCAACTCAGATAATGTAAGTCCACGTATAAGGCGCACCTTTAAGGGCAGATTTTTGTTAATTTAGTACTGTTCTATAGTAAAAATACCCCCCCTATAAGGCACACCCCAAACTCAAGGCAATGTCCCTCCCACGTATAAGACTCAGCAGCATTTTGTTTGGCGTATAAGACGCGCCTTATACGCGGGAGATTATGGTATATCATCCAGTATCTAGATTGGCATCACTGGCATTAATTCATATTCACTATGACAAGGCCATTGATATCCAATCAGTTGTAGATACATTTGCACACAGACATCCGAGGAGAATGCAACTCTCCAGTATTCTGCTTGTAAAGCAACCTTGTTAGAAACAGATGTTCAGTGTTCAAAGTAGTTATATTAGCATATAAGTGTGATACATTAAAAACATTCTAGAAAATCACAGCATTGCAGTGTTCTGCATTAAAAGTAACTTTGTTGACAACCAATTGACACTGTGTAGATGGGTGTAAGTCATTTGTATACAAATACTTGAGTAGACTTAAACTCTCTACTGATATGTCTGATCACAGCCACCTGCCTGTGTGTTGAGTTATATAATGTTTATGAATGTTATCATAGATTTGGCATATATGTCATGTAAGTTAAATACCTATAACTATATAGTAATCACATATTCTATGCTAAAGGAAACGCACAAAATTCTCAGTGAATTATATCATAATCTGTGCATGAGAAACATAATATCAAAATGGTTGAAAACTATAATTACTAACTTTGAGTTGGACCCATCATTCAAAAGTTGGAAATGAAAGGTCTTTGATATGATTATAAGTAACTGTCCCAGTTATCCTACATTATATTATAAAAATTGGTTGAATGCAGTACATAATGAATTTACTTTTTTTGTCTTTATCACTGTCAACTATTAAGGATTTTAGATTGATAAATTGAGGGGGTCTGTACTACTACATCAAGGTAACATTTTGATAAATGTTTTAAAGGAGGAATTTCACATAAAAATGCCCCCAGATTGCACCATTTGATGTTTACTATTCAAAATTTTCCTGGGGGGCATGCCCCCAGACCCCCCTAGGATCGCTGCACTGCACTTGCGCGCAGCAGCATGGAATTTCATCCTGGAGTTCCACCTAATATATTTCAGCACCCCCCCACACAGAGGTCTGGATACGGGCCTGTAATTCATACTTTTCTGATGATGGCCGTTTGGGTACTAGCAAATCATGAGGGTATTGCAAAATATGAGCCCCGGGCCCTGGAACCGATGACTAAAACCGAACCTCTTGAATATCCACCAGTGCACAAATGTCACAACTACAAAAGTCCCATGTTTCCACAACATAACGGGTTCAAGTAACCCACGTTGTATTTTACATCCATTGTTCTGCACTATTAGCACCAACAACCTCTACTTGGTGCTACCCCCCCCCCTCCAACCACCACACACACACACAGAACCAGTATCAAAGTAGCAAGTATTGTGCTACCTGTGTATGAGAGGGAGTGTGTGTGTCACTGTGTGATTGAAAGTGAAGTGGGTGTAGGTAGGCACTTACCTAGTTTTTCAAAACTTTATATTATCTTTTCTATCTGCATACTATTGGATAGATCTCAAGAAAAGAAGTGGATTTGCTTTTTGAATGAAGTCTCTATCTTAATTCAAAGTGATGTTATGACCATCCAAAGACCACAAAATGACCCAAATATTCTGCCACAATAACCCATACTTAAGAGTTTAATCAGGGTTCAAATTTTGTGATCATGCTAGTTGTGGTCAGAAATGCCTGGAACACTTAAATCACTGTTTCGCGGAAGATATTAACACTAGGAACTTGAAATAAAAACTTGAGAAAAGGTCATTAAGGGGTGGTTCCAATGACCTATGGCCTGACCTTGATCTAGGTCAGGTCAAGGTCATTTTAAGGTCAAAGGTCAAATTTACTGATTTTTTTTTTATTTTTTTTTTGTAAATGAGTAAACATTTGTTAATATTTAGCTAGATGAATGATAGAATCAATGTCCTCCATCCTTCAATGTAGTCTTCAAGGGGTCTTGTCTTCTAGGCATGATGCTGCTGAATGATGCATTCCTGTCCTCCCATCCATATTTAAGGGGGACTACTGATGTCCTATTAGTCAGAGATCTCCTGGCCTAGGCCCAGGCTAGGGGAATGTTCACCTGACTAGAATGGGGTTCACCCAGCCTCAGGGAGCAGTACCTGGGGCCTTCCCCCACCCTCTGACTGATGTTCATACTTCAAAGTATAGCCCTACTAGTCAGTCAGAGAAGTCCTGGTAGTCAGCCCTCCAGTAGGGGCCACCTCCAGGTGGCCCCTCCAGTGGTGGCTATAGGTGTGCTGCAGTGGGGGAGGTGTTAGAGCTAATCTCTCACTCCCTCTCACAGAGTTAATAGGTCATGATTTTGTAGTTGCATAAAAAACATACTGCTGCCTATTAGAAAGAAGAAAACTAGACATTTTCTAGACCTTATTTAACCAGGGAATGTGTGAGTGCCATTTTTAACTATGTGAGATGCATACTTCATACCATAAAATGCTCCTGAACTTAAGTTTTGAGTTCACCTGGGAGAAACATGATTTATTTCTCTTCAATCTATTAAACAAATACATGCATATTGAAGCCCTCTTCAAGCCCGTTAAAATGATACCCTAATTGTCCAAATCCACCTGTAAACAGCTTCAGAATCAATAAGTAAAAACATGTCAACTTCAGCTGCTCCATTTTTGCTAAATCACACTTTTAGCCTCCGCGCACGGCAGACCCACGCACGGCAGCTATGTCAGTGCCTAGTGTAGGGGGTTCTTTATCAGACTGTATGGGATTGTGCTGGCATTATGCCGAGCCTGGACCTTAGCGGAATATAATATTGACCAATGAGAAAATTCCTTTCATACAGTGCCGACTTTCCAGGGTGCATTACATAACACCTGGTACCCATCAGCTCGCTGTTATCAGTCCTTATCTCGCAAGGTATCAGCTTCAGCAGGGGTCAGGCAACTAAGGAATCCGCTAAGCGGGAATACCAGAGGTGAGAGGTGGAGCTGTGTGTGTGTGGGGGGGGGGGGGAGGGGGGAGGGGGGTGGGAGGTATGACCTACATAATACAGGGTAGGTACCCCCACAACAGGCACACAGACACCGACAACAGACAGGTAGGAGCTACCTGGTAAGGCTGGGTAAGGGGGACCCCTCTCCTTTTGAGCAAGTTAAAATCAAGGTCAAAACTAAAAGGTCAAGCTGAAAGAGGTCAAACTGATGAAAACTTCAAAAAACCATGCTTGGACTCACACTATCTGAAACAGGTTCACAGACCCCTGCAGTGCTGTTTTGGCATGATACATTAATGCACAAGTGGCGAGTTACTCACCAGACACATTTTTGGTAACAGAAATTTATTCGGTCCAGACTGGGTTAAGCATATACATGAAATTGTACGTGTCCAGTCCTAATGGTGTTTCCACTATTCCTGGTACATGCACGCGGAATGCCAACTATGCTGATTACACCGGTTTATGGACATCTAGTCACTGTGCGCGACTCAGTTAAGGACTGAGTCGCTGGGACTGCCCTAGCTAAAACTTGCAGGTGCTCTAGAAACAGCAAGTTTCTAAGAATAACATTTGACAGAAACAAATCCCCAACAATCAGCTTATAATATTGACAAGAGTACCACCTTAGTTTTGCTGTCTGTGAGTGGGAAGAGCGTCTTTTGTTGGAAACCTTTAGATCGCACCTTTTTCCAAGGTTTGGCACATGCTGTGTGGGCTGCAACAGGTAGCTATCAGCAGGTGCATTTTCTGCCAGACAGGAAGTCAATCTCCACTCACCAAGCAGATTCTCATGGATAACATTATTTCATGAATAACACCTCTGTTGTAAGACCTGAAACCACTTCCATCATGGCCGACCGTGGCAGCTAAACTTGATGTGAAGGCTAACAGATTTGCAAGAACCAAATAATCTGGGCCCCCGTATGAAAGGTTTCTCACAAAATGGCAACAAACATGTCTTAGGAAGCCATCCTTAAGAGGAAATTGACATAAAAAAAGTATGTCCTACAATTCCAGCCACCTGATAAATTAGCCCTATGCAGGAAGCCTCACTCTCCCGTTAGGTAAGAGTCAGCGCCCGCCGGACAATGGACATCCAAATGCCGCCAGAGACATTTTGTAGTGCCACAGTGTTTTGGTTCATGTTGGTGTTATGGTTTCCCTTCTTTCTTTATTAGAATTATCTACCGTGACCTGAATTTGCACCTCCCCCCCCCCGCCCAACACCCAGGCCAGGGCCAGTGAGTGCCCGTGCACCCATGGCACTGGTTTGGGATCAAGTTACTGGTATTGACTGAGTGAGTGTGTGGGGTAGGGGTGTGGTGAGTAGACTGACTCATCTGAGTGATAACCCCCCCCCCCCACCCACACCCCACACCCATTGTTGCTGGTTAATGTGTTGCTATCAGAGAGGACATCTCGTGGACAGTTGATATAACATCACTGTGAGCTCCCACTGAGTCCTGTTTCACCAATTTCCCACCACTCAGCCAATACACCCCCAATGTGGACAGAACAACACTCGACAGAAAGTCGCTATACTGAAATATAGGGCGGTATGGCTATTTTTCCATGGTAACTGGACAGCTTGGAAGCAGAGACACCTCGGAAGCAGACTCCTCTGGAGCAGGGACACCTAGGAAACAAATAACTTTTCTAAATAATTCTGTTTACAATTTTAAAATATTTTTTTTTGCCATTCCAGGGTTCTACGGCGTAAGGACAGTATCACTAGGGTGATACTGTCAAATTCAAATTCTGTAAGAAGAAAGGGGTATTGTCGTAGTTTTATCTGCTTCCGAGGTGTACTAATCTCTGCTTCCGAGGTGTCCCTGCTTCGGAGGTGTCTATTATTCTTTTTCCACAGAGGCACGGAGAAAATTAATCTCACCATCCTCCATGTTCCATTCTCCACTATGGCATCACCAAAATAACCTGAACCCCTTATGATTGTCAGTGACTTTTGGGGGACTTTTTACCAGGATATTCATTTTTGGCAAGGTATTCATGTTGCTTGCTTCACCT
The DNA here is from genome assembly GCA_949317995.1 of Acholoe squamosa. Taxonomy (NCBI): domain Eukaryota; kingdom Metazoa; phylum Annelida; class Polychaeta; order Phyllodocida; family Polynoidae; genus Acholoe; species Acholoe squamosa. The sequence goes on from OX439046.1 coordinate 56,019,236, forward strand.
GGCTTGAAAATACAGGTATATCAGGACAGCGTGACTTACCAAAACTGCCTTATGTCAGCCCCACTCACTCATTGGCTGTTGCAACTTATTTACATGTACTACCGGTATTTTTCTTTTCGATTAGTAAATAGGTACATGTAACAATAAGCCTGCACGTGTATACATGTCTAGTGAGTGCACTCCTCGTGCTATAAAAGGCCTTTTAGTGAAATGAAGGTTTTCTGAGTCATCCCATAGATGCACTACGAAAGAGGAAGCCACAGACAGGGGACGTGTGTGTGTGTGTGGGTGGGTGGTGGTGGGGGTACCGGGACCCATGGCCCTAGAGACCGATGGCCCCGAAGACCGATGGCCCCAAGTGGGACCGATGGCCCTAGAAAATGAGACTGATGGCCCCAACTTTTAAACCAGGGTCCATCCCACCTCTATCACCTATCTTCATTGATCATGCATATCTATGACACTTTCCATGTTACACTTGATTGAAAATTATATGAAAAAAAAAAGATAATTATTAAGAAAAAAATTTCAGATGTGCTTTCTATATTCAATCCATACATAAACACAATTAAATCACATGTCTTACATATGTTTTAACCATATATTCTATGATTTATTTGCCATTTTAAGACACAGCTTTCTTTATTAATGACATAGCAATCACATACAATAACATTAATGACATAGCAATCACATACAATAACATCAGTACAAATATCACATTCTTTGATATTACAATAACAATGTAATACCATATCACATTTAAACACAATTAAATCACATGTCTTACATATGTTTTAACCATATATTGTATGATTTATTTGCCATTTTAATAAAATAATAATTTCTCTTAGTCACTATGTAGTCACTACAGTGTGCCCAGTCAGTGCTGCAAGCTGAAAGGTGTCATAGCTAATCCCCAGGCACCCACCCCACAGGGCTACACACACTGCCTCAGAACACAGCTCAAATCTGTTCAGAATCCAAGATGGCAGACACCCATTGAATACGGCCACATTGTATTCCATCCCCCCCATTGAATACGGCATATCCAGTACTGTTCTATAGTAACGGTCATATCTGCCATGACCTAATGACTTTTATTTCTAGGCCTATCTAAACCCTAAATACTAGAAGAAAACACTTTGACAGTAGGTACTGCCAAAGCTATGGTCAGAGGAAACAAAAACGCATTTCCAGCAACTCTCCTGTTGCTAGTACCGTAATCTCCTGCGTATAAGACGCGTCGTCTACGCCAAACAAAATGCTGGGGAGTCTTATAGGATGTACTGAAATTGGGGGTGCGTCTTATACGAGGGGTACTTTTACTATAGAAATGTACTGAATTTACAAAATTGGTACCTAAGAGGTGCGTCTTATACGCTAAAATGCATGTGCTAAGTTTGGGGTGCGTCTTATACACGCAGCGCGTCTTCTACGCAGGAGATTACGGTACTCCCACTGGTACGTGGCGGGTGGTCACGTGACCAGCGTAAGGCTTCCCGACAGGGAGAATTGGTTATTGTGGCTCTAACACCTCCAAACTTGTGCTAAAATACACCAAACATGCTCCATAAGCAGTCTACATCATGTAAACATTCATTCTATAACAAATATATGTGAATTATTTGATCATATACACAAGGGCATCAAATTTGAAAGTGGGGCCATCAGTCCCAAAAGTGGGGCCATCAGTCTCATTTTCTGGGGCCATCAGTCCTGGGCCAACTGTCCCTAGGGCCATCGGTCCCACATTCGGTGGTGGGGGGCGGGGGGTTATGACTGACATGACATATACTGATATATGTATTCCGAGGTAGCAGGTTCTCACATGGGCGCCGCCATTGCTGGAGCTTGTTACCAGCGAGTTCTACTGATAAGACCTATCAGATGGGTACCAGTTGGCCCCCGAAGACTGCAGTGAATAGATTGGGGTTCTCTCATTGGCTAATAATTAAACATGCTAAGTCCGTATAGGACACGGTTTACTGTCACTCAACTTTGGGTTTCCTTCTGAAAGTGACACCTCTACTGGGGGGGGGGGGCAGTGTTGTAAATGTGGCCCATGACAGAGTGTCAATGGTGACACTGCCTCCGACGGTGATGTGCACTGGTCTGATGCTATAACATTGACATCTCTACAGACTAACTGAGGTGTCATGTTATGTTAAAGGTGTCACTGTCAGACAATAGAGCCTTAACCATCCTAGTGGTAATTGAATGCCTTTAGTCTTAAGTCTATATACAGACACCCAGTCATACTGAGTCAAGAGTGTCAAAATAAACTATCAGTGATGACTTAGTATGCAGGGTAGGGCCTATTGTAGTGCCACTCCTTCAAGCCTTCAGGTAAATCCCGGGAGGTAAATCTAGAATTAAGAAAAGGACATAAGTCTTGATCCATTTATGATTCGGAATGGCATTCTGGTCTTTTTATAAGCTCTCTATTCCCCCTTAAAGGGGCCCTGGCACCGTAATGCATGCCAGCATTAAAATGTCACATGACCACTTCTTGACCAATCAGGGCACCGCAATTTTTCTGCTGGTCCCCGCGATTTTATGATCGCTGTTTGAATCGGTACCCATGTTGACATGACAATGTTGTTAATTTGCGGTGCCAGGACCCTTTAACTACTGACTGAATTGACTGTGGTTGCCTTTAATAGATTAAAACTTAACCAATCAAGTTGGCCTTGTCTACAGGCCCGTCTCTTTTTCTGCAAGGTGTGCTTTAAGTTTAAGTATGCAAGAAATGAAATCTATGGTAGTTAACATGGGGTTGGTACAGGTGCGGCTTATACACAGGGTTTTAGTAAAAACCGACCCCCATACTCATGATACTGTACCGATACCGCATTCCTTAGTACCGGTACCGTAAAACTTTTACAGGTACTGAGGAATGCCACATACTGCTAAACTTAAGTTAGGTACATCACATCCCTGTGGTGGCGCCACTGTGCATCTGTCCTCATTTCTGAGGCCATTTCATGTGACCCAGTCTAGAACCACCTCCAAATAACATGGGCTTTCCTTTCATTAATTAAACACATTTTAATTGGGTATATCATCAAAATTGTCCTATTATTTGGAAAAGCACACTTCATTTCATATTCTAAGAAATTTATAGAAGAAAAAAAATATTTCTGACACTGATTTAGGTAAATTTGAAGTGTGTTATCTCTGTGCTTTTGCAAAATGAATAACTTATTATCAAATAACCTTGATGAAACCCAGAAAAAGCAGCCCTGTGATATCTGCCCTTTCCAGCGATGTGTCATGTTAGTGTGTGGCTTCCTTTGATCCACATGAAATTTGCTCTGAAAATTCCAGGTTCTGTTTAAATCTTCATTTAGCTACTTAAAGAGTCATTAAGTATGTAATTAATTAATCCATTATGGGTATCCAAAATCCTAAAGGTGTAACTGTGTGCAGAACTGCATACATAAGAGATCATGTTTGTTATCTTTATTATTATTTTCAACCTAATTTCGTTGAAAAAATCCATTCTATGATTGATCATTGCTAATTAGGTCATTGGTTTTGATTAATTGGAATATCTAGGTCACATAATTAGGTCAAACAAAAATAAATGTGTCTGTGGCTTGCCGGCAGAGATGATATGCTTTTTTTTAAAATTACTTGAATACATTAATTTAAATGAATATTATGGACATTTTTCTGATAATCATTCACTTGTTTATAGAATATGAGCCTACCATTCCTGATACAAAAGGTCACAACTAATCCCCCTTCTCCCATAAGACATTTTACCACCATTTCAGAAAAGAAAATCTTGAATATATCTGGAACCGGTAGGAATTTTTGAAAAATTCCAAAAGCATGTTCTATGCCATCTACACATCCTTGTGTTCTGGTAACTTTCAAAACATATGCAGAAGAATGTATTTTCCATCTGATGTACCTACTTAAGTCGGGGTGCGGCTTATACGTGGGTGCGACTTGTAAGCGGGGTTTCACGGTAGTAGGACTAGGACAAGTGGTCTAGTAGTAGTAGGACTAAGTCCAAGAGTAGGCTGCCACTGTATCAGTCTCTGTCATATCAGATATCGAAATTAGAATGGGCAATTGGCCTGGACGAAAACCTCTTATCTGTTTATAGAGGGCGCCACCATGCACCCACGGCAGACATACTTAGGAGGTGAATAACAAAGCAGTGCTCACCACTGTCAGTCTATGTGGTGTATCATGGGGGTGCAAGAAATATATTTTTTCTCTCAAACTATTTCATCAAATTAGTTGAAACCTTTAGCGAGTCATCTACAGGTATGAATGGATATTTTGAGCGAATATAAAGTAATTCCCATGAGTAGAAGTTGATAGAATGAATTTTGAAAACATTACTCCATTGCACCGTTTACCTGCCAATCCCGCACAATCCACTCCCTGAATTTACTGAATAAATAATGGCAGTTCTCCTCATAATACCTTCACTAAACTTTCAGCGAGTGATTATCAAATGGTAAACTAATGGTGTGTGAAGTTTGAAAGCATTCTGATTATAGGAAGTATCAAAATAATCAATTTGAGTCAATCCTTATTGCCAGCCTTGCAGCTCCTCTATGGGGTCCCTGCGCGAGGATTCACCTCCATTAAATGGAGGTGCTACCAGTTGCAACAAGGTGCAGACAACTTTCCCCTCATTTAGCTTGGTTTTCGTCCATACCAATGCCAATGGGTAATTCACAAGTCAGTTTCTAGAAGAAGTGGCTTCCTATGAGGCTATGTAGATGTGCGTACAGGCTACAGCTTTGGAAGTGCTATTAATTAAAGGCCGTCCCTGGCCCTCCACAGATCCCAGCCTGTGGTAACGAAACATCCTGAACCTGAAGTTGAGTTAGGCGAGGCCCAGCCAGGGTCTGCTCTCTGACTGAGGGTCTGTTCCTTTACTGAGTTTGACCCAATTCTCCTACTTCCAGAACGGACCCAATCTCGCTGTTTACAAACGGTTTTGCGGCGCTCATCTCAAGTTTTCACACCCTCTCCGGGCTCAATCAACTTACCCACAACTCCGTTCCCCAACTCATCTCGCCTGGTAAACCATGAACCCTGAAATATAAAGTTAATAATCCAGTATACGGAAAATACAATCCTCACAAAACAGGAACTCTATCTGACGACTATTACAGATTCAATATGGCGAACTCCCACTGCAGTCTGGGAAAATATGAATCATTGCCTTCGCATTCACAATCTGTGTACCAAATTGGTTCAAATTTTGTTTGATTTAAAATCAAGGGTCATCCTAAGATTTTTGCAATCCCCTTTATTGGCACATTTATCTAAAGCACGAATATTTTTTTTGAGAATGAATAAATTGAGTAGTGAGACCTAAATTTGCGCGCGCAGCGCTTGAGTTGACTTCCGGTTCTACAGAAATACGAATCAAACCTTTGGTAGTAAGTTGTGTTTTAGCTGTCATTTTGTCCATTATGTGTATTGTAGAATTCCAAGACTCTGTAAATGAAAACATGATGTTCACTTGTTCCGAATTGTCAGGTTTTGAGTCGTTAATTATAGTTTATTTTAGCCCCTGGCTAGAAACATTGTGTCAAACCTCGCGGAGTGGCGCCTTTTCTAGCCAGGTGGCAGTAGTCACTGTGCGCGACTCAGTTAAGGACTGAGTCGCTGGGACTGCCCTATCTAAAACTTGCAGGTGCTCTAGAAACAGCAAGTTTCTAAGAATAACATTTGACAGAAACAAATCCCCAACAATCAGCTTATAATTTTGACAAGAGTACCACCTTAGTTTTGCTGTCTGTGAGTGGGAAGAGTGTCTTTTTTTGGAAACTTTTAGATCGCACCCTTTTCCTAGATTTGGCACATGCTGTGTGGGTTGCAACGGGTAGCTATCAGCAGGTGCATTTTCTGCCAGACAGGAAGTCAATCTCCACTCTCCAAGCAGATTCTAATGAATAACATTATTTCATGAATAACACCTCTGTTGTGAGACCTGAAACCACATCCAACATGGCCGACCGTGGCAGCTAAACTTGATATGAAGGCTAACAGATTTGCAAGAACCAAATAATCTGGGCCCCCATATGAAAGGTTTCTCACAAAATGGCAACAAACATGTCTTAGGAAGCCATCCTTAAGAGGAAATTGACATAAAAAAAGTATGTCCTACAATTCCAGCCACCTGACAAATTAGCCCTATGCAGGAAGCCTGACTCTCCCGTTAGGTAAGAGTCAGCGCCCGCCGGACAAGGTGGCAGGTCTTGTCACCGCTGTCGACCCCATTATGTAGGGAAGACATGCCAAACTTTTATTTTGGATTTACCCGGATAATTTTACATCACGGGGAAGCTGGCAACTTGAGTAATGTAATGGTGTTTAAATTGTTTTTATAATGTTACTAGAACAGAAGTTATGAGGGATTGAATGTGGATTTTTTATATTTTCTGTCAGTGGATTTCTAGTCACTGTGCGTGACTCAGTTAAGGACTGAGTCGCTGGGACTGCCCTAGCTAAAACTTGCAGGTGCTCTAGAAACAGCAAGTTTCTAAGAATAACATTTGACAGAAACAAATCCCCAACAATCAGCTTATAATATTGACAAGAGTACCACCTTAGTTTTGCTGTCTGTGAGTGGGAAGAGCGTCTTTTGTTGGAAACCTTTAGATCGCACCTTTTTCCAAGGTTTGGCACATGCTGTGTGGGCTGCAACAGGTAGCTATCAGCAGGTGCATTTTCTGCCAGACAGGAAGTCAATCTCCACTCACCAAGCAGATTCTCATGGATAACATTATTTCATGAATAACACCTCTGTTGTAAGACCTGAAACCACTTCCATCATGGCCGACCGTGGCAGCTAAACTTGATGTGAAGGCTAACAGATTTGCAAGAACCAAATAATCTGGGCCCCCGTATGAAAGGTTTCTCACAAAATGGCAACAAACATGTCTTAGGAAGCCATCCTTAAGAGGAAATTGACATAAAAAAAGTATGTCCTACAATTCCAGCCACCTGACAAATTAGCCCTATGCAGGAAGCCTGACTCTCCCGTTAGGTAAGAGTCAGCGCCCGCCGGACAATGTATTTCCAGCCAGTGTGGGTCTTATCAGTCCCTGTCCACTGTGCACAGGCTGCACTGGTTCTCACACATTTCAGACCTTGCTTTACTTAATCTCAAATTAAATTTGATTGAACGATCATAAAGGGTTACCAATTACATCACTGTAAGCACAACAGTTTTGGGATTAATGGGCTATATTTTGCATCAAAAGGAACTAAGAAAAGGCCATGGGAAGTCAGGTTACAGTTTACTGTCCAAGCCATTTTGAAAATTGATGAAGCTTTTTTTCATTATTCATTATTCATTATGTAGGTACCATTACTTGGATATCTGGAGTTTGTATATGTCACCATGTTATTGACATTTCTTGCACTGTAAGCTTTAATTTGATACCAAATATGGCCCCCTTTGCTTATTCCTACCATGTCCAAATGCATTTTTGAGAAATTCTGTAATATCTTTTAAGATAATGAATAATGAAATTTTCTCATGCGGCCCTTTGAATGCATGCGGGCGGTGGACGGTAAACTGTAATATGAGTTCCATTGGCCTAAGTATTATAGATCATGTTGGAAAGTCAACATTTTCTAAATGGCAGTGTGATAAGCGACCTGAAATTCTTTGATTTTTTACTCAACTCTCCTATACTCTTTAGCCTTGGGCTAATAGATAATGAATAGCTGATTAAAGATCCTAAGCGTGCTTGTGTGTGTGAATGTGTGAGTGATCGTGTGAGTGATCTGTGTTATACATAAGTATCTGTTTTCATAGACTTAGATCTAGTTCTGTATTACTGTATACTATGCATGTAGTCTGTAGAACATAGAGCATATTCATTGTAGTAGACTTACAGACTTACTGTATGACACATAGTGACACTGACAGTCATAGGTCAGCAATGACCTCAGTCCTCACCCTTTGTTGTCAATAAAAGCTATTATTATGATTTGTGTTGGGTGGTCCAACTAGCCAGGTCAGGCTGCCAGGTCCCACTCTCCAAATCAGCTTCAGGCAACTGTAATTTTGTAGACCTTGTAAAAAAAAAACTCTCTCTCTGTACAGTGTATGAACCTTGAAATCTTTTCAGTTTTCTGAAAGAAGGTGGGAAAGGAGTACCTTTCTGGTTTCCAATCCGCATCAGATCAGTGCCATCACCAGCCTCCAACTAGTCCTTCCCTCCTTGTATTACGGGGGTACAGCTTGTTTACTATATGAACCATAAATCACAACTGACATGTCTGTAACTTGAACATAATGAAGACTGAAGACGTGAAGTTGCAAGATTCGTTGACATTGTTTACATGTCTACTGAAACATGTAAACAATGATAGTTTATTCAATCAAATATTGGGTATTTCCACCAAAAGGTAATGGACAGAATTGATCCCTAGTCATGAGGAAGGTTCACGCAGAAATACAGTGAGTGCTTGGAGACGCAGTTGGGGATCCACTATTCTCACAAAGACTACGTTTCTTGTCGGCGGAATGTCGCATGCGCAGGGACAGACAGAGTCGCTGCAGTCTACAGCAATTGACAGGCGACGTCTGACAGCTGACGAAGAAATTGACCACTTTTGTCTGCAACAGATCTCAGACAGTCTGTCAGGCATTCGCATCAGGAAATAGTAGACTGAGTAATGGATCACACCCTTTATTAAAGGTGCAAGGACACTGAGGCATAGGGTGCAGCAATGTAGAGTGCAGTGTTGCCGAAAACTTTTTCTCAATGCAGGCCATAGTGGCCTGCATCTTGGCATGTTACGCAGGTCATTTACCTCTTACGCAGCCATATGAATTTTGATATTTTAAGGTACATTAATAAACCTCATTATAGTTTTATGATAACTTAAAAGAAATGGAAATATATATGATATAAAAACAATTTTACAAATATATGGCCCTATCTTCACTTCTACTTGGCTGATTTGAGATTTTTTTGTCACCATAAGAAGCTGAGATTATGACAGGCAATTCTGGCCTGCGTGATAAGCCTAAGCCCCTATACCGGCCATTGAGATTCTATGCCAGTGTGCCAGCGTCATTTTGGAAACACTGAGGGTGAGAAGACAATTGGTGTGCAGTTATGTAGGGTGCAAATACATTTAGCCTCAGGGAGTGGGCATTATTTAGGTTCAGCCTTGAAGGGGGGGGGGGCATTTAAGGTATATGATTGGGACCTTTAGGGCGCAGAGGACTAACTCATCCCATGTTTGTTTTCAGATTGATATAGCGTGGCACAAATGGAACCAATGACGTGACAGACTGCTGGATGACAGGTCAATGACGTAAGTCATGACGGACAACATGGATCCTGCTGAGCAGAGAAAGAAGGTATGTGACCCATTCACTCTGAACGTCCATCAGAGATGGATACCAGTAGTGTCCCTATTTATATGTTAATGATTTGGCAACATAAGATCACTGATCCATTCCCATGTGAGGATCAGCGGTTGTAAAAAAAAATGCAGTAATAGGTAAACAATGTCTCTCTTTAGTTGCATGCTATGATAAATGTGTTTTGTTCATTTAATAATACTCTGAAAAATATCAATCAAAATAACTTTTTTCTTCCAACATCCTAGCAGTCTGGTATTCAGGTATCCTTCTTGATTCTATTTCAGTTCATGAAATTGTGTAAAGCTGCAACAGATAATGACACAGCAGTACTGCAGCTTATAGAGAAGCGCTTCAGCAAGGCAGACACGAACTTCCTGGCGTCACAAGAGTGCGCCCTTGCACTGCAACATGCTGCTCATAATATCAAGGCGGACAGGAACAATAAGTTTGTGTATATCAAGAAGTTCATGTCTCTGCTGAAAGCCAATGCTGGAAAGAAGCGGAAAAATAATGACAGAGAACATGAGTCCGACAGCAGTGAGCCAACGGCTAAACGGCTCAAGAAGGTCGGGAATATCGAGTACAGTGACGGCAGCGAGAGTGGCCCGGGAGGGAGTGAGAAACACAAAAGCAAAGAGAAAGAAAAGAAAAAGAGTATAACTCAAGGAGAAAGCGATTCAGACACGGAGCCCCTTGTTATAGCAGCAGATGATATCAAGCAATTTCCTAAATCTGATGAGAAAGCAAAGAGCAAAGAAAATGCAAAGAAGAAGGCAGACAGAGAGTCGGATACAGAACCTCTGAGTCTAGGCAATGTTGAAACCAAAGACTCTCCGAAAAGTGGGAGAAAATCAAATAGCGTAAGTCCAACAGCTAAACAGGTAAAGGACCAAAATCCAACTAAAGACTGCTCTGGTGATCAACAGTTGACCATACTTCCACTCACACCTGTCAAAAAGAGTTCACCAGAAAAAACAGACCCTGGTATTCCAGCATCATACGTATCTCCAACTGCACGTTATAAATATTGTCACGTTGCAGAACTAAGACTGACTGATGACAAGTCTTCCACATCCTCGGTAAAGATTTCCAATGACAATATCATCACACATATACCGAGAAGGAAGGTCGCAAGGATTGTTCTCAATCCTCTTACACCAGAAAAACTACCCAATGGCAAAACTGCTGTGATTATACCTAAAGACAGTCGGCGAACAGCAGAAGACAGTGTACAGGGTGATAGAAGCCCAGGGGCAGCAGTGAAATCCCCTGGCCCTGAGTATGTTTATGTCAATTTAGATTCTAGTCAAGAGCTGGTATGTGAGAAAGGGAAGAAGGCGGTAGACGACGCAGACAGCGATGTCTTGTCCGAGGATGCCTCCATCCCAGATGACAAAGATGCTAACGACCAACCTGATGAAGACGAACAGGAGGATGACGTGCCGGAGGAGAAACCAGAGCAGGAGGAAGATGATGAGGAGGATGGACCAGCACCCGTGAAAGGCTCAAAGAAGCAGCTGAAGAAGCTAGAAGTCTTGCTCGAAGTATGTAATTTCTCTTAGATCACCCAAATTGACTGATATTAAATGGGCTAGGGGACATGACTTCACAAGTCACCATATGTTATCCAGCCTGAAAAAAAAAGATCATTTCCTGCACTGAAAAATCATGTTTTTGCACTGTATCAAGAGAATCATCTAACATTATAAGAGACGTTAAGAATATTCTTCAGAAAAAGCAGTTTATAAACAAAGCAATGTCTTTCTCTGAATGGTTATATATACCTCGCCTCTGTTAAGATTACGGAGATAAAAGGGCTGTAAATATTCCCGAAACCCTCTTTTGGTTTAATAAAAAATCCATTGTGTTTTCTGCTCAACGTTTCTGAGCTTGTGCTCCTTCAGGACAATTTAATTGCATAACAAGATTAGTACATTGAGTACATTGTCATTTCTGGAGCCCTTTTACTATATGCTATATATCCACTATTTCTTATCGCAGTCACATAGCATTTAACAATTTTTCTCGTTTTAGAGATGTTGGGTGTTTTAGTCTGGCAGGATTCGTGTGCAACTTTCAGGCATGGTGTTCTTCAGGATATATCCAAAATCTCCGATATTTGAAGACTAAATTGGTCATCCTTGTGATTTTCACAGATTCAATGAGAAAACGATTTAACATTTATAAGGGGTTTGTCTTAAACTTTCCAGGATTCTATACTATAAGATCCATCTCAAATACTACCCCAGGGGCACCATCTTGGACTTTTCTTCAAAACCCAATCCCATGCCTGAAGTTTATCATTTTAAAAGGAACAATAAATTCTGTTCATTTAGAAAATAAGTCGAGAGATAAGAAAATTGGAGAGCCGAGAATTGACGCTGGATGAGCTGCAGGATGACAACTCAGCCTACGCCATGGAGGACCGATACAAGAAAAAATTCTGCAAGGTTTGTTTATTATGCTAGAATAGATATGGTGTTTAAGATTAGTTGGTGCAGCACAAGACCAGTAAAGCTGAAAGGCGCGACACTATTATTCTCATAATATTTTTTAAGGAATTCTATTTTGTCAAGGAAATGGTCAGGGAATTCCGATATGAGAAAATTGTGGAAACTAGGTCTCTGAGTTTGATGAGTGATTTTGAGCCCGAGGTTTAAAGTAGACATACTGCAATACCTCGTGTATAAGTTGGACCTGCAAATAAGGCACACTCTTACTTTGATAGAAGCAAGCATGGAATAGCAGACTGTGTACTAAATCAAATACTTCCTCACCTTCATCTGACTTAATAACAGGGGTGTGAAATATCAGACTTTCATCTTCACCAGGACAGTTCCTGAGATTTGCTCAGATCCACTGAGAAAATATTTTAGTATAAGGGGGGGGGGAGGCGTTGCCTCTTTATTGGCCTGTCTGGGGATGCCTAGCAGATCAATATATAGCATGCTAAAATTCACAATTTCTGTTCTAGATTGTATAAAATTTTCCTGGGGGGGGGGCATGACCCCAGACCCCCGTATAGGCTTGCGCTTGCCCAAGCATGGTGCATGGTCTCATTCAAGCATGCGGCATCTTCAGACTAAATCACTTTTTGCATTTCACACCCCTGCAAAAAAAATTTAAGCGCATGGTCAGTGATTGTTCTCATATATATAAGAATGGTAAATTTTTTATACAATGCTACAGTATGGTAGTTATGAGTCTTGAGATATAACCTCTTTCCTTAGGTTTGGGATAAATACTGTGAAGTTGCTGGAAGACCACCCACAACGGGACGCCCAACAGAACGCAGGTTCAGATTTGAAGGTAGATACAACCTTTTAATTTCACTGTCACAATACAAGTGGGAAAAGTTCTGATGATGATCTTGAAATTCACTACTATCTGTTGTATATTGGCATGGGGGTAGCAGTACAAGTTTTCCGTGTGCCTCGATCCGATTGCACAGTTACACTTATTACAAATTCACAATTGGTATGTTTTCTGCTGGTCTTATTTCCCCTCTTGTTCATCTCTATGTATTTGGCACATCTTCTTTCGTATTGGTGTCATGCATTTTTTATAATGCATTTGAAAACTTTTATAAGGCATTAAAAAATATTTAAACGATTCCTTACCCTTAACCCATGGGACTATAGTTGGTAAGTTATTCCATATATGTATATTATTTTGATTTAAATTGCCTCCCACATAATATATCCCTGAATGACCCTTTGTATAAACTTAATTGCAGTCTCAAAAATCCTATTTTGCAGTCTTGTTAATGTTGTGTTTCACATATGATTTTCGTTTTCATTAACATGTAATTTATTTGTCATGCTCCTGTCTGTTTAGGCTATTAATCACACAATTGATTCTAGATTGAGCTTTGAGGTCAGATGATGCAGGGCTCTGGTACTTAAGCTTATGGTTGCTGTGTGGGTTTTCCTTCAGAACCTTTGGCATCTTTTGAGTCTGTCTATCATCTATCAAAACTATTAGAAGACTTAGGTCATTAAAACAAGATTAAATCTGACCCTACTGGACGCAAATCAAATTTTATCCAGCAGGTCAATGTTTGGATCACAATGTTTACTTGATAGGAATTTTTTTTTTTATCGTTGAAGCAGACAGCTGGTCTTTGATATGCTTCAAGTTCTATGGCTTTGGGGCCGATGTGGTGGAAAGTATAAACGCGTGGGCCAGTTTAAGATGAAGCTAAAAATCACTGCTCATTTCACAAACACTACTGTTACCGGGTTCATTGTCAAGTCGAAATGAATGTCAGTGTCATTTTAATGATTCTACTATATTTGTATATTATATCATCTTAGATTCTTAGATATTATAGTTAGTGCCCCAATTGCATTTCTGTAAAGGTTTATTGAACACACTTAGTTGTGCAGTATGAGTGTTGATAGTTGTTGCCATACAAGTACATGGACATCAATAAATAGATTTGTTCCTTGGAATCTACCACAAACAATTTATGTGCCATATACTGATTTACGTGGTTCTCAGGTCGTATGTAGACTGGAATATGTCTATACCTAGCCAAACAGTCTAACTCAGTGCATTTCTCTACTTCCTTTCCTTGTCACTCTCTCCAGCTCAAACTAAGACTTGCTACAATTACTGTGTGCCAACCCTATTAGGGTGGCATGATACCTCAAAAGTGAAGTTCCTATCCCATGATGCACCAATCACTGATACCGCATGGGTGCATCACGACTCCCGGTCAGCCTGAAATCACCCTATACTATAGGCTCTGGATAATTTTCAGTGTGGTACTGGTTAATTACTCGTTACCACTGTTTCCATGTATCATGCCAAATATTGTGTATTAAATTGCATGAAGGAAAACCTCGCTTATCTAGATGAGAGTTTTTAGGCCAAAAGAACATTTCTGCTCAGAGATTTCTTTCTGATTGGCTTCTTAAAGTTGTTAGCACCAGAATGAATGATCAGAATCTTGACTTTTCTATCTGTAGGCACACGTTATCCCGAGGTGAACAAGAAAATTGAGCGTTTTGTGAACAAGAAGCACATCTTCCCTGACTACCATGACATCCGCGATATCGTTGGGAAATGCAACAAGAAGTTTCAACTCCGCCTCAAGTATGTAGATTTACTAGATTTGGCCTCTTTATGAATATTATTATGAGTCATAGACAATGCCTTACTTCAAGTAAAAAGGAAAAGTCAATTGCATATTGAGATTTTTGGTACTTGATTCCTATGTGGTTTAAGGAATAAAAAAAAACTCGGGGTAAATGTATAAGTATATCAATATGGCACATGAGGTAACTAGAGCTTGACCCAAGATGTTAGAGAAAGAAAAAAAAATGGAAAAGGTCTCCTATTCATTAATAACCATTAACTGTACTATCCCTCAGATCTTCTGCAGCAGACAATCTGGCACGAGAAGCCTTCACAGTGGTTGGCAATGAGCTGCAGAAACGTCGCATGTTGGACTTCTCCGACGATTTTGAATCCCGCCTGGATGAACCACTCAGGTAGATGAGCTCGCACTTTAAGAGAGAAAGTGTCTGCATCATGTTTTGCGTTAAAGCTGGATTTGCGTTTGAGGATCAAATGTAAGCTTCTACAATTCAAAGAAAAATGAGTGAGGCCAGTTTTCAACAATTTTTTAATTAACTTCTGAGTGTATGTTGGTACGTTTGTTGGTTGCATCTTTTATTTCAATAAAAAATCGAAAAATAAAGCCAACCTTCTGTACCCTTCTTTCTCAGGCCATACAGTGACCCAGCGTTATATGACCGAGGCCTTCGTGACAAGCTCGATAAGAATAAAAAGACATTCAAGAGTAGAATGTCGGATGTGAGTGATTCTATTATAATGTGTAACAATGATCAAAACCACCATCCCGTGTGTATAGTAGTATTTACTAGGAGATAGTGAGTTCTGCTCTTAACTTCATTTTATTGAAATATTTGCAATGTCTACATCATATATTCCATTCCCTCTATTCCCGTGAGATGGAGATGGCCGTCAGTAGCATTTTGTTAGATTTTAAGGCAAATTCTAAGTCATGAAATTTCTATTCTCGCACTTTCATAAGCTCACCAATAATTTAATTTGATTTGAAAGATTTTTTAAGCAATTGTTATGTTACTTTTTAGGTTCTTGAGAAGTATGCGCGTAAGCAGGATGACGGAGATGATGGTGAGGACTCCGAGGAGGAGGAAGAAAACGAGGAAGAGGCGCAAAGTGAAGGGGATGCAGAAAGTAAGGCATGTTTCTGTATCTTTTAGTTAAACTTCACTCTGGCCACATCAAATACAGCTAGACATTGATAGTCCCCCCCCCCCTCCTTGCAGACAAAACCATGGATGATATATTTCGTGGATGTCACCGTATATCGCGGACTATCAAGTCATATTCATGTGCTAATCGAATAGAACTGTCCCAGCCAAAGTCTGACTGATCCTCTGTATGGCGGACTATCAAGGAACAGACTATCAAGGGCTGACTGTGTTTGGTTGACCTATGACTTTCCTGTACCCTTATTTTAGCCTTTTCCTATTATTTTTTTCTCTTTTCATTCGTAAATAAGAAAATTCCGGCATAATTTCGAGAGATTTTGATCAGAGTGACGATTGCCTGATAAGATTGCAGAAAAAAATTCCCACTTTTAATCTGTAAACACAATTACCCTTAAGCCCCATATTTCAGACCTATAATTCTTTGTAGATAATACCATGCCAAATTAATGTCGATTTAAGCAGTTGTAATGTGTAAGGATCTAGAATGAACTTACTATGTTCAAAATATTAAGTTCATATCCCCTAACAAGCGCTTTCTCCCTCTCTTTTTGTCACATTTTAGACTAGAATTGAACAAGACAATTCCAATTTTGAGGCCCAATTAAACTTTAAGCTACTAGACAAACATGTCAGATATTTTTCAAGTGCACTTACATTGAAACGGTAACTGACTCTATGGCTTCATCTATGATGTATGGGCCTTTTTTTCTTTCTTTTTCTTTTTTTCAAAGGCGTTTTATAGTGTAAGCTTTTATTGTGGAGATATATGGTGAATAAATGAAAGATGTGCATGAAAAGAAAAAGAGTTTTATTAACCCAGAAATAAAAACCTTTCCAAACTTGACTTGAACTTGAACTACAGAAGAAAGCGGCCCAGACACTAGCAGTGCAGCTCGCGGTAACTAGGTTAATGGAATTATCTTCATTCATTATACATTTACAATGTTCTTGTTAGGTAGAATAAGCTAAACATGCCGTATCTCTCCATTTAAATTTTGTATTAACAGAGCCCCGGATAAAAAAAAAAAATCACACCTGCCTAAAAGATGGATTGTAAATGACTACTCCTGACCAATGGAAGAAATTTTCTGATTGAGTGCTTCTGGTTTCTTTTTCAAAATTTGTGTATACAGAAACAAACTTATGTAGCTTGTCTTTCTCTTTAGATTTCATTGTAATCTCGGTTTTTATATTGATTAATGGGTGTTATGGACATAATCAATCTTGTCATTGTTGATTTCATCAAGTGGTGAAAGTAAGGGTTAAAACTGGAAATTCTGATCGTGAGTTGCAGTTATTTTAGCATGTAACGTTTTTTACTGCTGAGAACTTTGTTGGTGCCCTGCTCACTCTAGTGATGTGTATGGGGTGGCACCACAATGTCCTGTTTGTGGCATTCCTATCCCAGCCCTCCCCTCCCCCCCCCCCCTTAAAGAAAAGTATCGTAATGCAGTGAAGCAGTCCAGTTTTTACAATAAAACATCAGATGGCACTACAGTCAAACACATGTTACAAGGAATCTCTGTAAAAAGTAATCCTTATCATGAAGTCCTCATCCTAAGGTAGCCTAGGAACCATTGTTAATCAGGTTCGAGCACTAAGATGGTTGTCTCGTCGAATTATTTCTGATTACATAATCGAATCCAACAATCCAGTAAACTACTGCAGATGTGACAATGATGACATCTTTTGAGACAATCAGCAGGGTCGGCAAAAGAACATGGAACATTGTGTCAAACATTGGGCAAAATATTTCAATCTCAAGAGCTGAACAGTGTTACGCCCTAGTGAAAACTGTATACCATAGTGGTACTGACTGTCCTCATCCATGTTTTAACACTCAAAAGTGTAAGACTCCCAATCATATAACATAATTAAATGAATAAGAGGTAGCTGGTAACAAAATGCTGAGCAGAATTATAGCTAGAATTATTACTGAAAACTAAATAGTTAAAATTCGCGCTGTGTCACCAAAAGAAATTGTGCTTTGTCATAAAATTTGCATCAAATTGGCAAATACTGCCCAAAAAGAAATTACCCTACCCCTCGGGAATAGAGTGAAAAAAAAAATGCCCCCCCCCCCTCTAAAATAGGATGAAAAAAAATGACCCCCCCCCCTCCTCTCTGAATTCCTCCCAAAAAAATTACCCCCCCCCCCCTTCATTTGGTCATCCGCCCCTGCCATAAATAAAGAACGCTCCCTAAGTTCAAGTAGTTAGCCAGCATCAATTGGATGAGTAGGCTCGTCCAGTGCAACTTCAAAACACTCAAGCAAGTATATGTATCCTCAGGCACATGTGTCCTCAGATACATGTGTCTTCAGGCACATGTGTCCCCCTCCACTACCTCATACATGACCACGGTTATGCCCCTATGTAGTTGATAAACTACCATAAGAGGTAGAGTGGGGTATTTGTTCTTTGCCTTTACAATGCCCAAGTAACAGATTCAATTATTAGGAGTCCAAAGTGGCATGGCATTGCTTTATTTGGAGTCTTAGGACCATAAACAAGCGTGCCATTGCAATATTAGGATCCCAGCCACGTAGCATTGATATATTTGGAGGAGTTACTGTTTCCTGCAGATGCACGGGGCGTCAATAGTGCTGCCAATTGGTGTGGGAGGATAGAGTATAGTTCTATTGTTCTGTAGTTCTATTATTCTATAGTATAGTTCGTTCTTTAGTATAATTTCATAGTTTGTGTGTGTATTAAATCCCTCCTGCTGATAAAACTTTAGCTTATAATGATGGACATACGCACTCACAGTAGCATGGACTGCTGTAGACGGGCCTCCCCAGCCCCAGGCCATCTTTAAAAGGGGTCTATGTCTTGCTTTTCTATCCTCTCTGAGTGTGGGTGGTGTCCATATGCGCGGGCACTGGCACATATTCGTTCCTTGAATCTCCTCTTTCCTGTCCCCTCTTTCTTACATATGTCTGGTGTCCATATGCACGGGCACAGGCACATGTATTCCTTTGTGACGTGATGTCTAATGTACTTTTTCCGCCATGAATATGACCTTAGCTGTCGGCTTGGCGTTAAACAACCATTACTCACTCACTCACTGCTGTAGAATTGGACTGCTCTATATCTAAAGGCAGAAATCAGCAATTCTATAATAATTTGGGTTACATACAATCTAGGGTTCTAAATGGAGAAATGCGGTATTGTAAGTTTTACAGTTTGCAGTGCTTTTCAACCTTTATTGGTTATACCATATTGAACTTCAATTATGCTATATACCGTAATCTCCCGCGTATAAGGCGCATCTTATACGCCAAACAAAATGCTGCTGGGTCTTATGTGTGGGAGGTAAATTACCTTGAGTTGGTGGTGCGCCTTATAGGGGGGTATTTTTACTATAGAACAGTACTAAACTGACAAAAATATGCCCTCAGGGGGGCGCCTTCTACACGAAACAGCCCCCTGTGAGTTGGGGGGGCGCCTTATACGCGAGCTGCGCCTTCTACGCGGGAGATTACGGTAGTGACATACTGGCTAACACATTAGGCTACTCTTATATGGAACTAGTCTTATTATGTAAAATAACAAAACTAATACTTAATTAAAGTCCTATAGTTGAACACAATCGCAAACACTTTTGGCTATTTGTTATTGTCGGTGCAGCTGACTTAGTCAAATAATATTGATGAAATTCTAAATGCCATTTGCACAGTAAGCCTTATAGGCGCGGTAAATTTACTATAGAAAAGTACTAAAGTAGTTAAAATCAAACCCCAGCTGTACCCTACAGCCATTTCGTCAACTCAGGGTGCACCTTATACATGTGGGCATTATATCCGAGGGACTATGGTAGTATTCCCTTTTGCCGTCATGCTGCATGATTGCTGCTTTAGCGAGTAACTTCCCAAACAGTATTCATGCAACATGTACATCATGCGACCCTATGAAGGTTGATCCGCTGTCAAAAGTCTGGCATGATGCCCCCAATTCAGTAGTGCTAATCCAATGTAAAATAACCTCGCCTATAAGACACATAATGTTTAAGCACCCATGAGGCACAGATAGGGTATCCTTACGTATAAGACGCAGTTCATATAAGAGTATTTACAGTAGTAATGCCGACCGTTAAACATATAGCATTAAGACATCATACTGTCCTTATATGAGTTAATGGCATGGTTCCAGACAGTTCATTAAATGGTGGTATCTTTTTTTTCTTTTTCTCAAAGGTGACATAGAGAATATGTTTATTCTGCCGATCACGTCTCCTGCCAAAATTAAAGCAGCTGCGGAGGCAGAACAGAAGCCTTCCACCTCTCACGGGCCTGAGGATGGAGTGAGTCCTACGGCGAGCGTCAAGAAGCCTGCTGAGACACATTCACCCACGGAACAAGACAGCTTCATGTCTGCATTCGGGCTCCAGGTCCGATCCCGACAGGTTGAAAGTCCTCCAAAGGCTGATATCAAAGAAAACCTAAAGGAAAAGTTCAATAATCCTCCACAGGTCTCCAGGTGCGTGATCATGGAAACGAGAGAAGAAAAGAGTACTCTGAAAGTTTCTTCAAGTGTGGATATAGGAAAGAAAAGGGAGCAAAGTATTCCAAAACATTCCACAGATGTTGAAACCGATACGAAAGACAGCCAAAGTATTCCTCAAGTTTCTGAAGATGTTGATGTAAATAGCAAAGTCGAGAAAATTCTCCCACAGGTTTATATGGATGTTGATATTGATGAAAAAGACGAAGAAAGTATTCCAAGGGTCGTTATAGACCTTGTTGAAGAGGACGAGGAGAGTATTCCGCAGACTCATGAGGAAGTTGACCCTGCTGAAAAGGACACAAAAAGTACAAAACAGACTTGTAAGGATTCTGATGTCAATGTGGAGGAAAAGAAAAGCGCACCACAAGTATACAAGGAGGTGGACATCGATGATGACTTGGAGTATGATCATAAATTAGACGATGATGAAGGAAATGAGCGACAGGTGTACAAAGAAGTAGATATTGATGAAGAGATGGAGGTAGATTACGAGTCCGAAGAAGACGAGGAAAACCAACGGCAGGTGTACAAGGAATTGGATATCGATGAGGATGCAGGAGTTGATGATGAATTAGAAGACGATGAAGAGAACAAACGACAAGTTTACAAGGAATTGGATATCGACGAGATGTCAGATGGCAATATCAGCCACCCATCATCTCCTGTGAAGTGTTTAGAAACTGACAGACCGGACAGTGTTGAGAGCAAGAAGCGGGAACCTGAGGTTGCTGACAGCAGCCAAGATCTATTTGAAGATAGTGGTGATAATGATGTCCACTACCAGAAAATGGAGGATAGTCAAAGCCCAAAAATTATACCGTATGAGGAGAAATCACCCAATGGTACAAAGTATGGGAGTATTTCTTCCACCAAGGCACTTACTTATATTGATGTAGCGGACGAGGACAGTTGCAATGTTAGCATCAATGGTGTTATAACAAAGGCAAATGTAGTAGAGGTAATAGCATCAGACGTTATCCAGTTATCAGACGACTTGACTTCCAAATCATCGGTGTCTCAAATGGAGAGTATAGAGAGTTTGGGAAGTGTCGACAACCACAGGACAAAAAAAAGTTGTGATATTAAAGAGTCCAGTAAAGGAACTGAACAGGGTAATGACAGTGAGCACATTTATATGGAGAGAGGTACCTTAAGTCAGCCCATTAATATAGAGGGCAGCCAACAGTCTGATAATGACACCAACAAGGCAGAGACACAAAGAGACTCTGTAAAGACTCTAAACCATACAGTCAATGCAAGTCATATAGAAAAGGAGAACAGAGACAAAGTTTCTGATTATCGTAGAAATAGGTTGAAATTACAGAAGCACAAAATGAGTACTACTCGAGTCGACTCGCAAACTGTTGAAAGCAGTGTTATTGAAAAAACCAAAACTCCAGAGAATGCCTTTATGTTGGGAACAGTGACTGTTGTTGATTGCTCTAGTGATGAGGATGAAATTACCACTAAAACAAAGGCACCACATCCAGACTGCTCTGTGACGGTTAGCAGTAGCAACAAGAGAACTGACTTAACTACACATAATAACTCGTCTTCCAATGTATCAGGAGTCACTTATTCCAATGACGCTGTAAAACAGAAGTCCTCTAGTGTTACCTATACAAATGTGACAAAAACGAAAGGACTGGAGCAAAGTTCTCCTGTCAAGAAGAATGTAGCAGTGGTGGAAAATAGGAATTTTGTGGATAAAAGTGAAACCTTAAAGAAATCTCCAACACCAGATCGCAAGGTCAAAGACCCAGAGAAGGGTTCCCCAATGGCACCGATTGATGTAGATAAGAATACAGAAATGCCACAAAACCGATCGAAGGTGCCGGAAAAAGGGTCACCAACGGCACCCATCGATGTAGATAAGAATACAGAAACGCCACAAAACCGATCGAAGGTGCCGGAAAAAGGATCACCAATGGCACCGATCGATGTTGATAAGAATACAGAAACCCCACAAAACCGTTTAAAAGTGCTGGAAAAAGGATCACCAACGGCACCCATCAATGTAGATAAGAATGCACAAAGACCAGACTGCAGGGTCAAAGCTCCCGAGAAGGGTTCACCCGCCAAGCCAATAGATGTAGACGAGAATGGGCAGGATGATCGGGCACATTTTGCACGAGTAAGGGGCTCAATAAATCAGCCTATTAATGTGGGCAGTGCTTCTAGTAAGGGCAATGGTGATGTGAGACTCTCAGTTGCTAGCTCAAACAACTTCAAAACAACCACACCACCAAGGAACCATCATCATTCACCAGTAAATAACACTATCAGAAGCAGTCCAGAAGCAGCAGCAGTAAAAAGCAGCCCACAGTCCACAGAACGGAGAAAGGTGTACACTGAAGCCGAGAGGAGAGAGATGAATAAATCGTCCCAACAAAAAGAGCCACAGAGAAGAGTAGAAGTTAGCCCCAACAGCAGCAAGTCCAATAACAGCAGTGACATAATTGAAATAGATGATGATAGTTTAGTTGGATCACCGGAGAAAACTTCCAATGTAGGGCCAGCTGCCAGAGGCCAGAGACCTTCATCTAATGCCCCTGTGACGGCTCCAAATGTACAAAAACCTGCATCTCAGCCCCCCGCACAAGCTCCCAATATAGCGAGACATCCACCCAAGCCTCATGTACCAACTCCAAATGTACCAAGACCTGCATCTCAGCCTCAGGCACTGGCTCCAAATGTAACAAGGCCACAATCTCAGCCTCCTACATCAAGACCTCCATCTCAGTCTCTCGCAACAGCTCTAAAGGTAACAAAACCTTTACCTAAGCCTCTCATGCCAGCTCTAAATGTATCAAGATCCATAGCTCAGCCTCCAGCACCAGCCCCAAAAGTAGCAAGACCTGTAACACAGCCATCTGTACCGGTCCCAAAAGTATCGAGGCCTGCAGTGCAGCAACCGACACAAGCTCCCAATGTATCGAGGCCTACCTCTCAGGCTCCCGGACCAGCCCCAGACGTACAGACGGTGGATTTGACGTCGCCGGAGGGCAAAAAGAAGTTTGATCCTAAAGCTACAATAAACATTATGAACAAAGTTCTTGCCCAGTCAAAATCCAACGCACCAGCTGTGTTCACCCAGACGATTGCAGACATGATCAGCAAGGTGTCGGCTGATGTCTTCAATGAAAAGTCTAAGGACTGTAAAAGTGCTAACACCCAGAGCAACCAGAGCAGCCGCTCCGCTGGTAACAGGAGACAGAATGTGGGCACCTCAGCAGTAACCCGTGCTCCTGGAGGTACTCACAAGGACTCTGGAGGGGCCAGCCATGCTGCCAGAAGTGCAACTCGTACTATGGCAGCAAACCGCGCTCCAATACCAAACCGGACCCCGATAAGCCCTAGTCAAAGTAACTCACGGCATAGACTTAACATGAATAGGGTCCTGCCAAAGTCACACCAGACAAACCAAGCTGTCCCGATGCAGGGGTCAGGTCAGCAGAAGTTACCAGGGTACAAGAATGGAGTTACCTACCACAACGCACAGTCGCTACCAAACACGGCGAACCATTCCAGAGCTGGAACTGGACCAAACCAGAAAAGTCGAGTAGGTCCTCCACTTAATAATGCTACCACTAACACTGCTAATCCCAGGCCTATGTTACTTGTACAAAATATTTCAAATTCAAATACTATCCAAAACTCCCATGTTCAGGGACCCCCATTCAACAATACTGTAGGAAACCAAAGACCAGGCGTAGTCACCCAAAGACCTATGCCTGGCAACCAAAGATCTATGCCTGGCAACCAAAGACCTATGCCTGGCAACCAAAGACCTATGCCTGGCAACCAAAGGCCTATGCCTGGCAACCAAAGACCAGTTGTTGGCAACCAAACTCAAGTGGGTGTTAACCAAAGACCAATAGGTGGTCGTATTAAGCTGGTTAGTCCACGGGCTGGCACCACTGGCCGGTCTTACACGGTGAATCGTCATGGTGTGGTGGTCAGTCCAAGGTCTAACCGGCCTGTATCGGCCTCTAGCCTCAGAGTCGGGCAGCGTCCTAATGGTGCAAACAGTAACAGTAAACACTTATCTCCAAAGCGATTGTTGTACCCGGGGTCCGCACCATCCCGGCAGGCTGGATCAGGGCAGGGTCGAGAACGACCAAGCGAGGTTGACTTCCAGCATTCTGTCCGAAACAAAGCCATAACCTCCACACCACGTCCGTCCCGATCCACGATTCAACCACAACAAATATCCATAGGTCAAGAAGGTGGCCTGAAAATAATGTCATATTCATCCCTGGCAACGGGAATGACGGTCCCGGTCCAGTCAGCACCACAAAAGAGGCCTGCGTCACTATCGCCGACGACTGGGAACGTACCCCGCAGACAGGAGGTTGCAAAGAAACGCAAAATAGAAACTGTTGTGTTATCTGACTCAGACTGACGAGGGTTAATACGGTGGTGTTTATAGTTTACTCGCATATCGTTGGAATTTTATTTATCTCACAATTGACTTGGCATATTGATAGACGTTTGTATATATTTCATAACAGGGATGGAAAGCATCCAAACAGTTGTCAACTTATTATTTTGTTATGAAAAGACTGACCAATCAAGTGGTGATGGCAAATTTGATTTTTTCTTTCATATGGCTACAAAGTTATAGTACCATCCCCATATATATCTGTAGATAAGGCAAGATATGGTGAATTCTCTTCCCCCTAGAATAAATTCAGTTCATTAAATGTGCCTTAGGAGGATAAATGCGGCACATCAAGTATGTAAAAGTCTTCGGGAAGAACGGTAATAATGTGATTTTTTTGTTGCATATTTTGTTGCTAAAAAAAAGGGCCTCTGCACAATGAATTGAAATCATAAATGGAATAAGATTGTTGGCTACACCTGTGTAAATGTGGAAATTATTTCTGCACTGCTTATATCTTTGTTGCCTAGTGCATGTTGTAGATAACTTGA
This sequence comes from Acholoe squamosa, assembly GCA_949317995.1. Taxonomy (NCBI): domain Eukaryota; kingdom Metazoa; phylum Annelida; class Polychaeta; order Phyllodocida; family Polynoidae; genus Acholoe; species Acholoe squamosa. The sequence continues at coordinate 56,044,318 of OX439046.1, forward strand.
AGTCTTAATCCATGATTAATATGTCAGTGCAGCTGTTATGTGTTAAAACATATGATGTAGAGTTGAAACCGCTGCTGTATTGTCGCGTGAAAGGGCTAGGATTTGATAAGGTGTCATTCCCTTATAAGCATTAGGGTAAAGCGGTGTTAAAGATTGTTCACTTGGAAAAATCAATACCAAATATTCTTCCCCTTTACATTGAATATGTACCTGATATACAAATGTAATGGATGTAATCATCCGTTTTAATCATTAAGGTAATGTGAAGAATCTCAGTTGATTTGTAATACTTGTATATTACGCCATCTAAAACTGATTATCAGCTTTGTAGACATTCCTCCGTGGTAGGGAGGCAAGGGCATGCACCTTACAGGGGAGCACATTCTATGTATTAGATTATTAAAGAAATCCAAATCAAGTGCCATATGCGCCCTATAGGACTCCCTCAAGTCGGGTTGCGCCTTATGCGCGAGGTGCCCATTAAGCAAGTCAGTTACTACAGTACATGGTTTTCACACAGGCCTATTAACCATGTAAGGAGAGTAATAACTACATGAATAAATATGGTGTCACCACCCTAAATCAGACCACTTCCGGGTTTACTGGCCAAATAGTCCCTTCTGAACTTAGTTATTTTGAGGAATTTGGCCCCAAGGGAAGGGAAAGAGGGGCCAAACCCATTGTTATTTGGTATCAGAATGATGAGTAGGAGTGTTTCAATAGGCCCAGAATAATTTTTGTTCAAAACATAAATTCAGTGGAAGTTTATGGGGTGAAGGGGTCCTGATGTGTATTCATGCGCTGATCAGGCCTCACCATGCAAAAATCACTACCTGGTTACCATGGCAATTTGCGCAAAATATTATCTAGCCTGACTATATTTATGTGGACCTATCTTATTTTTTTCTCCATTTCATAAGCTAAAATATGGTGTAGGTTGCTAAGCACTGTGAGAATTTTAAGTATATTTAATATCAGGTCAACGGTGGAAGACCTGTGATTTTTCGGATGGTCACAAGGCATTTAGGGTGGTGACACCATATGTAACAAGAAATGCGGTTGTGACTGCGTAAAAAATCGCCTCCCGCCGTCAATGTCAATTTCTCTATTCAGTAATTTTGTATTGTCATCACATGGGGCAAATGCAATCATCATAGCGCACTCCCGTACCACCGCTACGCAGCGTGGGAGGCGCTAAAAAAATTCATGTTCATTTGCTAGTCATCATGATGTCCTGTCAGTATTTGGGTACCGGTAGGTTCTGGGTAGCGTGCCTCGCTGCTGGCAACTCACTGGAACGGTATTGCTGCATTACGCCTATCTTGCAAAGTATAAACCCCATGATGTAGGCATTATGTATGAGTGCATTGTGACAATGCAGCATAGTACATCAGAGTGCCATCATCACTATATATCTATGACTGGTCCAGTTTTCATTGCAACAATACCCAGAAATTTTATTATTTTCACTCGTGTATCTCTTTTCAAGTGGTTGTACAGTGTCTACAAAGCTGATGATTGTCTATTAGTGGCCTTAGCCGCACAATATTACGATGTGATCCCAAATGAGCAAAATTGTTAATTTTAAAGCTATTAGATATTTAAGTAGGATATTCAATTCTAGTATATCATCATGGTTAACAAATATCTCAGGACCCCATTTGTTTGGATTGGTTGTTATTAAGTAAGCACTAACTACAAATTGGATATGAAATGTAAAAGTTGACCCGTGTTGTTGAATCTTTAAAAAGGTATATCATATTCATGCATCATGTTCAATTATCTGTCGCTGTGTTGCAGCTAGATCTGAAAGCGTCTAAAGTTTGCGGCTGAAACTCAAGGTTTTATGGACGCGTGTGTTGTACTTAAAAGGGTTGAAGTATAAAAATCATCATAAATCTCAAATTCACTTATTATACGATGTTGGTGCTATTCCAAAAAAACTCAAATCATTCTCTTTTTTTTTTGTCTATAAAATTGCCAGTGTGCAAAAACACAGGGTAGGAAAGTATCACGACATGCGCTTGTTCCCCTGGTTCTCCAATTTTTACTAACGATACCTTTATGTGATGGACTGATATTTTTGACAAGTAGGTACGACTATTGTTATCTCTGTTGAGGGGGGCTGGTGAAATTGTGCAATAGTTTCTGAATAAGACAAGTTGTGAACTAGGATATAGGTGTACTTTTTTAACCGAGGTTATGTAATATAGACTAATTCACGACTATTGGGACACTCCTTTTTTTTGCAACCTGTTAAATTTGATTTTTTAATTCATATACCGTAATCTCCCGCGTATAAGGCGCACCCCGCGTATAAGGCGCACTTAGAGTTTTAGAATATGGTAAAAAAATTAAAAAATCCATAACTTCTCTTCTACTGAATGGATTCTCAAAGTTCAAAAAGCTATGTGTTGCTTGAACCCCCAGGACCCCACTGGACCCCATATGCAGCATATGTGGCCATATGGGAGAGTAACATATCAAAAGAAAGGTCTTGGTGTCCCCCTTGTGGATCCAGGTAGAACTAAAATCCCGAGTATAAGACGCGCCTTATACGCGGGAGATTACGGTATATAGTATTTTTTCCTTCCTTAGAATTGAAAACCTGTTGTGAATAAACTTGTTTTCTGAAAATCACGATCTCCCAGAAAACCAGAGAACCAACTTCCTTATCGAAAAAAAAAAATGGTTGAGACATATATTTGGATATTCATTTCATACGCAAAATTATTAGCTGCTTTGGTAATTCATAATTAATATGACGTTGGCATATGTGGATGTACTATGTTGCTTCAAAATGTGTTGTTAAAAAAAGGTCATAGAATAATCAACTACAAAAGAGATTTGTATTATTTATGAGGGGGTTGAAATATTGTCCAGAGGATGTGTTCATTTAGTTGAAGAGAATACTGAAGGTGAATGTGGATTTGACTTATCATGTTACAGGATGACAAATAATGTTTGAGGTTGAGATGTCATCTACGTTGAATACTGGTGTACATAGACTGAAATAAAACAGGGATGTACAGAACAAATGTATATGAATGTGTCTTCTTTTATCTTATTCCCAATCCTGTTGGAGGGCAGGAGGGAATCTGGGGAGTATACCAAAATATCTATAAACATCTTAAGTTATATCAGTATAGAACATAACCTGGGAAATAAGCCTCATTTATACCACACTTGGGTGGAAAGACAATGGAAAAGCATGGCTTATATATCGCGTATAGCTGTTGTGAGTTGATGCAGTCCACCGGGCAACCCATACACCCTCCAACAATCCTAAGATTGTGAATGGTTTTGAGTGGGTGACAGGGATCAAGTTTTCAGAATTTTGCCTGATTTCAGAGTTGCAGATTTCAGGGTGTCTGGCGATCCTACTTTTCCTACTTTTTCCTATTTTTATGATTTTGCTATTTTTTCCTACTTTTTCTCCAAAATACCTACTTTTTCCTACTTTTTTATTTTCATTTGGCGTGTGCAATATAAAAATACCATTAGCTGCTTTGAAGCACATCTTGCTTGTGTCAGTACATCTTTATAGTAACTTATGTCAAGTGAAATCAACCCTCAAGTCTTAATGTGTGCCATGCATAGGCTATTTTAGTTCCCAATGAGGTATACCTGAGGGAACTTATCACAGGCATGGTAAATTATTAAGGAGTACCTGATTTTATTACCAAAACTATGGCATGTGAACGATTTTCCTCCTGTTATGTGTTTTATCCATTTAGTCTTGTACTGGCTAGTAACATTACTTTGGGTAGATTAGTACTTGCAAGAAACTGAGTACTGGAGTTGTAGCGCTACTACATTTAGCCTCCACATGGTTTATGAATAGTGCAGTTTTACTGTTATCTAAGATATCTATGACTCAGCATGTGAGTTGTATCATTGCAATTTGCAGTATTTATTAATCACATCTTCATTAAAGATTCAGAGATATTGGCTTGTGGAATGAAAGAGCCAATTCTGACACCATTGGTGCATCAATTGATGTTTGATTATGCTAAAGTTGGTTGTGTGGTGATGGTTAGTGATTGACTTGGTGGACATATATGCTTTGAGCATTAGAAGTAGTATTATACTAATGTTTCACTCATAAACCCTTTAACAGAATACATGCAAACACCTGACTGATAGTGATCAGGGTGGTAATATCAAAATGTGGCTACATGAAACGTCAATATGAGACTAATGGTGTCAGTGTTGGCTGCAATCAAATAGATAGGGAATTTCAGTCAGATGGAGATGAGGGGTCATCACAGGGGGAGTGATAGACAGGGGTTCGCATAGAGAGTGATATTGTGACATACTCTCTGTGTAGTACATGAATACATTGTACAAAAACTGTGTCTATTAAGTAAGTTCTATAGAGGGGTTAGTACCTCACAGATCTTGTATGGCAGCCATGATGAGGCAAACCTTTTGCCATAGACTTACCATTACAAGTTTTACCCGTTAGTGTGCTGAAACAACTAGCCAATTTCTGAATCTCAATCTAGGATCAGTAATCAGTAATACATTGGCAACAATTCATGACAAGGAAACAATTTACTGTTTTATTTCACACATTGTGCTCCAACATGGCCACTGTACATCATTTTGACGTAGCAGACTCGCAGTGAATGCCTTCATGAAACCACTGTACTGTAATCTCCCGCATATAAGGCGCAGCTCACGTATAAGGTGCATCCCCAACTAAGAGAATGTAATTCCACGTATAAGGCGCACCTCTAAGGGCAGATTTTTGTTAATTTAGTACTGTTCTATAGTAAAATTACCCCCCTATAAGGCGCACCCCAAACTCAAGGCAATGTCCCTCCCACGTATAAGACTCAGCAGCATTTTGTTTGGCGTATTAGACGCGCCTTATACGCGGAAGATTACGGTATATCATGTTTCACATACCAATGATACAGGTACAAACTGAGCACCATTTAAATATGTTCTGGAATATTATCCTAATAGATTCTACATAAAAGCTTATCAATTTTGAGGATAAATAGGTTTGTTACACATGCATTGTTTATTCTACATATGTCCTACTTTTTCTTATATTTTTTTTTTCCTACTTTAGTCCTACTTTTTTAAAATTTTCAGTCCTACTTTTGTCCTACTTTTTCAAAGGGGTCTACCAGACACCCTGAGATTTACACAGATTTCTATTCTCAGATCAATTTCTTGCAATATTTTACAATAAATTACGTAAGAAGTTATATGTGTATCTTCAGAATTTTTCATGCACTGTGACTTACATCCCTGGCCGTTGACAAATGTGCCATATTAAAGTGAGATATCAACCTTGTTGGGCAGTGTAGCCAGCATATTCAGCACAGGCTCTATGGTAGCCTGTGGTGACAAACTCTGTGTTTATTAATAATATATTTTATTGACAGCAAAAAAAAGAGGTCATTACTAACCTATGTGTCATATTTACCACACAGCACTTCTTACGTAGACCAATGGTACTTCCGAATATGATATTCTCCGTCACAGTGCCATGGCTTTTAAACGCCTTTTCAGAGTTCAAACGGTCATTAGTTACCTCTTTTGAACACTGGAATTTTTCTCTTAGATTCTCTGCATACTGCATGAACAATAGGAGAGTTGGAAGGAAAGCGGAAGAGAGATGGAGGAAAAAAATGAACAGGAGCGGAGAGGGAACAGAACAAGGGGGAGGAAGATGCACATTACGGCAATTATCTCGCTGGAAATGTCTGAAATCCTGTTCATATTGTGAAAGATTTTTGTGTAATTCTATTTTAGTACCCCCTGCAGACATTTTCAAAATGAGCGTTGTAGACATTAGAATCCAGTTACTGCAGTGAACAGTCATGTTGATGCCATTGTCAAACCATTGGTAACCTTACCCCTACTGCAGCCAATATGCCACAGATCGTGCTGAACACTGCGGCAATATTAGGACAATGAAAAAGCTGGGAAATATCAGGTTGCTATGGGCGTTGCCAGGTAAAATGTCGTCTGCTGTGTCCAACAGAGACGCCACATAGACGCCACGTCCTCACACAGGAAGTATCAGTAAAACAGTACAGTACACATAAATTAAGATTTCTAGGACAATTTCCAGGATTCTATATCCCCGGGTCTATAGCAAAATTGATCTGCTAGTGACCATACAGAAAACCGGACAGCATAACAACGAACTGGAAGTGGTTTCCTGCTTAAACATTTCAAGTGATATTTCCAACTATTTTGGAAACGTCGAAGTACAAGGAAATTCAATTAATTGGAAATAATTTGTTGGAATTTCTTCCAAAACCAGAAATAGGATGATGGAGATGCGTGTGGCGTGCATGTGTATGCTGCTGCTGTATGGGATGGTTATGATAGAGGATTGCCACGCTCGTCTTGACGGTAAGGGGCCATTGCTGTACTTGTAGAAAATTTAATGACCAAAAATGAAACTGCATGGGTCCCCTAGAAAATGTACCAGGAGTCCATGGGCATGGCAATCGTAAATGGGCAATAAAAAACACTGTAGTGGCTACAGGTCAACCCACTTTGGGGTTATTGGATTTGTGCTAACAGCAACTTCTACTCTTTTCCAAAATAGAAGCAATCTTGTGTAAAAAGCTTGCCCCAGTCTGACCGTGCACTTGGTAATTAAACATCATATGTGAAACGTTTGATTTTGAAGTGACAATAATATAGGCCATTGTCAGCGGTCGTCAGACAACTTTTTTGGGCTTGTTTAGGGACCTATTTCTCCAGTTTGCACACAAATATCAGTAGAGGCCCCCCCCCCCCAGCATGATATAATGTGCAAATCAATGTAAACTCAAGCAACAAAGAAAGTTATACAGCATTGTTTAAAATGTTTCTTTCTGACCCTCTATCATGGCCAAACATAGAATATTTAAAATGTTATTTTGACATAAGATAATGCATGTTTGTTTGTTGGGACGGTCTGGTTACATTGGTACCTGTATTAGTCACTAGATGGTAGACCTGTGTCATAGCTGTGATATGTGGATCATGTGTATTTCCAATATGGTGACTTAGATTTCTGAAAGGTTTCAGCAGTGGGGCATTTTTAATAAGTTACAGGTTAGGCTGTAATTAGTCTGTCCACTCTCTATGATTGGTTTATCAAATGTGATTATCAGGCCTATATGTAAGTTCATAATAGTTGGCAATCATATAATTTTTTTTAAATGCTCCGTCATTCCGGGCCTGACAATCCCTCCCCCCCTCGAGAATTTGTGGATGGCTCCTTACTGGTTCCCTTAATTTATCATTATACTTGTATATTTAACCCTCTAAAAGCGGTAAAGGTTAAGAAATGCAATATTCTTTCATCAATTGTTCATGATACAAGTTGATTCTCCTATCTTCATTTCTAACATTCAAACAACCATATCAATCAATACAAATTACAATGTACACACATTATGTTAATTCGATTGACACAGAGGATGAGACGGAGCCGCGCTGCCCTAAGTACCTGTGGGAGTGTGGGAGTGGGGAGTGTATAGCCAAAGGGCACAGGTGTGATGGACAGCCTGACTGCTCAGATCATTCAGATGAGGCCAACTGTCCACGTAAACCCAAGCCCCTGCCACCTGGCGAGAAGAGGTGTCCTACTAATATGTTCGAGTAAGTTTCTTTAAAAATTGAGGATTCTACATGTACTTAAAAAAAGATAGGATCAGCCAAGAACCAAAAGGAAATGCTAATTCAAAGGCTAAAACTATAGAAATTTTGAAAAGCGGTCTAGCATTTTGAGATTATTACTGCAAGAGAAAATTAGAAATAATATGGCATTTATGTCCATTTTTTTCAGGTGCGAGAGCGGGGAGTGTATACCTGACTACCGGAAATGTGATGGCAAGAAACATTGCATAGACGGCAGCGACGAAAAGAAATGTCCTCCGATTGACCCAGCGACCGGAGCACCCAAAGTGGGGCCTAATTTTAAGTGTCCTATGAATCTCTTCACATGCAATAACACTGAATGTATTCTACCTAGGTACAAGTGTGATGGTGAAAAGACGTGTACTGATGGGTCGGATGAGTGGGACTGTGAGCCAAAGGTGAAAGAAAACAAGAAGAAACGGGGCCAGAAGAAGACCGAGCTTTGATTTGCAAAACTAAGATAGGAAAATTTGGGATATTTTGATCTTAAAAGTAATTTTTTGACATGCCAGACTATCATGCATTTGGAGCTTTTCATCCAACATGATTCTGCTTTTAAATCAAAAGGAAGAGAACGATTCTCAAAAACAAATGATAAAAAGTTGTAAATCCCCTCAAAAATTATTGTTCTCACTATTGTATGTATTATGGGGAAAAAACCTCGTCAGATTTTTCATGTGTTAGGGATGGACAGGTGTTAAGTGGACTAAGCCAGAACATGGGCATAGTGCATGAATGAATTTTGCTCATTTACTGTTCTATTGTTAGTGTATATGTATCACTGATGAGGTTCTTACCTTACTCATTTGTCACACAAAGCCCAAGAAGTTCTGTCCAAGTTGTCTTTTTTATGTGCGTACCCCATGTTGTTGAGATTGCTTGCATGATTAAGTAATAATGGTACAATTATAGACCTGTAATGTACAATATATTACTTTGTATGTCCTTGGTGCAATTAACAAAATGTAGCACTAAGATGTTAGGGTTGTAGTGAGCCTTCATCAGGATTGTATACATTTAATAGGTCCCTAGAAAGGTCCATTGTATCATTATCTATTGTGAGGAACGTTGTATTAGTTCACATGTGTGAAAGAATCTAAAATATCCCTCAAGGCTAAAGACCACTTGATCGTAATCATAATTGAAAAATGGTTTGTTTATCATTGAGAGTTTATGATCCAGTGTTGTTTATCTATCTCAATTAGGCTATTAAAAAAACAACAACAAACATTTGATATCATTGGTTTCGTTAATTATCATCATAGGTTATCAGTGCCTCATTGTCGCTACCTTGTATCCATAGAGTAGTACACTGCAAAAATGGTGTTTAGATCCTAAACACAATTCTAAACATATTCTTGCAACGTTTTTGTAATCATATTATTTTCCTAAACATGTTTAGCCAAACAATATGCTTAGCTCAAGTGTTTAGAAATGTAGGTGTTTAGGTTAAAACTTTGTGTTTAGATATCTATGAATTTTTGTGTTTAGGTGTTTATGAATTTTTGTGTTTAGATGTTTAAATGACTTGATGGAGAGTTAAGGTTCACAGACATGTATGCATTAAAAAAAGAGAGATATTTTGTTTGTTTTCTCATTTACTGGGGGGGGGGCATCAGCAGGTATTTACTTGTCAAAGTCTCTAAAGATGTCAGCCACAGCTATATATATATGTGTACATGTATTACACACTGCATCAGAATGAGAGACTTGAGAAAGTACAGCAGCTTGGCAGGAAGGGCATTGCCTTATCTATTCCAGAATAACATCAAATAGGTGTCAGGCATGGAGCTTATTGATTATTTTATGCTAATGATGGTGGCATAAGGTGAATCTAGTCAATTTTCTATTGCCCTTTCTATTCACATGGCATTCTATGAAATGAAACCATGATAAACATGGGATTTGGGGATATTTGTCACAACAATTGATTATAACTATGTGCAGATAGTCCATTCAAAGGTAGTGCTGCTACCTGGTGTGGATTTAACATCCAAGTATCTAAACATATTGATGTTTAAATCTAAAGACCTATTATTCAACTGTTTCAACTCTAAACATCTAAACATATTTAGCGTAAACGTTTATGTAGTTAGAATAAAAGTGTTCATTTCCTAAATGTGTAGTCGATGAGACACCTAACTGACCTATATGTTTAGGTTTTAAACATGTTTAGACCTAAACATGTTTAAAATCTAAACACCATTTTTGCAGTGTAGATGTTTTGTGAATGTAATGTGTGCTAGATCCAAGTTATCACTGTTTTCACATTTTAGTAATCGTGTTATTTGGTTTAAACTTGTCTTATTATTTAAACAATACATCAAAGCTTTGGAAATGGCAATAAAACTGTGTAAACCTATCCTGTTGGCTCTGTCTAGTGTTTAGCATTATAAAGATCTACATATAGAGTTGTACACTCTCAGTCGTTGAGCGGATAGTGCAATTCCGAGATGGTAAGCACTCTGGTAATAACAAATTTGGATGGAAAAATACACCTGGTGCTTATTTGAGGCAGGGGCTTATAATTATAATTCCAACTATATAAATATATTTGGGATTATGTAATAAGTGAAAATGCTATGGTGTAGCCAGAGACACAGACATGTAATCAGCTTATTCTTAATCTGCATTATTTTGTAATCCCAATATTTGAAAAGAAAACAGCAAAAAGGCTACTTTTTCTAGTACATTGCCTAAGATATAATTTGACCGTTTTCCATGTCCCTAGCAACAAGGGCTCTGCTCTCTCGAATAGAGCCAAACCTGACCTCTCTGCCACAGAAAGTCAAGCACCGCTTTCATGCAGTGCGCATTATTTGTGAAAACACGCCGGACACAGGCTATAGCCGGTAAAAAGCCTGCAGGGTTGGCAGAAACTATCTGATTGCCAGACCAAATGTCTTGCTTTCATCCCCCAGACCTTTGGGTACATGCCAGTGTAAAAAAAAAACAAAAAAAACACAAAAACATTAACATTTTCTTGGGGCTTTTTAATATTAATGATCAAGTGAAAAATAAAAATGAAAAATAAAATGTGTATAATTATTTGTTAATGATATATCCCTATAAACAAAAATTTCCCGAGGTGCTATTTATGTTTTGGTCCTTTGAAAATTGAACTGGGCCTGCAGAATTAAAAGTCTGCAGGACCAAATGCTCTGCATGGTGAAAAACTTTTCACAAAGACTGCAGTGTGTACAGATGGGGGGAGGGGTGCTCTAAAGCTGGGCAAAGCAAGCATTGAATTTGGCTTAAATACCGCCATGACAACATGGTATCTACGGGCATACCCTTTTCCCAGTAAAACGGGTTTAAAGGATAAAAAGAAAACGATTTCCTGCTAAGTGGGATACTCCTGACTCTACCCAGGTTAGTTCTGGGATATGCTACTAGGTGGCACGTAGGTGCTATAGTGTTAGATGGCAATGATTAAAGCTGGTATAAAAGCTAACATAGTATTTCAGAGGATTATATACCCCTTCCCAAGTCATAGGGTGCCACTGATTATGACATGATATGGCTCATTATGTGCACACTGGTCCTAGAGTTAAGTACTAGTATCCTAGACTCTGATCTTCTGCCCTATGTATGATGGGAATGGGACTGAAAGTAGTCCCTGTTTGTATGGGTGAAACACCAGAGGGAGTTGTGTTATGAATGGGTTGGGGACTTCACACCCTGTCTGTCACCTGTCCAGAATATGGTAGTGGTTAGACTCACAATGCAGGGTAACTGAGTTCTAGTCTCGCCTGATGTTTCATTGAGTCTAAGGCATTTTATGCACTATCTATTTTAAATTCTTTATGTCATTTCACACAGCTTCCTTTACACCCGGGCCTTTACCTATGGAAACTTTCTATTACAATGTATGATGGTTCAGGACAAGGGGTATGACATCTTTTGAAAGCTTTACTGGTACAAATTGTTTGCAAAAAAACGAATTTCCTGTTACATGGTGTGCAAAAATACACAGAGGATTGAACTATTGCCTACCTGATTGTGAGTCCAAAGCTCTAACCACTACCCTATTGCGTCCAGCTAGGGATAGGTGGTGTATAAACAGCAGTCATTCAAAGCCTCAAAATAAAGACCGATCATTTTCTAGCCAAACATAGTCAACTGTAGCAAAGAGCCACCTTCTTGACCTTTACTCAATAGGGAGTCAACTCACTCTAAGATATGGTAAATGTTTGTGATTGATGTGGTGGTACCAAGCCATCTCTTACAAATACAGTATTGATGGACTTGGATCTACTTTCTAGGCTGCTGGTTAAACCTCATTACACCTTGCTCAATGATCCTGCATCTAATTAGCCACAATAGGCTGTATCCCACAATGCATGGCAAAGAAGATCAGGGGTTACTACGAGTTAGGTAGTAACTTCTGGTGTCAGATTGACGTGACCCGGTACACAGAAGCCACCTGGTGGCAGAAATCAGAACCCATTATGATATTTCTCACCCTAAATGGACCACTTTACCTGAACATATTTTTTTCAGATCATTTCTGATCGCTATAGATACATGGAAGATACTTATATGTCGTTTGGATCCCCATATAGGCCTCATAGTTAAGGGAAAATTAATATTTTTAAAAAAAAAATTCATAACTTTTTCATTTCAACAGTGACCCCCACCCCCATCTTTTTATATATATCCTTTTTCCATTTTGTGAGTCTTGTGGAAAAATCAGCAGTGGGTCTCGAGATATGGGACACTATATGAAAAAAATAGTTTTTACTATTCATTTCTATAATTAAGGCATTTCACACTGCCTTAATTCTTAAATTGTCATACTAGAAAAGTAAGCAGTGTGACATATAGATTTTTCTTTTGCATTTTCTTATTGTTTATACATCAAACTAATACAATCTAGAGCCAAATCCTTGCATGGGGTCGCATTTGTCTTTACCATTTAATATCGACCATACACATGTTTTTTTTTTTTATTGTTTTTTTTTTAGTCCTCATTAAGATCTAAATGATCTTCAAGCTCTGTCTACGCATCGGGAGTCGACTGTTGAGAGGTGTCTCCCCCTAGAGGTCGCCCATCAGTCAAAACATGGTGACTAGTCTAGGCTGAAGCTGGGCTAATGATCTTCTAGACCAGTTTATTGAACAAGACTGCATTATTTTGTGATTTACATTAACTTGATGCATGTTGTATACAATAGATTCATTATCCAGACAGTGAGGTTCCTTTGGCTGCAAAAAGGAGGCAGACTGTCAACAAGAACAAACAATATTGATGATTATACAAAATGGGGATGAGATGAAGTTGCATTTTGAATATAAATCATCATGTTCTGTTTTCTAAGGGCCCCCTAAGTTTATCTGGTTATTGCTCTTTCTTGATGGAAGGGGTAATTTATAGCGGGAATAAGTGGTTGCAAAAACCTTGCACAGAGTTGAAAAAATAGATTTTTATCCCAGCTAATGCTTGCTGTGCAATGTGGACCTATAAAATATGTACGGCTAAGTCCTGAATCAGGGTGGTCTTTCTCTCAGTGCTCTTCTAGCTTTTAGTAGTTTTGCTCTGGAACCTTTGAGGTTGGTTTTTAGTTTTCTCTTGAATTGTTCTTTATTAACAATCAGCTGCTCATTTCTTGTTAATAGGTTCCAAACGTGTACACCTCTATAGTAGGAGGTCTTACGATAGGACATGGTTTTTGGTCTTCTCATGACTGGGGAAGTCTCTTTCCCTGTCTCCTCTGGTGTTTAGCTTAGAATCTTAACACTATTACATTCCTTAAGACAATGCTGTCCTAGTTTTGGAAACATAATTAGAATTAGGATGCGTTGCAACGGAAAGTGTTTAGAATTTATGCTGGTGCTTAGGTCCTGATGAGTGTAGTTTATCATTGTGTTTAGATGTAATGTGTGGTGTCACTTTTATTCAGGGCGGGGGTTATTAGAGGTGATTTGTCTAAGAATTTCATCCTTTCATGATTTTTGTGGTAATGCAGTAACTAGGGTTGTATGTTCTCTATGTATGGCATATTATTTACTATCTTATCTCTTTTTGCTTTTAGTTTGTTTGTCTGTACTTTCTATGTTAATAACCTATTGAGTGAATATTGTCCGTCCCTATTTTTCCTTCTCCTGATAGGGTTCATATTGACATTTGTCAAGATCCATGAAGTTATTTGCCTGTTTCATTTGTGACTTTCCTTTAAAAAATCAATAAAACTTGGTCTGCTCTATAGCATTATTTGAATGAACATAGTAGTTCATTAATGCAATGAGCAAGTCAAAAAAAATTAAAGTTGATGATTCTGTAGTTAAGGATCCATCTCACCAATAGTTCTAAGTATATCTTGTTAATCGACAGGGTATTACCGAGGGAGATGGAACTCTATGTGAGCATACAGGTTCCCTTATCCTTGTTTATCTATTTCTCTCTTTGCAATGTTGCCCACGTAAACTGTGCATGAAACCAAAAACAGATCTTGAGTGGCACGAAATGCACGTGCATTGGTGTAAATTGTATGTGAAATGAATGCGATCTGGTGTATGCACATTGTATGAGAAATGTCACAAAATGCATGTGAGTTGAGGTGAAATAACATGAAATTCATGTGAAATGGTACAAAATTCAGGTGAAATGGTAGAAAATGCAGGTGAAATGGTAGAAAATGCATGTGAAATGGTAGAAAATGCATGTGAAATGTACAAAATGCATGTGGAATGTCACAAGCTGCATGTGAAATGGCAACGATGCATGTAAAATGGCACAAGATGCAGGTGAAACGGTACAAAATGCATGTGAATTGCTACAAAATGCATGTGAAATGGTACAAAATGCATGGGAATGGCAAGAACAAAGAGGCGCACAACACTAGGACATCTGCATGAGTGGAGCTCAAATCTCATCTCACTTTGGTATAGTTTTACACCAAAATCATGATGTGGTCATCTTTGCAGTTATATAATAAACAAAGTGTTACCATAGCAACTGATACCACAGGTATAGATGACGTTTTGAGCACGCCAGAGAATCATGCAAAATTACTGTCCATCTTAATTTACATAACTATGCATGGTACTATTATAATGGTGAGTGGTAATTTAGAAGGCTGTCTATCCATATGTGATGCCCTTGCCATTAGCTGTCCATTGAAAAATGGTACCTTACGTCGACCACCCTGGATTAACTTCTTTCAGATATCACATGGCCCCCAATTAACTGTACAGCATTAACTACAATATGAATATCCTACACTTGACACCAACAATCCTGACTTATTGTGAAAATAACTTGAGGCAGGATGGTCGATTTAAGGTACCAACATACCTAGTGTTTTTTTTTCTCACCTGGGACCATTGGGCACAGCATCAGACATAAAATATCAGGCTTGATTCTACTTGACGACAAACCGAAAATATCTTAACATATATCTTGACATATATACATGCTAGATATATTGGGCTAATGCCCCCCCCCCTTCTAGGGGGTCTAGATGGGGGGTCCCCATGTCACTTGTCGATTTTAAGAAAAACCCATGTCACATGTCACTAAATTTGTAATTTCCTCTGTCCTTGTCACTTAGCTCCATGTCACATGTCAATTTTAAGAAAGGACCATGTCCCATGTCATTATCTTTTTTTCTCCCCTGTCCTTGTCACTAGAGCTCTTTGTCCCTTGTCGATTTTAAGAAAAGGCCATGTCACACTGTCGATTTTAGGGGTCTAGACCCCCCTTCTATCAGCTACCATTGGACAACATAGTGCATGAGTAAAGAATCGCACCGATAGTCAAAATGTGGCATCGGGATAGTAAATCTGGCCAGCAAAACATCAGTGTTAAAATAGTACGACTTTCAAACATTACGACTGTAATATACAGTGCTATTCCTTTGGCAATTTCGCTTCGATTTGAAGGGAGCAGTCGTAGTATGTTAAGGAATAGCCTACTGAAGTAATTCCACCATGCCAATTTGTTAAACCCCACATTTACCACACAATTATCAAACTATACCTACACTTTTAACCTTTGTCCTTTGTAATTCTACCCCTGATAATGTCCAGAATAGCCATAAGTAATTATTTATATATTCAAGGTAATTTGGCTTTATACTTCAGCATAAAAGGCAGGTCGTGCCTACAGGTAGGAATAATAAGTGACTAGGATAAAATTCTAATAATTAGCATTTATACTGATTGCTATAATGACATGATAAGGAGAGGTTATCATTTCACAAAACCCCGCCCAAACTCAACAGTATGCTTCTTACTTGTATATGTATGCCATTTTGGTGTACGCATTGTGTACGCACTGGGGTACTTTGAGCCAGAATTTCGGGTACTTTTAGACTATTTTGGGGTGTTTGATAAGGGCATAATGATTATCTGCTGAACTCAATTGATAGCATTTCTGTATTACATGTGTTTTTTTTTATATAAAAAGGAGCATATGAATACACAATATACTTTGAAATTTTCAAATAGAAGTCCAAACATTTCTGGCTTCAACTCACCCCAATTTACTGCTAGTTGTCTAAGGGACATGGGGGGGGGGTCATTGACCTACGTATGTATACGCAAGGGGGTAGTCCCAATGCGTAGGCCTACCTGGTGCAACAGGGGGAGGGGTGGTCAAATTTAGGGCAAAAAGTGTGTACATAATTAATGGATGGTCCCTTTTCAGGCTGTTTCTTCACGCATGGCTGTCTCCCACAAGGTCATAGGCCGAGTGGGAGCCCAGCAAATTGTCGTCATCTGTCGCCATGATTGGTCATCAATGGTGACTCCTTTTTGAGTGATAACTCATTCCGTCATCTTTTGCCACTGTGTGTTAGACTCACGTGGCATAGCAATTGCTATTCCTGGTGATCTTGTGCTATAACGACGTCGTGTTCCATCTAGCGACATGTGTGAGCCACTTCACACAGGTTGACAAGGACTCACGACAATTTGCTGGGAGCCAGCCTGACCTTTAAAAGTGAAGAAACAGTCCAAAATGACAAATATGAGTTTGTATTTATTTCATGTTCTCTTGGTAAAAAAAACACACCTCAAAAACCAATATTTGCCGAGGACTTTGAGGCTATTTTAATGACGTCACAGTGGAGAATGAGATTCAGTTTTTCCACACCCTGATGGAGAATGGGACTTCCAACCAATTCTATGGTAAGGCTCTTTCTCAACACGAAATGATGGATATTGCCATAAACCTTATATTGATTGAACTTGATTGAGTGAGCATTCAAAATGGTCACTTAAGAGAATGCTTACTGTTTTTCATGCTAATTAAAAAGATTCTCGAACAAGACGGAAATAAAAATCAAACATATGCCAAATTACAAAGATTCAATGAAATCTCCTGAAGAGTCATCTCATGGGACAAATTAAATATTACATGTCTACTGTCCGTTCAGAATGGGATTATCCTTCCTGGCTGTCTGCTATAGGCTACAAGGAAGACAGGTAGCGCCACGAGTGGCATTCTGCACACCTAAACTAATAGGCCAAGAGCTATAGTGACTAGCATCAGAAGGTGTCCAGTCCTTTACAGGTACACACACAGGTACTACATGATGAGGGACAGAGAAGGAGGAGGAGGAGGAGGAGGCGGGATGAGGCCCTGTGCTTGTAGTGGTACTGTCTGTGTACTACTCTATATGCTGCTTGTATGTACCAACCTTACTGCTGTATATGCTGCACCAGGTATGTCAACACTTCATATTTAATGATAAAAAAAGACCCCTAGACCTCACATATCAGGTACACACTGATTATAAAACCTCACATACAAGGTGCACAGTTCTTTTATAGCTGCCATAAAACCTCACATACAAGGTGCAAACTTCATATAGCTGCCATAAAACCTCACATACAAGGTGCACACTTCATATATAGCTGCCATAAAACCTCACATACAAGGTGCACACTTCATATATAGCTGCCATAAAACCTCACATACAAGGTGCACACTTCATATATAGCTGCCATAAAACCTCACATATAAGGTGCACACTTTATTTTTAGCTGCCATAAAACCTCATATACAAGGTGCACACTTCATTCATAACTGCCATAAAACCTCATATACAAGGTGCACACTTCATTCATAACTGCCATAAAACCTCACATACAAGGTGCACACTTCATATATAGCTGCCATAAAACCTCACATATAAGGTGCACACTTCATTTTTAACTGCCATAAAACCTCATATACAAGGTGCACACTTCATTCATAACTGCCATAAAACCTCATATATAAGGAGAACACTTCATGTCTAACGATCAAAAAACGCTTCATTCTCTAGTCTAGCCATTTACAGTAAATCCTCACATCTAAGGTTCCCTCATTCCCACCATATCTACCATCAATCCTCCCATTATATAATATAAGGTTCATCCTGATTTCATTTCTGACCTAAAAGAACGACTTGGAGTCTTATAAATTTTGGATAGTTTGTAGACAGAGGTTAGTGAAAATTGTTGAGTGTTTCTTCTTGAGTTAGCCTCAAACAGTATTACACTAGGCAGACCCTCTTATTGAACAAGTAACCAATGGATAATTCATGACGAGTGTGTGTTAGTGAAGGCTAATGACACGCGGCCGTAGGCCGAGTGTTATTAGCCTTTGCTAACACACACGAGTCATGAATTATCCATTGACTACTTATTTTATACCACGAAACCAATAAATAATCAATAGAATACCAATAAATTCAAGCTGAAAACAAAATTATTCCCCCTCCCCGGGACTTGATTGAAGCCAGCCATAGTGTGTGTACACAGGTATATACACCTCCTCGCCCGGCAGCGGACAGCGACAGCGGCCGTCTCGGCTCGGACAGGCAGCGGCACACGGCTAAAGATTTCAATGCGTCTCGCTGTTATGTTTGTGTACTAAATACACCTCGTCACCCGGCAGCGGACAGCGACAGCGCACACGGCGAAAAAAAGAGGTGTCTCGCGGTTATGTTTGTGTATAATACACCTCATAGCCTGGCAGCGGACAGCGACAGCGCACACGGCGAAAAAAGATGCGCCTGAACCGGGGCTCGATCTGCGTACCTCACGCGGCTGAGCGCAAAGCGCTAACCGCTAGACCACCGCATCTCCTCCTTCAGCGGCAGTCTTGGCTTGGATTAATTTGAACGCGTCCCTTGGTTATGTATACACAATCGGTACACACGCCTCGGCGCCCCGCTAGGATTCCTTTGTTTGGTTTAGTTCTAGCCTACCACTTCTCGTCAGTCCCTGTGGCGCACTGCATAGGGAGTTGGACTAAGGATCTGAGAATGCAGGTTCAACCCCTACCATGGCAATGAAAAATTCTGAATTCTGTATTCTGTAACATATGACATGGAAGGACATTAGAGGCGTGCAGGTTATCCATGGATAACCGCATGGGGAGCTGGTTATCCATGGATAACTGCACACCTTCCCAGAGTCATGCTACAGCATTCATGCTGTGCAATATCGACAGATATGTGGATGGGAATAGCCACCAAAAAGCACTGAGTAACCAAGAAATCGTGGTATAATCGAGGATATACCACCCATGTGCAGTTTTAGAATTTTTTGTATATACTTTTTTGAGGTGAAGTTGGGAAATGTATGGCAAAGATACAAGCTAATTTTGCCATCATTTCAATGTGAAAAATCGTCCAAACTCGTAGGAGTATTGAACCCAGGCCGCAGTGGTAGTAGGTGAGTGCCTTAGCCATTACGCCACACTGAACAGTGATGACTTTCCAATGCGAAAGTAAATAATATCTAACCTGTAGATCTAGCTGTAGTCTTGTGTTTGCACCCACTGTTCATATTGAATTGAAGCTTGCCATGTTATAATATTGTGGCGGTAAGGCCAAGGGAGGCGAGACGAGACCAAAACCATCCTGGATGGGGGCGGTGAAGTCTCGTTCCCTCGGAGCCCGAGCCAGAGTGGAATAGAGATAAGTGCGTCGCCGACGCTGGAGTGACCCCAGCATCGGAGACAAGGGTTACTATATAAGGAAACTGGGAGTCAACGACAAGGGGTTCTGGCACCAGAGTTTATTGAAGTCACAAGAAATAGCTCCGCGGACCAGAGAGCTCTGAGTAGATGGTGTGGCCCGAAGCCAGGTTAATAAACAGTGGTAAACCATAGTTCAAGTCTTATGGTGTTTGCTATTAGAGGTAGATCCGGATTTCGCCTAGGAAGGAGTTGCTGGCTATAGTCTTCGGCTTGAGGAAGTTCCGACACTACCCAGCTAGCACAACTGGTTCAAATTACGTGATTTTTACGTGAAAACTCATTCAATTTACGTATGGAAGACATCATTTGGATGGGTTGTGCTAGCAGGGTATCTGGTGGGCCGGCCAGTGTTAGTAAGAATGGACCACGCATCTCTAAAAATGGCTGCTTGGGTTCAAGGAGCCGGAGGGGCAGCTAGTATAATTGAGGGGTATGATATCAGGGTCGAGCATAGGCCCGGGAAACAACATGGAAATGCCAATGGAAATGCCAATGGAAATGCCAATGGCCTGTCTCGGTCTTGACCCGCAGCCAAGAGGTGCGACTGCAAGGTGAGCCTGCTTCGACGGCTGAGACGGAGCCGTGAGACTGGGGGCGGCTCCAGGAAGAGGATGCGGTGCTCCGGGAGGTTCGCAATTGGGTCATCCTGGGGCGTCCCCCCTCCGTGGACGAGGTCAGAGATTTCAGCCATGAGCAGCACGCTTGGAGGGCCCAGTTCAATAGGCTGGAGCTAAGAAATGGTATCCTAGTGAGAAAGTGGCGGGAAGTGACAGGGCAGGAGATGGAGCAGATAGCGGTGCCAAAGGACAGTCAGGAGGTAGTCCTCTATGAGGCTCATGGAGCTCTGTTGGCAGGCCACCTGGGACAAACTCGAACCACTAGGAGGCTCCAGCAGGGGTTCTATTGGCCGGAGTCTCGCCGAGATGTTACAAGATGGTGTGCCAGGTGTGAGGCTTGCATTCGGAGAAAGGCACTCCCACTGCCGCATCGGGCGAAGATGGGGCATGTCGAAGCCGGGCTGCCCCTGCAGAGGATAGCAATGGACGTCATGGGGCCCCTACCGGTCACAGACAGAGGGAACAGGTACATCTTAGTGGCGGGCGATTACTTCACCAAGATTGGGATTGGGATAGCCGACTACCTTTTGTGATGGTGGCATACAGAGTGTTCAACCACGGGCTGCGCCCTAAATCTCCTCATGATGGGGAGGGAGACTACTACTCCCTTGGCACTCCTGTATCCGGATCATCCCGTGGAGAAAGATAGTCTGGACTATGTAGCTGACATGCAATATAAGATGGCAGCTTCCTTTGAGTTAGCCAGGACAGCTATAGGGAAGGCGGTCGAGAGGCAGAGAAGGAATCATGATGGCCGGGCGGAGATGAATGAAATTCCGATAGGGACATGGGTGTACTACTTTCACCCTTTAAAAAAAATGGGGCAGTCGCCGAAACTACAGAGCTAGTGGACCGGGCCTTGGAGGGTGGAAGGGCGGTTAGGAACTGCTGTATACGAGATCAAGAAAGGGCGTCTCCGGAAAATTGTACATCACGACTCGATAAAAACGGTCCCAGGGGAAGTGGAGAGCGTGGAGCAAGGAAGCCAGAATGAGGCAGACGAGACAGAGACAACCATTGAGTTATAGGGAACTGAGAAGAGCAACAAGTTGATCGCTATTGTTTAGGGAGTTGCAATAGTAATTCTGGAAATAATATAAAGATGCGGGGTTCCTTCACACTAGACATGTCCCTGTAGCATATATGAATGGTTATTATAAAGCCTTATCTAAAAGCAGGAAACTTTTGAATGCGATATGTCACCGGGAACAGGCAAAGAATGTCACTATAAGTCCTCAGTCACTTGAAGTCTAGAGTGGGCACGGTGTGTGGGCTGGAACTGCAGAGGTGGGGTGCAGACTGTGTACCAAAGGAAGGGATTCACGGTCTTTTCTGGAATTATAGGGGAAGAAATTTATATTTGGCAGTCCACAAGTAGGAATCAATTGAAATTCTGAATAGTATTTACTGGAGCTTTGGTCACTGCTTTGGAGTACTCTCTGGGCCCACAACTTTATTCAATTGAGGATTATAACTGTATCCAATTGAGTCTTGGGTTCATCTAATGGGGTTTTGACTTTATTCAATTGGAGATCTAAACACACCAACTAAGGGATCTGCTTGTTACATACATAGAGGAACCACACATCTGCAGGACTTAGATTCGTTTAGTTTTCATTTGGTCTCACTACACATTGTTGTATTCTCAATGCTCACTTGAAACATCTCACCATGGAGTTATTGATTTAATTTGAAGTCATGCCATAATGGAGTTCTAAGACATCAACAGTTTGTGATTGTGATATTCATTTGTGATTATTGATTTAACCTGGAGTTAGGCCATTATGGAATTCAAAAGTTCATGTCATTTGTGATGTCATACCGAGATTGATATTTATAAGGACGTTTAGGCATTGTGAATTATTATTGAATTTGTGTTTGAAAAAAAAATAACCTCACCTTTGGACTTTGGACATGAAGATTGAAATTTGTAAAGGTTTGTAATTGTGTGCCTGCGCGCACCTGTACCCACAATGGAAATTGTTTCCGCCCAGGATTGGGTGTATGAGGCCATTTATGAAATGTGGTGCAATTATTATCTGATGATCTTAGATATTGACATCGCAGAGTTGGAGTTTGTCATTGATTGGATTTAATTTATTGAAACCCTTCCTGTTTTTAAAGGTGTATGTTTAGGACTTCTAAATTGAAATGTAAATTGACGTTGGAGTCTGAATTGTATTAGACCTTGAATTGGCACACATATTTCGATTCAATAAAAACCCTTGGAGATGAAGTACCCAACTGTGTTTTCTTTCCACATGGGCTAGGGAATTTTATACACAAAGCTCTACCCTTGATGCTAGCACGAGATCATTCCCCAAGAATATAATAACATCGCGAGTGGAGAGGGATTGGTGGAGAAATATAAACTGCGAGTGGAGATTGGAGTGAGGTGAAAACATAACTGGTGGAAATCCGAGTTCGATCATTGCATTATAAGCTACCCCATTTTAAAGCTAGCTAAACCCCATCGTAAAGGTTCACCCCATTTCAAGGGTGCACTATATTTCAGAACCCCCATTCAAAATATTAAGCCACCACCACCTCCAGTCTCCTCCCCCAGATATAAAAACAACAACCCCCCCCCTCACAACATTAGTAGATAACCATCCCTCTTTCCCTCCGCCTGCCATAGCCCACCATTGATGATGAGTCTTCCATCTCTCAGGACTCGGAATCACCCCTGTCTGAAACCAGAGATTGGTCCCGGCTGTCTTCCCCGGATTCTGAAGGGAATGGATGGTGACTCAGAACAGAGAGCGAGATAGCGGAAAGGGAGTCGGCACGGTTGGGGAGAAACGCACGCCGGGAGGAGAGGAGGCAGGCGAGGCGCCAAGACCCTAAGAGACGGGAGACTGTCAAAAGGTGGAGGGGGCAGTGGGCCACTTTCTGGAGGATAGGGGACATGGTGATGCAAGCATACGAGGATAATGATATAAATGAGGCTAGGGAAGCGGAATTGAGGATCCAGGCATTTCGGGACAAAGATGGTGGCGAAGCGGGAGGTGCCGGGGCGAGGGCCCTAGCAATGGCCCAGCCGGCTGGACGGCTGGTACCCAAGGGGTAAGGGAGCCAAGGAGACAGCGCGGACCAATCAGGAGGAGGGACGCCCGTCTCTGAAGGCATAAAAGATGCCGTCCTGTGGGAGGTGCTGAGAATGATGGGCACGGGCGAGGGAGACAGGCATGTGGTGGTGTGTCGGGCGGAAGAAGCTGGCCGGAGGGAGACAGAGGGAGAAAGGCAGGTTTGGCCAGACTCTACCAGCAAAAGGGGAGGCTGAAAACTGAGCCACTCATCTGCAGAGAGGAGACGGAGAACGGCATGCGCCCAGAGCTGGGAAAGGAACCACTCCAGAAATAAGAAACTGAGGGTGGGGGGTAGGACGAGTTCAGAGATGGCGGCGGGGCATGGGGACCACTCATTCAGGGAGTCACACCTAGATAAACACTGCCAGGGGACTGGCTCGGGGCGTGGGAAAGGAATACGCGGGGAAGCAACGGGCTCACGCTCCGAATCTGAGCGTTCCCACACCTCGGCCGGAGCTCGGCTATATTACGGGAAACGAAGTTGCTCCGAACATCAGTCACCGAGCCGAGAGCCACGGAGTCACAACCACCACCAAGAGCCTCAGAGAACCAACAGCATGCCTATGTTAGACAAGGAGGATGTGCCTTTGGAAGCAGGGCCGGGGAGTTTGTCTGTACACCGCTGTGATCTGTGCCAGGAGCGTGGGGAGGGCCAATGGTGGTTCTCGAAGAAAGGCCACCGGGAAAGACACATGAAGAAACACGACAACGATGTGAAGGGATACATCTGCCCAGAGCCCGACTGTGGGCACCAAGTGAGAGAGGCGTACCTGCCCGACCTCAGGAGTCACGTTAAAAGGAGACACCCCGACCGGGAGGGATCCGACCCCGACCGCCTGCCAAGAAGCAGCCAAGACCGAAGAAGTCAAAGACCAAGGGGGTGTCTACCGCCCCTGAACCGACTGCATCAGCACCTGTAAGGCAACAGCTCCAGAGCAGGGTACCAGAGAGGAGAAGGAGGAGCAGCCTGAAGCAACCCACACAGCGGCTCCAAACAGGGGGGCACCTCCCACCTCTCCACTGCGGGCCAGCAAGAGAATTAAGGCCAATACGTCTATGAAGGAGGGAGCTAGTCGGGTGGTCGGAGTCGTCAGGACGTCCAGACTGCCATTTCCACTGACCCCCGCCAGGATGAGAAATTGGACTGGATACTAAAAGAAATCCACAGGCGGTACGGCCTAACAAAGGAGAAGGCTGAGAAGACACTGGTCCGGCTGCAGGGGGCGGTTCTGGAGAAGTTGAGTATTATAGAGTTGGAGAGAGAAATTGAGGCAAAGTTCCCACCCCCACCTGGAGTTAGGGCCAAGCCACTAGACTTGCTGGCCCGGGATATGGACAAGGAGGAGGCCTACTCCGAGGGGAGTGTCACCGGTGAGGAGAAGGGGGAGCTCTTCGGGGTAGGGTTGGACCACTCCGGGACCAGCAGCCGGCCCAAGACTAGCACCCCCTTCAAGGCTGCTGGGCAGCCTTGAGGGGGGTAGTGGAGGCGCCAGCTTAGAGATGCCAGGAGCACTGCAGGGCATCTCCGAAGTGGCTATAACTTCAGGCAGCGGACATGTCAGCCCTCCTGGGTGACGACCCAATTATTATGGCCAAGTTCATGGAGCTGAAAGGAAGGCGGACCTAAAAAAGGCGGAGATGGAGCGATCCAGGGAACTTCTGATACAAGGTTCTGCATCTTATCCAATCATTTAAGACCTGTTTTTAATGCTTAAGATACATTTGATAACCCTCCTACCCTAGTAGTAGTGCGACACAATAGTCAGCATCACACTTCCTAATATATTTAAATCAAATATTATCAGCGCCTGTCCAATTAGAGTAGCCCCGAGATAGAAATGGTTATTAGGTCCCGTGGCTGACTACAGGTGTATACACATGTGTGAGAGAAAAAAAAGGTGTGTCAGAGAGAGAAATAGAGAAATTTATATAAGTGTTTGCAAAGGGGGTGTGTCTTAAAAGAGAAAGGAGTCTAGGATAAAGAGCAATGAGGAATGCCCTAACAGCCCCAGCACGGCAATACCAAGAACACTTAATACAGACGTCAGTCTTTCTACAATTAGAGTAGACCCATTATAATGTGGTTATAGAAAATAGGCCTTATTCATGACTACAGGTGTGTGCAGTGTCTAATAGTGGTGTCATTCTTACTGCTCATGTTGTACGTGTTATAACGCTTTAACCCTTTAAAGGCCACTGATGCATTGATGTATCATGCCCATTGGTCATCATGATGCATGAATGCAGCACTGGCGAGTAACATGCCTCAGGCCGACCCAATATACTCGATCTGGAGGGTCGACATGAGACTCCAATGAAGTGCTGGCAAGCAGACTTGCCCGCACTTCATTGGTGCATCATGACGACCAGTGAGGATGATGCACTCCTGCATTAGCAGCCCTTAAAGGGTTAAAGTATGCATAGTGGTTTGCGCATGCTTATTTTTATAATATGTGGATGCGGTTCACAATACTGTACACTGCTGTCTTTAGGAAACATGCCAACCCCCAAGGTTTTAATTAAGGGGTACAGTTTTATATTTTAAGAATAAAAATCGTTAAAATGTCTCCATGCTAGGTGAAACTGCTTCAAGGCAATGGTAGGAGTTACTGAGTAGGGTGACATGATGCATGAATGCAGTTCCATGAAGGGAGTATAGCTTATAGCTCACATAGCCATTATCAGCTGGGGGCCGCCATTAGACCCTGACGGCACTATGACTAACACCTTCAGTCCCCGACTCCGCAGTATATGCCAGGGATGCCTCCCATTGGTCAATAATACAATAGCCATGTGCCATAAAGGCCAAGCATTAGGATGACCAATGGTCAGGATGCCTTAAGACAACATGATACACATACAGGATACGGTGCATTAATGCATCATGATGCTCATACAGGGTATGAAACATTAGACATCATGATGTACATACAGGGTTAAGGTATGATGCACAAACAGGGCATGATGCATTAAAGCATGATGTTCATTGACGGTATGATGCATTAATGCAGCATGATGTACATAGAGGGCATGATGCATTAATGCGGCATGATGCACATACAGGGCATGATGCATTAATGCGGCATGATGCACATACAGGGCATGATGCATTAATGCGGCATGATGCACATACAGGGCATGATGCATTAATGCGGCATGATGCACATACAGGGCATGATGCATTAATGCGGCATGATGCACATACAGGGCATGATGCATTAATGCGGCATGATGCACATACAGGGCATGATGCATTAATGCGGCATGATGCACATACAGGGCATGATGCATTAATGCGGCATGATGCACATACAGGGCATGATGCATTAATGCGGCACGATGCACATACGGGGCATGATGCATTCATGCAGCACGATGTACATACATGGCATGATGCATTAATGCAGCACGATGCACATACAGGGCATGATGCATTAATGCGGCACGATGCACATACAGGGCATGATGCATTAATGAGGCACGATGCACATACAGGGCATGATGCATTAATGCAGCATGATGCACATACAGGGCATGATGCATTAATGCAGCATGATGCACATACATGGCATGATGCATTAATGCGGCATGATGTGCGTACAGGGCATGATGCATTAATGCGGCATGATGTACATACAGGGCATGATGCATTAATGCGGCATGATGTACAGAGAGGGTATGGCACATAAGACACTATGATTGACATACAGGGTTAATAATGATTGTATTAACACAAAAACGTGACTCCTGCTGCCACACCCTCTACCACCACGTTATGTCTGCTATCATATCTGACATAGATAACGCTTCATGAGAATTGGCCTGACTGAGGGTAGTGAGATAGCCATCAGTCAAACTAATTCGAGTGAACCTTCATGCTTATTCACTTTTGGAAACATTGAAATATTAGTCCATGATTGCCAAAAATCTGAAGACAAAAAAAATCACTTCGGTAGACATTTGAGTTGGCCAGCTTTGTTATAGAACCCTACCAGATGTGGAGCAGTATCAGAAATATGAAAGAAAAGCATCGGCATTAGTTTTGATATCCAACACCAGGAGGGTGATGCACATCTATAGAGGGAAAGGTAGTTTTGCCTAAGAGGTGCCTCACCTGCAGCAGTCACTTTCTTTTCAGTCCTGATTTCACTCTGTATGGCTGATAGATAACCCCTAGAATTTTGGCAGTAAATGAAGGGAATTGTTTGATTGGTCCATAATGTATCACGCCAGAACACTATAATCCACACCTTAAAAGTCTTTGCGGGATTTCTTATCAGCCAATGAAATGATCCCAAGCCAATCAGTGGCAGGATACAACTTGTGTACTTGGTCTATGCCCCCGGGGCATACCGCGTGCCCACGCGTAGGATTGCAAAGTAGTACCACCCGATGCGGCCTGACGCGTGAATTTCCGCGCGTCACTCTCCCAGCACAGGGTACAATCTGATCCTGCTTTCCAAGCAGATGTTTTACACTCAACCATTTTGTTGGCCTGTGCCTATAACGAGCATGCCCTGGGGGCATTCCCGATGTAGCGCATGCCCCTGGGGCCTCTTCCCTACTCCTCTAGGTTGTAAAGAACTAAAGCCTGACCCGGGGGGCATTACTGTTACTGTCATTGTCCCTGGCCTGGGGCCTCTAGCAGGACGCAACTTCTCGACCCGGACTATGCCCCCGGGGCATTCACGCGCTGCTCTACGCGTGACAGCAGTCCTAGTCCTGCCGCGGCCCCACTACCACAAGGGAACGCTGAGCCCCCAGCGTATCAATGGTATGGAAGATGCCCCAGGGGCATCAATGACTCTACTGATGCCCCTGGGGCATGCTATTGTCATTTCTAACCCAAAGAAGTAAAGGATGCCCTGGGGGCATTGGTAGCTCCACTGATGCCCTAGAGGCATGATGCTATTGTTTCTAACCCATAGGAGTAGAGGATGCCCCGAGGGCTTCACTGATGCCCCTAGGGCATATTGCTGTCCTTTCTAGGCCTAGCAGTAGAGGATGCTCCAGGGGCATTGACAATATAAGCAATGCACCTGGGGCATGCTCTATAATTGTTTCTTGTATGCAAGAATAGGGAAGAGGCCCAGGTGTCATTGATGGCATCGATGATGTCCCTGGGGCATGTAGCAGTTTATTTCAGCATAGAGGAGTACGGAAGAGGCCCCAGGGCATTAACTATGCTAGTATTGCCCCTGAGGAATGCATTAGTTCTTCATAGCTTAGAGGAGTAGGGAAGAAGCCCTGGGGGCATTAATTATGCTAGTAAGGCCCCTGGGGCATTAGTCGTTTATACCTTTGTAGAGCATGGAATAGCATCAGTAATGCCCCCAGGGCATCATTAGTATCGATGCGGCTCCAAGGGCATCCATTTTATGGACAATGCCCCGGGGTATCAATGGCTCCACTCCACTGGGATATGCTGTTGTCTTCTACTAACCCATAGAATTAGTTCTAAGTAGAGGATGCCTTGGGGGCATTGGTGGCTTCACTGATGCCCCTAGGGCAAGTTATCATTTCTATTCCTAAGTTTATATGCCTAGCAGTAGAGGATGCCCCTGGGGTATTGACGGCGTCAGCAAATTGAGCAATGCCCCTGAGGCATCCTGTAGCTGTTCCATGCAAGGAGGAGTAGGGAAGAAGCCCCGGGGGCATTGACGGCATCGGCAATGCCCCTAGGGCATCCTGTAGTTGTTCCAAGCATGGAGCAGTAGAGAAGAGGCCCGGGGGCATTGGCTGCATCAGCAATGCCCCTGGGGCATGCATTAGTCCTTCATATAGGATAGAGAAGTAAGGAAGAGACCCTGGGGGCATTGACGGCATCAGTAATGCCCCCGGGACATGCATTAGTACTTCATATAGCATAGCATTAGAAGCATTTAATAGTACTTCATATAGCATATACTCCATTTATTCCAAGACTTAACTACTTAACAAGTTTATAAGGAAAGGCCCCGGGGGCATTCTCGGGCCAGTGATGCCCCTGGGGCATACTTTAGTCGTTTCTTGTGTGCGATGGGCTGTGTGGGTTGTGTTTATATGTATATTAATGTGGTCTAACTTGTGTAGTTATTATCAGCTCGCTCCGCTGTTCTCACGTATTTGGGAAGACTAACTCTATTGGTATGATGTTGGCCTAGCCCATTCTTTTAACCAACACCAAGACGCCGATACAAGTCACCATTTATTGTTCATTGGTTATTCACAGTTACAGTTGTTTGGTTATCCCACTCAGGTTGTACAGCTTCAACGACATCAGTCTATTCATACAAGCAGTTCATGTTTTAACAATCCGATGCTACTGGAGAGGTACAAGTGCCACAGAGATCCTGTTCAATCCGTTCTTACATTGGCTAAGTGTAATACTAAATACTAAACAGCTTCATCCTCGTCTACTCCAGGAGTATGTGTTGCCTCCTCGGCTGCTCCCACAATACTGACTCCTCCCTATCTCTTACTAACCCCTCACACCTTTCAGACGCCGGTGTTTGGCTCACACGTATTCCCCCCTCCCCCTCTACAGAATCTACCTGACCAGATCTCGTCGACTCCCCTCCGTCTGCAACATTCCACAGCCTACCATAAACTCTAGCTACCATAAACCCTATACAGGACTCCCATAGCACTCTCTCATATAGCATACAATAAATACACACATAATACAGCATACAATAAATACACACATAAGTGTACCCTGTTATACCCGTTCATTATAATTATTGGCTATTGATGACAAAACAGCGAGTAGCGAAAATGCCCTGGGGGCATTGATGGAATTGCTGATGCCCCAAGGGCATGCCATTGTAGATTTCAGATTATTTAAGAAAGGCTATGCCCCGGGGGCATTTGTAGTGTGTGATGCCCCCGGGACATAATAGTATTCAGTCTATAATATAGAAGTAAATGCTATGCCCTGGGGGCATTTGTGATGTTGTGATGCCCCCGGGACATGCCATAGTAGTCTTCAGTCATAGACTACAGCTGCAGGTTACAACTTGTTACATCGGTCTATGCCCTGGGGGCATTCAGTGCCGCCCCCTGTGGTGATGCGTATATTTTCGGGACTGCCGCACGGAATTATGCATACCCTGAGGGCATATTGCTGGCCCTCTAGAAATCAGCAATTTACCAATGCTAGTCTATGCCCTCAGGGCATCGTGTACCGACCCTCAGCGAATATGCATACACAGGACCATTCCTGACCTCTGGATCTAGACGTTCTGGCATTGACCAGAAAAACATGCACATGCCCTGAGGGCAACATACCCTCAGGGCATATTTCTTGCTTCTTTAAAGCATGATTGACCAAAGCATGCCCTCCAGGCATGTAGTACAATTCCACATGTTGTACTTGTAGGCTAGCTACAAGAAGGGCCTAAGTATGCATACCCCCCAGGGCATATCTTCCTTCTCCCGGGTTCCTTATACAGTCTACAAATGTTACTCCTCAGGGCATAAAGTTGATGATAAATGAAGTGGTATTAAACAAGGGTATGTCCTTGGGACATCCATGCATGCCCTCAGGGAATATTGGACTTTAAGCTAATCAGGGGGGAATTAGGAGCCTACTAGGCTGGGGCACTCTCCAACCTTCGACTCATATGACTATCAGTGCATTCCCTGGCGCCATTCCCTGGGGGCATCATCACACATCATCCATATTATGGATGCCCCAGGGGGCATGGTACAGAGAACAATGGGGACAATGCCCTCAGGGCATTCATAGTAAGGATAATCATATATGCATAAAAAAAATTGATGATGCCCTGGGGGCATCCATGTACTAAACGATGCCCCCAGGGCATAGTCCAATACCCTATATAGGCCTACATGTCCTGGGAGCATCATCCTTACCATGGATGCCCTGGGGGCATTTTCCCAGACTTGCCATGGGGAGTGTGGGAAAGGGCGCGCCTCAGCCACTGCTGTCTGCGTAATTTTCGCATCACTCCCACGCGGCAGTCTGTAGGCCCCGGGGGCATAGTCCAGGTCAAGAAGTTGCGTCCTGCGGATCGCAGCTGCCTATTCCTCTAGGTTATAAAGAACTACAGCATGCCCCAGGGGCATTACTGATGCCGTCAATGCCCCCAGGGCCTCTTCCCTACTGCTCTAGGTTAGATATCACTACCACATGCCCTGGGGGCATCACTGCTGTCGTCAATGCCCCGGGGTCTCTTCCCTGCTCCTCTAGGTTATATTAAAGAACTACAGCATGCCCCGGGGTTATTGCTGAAGCCGTCAATGCCCCCGGGGCCTACTTCTTCTAACTACTTCTATATGTTAGAGTTGACAACTGCATGCCCCTGGGGCAGTACTGATGCCTCAAATGCCCCCGGGGCCTCGTGCCTACTCCTATAGGTCAAAGTTGGCTATTGCATGCCCCAGGGGCATTTAATACTGATGCTGAAAATGCCCCCAGGGCATCGTCCCTACTAGTAAAGGTCAGGGTTAACTATGGCATGCCCGAGGGACATTACAGGATGATGCCGCCAGGCCTTGTTGGTTGGTCGAAATCAGTAATGCTCCAGGGGCATGTTTTATATATAGTCTAAAAATAAATAGGGAAGATGCCCCAGGGGCATGCAGTAGTCCTCTCTAGCCTATAGGAGTAGGGACGATGCCCCTGGGGCATATACAGATAGCTTCACATATGTACAGGAGACCTGTATGACAATGCCCCCAGGGCATTCACGGTAAGGACGATGCCCCTGGGGCATGTATAGATGGCTTCACATTAACACGAGGTAGGACAAAGCCCCCAGGGCATCCTCTACATCTGTTGGTTTACAGTTAGAAATTACAACAACATATGTCTCAAACTGAATACCTGCAGTACTATCATTTTGAAATTAGCACATCAAGTTCATTTAAAACAGTTCTAAAGGAGCAGGGGAGAGATCGTGGGGGCATTGCTGGCATCAGTAATGCCCCTGGGGCATGCCATAGTGCGTTCTAGCATAAACTTCTGCAAGACCACTGATATCAGCATATGCCCCGGAGGCATACAGATGCCCCGGGGGCATCGACCTCATGTCATGTCCGTTAAACTAGGTCAGCAGATGGTATTGTTGTTTATGTTTGAATCGAGCACTAACTAAAGCCAATAGTTGATACACATACATGATTTTTCCATCAATAGGCATTAGATGAACACATCTGTACATACATGCGATCATTTATTGTAACAAAATCTTGTGATGTGCACCAAAATACAGGAACTATATTGCTGAGGCGGCAATATCTGATGTTGACACAGCACGGCGCGGTAGGTAGCATTGTGATGCGCAGATCAGCGCGCGAGATGCCCCGGGGGCATAGTCCAAGTACACAAGTTGTATCCTGCCAATCAGTGCGGTCCTCTGGGGGGGGGGGCAGTGGTACCCATCAGATGACTATATATTATCAGTGATAAGAGCTGGGAACCAGCTTCAACTATGGCCGCACCCATTGGACAATCCACTTCCTCGGTATAACATGGAATGCATGTATGTGTATTATCTAACAAGAGGGTGGGTGGCACAATAATGTAATACTCACATAACACCAGCTCTATACATTTTTATTACTTAATACTTTTCACATTTACTGACCCACCCTCCATGGCCATACAAGGAGGGGACAGGGGCTTTCATAATATGGACTTGATATGATTAGATGAAAAATGGATTGCTGCAAATGTCTTTCATCCCTAAGAAGCAATTTCAAAACACAATATGGACCTGTGTGATAGAATAAATGATAGATAATACGTAATGCACTGAACCAAACACATTCTCCTACATGTAACTAATGATATTATGGTTTCAATGATACTATAAAGATTTTAAGTGGTAACTCCCCGCACCTAGTATTAATGTTGGTAACTATGTGTGATATGCAAGTATTTGATTTTGAGAACACACTAGAAAAAGTAACTTTTGGATCTACCAGGGATGCTTGTAAAACTTGAGAGTGAAGCACTGTAATTGTATTGCAGTGGACCAGTTCACTTGTTACAAGAAGCCACAGGTGGCAGTGTGGTGCAAGGAAGCTCTGTAAAAATAATGACGGACCTCTGGCAGTGCATTTATATTCACAGTCTAAGATGACGTTTAGGGTGCTCATACATTGTTTTCCCAAATGAATTGGTTATCTGCAATACAAGATATCGGTTCTTACCACTTAAATCAGGTTGACTCATGTAGAGCTAGCCTACGCTTTAAAACATTAAAACATGATTATCGACACAGCTCTTATAATGATTATAGACCTATCTCATAATTATATTTGCCCCCATACATAACTCTACAATAAAGGTATTATTGCAATATGTGAAAATAATGGAATTTTGGTATAAATACACAGTAATAGTTGACCGGATATGTAGTCATTTCTTCTTCTTCTTCTTCTTCTTCTTCTTCTTCTTCTTCTTCTTCTTCTTCTTCTTCTTCTTCTTCTTCTTCTTCTTCTTCTTCTTCTTCTTCTTCTTCTTCTTCTTCTTCTTCTTCTTCTTCTTCTTCTTCTTCTTCTTCTTCTTCTTCTTCTTCTTCTTCTTCTTCTTCTTCTTCTTCTTCTTCTTCTTCTTTTAAATGTCAGATTAGGTCAGTTATATGTGTTTTTTTCAAAAAGATGCTACTCTGTATTGTAGAGACCAATGTGACGGTGGCGCCACCTGCCTTCCTGTACCAGTGCAAGTCAGGTGACTACGTCAATGTTCTCTACACATGCGATGGAGTGGCTGATTGTGGTGATAGCAGTGACGAACACGACTGTGGTAAGTACAGAAAGAAGGGGTGAGCAAATAGGTCTAGATACTCTGTGAGATTCTGTCATGAAAATAATGTTTACAAATTGCCAAGGATTTAGAATCTTGCTAATAATATGTCGGGACTAAAACTCATGTACCTATATCACATGCCTCTGATTAGGTATGTCACTAAAAATTGAAAAGCTGTCTGATTGCTTAGCTTTTAGCACAGTCTTTAGAGGCACATGTTAGTAATAATATGCTTTTGAAATTTTTCATATAAAGTGAAAATTGATGAAGTTATGGTGGTTTTCATGATCAAAAGTGGGCATTTTTTTCGTCATCATTTTAAACTGTACAAAGAAGGAACAAGTGTGACCTTTCCATGATTTTAGTCTGATTTTCAAACTTGCTGTATCATGGAAAAGCTTACATCCCCTGAAAGCCTGGAACTTTGCCATCACAATGCAGTTCATCCCAGGTCATTCTGACCAAAAGAAGTGGAAATATCAATTTTTAAAAATAAAAAGTTAGTAAAATCCCTTAATTTGGGCAGAAATTATTAATTACAAATTTCTGCTGATCCTAGAAAACTGTGTGCTCAACGATAGATTTTCTTCATATTTGGCAGAGATGATGCTAAGACCATTATACTACCTCTTCTATATGTTTTTGAATGACTTCCTATATTCCTTCATGTATTTGATCAGGGGGTATTGATTACATTGACCTAATTAAGGTGACAATTAATTAATTAATTAGAGTTGTGAAAAAAATCAAACACTAAATTGAAGGAAATTTTGTGTACTTGGGGTACAAATTCTCAGGCAGTTAAACCCTCCAATATTTCCCATGGTTATAAGCTGATCACTGAGACCTGTCCCTGCACAAACCTTCCAAGCCTGGCACAGTTTTCCATGACGCAGTCCAGGCTCATATCAGCCCCAATGCTGACATACCTACTCTGATGTGGAGCTCGTGTAAGTAGTAGATAAACACCAAGTTGGTCACTGTATTCAACATATTCACCACAGGCCATCATACCGTCTGAAATACAACCTTGTACTCTATTATTCAGGTCGAGTAGAAGCGCGTGACCGTATGCGGTGCAGGACCCCAGGTTACACAACATCTGTGTGGAACTCGTGTGATGGATGGCAGGACTGTCCTGATGCTGCAGATGAAGAGCACTGTGGGAGTGAGTGGGGCTCTTGGAATGATGCATCCCGGTGGATTGCCCATATTTAGTTTTGACCCGCCCAGTGTGAAAGTTTATTGGGTTTTACCCCCCCTGCCAAAGGGCTCTTTTTCAAAATGACCCCCCCCCCATACCTAACAAGCCCCCCCACTTGGCAATAAATGACTCGTCCCTAATGTATATAGCAACATAGCCAAAGGGATGTGTGAAATGTCAGCACAGATAGGGCAGTGAGAAATCATGTGCAGATAATCTCCCACTCATGGAGGTTCATATCAAGTAAAATGATTTTTTTATAATGGTGGTATTAAATGATTCGCGCTATAACGTTCCTGCGGCCGTCTCTATTGATTTTGATTATCTGATAACTGATACCAATCAATCAAACTAAACTAATTCTGTATATAATTTGATATTGTGAGAATTCTGTATAAACAGCAAGGCTACTGTCACTATCCCCCAAAAAATATTAGTAAGAAGGTGTGAAAGATTCAAGGTTTCTGTTATTGTTGTAACAAAATAAATCTATTCATTTTTAAATCTTTTTCTTTCTTTCATAGAGTCAAACTCCTGCAATAGGGGCGTTCCATGTAAATCATATCATGACATTCAACGTTGTATCCAACCAGACCGCTGCATTCTCAATAACACAGTGGCTGGATTACCAAAAGTAGGTAAGTCACTAGTACAATTATCAATGTTATCATGATCCAAGACTAGGAA
Source organism: Acholoe squamosa (assembly GCA_949317995.1). NCBI lineage: Eukaryota > Metazoa > Annelida > Polychaeta > Phyllodocida > Polynoidae > Acholoe > Acholoe squamosa. The sequence continues at coordinate 56,080,313 of OX439046.1, forward strand.
ACTACAATGTTGAGATGACAAATCACATGCAAGTGCTAAAAGTGTGCATCCTGCTTATCCAAGAATTTCAGGCCATCATATCACTCGACGTAGTAACCACAAAACCTCATGTATGAGGCGCATCCTACGTACAGGACACAGCTCGAGTTTGGGCTCGATTTGGGCAAGAAAGAAAACATTTTGAATGAATTTTCAAAATTTAAAAAAAGCTCTGATTGTGTAGCTTTGAACCCCTTGACCGTATGTATCACCTTTGCGTCTACTCACTCAGTCACTCACACACTCAGGCAATCATCCTCACCCACCCACTCACTCACTCACTCACTCACTCACTCAGTCCCTCAGACAGTCAGCCAATCAGTCAATCAGTTAGTCAGTCACTCCCTCCCTCACCTCATCCACTCATTTACTCATCCTCCCACTCACTCACACTTTCTCATTTATTCACTCACCCACTGTTTTGGCTAATGAATAGCTTATTGTTTCTGATTTGATTATTAACCAAATAAAACCTTTTCAAACTCAAAGTCTTATTTATGACAGGTAACGTTACAGAAGATGTCAATAATGTCCTCACACAAATTCAGTGTATGGACTTTAGCATCAATGCGCCGCGACGACTATGTGGTACGTACAAGACAATAATAAGTGACCAGCAAAAAGGGGTATCCGAGAGAAAGTTCATGAACAAAGTTCACATCAAGATATTTAGAATGAGACATCATTGGCTGAAATATTCCTGTAAGATCCCCTCCTCAAACATTGGTTGCTATTGACATAAAATTGACGATTATGCTCTAGATACATCGTAAAGCATAGCAATCACTAGAATCACAATGATTCAGCCTTTTTCGTGAAGATTCTGGTAAAGTAGTAATTTTGATGTTGGAGAAATTTTCAATATCTGTTTTCAGTTTTGGGTTCTCAATAAAAATCCCTAGAAATTAGCATAAAGACCTCTTAAATTAGATCAATGGAATGGTTATCATGTTATCAAGACAGTCATAATATATTTAGTAAAAAAAAAAAAAAAAAAGCATGCATTTAGGCCACTCAAAAAAACCTAACTTGTTTCTCATCACCGGCCTAGTCAGAAAAATCGTCATTGAAGAATCTTTTGAGAAGAATGTACCAAAAAATGAGCAAAAGCAGTCCAAGTTTGTTGCCAAATGAAAGCTCATGGTCCAGGGAATGCAGCTGGCTATCAATAATTTTCACACTTTTATAATGTCAATGATAATTTTCCTGTTAAAATGCAGTTTTTCTTACACATGGCCGTTAATGATGTGCCTGCAATGCATTCACACCCTAAGGAAGTGGTCATTATTTATCAACGGTGGGGGGGGGGGGGGGGTAGGTTTCTGCGGGGATGCGCAAATATTTTTTATGCGCCCCTTGATGGCAGTCAAAATTATTTGCGACCCCCCTCGAGAGGGGTCTGAATTTCTTACACCCCCCTCAAACCCACTAGTCCCCCTGTTGATAAATAATGACCACTCCCTAATTAAATGCTACAGCAAAAAAAAAAAAAAAAAAACAACAAAAAAAACAAAAAAAACAGTACATGACACAATAGTGACTCCACAGCACATATATAGTACAATTCACCTTCAAACACTCAGCTTAATAAAAAAAATACTTGCATTCTGTTGATAATTCAATGGCAGAATAAGACTAAGGGTGTACAGTGAGTCGCTCACTCCTATTTTCCACTGGTCAAGAGTAAATCTATCATTTCATGACCCGATTTCATCCAAGAAATGGAGGGTTTACCCCCCTCTTTTTCACAAAAAAAGGGAGTCTTGCCCCTTTTACAAATCCTGAATCTGTCACATTATTGATTAGATGTTATGGTAAACCAACTTGTCTTTTTTTCTCTTTTTCTCATTTTCCTGTTCAATGTTTCCAGACAAATGTGGTACAGGGAAGTACCACTGCCGTGGCAGCAACACCTGCATCCCACTATCCTCTCTGTGTGACCGCTCCCGGGACTGTCTTCGAGGCGATGATGAGAAATTCTGCAACGAGCTCATCTCCCCCCAATGCAGAGGTGGAGTGAAGATCATTGCAGGTAAAAGGATAACAGAGATGAAGTGTACTGATACACTCACAAAGAAGTCACAGACCTTTATTGGAGACTTGTGGATGAACAAGAGGATTATTGATATGGACGGTCTTCCTGCTGAAGCTTTCACTGTGACAAATCTAAAGAGTAACCAGTATAATGGTCGATACGTTGCTGTGCTCAGTCTCCAAAACACTGGCCTCCGTAAGTTCAATCCCCATCTTATGATTATATTGCATACATTCCCCACAAGTTGTGACCTCTGTGTAAGATAAATCTCAGTCTGATGCACATAATCTTCAGAGCAGTAGTATCTTTTGGTTGATTCTTACTTTAATGAAGCATTGTTTTATGCAAGAGAACAGGGTGGTTCTTTGCATAGCCCAATATTGATTTGTCCATTTCAAAGACAATGCCAGTGTCAGTGTTCCAGTTCATGGTGCATGGGGCTATATAAGTTTGTCAAATGTAACAATTGACCATCCATTGTTTCTCTCTACAGTAGGATGCTAATAACGGTGTTCAGTGACATGGTTGTTTTGTCTTTTTCAGAGTAATTGACAATCCTGGTGTTGAGATACAACAATGTTTTGTCTATTTCAAAGACATCGACAATCCATATTTTGAGGTAAAACATTGTTTTGTCTATTCCAGGGACAGTGACAATCATGGTGTTGAGGTAAAACATTGTTTTGTCTATTTTAGAGACATTGACAATCCTGGTGTTGAGGCACAACAATGTTTTGTCCATTTCAGAGACAGTGACAAGCATGGTGTTGAGGTAAACACTGTCTTGCCTATTTCAGAGACAGTTACAGTCATGGTGTTCAGGTACAACATTGTTTTGTCTATATCAGAGACAGTGTCAATTATGGTGTTTAGGAATATGTTTCATATATTACAGAGGTGGTTCCAGCCATATTGGTGAGGTACTTGGCGGCGTTGCGTAAGCTGTACTTACAGGGTACCGTGCTGTGGGACATACGCGGGGTGATCACCATGCTGCGCAGACCAGCCTTACAATACATGGACATTGAGAAGGCCATAGGGGATGAGTTCCCCTTCACACAGGTCTGGGTAGGATCTGTAAGTACAAACTTTACTTGAGTTGAGTATCCAAATTGATATTTGCATTATTTTGAATGGCTCTGATTATGGCAGGGACAGAACCTAAATGAACCTGTTACATTTCAGTAAAGGGCTGGAATTCAGTCCTGCTAAATTGCCATGAATGCCTGCAGTTTAATTCTACTAAGTTTAAATAATAACCTACATTTCAGTGGTCACAGACTATAAGGCATTGCATTGTGCACCATTCTAGCCTGTGTCTCAATGACCTGGGCCAGCTCCATACAAATCAAAGGCACCAGAATTGAAGATTCTCAATGTCCAGCAGCTTTATTAGTATAGATCAATGACATTATATATTTTGTATTCCTACAACAGTTACAAAGATCAAACACATCGGTGAAACAGCGCATTGACATCTACCTGAAATATGACGATTGTTGCCAACTTCTTGCCCTGGTGGAGTCAAACTGTGACAGCTTACATAGCAATATTAACACCTGTTCTGACCTTCTACCTAGAAACACTCTCAGTAAGTATTAATGGAATTTGAGTAGTTTCAGAATTTCTATGATATATCATATCATTAAAGGTAAGACAAGCAGATCGGCTCAAAACACTCTATTGGTGTATCTTGTTGAGCAATGGGCATGATGGACTGATGCAGGATTGGTCCTAAAATTACACACTTACTCTGTCAGACGTCTTGTGGAGTTTGATCAGTGTCTGCTCAGTACCTAAGTGCTGTTTCAGACATGTTGTGATATTGCTCAGTGTCTGCTCAATACCTATGTGCTGTTTCAGACATGTTGTGACATTGCTCAGTGTCTGCTCAGTACCTAAGTGCTGTTTCAGACATGTTGTGATATTGCTCACTGTCTGCTCAGTACCTATGTGCTGTTTCAGACATGTTGTGACATTGCTCAGTGTCTGCTCAATACCTATGTGATGTTGGCTCAGAAATCTTGTGGAGTTCCCCAGTGTCTACATGCTGTTTCAGACATCATGTGGAGTCTGCTCACTGTCTCCATATTAGTTCAGGCATGTTGTGGAGTTTTTTCAATGTCTACATACTGTTTCAGACATCTTGTGGATTTTGATTGGTGTTGGCTCAGCCCTTAACCTCATCTACATCATCACACAGTCCAAGTACCGTAAGGAGGATGAACTTAAGTTCATGGGGCTTGTCACCATCTTCATCGCCAATCTGCTCACGCTGCTCAGTCTCCTCGGTTTGTCATTCAAGATAGAAAACACAGGCGGAGAGTGAGTATTTTTCTCCATCATTACCAGAAATACTTGTGCCCTGGATACTTAACATAAGGGCTGCATCTGCTGCCAACGGATGGACCATCCGTCAGTTTCATCCGTATTATTCATAATTGATTTCTATGGAGAATAAACTGATGAAGGGCGACAGATAGACCATCCGTCGGCAGTGTAACTTGAGAAAATGGTGTAAGGCTCATCTGGAGCTTGGTTTTTGGGCCGTATTAATAGTAACCTATAGTAACTTTACTTCAGCTCGCAGATGCACCCTGACAAGGCATGGTGACAGCTGTGCAGTGGCTGTACATCTTACATACACTGAAAAAATGCTGTCATAATACAGCAAAATCCTTCTCCAAAAGTTGCCAGAGATTCCTTGTACCACCGTACTGCCATATGATTACAGTGGTCCACTATTTAGTTTTACGAGGAGACCTGTCGATGCAACATTTATTTTATTTACATTGTAACATGTATACTTTTCTATTGACCATCTACATGAAAAGCGGCGGAGAAAGTTGTGGAAGAAAGACACACAGTTCTATTATAATACATATATTTTACTATAGGTACCATCTACACGACAAGGCGTGGAGACAGTCATATAGTTGCTGGATCCTATCTTCTATAACCTCCCTAAGCTACCTTCTTTACTCCACCGCGCTGGTCATTATGATTCTGCAAGTCGTCACTCGTAGATGCTGCACGGTAAGTCTGAGATACATTATAAATGATCAAATTTGTATGACTTCTATAGGCCTGGATGATACATCCATCTATAATACCCATATATCACCATGATGCATATATTAGGCAGTGAAAAAATCAGTCTTTAAGGGAGTTAGTTGCCTTGGGTGAACTCTACATATATAGCTAAATTATCTCAATTAAGTCAAATAAGCAGAATAAGTTTTGTGGCATAGGGAAAACATGTTTATTTCTCAATGGCTCATCTTATTCCCTTATTCTTGATTTATCTGGAACTTACCTACTAGTGTCTTTGCTCTTTACAGGTTGACCGTTACTTCAAAATTGTGAGCTCGCGTAGCTTTGTATGTTATATGTTGATAGTCGTCATGATACCGCTGATACCTGTGTTCCTGCCGTTGTCCCATGCCTCATCACTCAAGTCCTACATCAACAACTTCAGCCCTATCTGCAGCCCATTCTATGACCTTGTTAATGTGAACATGCCTGCAGGCGGCAAGCAGTACTCCATCGTTATCTTTGTGGGCACCCCAGCATTGCTCCTCTGTATCAACACGATTGGACTGGTAGGTTCTCTGTTTTTCATCTTCAGCAGATTTGACAGGTGTGAAATTTAGAATAAAAGAAGTTAGTGTTTCACCTCCTTCCAGCGAAATAAGCCAATTCAAGACTTTACAATGTAATCTACACAGGCCAGAACAAACCCGCTTTTATTTGAAAATGGCCATTCTTTGAAAGTGAATCTGCGTAATGAATTAATGGCCTATTATATTTCTTTTATGAAAGTCATACAAGAAGGCAGCACAACTGAATACCCAACAACCTGTGCTATATTCATGCATCATGTAAATGTTGGATACAATAACACAACTGTGACAAAACTTGTGAAATCGTAACATTAGGGGAAAATCCCTTTTTTCAAATTCATGTCTTCAGCTACATTTTGGTATTTTGCATGATAATATACTCCAAATAGCTACAGAAATATAAGATCTCAAACATGGGATGGCAGCAACATGGATAAATTCTGGATAGCCCTTAACTCAATTGCATATTGAAATAATGTGGCATAATGCACAAAAAATGCCATTATTGGAAATCTTTTTAGACATTTATAATCATCCATAAGTTTTGATCTAGAAGGGATAATTCAATTGTTTTCAGTTATGAAATCCTTATGGACAGGTTAATAAGATAGAGTTACTTTTTATTCAAAAAGAACAAAGTTATGGTTTCCATGGCAACCAAATGTCAACAAATATGCTAAATTTAGGGGGGAAAAATTCTTTTTGGATTTTAAATAAGGTCATTTTACAAGAAAAATAGAGTTGTGGCTATAGCATAATCAGATTCCTTAGAAAAAGTCACCCTAGAATTGTTTTCACTTAATTATTTACTCTTTTGGTCATTATCTCCTCAAATATCGCATTTAGAGCATTTGTGGGCATTTCCCTTAATGTTATGATTTTCCTTGTTTCGTCGCAATTACCTCTTAATAAGTCTTTGAACAGTTTCACCTTCTGCAGGCTCCATAAGACTTCGTGAAACTGTGGTGCACTGTTATTTGTGGTTGCTAGCGATTAAACACATGGTCCCCTTGTTACATAGGTGCTATATTTGAAGAATGTGTGGAAGAAGAGGGAGCAGCCTATGTTGGATCCTGAACAGCAGCAGCCCACCCCATGGTCGTCCATTGTGTGCATGATAACTGGCCAAGTCTATGGGATAACTGTCGCTGTGGTCGGTAAGTCTCTAAAACCACTTCAACCATTTAAAAAAACCCTGCTTACAATCCCTACCCATAAACTAGTTCAGATACTTGTTATATGTGAGCCAGCAAGCAGAAATGGGGGTTCCTGCGGGATTTAGTACCTGTTTTAGCCACCAGGGGACACCACTATGGGCTAGAATAGGAAAAATATGCCTAAAACTATTATAGGGTACTTTTTTATGGAGAATTCAATGATTTTAGATAAAACATTCTATTTTGGGTGGAAAGGTTCCAAATTAGGCATGTAAAAAGAACGTTTTTGGGCCTAAATAGTCATTTTTGTTGATGTCTGTTGCCATGGAAACATGATTTTCATTCTAAATAGGAAAATCAATTATCCCATCTGAGAGAATCTTTCACTAGGTTTACTATGGTGAAAACAGAATGAAAATATCATTTCTAGATCAAAAGTTATAGGCAAAAGAATAAAAATGTATGCTAATTTAGCAAATTAGCATAAATTATGCTAATTATATATGTATCTCATGAATAATTAGGCATAGAGCTTATTGCCATTCAGGAAATGGTCACACCTACCTAAGTTTAGCAAGCCATTCCTCTAAAACTAACAGGAGTATCTTCTCTTGCAATATATCACTGAAAAGCCAGTGATCTGAATTTTAAAGTTGACTTTTAGCACAAAGCCCCCTTTCTCCTTGCCTCTACACAATTATAGTCCTATGGCGCAGACACGTTTGAGGACCTATGTTCGATAGTAATCAAATGACCCCCAAATCACTTTACTAGATATATCATTTTGGCAGCCCAGCCCATCAGAATCCTGCAAGTAGCACAACAGAAGCGAATAGCCATTGACAATACTGCCAATATCCACCACCAGGTGGCAGCATGTACAGTCAAGTGACCAGGTTATTTTCAACATGTGCCAATGCTTCAGTATTGGCCTATTATATGAACTTCTATAGTTATGGTAAGCTGAACAACCCATGCATATATCTAGCAGGGTGATTTGAGTTCCTCGGACATGTAGCAATCCAACTAGCTCTGTCCAGTTTACTATGCAAGGTACTCAAACAGTAGAGAAGTTCATTTAATCCCACAAGCTTTTTATAAGGCCTATACTGATGAACACACTGTTGTGTTACCTGTTACAATTGACAATAGTACTGTAGGTATACTGATGTAGACACTTTGTGTTACCTGTTACATGTAACAATACTGTAGGTATACTGATGCACACACTTTGTGTTACCTGTTACATGTAACAATACTGTAGGTATACTGATGTACACACTTTGTGTTACCTGTTACATGTAACAATACTGTAGGTATACTGATGTAGACACTTTGTGTTACCTGTTACATGTAACACTACTGTAGGTATACTGATGCACACACAGCATGTTACCTGTGATAGTAACAATAATGCATGACTACTGATGCATACACTGCTAATTAACTGTTACATGTAGGATTACTGTAGATATACTGCTGTACACACTGTGTGCTACCTATTTGTAATATTATTTCAGGTATGATGATCTACACAAGGGCATTGGTCATACCAGAGAGGTTGGCAGTCAATGTAAGCCTGTTCATGGTACCATCCTTCATCCTCTTCTCCCCACTCAGCTTCCTCATCACTCCATTCAGGGAATCCAAAATGTAAGTTTTATATTCCTATGTTCTTCCTCACTCTAATCAGGAAATCCAAAATGGAAGTTTGTGTTTTCATGTTCTTCATCATTCCAATCAGGGATTCCAAAATGTAAGTCTGAGATTCTTATGTTTCTCATTACTTCAATCGGGGAAGCCAAAATATGAGTTATAACTCGTCATTGTCCCCATCAATCCAATCAGGGAACCCAAGAAGTGAGTTTTATTTCTTTTGTTCCTTATAACCCCAATCAGGGAAGCCAAAATGTGAGTTTTATCTTCTCAGGTTCCTCATAACTCCAATCAGGGAGTCCAAAAACTTACTTTTATATTCTCATCTTAGTAACGGTCATGTTTCTCATGAAAACTCCCCTTATCTCAACCAGCTTGAGGAATTGCTCTGATCAAATCCTGAACAACCGCAAGTCTACACTGCGCCGCATGGGAGGTTTCAACCGACGTGCTAGTCGTGCCTACCAAAAACTAAGCGTCTATTTGGAGGCTAATGGCAAGGTAGGCAAGACTCATGGAGATGTTTTCCAAATGTTTCAATGTGTGCAGTTTCTCCTTTCATTCCTTTTTACAGCAAATATAGAGGTCTAGGTCAAGCTGGCTTCACCTCGATTACTACCGTTCACGAGTCGTTGTTGGCTTACAGGGATTTTGGGATAAAGTAGTTCTGCCTGCAGACAAGTACCATGCTTACTAATATTCCCCATCAAACAGGGACCCACAATGCTTAAATACAAGAGAAGCATTCCCTAGAATGTGTCTTGTGGTGAGATTGGGCCTGGGTTTAATTCCTTGAGGTCCTTTGACATTTGTGCTATTACCTTCCCAGATTACCTCTGGTGAGCTCTTGTTAGGCGCGTAAAGCCTTTACCGTCACAGAGTTGTATATCATATGTATCATACACTTTACATCATTTGTATCGTACAGGTTACCCCTGGTGAGGCACTACTCATGGCACGTAAGATGGCCTTCATGATCAAACACTTCCACGAAGAGGGCATGGTGTGTGATGACATCAGTACAGACTTTGTCGTTATCGGGGTTGACCCGAAGGTAAGTTAACTTAATGCGTTTAGGTCTGATTGTATATGCATGCATCATGCCTAGTGGCCATCATGATGCATGAACATAGTCTTGGTGAGCCTTGCATTGAGCCTACAGGTTTGATACACTCCTAGATGTTTGGCATGATGGTGGCAAATTGACTAGCCAGCACTTCATAAGACATCACATTGACCAGTTGGAATGATGCGCTAGTGGATTAGTGGTCTTTACAGGGCGAACAAAATCCTTGATACCAGAATATTCATAAATGAGATTCAAACTTCTGCATGAGAATTGCACTCCAGAATATAAGGTTATATTGCAATTATGCCAATACCTCTGATGGTAGAAATCCCCATAAAGAATAATACTGGGCAACATTTTGAATAGGTATATGCCCTTCAAGCTTCTAAATAATACAAAAATAAATTGCATCGCATAACTTATTTTCTTGCAGCAACGTGTTTTGGATTATGACCTTATCGTAACGACTGAGTACCCTAAATGTGATGTGCACGAATGGCGCCGTCAGCGAGATGTGGCGCTATTTGGTGAGGTTGTGAAGGCGCTTGTTGATGGTATCCAAGCGGCTAAACAGAAAAGGATGATGAGTAAGAAGGTGTCATTCAAGATGCAGCTGTCAAACACGCTGTCAAACCAGCTGTCAAAACGTTCGAAGGCTGACAAGAAGAAGAATGAGGACAAAGTTGAGGAAGATAAGAAAAATAATGCTGAAAAAGCTTGATGGAACTAGTGAAATTAGCTTAAGTCTCTCAAAAAGGGTGTAGGTCTGATGCAAGTATTGCTTAGTGAGCAGTCGCCGTGTTATATGTCAATGGCGGTATTTATTATCATACACAACAGAGCTGTGACTAATATTTGCATATATGCTTATTGTATAGGCTATTTCTCAGTGTCTTATTTGTCTTATATAGACAAGAATCTGTGACCTGCAAGTCAAAGTAACTGCTGTGGTGCTGACCTACATGTGTAAAAAGCTGCATCTAACAGAAGAATTACAGAAAATATAATGTATACTCTAGATAAAAAGACTCTTTAGACGAAGTTGCTGTCATCTCGTTTAGCTGCTAGACACACAGTGGCTTGTCATACAACCAAAGACATATAAACACCCTTTTGTGTTCATGAGAGTCGTCAGTAATCAACTGTCAAACTACTATGTTAGACCAACCATAGATAGTAGTGGAGTTTTATTGTAGGCTTATTCTTGTCTAGTGTTAATCATGAGAGGGGAGCAATTCCGAACACCTCAAACACTAGATTTCTTTTTTTTTTCGAATCAGTTTATTTTCAAATTTTATAAAAGCGTGATATGGCCATGTACGTAAGCAGAGCAATCCACATTTTCATTGTGTTGTCGCCTCAGTGCAACAAGTTTCATTGGGTGTAGGCGGGAGTGGAGCTGGTTCTGGTGACATGCATTGATAAGCTGATAAGATGACAACCAGCATGTCCCTGGATAACATCCACTTCCAGGGACAAATTATCCATCATGACAATGCCTTATCAGTGTGTATTGCCACCTTTGGTATAACCAGCGAAATTCAAAATGGTGGACCCACTAGGTATAGGTCTAGGCTCCTATAGATCTGCACCTTTCAAGTTTTGCAGGAGAGACAAAAGAGGTGTTGCAATTACTATGGCACACAGTATACACAATCATATTGCACTGGGGCCTGTGGGAACACATAACATACCCAGCAAATTGTTGTCATCTGTCGCCATGATTGGTCATCAATGGTGACTCCTTTTTGAGTGATAACTCATTCCATCATCTTTTGCCACTGTGTTAGACTCACGTGGCATAGAAATTGCTATTCCTGGTGATCTTGTGCTATAACGATGTCGTGTTCCATCTAGCGACATGTGTGAGCCACTTCACACAGGTTGACGAGGACTCATGACAATTTGCTGGGTAGATTGAGTTTCAATATGTTCATACTAGGTTGATCCATAGGGGTCAATAAAACAGAGGAAAACTCAATTTTGCCAAAATATCAGTTACATCCTTGTTGCACCCAGGCGACGATGTGTAATCCACAAGTCACCGACTCTCTTAAAAATGACTGTTGAATTTACGAGACATTCCCATAAACTATATAGTGAATCACCGAATTTGCAACGCTGGGAAATACCATACCTTCGACAATACCTCAGAAAGCTGTGGAATATCTAGAGCACTGTGTTTTTAGATATCCCTATGTAAATATCAGTGAATGCTTTGTCCTAAAGCTGTAAGAGTATTCTTGTTATTACAAGCCACAACCAAACACTAAGTGTTTGGTTCTGGCTCGACCTCTAGGAAATCTTGTGTAGCCTTAAGTACAGCTGCCGTACTACAAAGGCTCAGTGAAATATTAATATTACCAAAATATGTGTCTTTGTTTGCTGTTGCTAGGCAACCTTGGGGTATGGCAAAATGCCTCTTCACCTATTTATTCTGTGACTTGATGTGCTAGGCAAACCAGGGGTCCTAATAATTGTCACTTTGACTGATAAAACCCCCAGTGTCTGTATAGTGGGATTAGATATGGCTAAATACCATCTTTTCTGCGCATTGCAAGGCATGGAATAATTTGGTTTGCTGTTGCTAGGGGTCCTAGGTAAATGTCACTTTGACCAATAGAACCCCCAGTGTCTTTTTACTGGGGATAGGTATGGTTAAATACCTTCAATACCCCTCTTTTCTATCCGTTGCTAGGCATGGAATGTATTTGTTTACTGTTGCTATGCAACCCAGGGGTCCTAGGTAAATGTCACTATGACCAATAGAACTCCCAGTGTCTATTTAATAGGAGTAGGTATGGCCAAATACATTGAAACCTTAAATACAGAGGCTGCTAAGAGCTAGTGGGGGAATGATTGCCAGCTCTGACCCCAGGTCATCTCATGAGCTGAGGTCAAAGGTCACACCGGTCAATCATCTACAGCTTTTGTGGCTATTTTGATATGAGCTCAGCTCTCTATCAGCCCCTTACATATACATTTGGTTAGATTTAATGGCACCAAAGGATCAGATGCATAAAATACATCTTCTTTAGCACTGAACAGCAAGGGAGAAGCACTTGGAACATGTGGAGAGCTGTAAAATCACTAAAACCAAATGTATCAGATATCCAGGGGCGTAGGAAAGGGGGGGGGGGGGCAGGGGGGCCAGGGCCCCCTCAATAATGAGGAGGTTCCCTATATAAGCCTATATAAAAATATAGCAGGCCCCCCAACCAAGACCCCTGGGCCCTCCCAATAAAAATTTGCTTCCTACGCCCCTGATGTCTATAAACACTTAGTTTAATCAGGCAAGTTCTTAGAGTGCAGGTCACCACTTCAGACATCTTTAGGCCACTCCTAAATATAAAATAGAAATTTTATGATTTCTCGGAACAAAGTTATATAAATTCAATATGACTACAGTTTTTCCATTTGGGCAAATAGGTACACAGAGAAAATATTGATACTCAGACTGAGTCTGGGGTTAGGCTCAGGCAAATGTCGCCAAAATGAGTATATTTTGATACTCAGGGTGAGCCTGGGGTGGGGGCATACTCCAGCATTGCCTGGGTACATTCTCAAGAGGGTATATGGCTTAGCTGTACCCTCACTACTGCCATACTACAGCAGTGCCTGAGTCTCTTTAGAGATAGGCTCAGGCTCAACTGGAGTAACTTAATAGAAGTGTGTAGGGCATTGCCTGAGTATCTCTATGATGAGGGTCAGGCAAAGCTGGACCCTGCCTACATAGACTCCAGCATTGCAGGATGCTTTCTTACCAAGGGTGTCAAGTACTGACAGAGTATCTCAATAAATATCATCAGGCATTGCTGGATTCTGCCTTTCAAGAGATTCTAGCAGTGCTGGGCTCTCATTAGAAACAGACTCAGGCATCCTAGGAACCCTTCATAGGGATTGTTTAGAATTGTTTTCGATTTTTTTGATTACTATGCCATTATGAGTATCATATCATGACACAAAAACATAAGTTTGGCATAAGCAGTTTTATTTGAAATCATTATGATAAATCACAGCTCAATTATGCAAGTACATTAAAATCTGTTTTACAATGTAAAATTAAGGTGATATGGCATACAACACAAACAGAGGGTTCCACCTCAAAATACAAGGAATAAATTGTGTCATATAAATAGAAGTGCTAAATCCTTATCTGCATTTATTAAATGTGGCCAGGTGAGGGAAAACATGCCTCCTGGGGGGAAATGGCTTTTTAAGGTTTAAGCCATGGGCTTTAAAATGAGATATCTTGAGCTAAAATATCTCCGGTAGTTTAGCTGTAATTGCTTCGCAAACATAGGTTGGTGTGTACAACTGAAAATGAGAAATAAGCTCTAAATGCATTATATCCTATCATAAACATTAGTAATGCAAAAAGTACAGTTTTGTGGAAAAAATAACCAAAGGAATGTGATGTTTTTGTCATAAAATTGGTTCTAGAAGGGATTTTTGAGCTGTGTTCAGTTCTGGGTTCCTGAAGAAATTTCAAAAGAAGTTTGTGGCAAAAATTCCCAATTGGAATAGGGGGAGTGGTTTCCATGGCAACCAGAAATTGCCTTATCTACCAATTTTCTATGTTTCCATGGCAACCAACATTCCAAAAAATAGAACATTTTCAGAGGAGATGGAATGATTTTACGCATACCACTGGATTCCTTATAAAAAATTGGTCTACATCATTTTTTAGCATATTTGTCAGCATATTACCCATATACTGCCCCTGGTGGCAAAATCCAGTACTAAAAATCCCCCCCCGGAGGCGCGTTCTCGCCCGTTTGGCCACAAATACATTATTCTACTTCCATCTCTGAAACCTTTAACCCATTAACCTTTTTGTGCCCAGAATTATTTGAAGTTTTTACATTATTTCACAATTGTATCACCTTGTTGATAAGACCATGTGTTACTTTGATCTTCTCCTCTGATATGTGCTCTGCAGTACATTTTCCCAGTACTCATAACCCAGTGAGTAATGCTGATGACTTTCTGTTAAGGGTAGGGTATTTCTGGTCAGGTCTGGTAACCATAGTTACCAAAATCTTCTATTTGTTGTTTTCTAGTATATGGTCTCTCTTGTGCTATATAATCATATATTATAGCCATAATCCCTGCAATCCTGGGAGCTTACAGAACTTTCAAAGCAAATTCTGCCTGCATGGGTACTGCCAATTAGGGAACATAATCTGTTAGTAACACTGCATGACATATCATTATTGATATGATCAGTTTTTGTAAAATCTAATGGGAGAATGGGAAATTGTGTGTGTATGACCCATCATCATTTTGGTAACATGTCAGATGATAGCTCCCTGTCACATAAAATAACAGCTGATTTTCAATTTTTGACTCCCTGTGCCTGGTATAATAGAGATAGAGCCAAATGGATGGTTGTATCGTAACTAGGAAGTCATAAGCATTCCAAAGAAGGTCTGACTTTGCAGATTGGACCAGTAGAAGTTTCTGGGTGAAAATGCCATTCAATATACATGCATTTAAGCCCAACACCACGCTTAAATGCACGCTTGGGCACCAAGGGGTTAAGGATGAGCTATGAAGGTATTTTAGCTGGCTAGGGGACTGGATTTTGTATAGGAATTTCACCAGAGGGCGAGACCTTGCAAAATGTCACATAGGGTCCATAGTTTGGATCTCATTTTCCATATTTCTAATGTCTGTATCATTCTAAACACACCATATTCAAATGCCTTAATCCCAATATGGATGTTGAATATTCTCAACATCAGCCCTCAATGGGTTAACCATTCCATATCAATTACATTGTTACTGCATGTCACTTCTTGTATAACACTATATTCCATATTATAACCAACACAGGGGGATATGCCAGTGGCCCTCTGCATTATACACAATCCATTTAAATGAAAAAAAACTAGAGAAGCCAGGATACACCAGTACAATATGCTGGAATAAATACACCTGCTGTGGCCCACAGTGTTTAAAATGAAGTTTGAACACAGAGTTCAAGACTGGATCCCATACCAAGTAGCTGCTGGTTCCCACACCCAGTGGTTGCTGGTTCCTACATCCAGTACCTGCTGGTTCCTAAACCTAGTATCTGCTGTTTCCCACATACAGTAGCTGCTGGTTCCTACATCAGATAGCTGCTAGTTCTTAAAACCAGTAGCTGTTGGTTCCCACACAGAGTAGCTACTTGTTATCTGGATCAATTATGGATAAAACTGATGAGACTGAGAATAATTTGGTCAAATTGGGAATATTGGGGGAAATGAGATCAAAAGGAGTCAAGATAGCTCAGATGAGCCAAAATGGGTCATAGTAGGTAAATTAGGTCAAACTGGTTTCAATTAGGTTAGATTAGCCAAAATTGGGCAATTTCAAAATCTGAGGCCAAATTATGTCAAAATGACTCAGAATAGATCAAAATGGGTTATTTGGCAAAAAGATAGGTCAAACTAAGTTACATTGGCCAAAATGGGTCAACTGGATCATACGAGGTCAAAATGAGTAAAAATAGGTCATATTGATGAAACTGGATCAAATGTGGTCAGATGAGCCAAGAATCAAAACTGTGAGTTCATATGTCCATCATTATAAGCTAATGTAGGAAGGATTTAATACCCACATGAATGTTCCTTTCTACCCACCTGCTCACACATAAAGAACAATAAAACTATAGAACAATCAAATTACAAATAAATAGAACTACACTGAAAATTGAATTAAAAAAGTTAGATGCCAGAACGCAGTCCTGAAGGGACTAAAACGATGTTTTGAGGCAACTTCCTCAGTGAGGATGGTCTTTTTGGTATAGTATAGCTACCCCTGGCTTATATGCTAGACTGCATAAGCTAAAAACAATGTTTCAAAGCTATCTCATCACCTTAGTAGTATCATAGGCTTATATAGTGATGTTCAGGAGTTCATAGTGTCATAGACCTCTTTGTAGCGATCTTATAAGGACATGCAAGTACAACTAGTTCCAGACCAAATAACACACTGTACCGCTTAGGGGCTTATGTAACTACTATGGGCTCGGAATAATGGCCTGGATATTTGACATTTAGACCCCCCAACCACATCACAGAGGCCATATGTTAAGTACAGGAGAGGGCACTAGGTGGCAGGCTAACAAGTAAGGCCTCTATATTTTGTGCACAGAGGAATTCCCACACACACCCTGATTTTGGTCTAACAGTCACCTTAACTTACTAGATGACAGAGTGTTATCTGGCTTGTTTGAAGGACAATGAACTGGATGCCAAAAACAAACCATCTGTAAAAAGATCAAGCTGAGCTATCTAGTCTATTGAATGTGATTTATCAATTGGTATACTGCATAAGCTAAAAACCCAATATTCACCATCCAATATTATTTGCATAACAGGGGTGTACCTAAGTATGATCTACAACACATATCTTATGCAGAAGTTATTTGATGCAAGCCCCTACAAGCTAATGAGGATTTAATGTGCATATGTCGATCAACACAGGAAAAGGGACCTCTGTGAGAGGCCTCCCAGGGGTCCCCTTCTATGGTTTATTTTGGTACAGGCAAACTCAAACATGTGTCTTAATTGGTGCTATAGTGTGGACAGACAACCCTGTGCACCTGTACGGACTGCTCTTTCAGGACATGATCTATTTACAGACCCTAATGTGTTAACAACCCTGCCTACTCTTAGCTGGAGTGTGTAGGCCCAGTTGTTACTCAGCCTGAACTGGCCTTGTCAGACTACCTGCAGGCACCAACTCCCAGATCACTGTTTCAGACACCATTCACACTACAAACTAGTGTTCCCAAAACACCAATATCCGATATTTTCAATTTGATTGTCTCAGCTTCTAGGTAACTTGAGACCAAAAGAAAAACTGATTTGGACAATGGCTTGCATGGACAAACAGATATTCTGACATCGGAATTATTAGATAGATTCTAAAATTCCTCTCCTATTCCTACATATGTAAGAATGCCTGTACCTATCTGTGCTGTGACAAATGCACTGCACAACCCCACTTATCCAATTAACCTGGGCAAATTACATGTACCTTATTGACCCTACTACAACTACTTATGTCCAGACATTTGAATTTGGTGTGACTACATAGAACGACATGTTGAGGGGAAAAGATACCCGATTGCTAAAACCAAACCTGGAGGATGTCCATTTTAACAGACTTCAAAAGCACATTTCAATTGAAAATGTATATCTATCTATACCTGTCCCTTACAGAACCATTCAATGGCATCACATATCAAGAAAAAAAAAAACTAAAAAAAAGAATTCACAGCTCAAGAGCAGTTGGAAAAATCAGGCAAAATAGAACAAAAATAGGTCAATTGCATCAAGTAAGGTCAGACGTGGTCAAATTAGGTCAAGATGCGGAAAATCAAATTGACCAAAAATAGGAAATTTGCAATATTAGGGTCAAATGAGGTCAAGATGGGGCAAATAACTTACATTATGTCAAATTAGCCAAAAATGGGCAAGTGCATCAAGTGAGGTCGAACTAGGTGAAAATGGGCAAAATAGATTGGTCAAAAATGGGTGAATTACATCAGTTGGGGTCAAATGAGGTCAAAACTGGTAAAAATAGGTTAACTTGGGTCAAATAAAGTCAGATTGGCTGAAAAAATGGGCCATATACATGAAATAAGATCAAATCAGGTCACAAATGGTCAAAATAGACAAATTTTACCTATTATCTTCTACTTTGACCTACCTAGTTGGCCCATTTTTCACCACTTCAACTTTTTATAACACAATTTCTTTCAATCCAATTGATCAAAGTTGACTTTTTTAACATAATTTGACCTAATTTGATGCAATTGACCAAATTTTAGCTAATCTGATCTCATTTGAACTATTTCAACCAATTTGACATAATTTAACCAAATTTGACCCATTTTCACCTAATTTAACCTCTTTTGGTGCACTTGAACCATTTATGGACTATCTGACCTAATTTGAACCAATTTGACCTTATTCCACCCAATATGACCTATTTTGACCTCATTGAAAATTGATCCATTTTAAGCTACTTATATGCGCGCATATAAGTGGTGATAAATGGGCAGTAGCAGTTCCCAATGTATTACCAGATGTCACCACTTCCATTCAGGTGTTATGTAACAGGTTCCTTCACTGGTGGCCTTTGTAGTCGGCCATATTGCCTAGCCCCAGGAAGGACCACCGGTCTCACATTGGAGATTTTTTTTGGAAACTCCCAGTCATCATGACTAAATGCGTGGCCTGTGATACTTCCTACCATGGTAACGCGGCCAAGTGCCCGAATTGTGGGGTGACCAATCCGGGGAAACGTTATTCTCCGGAGGATTCGGAAGAATTACCTGGTTCAGTGGATTCAGCCGAGCGTGACGGGCAGGAGGCCACGGAGGCTAGGCAGAGTGACCGGCCGCCCCAGGGGAAGGACGGTCAACATGGTGAGCTTAGCAGCCTTGGGGAGGATTCTACACAAAATGATTTATTGCATCAGATTGAACTTGAAAGGGCCAGGAAATCAAAAATTGATGAAATGTGTAAACGCAAAGAGTTGGAACTAGAGTTGGCCAGCCTAAGGGCTAAAAATAACAGATCTTTTCGCCAATTGAACGAGGGCGTACGTGCCTGGCGAGGTGCCATGGGTGCGTTCGAGGCCCAAACTTCTTCTCTTACTGCTAGCGCTACGTGTTGGAATCCTTCAGAGTTGGATGCGGTAAGGAACGAAAGTGGTGGCTCGAACGCCATGGGTGCATTCGAGGCCCAAACTTCTTCTCTTACTGCTAGCGCTACGTGTTGGAATCCTTCAGAGTTGGATGCGGTAAGGAACGAAAGTGGTGGCTCAAACGCACCAGGCTTCCAAACTGGCCAATCACAAGCCAGCTCTAACATTCACTGCGGAGTCCAAAATGGCCGCCCTGTACTTCCGGAAAGCCGGCTTTAGGCCGCAAACAATGTTTTAGGTTTTTGAATTTGACCCATTTTCACCTAATTTAACCTCTTTTGGTGCACTTGAACCATTTATGGACTATCTGACCTAATTTGAACCAATTTGACCTTATTCCACCCAATATGACCTATTTTGACCTCATTGAAAATTGATCCATTTTTGGCTAATCTAACCTTTAAACTATTTTCACCTAATTAAACACAACTTGTCTGAATTTGATCCATTTTGACCTATTTTTTTTCATTTTGACCCAATTAGACCTCAGTTTATGCAATTGACTCACTTGTAGGTAATCTGAACTAATTTAAAACAATTTACCTAATTTAACCCAATATGACCTATCTTGACTCCTAACTTCACCCAACTTTCCTTAATTGACCCATTAGCCTATTTTTGACCAAAATAATCTGTTTTATCCAGAATTGATCCAGATTAACCTATAGCTACTGGGTGTGGGAACCAGTTGCTACTGTTTGTGGGAACCAGCAGCTACTGGATGTGGAAACCAGCAGTTATAGGGTTTCGGAACCTGTGGCTATTTGGTATGGTATCCACTATGGGAACCAGCAGCTACTGGATAGCTGCTGGTACAAACTACAGACTCTGTTCATATAGCATGACATAGAGTGCACCATGCAATACTAAAAGATACCTGTCACAAGTTGACAGATCTTGACAGAAAATGATATTGACTATGAACATTGAATTTTTTTTTGGACTCTAAATCAATTCTGAGAATATTTCCTTCTACTTTACCAGAAGGCTGGCTACATACAGGGATAAAAGACGTTGGAACAACTGGCAGCAGTAAACTGAGAAGTTTAACGATAGGGCAAAGCCCTATATTGTTTTGGCTTCTATGCTCAAAGAACTATTTTCTTTTATATGAAATTAACATAAAAAACTTTGGAGAAACACCCAGATCATTACAGGGTAGTGTATATGTATATTTTTCTCCAGATTTTAACATGTTACATATCAATTTCTATAAGTGTATCATGCCAACCAAGGCATGAATGATGACAGTCGGCCTAGTGAACTTTCCCAAATTAGGGCCTTAACTATTTCCAGCCGGCTCTATTATTGTTAAAAGTCCCCAAAATACGGCAGATTGAGATGCAGATGCCTTGCAGACCAAGGACTGTTCATATGATGGTATCACCCCCTCTATGTATACCATACCGATCCAGGGGTAGTTGGAAGTTAGAGTATGTCAGGCAAGGGAAAGCAGCCACTTCGAAGTTGGAGGGTCCCGGGTTCAAGTCCCGGTTTCTCCATGACATTTTCCACTGACCATTACAAATGTATTCTAAAATGACTGATTTCAAGTCTGTACATAATTACCTTTCAGATGATACCATAATATGATGGGACCCAGAATTATGCTATTATATACTATCGATTTCATCCTCAAGGTGCACTAATGCAATAGCCATGATTATTGCACCTGGAAGTGCATTATAATTACAGAATTCCTTGGCAGATCATCAAATTGGATTGATGCTAATACCACCAGAAGTGACGCTATTAAAAAAAAATAGGTAATTTTACATTGGTACATGGTGCAATAGTGCCATTTTTATAGTGATTGATGTTATATAAATGCAAAAGTGCCTCTAAATGTCAATAATGCTACTACTTTCGCTACCTTAGCAGAACAGTTAGGAAATGAAAAAGATATAACCCAATGCCTATGCTTCACAGATATGGAAAACATTGAGCTAGAAAAAATTCAGAATCTTGTAAAACATTTGCTGAATCATGTCACCTTTAAAATGGAATGTTATTTTGTCAAAGAGTAGAATATTATCTGTGATTAATTAGCCAACACTATATACAGTGTTCTAAAAAAGATGGTATAAAATGGCTTAGAAATGGCTCTTTGTAGAAGGGGATCCACTGAATACAGTTGATGCGGACTTCAATCTCCTCATTATATTTCCCGATGGTATCTTGATAGTCTTTGAAGACATTCTGAAATCAAAAACCAATCATAAGAATGTGCAAATTTTGTATAATCCTGAATAGAAATGTTGAATACTCCAGGTTTTATGTGATGTTTAGACAAAACCCTTCTACTTCTCCACTCCAAAATCATATCTCCTATGAATTGTATAAATTAAGTATTTCTAAAGCTTAGCTCTGGCTTCCATAATATGATCCATTCATGGGCTCACAATAGAATGCACTTTGAACTTAACTATCTGGAGTGATATTAGGTATTAAAACTATAGATAGTATTTCAGAATATCATGTATTTGATACTCACAATGGGAACACCCTTTTGGTTCTATTGAGGCTTTAAACAACTTCTGTGTTAGGCCTTCAGAGCTAGCAATATCACTGTTGTGTTCATTATGCTGAAATTTATTAATAAGGAAAGTGTTAAATATCAAGTGAATGAGTTTTTGTCAACATACACCTAAGAAAATCAACATTAGAATATTGTTATATTAGACCCATCTTCTCATGTCTCAAAAACAAGTTTAAAGACATTTTGGGCAATCTGAAACATTGCTGATGCTAAATGTGACCCATCCTTACAAATTGGTTCGGAAGTTGCACATAGAAAGTATCTAGATATTGCCATATTCATTTACAGCTCATCAAGAGCTTTAATTTGGTATATAACACTTGCATATTTGATAGGATGGGTCACAAATATCACTTTTAAATCTATATGCCTGTGATGTTGAGAAGGTTGTAGGTGAAGACTTGATACATTAAATTACAGAGAAAAACATTGTTAAAGCTTTTCATATAGGCAAAATGTTTCTTCCAAACTCATTTCGCTTATGGGTGAGTTCGGCCTATAGCTGGGGTATAACAGATTTGGACTGATGCTTGATTGATTGGTTTAAAGTCAAAGGGCCCAATCAGGGACTGCCTTATTAGGTTGAAGACATGCCATCATGGAAAGTTATTTAAATGATGCCAAAAACCTAGACAGGTACGCATATGCTGCTTGTCCATCTCAGCAGTGATAGGGCTCTCACTGAAGTTATTCTGCTCCTTTATCCCCTCATCACTGCACTGGAAAATCAATATTAGAAGACCGATACTAATCATTGACCAACACCATACATCAACTGATCCTCATACCCTAATCTTAAACTCTACCTGATACTAGTACCCTGATACTAGGCACTAACCAACACTTATACCCTAACAATACACCCTAACTGATAGCAGCATCCTGTTACTAGGCACTGTCTGATACCTACACTCTAATAATACACCCTCACTGATACCAGCACCCTGATACTAGGTACTGCCTGATACCTACACTCTGAAAATACGCCCTCACTGATACCAGGACCCTGATACAAAGCACTGTCTGATACCTACACTCTAATATTACACCTTAACTGATACCAGCACCTTGATACTAGGCACTGCCTGATACCTATACTCTAATAATACAGCCTAACTGATAGCAGCACCCTGATACTAGGCACTGTCTGATACCTACACTCTAAAATTACACCTTAACTGATACCAGCACCTTGATACTAGGCACTGCCTGATACCTATACTCTAATAATACACCCTCACTGATACCAGCACCCTGATACTAGTCCCTGTCTAATACCTACACTCTAAAAATAAACCCTAACGGTTACCAGCAATCTTATACTAGACACTGCCTGATACCTACACTCTAGAAATACACCCTAACTGATACCAGCACCCTGATACTAGGCACTATTTGATACCTACACTCTAATAATACACCCTCACTGATACCAGGACCCTGATACTAGGCACTGTCTGATAACTACACTCTAGAAATACACCTCAACTGATACCAGCACCTTTATACTAGGCACTGCCTGATACCTACACTCTAAAAAAACACCCTAACTGATACCAGCACCTTGATACTAGGCACTGCCTGATACCTACACTCTAAAAATACACCCTCACTGATACCAGGACCCTGATACAAAGCACTGTCTGATACCTACACTCTAAAATTACACCTTAGCTGATACCAGCACCTTGATACTAGGCACTGCCTTATCCCTACACTCTAATAATACACCCTCAATGATACTAGTCCCCTGATACAAGGCACTATTTGATACCTACACTCTAATAATACACCCACACTGAAACAGCACCCTTATACTAGGCACTGCCTAATACCTACACTTTAATAATACACCCTCACTGATACCAGCACTGATACTAGGCACTATTTGATACCTACACTCTAATAATACACCCTCACTGATACCAGGACCCTGATACAAAGCACTGCCTGATACCTACACTCTAAAATTACACTTTAACTAATACCAGCACCTTGATACTAGACACTGCCTGATACCTATAACCTAATAATACACCCTCACTGATACCAGCACCCTGATACTAGGCACTGCCTGATACCTACACTCTAAAAATACACCCTCACTGATACCAGGACCCTGATACAAAGCACTGTCTGATATCTACACTCTAAAATTAGACCTTAACTGATACCAGCACCTTGATACTAGGCACTGCCTGATACCTACACTCTAATAATACACCCTCACTGATATCAGCACCCTGATACAAGGCACCATTTGATACCTACACTCTAATAATATGCACTCACTGATACCAGCACCCTGATACAAGGCACTGCCTAATACCTACACTCTAATAATACACCCTCAATGATACTAGTCCCCTTATACAAGGCACTATTTGATACCTACACTCTAATAATACACCCACACTGAAACAGCACCCTTATACTAGGCACTGCCTAATACCTACACTTTTATAATACACCCTCACTGATACCAGCACTGATACTAGGCACTCTTTGATACCTACACTCTAATAATACACCCTCACTGATACCAGCACCCTGATACTAGGCACTGCCTGATACCTACACTCTAATAATACACCCTCACTGATACCAGCACCCTGATACTAGGCACTGCCTGATACCTACACTTTAATAATACACCCTCACTGATACCAGCACTGATACTAGGCACTATTTGATACCTACACTCTAATAATACACCCTCACTGATACCAGCACCCTGATACTAGGCACTGTCTAATACCTACACTCTAATAATACACCCTCACTGATATCAGCACCCTGATACAAGGCACCATTTGATACCTACACTCTAATAATATGCACTCACTGATAACAGCACCCTGATACAAGGCACTGCCTAATACCTACACACTAATAATACACCCTCAATGATACTAGTCCCCTGATACAAGGCACTATTTGATACCTACACTCTAATAATACACCCACACTGAAACAGCACCCTTATACTAGGCACTGCCTAATACCTACACTTTAATAATACACCCTCACTGATACCAGCACTGATACTAGGCACTATTTGATACCTACACTCTAATAATACACCCTCACTGATACCAGCACCCTGATACTAGGCACTGCCTGATACCTACACTCTAATAATACACCCTCACTGATACCAGCACCCTGATACTAGGCACTGCCTGATACCTACACTTTAATAATACACCCTCACTGATACCAGCACTGATACTAGGCACTATTTGATACCTACACTCTAATAATACACCCTCACTGATACCAGCACCCTGATACTAGGCACTGTCTAATACCTACACTCTAATAATACACCCTCACTGATATCAGCACCCTGATACAAGGCACCATTTGATACCTACACTCTAATAATATGCACTCACTGATAACAGCACCCTGATACAAGGCACTGCCTAATACCTACACACTAATAATACACCCTCAATGATACTAGTCCCCTGATACAAGGCACTATTTGATACCTACACTCTAATAATACACCCACACTGAAACAGCACCCTTATACTAGGCACTGCCTAATACCTACACTTTAATAATACACCCTCACTGATACCAGCACTGATACTAGGCACTATTTGATACCTACACTTTAATAATACACCCTCACTGATACCAGCACCCTGATACTAGGCACTGCCTGATACCTACACTCTAATAATACACCCTTACTGATACCAGCAGCTTGATACTAGGCACTGCCTGATACCTACACTCTAATAATACACCCTCACTGATACCAGCACCCTGATACTAGGCACTGTCTGATAACTACACTCTAAAAATACACCTTAACTGATACCAGCACCCTGATACTAGGCACTGCCTGATCCATACACTCTATTAAAACACCCTAACTGATACCAACACCCTGTTACTAGGCCCTGCCTGACACCTATACTCTAATAATACACCCTCACTGATACTAGTACCCTGATACTGGGTACTGTCTGATACCTACAATGTGATAATACACCCTCACTGATACCAGCACCCTGATACTAGGCACAGAATCTATAACAAGAAAATATAACCCAGATGATATATATTCAATGACATCTATTACATTCAAAATCTGATGCTACACATTGACTGATACCAGCAAACTAAAGCTAGACCAAGTTATTCCTAAAGTCAAGCAATAAAGAAACTAATCCATATTACCTTGATATTTGGCTGCTCAAATGGAATCACAAATCAATGATAAATTGAGCTTGCTCTGTGTAAGACATGTCGTCCTGATCCTCAACAATCACCTGTAATTAAAAGAGAAAGATTGTATTGCAGTCAATATCAAAAAGATGTACTATGTCTATAGGCTGGTAATGCAAATGAGCCTTCCATATTTGCATGTATTACAGGAATAAAAGCTAGCATTATGTGAATCAACACAGTTAAAGGTACGCCCACGAGGGGGTGTGTGGGCATACCTTTTACCATGTTGATCCACGGAGGTCCATATGTGACATATGGACTTCCGTATCTGTTCATAAGATAAGGAAAAACAGGGCCCAGGCCCCCATATCTCTGCCATACCAGGTGAATACCACTATAGAAATACTACACTTGACCTACATACAATGCTCCCTCTTCTTGGTATTCCCTGAACTGTAGTGTCCTCTGACCATCTAAGCTAAGATATGGGGAGCTATAGTAACAACAAGGTGTTGCATAGAATTCTGGGTAACTATATACTCAATTGGAGCACCAAAAGCCTAAACAGCAGAATTATGAATTTGTGATCAAATATAGAACTATGATTTATAAATGATTATATTTTTGATATGTAAATGTGAGTATTATATTCTCAGTTTTAAAAGATCTGACTAAATTTACTGACAAAAGATCTTAAGAGGGCTACCTTTTTTAAATATAGAAGTGTCCCATACCAAATGAAAGCTCTTGAATGTGCTCTACATGAAGATAGTAATATCTAGATATTTTCAGGTTGCAACTTGCGAACCATTTTGTAAGGACGGGTCACATAAATACTGATCTTTTTTGGGAGTTTCTACTCATGGCACATGCACCTTTAGTATAAGCAGACAATATTTGCCTGCAGCTAACCACCCTGTGATATAGCAGTGAACAACCTGTAACTTTCCCTATGCAGCACTGGGCCTACCTGAGTACTGTGTATAGTGTTGTTGATTTTCAGACAATTGTCATACATGAGTAGGTAGGCAGGGAGACAGGTCCTACATTATGGTGGAAATGGGGACCTATGCTATTTCAGAGTTTAGTAAGTGCACATGAATCTCCCTAGTCCAAAGGGTTGTATTGCAGCATTCCAATTCCTGCTAACACAACTGATCTTTTCTTTTTTGTACATAAGAATGATGGAAAATGCATATAAGCTGTACTTTAGTCAGTAAGGGCGAGTTCAAGACAAAGGTGAAAGAGGAAACAGGGATGAGTGTGAGAGTGGACAGGGAGGTTGAGGGAAGAGACAGAGAGGGGACATGGAGGGGGCAGAGAGGGGACAGAGATATGTGAGAGAGGGAACAGAGAGGGGACAGGGAGCAGTGAGAGAGGGGAGAGAAAGGAGACAGGGAGGGATGAGAGAGGGGACAGGGAAGGGACAGAGAGAGGACAGAGAGGGGACAGAAAGCGGTGAGAGAGGGGACAGGGAGCAGTGAGAGAGGAGACAGGGAGGGATGAGAGAGGGGACAGAGAGGGGATAGAGAAGGGACAGAAAGCAGTGAGAAAGGGGACAGAGAGGTGACAGGGAGCGTGAGAGAGGAGACAGGGCGGGGACAGGGAGCAGTGAGAGAGAGGACAAGGAGGGTGAGAGAGGAGACAGAGAGGGGACAGAAAACAGTGAGAGAGGGGACAGGGAGGGGACAGGGAGCAGTGAGAGAGGGGACAGGGAGGGATGAGAGAGGGGACAGAGAGGGGATTAGGAGGGAACAGAAAGCAGTGAGAGAGGGGACAGAGAGGAGACAGGGAGAATAAGAGAGGAGACAGGGAGGGGATAGAGATAGGACAGGGATCAGTGAGAGAGGGGACAGGGAGGAGACAAAGAGGGGACAGGGAGGGTGAGAGAGAGGACAGACAGAGAGGTCAGGGAGGGCCAGAGAGAGGACAGAAAGAGAGAGAGAGAGGACGGGAGGGGTGAGAGAGCAGAAAGAGAGGGGACAGGGATGGGCAAGAGAGCAGACAGAGAGGGGGCAGGAAGGGGTGAGGCAGAGAACAGAATGAAAACCTGTATTGAGCACACAAGCACTGACTGATACAAGTACCAGTGACAGTGTAAAATGTGGAGCACATGTAAACACCTATTCCATAAGTAGGGACCTGACCACACCCATACACTGTCACAGAGACATTTCCATATCTGTTGTGTATGTAGATATCAATCTGGTAAGGAGGGTGACATGTATAAACAGGTTATTACAGACATATATATCCATTAGAATACTCACCTAGATGGGTAGAAACCCACTTGTGGCTTAGGCTAGCTTCATGTTTGTGTGTGATGACCTGTGGGGAGTTCTGTGGTTCCAGTCAGGTGATAAGTACAAAGTTGCCTCAGTGAGGTCTATAAATAGTGTGGCTCAGTGTGTTGCTGACCTGTTGATTGGTGTGGGGTACAGTCACCTCCCTCTATTGTGACTGCCTTTGGGACTATATGGATATTGGCTAAAGCTGTAAATGCATATGCATGATATAAACTCTCTAGGAGAATGCATTATATCATGAATGAAATGGAGCATACACACCAGTAGCATGGTATAAAAAAACAATTGGTGCACTATATATATATTCCGTGGTCAGTTAGATCAGCATTTTGAACAAGGAATCAGGAGCAGGAGGGTTACTGCAGAAGCTTCATGCTCTTCGCATGCCTAGGACCATGTATTTGTTTTCCATTTCATATTGGGAATAGTGGAACACAGATATTGCATAGGATTAACGTTAGTGGTATATCTCACACTGCCCATGATATAACCCTGCCCAGCATGTCAAGGGCATTAACACCATGCCAAATGTTCTTAAAATGAATAGAATAAATAAAAAGATATTCCAGCATGTATGACTAAGATACCATGAAATAAAGAGAAAATTTGACAAGCATTCCATCTGACTGAGGGTTATCTCACTGTGCTTCAACACTCAGTCAACTATTGTTTGGTGTCAAGGGATGTTCACAGAAGGAGGATGCATATTGGGAGTTGACTGTAGTGGGCATCAAGGTTGTAGGCACATAAATGTTGCCCCAATAACAAGAATAGCACAAGGCTGTATGTAAGGGAACTGGTGGTCATTATTTATCAATGGGGTGGGGGGGCGGGTAAAAATTACAGACCCCCTTCTAAAGGGCTAAAAAATATTTAGCCAATTTTTGTTAAAAAAGCTTGCACACTTCTATAGATCAAAGAGGGATGCAAAAATGTTCTCCTCCTCCGGTCTGGGGGGGGGCACAAACAATTTTGACCGCCACTGTAGAGGGGGTGAAAAAAATGTCTGCGCAAAAACTCACCACCCCCCCATTGATAAACAATATACACTCCCTAAGGTTGTCATTAGGATATAGTCACCTTAGCCTAAAGCTACAGGTTAATGGAGTGCATTGGTGTGTTTGGCCATACAGTGGTATAATTAGACACAATCACTGAGACAAGGAACTGTAACTAATATTATAAGGTGGTTAACTCTTGACACATAGATTGATCCATTGATTGTATGCTGTCTGATTCAAATGATGATGTTTATAAAAACAATTATATTCTCTTAACCAGAGACCTAGAGAAACAATAAGGAAACCATGCCTTCCCCTATGTTTCCACAAGAAAATACAACCTGTAAACCTGTCCAACCTTCAAAGGGAGTTTTTCCAAGGGTATCATGGCCAAAGTAAACATGTTTACCACTTTAAGGGCCACTGAGGCATTAATACATCATGCCCATCGGTCAGCATGATGCATGAGTGCAGTGGCCCTGGCTAGTATCTCACCAGGGCTGCATTCATTCATCATGCAAACCCTATGGGGTTGATGCACTCCCAGAGGGTCATCATGATGCTCAGGCAGTCTCACCAGCACTTCATTGGTGCATCATGACAACCAGTCAGCATGTTGCACTCATGCATCAGCAGCCCTTAAATGGTTAGAAAATATAGATGATACATTCAGAATAATGTTTGAAAAATTTCTGATGGCCTTGATGCATAAAGTGCATCCAGTCTTGCCATAACATTGTTTCCATTATGACAGAAGTTAAGATCAAAGAGGAGTCTCACTCAATCAAGCAAACTAAGATCTCTTAAGTTGTAGATAGGCCTACAAACAAGCCCTAGATGTGATAAGTGCCCCCATCTGGTAGTAAACACCAACACTACAAAAAAAGCCCCAGAGTCCAGCTTAGCTTGAATCACCAGCTAGGATCAGACTGAGTATGGCACCATGCCTGAGCCTTGTTCCAAACTCAAGCTGATCCTATTTCCCAATGCATGGCATTGTGGCAGACTCAATGCGAGTATGGTCTGTTAGATAGGAGGCTCCAGGTGAGCCTATCATGATACTCAGGCAGCCCCAGAGAATGACTGATAATCTAGCCGATCCTCTTTATTTTTTCTGTGTACCGTAATCTCCCGCGTATAAGGCACGTCTTATACGCCTTATAGGGGGGTATTTTTACTATAGAACAGTACTAAATTAACAAAAATCTGCCCTTATAGGTGCACCTTATACGTTAAACAGTCCTCTCTTAGTTGGGGGTGCGCCTTATATGCGAGTTGCGCCTCATACGCAAGAGATTACGGTAGGTGTTCTTTTTAGGACAATGAGGATTGGCACCCATAATTATGGAGTTTTGACTCATGGAAGTGTTAATATATATAACCTCAGCACTGGATGTTGTGAATGACTTAGTGTAAACTTATGTTAACATATGATGCGGAAACATAAAGTCGTATAAAGGCTAATAGTTAAGAGTTTTGTAACCTTCTCTTTAGAATAAATGAGATTTTAGTGGTTTTTCTTGTCCATATACAGGGAACATGTGGAAGGCTACAGGAGGGCATTTCACAAGGTGTTAATTAGCATTATTGAGAAATGCCCTCCAGGTGTAAAACTCTGACAGTGTCAGAAATGGTAAGTGATAGCTCAACGCAACCAGTGAATTAAGGTACCCGCCTTCCCCCTGCTATCTTGTCAACCACCTTCCCATCTCGTTTATATAAAAAAGAAAATGGGCACTCCCTAATTTTCAGTGAGGAGTTTGGTTTTAGTTTATATGGTTTTGAAGGTTGAAAAGATGGTTGTCATATAATATCAAACGGGGTTTGAGCTGAACAATAACCAACAATTTGCTTTATTTTATAATCTTTTCCTTGATAATCAATTAAAATCAAGGTGTATAAATATTTACTGACAGCAGTGATTAATAGTGCAATAAAAAGGAGGATTAATCAGACGCCTACAGAGCCGAGTAAATTAATATCGACAGGCAGATATATATTGTAATTGTTGATTCATCATCACCATATAGCCCTGCACTTTACTTAATTGGGCGTAATATAAAACAGAATGCATGACTGTTACGAACGTGAAACATAATGATAAATAAATGAATATGAATGAACAGAGATTATCTATGTTTTCTCTCTCCTTCTTGCATAACTCATGAAAACAAACAATATTGATGTTAAATTTTTTTTTTCATTCTCCATGGATTAGAAACTATGCTAGGACTCTAGCTTTTTTTATGATTAAGAGAGTAGGCCTAAATACCAGCCCAAATGGGATTTAATTGAACTATGGGCATCAGGAATAGACTGCTAGATGTGCCAGACTAGCTGAACAATACAATACTGTGTACTGTATGGACCACCTAGATATCAAGCTGGGTTTCCAGTTGAGATAGAGACACTTAGTGGAGATAATAAAAAGCAGTTTCAGCTTAGCCCATTGGTGAATTTGATAGATTTATTCTGTATCATGAGCCCCCAGACCCACTTTTCTCTTTGTTCTCTTTTCTCTGAGACAATAAATTACACAAGAATCCTATTAACTTTGAAACTTGAAATGTCAACCACACCCTCAGCGCTAACCACCTTCCATGCCAAAACAGCAATCAATAAGTCAAGGACAATAAATAATGCAACAAAGGTACTCAACAACTCCACTCTCTATAGAACAACACCTCGACACATCATAAATAATACATAATAAGGATCTCAACAACTCTATGGTCTACGGTAGATATCCTTTCCAAGATATCAGATTGTCATAATCAGGCCGGTGAATCTCGGACATTCGATTTTTTTTTCTTTACTGACAGAATGAACTAAAGAATTCACCATCGAAGTAAACAACCCAAGGTAGACATGATCTTAGTACTTTGATAAACGAGGGAGACAATATTGACTTATAATCTATTTTCAAAGCAGGGGTAGGTGTGTCTTTATCTTTTGAAAGAATATATTGTGTAGAGGCACAATCCATTATCAAGCATTACAAAAGAAATAGAGAGAGAGAGGCCTCCTCCAAGTCGAGTTCCTGTACACTTCCTATCGTGAATAAAATACAGACACATGGGCCGTGCGGCATGTCTACACTTGGCTCAGAGACCAGATAGCCTTAGACCTGGTGCCCATGACGACCAGAGGTGAGCAGACAGTGCTTTAGGTAACCAGGAACAGTAGCCAAGGCTGGAGGAGCAGCTCAGTGTGAGGGAGGAGCTCAATGTGAGGGAGCAGTGTGGAAGAACCAATACAAATATATGTATACTGGGACCTGTGCTTGTCCTAAACTCTACTTCAATGACCAGCTTCTATAGGTAGGTGCCATCTACATAATGTACAATTTGTTCATGTCTTAAATCTGTTCCTTGTAAGCTTATCTAGGTATGGAGGCTTTTGTATTGACGAGCAGCTCAACATGGGGAAACAACCCATACTGAAGGGGATGGAATACATAAAGTGTAATAGGCAGAGGCATAGGAAGTAAATCTTCCTTGGGGGGGGCCACCACACCCTCTTTAAACTGTCAGCTCAAGCGCGATGACGCCTATATAAACCTATATAGAATTTGTATAGAAAAGCAATTTTTGTTGAATTTTAGATCTGATTTGAGGCTCAAGCCCCCCATTTTCGTATTACATTTCTATATTAATCTTATTTGAGATGCACAGTTTTAGCTTCTTGTCCAATTTATTATGAATTCTTGGCAAATTGTTTGGGGTGCCCAGACATACTCAGGCCCCCTATCCTTTATGATTGAGGGGGCCCAAGCCCCCCTGCCCCCCCTTTTCCTACGCCCCTGATAGGGTAGGTTGGCCCTGAGAAATCCACATATATCTTTAGACTTCGACCATGACATTGTTCACATGCAGTGGTCACAGATATCAGTGTCCACGATCAGCATTGATTCAACCAGTTATCTTGATTCAGCACCAAACTAATCCTTATGACTAAAATTAGAATGGACGTTACAGTCATCCTACCCAGTGAGAATGTTTGTCACTAAGGGTGGTAAACGAGTAGACCCTAGATGAAAGGTAATAGCTTTTAGGACGAACTTAAGTCTTAATGACGATGCCTGCAGTCCATTTGTCACCTGGAGTTTTGGGGAGCCATTAAGGATATGGGAACTACTTATCTTGAGAGGAGTTGATTGAGGGGATGTGTGCAGCTCATTGGAGAAGAGCAGCTGATGGTGTGTGAACAGTTTTGGGGCGTGAGAAGCTGAGGGTGTGAGCAGCTGAGGAAGGGTAGCAGCTTAGACAGTGTGAACAGCTTTGATGGTGTGAGCAGCTGAGGAAATGGAGAAGCGGAGGGTGCATGGACAGCTTTGAGTTCGGAGTAGCCTGATCAGTGTTCGGACTGCCTGAAGGTTAAGATAGAGCTGAAGCCAAATGAATGAAGTAGTTTTGAATTAAAGGGAGGCTGAGTGTAGCTCTGTTGGTGGTTGAAATGATGAGGTTGAGGTGAGAGCCTGGAATTAGTGGAAGTCCCAGGTAGCAAGGATACATTGGGCCAATGTCGGCTTATAATATTGGGCCAATGTCGGCTTACATTGGGCCAAGCATGGACAAGCATGGCCCCATGCTGCATTGCTGATTGGGGTGAGGATTAGGATGCTGCTCTGGAGATGACGTTGGGGAGCAACTAAAGAAGCCAAAGTCAAAGTCGTGATGGAAGCAGACTGTAAAAAATAATTGTTGAATCTACCAGGGATCTTTGCAAAACTGAAGAGTGAACCACTGTGATTGGATTGCAGTGAACCAGTGAAGTTTTTATGTGAAGCCCCAGGTGGCAGTATGATGGTACAAAAAAGCTCTGTGAAAATAACAACGGATCTATGGCAACCTTGTGACAAGGGTTCCATTGTTATCTTCACGACATCTTTTTACAGTGAAGCTGGGTTGAGGGAGGAATTGAGGGTAGGTGAGGAGCTGAGGGTGACGAGCAGCTCAATGTGTGGGAAAGTGACATGTACAATAGATTCTGAGGGAGCCACTCAGTGAGAATAAGCAGCTCAGAACGAGGGGTATAGCCTAGCGTGGGGAAGTGTATCGATTTAAATATTAATAAGTACTGCTTAGTATTCTCTGTTCAGAGGGAAAATAAATCCACTGGACACCAATGGCAAAGAACCATGATTTCAACAAACATAAAATCTAAAACATTCCACAGTTCCCAAATCCCAATCAAAATGAAACCAGGAGTTTCAGTAAGTATAGACTTCATTAGGACTAGTTCTATTTCAATGGGTAGGCATTCCTGGGCCTAGGCCTAATTTTAGACTAGAGTCTATATATGTATCCTAGTCTAGTCTCTGTTGTAAATACCCCGCACCTCTAGTGCCTACTCTCGTAGTTTCAAAATCAATCAATCATTAATTAGTGTAGAATTGATTGGTTCTGGTATAGACCAATAGAGCGATCTACTATGAGTGTGTGCAGGGTCCTGTATGTGTGTATGGAGGTGGGGCGATTAATTGAAATTATTATGTACATCCACTTATGATGTGTGCGCTAGGAATGTTATACAGCTTCTGCATGGGGTTTTGAAACAAGCAAATACTTTGAATTGCCAGCATGGCAGAGATATACACACCCTGAATTAAAGTGAAATTAAGTCTACCAATATACTTAACACTGCAGGTGGTAAGTTATTCATTTTCTTTATGTTTTTTTTAATGGAAAACCTCCATGACCACTCCTTAGTAGGACCGGAAGATGTTTGCCCCCCCTCTTCCCACCAGGTCAAAGCTCCGTCATCACCTGCTCAAATTAGACAAGAAAGATACCAGTATACAAAAATGAAACGCAAGAACTTGCACATGGAGAGTTATGACCTGTAAGGAACGGAAAAGTAGTACCCCTTTTTGTATTCAGGAAGTAGAGTTGTTCCATTACTTATATAACACTAATTTAGAAGCATTTTATACATGTAATTGCGATTTCCAAGCTCCATTGGGAGTGTGTATGCCCTATCCTAAAGAGCCTTCCATATTGCATACATAAATCATACTCCTCAGATGAATTCTCAATTATGGACAACAGAAATTAGGAGTTGGCCTTTGCAGCTTATGCTTTGTACAGCCTATGTATTGATGATTGAATTGACCTCGTATATGAATAATGTAATTCACAAACCCCATAAGCATAGCACCCACATGTATAATACATGGGCGTATCAGAACCTATGGCAGGAGAGTCCAGTAAGCTCTAATACTAATCCTATAGACTAGAAGTTATTACACTCTCCCCCAGATACTGCTACTGGCAGTGGTAGCGATACCCTATGTGAATAGTCTTAAACAGGTATTGTCTACAAGTATAGGCCTACCTCACCCCTGCCCCCCCCCTCCACTTCCCCCCACCTGATCCCTCCAGAGTCTCTGGCATTGAGTCCAAGCGCTCAGGTTGTTTCTGGCCTCCAGTCAGGAGAGTTGAGGTATTGGATCTACTACATTTTACATTAGGTTGTGGTATCTTATCGTGTACCACACACATAGGGACTTACTAAGGATGTACAAGCTTATCCACCGGCGGACATATAAACTACTTGGGAGATAACACTGCAGGTAAATCTCGGAGTGATTAGTTATTTTGAAATTAAGGACACCTGATGTATGTTTTATCAGGACTTGATACATGCGGTGGGGGTTAAACCTTGAAAGGCTAAAGTTTTAAATTACATATTGTTCTATAAAGATACACATTTTGTTTCATTCTCACATTTCCCTTGATTTTACCTGCATAGGGTATATCAGAGCATCATACATTGTTTCTGTTGTCTTGATCTTGCCTCTATACCCCCCCCCCCCACCTTCTCCTGTAAGCCTACAGGGCACGCGTGTGTATGGGCACCTTGCTGCTATGTGCATACAGAACTGTGATTTATTGGCCTTGTATATGCCCATTAACAAGGACATGTATACCATACAGTGACTGCTACCTGGATGTATACAAATTATACACAGTCATTTTCACTTTAGAGTAGTACATTGCGATTTGAATGTTGAATTTCCAATAGGCCCCTATATTCACTGCAAAAACCTTATATGTAGCCAAGAAATTACCCCTTTTTAAACTGGAGGTTTAATGTCGTTCCAAGGCAGTTAGAATCATTGAATACTTGATTTTGAATCATTAAGATATCAAACTTTGAATCCTCGACATTGAATAGAGGAATGCATTGCAGTTGATGATGATGAAGATAATGATGATGATGATGATGATGATGATGATGATGATGATGATGATGACGACGACGACATTTATCAGGGGGGTATGACTTTACACCTGAGCGTACCTCCTAGGCCTAGGTATGTAACCAATGATAACCCTGTTCAGGTAGAAGGGACCTCCCCAACAAAAAGCACATGAGTGTAGAAAGTATCTCCCATGGCCAGCCAAAAAGTGCTGCAACAATGTCCTGTGTTGGTTTGTCGGCATCTTACCCAAATAGACAACCCGCGGGTCTATTTTAGCACTTTGAGTGTTACATTCATGATTTATACTGACCATGAATGGTTAATAATGTCTCAAATTGTTACCATGGCGTATCAAGTGGCAAGTGCTAGTGAGTGATTGGCCATCACTACATTAGTACATCATGGAGATAAATGAACATGAAGCATTGATGCAACATCCTGTCCCTTATAATGACAGAGCATATTACCCTATTGTACTGCAACAGGACCTACTAGTGACACATAGGGGACAAGATGGTGGCCCACAGTGTCATATCCAGTACAGCCCTATATCTAAGACATCAATCATAGACATAGCTACTTATATTTTGGTGTAGGGGGACAAGATGAATGCCCATACAGCTACATCCATTACAACCCTATATCTAAGACATCAATATGCCTAGATGTATATATTAATGTTTGGGGACAGGATGGTGGCCCATACCATTACATCTTTTACAACCATAGTTATATCTAAGACATCACTATGCCTACTTATATATACTAGTGTAGGGGGGCAAGATGGTGGCCCATACTGCTACATCCATGCATCACAGCCATATCTAAGACATCAATATGCCTACTTGTATATTAGTTTAAGGGGGACAAGATGGTGGCCCATGCTGCTACATCCACTACAACCCTATATCTAACACATCAATATGCCTACTTGTATATTAGTTTAAGGGGGACAAGATGGTGGCCCATACTGCTACATCCACTACAGCCCTATATCTAAGACATCAGTTTATACTTGTATATTAGCGTGTGCGATCAAAGAACACCTGTCCCGCCCATAGTGACCAATGTAAACATACACCTCCCCCCCCTCTGCACCTCACTCACATGGCCTACCTGGCCTTGTGCCTCCAGGCAGGTAAGGTAGGGGGACGTGGGTTAACCCTTCAAGGGCAGAATTTTGCTGCAAGGGTTAATGGTCATGACTTTGTATTAACATGATGCACCAATGCAACATAGGTGAAAAACTCGCCAATGCTGATGTTGATGCTCGAAACCTAAATGGAAAATGCGGTGGTGAGTTTTTCGCTAGTGCAGCATCCATGCACCATATCAGAATATATTAAAGGGTTATGCTGTCTTAACGGGTTTGATACAGCCTGGTCAGCTCTATACCATGTAACTGTATACCTTTATAGTGATGTTTTGATACATGATATCAAATACTAATTCACAATTATTCGTCAATTGGGACTTAGAGGTTTCAATGGGAAGGGACCTTGTGACTTGACATGTATATTCCAAGTACTATATTAGGTCTAATGCTATTTACCTATCATCACATTGATTAACTTACAAGTCATGTTTAAATGGCCTGGGAAATACCAGAAGCCACGGGTTCTGACACTTGTATATAACCCTTTTAGGTCGGATTAGATTCAATATAAGGGATAATATACATCGTCATTATGAACACATGCAATGGTGGGATGTACCCTACCGGCATTCATTCATAATTGTCACTAATATAACATAAAAAGCTAATATAAACATGATACATGAGCCATCAAGTCATGCTCAAAGGGCTAACTATCCAATATAGATATCAGAAAAAAAGAGTGGGTAAGATTTCATTTCACTTTAAAATATGATTGACATACACGGCCGCGCTGACACAGTAATAGAGCCTACTGAAAATAAAGATATACTTTAACCTCATTATAGTTGGACTACCATGCATATCTAACCCTTTGAGGATGGCAATTTTTCTCAAAGTCTTATCCATTTGTCTTCATAACTCACTAGGTGAATATCCCTCCAGTATGGTATGGTGGCATCACTTAGGAACTGGGTCAGAACCACCAAGACCTTTTGTGGCTACCCTATATTTTTCAGAGTTACTGTCAGATACTGTGACCACAGAGAGAATACATTAAATCAGTATACCAGCCTTAGAGAGTCATCAGTGTGCAGTATGGTGTGTCTGGTATTTCTCTATTATATAACCTCTTTGTATACCTCCTAAGTTAAGGAGACGGCATTCACTATGTAAGTGGATTTATCCATTACTCACTCCTTCAGTACCACACCCTGTATGTCTCAAGGACTAAGTGCCACCACTTACATTTATCACCTAACCATTTGTAACAGTTCTCAAAGAATACTAAAACCT
Source organism: Acholoe squamosa (assembly GCA_949317995.1). Lineage (NCBI taxonomy): Eukaryota > Metazoa > Annelida > Polychaeta > Phyllodocida > Polynoidae > Acholoe > Acholoe squamosa. The sequence goes on from OX439046.1 coordinate 56,119,233, forward strand.
TAACCAAAGCAGTTACTTGTCACTGTACTGTTTTGACTGTAATTTTATTGTTTGTGACAGGATCTGCGAAAAAGGCCCTTAGTGCATTAAGGCCCCTATTCCTGGTACATGTCACATTTGTTATAGAGTTTACTGGCACTGAGCAGTGAAATATATAGCCCTTGATGTCCATATATATGCATAGAATAATACTACTTGAATGATCATAGTTATGTGGCCAAAACGGAGGACACTTGTTTTCCAGACCCTTGGTTTGGGAAGGGGAGATGAAAAGAATGTGTGGAAGAATTAAATTGGCAGAGACGATGAGACGGGGAGATCAAGAAGGAGGACGGAAGGTAGAGGAAGGGGAGAGGAATGGGAATAAAAAGAAAAGGGGAGAGAGAGAAAGAGAGAGAGAGAGAGAGAGAGAGAGAGAGAGAGAGAGAGAGAGAGAAGAGGGAAGAGAGAAGAGAGAGAGAAGAGAGAGAGAAGAGAGAAGAGAGATATATAGAGAGAGAAGACAGAAGAGAGAGAAGAGGGAAGAGAGAAGAGGGAAGAGAGAGAGAAGAGGGAAGAGAGAAGAGAGAGAGAGAAGAGAGAAGAGGGAAGAGAGAGAGAGAGAGGGAGGGAGGGTAGAAAGCATGTCAGGTAAACACCTTCTGCCATATAATTTTGCTTGTTATCAGTCAAAATCCAGCCAAGTTCAAAAATCTGACACCAACCTTATCAGATAGTTAAGGTTATAGAAAGAGTACTTACTTTTCATGAAGTCTTACTATCCATGAAGTCTTACTATCCATGATAGGGTAGCCACACATTCATGTGTATGGGAATAACAGATACACATAGCATTGATGTTAGGTTATGGTCTTGGACAAAGTGGTAGTACATAAAATTATATATATATAAATCAATGGATCTAAACCACCATACATGCTCACAGATGATAATGTTATGTTGCAACATATGGAACATAGGATCAATCATATTAGATGATTAGTAGAAATTTTGCCGAATGAATAAACTGATACATTAGCATTGGGGATTACAGTACAGAAATAACTATTTTATATTCCCTGTAATTATCAATATTTGACTGACAGTCTTTCTATATATCCCGATAAACTCATACATATTTAGCATTTAAGCAGCTTCAAAACATGGCATGTCGTCAAAATAACGTGTAATATTAAATCTGTCTTCAATCATTCATAAGTCATGGTCCGTTTGACAAGTTATGGTAGAGGTAAGGATGGCTTGGCAGCGTACATGATATTTTATGCATTGTTATGTATGGCCATAGACTGAGACTGTCTCTATGTTTGGATAGTAAGGTGTCGATACAGAAATCAATAAGCTCATTTATCTCTTTATATTAATCTAAGGGTTACCATTATAAGTCGTATATCATCCAGGCTATCCTAATTGAGTGGACTAATTATTTACAACACATCTTTAGCATTATCAGGCATTGTATCTGAATTATTAAACTCTCGATCACCTTAAGTGCAAACTATTGCCACTCCCAAATATATTGTTGTTAAGGGGAACCAAATCTCTCCCCCAACGGTGTGACATCTTAGTTCCTTTAACTTCAACTTAATTGAAATGACAGTTGAAACCATGATGTGGCTCATGTTGAAGCTACAGTTGGAGCCATGATGTTGAAGCAACAATTGAGGCTATGGTATGGCTTATGTTGAAGTTACCCTTGAGGCCATGATCTGGCTACTGTTGAAGCTAGTTAATGATGTGGCTTCTGATGTATATATCTATAGATGGATGCATGAAATGGTGCTGTTAAGCTACAGATGTAGATTATTTTCTTATGTCACATCATTATGAAGACTAATCTCATGCCTCCTAACCAAGCTATAACTGAAGCTACGCATGACTTCTGTTCAAACTGCAGTTCCAAGTTAGGTTCCCCTGTTAATGCAAGTACAGCTGAGTGACCTCTATTGAGGCCACAAAACTAGGATTGACCGAGGAGTGACTTCTGCTCAAACTACAGTTCCAAAATGTGTTCTCCAGAAGCCATGATATGGCTTCTAATGTAAGCTCAGCTGAAGCTATGCTGTGTGTAATACTTTACTGATGATAGGTGTTGATAGTAAAGAAGCCACAACGAAAACCACAATGAATTTAACAATGTGTCTTCCACTGAAGTAGGCTTAATGGTACTAAGAAAAGAAAAAAAAAACTTTTCCACCATCGATATTACCACATACATCAGGCTACCTAAAAGAATTCAGAGATTATAACCTTAGGGTGAGTTGTAGGCCATTGGAGCTTCAGTTCTGTATATATGGGAATGTGCATCCCATTCTCTGACTTTAATCTCCTTATATGATTGACTATTAATACTCTGAGCAATGTGCATAGAAATAAGTGCCCGTGTCTACATACAGAAATGATGATTCTGGACGGGATCAATACTGATTATTGGATACTAACCCTCTCAGGATCGCATAGTCCCTCAATATTCTGGACATGGGTGCATTATAAAGACATAGGGAGTGAAAGGGCCCTACATTTGGTGTATACACAGTTCTAGTGATATATCACCAAGAGGGCATTTCACAACAAAGTATGATTGCACATAGCTACTGCAATTTGAAACCCTCAAAATTAGAGTGGGAGAATGGCGGCAATGCCATTTAACTGCTCTGTATGCGATCAGCGCTTCATGTAATAATTATACATAGGGTTTGTTAGGTCAGTCGTACTTGTGCAATCATTAGTGGCCACTTGATGTAAGGCTGTAATGGCATAAAAGTGAAGAATTTCATTATGATATGACGTGTGGCAGCCATACTGGTAGTATATTCAGAAATGCCCTCCACACCTGTAGTAAATCCGTGCATGGTGTTGGGCTAAACCATTCATTCTCTAGTTAGCACTTGAAGGGTTTATGGAAAATTATTGACCTAATCTTTAGATTCCGTGTCGGATGTAGGCCTATTCATCAGTCTTGAATGGCTGATCATATTCATTGTAAATCTATTATTTCTGTGCTTCAGTTCTAGGTTTTGAATACCACAAATACGGACATTTGCATGAGCACTGGTACCTTACGTCCAGATCGTTCAGTTTTAAATGCACATCTATCTTGTATAAGTGCCAATAAAGATCAGTACTCCATATTTCTAAGTTTGATGTCATGGTGGCATGACTGGGCCAAAGAAAATATTGTGTGTTTCCAGTTACATGGCTGAAATGTCTAAGGTACGGTAAATTATTTTGTGTAGAAATGTACAAGAAGACACCTTGGATTCTATATGATTTAACAGTAGAAATATGAAAAAAAAGAAATGTGAAGCACATTTAAAATAATATATGAATGACTGTTATAAACTGTATACCAAAAGATGAGGTCCTAGATAGGCTCCATGAAAAAAGAATTATGTAAAGTTATGAAAATAACAGGAAAAATGCCTAAAAAATTCCCTAAAAAAGTCAAAAATTCCCCAAATAAAAAAGGGTGGGTCAGGTAACTGGTCGGGTAACTGGAAACAAAGCTTTTTTTCTTTTAAACCCTGTTGCAATTGATGATGTAAGGAGAGATGTACTGTAGGGGCCGGTTTAAGTACGCAGGCGCTTAATAATTACCTCTTTGCCCCCATCCCTTATTTGAGTACTGTTGTAATGGATTATTTTAATACTCCTGTATCCTCAATGCTTATTCAAAACTGGTGCTCATTTGAGACACATCACTTAAACGGGCCATTACGGTAATTAAGTCACATGACACAGGTAATTTCTTAAACTTGACATGGGACATGGTAGGTTCTTAAAAAAATGTTGATAAGGGATCCAAGTGACAAGTGACATGAGCACTTATTTGATTCGGAATATGACATGGGGACCTCATCCAGGGCCCCAATATAGGCGAGGCGTTCTGTTAGATATATGAGTGATTATGGCATAGTATGCTAATTGATATCAATGAGATATCAATGTGAACTTTTCCTCTCATATCATATCAATATCTTCCCAGTTGGTGGGAGAAGGGAGAGTCCATGGGATGGGCTCCATAGAAATGTGATTATAAAAGTGAATATACTATCTTTCAAAGTAATATTCAGTATAAAGAAATAGGACTATCTACTGGTACCTATCATTGCTTAGTTATAGGTAGGCTACAGTAATTCTTCCTAAATACATCTAAATATTCACAATCAGCTTACAGCTAGTCGGCCTATAGAGTGTATGGTTTATATAAACATGTACACCAGGCCCTGACCAAGTCAACAGCCAGGCTCCCAGCAAATTGTCGTCATCTGTCGCCATGATTGGTCATCAATGGTGACTCCTTTTCGAGTGATAACTCATTCCGTCATCTTTCGCCACTGTGTGTTAGACTCATGTGGCATAGCAATTGCTATTCCTGGTGATCTTGTGCTATAACGACGTCGTGTTCCATCTAGCGACATGTGTGAGCCACTTCACACAGGTTGACGAGGACTCACGACAATTTGCTGGGCTATTTAACCCTGTACAAGTGTAGAATGCATCCAGGTTTTATCGTCCTCATGCATCGATTCAGATGCATCAGCACTGCATTGGTACATGATACCGGCCCTCTAGGAGGGCATCAACTATATAGGATTATATGAATGCAGCCTTGGTGAGTTACTCCTCAAGGCTGCATTCTTGCATCATGACTACAAGCGGAACGATGGTGTGTTAAATCAGTATGTTATCATTAGAGGGTTAAATAAACATCTACACCAATGGCCTTCCAAGTCAACAGCTGGGTTCTTTAAGCTGTTGGCAAGGCTAACACTCTACCTGAAGATAATATGGGTATCAATATTTCCAAGTAGATAGGTTTGAACTTGTGAACTTATGTGCATCGGAACTGTGAATGCTCACATTTCTCATTTCAATACAAATTTTATATTTGAGCAGACATGTGATGATATGTAATGGATGATGATGAAGTTATGGATTTAGTATTTGAAAGAGAAGGATGGTTACGTCTCTATAGTGCCAATAAAAGTGTTCAGGAAAAGCAAGCCATAAAGGATTATTGAAGAAAAATTAGAAAGAAAATTAAAGCAAATCAAATTGGTGGTGTCATGCAAGAGTTGCAAGTAAGTTATGGTAATCCCAAAAGATTCTGGAAACACATAAATAACTTGTTTAAAAATTCGAATTCTATTGTGTATCCAGACATGAGGCATCATATAACTGGTGCTGATGTAACTTCTGATGATGTTTGTGAATATGTAAATGACTATTTTTGTAATATTGGTAAGGATCTGCATATTGCTGCTGTTGGAACTGATCAATATCTTGTGGATAATAATCTAGATATAGATGAACTATTGGCAAATGAAAACTTCTTAGATCAGAATATTAAGGTTAATAAGTGGGTTGTCCATTTTGCCCTAAAAGAAATTGATAAAAATAAGTCATCAGGCATAGACAGAAAAAGGGGAGATATACTACATTGTGCATTATTGTTGTTGATAAATCAATTCACTCATCTGATACAAATTAGTTTGGACAGGGGTATTTTTCCAAAATGTTGGGCAATGGCAGTTGTAAGACCATTACCTAAGGATGGGTATTTGGCAATGGTATAAAATTGGCGACCCATATCAATACTACCAATGCCGTCTAAAGTCATTGAGAAAATTATGTATTACTACTTATGCGAAAGTATGAAGAAAAATGGTACTTTTTGTGAAAACCAATATGGTTACAAAAAAGGGACAGGTACTGGTGATACCACTTTTGACTTTGTTAATGAGCTTTATGAATGTAGAAACAATGGTCTGATAACAGGGGCTCTATTTATAGACTTCACTAAAGCATTTGACAGTGTATTACATTCAAAATTGCTAATTAAACTCAGTAAACTTGGTTTGAGTAAATCTAATTTTCTATGGTTTAAAAGTTACCTGGGAAATAGAAAACAACGAACTAGCTATGGTAATAAATTGTCCTCAAACCAAGATATTGATTACGGTGTCCCTCAAGGATCAGTTTTAGGTCCCCTGTTGTTTGTCCTATGTATTGATGATGTTGTTAAGGTCTTAAAAAATGCAAGATTAAACTGTATGCTGATGACATTGTGATTTATAGTTCTAAGAAAGATGTAGACTTGGTTAATGAGAATTTGAATGAAGATGTAATTAACTTTAAGCGTTGGGTTATCGAAAACAGACTAACAGTAAATCCAACTAAAACAAAATTTATGTGGTTTTGTAGTGCTCATAAATTAAAAAGATGTCCAGATTCTACTATAGACTTCAATGTCAGCACTGTGCAAACTGTCACCTTCTTTCCATATCTAGGTGTACATATTGACAGTAAACTTAGTTTTGATAAACAGATCAAAATTATTAAAAGAAATGTATGCAATAAACTATTTAGGTTTGCTAAGTTTAGAAAGTTTTTAACACAAGAGCAAAGTGTAAAGATATACTGTTGTACAATCAGACCAATTATAGAATATTGTTCATTTATAAGTACTAGTTGTAATGAGGATGGTCTTGCCGCATTACAACGACTACAAAATAGAGCTCTTAGAGTTTGTCTGAAATGCAATATTAGACGGTATAGTGTGAAGGAGTTGCATGAAATTTGTAAGGTTCCAGTGTTTGAGAAAAGATTTGACATGCTATTATTATGCTTAATGTATAAGAAATCAAAGACTGTGTTAAATAGACCATAATCTTATAATACAAGGTCTCAAAAGAAGATTGTTTTTGAACTACCTAGGGTTATTACTAGACACTATAAAAGATCGCCATGGTACAGAGGGGTGGCTCTCTGGAATACTCTACCTGAGGAGATTCAGAAAGCTACGACAAAGGTAAACTTCAAAGAGGGTGTGATGAAGATAGAAAATATAAGGTTGAACCTGAAATTGGGTTATAATTGATAATGAGAAGCAGGTGTGGAAACTGCGCCGCTTCATATTCATATTCATATTCATACTCACATTCATATCCTTTTTCATGTTTACATCCATATTGATATTGCTGATGTTCCCATATGCATATAACAGCATATACTACCAACTCTAATTATCACTTATTTGAACTAAAGACAAGGTGTATTTAGCTGCAATCATGATGTACTGAAATAATGTGTAGACACACAAATCTCTATGTATGACATATTATTTACTATCTATCTCTTTTTGCTTTTAATTTGTTTGTCTGTACTTTCTATGTTAATAACCTATTGAGTGAATATTGCCAGTCCCTATTTTTCCATCTGCTGATTGTGTTCATATTGACATTTGTCAAGATCCATGAAGTTATTGTACTGTTTCATTTGTGACTTTCCTTTGAAAAATCAATAAAACTTGGTCTGCTCTATAGCATTATTTAAGTGAACATAGCAGTTCATTAATGCAATGAGCAAGTCCAAAAAAAAAAAAAAAATGGAAAAATTCTAATTATGATGAGAAGAGAGATCCTGCAAAGAAATGGAAACCTTAAGAAAAGTGAGTGGGGCTTGAGTGTTCATATTAAGTGTACCATTAACAAAATGGGAAAAATGCTATCCCTCAACAGGCGAGCTTTGATAAGAAATTTAGCACACGAATAAGGATAATTTGCTCAGTTTGAGTTGCTCAGTTTGAGGGGAAGTATTTAACTGACCTGAATCATGTTCTTCTAATTTCCTGTATTGGCATTTGACCAGCACTCCCTGTCTTTTAGTAAGCATTCATTACGAGTTCCCCAGACCAATGGTAAACCGTATGGACTATGCATGTGAGTTATAACTGATTAAAGGCATTAATATTAATACTTCCTGCTTAGCCTGAAGGATTGGGAACCAATAATCCGAGTTACAGAGGCACCATGTTTGGAATACAGGGTCATGTATACTCCTAAAGTGTTGGTACCCAATCAGCAATTGAGCATTGGGCCATGCTTGTCCATGCTTGACCCAATATAAGCCGACATTGGCCCAATATAAGCCGACATTGGCCCAATGTATCCTTGCTACCTGGGTAGGGCCTATGCTGTCATAATCTGTTTATTAATGACGCCTTCCTTCATGAAGGAAGGTGAGACCGGCATTCCCCTAAATGTTGATGACATTTTCAATAACAATAAAAAGGACTGTCAGTATTCTGTTCATACTATAGAGAGCACCGGTCAAGATAACAGAAAGGTTATTCAGGTCTAGGAGTGAAACTGACTTTATAGATAGGCATGCATTAATACCATCATGGTATATTTTATCAGTAGGTTATGCCTCAACTAGCAAAATTCAAAATGGTGGACCCACTGGCTATGGGTCTAGACTCCTTTAGTTGCATTAATTGGAACCCGTGTTTTGCTGTTTCTTACCGCGTTTTGACCACCCATCACGTTTCAAATGACCACACCCATTACACAAAATGACCGTGGACGTGGCAAACCTCCCTCTGCTCTGTGACAACATTATGGATGGTCCCAAAGGAATGTTATAGCGGACCTGACCATCCCAGCACTTCTACACAAACCAGGTGCTTAAATATACAGGTGCGTAGAAAAGGGGGGGGGGCAGGGGGGCCTGCCCCCCCAATCATAAGGGAGGTGGGACCTGAGTGTGTCTGGGCCTCCCCAAAATCATTATAAAAATTATTAAGCTAATTTTTTATGCAGAATTCGATGGTCTCATTTAAAATTCACCATTTTCGTTAAAAATGGCCCCTATTTGGATGGTAAAATGAACATTTTTCATGAGAAATCAACCTATATGCCTGTTCCTGGTTGCCATGGCAACCATTCCAATAATCGAAATTTGCATATTTTTTATGCCAATTCTGGGGATATCTACCAAAACCCCAAAACTGAAAACAGAAATGGAAAATTCCTTCTAGATCAAAATCTATGATAAAAAATCATCATATTGTAATGTATTTTTTTTAATGAAAAAGGCTGATTTATTGTGTTTTTAGACACAATTATGGTTAATAATGTATGTAGAGCTTAATCCTCGATTTTAGATATGAATAACAACCTATGTTCAAGGAGGGGTTCTGAAATAATTACTAGGAATATTTAAGCCAATGATGTCTCATTTTTAAGATCTCGAGATGAACTTTGATAATGAATTTCCCTGCAGAGGGTTTTTTTTGCTTGCCTGGTCACAGGTATGTATAGGCACTGTTTCACTTGAGCCGAATATTCAAGGTGGGGCCCCCCGCTGCCCCCCCCCCGCCAGTGAAGATTTGCTTCCTATGCCTCTGATATATTTGAGGCAACATAGCCGCTTTTGTTGCAGTCCCAAGTGGCTTGAAAACAGAACCCAGGCAATGGATATAGATCATTGTAGATAAAGGGGGGTATAACTTCCACTGGGATTTCCCGGAAAATGGATGTGATCATGGCTAGACCTCAAAACCCAAAAATCACATGAATTACGATGCCTCTTGGTAGCTGCCTCACTAACCTAAAGTTTGTTTCTCTGGCCCCTGAATAATTAACTCTGTACCCCAAGGTACAAGCCAGGTAGCAGCGCAGGTTAGCCTGCAAGGTTATTAATATTTCGCTAAGTGAGTTTTATTTCCTACAGTAGGCGTACCTGCAGTATAGCAGGAGTAACAGAGGTTCGTGGTTGTGAAGGTGGGAGTGGTTGATGTTTACAGCAGGCTGGTTTTTAGTGCCTTTCTTATGTCAATATGCTCTCAATGTTGGACATATTTGACTCACAGAATACAGCTATCGCAATGCCTCATTTCATGGCTTATAGATGCGAGGATGATGCTCCTTATAATATCAGCCTAAGTTAGGGGTGCACCTCATAGGCGAGGATATTTTTTTCTATAGAGAAGAACTAAATTGCCCTAAATAAAGCTGTAGCTGTGCCTTATAAGCATTGGTTCAACTGCCGTCGGTTGGGCGAAATTTTGCTAATGCGATAGATTTCTTCCATACTTTTGCAATATTATAAAGATTGATTAGGGCTATTCCGACCAAGTGTATGCCTGTGGAACCAGTGCTATTGCCTTCCCTTCATCACAGAACGTGGCTTAAGCGGGTATTCCACTGCCGTCTGTCGGACAAATTTTCATGATCTGACCAATTTTTGCTATACTTTTGCGTTATTAAAAATAATCGGATTACCAAAATTTCGGCCGACCGAAGGCAGTGGAATACCCACTTTAAGGGCTGGTTCCACTGAGTTGGTCAGGTCTACTTTCTGCTAATCGGACCAATTTTCTATAGCAAATGTATGGGAAAAAATCGTCGGATTAGGACCCGACCGACACAGTGTTACCAGCCCTTTATACACAGGGTACGCCTTACTTATCTGATAGCCGATCAATACATTTGACATGCATCTTGTATGTACGTAACTCAGGTCGTTAACATTGATTTGTAAAAAAAAAAACACATTTATAAACTCTATTTCACCATCTCGCTGCAGTTTAATAGTTGCTTATCAACTTATTCTATGAACATACCACCACCAACAGTCTACACGTAACCTCATTGAATTAAATTCTAACTGCTGGTATTACAGTACAGATTTAGGCTATAAATTCTATAAATGGCATGTGTGTGTAACTTCATACTAAACAGTTTACTACTAATGTCTCAGGTAGAAATGTTACATAAAGTACAGGAGTGCTGTTCATATAACTCACTTATTACTTAGACCTATGTGAAAGGCATATATATGTAAATCCTCATAACAACATGGTAATATGGGGTGTAGTTACATAGAGGTTACATATAGACACACGTGGTACTCCAGCATGCACTATTGGACCTTGCTGGCACCATCTAGAGGATTTTCCACCCACTGAGGAAGCTATACATACTTTGGGAACCTCACATCATGTATCCACACAGTATATTTGATAGAATTGCTAATAAATACAACTAAAATAGAGACATATTCCTTACATACTGGTAAAAGGTGGACTGACTAAAGCTTTTTCTTTTAACCTTTGGATGATGATAGTGTAGGTGTCAGTTTACAATATCGCACAGATTGACAGAGAAAGGCATTTACAGTTTTATACAGATATTGACCCTAATGTTTTTAGTTGATGGAGAATCCTTTGTATTGATCTCTAGCAACTTGCACTTACAAAAAAAAGAAAGAAAAAAAAAACCCATAATTATATCGGCATATATGTATAATTTTGTGACCTCTGACAAGTGGAGAACAATTTTTCATGAAGGTAAATTCATACCACATTGCCCAAATCTCCTGGCATGTCTTCAGAGGTCAGTAATCACTCGCAGTTCATTTGGATAATTAAGAAATCCACAGAACATTTCATATAGCTGCAATTGTTATCCGTCCTTTGCCAGAAATACCCTACAGTACTCTACTCAGGTATTCATTATAACATTTGGCACCACCGAACCATAGACATAATCAGTATTCTGTTAAAGCCTCAGCCTACAATTTTGCAGGATACTTAGCTCTTTAAGGGTCAGATAATAAATTGTCATCATAGTGCATAAATGCAGCACTAATAAGTAACTTGAACATGCTGCGTGAATGCATTATGCCAACCCTATGGGGGAGGGGTTGATACATTCCCCAAAAAGTAGGCACCAATCTAATATTATCAATAACACTGCCTTATATGACAGAGGAGACTAGTATATAACAGGGGCCATCATACCACCATTGAACAACCGATCCAAATATGGGGAATTCCCAGCTTACTCTTGTGATATGAAATATCGTCTGAGCTTTGCCGAAACACTGTGAAGTAGGATGTTGAGGAAATCAAAACAGGGTTTTGATACAATGTCATAGAGACATGTATCCATGTTTTGGGGCAATTAATCGTGGAAAACACTGTTATAAAAATTATTGTACTCATGGAATGGGTAAATTAAGCGTTGGTTCCACAGCCATACAATCGGTCGGAATAGCTCTAATCCGACGATTTATAATATATCAAAAGTATAGAAAAAAATCGGTCGGATTAGTGCTAATCTGACCGATTTATGCCTGTGGAACCAGCACTTTAATGTGAAGAGAATTGGGCAATTAGTATTACTTGTATGCCTACCTACGATGCTGGTACATGTTCACTGGTTTTTGTAAAGCGTGGAAACACCTTGCTCTAGGCTGTCAGAATAAGCCATAGCAAGTCCACCACAACGAGAAAACCCATGTTCTCTGTTGTTAATGTTACACTAGCACTACAATGCAATACAAGTCCTCTAGTTAAAGGCGTTGTATATTATGATATTGCTAACATATCTTTGTGAAATACCCTCTTGAATTCATAGGGTAGTGTCATTCCAGGTCAGTATTGTTACAAGTATGTACATTAGGTATTTAGACCTACATGGCCATTTCCAAGTTTTGGTTACATTGTTAATCCTTCTTGGAACAGTAATACCAAGTTATATACTATAGGCATGACGTATCTTGTACAGATCTAAGCCTACATTACAAGTATTTAGCTATACATTTTGGGCATTAGATTTTATCACCCACGAATACCATATTTCGAAGGGCATATCCTGATGTTTGAATAGAAAGCTTAGACTACAAAATAAAAGGCTTGTACTAGGGCTTCATATATGAGGGATCTGAAAAGGAAAGAAAAAAAAACCAACAACAGCAAACATCTGAAAACAAGAGAAAAACAGGAGACAACAAACCTTTCTGTGATTTAAATGGGAGGTTTCTAAAACGGTTGTCGGCTCTCTGAAGTAACATGTCTCTAGAGATGTAGGGGGGAAGTGTCTTGATGATAATCTATCACCCCCCTCTTGTTAAGCAATAGCCATTCCCTTAGTCCGTCTGAGATCTCTATAGGAGGGCCAGCTATTGGGATAGGCTAAGACTTGGTTTGACTTGGCATTTGGACCTAATGTATCAGTGTTAATGTATAGCTCAAATAACAATTGGTATGATATAATACCTAATAAATCTATGTAGGGGCAAAATAAGTCATATAAGCTTTTCTGAATTGGCCCCTTGGGTACAATGTCATGTAGCATAATACATGGAACATACAGAATTGTGCTGTAGGGGCCTGGAGCAGTATCATCGTATTAAAGTATAGGTGGGAATTCCAGCAATGATGGTAGATTCTTTTGTACTTTGTACTTGGTACAAAAGTGCAGATAACATGTAGTTGAATGACATAGGGCGCAAGGCGAATGGGATTAGCTACAGATTCACCAGAATCTATGGCTGTACAGTTCTGTAAGAGTAAGAGAAGCTACGCTATGCTGTAACTCTATATCAGCATAGGCCATGTTATGGCATTAATGCACAACACAAAATAATGGATATGGTATCTAGGGCTATATCATGCCTTTCTTGCAATTGAAGTTTCTGCAGAGACCACACCCTCCAACTGTAGCTTCAACAGGAGGCACATTTGTATGATGTTGATAGATAATAGCAGAAGATGAATATATGCAGTTTCTTTCTGTTTAAAACAAAACCCACACCAAGGTTTCAAATGTAGATTCAACAGAATTTACATTATCCCTTAAACTGGTAGTAGATGGATGCCTTTTGCTGTATCACGAAAATCCACATCTTGGCTACAACAATAGTTTCAATAGAAGCCACATGATGGTTCCAACTATAGGTTCATCAGAAGCCACATCATGGTTAGGATAGTAGCTTCAACAGAAGCCACATGCATAATGGTTACAACTGTAGCTTTAAAAGAAGCCACATGATGCCTTCGACTGTGGTCCAACATAAGCCAGGATTTGTATGGTATTAGCTGATAATGACGGAATGTATATGCAGTCTTACTGCTTCATCCAATAACAGATTCAACAGAAGCCAAATCAAGGTACCAACTACAGATTCATCAGAAGCCACATCATGGTACCAACTACAGATTCAACAGAAGCCACATCAAGGTACCAACTACAGATTCAACAGAAGCTACATCAAGGTACCAACTACAGATTCAACAGAAGCCACATCAAGGTACCAGCTGTGTAGCTTCAGTTGATAACAGCAGTAGATGAATATGCAGACTGACTTGAGTCATTATCGGGTTTTTAATAACAGGTTTAAGTCAAGGGCTTCAGACTGCACAGAGTTTGCAGCGTTCAATATAGGTTGCCATTTGTTTTAGTTATGATGCAATATAATGCCTTCATGATCTATTCCTGTAAACATCCACATACAGTCTTATCTCATCTTCTGGTAAACCTAGAGATTGTTATCCCACTTGAGCAGATTACATACCTTATACCTTTCTGAAGGCCCAACCTTCGGCCGGCTTGTTGAACTTCACTGACACAAATTCTAAATCCCCTATCCTTACCAATACAGTGTACCACTCATGGTTCATAACTGTTTCTGGGACCAAAACTACCTAGTCGCCTACAGGGTTTCAGTGTAAGTTATGGCTTAAACTGCTTAAGAAAACACCTTATTCATTCTAAGTGAATTATAGTGTTTGCCAATCTGAGTCATAGAGCACACACCCTGACACACACAAATGTGTACACGATCCATACACACAATGAATACATCGACCTTTAGCAGTTGTTTAGACCCTAAACATGTATACATTTAGTCGGTCCAAGAAAGTTTAGCTTTTAATTCACACCAATTGCTCAACTGTCGGCACAGCACTTGGATTTTGCTTTCATGTATGGGTGATTCAATTTTTTCCCAGTCCTATATCGACTTGAAAACCTTAATGATAATGGAACGATCTGGGTTCTCTAACCCTTAAACCTACCCTAACCTAACGCTAATTCTACGACGACGCAAGGTAGGGACCGAACCCGAAACACAATTTACTATTCTACCTAGAGACACCCTGCTGTTCCCATAGGAGAAGTACTTGCTGGAACTATGTTGATACGCCAGGATGAGGAGCGCTACATTAAGGTACCATGCTGTTCTGAAAGGGTTAACATTAAACATAGGGTACTGAGGTTTAACACACTAATCTAAGCTGATTTGGCAGTCACTACACAGTACTGGATAGTGATCCTTCTAGAAATATTGGTGAAGGCCTTGACCAGGAAGAACAGTCAGGAATGACTCCTACAAACTACATGTCTTCAGTCAGTAAATCTATATCTGAAGAGCAATCAGTATTAATGGGACGTAACAAAAGCCTATAGGCCTATATCACCTATTATTTACATCACTATAATCTATAGGTGAGTCGTAATAGATAATTATGTTAACGTTACCTGCCTAGTATCTGTTAAGTACTGTTTCTTGGATAATTCCATGTCTCAGCACCTTTCTCACCCAAACATCCATAATCATTCTGTCTGCAGTTTCTGCATATCAAAAAAAGACATTTTTATGAAACATCTTTTGGTGCCTTTATACTAAATCATCAATGCAGCACATGACCGTAACTTGTCCTTCATAATGCTGTAGCATGTCAACTTCCAGGTAGTGTACAGTTGGCCCATGCTTCCTTAGATTCTGAAAATTCTGTGAGGCAGCAAATTATCTGAGGAGTCGAGTCCAATTATAATGGAAATAATAGAGACAGTTCCAAATCTTCTGTCTGAGGTAATGGGGGATCTGAGGAATTGGAGGGTCGAGGAAGTGAGGGTTGACTGTATCAATCACAGGGTTTGCCAGCATTCACGTTATGCATTTAGCAATAAAATTCCCCATATGAACTAATGATGTTAATGAGGTTTTCTTCATCTAAAGGACCAATAGGTAGATCTGAGAGCAAGGAAACTAACACTTCAGCAAGGCCAGGCATACAAAACCAGGAAAAAAACCACTTAATGCTGATGTATACATTTACATAACAGAGAAGCTTTCCTGAAGATTATAGCCACAAGGAGAATTATCCCATAAGTAGGACCTCGAGTTTCTACAATCTTTACTTATCTATGTTTCCACCTACCAATCCTATCAGAACCAAGTAATACTCTTTGCTTTGGTAACTTGTCTTCATCAACAACTTTGGGAACTTTGGACCCTGGTTGGTTGATATAACGTGTGCTGCAGAGTCAGAATTTCATAGGTGCATACTGACAACAGATACCATATTGACTCATCTAAGCACCCGCAGGTATAAAGTGCCCACAGGTATTTATTATCATAGTTTCATTGGCCTTAACCCCTAGGTGAGGCTCCACTATGCGATTTTTGCCGAGAATCGCAGCAATTCTCAGAAAATGGGAGACAAACATGTGTTAAAGAGTAGTATTTGTTACCATTACAAGGTAGAATATGTAAGTTGAGGGAGCTATTTGTTTACCTGGGGATGTGATTGTGTGCAATCTAAAGCATGCTTGTGTTGTCAAAGAGATGTTTTTGTTTACTAAAACAAGCTGATGTTATGGAAACATTGCAGACTTTCACATTGGGGAGTCTCTACAACTCAATATCAGCCAGGTTTGAATTTTACAGTACAAGACCCTGCGATCTGCGTGACTGCTGTGTTGTTATTTATATTTTGCTGTGTTGATGTTTATATATTGAACTCCCACCCAATCACAGAGTCTATGCAGGTGCAGGTTAGTTTGTAAATATGGCACACAAGGAGAGAGATCACCCATGAAATGACCCCTGAAATCTCATGTTTTCATTTTTGAATCTCATGTTTACAATATAGGAATGTCAACACCCTATAGCTTAGGCACCATAGGGATAGCAGTTAGTGAGAATGTGCCAAAAAATCGCGTAGTGGAGCCTCCATTCCTGGCGCCTATAAAAAAATGGTGTGCAAACTCGCAATTAAACAAGCCAACAAGAGGGATTGGGTTAGGGTTGGAATACAGTGTAGAGGCATACAAAAATACTACTTACAGGATGAGGTTTGAAACTTGAGCTGCATCATTCCACATGACTGAACCTAAGCTCCATTTTCCTGCCTCATTTACCTCTCCAGATCCAAGAGTGGAGATTTCTATTTGTAATAGAAGCAAAGAACGTTCTTACGTCTTTGAAATGGAGGTATCCTAGGATGTCAAATTAACTATTCATTTTCCTCTACCTACTCGGAAATTCGACAGATAGAATGTTTCCCAGGTATCAAGTCTGATAATTATTTATCTTAGAATTGCACCACATCCTTACACTTTTTTGGGGGTACAAAACTTTTATTGCAGAAAATATACACATTCACAGAGAAATGACATAATCCACTATTTGCATCACACAAAAGTATTTACAGCTGCAATAAAAGCTGAGGGAGGTTAGTATGTGTGTAAACTGGTAATGGTCCTCCCACAGTGAGGTGATGTATACTCCCTGTTTTAGAACTTAGGAAAATAGCCTCAGAACCCCCTCACTTCACCAAGAATTGAGAATATTCACCACAGAGAATTAACTTTCAGGAGGTTAATTCAAAAGGCTATGCCATCGCTACCTATGTGATGTTATTGATTTCCCTCCCTTATTGCTTACTGCGATGGGAAGATCTGCCTGCCTTCCTTTCTGATAGCCAGCTACTTTTTAGTGAGTGCTGTTAGCCTCAGCCCTACTTTCACTATTCCAAGCAGAACACACTGTGCACAGTGGCAACAGGTCCACAGAAAAAAAAAATAGCAGTGGAAGACAAAAAATAGCAGTGGAAAAACTCGTTCTCTCAAGAGTGGCTACACTGGGGTTCTGCTAATTATATATACCTGTCGGATGCACTTGACCCTGAAATGGCGTCAAGTATGTTACCAACTAAAAGAGAGAAGGGAAGCATGACATTACTATGCCCTTAACGCATGAGTAGACTCAAGAGCCCTCAAGGACTCGCAGCAGGTGCATTCACTCTTGAGAGGAGGAATGTCCCCTCACAAGTGCACTTGCACTCAGGAGAAACCCCTATCCTTTCTCAGACTAACATTAGGGGTGGTGTTAGTACTGGAACTGGAATAGTGAAGGACTGCATAGTACTTGCTATTCCTGACTGGCCTAACACCACTAGAAAATTTAGTGTAGGAAGACTAGGTCTTATGAGATGGTATGAGATGTGCCTATGCTAACATCGCATAGGTAGCGATGGCAGAGCCTTTTGAATTAACCTCCAGGTGTGCTAAAGTGTTGCCTTGCCAAGGGCTTGTAGTCTCAACCCAGGTAGCAAGGATACATTGGGCCAATGTCGGCTTATATTGGGCCAAGCATGGACAAACATGGCCCAATGCTCAATTGCTGATTGGGAAGTTGCTGTGGCCAACCAAATACATTATTCAAATATTGGTCAATATGATTATGACACACATGTTGCGTCCTTAGGGGCCTTGGTGGGCAGTGCCCATGAATATATACCATCATATGCTGTGTAGTGCTCTAGGATACTAGCAATGCAGTAAACATTTACATTTTACAATTGTATTGCCGTTATCAACTTCCTTCCATCAATCAGTAGTTTAACATGTGAAATGTGAAAAGAGCAATCCGTTCTACTACATCTCATTTCCTGTCGGATGGTTGCGTTGGAAAGAATTTGAAATATGTGAACAGGTGAGGGGAAAGGGTCCTCTGAGGTTAAATATGAAATTTAAAATTGAAGTTATCAGCTTTAAAATGAGATATAACACTCGTAGATAGCCCGTCTAGTCGTGGAGATATTGCTTCACGAAAATGGAATGACATGACTGTATCAAAACAGCCAATAAGCTCTATCATTCATTATTTTAATTAAATCAGGCATCTAATTAGCATAATGATTTAAATAATCAATTATAATCAGTTGACATTATTTTTTTTTCTATTTGGAATATAATTTTGGCTGCCATGGCAACACATTTCTCTGAAAACCCTTATTTAGGCCTTGTTTCATATTCAAAACATTCCATTTACACTCCAAATATACAGGAAGTGCCAGGAAATAGAACGTTTTTGAGAAAACCACCTTTTTCTGTGTAAAAGAATTAGCAACTCTAATGATTGAAAATATATCTAGGTGCCACTTCCTGGAAACATCGTTTTCCTATCCTTAGTGATAGACATCTACATAGGTTTGCTTACTATGCAGATGTAAACTGTAAATGTAGACATAATTATACCTTTAACAGGATGAACAAAAGGCTCATTGGTCACTGGTGACTAGTGGTCATCCAATTGATAGGATAACCACTCTTGCTGAATTAATACTCACTACTACCTCCACCTTTAATAGCGTTCTACCGGGTCATGCGGCGCGCGAAAGATGGCGCCCGTCTGGTGTTGATATGTACAAGGCAATCAGCGTTCCCAGCCAAGGTAATGCTAAAGTCACGTCCAAGTTAAGATAATCATTTACGGCTGCCGCTGTTTCCCACAAATGTAAACAAATGTGATGAGGTAGGTCTGTAACATTCCCACGGGAAACTGTATACGTGAGGGGAGGGATATAGATATCATGTGGCCATCCTATCAACAGGAGAGGAGGTAAGGGGGGGGGAGGAAGGGAAGGGTGGGAAGGAAGAGAAGGAGCAAGGAAAAGGAAGGAGGGAGGGGGTGAGAAGAAGAAGGAAGAGGATGTTCGCATGGATGTTCAATGTGGTCATCCTATCAATAGGATACATTTTGTCACCAGTGACCAATGTGCTTAAAACACAGGGATGCCCAAATGAATTGATAATACTATGGTACAGGATGCACTAACATGGGCTATTTCAACATGCCAAGAGAACCTATTCCGAAAACTACCACTGGAGGGCATTTCTTAAGGTACTGCGGCTGTATAGCCACTACGATTTGAAACATAGAGTGCATGGGTGATCATAGTATTGTCTACAGCCGCCCTGTACCTGCCATCAAATAATTACATGGGATTTGGTAGGGCAGTCGTCCCAATGCAATCATTGGTAAGTATTAACTACAAGGCTACAATGGCATTAGTATGAGGGCTCCCACTATGACAAATGTGATAGTCGTAGTGTGCATAGAAAGGATCTCAAGCATTCCTGAATGCCTGGTTGGACTTGGCATGTTCTATGTAATAGCATGGCATAATTTGAACAGTGCACAAACTGCAGAAAGTGCTATAGATAATACTGGGACTCACATAACACCAAAAAGTATTACATAGAATTCTATACTGATAGTTCTATAGAACAGGCTTCACACATCATCAAACAATATCAGACTAGCTTGCTGCAAAGGCAACGGTTAGGTTAATCCTGGATTATCTCCTGATCCCTGTCTGAGTGTTTGAAGCTAAATAGCTAGCACCAATGAATGTCAATGTGTTATGGCTGGCATGGGGTTTGAGGGTTTCATACCCGTCTGTATGTGCACCAATGTAACCCTAGAGAGGAACTCGCCATTACTGCATTGGTGCATCATGTTAATCTTTTGGTATCAATCTAAAATTCTCTGGAGAGTTGCCTCCCATAACTGACTTCATAACCAAAAAAAGCACTCAGTTTGTAAGCACTAAATGTCATGTTTAAAGCTACTGTAAGTTGTAACGGGAACAGTTTATAAAACCACCAATATATACACACCTGATACGATCTAGACCAGGTGGTCTCTGGTCATAGAAATAAGTTAAACCATAACCTTCTCGCCCTCAGATTCCTCACCCCCCCCCGCCAGACCTCTATAGGGGTCTGTGGGGCGGGGAGGGTTAAACTTAAAGGCATCATGAGGGTTCAAGGCTTCACATTTGATAAAATCATTTAACGGGAAGAAAAAAAAACACTGTACATATGGGTGTGGTTATTTTTATAACTTGGGAGGCAAAATCTGTTATACAGAGTTTCCTTATTTTTGGGCTGGGGCATTGCACACATAGCTCCAGCCTGCATAAACACAGTTAAGAATTTAACCTAGATTGCTATTAACGGAACGTTTTAGGCATCATATCGAAGTCGTTCCTAGCTAGTCTCCAAGCCCAGTGTCAAAATCAAGTAGTATAAGACCATGGAAGCTTACATACTCATTGATCTAATATTGATTTCTTCAATTTATTGATTAGTTCCTGAGTCTCCTGAGCTTTGAACCTAAAGCAAAGGTGGCTGAACGTACAGAAGGTGTTATTGAAAGTTAAGACTGTTTAGGTCATGACAACGCACTGAGGGAGGGCTTTGTGTTTCGTTATGTGGATGTGTTTATATTAGAAACCCCTGTGGTATGTCAAAAGTTATTTTTGACTTCATACACTTGTTTTCTGAGGAATATTATATGGAATAAGTTTTATTTCATGGTGAATACAAAAGTGCTGTAGGCTTACCCAAAGGGCATAAAGCACTGGTTCCACTGCATCGGCTGGGTGCATTTTCTGATAATCCGACCGATTTTTATATAGTAACTGTCACTACAGTTCTGACATATAGATAAGCCTTTCCTTGTATTTGAGATTCATTATTCACATAGTATGTATACGATCAATAGAACCGATGGAATTTTCCGAAGAAGGCAATGCAGAATATTACACCAATAGTCTAATCGTCCTATTTTTCTGGCTTTAGGAATCATATATCTCATATCATAACCTGTGAAAGTCCTTTAACTTTCCTTCATTAGTCATCTGATTTCAATATTCCACTAGTGCACTGACCCCTAACATCTGTTTTAATTTCATTTTTCCTGCTATTTTTCAGATCGACCAATGGCTGAAGGATAGATTTATAAGCATCTCAATCAACTCTTCTCCCACCATGCTAACATAATCAACCCAATATCAAAATCCAAGATGGCTGCCATAACGCAAGATGGCTGCCATATACACATACTCAAGACTGGATCTGATTCCTTCGGAACACTCTAAGTGTCACACCACACAATGGCTGTTGAAGTTGGAAGTAGCTCACCTCCAATGCTACCTCCCGACGTCAACTCAGACCCTGTTCTGAGTTACAGCAGACACTATGCAAAGAAGATCCACGATTTAGGCAAATCTAGCCGCGAAACTTGGATCCAAACATTGGTCGATCACGTTCTCCACGGCCCTCACCCAAACCGCCCACACCAAAGGGGAGGTGGAGGGATGGCACGTGGAGGGCGCTCCGATCAGGTCTCAGAGCGCTCCTATGATAGTGGCAATGAATATAGCCCAAGCATGCCCCGACATAAAAAAGACACTGGAACAGCATTTGATTTAGCTGGGGCGACCTCACGTCGGGACGGTCGCATCATGAACAGCCTCAAAGACTCCCCATATAAACCAAAGACTAAGATCAATCAAGAGGCTCCGGTGTATCTCCGGAAGATCGTTCAGACTCGGGATGGTTACACCCACCGGAGTCGTGAGGGTGGTCTCAATACGGCCCGGAGTAAAAACAAGGACAAAGATGATGCTCAATCCACAAGCTCAGCCCACAAAGCACATCACTACCCACCCATTAACAATTCTAAGTTTAAGGACCACAAACTCAGGTTCATCCCTCAGGAGTTAGCTGCAAGTCCCTATGTTAGCCAAAGACAGAACTATCAGGTTGCTCCTATAGAGAAGGTCATGGCCACTCGTCCTAAACAACGCCCACATACGCGGCACTCAGGACCTCGTAAAGATCATCATAATAGTTCGAGTAATCAGCGGTCGACTAATCCTTACCTTGCTTCAGCCCCTGCACATAACTCACACCAGTCCCAGGCTCATCATCCTCCCACAGAGGCATGGAGACCCACTTTTGTACCTAGCTCAGCACAGATGATCGCCCTAGAGAAACGCGCCAAGAGTCTTTCAGCAAAGGCAGTGAAGGTGAGCAAGGAATCTATGCTCCTCCGAAATTCCAGGGCTTAGGGCTAAATTGTCATTTTCTCATGTAGGAGACAATTCTAATATTTATTGTTGTAGAGTTATTACAATCATATAAGATATTTATTTTTTTCCCTGTAGGAGAGTAAAGTGTTCACGTGTGAGGCACCATACCCTGTGGATGCCTATGTCAGGTTCAGTATGCGGAAACGAGGCTGGGTAGAAAAGTTTGCTCCCAGAATCCACAGCAACATCACAGCGGGAAAAGGCATTGCAGACAAACTGGAATGTGAGCTGGACGAAGGTAAGCCTGAATTCTCAATGTGTAATGCTTTAAGGTTTGCATAATGTTTGCAGGTTATTTACTGTTATTCAATCTATTGCCCTGATTGAATAAGACAGAATGCCATGAGTAGGTACCACCACTACATGCATGCACCATAATGGCCAGTGGCAGATCCAGGGTTCATTAAAGGAGGGGACACGGCCAAAATGGAGGGGGCGCACCGACTATTGTTGATCAGATTCTAGAGTCCAAAGTTGAAAACATGCATATAACAGTGCACCCCCGCATCCCCACGCCTCTGTCTAATTCTGCCATTGCCGGTCATACAAGGTTGATACTCTCCCATGGGCTTGGGGGTATCATAAAGAGTAAAAGGAATGAAGCCAGTGTCACAACTTTCAGTCCTTACTTTCCACTCAACCAGCTGTCAATGGTTCAGATAATGCTGACGCCTCAAGGTGGTGACTGATAACGCCAACATCTAAATGGTCACTTTAAGGTGTCAACCAGCGCCTTTGGCGCTGGGATTGTGGCTCAAATAAAGGAATGTTTTTTTTTCATCAAACAGGAAGGGTAGTTAGAGGGAAAAGGGCAAAGATTTTGTATCTGTTGAGTGGGGGGGGGGGCAAAACAAATTTAAGCCCAGTCACCCTAGCTGGCAGCCTCTTCCAACCTCACATGTGACCCCCGTACCTTTCGCCGACCCCTGGTTTGACTCCCGCCCCCTCTGCCAACCCCATGTATAATCTCCGCCCCCTCCGCCAATCTAGCACCCTCCGCCAACCCCAGGTTTGACCCCCCCACCTCCACCGACCCTGTGTGTGAGACTGGCACCCTCTGCCTACCCCAGGTTTGCCCCATGCCCCTCCGCCAACCTGGATGTAATCCCCGCACCCTCTGCCAAGCCTATGTGTGATCTCCACCTCCTCCGCCAACCTCCGTATGACCCTTCCGCCAATCCCGCAGGTGAGCCCCACCCCCTCCACCAACCCCGCCGGTGATCCCTGCCACCTCTGCCAACCCCGTGTATGACCCCTGCCCCCCTCTGGCAACCACGCAGGTGACCCCGCCCCCTCCACTAACCTTGCATGAAACCCCTGCCACCCTCCGCCAACCCCGCGTGTGACCCCCACCCCCTCCACCAACCTTGCGTGTAGCCCCTGCACCCTCCCCCAACCCCGCATGTGATCCCCACCTCCTCCGCCAACCCTGCGTATGACCCCTGCCCCTCTGCCAACCATGCAGGTGACCCCCACAAACCCTGCATGTAACCCTCGCACCCTATGTCAACCCCATGTGTGACCCCCCCCCACTCCGTAAACCCAACCACTCCGCCAACCCTGCATGTGAACTCTGCACCTTACGCCAACCCTGCGTGTAACCCACACACCCTCAGCCAACCCTGCGTGTGACCCCAACCCCTCAACCATTCCTCCGTGTAAACCCCGCACCTTCCACCAACCCCGCGTGTGAACCTGCCAGCAAGGAATAACAAAACCTCATGGATTATTAATAATTACCTGCATGTGAACCATTTTATGCATGGCTATTCTTTGGATATGTATTGAGGAAAGTATACATTGAAGCATTGGACCTGACAGTAAGTGTTTGGTGCAATTAGGCTACTTGGACAGACTGGCTGAGAGGATAAACAACACACTGTAAGACTTGAACTCTGCCTGTAAAGCAGGCAGAGTTCTATGGCCTATCGAACATGACCATCACCAACTGGTACCTGAGACTGAGTGATAGTGGCACTGTGACTGTCACTCCAACACGACTATCACCAACTGGTACCTCAGTGACAGTGGCACTGTGACTGTCACTCCAACACGACCATCACCAATTGGTACCTCAGTGACAGTGACACTGTGACTGTCACTCCAACATGACCATCACCAACTGGTACCTGAGTGACAGTGGCACTGTGTCTGTCACTCCAACACGACCATCACCAATTGGTACCTCAGTGACAGTGACACTGTGACTGTCACTCCAACATGACCATCACCAACTGGTACCTGAGTGACAGTGGCACTGTGTCTGTCACTCCAACACGACCATCACCAACTGGTACCTGAGTGACAGTAGCACTATGACTGTCACTCCAACATGACCATCACCAACTGGTACCTGAGTGACAGTGGCACTGTGACTGTCACTCCAACACGACCATTACCAACTGGTACCTGAGTGACAGTGGCACTGTGACTGTCACTCTAACACGACCATTACCAACTGGTACCTGAGTGACAGTGGCACTGTGACTGTCACTCCAACACGACCATTACCAACTGGTACCTGAGTGACAGTGGCACTATGACTGTCACTCCAACACGACCATTACCAACTGGTACCTGAGTGACAGTGGCACTGTGACTGTCACTCTAACACGACTATCACCAACTGGTACCTCAGTGACAGTGACACTGTGACTGTCACTCTAACACGACCCTCACCAACTGGTACCTGAGTGACAGTGGCACTATGACTGTCACTCCAACACGACCATTACCAACTGGTACCTCAGTGATAGTGGCACTGTGACTGTCACTCCAACACGACCATCACCAACTGGTACCTCAGTGATAGTGGCACTGTGACTGTCACTCCAACACGACCATTACCAACTGGTACCTGAGTGACAGTGGCACGGTGACTGTCACTCCAACACGACCATCACCAACTGGTACCTGAGTGACAGTGGCACTATGACTGTCACTCCAACATGACCATCACCAACTGGTACCTGAGTGACAGTGGCACTGTGACTGTCACTCCAACATGACCATCACCAATTGGTACCTCAGTGACAGTGGCACTGTGACTGTCACTCCAACACGACCATCACCAATTGGTACCTCAGTGACAGTGACACTGTGACTGACACTGTGACTGTCACTCCAATAAATGGCCAAAAAACGTCAACAAACTCGGTCGAAAAATAGTAAACAGACTCGTTGTGATGCACCAATGATGCACCCAAGACATAAATTTGAGATATCTAATCAAAATTCTGAAGTGACAGAATGATTTTAAATTGATTTTAACCCCCTGAAACCAATTATTTGCTGTTTTACTGCCATTTTTTTTTAAACGTTTCGGCCATGTTTTAGCCACAATATGTGATGGGAAACTTTGTCCTGATTCCAAACGTGGTCAATACCAAGCTGCAGCACAATCTCCTTTAGACTCTGTACTTGAATGCATTTGTGGCCAGCATACAGGCTTATGATGTAACCCCCAGCTTTGACGTCACTACCCGCACCATGACTTTAAAAGTATTTGTAACCAGCAGTGTCAGCTAACAGTGTCAAGTAAAAAAGGGAACGTTGCACAGGAAGAGAAAAAAAAATAGTTTCTGTGTGTATTTAGGCAGTCTAAAGATACTGGAAAGGCTGTTGACAGAATACTCTGTTGCCAAAAAATACACTACTGATAAGCTGATAATGTGCTATGTGTAATATCTGCGGATGGGTCAGGGGAGTAGGTGTAGAGGAGGATATTTTGAAACAGAAATAGTTCTGTCATACCCTCAAATTACTAACAAAACTATTCATTGTACATGTACTTTGACATTTTAGAAGGGGTTAGCAATAAACCCACAAGCTTTTGTTACAGAGAAGATACACCAGAATTTCTTTCAAGGATTGGGTTAATTCGTTTACTGGTGCATCTATGCTTCTCGGGGTGATACATAGAAGAAAAAATATGTTTTATTTATCGAAGCTTTTAGCATTTTTATGATGCGAAACTTGTATCCGAATTCACTTTGATTATTGGCTACTATCTAATTCATTTGTGAACAAAATCTTCTTCCTCCTTTCAGATTTTGATGTCATCTGTGACCATAATGTACCTGCCCCATGGGTTGAGGAACATGGTATATACACCACTATGGTAAGCTTTAGTTCATCTGCCAATCAAATTTGATGGATCCTTTCATCTATATGATATAATGTTTCAAAGTGCTCTATACATCTCATACGTTTGTAAAATGGTGGATGTGATCTCTTTCTAGTCTCGGTTGGTGCGTCACCGCCCGGCACGGTTCATCTGGGCAGGACGCGGAGTTAACTCCATGACACTGCATCAGGATGTTATAGTTAACCACTTTCCGAAAGCCAAGCACTTCTCATCTAAGGTATGTGTACTACATGTAGTGAATCTCATTATCATATAATATAATAAAGGCAATTTTTTCTCTCAAGTCTCTCTTCTAAAGTCCACTCACTCCATCCTTATTTCATTGCATCCAGCCTGCTTTCCAGGTTTGCGTTCCTTGATTTACGACTTTGATGAATCCTTCCTCATCAATCTATCCTCCTGTTCCCACTGCTCTGCTTTCCCAGCTCTCTCAGTCTCACAAAACACCGGGATCCGATAGAGAGTCACTGGTGGCACTCAAACATTTAAAATTCATTACTCTGATTTTCTGTGCAAAAATTTTGCTTATGTGTGAGATACGCCCAAAGACATGAATACTTGGTAAACAGACAGAACAATTTTCTTTTTAGAAAAAAATATGTGTTTTGGTGCTACTAATGCCACCTATGAGACCTTGAGCATTGTTCTATAGGCCTGCTTCCTGCCGCTCTTAGAGCCATGCGCAATACTCTATACAGCTTTATTTGGTGGCTATAAACAGATCTTATATGAAACTGGCCAATTGAAGCTCTGTCGATGCTAACTTAACCTTGAAGGACATTGCATGCTGAGATCAACATTATTGATCCATTATGGACTAATCACTATTCCATAGACACAAAGCTACCCATGGGGTGTAAAATGTACTTACTATTATATTGATAATAATGACTCAAATACATTTAAGCCATAATGTAAGGACTACTTTCTTTTATAAAAGCTGTCATGGTTTGCTTATGTGTGATAAGACCCTGGACCATTTCATGACATCCTGCTGCACAAAGCCCTTTCATCGCGATGGCCAAGATTTGCAAGGTTACGATCAGCGGATCGTTAAAAATCTATCATTGTTTAGGGCCCTAAAAGAATTACGATTGTTATTGTAGGCGGTGCTAAGTGCCCTGCTTGTTCTGTATACAACAGACCCAGGTGGAATCCCACTTCCTGCTTATACATTATTCAGGTCTCACACTGGTGTATTAGCCTCCCTCAGATGTTAAAGCCACTATGTGGAAACCTGTTTGTATTGATCCCAGATAGACCTCTCACTCTGAGAGATGTGTATCAGAGGTGGGTCCAGAGTTTTGAAAAGGAGGGGCGCACGCCCATTGTATAAGCCACTAGTTTGGCCTATTTCTTTGGGATTAAAAGAGCCAAATGAACCTTTAATCACAAGTACAAAAGGATCAAAATGTGCCCCCTTCAGTGAAAATTTAATTGGGACTAAACATACGTGGATACACTCTATGGACTGACACCATATTGTAGTAGGTGCCTCACTGGCCAGAAACAGTATTTGTAACATTTGTACCGAGAAACGTTTGAAGAGGGTTTGGGTAAAAGGAAAAGTAAAACGTTTGTAAAAGACATTATTCTTACACCCCCCCCCCAAAAAAAAAAAGAAACAACAAAATGATCCAATCTTGTTCCTTTCCCCTTGACCTATTGCAATTGACATTTGACATTTTTTCCAATGAAATAAGTAAAGTCTTCCCTCTTTGTAGGAATACAATTTTCATGTTTTACAGACTGGTATAGCCAGCAGTTTACGTGACCTTCCCTGGTTAGCAAGCTCGGACCCGATGGACTTCTTCCCCAGGTGTTACCTGCTTGGCGAGGATGAGCGAGAGGACCTCATAGGTAAGAACCTTCTCAATGTAGCCCTGATAGAAATAACAACATAATAAGCAAAATTAGAATTATGTTTTTAGAGCTACAGCTGATGAAAATCCCTTATGTTGTAGTATTAAAAAGTTGAAATGAATTGGTTGTCTTAGCTTTTGCTTTTGTGTTTTCTTCAGCACATGCAAGCAGAACCTAGCTGTGCCTATTACACTTAATCAAGGAAGCCTTACATAAATTAAATATTTGTTTTATTCACAGATGATTTCAGGATGACAGCCTGCATTTCACTCCTGAAATGGGTCATGTCAATGTTCACCTCAGGTGACTCGCGGGAAAGACCAGCACCCCTCGAAAGGTCAAAAACCATTGAGGTCATCCATGAGGAGGAGTCAGAACAATCTCCACCAGTCAGCAACCAGCATCCTGATCCTATTCCTGAAACTGACCAATCAGACAACAGAGAATCAGGTCAGCAAGAATCTGTGGACCAATCAGGTGATGCAAATGAGGATCTGAAAGCCAATGATAACATACCTGCAGATGATGACCCTGATGACATTGACAACAATAAAATCCACCTTGGGGAGGACCTTGGAGAGGAAGATTATGACCCAGACTTTGCCTCACCTTCTGAGGATGAAAGTGATAGTGATGATGATGTTATTGACAAAGTAAGCTCACCAATCCAAGGGAAGATGGGGAAAAGGAGTAAGTGTTATTTTGCTTAAGAATTTTTGTTGGAAAGGCAAAGGAAACATACCTCAATCACTTAAACCACAACTTATAGAATTTGGCACTTGTCGTATCTTATTTGTGGTAAAATTAAATGTCAGTTAATAAAAGCATCCTGGTCACTGGATATTGTGCAAACACTGGTGATTATTACCATTATTTCAAATTTCACTGCTTCTTTCAACAAATCGACCACATAATAAATTATCGTCACATCATATACATGTTCATTTGGATATCAATATGGTTTCACATCTAATTTGATCAAATTGATGTAAAAGCAATCACACCTACATCATGATTATTGATCTTAATTCTTTGGAGCTGAATAACGTATGGATTGTATTTTTGATTTCCAATGGATTCCCATGTGATTTAAGAGGAATTATTTTCAAGTAAAGTATCCTTCCGGGAACCATATTTGAGCAATCCAAAAATACCTTTAGATAAGACCTAAAGTAAGATGCAATTAGGAACACTGTTAAAGTTCGTCCTTTCCCACAAGTATGTCAGCAATTTGATTGAATTTGCTCACTGAGTTCTTCTATCAAATCTTATGAAAGAAATGGAATGATATCTCTCCACAAAGCCAGATGAGGGAAAACATGCCTCCAGGGGGGAAATTGTATTTAAGATTTAAGTCACAGGCTTTTAAATGGAATATCTTGAGCTAAGATATCCCTGGTAGTTTTGCTGTAAATGCATGTCAAACATAGCTTGCAGTGTGCAACTGAAAATGGCAAATAAGCTGTAAATGCATTATATCCTATCATAATTACTTATAATGCAAAAGATACTTAACTGTGCAGAAAAAGACAACCAAAGACTTGTGGTGTTTCTATCATAATTTGATTCTAGAGGGAATGTTTTAGCTCTGTCTTCAGTTCTGAATTCCTGAAGGGATTTCCAAAAAGAACTGTGGCAAAAATTCCCATTCGGAATAATGGGGTGGTTTACATGGCAACCGGAAATGCTATATAATGTTATGTCAATATTCTATGTTTCATGGCAACCAAATGTTCCAGAAATGGAACGCTTTCAGTGAACATGGAATAACTCCAAGCACACCACTGGATTCTCCATCAGAAATTTGTATAGAGCATATATTTTGGCATATCTTTCACTGTTCTACCCATATACAGCCCCCTGGTGGCAAAAGCCAGTAATAAAAATCCCCCCTGGAGGCGCGTTTCCCCCCATTGGCCCACATTATTTTCATTGGTAGATATGAACCGATTTCGAACGATAGCCTGGCAAATCAAAATTGTTTGATTCGTCAGGTAGTTATCTCAGGGGGTCATTTCTTGCTACAAAGCGACTGCATCCTTCTAGCCATATCAAAATCCCATAGATATAGCATAGGGTGTAATCGTAGTACCTCTAGAAATGACTTCCTTAGAACTGATGATTTTACATGATGAAAATATGACAAAATGAGGTTTGTGGAAAGAGCTGCAAGTACATGGGTTTCCTGTTGGAAAACTTCAATTTAAGGTTTGAAATAGTTTTTCCCCAAAGGAAAAATCATTTCATGGATCGAATGTTACTTCACACGGGTTAGAATCAAAGCAACCCAGGTTTGATTAAGTTAAAGGTTTTGTTGATTTATTTCCTTATATTATCAACTACTTCACATTTCAGCGGGGATAACTATCCAGACAGATTTCGACCATGACACAAAAGGTTAATACATAATTGTGTGGACCCTATATGATTACCTATCCTGGACTTGATATGTACCTCATACCAACAACACTAACACACAGTCTAATTTGGGATCAGAATGATCATTTCTTTTGATTTTTACTCTAAAGAACTCTTCAATATTTGTGTCACATTTACCATCCGAATAGCCATTACTGCTAAAAGATGTTTAATTACAATGATGCAAAATTGACGTAGGCTACCTATGAATTAGTTGACTTGAAAGATTCGGCCTTTTTTCCTCATTACTAGATTCATTGTAACATTAGATCTGAATTTCATTTCATGGCACAGTTAAACTTAAAAGACAGTTCTTTAGGGTATGGCACTGAAGATTCTGAAATTGGTGGAATTGAATGTATGGTGATTCTCTTTGAGGTCTAAACCTCTAAAGCCATTCTTGCACTACTTCTAACATTTCTGGTCAAGGAAGGGGGTCGGGTTGATGAAAACTTTATGACAGAAAATCATTTTGTCCTTTGTCCATTTTAACATTCTCACCTTTAATCCTTTAATTAAGGATGCATGATGATGCCTAGATATTTCATGTTCACTTGTCCTCATGATCATGTCATCTCAGGGGCTTGTTTCAGTGCATCTGAAAACCCGAAAGTTCACTGATGATTTGCCTATTATACTGAAGGGATTTCTCCGTAACATATGTTACCACACCCTATGTTATCATACACATAGGGTGTGGTAGAGTGGTTGTGGTATTTTAAATACTCAAATAGGTTTGGATTATAGTGGATGTCTTTGACTATTTGGGGCCTATGTTACATAAATTAAGCAGTGATGACCTACATGTTAATGCTGGATTGATGAGTTATAATGACAAAAGGACAAGGGGTACTTAAGGCTATGCTGCACTTAAATGGTTAACTCTACACAATGATGATGCACTTACTTTGTTGCTATACTATTCATGTACGGTTATCATCAAAACTTATAACCCACTTGCTGCCACTGTTGAAATTGTACATTTAGATTTATATGGTGAAGCCAGAGTGATGTGTGTTGTACATCTTGATATGACATTTTGTAAATACTCCATACCTATATAGTGACATGAACATGTCTGGTAGCCCCAAGATTTGTAAGGTACCACCAGATACAGAACCCATGCTTGACAATGGTAACCTCACATGACTTGTATGGTAACATTGCACAGTTATAGGCTACCATACAGGGCACACCCACAGATTCTGGCAGTGAATGCTACTTTTAGTATAATATCCATACACATATAGACTGCAACATGAAAATGATACATTCCTAACCCTTCACAGAGCTCATGGTACTTAAATGCACTATGAGGCTTCATTTTGCATGATGCATGAATGCAACTCTTGTGAGTATTAAAGACACTAAGAGTATCACTGCATTAATGCATCATGCTTACCACACAAGGTTGGCACACTCACATAATTTGCACATTTCATCACATCATTATGCAATTGATTATACATTGTTCCAGCTTTTCTCCACTCACCATTAAGACATATCATTTACTTGCACATCACACAATCACCTACTTAAAGTTGCAGTCCTGGACATGTTAATAGATTGAAGTAAGCCGTTGGTAGGTTATTTGTTCTGACCTCTCTGAACATTCTGTTATTTTTAATTGTTTCAGCACCAATAGAAGTCATCTTTTACGAAGGATATTTCTACCAAAAAGGTTTAGAGTTAGATCAAGTTAGAATGCCCTCTTTATGGAAGCTTACCTATTCACAGTAACTGGTTCTGTTTTTGTCAATAACACTACAACAAGACAACCCACATTTGTGTATCAAATCAAGAGGCAACATTTTGGTTTGCAAATACCTTTCAATGTAAGGATCACATCTGGAAATGACACGATTGTTTGGCTCTAGTCTGTAAAGAGACTGGACCACAAACCATAATTAAAGGGGAACTTTTGCAGACATTTCTTTTTATAATTCTCTCACAATGAACCCTGGTCTGAAACGTGGTTACTGTGAATATATGCCAAATGTTCCTGGATTAACTAGGACATATTAACAACAAACTGTCCTGTTGCATAATTTCCTTACATACTTAGAGTGTTAGCCAAGATACACCTTAATCATATTATTAATATCTTTAATACAAGTATTATAGAATAAGATAAGGATTAGTAAATCTGATAGAATAGAAGGATGATCTTCCTCCTCTTATAATTTATCCATCATGCTTTATGAGATTTTGAGCTTAACGTTGTGTACCAAAATGTAGGATAACAGCTAGTCCTCACTTTGAAACACTAACACCCTGACTATATCAGTTGCAAATATTCAAAAGCAGGTGCCAAAATTAATTTTCATAAGCATCCTTTCCCGGTGCTTATAAAAGAGAGGCCTTACATTACCTGCTGTTCATGCACAAGATTTTCAAATAACCCTTCACCCCTGGTCATCAAATAACCAGATTTTGGTACATTTATATAATATTGTATTTTGTATGGGAAATGTGCTTCTGAAAGAAAAAGGAATTGTGAAGAGAAAAATTTAATATCCATCTAGCGAATGGTTTTCTACTGAGCCAGGATTTACTGATCAATAACCATGGTCAATAAGGCCCAGGTAAAATTTGAAGCCAATACAAAAAGGATTATCATCAACAAATATTTCGTATGATACTTAGTTGCCAGAACTATGAAACTGTAACTAAAAGATGTTACAGTCTTGGCATTTAGCCAAAAACAAATCTCAAAACACCTAACTAAAAATCAGGCAATTTAGAGATGTACATTGGCTTGAGACCACACTACACACATCTGTACATTTTAACATATTAATCATAACAGTCTTATAGAAAAAAATACATGCCAAAAACAGAGAGATGAAAATCTAATTTATTGAGTGATCTATGTTAACTATCTGGACTTTGAATCTGGAATGCAATTTGATGCATAATTCTTTTCTCATTTATCACTGCCACATCAGAATTATATGATATAAGTAAATTATTTGAACCTTTTATTTATGATATCATTTCCCTTAGTAATTCAACAATTATAATTCTCTCAAAGTTACATATTAGGTTCACTTGCATTCGATGTGGTTCTATGACAGAACATCCATTAAGAAATTGAAAGAATTAAAACCAAATGGATTATTTCAAGTTTGCCCTGTAAACACCTTTGCACTCACTGAAACACCAATAAACAGTTTGTTACAATGCAACAAAACTGTAAGATTTCATGTTGCAGAGTGATGTCTGCTCTAGATCTAAAGGATCTGCATTTAATCTGTTCTCCCACAGTTAAGCCTGTAATAGTGAAGACGGAGAAGGCTGGAGGCGAGGTACCCAGTAAAGTTGTGGACTGGGCGCTTACTCAGTGTGAACGCTACATACGCTTCAAGGCACATGAGGATCTGGACCAGCGGGTAAGGTGACTGGAGGGCGTTGCTCCTATAGTAAAAGGAAGAGCTGGCTAAAATGCTCTTGTTTCCAGTCTTTTCTTTTCATGTAGCTATAACTTGTCCCTTTTGTTGCTCACAAGTGGACATTCAAGTACGGTGCTCAAAAAGGGGATTTGAGTAGGTAACTAGTTGGGAGAAGTCAGTCAGTAATATAAACTATAGGGTGTGTGACATGAGTAGGTACCTGATAGTGCAGCTCTCTCTGTTTTAAACAAGGCAGGTGACTTTTCAGACTAATGTGGTGAGTGCAAGTTAAATGGTGAAGCAGAGCATGACTTCTTTTGAAAAGAGGGTACCTACTGACAGCTCTTTTTACCATAGGAGCAACATGCTCCAGGGCCCATGGACCTCTCTAAAATGCACAGGGAGTTTATTCAAGCTCATAATTACTAATTCTTCACGGGTCTATGTGGCCTTTGTCAAGTCATTGTCATTTCTCATCATTCACCTGATGAGTGCATTATGTTGGTCCAATCCTTCACACATATGAATTCGAGGCCCTCATCACTATGTCAAAAAGTTCTACGCCATTGAATCACTATATCATGGTCATCACAGAGTAGAGAGAAAGTTGTTAATGGTGAGAATTCAAGTCAATACCCAAACTATTCTTTTCTCAGAACAAGCCAAATCTGACTACACCTCAGTGGGAACAGTTCCTGAAGTGGTACTACAAGGTGGCACAGTAAGTTTATAATGCTTGTGGATCTATCATATTGTACTGATTGCTCTGATATTCTCATGATAATTTTAGTAAACTGTCTGTCAATCCCTTACTTCTGTAAATTAATGATACAGTAGCACTGAGAAAATATTCTTACTCACTTGAGTCTGTATCCAGACTCAGGCAATGTCGCCAAAATGAGCATGATTTGACACTCAGCCTGAGCCTGGGGTGATACTCAGGCAGATCCTGAGGCTGGTGCAGGCTGAGCCTGGGGTGATACTCTGGCTCTGCCTGAGTATCATCCACAGGGTCAGGCTGAGTCTCAAATCATACTCATTTTGACGACAT
The DNA here is from genome assembly GCA_949317995.1 of Acholoe squamosa. Taxonomy (NCBI): domain Eukaryota; kingdom Metazoa; phylum Annelida; class Polychaeta; order Phyllodocida; family Polynoidae; genus Acholoe; species Acholoe squamosa. The sequence continues at coordinate 56,154,686 of OX439046.1, forward strand.
TGCCTGCGTCTGGATACAGACTCAAGTGAGTAAGAATATTTTCTCAGTGAGTATACACTCTCAGCTCCGTGCTTTACCTACTTGCTGCTCAGAAAACTCTAAGCAATAGAAGTGACTCTCTTTCTGTTAAGGGGGTGATCCACTAGTCCATTTGTACCTGCGGGTATTGTTGTGCAACAGCACGTGCGCGAGATAGCAAATATCAAAGGTTTTTAATATTTGCGAATTTTATCACATGCTAATCACCAATCACTCTGATGCTGTTGCAGGTATATCCACTGATGTGTGACAACACACATACATACTTGTAAATCACAGTAAATCTGCTCTAGTGGATCCAAGGCTTTATATAGCGTTTCTACACAGAGGTGGTCTAATGCATATCCTTTTATATATTTCAGTGATGGAGCAACAGTTACAGTAACTGAGAGCAAAGTACAAAAAGTTAAAGAAACATTATCCAAGATGCGGAAACTCTGGAAACAATGCGACATAGATGGGATGCATAATTTGTGGATTATCAAGCCGGGTGGTAAATCTAAAGGCATAGGTAAGCAGTAACATCTACCATTTGGAATGAAAATTTCAGTACTCCCAGCCATCAAAATGTACCGTATTGGTTAGTATGAGTGCTAGGACACTCGAAGAGTCGAGCAGTCTATATATATCTTCGGCCCTTATTCAGGACCCCTGTATCCCGGCACACATTCAAGACCTTGCACTTATACTATCCAATACAGTATGTGGTGATGTCCATAATGATTATGCCTCCCTTTTGACAGTGCTGGGTTTCTTTCCAAAAGGTAATAAGTCTGTCATTCGAACAGTGCTTTAGGTAAACATAGATAACAAACGCCCAGAAAAAAATCATCTATAAGATTATTTCAACATCATGATACGGTATCATGAAGCAGAAGCTGACCAAAGTTTTGCATTGGACCCAAAATTACTGTACAGGTTTCTTCTCAATGTAGGGGTTTGACTTATGATCAACGTCGTCCATCTATTTCTAAAGGTGCCAACATTAACCATTGTTTTGTTCCAATTAAGGGTCAGGTTCTGAGGTAGGTTAGGTTCTGAGAGGGGTTTGATCATGTATCTTTTTCTTCTCTCAGGTATTGAGTTCTGCAACAACGTAGATGACATGCTGAAGTATATCGACAATACAACATTAACGGGTACTTATGTAGTTCAGAAATATATAGGTAAGCTCACACTTCTGCAGCCTGAAGCTTTCAATTATTCTGCCTATCGAATTTATAATTCAGTGCATCAGGTACTCTTATTGAATGAATTTTGATGACATTCTCTTCTATTAAAGCAAAATTCTCAATGAAACACAAAATAGACTTATTCTATTGTTCTGTTTTACCAGAGTTATTATTCAATATTTTAGCAATGTATATATAGTAAACTGACATATTATATATTAAGTTAATGATGTTTGCTCCATAGTACCGGTAATATCTATAAGTGATATCTACATAGTGGTAGAAGATATTATATAAAAATATATACATTTGCAATAAAGAAGGAGACAGTGATTTTGGTGGGACTTTCTGGACGCAAAAGGGTCACTTCTTGCAGATTTAACCTGGACCTCTGTTTCCCACTCCTTCCGCTAGATGTCACCTTTAGTTCCTTCTTCATCCTCCAGGTGGCTCTTTCCACCCCTTCCGTGTCTCATCAAATAATTATGGTTCACCTCTCTGTTTCTTTCTGGCCAAACGGGGGTTTGAGGGCAGAGCCCCCGATCAAGGATATATGCCAGATTTTATCTGAATTTGAAATACATTCAGATGAGATCATCTGAAACTTATGGAAACTTACATGGAAGATTATTATTCAGATGAGATCTCATCTGAAAGGGGGGGAATATCCGGGGGATGTTGCCGGATGGGTCTCTCAGGGAATGAAATGTTTATGGGGTGGTATGACGTCAGTCCACTTCCGGCCAGGTAAAAAAATTGAGAAGACAACGAGATGCTTTCTGGACCACCTGGCGCAGTGTGTCCAGTCTGAGCTGTAGCGACCAATAACCGTTAGTTTCAACTCCAGCACCTTATATAGTGGTGGATGTTTACTATGATGTCATGAACATTAATACATAGCCTGGAGGAAAATAGGTCCAGCCACGTCATATATCACTTGTATATGCATACATACATGTTCCATAAAACAACATCTATAGGGTTGTTTCAGTTGCCAAGAGAACCTTCTTGTGTGAAGAGGACAATGTACTTTTATTTTATAATCAATGGACAATTTATACTTTCTATAACAATATTTTTATTCATCATACAGGATTGATGATATTTAGAGAACTTAAAAGATGAAATTATAAATTCCTTTGCAGAGACACCCTGTTTGATACATAACACCAAGTTTGACATCCGGCAGTGGTTCATGGTGACCGACTGGAACCCGCTTACGGTCTGGTTCTACCGTGGGTCATACCTCAGGATTTGCTCACAGGAGTTCACCCTAGACTCTATGCACGAGTGAGTACCTCCACAATTAGGTCAATGGGGCATTAAGTGGGTCACTAGGCAGTCTAATGCTAGGGTAATAGATTAGTAACTAGGTCAATTATTCTGAAATTGGGCAATTTGGGCAGAATATGCCATGTAGAGTGTGTTTGCTTTTGATATACATGTGAAATCTGTTCTTGGACTCTAGACCCACTGTATATGTGAGTAAGTGGATGAAAAACCAAAAAGGATACTCTCAAAATTATCATACTATCATAGATTATTTTTTGTATATTTCTTTTTAGAGCTGTTCATCTGTCTAATGTGGCCATACAGCAGTTCTACCTGAATGGGGAACGGTCAGGTAATCTGCCTGATGACAACTATATGGATAGTGATGACTTCCAAAAGTACCTAGAGTGAGTAAATGAACTGAATTACTATAGAGCTGGCATATCTAGTTTCCATCAATTACTGGGTCTTATCTTGTTTAAAGAAATAAATGTTAAAGACTGGATGTGTTACTACATTTACAATTATATTACCCTGCTTGCTCATCCTGCCATAAATGAAAAATTATCTCACTGGATTTACATAATGGTTGTGTCGGCAGGTCTATAGGAGCAGCCAATGCTTGGGAGGATATTGTGTATCCTGGGATGAAAAGGGCAGTTGTCAATACGCTGCTTGCCACGATGGATGTTGCAGAGAACAAAAAGGTAGGAAAGCACCCTTATTTATGGTTTACTTCAGTGATCAACAGATATTTCAACACCCTTTCGCGCCTACACAATACTGATGTTTCTACAGGACAATAGCATTGGCCATTGTTAAAATAGAAATACAAGATTGAAATTAATTACAAAGAGGGTCTAGTGAAAGAAGGACAATTGCTCTAATACCAGAACCACATAGAACGTTTTCTTGGAAAATAAATCACTGAACCAAACAACACCATGGCAACAGCTATCATCCATATTCTGGTGCTAAACATCTCTACTTAAATGTCCTTGTCTGGGAGAATATATAAGCCCCCCCCCCAAAAAAAAAAGAAAGAAAAAAAAAAGAAGAAAAGAAAACGCCTGTGTCTACTAGGACAGTATTCAGGGTCTTCCTGACCTCAGAGTGCCTATATTCCTGTACCTTTGTGTCTAAGCACCTAGTTAGGGAACAGGAATCAGTCTTTTACAACATGTAACGACCGGGGTTAATTACCCCTCTGAATCTATAAGTGCCTGTTTGTTTATTCTCTATGAAACAGTATCCTTAAACTTTGGCATTGCATGTTTTTAAGGGTGGATGTTATGTGGGGTGTTACAGTGCATAAAGTGAAAGCAGTGGTTGAAGCATGTAGTAACACAACATATTCATGTTTTCTCCTCAGGGTTCTTTTGAGCTGTATGGTGCTGACTTCATGCTGTCTGACAACTATACACCTTGGCTGTTGGAGATAAACTCCAGTCCTGGCATGGCACCCACCTCTAAGGACAAGGCCAAGATGTGTGCCAGTGTAGTGGAGGACTTAATGAAAGGTTGGTAGTGTTTGGACTTGATAGAGTATAGGTCAGTAGGAACAGAACCTAGGTGCTCTGTTAGAGACTATGGCTAAGGTTGTAATGTATATAATCTGTTCCTGCTTTGTTAATGTATTTTGGTCTTGAATAAATATTGCAACACCTAACAATTTTATAGGCCATCTGTTAATTAACAGAATATCAAATTATTGCTTGGGAATGGAAATCTTCTTGAGTTTTTAAGTCATCATTAATGATGGAAAAATGAGGTATCATGCCATTCCTCAGATGGTTAGCATAACTCCGTTCCTACTAAAGTTTATGCATTTCTATTCACAGTTGTCTTAGACCGGAGAGAAAACAAGAACTGTGATACTGGTAATTTCGAACTGGTTTTCAAAGATCAACCGCTCCCTTCCTTCAAGTCAGTAGACAACCGGATGTACATTGAGGGAAGCCGTATTAAGCGCACAGACCTTCAACGTTATGCTTCTTTGGACAATGTTGTCAATTCTGGTGAGGATCCGTCAACAAATGAATTTCTGATGCAGCTCAGGAAAAAACACAATAAGAAAGACAATGCAGCTACAAATGTGCGTCCCACCACTAAACAAGAAAGTGGAGGAAATGTGAGAGAGACTGCAACTCGAGGAGGCCAGAGACCGCAAGAAAACCGCAGGCAGCAGCCTAAGGTTCTGACAAAGGCAGAATCCAGCAAAGAATTAACACTAACTAGAAGCTACACCAAAATATATGGTAATCCAAATCAAAAGTCTTCTGCAGCATCAAGATTGGCACCTGAGCGGAGAACTGCCCCACCAAGAACACCAAGAACAGAGCAAGTTGACAAATCAGCCAGAGAAGGTGCAGCCAAGAAGAAGGAGGTCCAGCCAAATCAAGGAAAACCACAACAAACAAGGAAGGCTGATGCCCCAGAACCTGAAGAGAGTGAAGAAGAAGATGATGAGTCAGAAGAGGAGTCAGAAGAGGAAGACAACAGCGCATCAGAAGATGAAGTTGAAGAGAACCCAAAGCCAGCAGATGACGAGAAGCAGCAGGATAATAAAAAAGAGGAAAGTGAAGAAGAAGAATCTGAGGAGGAGGAAAGCGAAAGTGAAGAGGAAGAGGAGAGCTCAGACGAGGAGGTGGTCGAGGTTAAAAAGGATGAGGAAGTGCGAGTACGGAAAATTGATCGGAGTTCAGATACTGAGGATGAAAATGATTTTTGAAGGGGTTCTGGATGGGTATTAACTCCATCTTTATTGTACCAAAGCATACAGCGTATTTATCAAAATAAAGTATTCATAATTGGAATGGTATGTAGTGACTGGACAGGTGCAGTATGTACTGTGATCTGTGATTGTCTGGACAGACTGCTTCAAAAGTAGTATGTCATGCTTACTGTGATTGAACAAAACTTAACTGTGATATTTTCTTCAGCACTTATTCATTTCCTCATAATTATTCTGCATATATAAGAATGCATCATCATCCTAGCTTGCATAGCATTTAGAAACTGTGATATGTAACCAAAAAAGGGGTTTCTCAGTATGTTGTATTCAATTCAATAAAGGAGGACAAAATATCTCATCTTGCACAAATGGAACATTGACATATCACTTTTTAAACAAGGGCAGCACAATACACAGTGTTCCTTTGAAAAAATGCAACACAGGCAACTCAACCATTAATAGCATAGATCTATCGTATACATATGATATTAGTGCCATTGTCCGAATGATCTCATGATCTATAACAGTTCATTATAGAATTTGCACAGATTGATGCTGCTAATATACCTTTTCTCTTTATGATTGTAAAACTTAAAGCATTTGTGATATTCTAAAATTTCAGGCTAAGAATTGTAAAAAAAGTAGAAATGGGGTATGTATGGAAAGTCATATTTCTCCATAGAATTCTTCAGGTTCACTCAATTCGTAAAGGTGCATTGGTCAAGGATATTGACTCTGAGCCTACTCATAACATGCTCTCCGTGATACAAATGAGATATTACAGGCCTTTATAAAACGGCTGGCAGTGCTCTGCTGCACGATAGAAGTGGCCTTGAGTGCATTATAAGAGTGTAGTGCACACCTGAGCTAGGTCACCATAGTTGTAAACAAGTCAAGGGCCATTACTTGGTCTAGAAATACATTAATTGGGTACTTAAGTGATTGGAATGAAATGTACAATGTTTTATAAAGACAATAGACAACTCCTTCTTCACATCTCACTGCCTGTTGTCATATAATGCACTTAGATGCATTTGTGCATTATAGGACAACAGACAATCTTGATGTGAAGAAGATCAATGTCTATTCTCTAAGATTGAAGGGACCTCTAGAATGTTGAACATTTAATATACAATGTAATGTTTAGATACCCTTCAAAAATAATACTATAATTGCCATGATGAGAAGCCATAGTGAAACGTTCTGAAACGTTTTGCAACGTTTTTCGTTGAGTGGGTGATTGTAGTTTTTATTCTACAATGCTTCTTGGTAGCTAATTGCCTCCAAACGAGCCTGCTGAAATTGTTTTCAAATTTATCCATCTTCAAATAGGTAATTGTGAAAAGTGTCAGAGCCACTTTCATAACTACCACAGTACTCACCGTATAAGATGAACCTACATATAAGACGCACTCTGAGTTCAAACCAGATCTAAGAGGCGCAGCTAAGGGCCGAACGTGACAAAGTCAAATTTAATATAATTATACCCCGTCTATAAGGTGCACCATCTCTTTTGGGAAGTTCTCTAGGGTGCAGTACTTAGGCCTCAGATGTGTGTATAAGCCGCACCTTATATATGGGGTACTATAGTAGCAAAGTACAAGCATATTTATAGAACATGGCAATGTATCCAAACCCATTTTAAAGATCATTTTTTCATAGAGTAAAACAGAAAGAAAACCCTTACAAGTATTCTCATCAGAGGTATATTTGTTCATCCCCTGATGAATAATTAATGATTTTACTTGGTAACTTTGCAATATCCTGTTCAGTCTGAAAGATTTGTGGATTATATCATGATGTGTTACAGGGGTGCTACTATCTCTATACTAGTATTGCAAGTGGATGGTTATAATGGAAATGAAAACAAAACAAAGGATTTAAATTGTGGCGTTTCACGGTCGCCAGTGTCGCACAGTGGAACTCTGGCTTATGCATTTCTCTTGTGTTCTCTGACTGGACACATGTAAATACATAAGATTGCTTTCATCTATCTTTGGTACTTAATCATATTACTCAGTTTCATTGAGACAAAGATGTAAATGTTTAAGTACAAGAAGGTGTGAGATGTGTTACTGAATAAATGAAACACCTGCCCAGTTCTAGTCTTTTTCATTTATTTCAATTCACACAGTAAACTCAAGTAATATACTCTTTTTTGAGATTCTGTGAATATGAACGTACCCCAAAATGTCTCTAGAAAGTTTTTTTAGGCCACTTTTCCCCAATTTGATTTCAGTCTAGGTGTTTTTCCTTAAATATGAAACAAAAGAGACTTTCCCCTTAATCGATCAAATTGCCATGTCCATACAAGTACAGTTTTTACTACACATTTTTCTATCATAAAAATACTGGCAACCTATGCACACGACCCATGTCTGATTAGTTAGGTCTCTGATCACTATAGTTCACTTGCACTCCACTAAAGCAGAGGAAACTGCATGACTGCTATCTAGTGGCAAACTACTGAACTAGTATTCTTACCTCAGAAGTCATACAAAGCTGGCAAAGTTCTGCAATATTACCATATGTACCTGCTTACCATTGCAATGCTACATCTAAAACAAAGCACTTTACTCTTTGTGTCTTAACTATTTGAGACGCACCTAACAGTATGCGAAAAGAGGAATCCACCTTACTCCAGTTGATATAAGGTTGTATACTAAAAGCCTAAATTTGTCCAACTTTGAGGTTGTGGTATAAAATATTGAGTTGAGTTCCAACAAAGCTGTTAATAGTCAAAGGATTTATTTGTCTTTGATGCATGGCCTGCTTAACATAGCTCCATACAGACCACACTCGTTGTGAGTGAAAAGTAGACTATTGATACACCATGATTTGAAGTCTGCTCAACTCCTTCCCTGCAGTCATTTATTTTATTTGCTTCATTACCACTCACATGAGGGCAGTACTGTGTCATTTCCTTTCTATGCTCAAACTATTTGAATCTAAACTGGTACCTTGTGCTGCACTACAGGCGACCTGCTTTGCTTGTTATCCCAAACAGGAGGGTATTGCGAAAACAATCGGAATCAGATTCTCACTGTCATAGCTGCTGCTCACAACGAACTTCTCGCCTTACACTCAGAATCAATCTTTTAGTGTGGGTCATACTTGGAAGCATTCCCCAATTCATGACCACTTAAGATTTAATTCTATAACCTATTACCTTCCTGCAAAACAGGGGAGAAGTCATTGCCTGAGGGTAGGCAGTTCCTATCTGGGAATAGCACATCCGACAGAATTGAATTCCTATCCTTTCGCAACACCCTCCAGATCCCCCAGGCTTGCCACCTCCTCTGCCAGTACTTGCTAATATTAATCTCCAAGCACAGCTTACAGAGCAGAGGGCCCCACCCTTATTGACCAAACTATTTTTCCAAAACCTGAAGGGGTATCTAATTATGCAATACTCTACTGAAAATATTATCATGATTTCCTTTTGCCTGGAGGAAAATCTTCTCCTTACCTATACACATGTTCTCAATTAATACAAACAGACAAACAAAACACACTTTGAAGATTCTTCATTAATTCATAATTTATTTTCCTTACTACCAGCGCACTGGTAAAGATATCTTCAAATTCTAGTGATAAGTAAATGTCATTTCCAAAGGTAACTGGCGAATTTATAAATCTTAAGAATTGTATCTTTAACATCTTTTCTAATCTTTTTATGGAAATTATTGCGGTTTGACAAATCATAACAGCTTTTATAAATTAGAAATGAAAGGTATCTGCAAAGTTATCTTGAGTGTTATTTTCATCTGTGCCTATCGTTCATGAATAATACCTCACAATCTGTGCAAAGGACCACAGATACCGGTCACTAGGTGGTAGTATTACTGACACAACTGGTTAATGTAAAAAAATGACTTTTCACTCTATTCTCATTTCAACAAAGACCTATATGTGTTTCCGCTTCATGTCTGTTAATGATAAGAATAAAGGACATTAATGTTTAGACACACTGTAGTTGTTTCAAACAAACTAGATTTATTCAAGTTGTATAGGAGGTCTATGTCATGAAAGGATATTAGCTACAATGCCTATATTATAGATATGGGTAACAGTTCAATAATATGCAATTCTAACTGGGAGTGAATGAATAGGTGCCACCCTCAGGTGCGTGGTAGTCTATAATAGGTTAGTGTTTCAAACCTTGTAAGAGATTAGCTAATATGATAGATACATACTACACAGTAAGTTGTTAGCAAAGAGGACATAAATCTTAGGATTCCCATTTACTAATGCCCAATTACTTTAAATCTTTGATTTTAGTCTGTGAATATTATTCCTTCATTTTTCAGTCCACTACCATGTTTACACACTGGGGCATATACAGACTGCCAGGAGTCTGTTTGGGGGGCAGCGCCAAGTACAGAGAGGAAGTGTTTAACCATTCTAAAGTAGACTTAGTATGCACATAACAAGTTAACCACCACATTATATAAAATGACAATAAAAATGAACTTAAAAATTATGCAAGCAAACAAACAACCAACAAAACAAAAAGCGATGCCGACTTGAATAGGTGCCTAATCGGCCAAGAGGGTAAGGGTACATTTGTCGACATATAAACATAACATTTAAATACAAGATGTAATCGTGAAAACCTGCAAGGTTTCAAAATGATTGATTACTTATCTTGAAGTCATCCATAATTAAATAACGGTTATTTATCAAGGTAGAACTCTAAATATCATGACCAGAGTACCATGATGATAAGATAAAAGATAATAATAAGGCCATTTCTACTAATAGTAAATATCAAGCCTTTAATGAATATGGCAATACATATATTGTATTTTATTACACGATTTCTGTGATTCTGAGTGCTTTTCCTGGATATTCCCATGCACATACCTGTCGATATTGCATGGCATGATGCATGCATCATGACTTTTGTAAGGTGTGTGGTTATCCAAGGATAACAGGCATGCAGTGTGGTTATCCATGGATAACATGCACACCTTAAATGTCTTATGTTACATGTTAAAACCTACAAAATTTTCCTTGCCAGAGGTAGGGGTCGAACCTGCACTCTACTGATCCCAAATCCACCTCCCTATGCATTGCACCACAGGGACTGACGAGAAAGTGTGTGTGTTTGCCTGTGTATGTATAATGCCATAGACCCTACAGGACCTGGATAGTAGCAGCCCCAGCAGCTCTCACATGCACAAGGTTAGAACAGCATGATAATTATAGGGGATATACGGTACTGCTGGACGCGTTCAAACCAAGCCAGCAGCTGCCGGGTGCCAAGGTGTGTGTACTGATAGTATAGTGGCTAGCGAGTAGCACTCCAAACCCCAGGTGTAGGCGCTTAAGCCCCGGCCTAGTTCATCTTTTTCACGGTCTGGCACAGGTGTTGGTGGGATGAGTCCTGGTCACGGCGTACGTTTTATTTATGGCTGGTTTGGGGAGGAATGCTTTTTTCAAATTATAATATTTATTGATTTTCTATTGATTATCTATTGATTAATCGTGTAATAACATGCAACTCGGGGGGCTTCATCCCCTTATTGCGTGTTATTGTTGCATATCAGTCACGCGTCATGACATATCCATTAATTACTTGTTCCATATGTATCAAACCCATTGTCTTACAGACACATATATCATTTTTATATATATAGTCATCATAAGAACACAGGCCAATATGTTCTTTGGTATATGTTTGTGACATTTTAGTGGCACTGGATAGAACACTATCATACAACAATTGTGGTGTTGCCGTTTTTCCTGGTAGTCGAGAGGGTAAGGGTACATTTGTCGACATCATCTCAAGTTTAATATGATCAACAAACCAGCAGCCAATATCTAAGTAGCTCATACGAGCTCAATCTTGTACTCAATATAATTATGTTCACTTCAACTTACAATGTTCCAAATGTCAGTGGTCCAATTATATCTATGGTATCCTTGAATTGATTTCTTTTATTATATATCTACCCATACTTTTAGATTTGTATCAGAGAGCTTTGTTCTAATTTGATTTTTGGAGCCTTCCGCTCCTGGTTGATGTTATACATGGAAATTTCAGGACCATTTATTGTGTATAATCCACCAAAACAGTGCTTTTGAAGATCCCCTATTGGCCCAAATCCACCAAATTGTATGAACTTGCAAGCGTCAGAAAATACAATCCAAATGCACTTTTCTGATGTACACGTATCTCGGTGGAATTGGCACGTGTGATGCAGGGAAGCCTTGTGGCATCTTATACTCAAGACATTTCTCAAGTCTAGAACCTGATATGATCTCAAAATTCAAAAACGCATCTCTCCCGTTGTACTTTAGAGTAAATTACTTGATTCAGTCACGATCCCCAAAATAACCCAGTTGCAAACGTGCCCAAAGTTCTGTCCAGTGGGCATTGACCAAAGAACATCACATATTGAAACACTATGATAGTGGCCTGTGAATTACTTAAGGTTCCATTAACCAACACTGATGCACATTATCACTATATGCAAAGCCACCACACTTTTCTCCATAGGCTATGCACTCCAGGGCGCAATGTGGTAGAGTGCTGCTGACTAGAGCCGTCCTGAGCAGAGTCATTGCATGGTCATCGACAGCTGCTCCAGTGTACAGACTGCCCCTAGTTTGCTTCTCCTGGGTCGTATACACATCAACAGGCACAGTCAGGTCCAGGAGGGTCCCAGCATACTCTGTAAATTTAGACCAAATATTAGTTTGACATTGCCATATATAATTATATGGGGGAAATGCTAAGGCTTGGAAAACAATGTTGTGTTCAGGTGACAGGGTCGAAAAAAAGATTAGGGAAAGTAGGTAGGGAATTTCTTTTTAAGAGAATTTTGAGAAGTCTGTATGTACATTTTCGCTACCTATGCAGTGCAAATTTGACTTGCGGGATCGTAAAGGAAAAGGTCCATGTCTTGATAAGTGCCAAACAAATAACCCCCCCCAAAAAAAAAGGCCCATAAAAAGGTAAGGGTAGGGCCTAAGGCATCAACAAACTCTGAAAATCAAGTTCATGCACTGATATAAGATAAACACATCAACATACATTTCTGAAGTAAGCATACTTATGAAGTATGTGTGGCTTATACATAAGGATGAACCCCTGGTGTACCTTAGGAAAAGGAGCCAAAATTAGATGTCGACCATTATGCGCGAGAATTCTGAACCATAGAAAATATAAGGGGTTCTGCATTGTTGTATTCATGGATGATTGGGCATTGATTCGGGATCAAAAGGCGTGGTCTGGAGTCATGCCTAATGACTCAGAGGTAGGTTCAGCTAAAACTCAACATTGCATATAGACCATGGCACCAAAAAGAGGAACCCTATACTTATAAAGGACCTCTCAAATTTATCTAAATTTGTCTTGCTGTCACTGCAACCAAATTATTTGATTATCACAGGTATATGAGTATACAATGATCTGATAGTGATTCATTCATAGAGGGGTCTGGTGTATGACATGGAATGGAACTACCCCTGCTCCCCACAGTGTGCCCGGGACCATATGGTTATGGTCAGCTGACGGGAGAGGGTAGCCTAGGGTGTGTTGTTTGATCCCCATATAAGTTCATGGTCTGGCCAGAAATAGTTTGGCTAGTGCAACTGCTTATAGGTCTCGCATGCGTATGGCAGGGTATCCTGCATTATATCCCCGGTGCATTTTATATGTGACATTCTCTGTAAATGTAAATCTACCTCTGATAAAAAAACAAAGTCATCGCTTTCATGCATAATAGCGAAATAATTTTTGTGGAGCAAAATGATTTGGGTAGGTGCCATGTACCCCAAAGTTGATCTGGTATTCCATTCATCATGTATGATGGCAAAGTATACAGATGTCTATAAATATTAAGCCATCTTTATAATCATGGTCCTTTGAAATTGGAAAAAATGACTTACCATGACATTGGAGGTCTTGCCTTGTGACATTTACCCAAGCAATGCCTGTCAAGTTAGAGGGCGTGCTACAAGGGCTACTACTGAATTCGATGTTAGAGGATTCAATTACATTATCATTCTTTAACCAGCAGGTCCTGGCATTGCAGTTGAATGGGTTGTAGTGCAGTCTCAGCCCGAAGGAAGGTCTAGCTTGGTTCATAATGTTACCGATCGCTGTTAGAGCATTGCTCTCAAGATCAAGGTAATTCAGACTGCTCAAAGATTTCAGGGCTGCTCCAGGGATTGTTGATAGTTTGTTCCGTTGGAGGGAAAGGGATTTGAGTGAAGGCATGCCATAAAGGATATACGCTGGGAATTGCTGTATCGGATTATCATTAAGATTTAGATACTCCAGGGAGCTGACTAGGTTCAGAGCGGGAGGCACATCTTTGAATTTACAATGCCTGAGACTCAACCGCTTTAGGTTGTGCAGAATCCCCCAGAACGAACCGTCAATGTTTCCACCCAATTGATTGTAGCTGAGATCTAGTGTCTCTAGGGGTAGACCGGTGATTGGCACATCATCTGGGTTTACATCTGCCATCGATAGCTTTGTAATGTTGTTTCTTAGTATGTTCAGAGTAGTGAGGTACTCGAGGCCCGCTATAGGTGGGAAGGTGTGAAGGTTATTCGAAGTTATCTGCAGATACCTCAATTTTATCCCTGGACCAAAGGCCGATTTGTTGACATATTGTATGACATTGCCATCCAGAGTCACTGTTGTAAGGTTACCCGCTAGGGTCAGGTCGGGGAATTCGTCAAGCCCGGTGCTTGAAATTGTCAAGGTGTTAAGAATTTGAAATGTTATTCTGATTGGTTGTCCATTTTCATCAGTTTTGAAGGCATTGTTAGACAGTTGAAGGAAGAGCAACGCACTTGGACCAGATAGCAGTGCACTTGGATATGATACTAGACTGTTCTGCTCCAAGTACAAATGTTGAAGTGCAGTAAGCTTCCCAGCCAGATCATTTGGAACAACACTGATGTTATTATTGCTCAGGTAAATATGTGTCAGTTTGCCTAAACAGTTACCGAAATCAGGAAAGTGGGTGAGTTTGTTATTCCTTAAATAGACTGTTTTCAGGTTTTGGCAATCTTTAAGTACCTCATCAATGTGCCGAGTGAGCTCATTCTTGTCCAGATTCAGATTTGTGACATTGGGCATTATTTGCAAAAGTCTGACCGAATTGACGGATCCAGTATTTTTTTGCATTGCAAACTCTGTCACTGATTCTGGCAGATATTCTGAGGGAATGTCAATGATTCCTGTTTCCGAAAAGCTTATTTTAGTCATTGATGTAACACCAGTGAGATTTGGGAATTTGACAATGGGGGTTTTGGTTATAGTTACGGCAGTCAACTTTTCCATTCCCAAGAATGCGTCAGGTGGAATGGTTGTGATTTCTGAACAACTGTCAATACCAATTCCCTTTAGTGTTGACCGCACTGGGTGTATATTAGGGAACGATTCCAGCTTAGTGTTCTTGATAGATAAAGCTTCAAGATGACCCAATGCTTCAAATGCATCAGCTGCGATAGACTTCATCTGCTGATTGTAGTCAAGTGTAAGTGTTACTACATTGGAAATATTTGATGCCAGTTCCTTGATAAATTCAGTGAGCCCTGTATTCCACAGGACTAATGTAGTGTCTGATTGATATTGCCCATTAAATACATCATCGATTCCGCTTGGAGTACGCACCCATCGTGCCCTTGTGTAGCTTATCATAAGAAGTAGTTGTAAAAACAGAAACAACTTGCCCTGCATGTTTACATGAAGTTGGACCACTACTGACGGATTTATAAGATCTGCAATAAAGGAGAGTAAATTGAAAATAAATGAACAAATGTAAAAGGAAAAAACAACCCTCAGGGTGTAATTATAGGTCTATAGAAATATACATCGACATGTACTGGGAGAAGGAGTCTTATTGTACGTGCTTATTTTCCCCTGCATTGAACCCCTTTTTCGCAGATTGGTTGACTGTGTTTACATCTGAAGGGTAGAATGTCCATCATACGCCTAATTACCCTATTATTAGTAGATGCAATAATACTTTGTAGTATTTCGAGCTTTATCATGAGAAATGTCACACTATGGTTTATACCCAAACGAAATCCTTTTTTAGGATACATTATCATTCATTGTCATCTTTCTAAAATGCGAATATTGCCCATTAATCTTGTGACAGATTTGCCCTAAGGGTGGAAACCAGCACCAAACAATGAAGTTGGTGGTGAAAATGTCACTATAGATTCGTGTAATTAAAGGGAGTAGACACGATCTACTCAAACGGCACCTCGTATTACGGATCCCTAGAAAGGACATCCGTTTCCTATATATTATTTTTCTAGAGTTCGTTTCTGCCAGTTAAATTTTCGTTTCTGCAAGTTAAATTTTCGTTTTCGCAACTTATACTTTTGTCTGCACAATTAACTTAATAGTTTTCTTTGTACAAAGTCAATCAATTGTGGATATCAAGCTGCAGAAACAAAGATTTAAGTTGCGGAAACAAAATGTTAACTTGCGGAAACGAAAATGTAACTTGCAAAAACGAAAGTAAAAGTTGCGGGTACGAAAATAATAGTTGCGGAAACAAACCCCAGCAAAAAATGGGTAGAACACAGATGTTCTTTCCAGGGCTCCGTACCTGGTGGCCAAAAATGAAACTGCCAAATATTTGCTCATATTCCTAATTCATATGACATTATCCTTCTTTATCAACCCTTTAGGTGTGATACATTGGCATTCTACACAACTCTTATCACTGGATTTCATATTTCCTGTACCCATAGACTCCTATACATTAGGAATTAGAAAAATTTCATTTTATTTGTGACCCTCTACCTTTGGTTCCAAAATGATTCTAATGATCTTAGGTATATATACATGAGGTCTGGTTAAGAAATTGTTAGAAGATATTTTTCTATTGAATTGAATTTAGGGAAATACTAATTCGCATAGGCGGCCATAGTCAAGGCCATCAAACTTCAAACCCTCCACTGGAAAAATGGACAGAGTGATGGTTTTTATGCCTCCTTTATGTAACCTAAGCATCAAAATAACTTCCCTAAAAGTTACTAAGAGAAATTGTTGGTCAATTTTGAACCAGCTGGATTGTATCTATTCCCTCCAATTGACCAAGTCATTCACTGTGGAGGTTTGAACTTCAATTCAATGATAAATGCTTAGAGAATCAAGTGAATTAAAGTAAACTCACTTTTGTGATGGTCGGAGGCTGTGTAGCGGGTAAGTGATTAGTTTCGATACTGCGCTGCATAGTACCTAGATGTAGGACCTATGATCAACAAGCCTAAACTATGGGCTTACTATATAGTCCTGGACGACCCTAGACCCCTAATAACCTTATTGCATTTCAGGTTCAGCCTAGCTTTGTACTATGTTTTCCATCCACAGGGTTGATTAATCAAAGCCTGACATACAGTACATATCACCCATTATCTACAATGATTAGTGTGGCTTCACCAATCATTGATTCCTGATCAGTGCTAAAACACGCTGGCAAAAGCACTTGTACCATCAATGAGCTCTAATGTTTTGCTCTGGGGGCCATTTCTCAATGTACTACGACTGCACACAGCTACTACAATTTAGAAATGCCAAGAATAAGCCAGCTATCATAGGAACTGCCCTACGACTGCTCACTACGATTAGCAGCTATGCATTAATTACATAAGGTTAAGTAGGGCAGTCGTACTGGTGCAGACATTAGGGACTACTAGTGCATGGTACTGTTATGGCCAAATTATTAGGTTCTCACTACGATTTAAAGGACAGCAGTCGTAGTGTGTTAAGAAATGGCCTCCTGGGCAACCTGCAATATTTATGTCATGGCTAATGGGAAAGCAAACACATGTATAGATTCTAATAGATTCCTTATTGGGAATTGTTCTACATACTGACTGCCAGCAACAATGCTGTGAATGAGTCTGGCATCCTTAGTGTATTGTATGGCTGAATGGTACCTGTGGTGGTACTGCACGCTTTAACCCTATTAACCCTTTAGCTATTAGGGCCTAACCCTTTAGCTACAAGAGTACATCATGCCCATTGGTCGGCATGATGAACCAAAGAACTGCTAATGCATCAAACCTGATATATCGACCCTTTAGGTTGACACTATGCATAAATGCAACCCTGGGTTGCACTGGTGCATCATGACGAACAATGGGCGTAATACAGTATTGCACCTTAATGGCCAATAGGCTGAAACCCCATTACCCGATTGTATAATGATTTGAATTTGAGAGAACGAGAAAGAGAAAGATAGAGAGAGGGTAGCGAATATGCTCATCAATCAGATAGCATATCAAAACTGTTTCATATTTTAGGTATACTGGCATTGGCCTAACTGCATCGATATTAACCGTCAACCACATACATTCCAACCTTCTTTGCTATCCAGCACATTCACAACATAGTACCAACAGGGCGTCATTTCTCAAGACACTAGAAATGCATCAGAATGCACCATTTGATGTCTAGATTTCAAAGTTTTCATGAGGAGGGGGGGGGGGCGGGGGCGGGCATGCCCCCACTCCCTAGATATCAATATCCTTGAACCGCCAGATAATAAAGAATGATATCTGCTGTCGATGGGCAGGCCTCCTACTGAATGAGCAGGTTGGAGATGCATAGTCCATGGCATCAATATGGCACATTTAAAGTAACTAACACAATTTGTTCTGCAATAAATGATCGAAATCCAACCCTAATAATTCAACTTTATGTACATTTTAAGCTGCTTCAATACATTTATAAGCACATGCATATTGTAAATAAGAAGGAGGGGAAATTATTTGACACCCAGTTCATTACCCTTATCTATTATGATTACGATATCTCATGGCCAATGTGAAAGCAATTAACGTGCTGGATATTATCGATTTCCTTGTCGACATGCATATATTTTGCCCATCAATGCAACTTGCTCTGGAGGGTTTTTCAATAGAGCGAAACATCACACTCTCTGTAATATGTCAGGTCTACTAGGTTTCGGCATTATTAAAGCTGGGCTAGCATGGCAAATTTCAACATGGGTACCGGTTCAAAGATCTTCAATAGGACCTAGCGGAAAAATTGCGATGCTCTGATTGGTCAATTGGTGGTCATGTGACTTTGCTAAGACGGGTACGTCTTAGCGTGCTAGACACCCTTTAATTCATGCATCTCCAGGGAGTGATGGTGGCACACTAGACTACCTGCATCTCTACTTATGATTGCAAAACTGCAAGCTGTTGTGCTAGTGTGGAGTACCATTGACGACTACCACAATAGTGCAATGTAATTATCGTGCCAACTGTGCAGGTTACTCCTCGATCTGAGAAGGTCTTTGACATGATAAGCCATTCCCTGATACTTGATGGACTTAGAATTTTGGGTTTGACTCAGGCAACCATTCATTGGTTCAAAACCTTTGTAATAGGCAGCAACGAACTAGAGCTAATAATCATGTCTCTACCCCCCCCCCCCGTACGGTCACCTGCAGAGTCCCCCAGGGGTCCTTACTGGGTCCCCTTCTATTTGTTCTGTATATCAACAAAATTACAAAAGTAATACGAAACTGTTCATGAGACATTGTTGGTGCCAAAGAACTATAGCATTGCTAGCTAGCTTGGGTATTAATGTCATATGTATGCAGTAGGGGTCAGCACCTCCTTACCCCTGATCAAAAGAATACAGCTGATTGCATATATTTGACTTGAGGATTTTCGACAGGGATGATCACTCTGGAAATAATTTTTGAAAAATGGTATTAATCAACCTAAACTAGGGCGAAATGAACAAATTACAGGTATGGATTGAGTTAGATTTCATCTATACCACAAAATTGTCACAATGCATTCAGTGAATTATTTAGAATTACGTTAATCTACCTACTTCTAGGTGCTAGGTCTTACCTAGTGCCTGTATTTGTGTATTCTGTGTTCTTAGTGTTTGTGATTGCTGGATTGTGCGACTCATAATGTCAACTACTTTAGTTAGGACTTTATTTCAATGGAGGGATTTAAGATTGTGCATTTAAACACTCGTAGCATGCATAAAAAGAAAGATCTTCAAGAAACTGACAGGTACAGATATAGTAACAATGTCGTACACTTGGCTGTATGACGATGTAGATGCTAATTTGGTGTCATGGAACGGGAACTTGTATAGGTAGGACAGAAAAGGCAAAAAGGGTGGTGGACTTGCAGTCTATATCAGACATGAACTTGCCCCTAGTACCAATGTTGTTCAAAGAGAATCAGAAATGGTGATGTAGAATGTTTGGTTTTAGATATCAAAATATCTGGTAATAAAACAATGACACTAGCAACAGTCTATCGTCCTCCATCAGGTAAAATTGTTCTTTGTAGGATATATGGCGTACACAAATTGATTCACCAGTGCACTAGGCCGTATAAAAAAAGAGTTTCTTGTTTCTAGACAATATTATGACTTCCTATGACTATACACTGCTATCAGGCACTTTGAATTTTATGGTCAGTGATCATTTACTTGTATATTGTGTTAAAACTAAACAGAAAAGTGTTGTGACAATCAAAACAATTATTACCCGCCCTTACAGAAATTATGATGAGGAATTGTTTCTTGACTGGTTGGCTGAGGCTGATTTGGGATGATTATTATCAAATTGGCAACCCTAGTGATGCTTGGATGTTTATTCAACGACAAATAGAGAGTTATTTAGATAGTGTGTGTCCTTTGGTCAAAATGGTTGTCAGAGGAAATAGATGGATGAACGCTGATATACACAGTTTAATTCATGAGAAGGACATATGTGTCTCACTTTTTCTCAGAACCAGGGAAGAACAATATCTCATAAGAGCTCGTTGTTTGAGGTGTAGGATTAACGTTTGCTGTAGATATGCCAAGGCTGACTATGTTAGACAACAATTGGAGGATTCTGAGAAGAACCCGAGAGATTTTGGTGTAACATAAATTCTGTTTTGAAACCTTCAAGCGACAGCGATCCTCCTTTGCTTATTGGAGAGGATAGTGAGATTAGAAGCAATGCTGATTCTGTTGATTATATTAATAAATACTTTGCGACAATTGGGAGTAAACTAGATAGTGAATTACAGTCACCCCCAGCTCAGTCAGCAAATGCTCACATAAGTAAGGTATCAGATGACAATCCTAGCCTTGTAGTCTCTCAACAGGAGGTTGAATACCTGGTTAATGAAATAAATATAAATAAAACGGTTAACAGTGAATATTGAAAAGACGAAGACATTATGGTTTGGTTCGCATCAAAAGTTGCCGAAATTGTTTTTTAGGCAGCTTTAAAATGGCTGGACTAACTTTAGATTCGGTGTTGGATTATACATATCTTGGTATACACTTGGATCGCTATTTAACCATGGAGAGATCTTGTAATGAAGAATGTCTTTCTGCGTGTTAACAATAAGCTTTTTAGACTTGCCAAATTACGTCATTTGCTGACATTAAGAGTTTCAATCTTGGTTTATAAAACAACCATATTAAGTTTGTTTGATAACTGTAGCTTTGTCTATTCTGGTTGTAGTAATGATGACAATCTTGTTAAACTCAGCGCCTACAGAATCGAGGGCTTAGAACCTGTTACCGGTATAATAGAGAGTACCTATCTGTTGAGGAATTATACCGTAGGAGTGAAGTGCCTTATCTGGATCACAGACATGACGAGATGCTGCTTGTTTTAATGTATACATATTCCAGAGACTTATCTATTAGAGGAGCAGCACAGGGGGGCCCTCTGGTGTCATTTAATTCGTAAGATTACTGATAGCTATAAGTTGTTTTTTTTTATGTTGTCCACTGTCTCTGGGTATGGAAAAGTAATGTTTGACCAATGAAAGCTCGTGCAGTCACTGAGAAATCTGCAATTCTTTACAACCACCTCTTGAAATTTTAGCCTCGTTTTTAAGAGCTAAAATACACATTGGTCTACCTGTTCTGGCACTAATATTCATCTTACAACAATTCTAATGCTACCTACCCCCCCTAAATTGGATCCAACGATCACATTGCAGCCAACTATTTGTTGCTAGGACAAGCGGTTACCTAGCAACAGTTGATTTTAGCTAGCAACGGACCCTTTCCTGAGACAAAGAGACCTTTCCTAGGAATGACTTACAGAACGGAGATCATGACTATTGCTTCTCATTTTGGTATTGAGAGGGTCCATGCCATTGTAGAAAATGTAATATTGTACCAAAACACAGTGTGCTAATCAGGGAATGTAGAAAAGAGATGATATAGCAAGCATAATGAAAACATGCAATTTAAGCATTATCTTCTATTGGAAAAAATATTATTTAATGGATAATTGTAGTGTGCCTTATATCCTCAAAAACATCTGAGCCTTTACTTTACTCCTAGAGCTGATTGCCTAGCAACAACAAATTTACTTAGCAAACTATATTGAGAAATATATTCATAAAAAGACATTTGGATTTGATGAGAACTAAGCATCCATGGACTCAATGTATTTGAAAACAATTATACCTCAAAATACCCCCCAAAATAGGAAATAATTATATTTAAAAATTGTGAAGTTGGTTATTGTTTAGAAAGTACTAGCTTTTGCATAGCAAGTAGCCTACCAACTGACACACAGATGCTCCAGAAATGAAAAGATATCTGTCAGGTATTCTAGTGATCACAGGGGCTTCTAACTAAAGATGTCTATTGCTGGGCAAGAGACATCATGAGTATTGTTTGTAAGCCAACCACATTCCAAGGACCATGTGATAGCCAAGTTCATGTACATGTGTATAATATAAATGTAGATCCAATGAGATGAGATTCAAATATTAGTAAGCTATATTTGCTTGAAATATATGATCCTATCATAAAATGTCCCCGTAGAAAAAAAAAGAAATCACCCAGCTACTTATTTCCTTTTTCTATTTTGGAAAATAATATAAACCATACCTAGCGGCCTAAAAATATTAGATTACTACTATTCTATAGTATGGTACTCCCAATTATAAGCTGGACCCTGAGTCAAAGTAATATACTTCGAGCTGCAGCCAGAGCCTGAAATGACCTATAAGCTACATCTTATACAGGGGCTTCATACAAGTTCTGCAGACTTAAATACAAAATCAACTGTCACTACTTTGGCTCAAGATACCATTAGCAAAGTATCATTGAAAGCAGCTTATGTATCGGGTTGAGGTGACAGGTCAGTCTGTGATTTATGTGCATCTCATACGAGTCTCAGAACACAGATGATATCTTAATATTTCATTGGGTGTCATTTTGTAACCTGCCATACCTTAGTAATTGTTGTTATGATAAGTGTGACATGAAGTCTATGTGCTTGATTACCCACTATCAGTGGTATCATTCCATTCCTGTCAAGGAAAAGTCAGGGAATTCTACCAACATTAACATGTCAAGTCAAGTCGCTATCAAGAGCTATATTAACTGTAGATCCAATCGGCCACAAGGCATATACCAGTGTATACAAAGTCATATCAAATATACAGACTGATTCAAATTACCTACTGATAATGATCAAAGCTCTCCCACCAAAATGGTAAGGCTAAAATTAAATATTGCCCCTATGTGCTGTTACATGCCATCATACATAACACATAATCACCATCTTGAACTCTCTCATTCTAAAGCATACAAAGAATATCCTGGGTAATCTGAAGCTTGGTAAATATCTTGCTTCTAGTATGTAGAACTACCTATTAATTAATCCTTTTGAGTGATATTTAGCAACATTATTAGAATAAATTAATGACCAAGGATTAGAATAATAGGAATGTAACAAGAAGGGACTCCTTATGTACCTAATACTACCATAGAATCATTTGTAAATAGCATGGCTTCTACATGAATCCAATGCTTAGAGTATTGGTCTGTGACTTTGGGTGTGTGTAGAGGGTGATGAAATTGCCTCCTAAATGGTCATTCAATGCCTTCATATGTCATTCTTCTCCAATGAAATGCTAGTCAGTCCTTTAGCAAATGCTACATCATGCCAACCCTTCCAAGTATCTCAGTACCAACTGAGAAGGTGGAGTGTAAAAATGAATGTTCAAATGCAAAAGCCTATCATGAATGTACATGTGGCAATGCCCTGAAATATGTAGGCTATAGTAGTTCCATTACTTCACTTTGAACATATCTGGATAGAATGTTAATTGTTATATGGATGTTTTCCATCATCTAGATGATGATCACTGGTGACAGACAGATGGTCTATGTCTTTTTAACTCTTTCCAGCCAGCTAGTGCATTAATGCACTACCTGGTCAAATACAGCTAGTGCATTAATGCACTATGAGGAGAGCATTTATAGTATCTAATAGCATTATTCTGGGCCCCGTAAATAATTATTTTCAATAAGTAATGCCAGGTATCATGGTATCATATCAAAGGAAATTACATACAGATTACAAATCCGTCATTTTTGTATACATTTCTCAAACATTGGTTCTATTCTCGAGGTCACACTTACACCATGTATCAATATATATTCACCCGGGACCTCAATCTGCTGTATTTTAGGGACTTTTGACAATGATAGAGCTGGCTGGAGAGAGTTAAGAACATATATATGGCCTAAAATAAAGTCCTAGCTAATGTCTTGTAACATGACATTCCAGCAAGGAGAATGATCCCGGGTAGGGTCTTTTGGTTAGTTTGCTAGGCACTTTCATATGGCTGGTAGTTGTGGCCTTATAGCTGAGTCCTATCAGTAATGTTCTGGAAAAGTCCACTTCTGCCAACAGAAGTGATCTTATAACGCAGCTAATTCACCATTGACAGAATGATGATAGCAATTGCAAGATCCATGTAATCACAGTTATCTGATGCTGTCGGATCAAGCTATAGTTTCCTCAGTAGAACTTCTAGAGAAGGTTTGTGACAGAATAACCATTACACATTATATTTAATTCTGGTCAAAATCTATATAATATCATAAATAACATAATTTATAGTAATGCTACTTAAGGGCTGTTAAAATATTATGTTACATAATTTTGGCTACTTTTTGACCCCCCTCCCCCCTTGTAACAATATGGGGCTTCTAATCAATATTCCTAAATTTATTTGATCCCTCTCAATTTAACAAGAATTATAAGATCTCTAAAAACACATTAAAATGCTTGTAAATTGACAAATTCGCAATGTGATGTATTCCTCATTTTTATTATGTAACACTTGGGCAGACCCCCCCTCCCCCTGTAACAAAGTGTAACAAGCTTCATGACACCCCCTCCCCCTTCGGTGTTACATAATATTTGAATGGCCCCTTAGCAAATAATTAATTGCTAAGACATAAACAGGTCTAGCAATAAGGCTTTGTCAGCAGTGGGAGAGAGTAGACACAACTTCAGATTTATTTTCTTTATAAATCGATGGGTTCCATAATCATGTTTTCATATCTGAGTAGTTCTCAGTTGGTGAGCCACTTGCTAAACAAAAGCTAGCAAGGTTTAACCACTTGCTAAACAAACTGCCAACTCTTTGAGTATTGAACAACTATCTGACACATTTCCTATTAATTCAGGGATATTTCTAACAAGATCTACTCAGTTCTGAATAAATTGAGTCCAATGATGGTTAACTCTCTTCACAATAATACATATTTGTCTATGAACAAGCTCCTCTGTATAAGTTGTTATGTAAATTTGTTGCTAGGGAATCACTGCCCCACAAGTAGAGTAAAACCTCAGATGTATTCTCATTTCATCATTTTCAGGATATAAGACACACTACAATTGTCCAGTAAAGAATATTTTGCCCATAGAGGATAATGCTGAAGTCGCATGTTTTCATCATACTTGCTATAGGCTAGGTCTATCTTTTTTTCTATATCTTCTGATCAGCACACTGTATTTTGGTACAAAATTGCTTTTTTACAATTGCATGGAGCTCCTGAATAGCGAAATGAGAACCGGTATCCATGATCGCCATTCTGTACATCATTCCTAGGAATGGTCTTTCTTTGTCACGGAAACGGTCCGTTGCTAGCTAAAATCAGCTGTTGCTAGGTAACTGCTTGTCCTAGCAACAAATGGTTGGCTCCAATGCGATCGTTGGGTCCAATTTAGGGGGGGTAGGTACCATTAGAATTGTTGTAAGATGAATATTAGAGCCAGAACAGGGTGATAAATATGTATTTTAGCTCTTAAAAACGATGCTAAAATTTCAAGAGATGGTTGTATAGAATTGCAGATTTCTCAATGACTGCACAAGCTTTCATTGGTCAAAC
The DNA here is from genome assembly GCA_949317995.1 of Acholoe squamosa. Classification (NCBI taxonomy): domain Eukaryota; kingdom Metazoa; phylum Annelida; class Polychaeta; order Phyllodocida; family Polynoidae; genus Acholoe; species Acholoe squamosa. The sequence continues at coordinate 56,180,085 of OX439046.1, forward strand.
ATCACTTTTCTATACCCAGAGACATTGGACAACATAAAAAAAACAAGTTATAGCTATCAGTAATTTTACGAATTAAACTCCTAAAATATGGCTCTTTTGAAGGACTTGCTGATCTACTATATGCTTAATCTATGATGTGGTGAACGAGTTACCAGATCGAATGACAAGGTAACATTCCTTGTGAAACGCCCGAAGCTGACCACTTATAAGCGATCTCCTTTGTACCATGGTGCTGACATCTGCTCCATGTTAGGCTCCTGGTATCATCACAGTGAGACAAAATCAAAATTTAAGCAAAGGATAAGAAGGCTCGAAAACCTCCGAGTGGTTAATGATGATTCTGATGATTCTGACCAGGACTCTGTCGAAGTATTGCACTTACCAGCGATCATGATTCTGATACGGATTCTGAGTCTGAGCCGTAGCTTGATATTGAGATCTTGTCAATCGTAACAGGGGAACTAAGCTGTGCTCTGACTGGATTGACAGAACCGCTTATGTCCCCTTACCAATTGTTATTAGTAAGATTATAGAAATTTTGATGATAATTTTATGGATTGTGGAAAAGTGCTCTGACTGGTGAAATGCTATATTCTGGCAGACATTAGTATAGTAGCTAAATGGACATGGGTCGTAGTTTTCATCTCTACTCCTCGGTTTTTGTTTTCAATATTGATATTGATGATTGATGATATTGATATTGATGATATGTCAGGGTATTGATACTATGAATTGTCTGATGAATTTGATGCCTTCTTCTCAAAACAAGTTCTATGAGGTAATTACACATTGAGTGTGCGAATGCAAATTTCCAGTCCTTGTAATACCAAAATTAATACTTGACTGTATTGCAAAGTTTTATTGTGAGTCGCTGTTATTTTAGTAACCCTGAACACTATTCTCTGTCTTGGCCTGTTTACTATTTGTCTTGTATGTTCTTAGTCTGTATGTCTTCATTATTTCTCATTTCATTATACATTGTGCATATCTCACTGTGTTGACTTTAAATGTGTTCATTTTTGTAAATTACTGAGATGAGATTGTTCTCTGGATACTATATGATGAGGTAGAATTTTCAGGATTGTGGAATGCGTCTGATATAGATGGCTTGTTTGAAACGTTTGTAATTCAGTTGAGTTTCATTCTCCACAGATCTGTATTTTGTGAGAAGCCCAATAAATCTATTTCTAAAACTTGAAAAAAGAAGTTCTGACAATGGCTTTCCTATTCTATTTCTCCCAAAAGAGGAGGTACCTCATATTTCGAGAAGTTTCTTTGATACTTCCTTGCAGGTGAAAGTGTCCTAATGCAAAGTCGTTTTGAAGAAATCAGAATAACAGGGAATAAAGGTGCTAGCTGAATGATAAGAACAGAATTGAATTGGTACATTATGAATGCATTTTATTGTGAATAGATGTTATAGAGAATATTACAGATACAACAAGGCTATCTGGTACTGACCTCCATCTTTATGCTGATACGCATATGAATCATATTGGCGAAATAAAAGTGTGACCAAGCTAGTGCCGGGATCATTTTTCGTTCCTTAAATTACTTCATTAATAAATAATTCCAGTTTTAATGCTACACTCATTTTAACACCCTTGAAACTATTTGAAATGTCTGAAATAGATGTTACAAACTTGTCATAATCTTCTGAGTGCATATAAAGTCAATGGTTTCACCTTTCAATGCCACATAGTGCCAAAATACACTATGTCACATGCCATTATGCCTTACATAAGTTAATGTATTGGTTGAGTGTACCGGTAATCTAATAAATATTATTTAACTGTTGATAATAATTTACATATGTGACAGGATCTGCAAAAAGGGCCCTTAATGCAGGGTGCATTAAAGTCCCTATTCCCAGTACATGTCACATATTAAAAATGTGTACCAGTAGTATAGTAAATAGGATTTAAACGTTGATAATAATACATATTAATAAATGTGGAATAAGGAGAAGACTATGGGTTTGGTGAGAACTGACTTTGTCAATATCAATCCTATACATGCCAACCAACCGCCAAACACAATGTTAAAACATTCCACATTAAATCATTACATCCAAAGCTAACAAACTATCGTCTCATAATATCCTGAACACTCAGACCTGCTTTTTTTTGGATAAAGTTGCACCTCCATGACTAAGGGAATGAGTTGAAACCCTATGGGATATACCACAGTGTAATGCAACAGTTTTTAACCTCATATTCACATAATGATACTGCAAAGGTCTGGCATCGATGGAGAAAAGAAACCTGCTGTACTTGCAGGTTTGTACACATCTTTTGATATACCTAGCTGGACATAGGTCTGAACTATCATCCCTCTTGAGATACATTACATAGGAATCCTTACCAAAATTGGTCTGTTTTAGATGAGTTCACTTTAATTTCTATACAATCTGTTGAAACCCTAACAATTTTTCGCAAAAAGTTATGAGAAGAACGAAATACATGTCCTATCCTGAACACATCTCGGTAACATAACAATATTGCAGAGCAGAATACTACATCTTCAGCTAGGTATATCAAAAGCGCTTCGGATCCGTATCATTCCAAGTACCATACAAATAATCTTTACCGAACCAAGCACCAAAACCCTGTATTGAGGAGTCTGAATACATAGGTGTAGACTCATTGTCGTTAAGAATAATGTTCCTACAATTGAACACTCTACAAAAATCCTTCCACAACATCAAGACTTTTTTGGGTTTCATTATCCAATTTTATCACACCTCTATTTCTAGCCTTGGCACAAAGATCAAATACCCTCCTACTAAATGTTCTACCACCCTGAACCACTTGTGAACAAAAGGACATTGGCCCATCAATTTTTTGAAGGATTTTCTTTGAGACAAACTTCTTCCCCAAACACTCATCCAGTGCTAGATCCATCTTGTCCAATTTCTTTTTTGGCAAGGATAGTTCCATTTTTGTAGAATCAATAGTTATACCCAAGAAAACACATGTTTGACTTGGTTCAGTTACTTTCTCTTTGGACACAATGAAACCCATATACTCCATACATTCAATAAGAATATTTCTCTTATGTGGACATTCATCTTCAGTCTTAGCAATGATAATAAAATCATCTAAATAATTAACTATCCTATCGATACCATAAAGTCTAGCTACAATAGTTAAAAAATCAGATATTCTATTAAATATATGCGGAGCACACTTTAACCCAAAAGTCAAGCGACTACTCTTATAGAACCTGTCTCCATCACCAAAATTTCACCTGAAACCTTGATAACCAACATGTGGACCATAAACACTGATACTCATATAAGCAGATTTTAAATCTACAACGCTCATGATTATAGTCATACCTGTCTAATTGACATGTTACCATATTTATAGAGTTATATGAGAGTACACTTAGGTTTGTCGGCAGTTTCAGTTATTAAACCCTGGCACAATACATTCAGAATAATACCACACATCTCATTATAGAACCTACCTTCTGCAATTGACTTGTAATTTTTACAATCATAGCTCGTATCACATTCTGGATCAACTATTTTAAATCCCTCAGTGAATCCACACCATAGAAAATCAGATTCTATCTGGTTTATATTAAAAAGGTCTGACTGCCTAAGGAAACCAGCTAGTCTGTAGGGTAAAATCTGAGCTTTTCGACCATAAATAAAATGCTCACACTTACATACACCATTTACACAACTTTCATAGACCCTGATGCTAGGTCTGTTTACACACTCCACTGTATATGGTGGATCAACTTCGCAATGAACTGGGCTATTATGTGTTATAAAAAGATTCTTGTTATTTTTACAAGACTATCATCATTATTATTATTCTCACCCGAAATGACCAAAACGGGGGGCTTAGGAGGATCACACATACCTCACAAATGTGACGATATCTACATGGATCCTCCCTGCAACCTTCAGCCCTACTGAATGCATAACATGTGCGGGTCAACTGCTTTGACTTGAAATTTTTAGGCTTGGTTAAATACCGGGGAAACCCCATGGGTATCCTCGGGGTTCCTGTATGTCACGTGGTCTGATGTCATGTACATGCGGAAAATCCCTTTTGGTCGCCATTTGCAAAAAAAAAAAGCACGATGTCTTCTTTTGAGGTAAGTTAATCAATGATTTTATTTCAAAACAGGGGTTTTAAGTCAAGCTATGTGTAATGGAAGAAGGAGAGCTTAACTATATTTCGTCCTGGGCATTCACATCTGTTTCTTTCTTACATTAAAGCCTGTGCTAACAAATTGACTAACTTGCTATCTCCTGTCTGTATTTTTTTTTTACCAGTTCTGAAGTAGAGGGAAAGGCTTTTATTTTTTTTTATATTGAACGTGAGTTTTCCAGCAGGCATGTCAGTCTTCATGTTCTTGTCGGACATCAGATGTTATCTCGTCTCCAAGGTTGTATATTTAATTAAAAAGCAGTCTTCTTAGGGGAATTTAAATAACTAAGGAATTTCTGTGTTACTGTTCTTTCACAATCACTGACAGTTTATTGTTTCTCTTTTTTTCAGGGAGAAGAGGAAGATGGGGATTTCCTCTCCCCCGAGATGTTCGAAGGGGATGGAGGCCAACAGGCCATATCGTACATGACTTCTCTCCTTTGTAGAGCTATGAATCAGAACAAAAAAGATATATCGGCCAAGAGGCAAAAGGGGAAGGCCCCCAGCTCAGAACACCCGTCCCATGGCGACTTTGTTCCTCCTGCACCTGGGTTATCTCGTTCCCAGGAAAAAGACTCAGACAACGATCCCACTTATTTCCCTGCCTCTTCTGGTAGAGGCAGCAGGGGAGCCACCCATAGCAGGAGTAGGGGCAGGGCCAGAGGGAGGGGACGTGGGGGGGAGCAGGAACCAAAACTGACTTTGATGCAATAGCAGCCTCTTTACTGAGGGCTATATCTCAAGGGGGAACATGTCAGTTTTCCTCCTTAGGGAACATATCTTCACAGTCTCGCCCCTCAGAGGAAGAAGAAGTCGATAAGTGCTTATCCGAGGAATCCTCAACCTCCTAACCTAAAAGCAAAGGGAAGTCCAAGTCACCTAGGAAAAAATCACTCTACTGGCAACCTGATGAAACTTGTGCATTAGTCCATGGCGCTAACCACCTAAAACCTGTTCTCAAAGGAAAATTTAAGTTGTATGCTGATGGAGTCACCCTAAAAAAGCTTGCATGGGAAGAACTCACTGGTAAGTTGAAACGTACAATTTATTTTGTTATCTTTTTTTGATATAATCATTTGGCCTTATCTTTTTAGCTCGAAATTCCATATATGAAATCAAATATTATTTCTTTGTTGTTCCTTTTCCTTATGTATTTTCATCCCACATCTTACTTTGTGATAGTTTTTTTTTATTTAATTTTCATGATTTGTGACAGTTTATGTCTGCTTTCTTTTAAGATTACGTTAATGCTAACGGGGAAAAAAATGGGACGGCGAGGGGTGCAAAAGCAAAGTAACCTATTATTCCCAACATGCAAAGCGGAAGGTACGTTTGAAATCCTCATTTTCTTAAACTTTTTTCTTCTGTGTTTGTTTTTAAGTATATTAATTAAATTTAATGTCTTGAAAAAATTCCTTTTTTATTTTTTCTTTCTTTCGAATTTATTATTATTTTTCTTTGAATATAGTTTTTCCTCCTTTCTTTTTTCAGCGTCAGGACATAGATGCGCGGTACAAAACAGGGAGCGGCCAAAAGGACAATTCTGATTACCTCACAGACCTGGAACAAGCTGCTTGTGACTACTGTGGGACAGAGGTTATTCTTGGTGAGTCTCACCTCTCTGTTGAAAGGGTTCATTCATATGTTTAAACTTGTTATACTATATCTGATATTATTCTGTATCATTTTAATACATTCTAACATAAGGAAAGACAGGGAGCAGACTTAAGGAATTGTCAAGTAAAGGTTATGCGTTTCCCACATATACTATTATTATAATATGGTCATGAATTATTTTGTTTGGTGTCATTTTCTCTTTTTTTTCTGTCATAAAAGGCATGCAGCCACCTGATCTAAAAGGGGGGGACCCTTCTGAGAGAGACATCCAGTGGTCTTGTTATGACCCTCACCGGCCTTCTCGTGTCGATTATGAGAACATGAAGATGCCTTCAGATTCACTCTCCGCTGCTTTGATGGGTCAAATGCTGGACAGCATCGATGGAGGTGGGTACCATATGGATGAAGCTGCTTTTAAAATAACTGCTTTCAAATACCTTATTTCTCATCTTCATATGAATTTATATGGAGAATAAAGGTTTTTCTGTCGATTGAAATCATATTTCCTTGATGCCCTTCATTTTTTTTCTCTTCTTTTTTCTTTTCAGTTCCTATCCTGGACGACGGGGAGCCAGACACTATTTCTAGAAGGGGAGTCTTCCAACAACTTGACTCAGCATAACAAAAGAGACCCTGTCTCTTGCCCGTCTGCAACTGGCCAGTCTTCTATTCTTAAACCAAGGGTATCTACTGGGTATATGTAAAAAATATGTAATTTCTTCAACAAAAAACTGTCTTTAGAGAAGGAGAAGAAGGCTCAACTGGAGTCCAAGTGTCCACCCTAGTTACAGCCGATCAGTCAAAAGAGAAAGAAAGAGAGGAGCTTCAGAAAAGATTAGAGGACATAAAGAAAAAGAATGCTAACAAAAACAATCAGGGGAAGAAGACCTCCGCCGCTGGTCAACGTCCTGAGACGTCAACTTCAAGCTCTTTTTCAAAGCCCTCTTGTTCTACATCTAAGCCGTCTAAATCAGCAGGCTTTTCCAAGGCATCTTCATCAGTAGGGGCTTCCAAGCCTTCTTCATCCGCTCGGCCTTCAAAGACCTCTTCAGCTCATTCTTCTCTACCCTGTGCCTCTCATCTCTTACCTGACCCACTGTTAAAAGCCACCCAAGGAGAAGAAGAAGACGACGGACAGGAAGAACCTTCTCCTGTTTTTCAAGGGAGGAGGCGGAGGAGGGCAGATTCCTTTTCTGGTATTTTAAATGCGACCCCACCTGTTCTCGAGCATGACGATGATGACTTGGATAAAGAACTAGAGAATGAATACAACAAAGGGCCTAGTCTAACAAAACTAGAAAATCCAGCAAAGAAGGCCAAGCTGTACACCGAAGAAGAAGTCCAGGAACTTATAGCTGCCTCAAAGAAAGATTCGGACATCAAGACTAGTACCCCATTGACTAATAAATCGCGAGAAATAAAAAAAACTCCTGCTGATAAGACTTGTGGAGGGAAAAAAAAGATAAAGCTAACTTCACAGCTACACGTCGTACATCCCCCCGTCTGCAGGCCATGAAGACTATGGAAGTCTTAGATGAAATAGCTTCTACTTCGAATGTGTCTTCTAGAAAAAAAACTGTTTGATTCAGGATCCAAAAAAAAAAAAACATGATGAGGAAAACATATCCAAAATTAAAATGCCCTCTTCACCAACTCAGTCTGAAATAGAAGATGTGACATCAAGTGCAGGAATAGACACAGGTAACGGAAGTTCTATTAAGATGTACTATGAAAGTTCACACTGTGTGACAGAGGAACTGAAGAGGACTGGCGTAATCGGCCGTTAGGATATCAGAAGATATGCGATATTCCACTCAAGATTTGGTTTTATCTAATAAAAAAATGATATCCTCATATGACAACTTCTGCAAGCATGTGGCGGAATCAGCGACTGCCATACATTCAAACACCAAGTTGGTGTTAGATAAGTTGGATGAGTCTGCGGGCAGATCGACTGGCACTGTACAAGAGCTGTCTGCTTCCTTCCTACAGACACAAAAGGAAACTATGGAAGGATTAGAATTAGTTCAAGATAAATTTATTGAAAGTCTGGTGAAAAGACAAACAAAAAATGCACAGTCTGTCAATAATATGACGGATGCTTTAGACAAGCATTGTAAGTCAGTGGAAGAAGCTCAGGGAAAAATAAGTGTGGGGGTATTGTCCGTGGCAGACAGTATGGCTATACTTATTGAGAACATGAACCAGCTGGCCTCCAACCAGAGGGCTTTAAACCTGTGCAACAACTCCTCCTTGAAGCTAGTAGACAATACAGAGCGAGCTCTTGATAGAATAGTAACTAACCTGGAGAAACTGGCAGATATACAGGAGAAACTGAACAAGGAATCCGTGGCCAGAACTCTTATTGAAAGTGAGTCAACTAAAAAGTCAAGCGTCTTAAATCATTCATCTTATTTCCTTATGAAAAGCTAAACGAATAGGGAGCATGTAATAATTATTTACTAACGTTTTTCACATAAAAGTGGAGGTGGACATGTTATGACAATGCAATACAATGCAGCTCGTAAATGTACAGTTTAAGACATGATAGGGGGGTCCGTATGTGTGTTAATTAAAAAAAAAATTAGTTTTATCTTTTCTTCATTTTAGACAAATAAATGAAACTGTCTGTCATTCAATTCAACAGTGGGACGTCCTTTGGTTAAACCTCTGGCACAGGAGGAACAGGAGGAGCCCCGTGAAGATGCAGAAGTGGTTCCAGGATCTCCAGTTCCAGAATCTATTGTATTGTCTCCTGGTACGAAGGATGCTTGCCCGGACAAAGCTTTAGACAAAGGTATAAATACTTTCTACTTTGTGCTTTACAGTGTAATAATAACCTATCACTACCAACAGAGAAGCATGTATGGGGCAGCATGTGGACAATTGCTTTCTTGATAAGCTTTTCCAGCATGTACAGCATGTGTGTGTAACATAACTAACCCTTTACTTTATTTGAAATCAAAGTAAATCACATGGAGATCAGGACGAAGAGAAATAACCTAACAAGAAACTTGGTTTGTAACACTAGTCTCTCCCTTTTATTGTCACAAAGCCCTGGAGACAGTAGAAAATGAGAAACCTACCTCAGAAGTAGATACTTTGGTTATATCTGCCTTCCTTACTCATCCGAACCCTCCTCCTGGTAAATTGAGAAGAGTTTCAATGAAAGGAAATATCTGTCTGGGTTTTCATATGAAATAATTTGCTCATTTTTACCTTTTTTGTTCATATAGTCTTACAGCCTTAAATTTTACGGTATATCATTATGTAGAAATGAAATAATATTTTTTTATAAGTATTTACTTTTTTATTTTGGATCTTCTTACAGTTGGAACAACCCCTCCTTATCAAACACGGGATGAGGGAAGCCCCTGGATACTTTTCGACCTCGAAGAGGGCCAAAGAAAATTAGCTATTCCCGGCGAAGGTAAGCATTATTTCATTTTTCATGAAAGAAAGGGAGAGATAAAATCTTGGATTTAAAATAAAACGTGTATCAGTGTAAAATCTGAAAGGGAGAAATTTATTCACTTGCTGGAAAATTGTAGTAATTTTCCTCTTTTCCTGTAAAGTATACCCTGCTGTCAGCCACAAGCCTTCTTTTGGTTTATTTAAGAAGCCTGTTTTGATTTGGATACTGGTAAGAGGTGCGGCTTATGTGAGAAATTGTATGGTAATTTTGTTTTCAGCTATTAACTACATAGATCCTCCCCCATTTTTCAGTGCTGCACAAGGACGAGTTTGTCATCGTCACTAAAGATGGCACTAAGGAAGTAGAAGGAGAAGTGGAAAACCCTGAGGTTATCATGGAGGAAGGCGATCACCAGAAGGAAGCAGCTTCAGAGGCAGCTTCAGAGGCAGACACAGAAGCTTCTGAGAAGGATGAAGGGCAAAACAAAAAGAGAGGTGTACCTGTGAAAAGATCCTCAAAAAGCAGGAAGGCTACCAAAAAATATAATGACTAATGTTATGTTGTCAAGAATTGTTAACAGACTAAGAGTTAGAATAGGTAATTAAGCACCAAAAAAACTATATACATCTATATACAAGAAAGCTGTCTAGGTCCATTTTAACTTTCAATGCAGATAGTTAGCGTCATAGTATTCCTCTATCAGTGCGTTCATCTGGTCCAACAAAACAGCTAGCTGAGGTGCCACTTGTGGGTCTCTGTGGTCAGTACACTGTAGTCCCTCCTGTGGGAACTCTTCCTCCTGGGGAGTGGGTTGACCCTCTTCCGCCTCTGTCTCATCTATATCTTCTTGGACGAAGTACTTGTTGACGAACGTAGACCGCAGATTGTGGAAGGCCACACGTTCTGTTGGTCTCCTCTGTTCAGGTTGGGGAACAGGGTTTCTGATCCTGCGGAAGCTGTCCCTCGCGAGGTAATCGGGCAGAAGATGGACCTTAGCCGCTTTAGCACAATTATGCAGAGCCACATAAGTCTCTATAATGGCTCCTGCTGTAGGAGGGTCATGGTAGAGGTAACCCCCACTGCTGTTGAGACACCTGCAAGAACCAAAAAGAATGTCAGTCAAGATTCCATGACAATTGTTTCAAATCCAATAATAAAATCATGAAATGTACTTTATTTAGTATATTTTCTTTCTTTATAATTATATATGGTGTTATAAACGAAATAAATATAATAATCTGAGCTCTAAGGACTCACCTCCACCTCTGCTTTAGTATCCCTATTGTCCTCTCCACAGAAGACCTTGTTTTCCGGTGCCATTTGTTGTAATCGATGTCGGATTGAGTCTTCTCATATTTAATGGGAGTCAACACATAATCAGTCAGAACATACCTGAAAAATAACAATAAAATTATTTTTTTCTCTGTTAAGTCAAGGCTCACATTGGTTTCAATAGGATTTAAAAAAATAGGTACATATGGACAACAGATGAAACTGAGAGAGTTTGGTAACCACAAAACTTACCCAGAGTCTCCTAGGAGGTAATATCCCCTGAAGTCTCCTCTCTCCCCGAGGAACTTGACCTGAGAGCCGTTCATGACATAGATATCGTTACAACTTCCAGGGTTTGCTGCATTAACATGGAAGATGAACCCATCATAGTCTGCGATGATCTGCAAATATATTTTAACCATGGTGAAGGACAGAAAAATTCCTTTGTCTTGCTTTTTTAAGTGCAATTAATCATAGTTCAATTACTTTAGCTGAAAGTTTTAATCACGTCTTTCAGAGTTTTTAACAGTATCTACGGATAAGTTCCTCTGAGGAAAAGGAAGTGGAAAACAACTCAGAACAATGCTGAACAAGACTTGAAATGATCCTCACCATAGCATTAATACTGTAATAGCCTTTGTAGCAGTAGAACTGGTTTTCGTCGTTCACCACACCTTTCGGACACAAAATAGGGATATGGGTCCCGTCTACCGTACCAAAGCAACGTGGCTTCTTCGACTTCTTATAAAAAACAGTTGCCTTGGCGTTCTTGTCGTTGAAGCTGTCTGGCCAGACCACGTAATCACTGATGTGAGGCCGGAAGTACTCAGCCACGTCCTTGACTGAGCATCCCACCACGCTTTTGCTTATGCCATGGCAGTCCCCTATTGTCTGGTATGTTGCCCCAGTGGAGAAGTACCTTAAGGCAACGCAGAACTGCAAATTGAAAGAGAAAGATGGGTGTAGGCCACTGACTAAATAACTAATTAACATGAAACAAGGCCTCCATTCATTATTAAATTATTCATGTGTTTTTCCTTTGATTCTAACTTTGATTGTTTTTCCTTTGATTCTAACTTTGATTGTGGCCCAAGTTCTCAAGCAAAGTAAACATCCAATATTGTTACACAAAGAGAAGGCTGAGGGTTAAAGGAGAGGGAGAAGGGGAGGACGTGCTTAAGCCTAACAAACTTACTCTTATCCTGTAAGGGACAGCATGTTTCCCCCTCAACTCTTTCACTTTCTTCGTGGAAACCCATTTCTCTGTAAGCATCCGTACCACTGGCTTGGTCAGTCTGTAACGCTGAACAAACTTTCGGTCTGTGAAGAAAGATAAGGGGTCCAGCCTCTTGTAGTATTCCCTTTTGGCTCTCTGTATCCATCCTATTGCCATGTTATTGAGCAGGTCAGAGCTGGTTCGAAATTGGCGACTTCCGGGTCAAGGTCAGAGGTCATAACCCCACAAAGGGCTCAGAGGGAACTTATGGAGACATACAGACGTTCTCGGGGTCCGCATGTGACATACGGTGGTCCCTATGATGTAAAAGAACATACGAGGGGGTACCCCACCATGATGTATTTGAGACTGTTCATACGTCGTTTCAAAGGATTTCTCGAAGTCCGTAAAATAGGAAAATACAGGTTTTTTTTCCATATATAAATATGGACCTCCGCATGTTGAACACGAAAGTCTGTATATATAAGGAAATACACTTAACTGAATTATATCATATACGGACATCCGTATATGATATACGGAGGTCCGCATGATAGGGAAAAACAGCCCCCTGGGGTCTATTCATCATATTGATATAATTCCATGTGCTGAGCTAAAGGAGGGATGGGGCCAGAGAAACAGGTGCTTGTGAGTGAGGTTCATGAATGACAAAATCTGAGTAATGTTACTTTTCTTTAAAGAAGTGGTTGGGAACAGGACATAAGTGGTTGGGAATGGGACATGAGTAATGGGGAACAAAACATAATCATTACAGTGACTAGGAGTAATTCAATGAATTAATATAATTCTAGGCAATCAGTGCATGGGAGAACAAAGGGGAGGGAATATGTGCCTTAGAGTGAGTTTCATGCATTGTAGAACTGAACAATGGTGTGTTATAAGAAGTGGTTGTGAACAGGACAAAAGTGGTTGTGAGCAGGACACAGGACACATGTACCATATGTATGTTGTGACTGATGAAGGGTTGCAGAGAATGAATGACCACAAAATCTCTATTTCTTTTTGTTTGAATTTACTTGATTTGCTCGTATTTCAATTTACATAGCGAAGACAGTAGTTCAATCATATTATAACAACCAGGTATATATTTGTCAAGGGTGTATCGACATATAATAGTTGACTTAATCAGTAAGATTAATGGATTGAATACAGTTTCTTAGTATAGACATATAAATAAATTTACCATCGAGCCAAAAGAAGGAAGAGAACCTCATCCCCACTATTACTAGTGTATGGGTTGATTTTCAGGTTCTACCTTACTTTACTAGATATTTTGAAAAATTTGACACAAAGTCACTCAATAATATAAACAAGAAGATTTTGAGGTCTGTGAAGAGCATATAATATAATCACAATCCCAATCAAAGGATAATTAATATAAGAAAATTTTCAAGACTAATCCTAATAAAATAATACAAGTCAGTTTTGAAATGTTCCAGGCTAGGTGCATTTCTTCTTCCCGTGGGCAGGGTATTCCAGCAGATGGCACCATAGTATTCCACACTCGTTGCATAAGATCTTCCATTTGGGGTTATAACCTTAACAGTAGGTGCATCATGGAGTCTAGTTCCTATATTTTGAGAATCACTGTAGTCATTACATCTTGATCTATTATACATGTACTTTACAAGGTGAATATATCTTTTATCAGTCAATAGATTACTTTTGGTCATATTGTGAATATCCCTAGTATTGGTTGGAAGTGGAACCTTTAAACATATTTTAATATAACGATTCTGAGCATATTGTAAGGGGTCTACGTATTTATCAAAGGTAGTACAAAAACATATATCCGCATAGTCCATATAAGGTAATATGGTAGTTTTATATATTTGTATCGATAATTTTACATCAAGAAATTTTCGGAGTAGACTGAGTTTGTAGGTCTCATATGCTATAGTTTTAAACTGGTTTGATAGATGTGTATTATAATTTAAAAGGGGATCGAGTGTCACACCAAGATACTTATAGCTAGGTACTACCTGTAATAACTTGTCATTCATTTGTATGGCAGCAGTCAAAGTATTGAGTTTCTTAGTGCTAGAAGAAAACATCATTACCTTTGTTTTTGCAACAACCATACTCCTTTTGGAATGACTGTCGCATTTCATGGAGTTTGTTTCTCTCGGTCTGAAGATCATCCATATAGGCTTTTTTCTTCAGGTCGAATTTTTTTCTTCATTCAAGAAGCTCATTTTCGAGTTGATCCTTTTCTGTGGCAACTTCATCTTTCGCCTAAGATAAAACATTTAATTTTTCGTTCAAGGCGACATAGGTGTCATTCATTAGGAAGACATCTGGTTGTTTTAGTTCCTCGCCTTCGGGTATGCTGTTTGTTGCATCACCTATGGCACTATAATCCAAGATTAGTAGACCTGGTCTTGGAATATCATGCGGTAGTTCTCCGAATATTACCCTCTTGGTAGGCATAGAAGCTTGATGTTCTGGGTTAGTGCTACCGCCAGGCTCCAACATCGAATTGCATAATTCTCCAGCGAGAGAATTGTCCTCTATCCGTCTCTGTATGGACTGATCCCTTCTAACAGAGTCTGGTATATTCTCCTCATTATCCATTTGGTAATGAGGACCGGATTGTCGCCAGGCTTAATATCCATCATCCTGGGGATTCGAATGGCCTTGTACCACAAGGGTACCATTTGCATTTTGCTGGACAGTTTCCTGTCCATCAGGGTTAGTCTGATTTAAATCATCTAACCCATGTGTCCTGTGACTTTCGTTTGGCATTATTAAAATTATTGTGTGCTGAGTAAATCACAGTTTTATCTGCAGAAAGCATAATTTTACATTTTTTTTATACAATTTATTGCATCATTTAAATATAGTAAGAAAAGCAAAGGGCCTAAAATAGAGCGCTGGGGTATGCCACAGACCACCCTCTCATTACTTACTACTGACCTGAGTTTGTTAGATATTAACTGTTTGGTTTGATATGGATAGATTAAAACCCCCATTCATAATTGTGGTTAGTTGACTTGTCAGTATTGTATTGGTCAGTCATCAGGACAGACACAATGCACATATAGATGGTCTGAACTTTCTGAAAAGTGAAAGAGTTAATATATGTTCCTAGTCCAAAATCAGTGTGGGGAGGTGAAGGCATTAGAAGCAGATGAAGGAAGCAAATAGAGAAAGGAAACTATTCAGCTTTCAGTTTGAAATTGATAGCTAAATATATGAAAAAAGTAGTATAGCAAACACATTGCTCTTATTATGGCGTTTTCACTTAAGGGTTAGTCTACAAAATAGCTGTTGAATTTCAGTGAATGTGTTAAGCTGAAAATATTTTAGTATATCATTTGTTACAGGGGTGTTATAATTATATTTATTTCATGTTGATATGCCCAAGATACTGACAGCCCATAGCCTTACCATTGCAGCTCCGTATCGCACACCCCCGTGCGATAACCCGCGAAAATATCACACGCCGAGGTCATGTGACCATTTGATGACATCATAGCTCCAAGATGGCGATGTAAACAATGCGCACGGGGAGTCATTCTGGTAAATTCTATTGTAATTCAGCAGTTTTAGATAAAATAACATGAAATAAATGCAAAGGCATTCTCGTTAAAGGAATGTTGGGGGGTTATCGCACTTGCCGATCAGTTGCCGCATCGCACTCCGCCCTGCGGGCGTCGTGCGATACGGCAACTGATCGGCGCGTGCGATAACCCCCCGACATTCCTCCAACTCGTGAACCTTTGCTTATGTATCATACACCACTGTGACCAGAATTGATATCTCCTTCAAATTGTTGCTAGGGACAGAATGACAATGGAACAAAAACATAATTTTTTAGCTTCTCTTTCTTTGAAGCTAAAAACATTTTTGGGAACGTTTATCTGAATGTCTCACATATTTCATATATATATATATATATCCATTTTACATTCAGCTCTCATTATAAGCATGGACACAGTAAGTCTTTCTCTTATCCCTAACCCCTTGTTTCAAACGAAGAAAATTCACTCCTATTTTTGAATTGGCAGCAAGTCAAATGCAAGTCGGCAACTTATTAGATCACTTTGTAAGAAATGATATCAATTTCACCAGAAACAATTGGAAAGACACCATCAAATTACATTTAATTTGTGTTCTCCAATCCCGTTTGTTTACTCACCAGGGCTATATTGATGAATCATGATGTGACATATACAGTAGTTGATGCAGCCAGGGCGAGTTACTCATAAGCATTACATTGATGCATTAGGATATGACATGTACACTAGTTGATGTAGCTAGGGTGAGTTACTCACCAGGGCTATATTGATGCATCACGATGTGACATATACACTAGTTGATGTAGCCAGGGCGATTTACTCATAAGCATTACATTGATGCATCACAATGTGACATATACACTAGTTGATGTAGCCAGGGCGAGTTACTCATAAGCATTACATTGATGCATCAGGATGTGACATATACTCTAGTTGATGTAGCCAGGGCGAGTTTCTCACCAGAGCTATATTGATGCATCATGATGTGAGATATACACTAGTTCATGCAGCCAGGGTGAATTACTCACAAGCATTGCATTGATGCATCATGATATGACATATACACTAGTTGATGTGGCCAGGGTGAGTTACTCACAAGCATTGCATTAATGCATCATGATATGACATATACATTGGTTGATGTAGCCAGGGTGAGTTACTCACCAGGGCTATATTGATGCTTCACGATGTGACATATACACTAGTTGATGTAACCAGGGTGAGTTACTCACAAGCATTGCATTGATGCATCATGATATGACATATAGACTAGTTGATGTAGCCTGGTAAGTTACTCACCAGGGCTATATTGATGCATCATGATGTGACATATACACTAGTTGATGTAGCCAGAGCGAGCTACTCATAAGCATTACATTGATGCATCATGATGTGAGATATACACAAGTTCATGCAGCCAGGGTGAGTTACTCACAGGAGCTATATTGATGCATCATGATGTGATATATACACTAGTTGATGAAGCCAGGGCAAGTTACTCACCAGAGCTATATTGATGCATCATGATGTGACATATACACTAGTTGATGTAGCCAGGGCAAGTTACTCACCAGAGATATATCGATACATCATGATGTGACATATACACTCTAGGTGATGCAGCCAGGGTGAGTTACTCACCAGCACTACATTGATGCACCATGATGTGACATATACACTAGTTGATGCATCCAGGGTGAGTTACTGACCAGGGCCATATTGATGCATCAGGATGTGACATATACACTTGTTGATGTAGCCAGGGCGAGTTACTCACAAGCATTTTATTGAGGCATCAGGATGTAACATATATACACTAGTTGATGTAGCCAGGGCGAGTTACTCACCAAAGCTATATATATGCATCATGATGTGACAAATACACTCTAGGTGATGCAGCCAGGGTGAGTTACTCACCAGCATTACATTGATGCATCATGATGTGACATATACACTAGTTGATGCATCCAGGGTGAGTTACTCACCAGGGCCATATTGATGCATCAGGATGTGACATATACACTAGTTGATGTAGCCAGGGCGAGATACTCACAATTATTATATTGATGCATCAGGATGTGAGATATACACTAGTTCATGCAGCCAAGGTGAGTTACTCACCAGAGCTATATTGATGCATCATGATGTGACATATACACTCTCGGTGATGCAGCCAGGGTGAGTTACTCACCAGCATTACATTGATGCACCATGATGTGACATATACACTAGTTGATGCATCTATGGTGATTTACTCACCAGCATTACATTGATGCATCATGATGTGACATATATACTCTAGTTATGCAGCCAGGGCGAGTTACTCACCAGGGCTACATTAATGCATCATGATATGACAGTTGTGGTGTAGTTACAACAAAATCTTTAAATAGTATTATATAGGGTGACCTGTCCATTATTGTTTGATGAGGATGGCTACTGTAGTGGCCTGTATTTGCGCCATGGTGCTCATTAATTTTGTTTCCACTGTACCCCCGGCGCTTATACAAGACATGCCACTTATTTGAATACTGTTTTCAGTGGTTACGAATAATTTCAGTGAACTTGTAACCCTGGCACTTATATGAGACTGGTGCTTATTTGAGACCCTGGTGCTTAAACAGTATTTTACGGTATTTTATACTAAGCTGTACACATTCAAATATATATTCTTCATATGTTCCTTTGTTCAGAATTTGGCCATTACAGGTTGATGTAAGATGTAAATTTCTGACGTCTGAGGTAAGAAAGCAATGGAAATGATATTTGTACTAAGCTGTAGGCTTCTGCTAACTACTCCTTTGTTCTAAATACTTTTATATAGTACTGACACCTGTATTTTAAGGGCATACAAATGCTCTGGTTGTGCTTCACAATAATGCTTAGCACAAGCTGGCCCCATCAGTCCTATGATAATTTGCATGGGTGGAGTTTATGTAATGTCAAAGTGATACATGGTAGAAGGTGTGTAAGTGGATGGTGGCTGAACATTTAAAGGCCAATCATGAGGCCAAATTCCACTGTGAAACTAAACCTTTTTTCAACTAGAGATTGCACTGGGTGTGCAGTTGCATCAGACTTACTCATTGATGATAATCATGTACTTTGTACTGGGAAAGGGGGCCTTATTGTACTCTGCACTAAAACCCCTTTAGCAGATTACATCAAATGATAATTTTGATAGTAGGGTCCACTATGCAACAGACCATACAACTCCTCCATGTGCATCTATTTTCATGCAACTAGCTCAAGATCGCACCCTATGTTGTGTAGTGGACCCGGGGCTATGCATTGATGTATCATGCTGATTGGTCCTCATGATACACCAATGAAGTGCTAGCGAGTGTGCTTACAGACACTTTATTGGTGCATCATGTCATGTCTGTCATTCCTGTACTACAGTCCTGGACACCATTTCCTAATACGCTATGACTGCTCAGCTTCAAGTCTTAGGGGTATAAAATCCCTCACATATGTAACGTTTTTTTAACAAACAGTCATAAAAGCTATTAAATATCATCTTATGTACATCAGATTTTATGTCCAAAATATTACAAAACATGCCTTAAGGTGTAGCAAAAATTAAATCCCTGCACCAAAAATATTTCATTACACCTCATCGCTAAATATGGAGTTCAGTGAAAGTTTTGAATATGTAGCCTAGCATTCTTAATTTTTTCCTCATACATTTGAAAATATCTAGATCTCTATTAAAAACACTCTCTTTTATCTAGAGTGTTACTTCTTTCGAAAAGATGTCACTCTTTTCCAATAATACATTTACATTCTGGTCCAGATTGGCAAAGGCACTTCTAAATACCAAAGAAGAAAAACGGATTTGGATAGAGCAATACTTTTAAACATCACAGATCATCTGCATCACTATTTCTTGTACAGGACTTGTTAAGTTAATAGTTCAAAGGCATATCTTAACACATAAGACTATATTATGGGTCATTTCCATCTCACTCTGAGCGCATGCCATCCTCATTGGGCAGCCTGTCCTCCTCAAAAACTTGCAGACTGCAAAAGATTGGATATAAGTCAATCAATTATGCTCTAATACTTACAGTTTCTCAATGGGGGACGAGAAGTAAGTAGGAACAAAAGATTGTGTATGGAAAGAACTCCACAAGTATCATTGCTGACTGGCAGTGCAGCCTTACCCTAGAATATCACAACCATAAAAAAAATTTGAAAAAGAAAATTGCAGGATTGTTACACTCACTACTTTTTTAGTTTGGGGAACCATATGTGCATCTAATGGTGAATTATGTAAAGTACGAGTGGGTCTGAAGTACATATTGTAACCAAAATGAACAAAACCTCACATACGTAACGTCTTCAAATTTGTGGGAAACTTGCAGAAATTTCAATGGTTATTGCCTTAATTCTATCCAGGACATTTTTATAAGATGGTCAACCAATTTATTTGAAAAATTCTATTTGGAGGTGTGTGGTGCAACACATATAGTAAACACCTCACATACGTAAGAGCAGGTAATCTTGCTAAATAATGCACTTCAACAAATAATTTGATTGGGGATAAATATACAGCAGGGGTAGCTCGGGAAGGGCAATTTCCATTCCCCAGTGAAAACTTTATGTATGTGAGGAAAATAAAGCCTTAAAGAGTATGGGGCTTCCTGGCCAAATTAAATTGCATTACTAAGCTGCTATGGCCACTCTATGGCTCGGGACTTTCAATCAGAGGGAAATATAACCCAAAATACATCATTTCCATGCAATCTAAGACAATTGCAGACCCTCACATATATAACACAGACTATTTCATGAGATATCCTGTAAATACCCCTGTACCAGGTAAAATCTGAGCCCTGCATTATGTGCCAGTGCTGAATATTTACCCTGCCATGGGAAATAAGTCAGCACCTGCAGTAATCTCTTGTAGGGGTCGGCATTGTTGTGTATATATTAGTGCGCTTCATCCGAGAGATATGTTTGTGTGGTGCTCGTTCCTTCTATGCCAACCAGGTGTCGCTTTGCGATACTCGTTTGGTACAAGAGAGGGCAGCACCACACCTCGCATCCAGCTCCTAGTAAGGAGCCAGATGAACCGCAGAAGAGGACTGGACCTAGTCCAGTCCAGACGTGTGATCTCTTCTCGAATAAAAGCCTACCCAAGCGATAGGAAGTCTGGGGCTTTGCCCAACCCGAAATCGAGCCAAAGAGCCACCCAACATATAAGTCAAAACCGACCGTTACACTGGTACCGTGACCAGTTGTTTCGGGGTGGAGCGCGACCAGACGGCCGAAAGTCGCAGACTAACCAATGCGAGTTCCTCCAGCCCAGAGCTTGAGGGATTCGAAGAGGATGGTATCACATCCCAGCATCAGCTGTTAGACTGGAAACCGGGTCAACAGCTTATGTATAACCCGCATGGTGTGCAGGGAGTTTTCTCGATACCGGGTCTAACAGACGATTCCGCCATGACTGGAGATGGGAACGTTAAACTATACCCAAGTAATCCTAGCCATGTTGCTTCGGATACTGGGGTATTAAACGGGTTGGTAAAACCTGCCAGGTTAGACTTGCACGATTGGTCTCAAGTAATAACTAGCAGGCGCCAGCTAGGACCTAGCATCCCGGTGAGCACTTCTAAGATACTAGAAACCCCTAAGGCTCAAAGTCCAATTCAACTGACGGAGATGCCTACGGGAGGGGGAATACATGGGTCGACCCGATTGACTCGGGAGACACCATTGATGACATCATCGGATCATGAGAGCGATGATGAAAGGGATGGTAAAGATCCAAAAGGATCCACCACCACCCAGAGGGATATTACCCGAGATGCATTACCGAGAAATACGGAAATGTATACTTTGGGACTATCCTTAGACGAGGCCTTGTCGGACTCCGTATTTAATCCGGGGGGTAGCCGCAAGTCCAGACATGGGCGTCGGATAGGCCCCGGATATAAGTTGACCTTGGCTTATTTGAAAGCCAGGGACCAAGTAGAGCAGCAAGCTAAGAAGCAGCATGAACAATTCATAGCTGCACAAAAGAAGATAGAGGATGAGACACGAGAGCGGATCAATCGGAGAGAGACAGTAAGTTGGCTGACCTGGAAAAGGGGGAAGCCAATAGACGGGGGCGATTGACAAGGCTAGAGTCGAGGAAGTCGCTAAAGGTGGGGATGTAAACAGATTACAATCCGAGTTGGGTGCAATGGAGAAAAAGTTAAAAAGACTTCAACTTCGGAAGCTGAAACGGAATCCAAACTGATCCCGGAACAGGATGAGATCCATAGGGAAACCACTGAGTACCAAAGGTCTCAGAAAGAAAAAGGTGAGAAGTATCGTTTGTTAAAAGATACTTTGAAGAAGGAGGCACAAGCTGCCCAGGCTGAACGGAACCGAGCTGTCTCGGACAATGAAAAGATCTGATCCAAGATCTTGTCCGAGAATGCTCAGTTAGGAGAGGAACAGAGGAACCTGACCACAGACATGGCAACCCTGACTCTAAACGAGTCCGCTATGGAAAGCTACTTGCAGGAGAAGGAGCATACCAATCCACCTCTAAAGAGTACGGCTAAGGGGTTGTGGTCTATTTTCCAAATAAGGAGCTCACCAAGAGGGAGTACTATATACATGCAAACTGAGCGCAATGGATTAGCTACTAACTAGGTCATGACCTACTGGTAGACCGGAAGTGACCTAGTTTCAACCAATCAGAGGGCTGGATTTGACAGGAAGTGATGTCATAAGGTCATGACCTAGTTTTTTCGACCAATCAGAGATGCTGAGAGCTGGATTTTATTTGTCCTAGTGACCTGACATGGTTGCATAAATTAAGAGAATTGCGCAATACCTAGGGTTGACATACTTGCAAACCGGAAGTGACCTACTAACCTACTAGCAAAACGTATGACCTACGTATGAAGGTGTATTGCGCAATGCTTGTAAGAAATTACACAATAGCCATGACTCACGTTCTGATGCAATATTTCTATGGATTTACGCAATACTTATGACTCATTTTGCTATCAGATTAAAATGCAACAAAGACACAACTCGGTTCTTTTTTAATTCAATCTTTTTATTGTTTCTTCCGATCAGAGTACATGCTAGGTATGAATCATTATAATGATATATGCTTGCAAGCAGAGTACACGGATATTATATGGAAAATGAATTCTTGTTGCAGTACCAACTGCACCCGGTCTTAGCTGGAGTTGGACTTTGACTACGATCCTCTAAGGCCCGCATTCTCTCCATCAAATCCTTCAGGGCTCTTCTTCCTATGTCATTCTCCTCCAGGGCTACCACTTTGTCCATTAACTCTCCCATAATCATGAGAATATTGTCTATTACTTCTGCCGTGCTCTGAAGCCCGTCTAACATGTCCAATTCACGTTTAACTTTCCCTCTCACCAACAGGTTGCTCATGTCTGTTTTCACTGCTACTTCTTCTGGACTCATTTCGAATTCCTTCTCCTCTTCTTCTCTCTTTTCCTCAGCAAGGGTCTTACTATTTTGTCCATTAAGTTGAAGGGCACCTGAGAAAACCTTTTCACAGTGTGGTGTGGGTCCTTGGTGCGACATGTCTGTATAAGGAAGTTAATGCAGTGGGCTCCACACGTTTTAGCGTAAAAGTTTTGTACTTGTTGTCTGCTGAACGACCCGTGGCCATCTGACGACTTCTGCATGAACCTCTGGTGATATATAGTTAATGGAGGTAAGCCATAGGGATCAAAGTAGAACACATTCCCATCATGAGAAACGTAAAACGCCACCCAGTGCTGTCCAGGTTTAGAACTTGGATCTGTGTTACTGACAAAACACGTAGAGGGAATTGGTTTCTTAGGACATTGATTACTGGCAAAAGTTCCCAGGTAAAAAACGCCTTGTGTGTGGATGGTTTCCCAGTGCAGCTGTTATGTCTGAAGTTCTCATTCTTCTCAGTTCATGTGGTAGTCTGTGACAGGAAGACAGTCAGCCTTCAGTTGGATATTGTTGTCATAGACGGAGCACAAAAGGGCAGATATGGCATGAGTAGTCGGGGTGGCAAATCTGAGGGAAATGCCCAGCTTTCCTTGCTTGATGAGATTTATACGGCTGTCTTCAGGTGCTCTGTCTGGGGTGAGGTTGAAAACAAAGAAGGAATACCCATCTTTGAAAACTTCCAAAGTTATGCCACAGTCTTGCCCCAAAGCCGACAACCCACTGTCTGTGAACATTTGACTGTAGGCTCTGATGCAGTTGCCTGTTTGGAAGTCAGTCTTCAACTCAAACTTCTGATCGTCATATCTGACACAAATTTCCTTTACGTTGAAATGTCTGCAGTTGAAAGGATTTTCTGTCTTAGTCCCAGCAGCTGCTGTTTCCTTTATCATACACAAGACTATCCTGGTGGGGATTTGAGTAGTGTTAGGTTGAGTCCAACTGTAGTCTTGTGAGCCACCGTCCAAAGTGTGTTTAGTGACTTTACACCTGGCTATGTGATAGTTGAAAGGTCTCCATTGTGCGTTCCTCACACTGCGAACGTGAGTTTTTATCACCTTGTCTTCGACACTTTTTTGGAGAAGTGACATTTCAGCTTTGGTGATTTTGATCCAGTAGTTTTGATCGGCTGCTTGCATCATGTAGTAATTGGGTTGATTCTTCTCAAAGATGAACTTGATTTCACAGTTCGGAGGCAACACCTTGCACTGTTTGATCAAATCCAGGTGCGGCCTCATCACTAAGGCATGTTTGTGGCGGGCACTGAATTCTGCTCTCTGTGCCGTCCATCCTGCATTGGCGTCCGCTCTGGCTTCCATGTGTCCACAGGTGTCTTTCATGTACTTTTGACATCCTTTCAGTCGAGTCTCTTTGTCTTCTTTGTTGCAACAAATTGTATCCAAAATGTAGGCCTTGAGACCATAGTCTTCATTGTTGCCGGTGACTTTCTCTCTATTTATGAGCAACTGACAGGATGCAAAGAGAGCGTGTGCCAAGTTGTTGACTGGAGCAGCTTCTATGTCGACGGCAAGGTGAGTTGTTCCATCGTCCGCTACGGCTTCCAGTTCCATGTACATCTGAGTTTCTGAGAGGTCTGTGTACAGGTTGCTTGGTTTGAAGGTGAAGTCAAATGTTTCAGTGTGTGGAGTGAGGGCATTGTTGGTAGTCTTGGTTATTACTTGACACTTTAAAATGTCCTTTTGAGTGACAGGGAAGGCGTGTAGGTCTAGGTCTCCTACTGCACATACTTGACCCTTGGGATGAATGAGACTCATGACTAGAACAAGGTGTTTCCTCTGCCTTGACCTCTACCTCTGCCTCATTGTCCCTTACGTCCTCCACGCTTGCCGGTTGCTCGTCGTTTGGCTGGAGGAGGTCCAGATGTACCTTTTATGTATCCTTGAGCAGAAGAAGCAGCCCTTTTGAGTAACTACTTACCTGTTGCTTTGCTTCTCCTAACTACACTTTTCTTCAAACCTTTTCCTGCTACTACATCTGACAACACTCCAGCTCCTGTAGAAAGCAAGGCTTTACCTGCAGATTTGGCAGCTGAGCGTCACATCTGACAACACTCCAGCTCCTGTAGAAAGCAAGGCTTTACCTGCAGATTTGGCAGCTGAGCATCCTATAGTACTCAAGAGGGTAACAGCTCCTCTCAGTAAACCACCTATTAACGATCCCAGTCCATGTCCTCTTTGTCTGCCCCTACCTCCGTATGCTGGTAAAGCGCCGTTCCCAAACTGTAGTATTCAGCGTACTGACCCCTAGGGGCCAGGTAGGGAGAGGTTCCATAGTAGTGAAGCATGGTGATATACCCCTATCCTTGAAGAGGTCTGAAGGTAAGTACCACCGACACTGATCCACTTTCAAATGGTATCGGTTCCCCAGTCTTGTCTCTTAAGTATATGCCTATCTGTCTAAAGGTAGTTTTAGTGACTGGGAGATATAAGTGGATCCTCCAGATGGCGTCTCAGGCTCAGCAGCAGGAGGCAGTGAACTTTGACTTTTAGGACCAGCAGGAGGAATGGTTTCAGAAGGTCCCACAGGAACGACATGACGCAGATTGGGCTGTTAGATTCGACGTAGAGCTTGAAGATCTACTGAAGACACTATGGGCACTATCTTTTGCCTTTGTTTAATAAAGCTACCACAGTGTGGAGGTTGTTTTTCACGTCGTTTTCTCCCTCTGCCAAGAGAATGGCTTCTTCTTTGACGTTGTACCACGTGGTAGGACAGGTTATTTCTTGAAGAGCACACTCTAACTGAGTAGGAGAGTTAATGTATTCTGCCAAAAAAGTGTTGTAACTTGTTAAAGTGTTGTCAGGAAAAACGTTCATAGACGAGTTGCTAGGTAGAGTTAAGGTAAACTCCATTTGCCTATGTTCTTAACAGGTTCCCAAGAGTTGAACTTGTCTCCATAACCCTTCCACTTGATGCAGGCTTCTCTTTTCTTGCCTTTTCCTCTGTATTTAACTATTTTTTCTATGTTGTAGCATCTTCCATGACGGGCTTGCAAGGAGATCTTTGAGGTGGTACCCTTTGGGTGAAACACCGTCCACTGTGTATATTTCCTCTGTCCAGTTAGGTTTGTACCCTCTGTTGAATGTTTTCTTTGTTTTCAGCATTTGCACTTGATTCTTTTTCTTCAACTTAAGGCCAGGAACTTGTTTCTTTTGAGGTTGATCGTACAACCTGTAAAACAAGACTTCTGAGTTGTTTTTATTTATGTCTGAAGGGGCAGCTCCTAAGGTTTTGTGGTAAGTTAGATTGTAGGACTTAACCAAGTCGGGCAGCAAGTTAACCCATTTGTAGTTATTGAAATGAGAGAAACATCTCCACATTTTTCCTTGAATAGTAGAGTTGAAGCTTTCAGCTAAGGCACACTTCACGTCGTCGTTTTCACCTGTGAAAAAATTGATGTTTTCATCTTCACAGTGTTTCTTAAAAATTTTGTTGACAAACTCCTTGCCCTTGTCAGTTTGAATTTGTTGAGGTTTTCTTTATTTGCTCATTTTTTTGAAAGCCTCTGTGACGTCATCAGCTCTCTTACTTTTCACAGGTTGCCCAAAACCATACCTTGAATACACATCTATTCCCGCTAGGATGTACTGGTATCCTTTGTTTTCCTTTGAAAATTCTTGCATGTCTATAAGATCAAGTTGCCACTGTTTGTCTATGCCCCATGTTTGTGTTTTTCTTGTAGGAAATCTT
This sequence comes from Acholoe squamosa, assembly GCA_949317995.1. Lineage (NCBI taxonomy): Eukaryota > Metazoa > Annelida > Polychaeta > Phyllodocida > Polynoidae > Acholoe > Acholoe squamosa. Next base: position 56,206,494 of record OX439046.1, read on the forward strand.
CTCTTGTAAGGTTTGTGTCTGGTGTATGCGTCTACATCTTCCAATGCTTGTTCTATGTTTTTTTTTCTTTGTTTTCTTGAAGTTATGACATTGAAGTTTCCAGGTTGTTTAGGATCTGTGTAAAACCTGAGGACATCTTTCTTCAAAGCCTTGTGCGCCATATCAACTTACATCCAGTTCCTTTTTTACTTACTTTCCTCTTTTTGATAGGGGATGCCCTCTTCAAGGGACTGGCAGCAAAAGAAGGACTGTGTCCTACAAAAGCCGACTTGTTTTTTAAAATATCAAGGTGGGGTTTAACCTTTTTACTGCTCTTATGAAGACCTGGCTTCCTTTGGGTTGGTCCTTTCTCAACGACTTTGGTCTGGCAGCAAAAGCTAACAAATCTGTTATGTCGGTTCCAGGAACACGCTCCCCGCTGACATATATTTCCCCGTCTCTGTTCCAATTCAATATCTCACTTCCATGACGTGATAATTCTCTGTAGAGTTTTTTAGCAGTCATTCTGTAAGTGGCAGGTATTCTTTCTTTGATGTCGGGGTCCATACCCACTGTGTTGTCTTTTGCATGAGGTCCAGGTACTTCCCCCCTATAAACTTCATCTACGCTGTCTCCGTCTGAATCGTCAGGAAGTTGGGGAACATCTCTGTCATCTGTGAAAGTGCCGTCATCGTTGTCATCGTCGGTGTCTTCTAAAGTGCTATTTATACCCCTTGCTGCTGCTGCAGGTCCTTGTCCTACTGCTCGACCAGGATAGGGTCCTTCCCTACGCTGTCCTAAGGCCTTGGCTTTTTTAGTTAATATTCCCGACTTTATCATAAGTTGATTGTACTGCCTTAACTTGTCCTTCAGTTTAAGGTTAGGAGAGTTAAGGACCTAATATGATTCCCAACTGGCTGTGAGTATAATCATACACTGATACTTAATGTAATATTTTAATATAATTTAATGATTGTAATAAGTTGAAACCGAGAACATGTAATAAACATTATATAACAAAGATTATTTACGTATACATATATTGTTATGATAATATGATATGATATGAAAAAAACTAAAACAGACGTTCTATATTTTCATCATAAACTTTATTCATTTCTCTATTTTATTTTCTTTTCAGTTCCCCAGCCAGGACTTCATACAGATCACCAGCACGTCCTATTACATCTACACAACGTGAGACTATAAGGTAATTAACAAAGCTTGCTATTTACTTCTATTTACCCTTAATTACTGATTATAAAACAAAATATTATTCTACTCAAATACTATATTCAGATATCATAAGTAGAAATAAAATTAATACAATCTTAAAAGAAATAAAATTAATACAAGCTTAAATAATGTGCATGACAAATCAAAAGACCCTGTATACACTCTGCTTTCAAGGGTCAACGCTCCCAGTACAGAAAATGATGAGACGGTCAGTGGGAATGGCGACGCTCGACCCCTTGGTGACATACCTCACACACTTGATGCCTTTGGTGCAGGTACATCTAACGACCCTAATGACCCATGGCAGCCTAATCCTCCAGGAAAGTGTACCCCTGAACCCAAAAAGGGTATAAAAGACATTACAACCTTAAACGCTGTGTGTAAAGAACCATGTACTGTTGAGATGGTTACTGAAGATAGTGGAGTTCAAAATACAAAGACTGTCTCCCTAAGCATGACATCTACCCCAGCAGTGGAAGGATTTAGGTACTTGTCAATGGTTTTTTAGTCCTGTACAGCAGAAAAAGCATTCTGGGACATTGATTTTCAGACAAACGCATTCCTTTATGCAATGGCCAATCTTTGATATGAGTCCCATATTTTTCCTCAAAATACAAGTATGGATAAAAATTGAAACATAAATAACTCTTTCATGTTTGCACATAAAACTATAAAACTCATATGGGCATATAGAGTTCTTGGTCCTGAAGAACCTATATGTGGTTTGGTTTGCATTTATATGATAGGTTTCTTATTTTAAAGGGTTTTAGTTAACAGATTCCTGTAGCCCCCTACAGTCCCTACCACTCTTCCCAGCCCCCTCCCAACTATCCCACCATAGCCCCCGTGAGAACCCAGCAGCTTGTCTTGAGGCTGTCATCGCGGCTGGCCACAAGGAGGCAGGACCAGCAAGGTACACTCTCCAATCAAAGGTTTCACACCCCATTGCTGTATATAAGGGAGAGGACCTGTGGTTAGAGAGTGAAAAACTATCTGTAGTGAGTGGAGCTCCTTAGCGGCTGCTCAGGATCATGATGGAGAAGGGATGGGTGTTGTTGGGGAGAAGGGGGAGTGGGTGGCAAGATGCTGTTAACCCTTATGTGCCCAGAATTCAAAAAGTGCGCTCTTAAGCATGGAGGTATGTTTAAGATGTCACCATAGTTTGAATAATTATCAGATTAGGATGATTTTTATACCACTAGACTCGACATATCAAGGGCTTTCCAACGAAATTAAATTTCCTATGATACATTAATCATGTAATAAACAGTATGTCCTATTGGAGAAAATAATGAATTGAAAATAGCTTTAAAATACACGAAAAGTGCGCACTCTGGCCATGAAAATTAAAGAGAAAATACAGAAAAATCACTAAATTATCGAAATTATTGATAAAAATACCAAAAATAGTGATAAAATAAATTTTACATGATTTATACTGAGGAGTTTGATTATAATACTGTTTTCCTTCAATTCCCAACAAAATGACCTGATTTGAAATGTCAAAATAACACTTTATGAATCAAAAATAGCTTATTCCCAACAAAAAAAGATAAATCATGACATTGTGGGCAGTTCCATCCATACCAGCCAATTTTAATTTATTGGGCCATCATCATCCCTTATTGAGTCATTATAAAAATCTTAACATATGCTTTATATTACATTTTCTGATAGCTATTCTATTGCCCTTTCTGTTACTATTTTATTGCCCAATCTATTTTAAGATGATATAGGCAAAACCCTGTACATTGTCAAGCCTGTTGAAAAAAACAGCATTCTTAAAATATATCTGGGCACAAAAGGGTTAAATGAAATGAGTACAGGCTCCTGTGATGAAATGACATGGCCTTTTGACCTACCGTAAACAGTACTACCCCTCATTATCATCTCCCATGTGCTCACATTGATACATGATATAACATTAATACAATGGCAGATGTGATGATAGACCTATGTATATATAGTGGGGAGAAGGGTCTAGGTGACTGGAAATCTTTTTAGTCAAATAAGTCCAAAATTCCATTTATTTGGCATTATAAATGATTTTATTATCAGTTATTTGAACATTTTAAGTGTTTTCCCTGGCAGTGTGATATGGGGTAGGGTTTCGTATTCAACTTGAGATAACGTAAGTTATCCGTGCGTGGGTGGGGGTTGGGTTAGGGTTGGATTGGGGTAGGGGTAGGTTGGGGGTATGTTTGCACAGTGCCTGTGCATGTATTGTATGTAAATTTTCTTGTATAAGCCGCAGCTTCTATCAGAAATAAAATTAAGGTGAGGATTACAGGATATTTTTTCTTTCATTGCAGGTCTACATTCTCAAACAGGACATAGCAATTGATGAGTCGATGTGCAAGCATAAAGGGTGTTCGATCCATTGACAGTACATGCCAGCCAAACCAACCCGTTATGGATTTAAGGTTTGGGTGGCCGCAGAGTCATTAACTGGTAAGCCTTTCTGCACTGTATTTTCCTACATGGAAGCAAATAAATAAGCAAATGTCAACGATCAGTGAATAATTTAGGATCGTGCTTCTGCCCGTATTCAACTCGGCCTATAAGGCCTCGTTGAAAACGGAGGCCTCACTAGTACTAATCTATAGTGTCGTCGATATTAGCCATATAATGAATGAAAATATTCAGGGATTTTGACTGAATTTTTTGCAATGGGCCATATTTCTCATATTATAGATCTCAAAATGGAAAATATGTCCAGCCAAATAAAGTAATAGCAGTACTATTTTTCTCTCTCCCAGGATACGTTATGCAGGCATTTCCCTTCTTCAGTAAGAGGTCGGAGCCAGCTCAGAAGAAGAGCCTTTCTTTGTACCAAAGTGTGGTGTTCCCCCTTCTCAAGTCTGGCCGTCTTTTAGGAAAGGGCCACAGACTGTTTTGTAATAACTACTATACTACTGTACATATGTTCACTGACTTAGCTTCCCGTTTTGCCACCTACTGCTGTGGGACTCTGCAAATGAACAAGAGGAACCTGCTTAAAGAGCTGATGAAAAAAGACCTTCCTCACCTCAAGGAGAAGGGAAGTGCCAGATTCTCTGTGTCTAAACCACTCACCCTCATCATTTGGCAGGACACAAAGCTTATCCATCTGCTGTCCACCATTCACTCAGCAGAGATGTCTACATGTTCCAGACTCGTGAAGGAAACACAATCAGGGCAGATGAAACGCGCTGAGATACCTTGTCCCCTGGCTGTAAAGGATTACTCCAAATGTATGGGTGCTGTGGATCTGGCAGACCAGCTGTATTCTTACTACAGCTTTAAGCGGAAGTCTGCAAAATGGACAAAGAAGTTCTTCTTCTACCTGCTGGAACTTATGAAGCTGAATGCATATGTCATGCGAAACTCCCTGATTGCAAAGAAGGACAACCTGTATCATTTCTCGTTGGTTATGGTTCAACAGCTCATCTGCTAGGCCCAGAAGGAAAAGACCACTCCCCCTGCCATGCCTCGTGTCCTCCCGCTGCCCCCTGCCAAGAAAGTGCACCCTTCAAGGATGACCAACAGATGCTTCGCGGTACAGATGGAGAAGTCCCTTTGTGTGGTATGCAAGGCAAGAAACAAAGCTGGGACCCTACCATCTACCCACAGCACCAACTTTGGTTGTGCCGACTGTGAGAAGCCTCACTTGGTCCACATCTGCCCTGACCCTTGCTTCAGGTACTATCACACAAAGGAGCACTACCATCATCTCACAGGACCCGGCCCTTCCAGGCCATGTAAGAGGGCCAGACAAGAGGAAGCTGAGGAGCTTAGGGTGGAGGTCCCCATGGTGATTGAAGAGGAGTAGATGGCATAGTGTGTCCAGTGTTTTATCTGGCTTAGGCCTAAAGTAAAGAAGTCATGTTCAGGCTTTACCTTTTTAGAAATAATAAGAAGCAAACGAAGTATTATCATTGGTATCACTTTATCCTGCTTAAACTGATTAGAATAACTCTGGCATAACTCTGAAAAATCACTGACATATCAACATAAATTAGATACACCATTTCATCTGAACACAAAGACAGTGATTATGTTTTGTACGTTTGTGAAAAAGCTTGACACTCTTGAAGCAAAGGTGTATATACACACTAATGGAACTTGTACATAAACTGTGAATATGGAATACATGTAAAAATCAAATCAATATTTATAAGTCTTTTCCTCAAAACTGTAGATATATATATATATATATATATATATATATATAATATATATATATATATATAAATCGATTCTGTATTGAAGAAAACTAATATAGATCTTCCTCATCTATCACCTTCATGTTATTGTAGAATGGTAGATGTCTTCTACATTATAAATAGTGTACAATGTATATAGCGCAATTTCTATATATTTACTTTCCTAAAAGCCTGTGTATCACTGTTGAAATGTAAGAATAAAATGTGTAGATGTGGACTTGCACTCTTTGATCAATCATATCACATATCCTCTGAATAGTATGCATTCATGTATACATGCTTACCTGTATGCATACATAGATGCAAGCATTAGATTCCTCGTTGAAAGTTACCCTCAAGTCATGTGTCACATGCCTACTTGATTCATAGATTCATGAATCCGAGTCCGGAGGGTCAAGGAATTAAGCGAGCCTCGGTAACATCGGTGATGAAAAAAGATTTTCCGTCAAAGTCCAAATCCGACCATTGGAATATGTCCGCGGGCCATCGGTGAAGTCGTATTGCGCCTCGGAGGAACAGCGGAATCCGCGTCTGAAGGGTCAGGTAATTGAGCGAGCCTCGGTAACATAGGTGATGAAAAAAGATTTTCCGTCAAAGTCCAAATCCGACCATTGGAATATGTCCGCGGGCCATCGGTGAAGTCGTATTGCGCCTCGGAGGAACAGCGGAATCTGCGTCTGAAGGGTCAGGTAATTGAGCGAGCCTCGGTAACATCGGTGACGAAAAAAGATTTTCCGTCAAAGTCCAAATCCGACCATTGGAATGTGTCCGCGGGCCATAGGTGAAGTCGTATTGCCCCTCGGAGGAACAGCAGAATCCGAGTCCGGAGGGTCTGGTAATTGAGCGAGCCTCGGTAACATCGGTGACGAAAAAATTTTTCCATCAAAGTCCAAATCCGACCATTGGAATATGTCCGCGGGCCTTCGGTGAAGTCGTATTGCGCCTCGGAGGAACAGCGGAATCCGCGTCTGAAGGGTCAGGTAATTGAGCGAGCCTCGGTAACATCGGTGACGATAAAGGATTTTCCATCAAAGTCCAAATCCGACCATTGGAATATGTCCGCGGGCCATCGGTGAAGTCGTATTGCGCCTCTGAGGAACAGCGGAATCCGCGTCAGGTAATTGAGCGAGCCTCGGTAACATCGGTGACGAAAAAAGATTTTCCGTCAGAGTCCAAATCCGACCATTGGAATGTGTCCGCGGGCCATCGGTAAAGTCCATGATAAATGAAATCTTTGTTCTTCATTATTCAGAATTGAAAGGTCACATGATTATAAGGGCTGTGGTGCTATAACTTCCGCTGATGGGTTGACAATATTTCAGGCATCATCTCCTCAAATGCAGGATTCTCACCCTCTTCAATAAGCCAATCTGGAAAATAAATAATAAAAAATTTATTAATGTAAATAAATCGCCACAAAATTTCATTAAGAAGGGCATATGTAACAACTAGAAGTCACCTAATCTAATAAAGTCAAATACTATATGTAGGTGCTGCCACCTAGCTGATCATGTTAGAAATAATATGATAAACGGAACAGCACGTGCCGGAACTACTTTCATATGACGGATGCGCGCTGTCATATTTTATATTGTTTGTAAACAAATTTCTATGCTACTGGAGTTGCCAATGTTTCTTACCTAGGAAAATTTTCACACCCCATTTTGTTTGTTGTAGGGTTGTAGTCTTCTAGTTTATAGATGAGAAATACTCACCAACAGAGTACATTTTGTTGTAGTGAGTGAAATCTCAAAGCACATAGAGACATGACTTCAAGAGTAGGCGTAGCAATCTGTTTCAGTGTTAACATTGATGGTATATAACGGATATTTTCCTGGAAACACCAGTTTAGCTGTTGTCATTTTATACTATTCATAGATAACAAACTGTACAATAGACTAATCAAATACTTTATATATATTGAGCAGAATAAATACATTAAATGTCTGGTCGACTGTGAGTGTTTACAGACAGGTCAGGTATTGCAGGGTACAACCAGGTGTATGATGCCTTCAAAAAAGGTAAGGTGGTATGGGTGTTTCTGTAGGGGTCTAATGTAATCATACTAGGATTTCTTTTTCAAAGTTTTGAAAAAAGAAATAAAAATAACTTTCATTAACTTCCTCACAAAACAGAAGCACAGCTCGGTTATAATCAAAAAACCTCATACAATCAAGAGAGAAAAAAAAATCCTGATTCACCATCTGTTCATATCCTTGTCTTGTGACACATGGTACCAGTACACATCACATGGTGATACATGGTACCAGTACACATCACTGGGTGATACATGGTACCAGTACATGTCACATGGTGATACATATATTGACACATGGCAAAAGTACACAATTCAACATGACTGCATAGGCTAATGATTTCTAGATAAAGGTATGACACAGTGCAGTTGCATGTCACAGAGGACCATGCAGGCTAATGATGCGATACATGGCATAAGATAATTTTATACGATGATATATGGTATCAGGTCATAAAATTATCCTTCTAAATTTGTATTGAAGGCACACTGGTCTTATATGGAAGGACATGGCTATTTATTACACATTAAAATGTCATGGCCACTGGGGTAATCTTTCTACCGATGTGTTCTAAAATGTTTTATATTGAGGGAAATACCTGTGTATTACACATCGAAACATTATGGCCACTGTGGTAATCTGCCTGCCAAAACATTTTAAAACGTTTTACTTTAAAGGAAATACCTGTTCAATACACAACAAAATGCTATGGCCTCTGCACTAATCTTCCACTGTGTTCTAAAACGTTTTGTATTGAGGGAAATACCTGTGTATTACACATCAAAACGTCATGGCCACTGGGGTAATCTTTCTACTAATGTGTTCCAAAACCTTATGTATTGCGGGAAATACTTGCTTAGTACACTTTGATATGCTATGGCATTCAGCCATCGTAGGCATACTCCTCTTGAATTCAGCTTGATACAGAAAAGCCAAATCCTGTCAATACGTATTGCAATTGATTAGAAATTAGGTAATTAATTAATTACAAATGCTGTTATATTGGATTATTTCAGGCTTGCTTATAATATTTTAAGCATTGTTCCATTAAGTAGTAATGTCATTGGAGACCTTGACAAAATATGTTATCATATCAATTGGTCCTGAATTCAACATGATTTTTCATTTTTGAAATATTTAGCTAATCATCCATTTCAAGGTTATTTAATGTATATATGCATGTCACTGATAGATAAATTCCTTTCTTGGCATAAGTCAAAAGTATCTGACATCTTAAATAGTAATGTGTTTCATCCCTGAGTTCTTCCTCCAAAGAGATATTGTACATCGAAGTTCATGAAATGTGCAAAAATCACTGGCAGTTTGGGGCTCTCCAACCTCAAGATTACTGGCATTTTGAAAGGCCCTTTTTACTACCCACATCAATACGTTTTGGAGGTCCACTGACATAAAGTACTGGTATTTTTGAGGGCCGTTTTTACTACCCACATTAATATGTTTTGGTTGTGCTAAGGATATGCTGCTTCCTCTGCCATGGTGAACCTAGTGAAAATAAACAAAATAAACCTACATTGAGCGAGACAGGTAAGACACAGAATTCAACAACAGATGACACGACATGTAATTTATAGAGGGCATGGGGGGAAAAAATGATTTCCTGTGCACAAGGGAGTGCTCAAATTTTAAAAACAACTGTTTCTGGGTTGGAGGGACCCATCAAACTTTGACCCCTGTGAGGTTCTCAAAGATTTAGACACCTCTTAGAGGGGGGAGAGAAACATTACATGTGTAGGGGTATGGTATTTACACTTTACGTTCATGTACCCGTGGGACTCAGACCTAGGTCTTCGGGTGTAGTGGGGGAATCCGGATGGCAGGTGGCAGCACCTGCCTCTGGGTTCGTATCCATTACACCAGGGGGCCTACCACTCGTCCGCCACACGTCACGTGGCCGGTCTGAGTTTCGCGGGCTTTTCCCCTATATAAGGCTGGTTCTACCCCCATGTTCTTCAGTAGTGGTTCTACCCACTGCTCAACCAGGTTGTTACCCGAAAGGGTAACCGAATGCCCTAGTAGCATGTAGTCCTCTGAGGCTGTGATCGTATGTAACATAAGCTATGAAATAAAAGCTCGGTTGCCTACCCGGAAACTTTCTCTCTCTTCGTTATGATTTAATCTAACTTAACGAGACAAACCACTACACTGGTGCCGTGACCAGTTGGTCTTCGGGTAAGTGCAGTCAGAAATGACTGAGCTGAGCCCAGTTAGGGAAAATGGCCCAAATCATGAGCTAAATTCCCCGATGGAGGATGGTGAAATCAAGTCACCACCCCAAGGTACGGAGTGGAGAGATCCACAGGAACACTACCCTGATGGGTTAGCGGATGTAAGAAAGAACTTACATGATGAACTGGATGAATTTGGAGACTCCTTATTCATGCCAGGAGGTACTTTGAAACCTGCACCTATGCACAAAAGTACCGCTCAATTTGGTCAACTACCATTTGAGGTACCAAAGCCTAGTGCAGGTATGTTTGAAACTCCATATAGTGCTCGAATTAAACACCAAAAGTGTGGATTCGAAAAGAACAAAATGGACAAGCTCGAAGAAATGAGAGCTGAATACAAGAAGATCCAAAAAGATCTCGTTACACTGTCCGGAACTCGAGACAAAATTCTGACTGAAAACAAACAATTGATATCAGAACGTCTTGAGTACGATCAGAAATATAGACAACAACAACAATTGTTATTGGATGAAATGGAAAAGGAAAGACAAGATTTCCAACTCCAGCACGAACAGTATCGTGACGCACTATACACAGCGGATCTGGAATACAGAGCCTCAGGTGATGAGTTGAATAAAACTAAACAAGAGTTAAATTCAACTCAATCGGCCTATGGCAAGTATCAAGAAGAGCTGATGAAAATAGAATCAGCCTTCAAGGATGCACGAAAACCGTATCATAAACAAACCGAAGAGCATGAAAAACTCAGAGGTCAATGGATACGTGAATCCACAAACTTGACTGCCAAGCAGACAAAAATGCTGGATGATTATTCCGAACTGGAAGCTAAAGCTATCCAGATGCCAAAGTATCTAGAGGAGACTGGTTGTGCAGTAGGCACTCTTGAACCAGACTTCACTGTTTCAGGAATTGCCCTAAACACGATGAGTAACCGGATGAACTCTTTGAGGGGCGATGACGAGGCAACAGAGACAACTGTACCTCGTTGCGAAGGAGTAAAGAGTCATCAGGTTAGATTCACTGATAATACCTCGAAACCTCTTGGTTTAGGTACGGGAAACACTGGAGGTAACTCTACGAGTGGGGTTAAACAAAACCACTCAGTAAGACCCCCCACCTTTGACGGTGGATGGCCACAACAGTCACCTTTAGGGGGACCAAACGGCCCGTATGCCCAGTATGGATGGAATCAATCCCAATCAGGAGCGAATCCGTCTAATGGTAACACCCGGAATGCGTCCGGAGGAACAACCGGACGAACATCCGGGGATTCCAGTACAGCTGGAGGGCAATCTGGATGTGATCAAGGATCCGGACCTTCAGGAGATAGTTCCAGAAGCAGACCCTCTGCCGGTAGGACTGGTTACAGTAACGGAAATCAGTCGTATAGAACAGGAGGAAACACTAATCCCAATAGTGGTTTCTTTAGTTTTGGTGGAAATACACAACCCACCAATAATCCAGGGCCAACTCCTCAAGCTGGCGGATACACCTTCTCGCAGGTGCCTTGCCTCCATACGGAGTGGGGGGATCAGGGGGTGGAGGAGGACCACCACCCGGTGGCTCTGGAGGTACTTATGGTACGAATCCTCCAAGGAAAAAGAGACTCAGTCGCTGAGTATCTCTTTCTCCAGGGTTACAAGCGCTGCATGATTCCAATGCAACAATTGCTAACTTAGGTGTTGATTGTTACAATCAAGGTCTGGACGATACGGAGATCATGGAATGGAGTAGGGGTTTAACCCTTACTGGATCCACGAATCCGGCTCGTAGAGTAGCTAAGATACCTACCCCCTTTAATACCAAGAATCCTTGGAAAGAGGAGTATCAAGGCTGCGCGGATGTCTTTAACTGCAATGGATGGGGCAAAGCGGAAGCTCTCCCTTATCTAGTATGCTGGTTAAAGGAAAGCGACGGGAAGGGAACCGTGGAACAATGGAGAGATTCCCAAATTGTAGGACTCTCAGCCCATATGAAATATGATGAACTCATAGAGATCGCTTCATATTTATATGGGAATATAGTTGGAGAAGATCCGTGGTTGACATTCCCTAAAAGAACGCAGAAACCTAAGGAATCTGCCAAAGTGTTCGGCTTAGAATGTCAACGACTGTTGCACAAAGCCAGACCTCAATGAAGATTAGATGATGAATGCTTCCTAGATGAAATGTTTAAACAATTCATCGAAGGATTGCGGAATCAGGAACACAGGACAGTGGCCTGTAAGCTTGGAAGAATGATGCCTCTTTGACAGATTTGTTCCAGTCCTTAGATCATTATGATCGTAAGGCCCGTATCTTTGCCGGGAAGGTACCTCAACAGATGTCAGCAATGATAATCCCGGATGGGATACCCGAAACCGATTCATCCGAATCAGGGGAACCTGACGGAGATGAAAACTTTGGGGCCGTTGGCCAATGGAATCCCGGTACAACCGGAACTGGGGAAAGAAACCGGGTTACGTCAAGGAGAAAGTGACTACCTCCAAACCTCCTGTGACTCAACCCGATACCAAACCTACTACCGGTCCGTCTTTATCAGAGGACCTGGTTAACAATTTGGTAAAAAAGATCACTGAAAATCTTAGAAGGCCTAAGCCTGATAGGAGTGTAGTGACGTGCTTCCGATGTCAGGAAACTGGACATTATGCTGCTGAGTGTGAGGCAGATAAGCCAGTTTATCGAAACACTCGTTACCGGAACAATCCAAGTAAGGAGGACTCGGTGAAGAAGGAAAACTGAGTGGGGGTGTCCATGGAGGCAACCGGATTGCCCCCCGAACGAGTGATTGCCATGACTGCCAGCCTATCGCCGCTCGCGGTACTGGTGAGAATCCTCTAGTGATTTCGCCCAGCAGTGAAGTTAAGGGACCTGACCAGTTCCTTACTCATGAGGCTGGGGAGACTGATAGTACACCAGGTGTCAAGAACCGGCAGAAGAACACAGAGGGGAAACCCGATATCAGTCCAGAGGGAGTGGCCAATGAGTTCGCCAGGGTGGGGTGTGCCCAGCTTCCCCCGGGTCATCCTTGTCTCGAATTCTTGAAGGGATGTGGATTAGACCTTGGCGCTAAGACGGAACTTGCTAAGTACGCAAGTAGTCCTACCTACTTGAAAGGTAGGAGGTGGTATGCAGTTGTATCTGTGAGTGGTAGATCTGCTGAGTTTCTTGTCGATACGGGTGCTAGCCACTCCTGTGTTGCTAAGAGATTCTACAATCTTTTGCCTACGAAACATGAAACTTTCACAACGGAAGGAAATGCTCATACGGCCGACGGTAGCATGATACAAACGTTCGGTAGAACACGCATGAGGTTCAGTCTACAGGAGGATAAGGACTTTATCCTTACTCCTACTGTGGCGAACATCGCTGATGATGGTATACTTGGTCTGGATTTTGCTGCATTATATGGAGCAAGTTTAGATTCCCAGAGGGGAATATTGGAAGTGAGAGACCCGTATCATCTCGAAGTATAATGCGTACTTAGGCAAGTGAGCAGTGTAGCCAGTGTAGCCCAGACTGTTAAGATACCACCAGGCACAGCCTGTGATGTCTTATGTCGAGCGGACAGACAGTTTTCAGGAAAAACTGGAGTTATAGAGCCAGACATGGCAATGTTGTCAAGTATCGGATTGGAATCCGCCGACGTTCTAGTAGCTAACGCTGCTTGGACAGTGGTTCCTATATCCAATACCGGTAATAAGACTGTCTACGTACAGAAGGATACGATCCTCGGGTCGGTTGTCCTCTCTGAACTGGTAGAAGACTGTAAACATGTTTTGGTACCCGGAGTCCCTTCCTCATCCGAAAGGAGTCTGGAACTAGATACTCTAGTAGCTGAAAGCCATGTCGAAAATGATGAACAGCGTGAAGCTCTAACTGACTTGCTATACAAGTACCGTAAAGCTTTTGCAGCACCAAGTGAACAATTGGGGCGTACTGATAAGGTACTGCATACGATTAACACTGGTGAGAATGAACCTTTTAAGATTCCTTATAGAAGACTCCCACTAGTCAAAAAGAGGGTAGCTGAGGATGAGATAGCTAAAATGCTTGAACAGGATGTAATAATTCCATCAACTAGTCCTTGGTCTAGCCCTGTGTGCATGGTGACTAAGAAAGATGGTACCATCCGTTTTTGCATAGATTACCGGAAATTGAATGGTATGACCAAGAAGAATTCATATCCCTTACCACGGATTGATGAGACTATAGACTCCCTTGGAGGTAAGCAATGGTATTGCTCTGTAGACTTACAATCCGGGTACTGGCAAGTGGGTATGCATCCAAAAGACATGGAGAAGAAGGCCTTTTCCAGTCATATTGGGTTATTCCAATATAATGTGATGCCGTTCGGATTGTGCAATGCACCGGCGACATTTGAAGCCATGATGGAAACTTTATTAAGTGACCTATTATGGAAGAAATGTCTCGTCTATCTAGATGATGTGATAGTCTTTGGGAAGACATATGAGGAATGCTTGGAAAATTTGAGTATGGTTCTGGAAAGGATCATAACTTAATGGTTTGAAGCTGAAGCCCAAGAAATGCAATCTTTTTAAAAGATCTATTAATTACTTGGGACGAATAATCTCGAATGAAGGGATTAAAGCCGATCCGGAGAAACTGGATGCCGTGTCAAATTGGCAGGCACCCACGAATACGAAAGAAGTTAGATCCTTTCTTGGATTCTGTTTCTATTACTGGGACTTTATCCCAGGATATTCAAGGGTCGCCTTTCCAATCCAGAGTTTGTCCCAGTGGACACCTGGAGTGAGAAAGGAACGATTTCCTTGGGGATCCGAGCAAGACGAGGCCTTTATGAAAATAAAGGATTTGTTTGCGAGTACACCTGTGTTGAAGTACCCTACGGAGAATGATCATTTCATTCTAGATACTGATGCTAGTAACGAAAGCATAGGAGCCGCCCTTTCTCAGGTCCAGGATGGGGTTAAAGTTCCTATAGCCTTCGCTAGTAACACGTTGAGTAAATCTCAAAGAAACCATTGTACCACTAAACATGAGTTGTTGGCTGTGGTGGTCTATACGAAGAAGTTCAAGCACTTTTTGTGGGGAAGTGATTTCACTCTATGGACTGATCACTCTTCTCTCAGATGGTTATTGAACTTCAAGGATGCAGAGGGGATGATAGGTCGCTGGTTAGCGCACCTATCCGAATTCAGTCTAAATCACAGCCAGATTGAACACCGAGCCGGGGCAAAACATTTGAATGCAGATGCTTTGTCTAGAATTCCAGTGAGGAAATGTGCAAATGCTGAGTGCACTGATTGTGGAGCACACAATGCTGTGTTGGCAGGGGTTCGAGTTCCTTTCGAAACCCAACCGGAACATGTTTTGAACTGGTCCTTGGAGACCATCCAACAGTTCCAGGAATCTGATGCAGTCACATCACGTTTGATTAAGTTCCTTAACAAGGGAATTTGCCCTCCAAGACCCAACGTGTCATTGGAGAACAGAGAGATGAGACGATTCCTAGCTCAATGGGCCGAGCTGGAAGTCCGGGATGGTATTCTATTTCGATGGAAAAACTATTCTAATAGGAAGAAAACCTTGCAAGTTGTCATAGTGCTATGCGACGAGATATTATGTATTTCTGTCACAGGCATAGAACTAGTGGACACTTTGGAAAGAAACGGTCTCTAGAACGTCTAACCAGACGATACTATTGGCCTGGCATGAGTACAGATCTCACCCGATGGGTAGAGACCTGTCCCGAATGCTGTAAGAACAAACCAGGACCCGGGTTAGGCAAACTGCCATTATCCCAGGAACTGTTTGGTGTAAGGTTTGCTAGAATAGCTGTTGACATTATTAGTGGGATTCCCCCCACTCATAGTGGCAACACGTGTATGATGGTCGTGTCAGATTATTATACCAAGTACACCCGAGTGTTTCCTTTACCGGATCATAAGGCTGTTACTTGTGCTATGGCCTTTGTAAAAGGGTGGGTATTGCACCTAGGTGTCCCACTCATGTTACATAGTGACCAGGGCAGAGAATTTGAGTCTAGTCTGTGGCAGGAGATGTGTAATTGTCTGGCAATTTGCAAGACAAGAACTTATCCCTACAGGCCACAGGCCAGTGATGGACAAGTAGAGAGATTCAATAGGACTCTGATCCAAGTATTGAAGTCTCTAGTAAATGAGCAAATGGACGATTGGGATGAACAATGTGAATTCGTGGTACATGCTTATGACCAATAGTCACGGATCATCGTCAAATGGCTGGTCAGAGGGGTCCAAAAAAAAATTTTGCAGTACGGTAAAATCCTTTTGTGTACATAATGTATATATGTTGGGCTACAATGCCCATATATGAGGGAAGGTTAAATATATTTCATAGGATGCCCACAGTACAATGCCTAATTACATGGTTGTAGATGTGTCCATGCACTATATATATTCAATGCCATAGCTCAGAGTTGCAATCAGGCAGAATATCCTCACTAACATGCAAAGTTCCTCTCATATCAAGGAACAACTAACATATAATGGTTTTACTTAAATACAAAATCAGCTTGCTGTATGACTACATGTATGGTCGTAGACGTGTCCCTGGTCGTAGATGTGTCCTTGTTTTTGTATTCAGTGTCATAGCTCAGAGTTGCTTTAAGAAAGAATAATCTCATTAACACTCAATGTTGCTTTCATATCAAGGTATAATTCACACATAACAAGGACAGTCAAGTATCAAGCATCTTGCAACATAACTGTAGACATGTCCATGGTCGTAGACGTGACCTCGGTCGTAGATGTGTCCTCGTCAGTACTTTTGTTATGATATCTCTGGTTCTATGTGGAATCTATTAACCAAACTTACAGGACTTTTTGCTGTCATATGAAGGTATAAGGCCCACATAATAAGGATAGTTAAATATAAGATACTTAGCTGCTATGAGTACATGTATGGTCGTAGACGTGTCCTTGTGTAATCTACCCCAAAATCATATCATAGCCTCTGGGACATACAATTTAACAGGCAGGTTCAATTTTTTTTGTGGGCTACTTAGGTACGTGTAATGTCTCTACCTGGTAAATTTTATTAGTCCATCCACAGTATCTTTCATGGTGCATGACAACCCTAAAAAGGTTGTAGACGTGTCCTCACGACGATTACACCAACGGATTTATGCACCCAGTGATCACAAAAGATAATGCCTGGACCCACAACTGTTACAAAAAGATTCTTTACCCTAGGGGGGATATCCCAAATGAAATAAATAAGGTTTTGGCCCATTATTTTCTTTTTGGTAGCAAGGGGAAAAAATTAGTTCCTCGATTTTACCCAAAAAATTACCCTTTTTGGCCCTTTGCACCCCTGTAGCTCACTTATTATGCATAGGAGATAGGCAAAACCATGGTTCCCCTTCAAGCTCTGAGCATTAAGAACCAGAATGCATAAATAACACAACTATATCTCTTATTTTGAACAATTCATTGAGTGGGAGGCAAAGACAACCCATTTGACGATGATCTGTGACTATCAGTCTTATAATGGCACGGTACACTCGAGCACAAACTGTTCTCCTAATCTTCTCGTTTTTGGGGAGGATTTGATTATGCCAGCAGATCTGGTGTTTGGCGTAATAAGAATGAATCCAGAAACCCCTTGCCAGGTGATGTTTGTAGAATCTCTACGAGATAATTTCAAACAAGCCTATGAGAGGGTTAGAGATGAGTTGCAGAAAACTGTGCGTTGGCGGAAAGTTGGCTATGACACAGGTCTAAAAGCTAGATTTTTTAATCTAGGGGATAGAGTATTGCGTCTACACCAACCTCTGGCCAACCTGAAATTGGCCAGCAATTGGGATGGACCTTTCACTATAACTCAGGTTATTAGTGATTGCACAGTGATTATTAAATCACAGCTTGGTAAATGTTACAAGTCAAATGTAGCGAGACTACGCCCATGGAGGGGGAGGGATACCTCCACCGTAATGTACGGCGATGGTCTATTGGAAGTAATGGAACAAAGTCGTGTTAAGCAACTCGAAGTGGTACCGACCCGAAAGCGAGGACCCGGGCGGCCACGGAAGACTGGAGACCCGAAGAGGGTGGTGCCCCCTGTCGTAACATCCGGAAAACAGGGGAAGATACAAAAAGTCTCGGCAGGCGCAGGTAAAAATAAGAGGAAAGGTCCTTCTAAGGCTAAGAAGACCTTGGAAAAGGCTCTTATGGATACCAGGTCAATAAAGGAGGCCTCAAAACCTCTTAGATGCAGTCCAAGGTTGCTAAAGACTGCCGTAACCTAGCCTGTTAACACTTTGTGTGTTGTCCTGTACTGTGTACCGTTATATGTTGTAACCTTGTTCAATGTATATTTGAGCCGGTCATGAGTTTCTGGAAAAGGTCCTATGACAATGTACCCATGGTTTTGGACGGATAATCCGGTGGATATGCCTATGCTATCCATAAACTCCATAATACCTAGCGAGTTGTCATGGTTGAGACCTAAGTAAGGACAGACGACAGATCGGGTATTGTATTGTTTTTATGTAAGGGCGCGTGACCTAATTAAGGGCACGTGGGAAAGTTGTTGACCCATTTTCGAATGGTCACGCCATATTGTCTTATTCCTGCGAAGGAAGAAGACGTGGCCAAGGGTGGTCTTACTCTTTTTGGAGTTTGATAGCCTAAGACAGCCGTGTTTGGAGGTGTGCCCTCGTTAAAAGGCACCCGCCTTTCACTGGGTAAGCAGTCTTAACTGCTTATCCGGTGGATTGGGATATTTAAATCCCCGAACAGCCACTTCTGTCGATGGCAGAAGAGGTCGTCCGCCTTGGCGGTGGTGCCGGTGCCAGCACCCCGCCGGAGTATGGAAGTGGTTCTCCCCAGAGTCCCACTTATATATACGACGATCAGCAGTACGATGCTGATTGTGATCAGATGGATCAACAGATGAATGTTGATCAGTACTTCTCTGGAGTAGACGATAGCGACGTAGAATCGTTCTATGACGCATCCGATAACTCCAGACAAGTGAGTCCAGAACGCCGAGGTGTTCGGCAAGGAATTAATGTAGGTGAGCCTTATGTAGCCCCTCCATCCGAAGGCTTGAGTGGAGAGTCGGCAGGAGTTCAGTCTCACAACAGAGCTCTAATGCCACCTCCCCCTCAACTGCCGCCTCATCTGGGTGGGAGTACCTCATCCGGTGCTTTGGGACCTGCTTCTTCGGTTGACAGGCCAATGTACCTGGAGCTGCCCCTACCAGACAGTCCCGAATGGCACAATGTAGCTGGTCCCTATGACGGACGGATGTTAGCTATTTCCGAGGAAATGCTGATACCCACCTGTTATGGGACGCCCAGAGAGGTTGACGAGCGTGTTGTCAATGCAATCTGGAAATGTGCTCATCCGCAATGGGCTAATACCTTTCCGGAAGCCTGGTTGATGGATTACCATCAGATGGCCAAAGGACTGGTAGTCCATTTATGGTTTCGTAAAGCCGTCTGGGATGCAGAAATGGCTTTCCGGAGGAATACCTTCTTTAGGCCTTCCTATGTGTCTGACAAGACGGGTTACACCGGTGTAAAGGCAGATGAGGTCTCTAGGTACATAGATAGAGACCAGATCCTAATATTAGGAACAGCGGAGGAGTATGAAGCAGCAGGTAACACTGTTGTGGATTACTGTCCAGGGGTCCCCATTACGTCTCAATCTATTGAGGCAGAGGGGGCCCGGATTGGTGTGTCTCCACTAGACAGACTCGGGGTAATACAAGACCTCGTAGTATGTCTATTGGAGAGGCAGTATGCACTGGCGCACCCGGAGCTTGTCCCCAGGCCAGCGCCCGTGCAGGTAACGGCCAAAATGGCTGATCGGATGGACCGTCTCATGTCTCCTGCTGAAACTCCTACTTTGGGAGATACAGCAGAAGTACCTGAGGAGGCTCCACCTGGTGCAGATGGTTCCCCTAAAACTGCTCAGTCTACCCCTATGAAGACTGAACAGAAGAAAGGGAAAACCGCTAGTGGAAAGGGTAAAGGAACCCCCACTAAAGGTAAGGGTAAAGGGAGGCGGTCAGGAACCGAACCCTCTACCAGCACGAGTGTGGCCGACAGTACCCGAACCCGTCGGGTGTCCCCACGCTCGGCCAATAAGAAGGGAGCTAAGGCTTCGGATGTCTCCGGCAACGAGACGGACGCATCCGAGCCCGGCACTTCTACTAAAGGCAGATCCCGCAGACGGAATAAGAAGAAGGTTGACCAACATAAACCTGAACCTATCGAGGTAGACGTTCAAGCTGAAACTCCAGAAGCTGAACAGGCTGTCTCAACCGTAAAAGTTGAGCTCGGTGTGCCAATCGTCAAGCTACACGACGTGATGGCCGATTTGAGTGGAGACGCTCAAGATGCCGCAGCCCAGGTTCTCGCGGGTCAACAACCCTTTGTGCAACCTGTGGATGTACCATCCGACCCAGAGGGAGAGGAGCCGGTTGACCCAGTTGTGGATGTCACTCCGACCGACGAGCAAGAGGCTGCTATCTGGGAAAATGCCAATAGCAACTTTGCCGACTTCATTCCTCTACACAGGGGACACCTGAAGGGAAGCAAATCCGTATGGAGACTACCCCCTCGGATCACCTGTGAGAGGCGTGAAGACATGGAGGAGTGGCTTCGCAAGAAGCTCTCCGATAGAAAACCGGCCAATATGTACTGGATTTATTGGGAATTCGTTAAGAATTCACCCAATGGTCTGTACAATTATGACCAGAAGGGCAAACTAAAGTTTGCTCTGGATGAGTACTACGGGGAGGATCATAAGGATTGTCCCTTTCAACGATGTACTCAAAGTAAAGGTGAGGTTGAATTCTTCATCGAGAAAGACGAGTTCCTTCGTCATCTCGTGGAGGTTCATATGCACCAGAGGCCGGAATATGTCTGCGACCGGGAGGTTGGCAAGAAATGTGCTAAATGCACAGGACGTGTCACTCCCCGACGCGGAGACATGGTCCGGCACTATGTTACTTCGCATGGAGAAGGCCTGGAGGCAGCCATAGACAGAGTGATGAAAATTCACTCTGAACTCTATGGCAACCTTAAGGGCCTCAATGCCGAGAAACTTGCTTCTCTCACACCGAGTACGAAGCAGTTTGCGCCAACGGTTCCTGGTACTAATCAGAAGCTGAAGGCTTGGTTTGCCCAGACTCCCGGGTCTGGCAAATTAGAGTACGCCCAAGAGGAGTATGATTTGTTAAACGAATGGAGAAGCAATAAGTCCCGCCGCCGGGGTGGGGCTTATGTAACTCCATCCGGAGAACAAGTCTGAAGCCGCAGGGACTACCGTCAGGGACCCTCTGTGGCAGATAGAAAGAGACAGGCATCCGAATCTCCAAGCCGAGCCAGGTCACCACTGGAGGCTCTGGAGAGGCAGACGAATGGGGGAAGGAAGAAGCCACATCTTCCATCTCCTACTGGAACTCCTTCGAATTATGAACGAGCACCAGCCCCACAAGGTGGTGCACAGAACCCGACATTCTTTGGTGTCAGTGGACCAGGTGGTCAATCCTCCCGGAAGCACGCGCCTTTGAATGTCAGAGACCCGAAGCAGTACCCTGCTATGGGCCCACCCGGACCAGAGATGCAAATCTTTGATCAGTACAGGAGGGTCAAGCAGGAACTGCCGACAGGAGGAGGTCAAGCTCCACGACCAACAATGAGTGCTGTGGTGAGACAACGTCCACCCGCGCCATTGTTGACTGTCACAGACCTTAGAAGGAAATTGTCGCGGTTGCCCCTGGCCCAGGGACTACCAAACCAAGGCCCTCCTACGACCACTGCTAGTGTGGCTACTACTGCGGTTGCTTCTTCGCATACGCATGTAGCTGTCACTGCGAGTGGGTCTGGTGCACAGCCGAAGCCTCAGGGTCAGGTACCCCCACCTGGTGCTGTGGTTCATCGGCCTAAGGTGATCCAGACAGTGGAGACCTTCTTCAAGAAGGAAGACAAATTGTCTTGCACTATTCAAAGCAAGCAATTTGAGCTTTTTCAGCACCACCTGGAAAACCTCCATTTGGATATGTACCGTCGGACCGTGTCGAGCACTCTCCAGTGCATAGATGCGATCCAGAAGTCAGAGATCAACCGAATCTCTACTCAGATAAAGGCGGATGTTGCCAAAGAGAAGCAGGAAGCTGCTAATCTGCGGCAAGAAGCCTTATCCGAAAAGGAAACAGCTTCTCAGATGCTCGACCTAGAACGGGCAACGAACATGAAGAACCAACAAAAGTTCTTCAAGGTCACTCTCTTGTTCAGCCACAGGCTCAACAACCGGGTCCAAACCAGCCACCCGAGAACATGGAACAGTGAAAACTGTTGCATGAAGGTCGGACATAATTGTGTGTCCCTAGGTGTTATTACCTATGTATTGTTGGATGAGAAATTATTTTTTTATCCAACCCGCATCGAAACTCCGGAAACTGAAAGCAGAAAACAAAACAAGTCACTTTGGAGAAGGAGTACAAATAGTGCCAACATTGTAATTGTTCTGTGCTATTACATAAAGACTGTGCCTATTATTGAACTATGGACCTTTAATACCGGAATACGTTAATATGGACTCTAAACTACAACCCGATTTACTACTACTACTTGTCAGCTAGCACTACAGGCATCCGGGTTTAGCTACGCCCATAAAGTCCATCAATAGTCTACAACTGGATCCACTACTAATTCCAGTTAGCTAGCACTACAGGCAACAGGGTTTAGCTACGCCCATCAACATATTCATCTATAGCACTTCAGGCATCAGGGTTCAGCTCGCCCAAAATCTACAAATTCCTGGATTAAACATAGCACTTCAGGCATCAGGGTTCAGCCCGCCCATACCAAGACATCAGCAGCATCCGACTCCACGTATATTCTCCAACCACATAAACACGTAACTTTGTTGATAATATTATATTGCATATAACATTGTATTTATGACTCTAATGTCTTTTATAAAGGTATATTATTATATAAAGGTACTTACCTATAAATATACTGGATCTGTGTATCCTAAAAGTTATTTAAGGTAGTACTAGACCTATAAATGTCTATATAGGTCATTCCTGGTCTCAATATATTAAGAGACTATACTTCTTCTGTAGTTTGTAAATATAAAACACTAAGGTATAAATTGAGCTGCGTCTCAATTATATAAATATTTTTTCTATAAATGGAGAAGGTCCAATGGATTTCTCTAAAGTTACTATTATATTACTCAGGTTCAATACCTTATTGTGTTCATATGGTATCAGAATGATTATTCATATCTGAACGTTTTTTTGTTCGGTTCACTTTAAGGGTGGACAGAGTTAATTTAAAAAGTCGAAATTTTTTTTTCCGGGTTTAATAACTGTAATACGATTATTATTTACAACCACCGGTCCTTTTCAGGACCCTACTGTTGTCAAACGTCAATATAAATCTGTGATATTTATATTTATCATTTGTGGTTGTTATAGCTACTGGTGGAAATGAAATGAACGATACTCGATGCTATTACTGTATAATTTTTCAGAAATAGGATAGTCTCATACTATAGCCTATTTCACATCGAGCAAGTGTAATTAATACCCCTTTTTAGTATTTTAAACAATCACTTACTAGGTTATTAATACACTGTGGTTTAATTACCCCAAAGTTATTGTCTAAGGGGGGCAGTGTAGGGGTATGGTATTTACACTTTACGTTCATGTACCCGTGAGACTCAGACCTAGGTCTTCGGGTGTAGTGGGGGAATCAGGATGGCAGGTGGCAGCACCTGCCTCTGGGTTCGTATCCATTACAACAGGGGGCCTACCACTCGTCCGCCACATGTCACGTGGCCGGTCTGAGTTTCGCGGGCTTTTCCCCTATATAAGGCTGGTTCTACCCCCATGTTCTTCAGTAGTGGTTCTACCCACTGCTCAACCAGGTCGGTACCCAAAAGGGTAACCGAATGCCATAGTAGCATGTAGTCCTCTGAGGCTGTGATCGTATGTAACATAAGCTATGAAATAAAAGCTTGGTTGCCTACCCGGAAACTTTCTCTCTCTTCGTTATGATTTGATCTAACTTAACGAGACGAACCACTACACATGTATGCCCTTTCATGAAAAAAAAACCCAGCTTATTACCTCATAAAACAAATAAGTCAACTGCATACATTTTGGCACTTAGGGGGAGGGGGAATTTAACTTTTTTTTTCTATAGGAATACACATGCTTCTGAGGGAGGGTGTGGTGGGATAGAATATTCAGGCACCTCCCGAGGGTGGGAGAAAAAATGTACCCCCAAACCTACAACCAAGTTCCTGAACCAACTGTCACAAAAAAAAGAGGACTACCATCACATTCATACAGAAGGGAACACTGCATGGTCAGAAACCTTGAATATCAGCAAACTGCTGCTACATGTGGCTTCCCCTTAATACAAGGAAGAGACTGAAAAAAAATAATTAAAAATCAGGAGGGAAAGAAAGGTGTACATATAAGTGAAGAGGGTAGAACCTAACCGGGTGACAACACGACTGGGGAAGGGGGAACGCTGTGTAAAAACCACTAAGACAACTTCCTGAGGCAAAAATAACCCTTACACTACATTGACGAGAGACCCTCCTACCTCTATCCTCCCTGTGAGTCTGTTTTTGAGCGAGTTAGGACATTTAAGGTAGAGGAAATTTGGCTTAGTCTAGCAAAAAAAGATGAAAAACAACCTCACTTACCACCCACAGTTGACCGAAGTGCCGGAAAGAGGCTAGGTGACCGGCGTGTGTGGAGGCATGTGTGGAGGTAGTTCCAAAAAAGAACTGTAGGTTTCCCATGCTCTCTGCCCGAGCACAAACCTAGTTTGAAATGGTGTGGCGGCAGAAAGGGGGGCCAGGGGCAAGGGAGGGAGGCAGAAAATTAAGCACGTTAGTTAGAAGGAAGGGGAAACAAGAGGACTTACCATGGAACAGAGTTAAATACTGCAAGGGAAGACGCCCTGGGAAGGAGAAGGAGGGGATTTAAACCCGGTCAGAAATATCTTTTCGAGAGGAGGTAGTCTAGGAATATTTTTTTCTTCTCAGTCTCTTCCTCAGTCTGAAAAAAAAATGACAGGGAACAGAAGAAAATATATGGGTCTGTATTTTCTGAGTGAAAACCAGTGAAAAGGGGAAAAGGAGACGCCAGGAAAGAATCATGGAGACGGCCGGTCAGAAACCTCAACACAAAAATTTAGGAGAAAAAAAGGGGGGGGGGGAAATAAAGTAAAAGGACAAGGGGAGGAGTAAGAAGAGAAAGAGACACAAGGAGAAATGCTATTTCCCCTTTGCTGAAGGAAAAACCCATGAAAGATGCTTGGGTTTACTTCTAGTAGGGTCAGGAGAGGAGAGAACTGTTTCAGAAGAAATAGGGAAAAAAAGAGGAAGCTCTGTGCTGCAAGGTGAACACCGACCACTCTTACCAGATACAGGAAAAGTTCCCCTGGATCATAAGGAACATGGAGAAGGTGAAAAGATATTACCTTTCTATGACCAAATTTAAACTGGAGGCTGAAATAACATTCTGTTAAGGTCGGTCAGAAACTTAGGTCAGGAACCTCGATCAGAAACCTCGATCAGAAACCGCGATTAGAAACCTCTGTCAGAAACTTTGGTCAGAAACCTCAGTCAGAAACCTCAGTCAGAAACCTCCCTGATGGAATTGCATCACGTTTGTGAGAATGAGCCTGCTGCAATTAGTTGATATAGGACCTAAGCCCATGGATTTAGCCATGCCAGGCAGATAAATTAAAAGAATGCCTGCTGCTAAGCAAATAAAGACCATAGCGTGAGGGGAATGCCAGAAATGAATTTCCCAGACTTGAGTTTGTGGGAGTAGAAGGATGGCAGCAGAAGCTGCCTCAGAAGTGATTTAATGCAGGGTCATTACTAATGGCTACAACTTGCTTGTCAATGTTTATACATATCTAAGGATTTAGAAAAGTGATGTCGTACTAATGAAATCATGTCCATATAATATGAAACTTGCACTTTTTGAAACCCAATTGACGTGATAAGAGATGTGGCGGGACAGTGATGTTTCCTTGACGTGTGTATATTGGATTATATAGGCTTGGCAGTCCAATTGATGCACAGCTCCTCTAATAGGTCTGCTGTGCAATTATTTTGGTAGCCATGAATATATGATTTAATAATGCAGGGCGATGGTATCTTTTTATGACTGTTATTATCATGTTCAGGTATTCTGTGTATTAAAAAAAAACCTGAAGGTGCATTTTCTCTAACAGCATAAACTAAGAATGCGCTTGGTTTCTTGAATAGATGCCGGGCAGCTGTGTTATAAGCAGGCTGGTGTGCAATTTATTCTGTATTAAAAGCTAGGCCCGTCTCATGATTGAGATTATGGGCGTTATATATATGTAGCATTACCACACCCCCACTCATGTGCATTGGAGCATATCCAGCGTAATATTGGTACTCCCACATCGGCCACTTTTTGCACCACCCTTACAGATATTCACCTGGGGTTTCTATATGATGTCGTAGGTTATAATAATTATTTTTGCCAATGAGATAAGGTCTCTGGCATTTTAGTATACTTGCTTTTGAGGAGAATTTAACCAAAACTGAGTTTAAAATACAGTAAAATCATCACCCAAAATTGTGTTTCATATGCAAGAAGTGTAGAGTTCTATGGTGCACAACAATGGAGCTTACTTCCTGTGGGAAGAAGAAATGCTGAAACAAAAGAATGATTTAAAGAAGAAAGTCTACAATATCTTAAACTGCTACTGCCCTATGGATAAAGGTTACCGCGTAATACTTATCTTTATATTACCAGGCTTGGGAAAAGGTAACATGATGCCAACAGTGGACTGGAGAAAAACGTTGGCCATATTTCCACTGATAACACTGTATGTGGAGGAGCCTGAGCCACTGTTGGACAACTTTCCAAAGGTGGACACTGGGGGCTTGGACCACTGTGGGACAACTCTCCACTGTTGGGCACTGGCCCTAAGTGAGTTTTCTTATCTCCTTGTTACCATAGGAATGGCTGATAAGCGATAATT
Source organism: Acholoe squamosa (assembly GCA_949317995.1). Lineage (NCBI taxonomy): Eukaryota > Metazoa > Annelida > Polychaeta > Phyllodocida > Polynoidae > Acholoe > Acholoe squamosa. The sequence continues at coordinate 56,233,197 of OX439046.1, forward strand.
GTAGGTGTTGCAGGATCCTCCGACAGTGGGAGTAATGCAATCATTGTGTCATTTTGCATATATTTTTTTCTATATCTAGGCAGGACCAAAAGGAGCAGCCCAGACACTAACTCCTGAAGTGGGGATAAGGTCCATGCCTTCTTATTTGCTGTTTTTTTCCTATTTTTTATTTGTAGTGGCCTGTTAAACATCTGTGAGAGTTCAGTAATTTATCAGACCTACTAAAATGTGTAATTCTAAATATGTATATTGAAAGTAATATCAAAGTTATATTTTGTCGAGAAATAATTACTGACGGATCAATATAATGACTCAAACTTTCTGTACTGATTTATTGACAACAGAGGCAAAATAAAGTGAATTAAAAAAAAAAAGTGTCCATGTGGACAAAATTTTGCCTGTGGACAAAATGGTATGTGTGGACACTTTGTGTAAATATCCTGAGGATTACATGAATTTTGTAGACACTTTGTGACCATTCACTGTGGACAGAATGTGTTGTGTGAATATTTTGCAATCAAAACTTGTGGTCAAAATGTGTTTTGTGGGCAATTTGTAAATTATGGATACTTTGTTTAAGTTGAATGTGCACTTTTTTCTGGATACATTGTGGTAAAATCTTGTTGACTAAAAGTGTTGTTGTGATGAAAGTATGAGGACAGAATGTGTTCTGTGAACACTTCATGGTTATAGGTTGTTGACAAAGTGTATTTTATGGATACATTGTCATTGTTGGGAGTGGACAAATTGTATCTTATGGACACTCTGCAGAAATAGTCTGTGGACAGTTCACTTTTTTTGGACACCTTGCGCTGGGCCGTTGTGGATGGATTGTGAAAAAATGTGATGTGGACAATATGTGTCACCTGGCTAAAGTAAAGCATAACAACCCCCCCCCTTTCTCTAACATTAGGTAGCATGGCGTATGGGAAAATTGTAATAAAAAAACTCCTTATAAACATGGAGTCTACTGCCAAGTCACTCTCACAGAAGAGTGCACCAGAACAGTGGAGTGATGGTGGCACACCTGAAGCTCCACACTACTTAAGCTTTTGTAGCAAGGGCCAATTCACTACCAACCATTGCATGCTCTGGTTGGCAGCCCTGTCAGTTGTATGCAGGTGTAGGTGCAGAGGGGCAGATATTCCATACTCCAGTGTGGTATACACCTCCAGCCCTGCCAAACTTAGAAACACATTCTGCTAGGTCACTGCTTACTTTCATGCCACATAGATAGAAGAGTACCTAACCTCACACTCCAGGCTTTCAACTCATCTCTACATCTGGCTACAACACATACAAAGTATGTTATACTAACTTCTATCATGGTTATTGAGTTTCAGAACAATTTTTGGTAGCCCAAACTGGATAGTATGGACCCCTCTATTAAGGGCATAACTGACGATTAGGGATTCACGAGTTGATTTTAGTTTGTCCCTGCCTCTTGGGGCACGGAAGGACCTTTGGTTATTGTGGAAATAAAACTTACAAAAGGTAAATGAACATTAAATAGGAATACAATGGAACTCACATATGGAGTAGTAAACCTTCCACTTTTATTTGTCATTTTTTTTTTCATTTTTGAGCAATTATATTTACATGTCATTGAATACTAGTCTACACTCCCTACATATCATAGTTAAATATAGGAAAGGAATATGATATAACCCCCCACATACGGAGCAGTACACATTTAACTTTTGTTTGTCATAATTTTATTTCATATTTTTCATTTTGTTTAATTATATTTACAAGTCGGTGAACACAACCTCACATACAATCTACCTTGGTGTCTTATCTACACATGAATCGTGATACATTGTGAGAGGTCTTTGTCTGGATCATGGTGAATCTACGATGGTGTCTGGTGTATATATATGTTGTTCCTCATTTATCTACTGTGTCCTCCAATGCTGCTTGTCCAAAAGGAAAGACGTATTTCCCCACTCCTCGGTTCATTCTGTGAAGCTCCAACTCGTTGTCCAGAGAGTTCAATTTCTTCAGGATTTCCATCAGCAAATTTTTGCTCAGTTGACTTAGATTCATACCTTCTGAGACCAATGGGCAGGTAGGAGAATGTCTGAAATGTTCCAGGGCGATGTCATCACTTTCTAAACATGTGTGTATAGTGACTCCACATTAGTAACATTGAACAACGTCCTTACCTCCGATAAAATTAACTAGGAGTACCCAAACAGGCCTAAAATACCAGCCACACATGTCTAGTAACAGATTAGATAGCAGTAGTATACCTCAGACAACTCTCAGGTTGACCACAACCAATGAAGCAATACCATGTCAAATGCCCTCCGCGGAGGCAGATACCGGTCAAGCGTGTTACACAGTCACTCATAGATAGAGGCTCAATAGAGGTACTTAGACCTTTTATATCATAATGCTGCTTCATACACAACTACTTAAGCAATGGGACTACTGTTTAACATCAAGAAATGTACGTCCAGCTACTATGTATTCATTAGAAACTTAGCAACTGTTAGTACCTTACATACATTATAAATGTCAATTAATTATACCCCGTAGTTAAAGCCATATGTGCATGTATGAACCCCAGCATTAACCCTCAATACCTTACTAAGCCATTGGGAATAGAATACCTGGTATTTATAGCTATATTTTGTTTGTATGAACCCTAGTAACCTTTCATATATGATATCACAGCATCGTAAGGCAAAAAAAACAGGGTCGAAGACATTTGACCTGTGCAACAGACTTCTCAACATTAGTAAACTCACAGTCCAAAAAAACAATTCTTCCATACATGCAAGGTTTAACAATGGCTCAATTTTCAACATATGTACAGGGAAAATACAGGTAGAAGAAGAATTATAGTTACCTTTTGCTCTCTTTACTCCCCCCAATATCCAGAGTAATCCCAGGGATTGTCACGTTTCAACAGGATGACCTGATATAGAATTAATTGTCAATATCGCTGACACCTATTGTTTACTAGATGAATATTTCAACCTTTAGACAAGTGAGCAATGTACTTTTTCATAATCATAGAGTCCAGTGGAAATGGGCTGAACACATGTATACAATCCATAAAAAACCTATATAACACCTATATTGCACATTCCTTGTCTTCCAAGTGTTGGCAGAATAAAAAAGTGTCTCTAATCTAGACACTTCTCTCCATAATTCATCACCTAAAAGAAAAAAAAATTCAAATTTTAACAGCAACAATCCTTTTGGTTTGACAAGCAACATTAGTCTCGCTACTGAGCATAATCCAAAAGTACACATCTACAGCTACAACCAATATGCGACAAACCATTACAGAAAACATTCTCTTTACTACTTATCCTATAAGCAAAGATTTCAAAGTTAAACACAAACGAACACCAAAATATTTCATGCAGCCATTGCAGATATAAATTGTTTCTCAAACATCTTGTACGCAACATTATTTCTACTGCTCTGTTATCAGTGAAAATAAGTTTTAGAGGGCCAGAGTAATACTTTTGGTGCCAGGGGTACTGCAAAACCTTCCCCTTAAATTGTTATCCTGGGTGTGAACCATATCCATAAAGATGTTTTTATAATTTTCAATATACTTAACCATGTAAAGTGGTTGGGAACGGGACAAAGGTGATTGGGAGCAGGATATGATCAGGATATACATATGTAGATGAACTGACATGTAAGGCCCGATATGCAAACTTTCTATGATTTGTGACCGAAAGTATAGTCTGGTATTTAACCCAGGGTAATTAACCTGTATAGAATGAGACTTGATCTACTGTGTATAACAGAAGGGGTAACTATATAGCTTCATCTACAGAAATATTATTTGATGCTGTGTTAATCAGAGCGAGTTATTATCTGTTACATTCTGTACTAGGTTGTAGTTAAGTACATGACGTGACTATGTTTACTGCACCTCTATATTGACCTGGCTATTCATTTTTCACTTTTAGTATCTCAACATTTATGTAATGATTATCTAGCCTTTACTCAGAAAAAGGAATTCATAAAAACAAACAAGCAAATTTTAAACACTTCACAACACAGACATCTTCCTCAGAATGTAGTTTCCCCCATGATAATTTAGTTTCCCCCATGGCACCTCTTCAGATATATGGAACCCCATTCTGTCAAGTTCCCAACCACCTTTAATTTTGACCTCATAGATAGTCTTTAATATCCGAACCTTCTATAAATTTCTGTGGAAAATTATTTGGTCATGAAAATACTTCATGGCTGTAACATCATTTCCAGTTATCTCATTAGGCATTTAACCCCTAGGTGCCCAAGCGCGCTTTAAAGTGCGGTTTTGGGCTTAAATGGGGCTTAAATACATGTGTATTGAAGGAAACCAGCATCCAGATACTTCTATTGGTCCAATCTGCAAAGTTAGACCCTCTATAGAACCGTCATGACCTCCCAAACACAATACAACCATCCATTTTGTTCTCCATCATCCCAAACACAGGGAGTCAAAACTTGAAAATGAGCTGTCATAATGTTATTCATTAGACGGTCACCCTCTACTGGGCTAAGACCAGACATGAAATCAATATTATGCTAGATCGTATACATCTAATGTCCCAAACTTCCATTATATTCTAAAAGAAATGTTCTTATCCATAGAGATAATCCATGCATCGTTACTAGCACATTATATCTCCTGAGTGGTAGTACACATATATGCAGAATCAGCTTTAAATGAGGCCTTAGAATTGCAAGTATTATGTATGGTGGGAGGTTATATATTACACAAGAGAGACCAAATACTACCAAATGACAACACATGGAATGTTTTGGTAACTATGGTTACCAAACCTGACCAATTAATTCCATGTCCTTAACTGAAAGTCCTCACTGAGTTATGAGTATTCAGGAAATGTAATACAGAGTCAATATCAAAAGAGAAGATCAAAATAACACATGGGCCTATCAACTAAGTGATATAATTGTGAAATAATGTAAAATCTTCAAATAATTCTGGGCACCAAAAGGTTAAGACCCCAGCCTCCCTGAATTTGAATTTTCACTCCTTTTTTGCAAGAATTTATACTAAAATTTGAAATTTTGTACAAGGTAAACAAAAAAGGCCAGAGTAATACTTTTGGTCCCAGGGGTACTGCAAAACCTTCCCCTTAAATTGTTATCCTGGGTTCGAACTATATCGAACCCAGGATATTTTCATAATTTTTAATATACTCAACCATGTAAAGTGGTTGGGAACGGGGCAAAGGTGATTGGGAGCAGGATATGATCAGTATATACATATATATGTAGGTAAAATTCTAAAGGATACATAGTAAGAAATTTGTCATGCGTTAGTGAGAAGGAAGGGGAAAGGATATGGCAAGTGGTAAGTGATTTTCATGTGTGGTAGAACTGTACAAAGTCACATTTAAAATGTGGTTGGGAACAGGACAAGAAGTGGTTCGGAACAGGACATTATCATTACAAGGACTGGGGCCTGTCTTTCCTTATGTTTAAAAATATAGTTATATACGGACTCATAAATAGGGATTTGTGGCGGCCAATAAATAAATACATGACAAAAAAGTGTTCCGGCACCCGTCCATATATTATCAGCTTTATTTCCTAACATACGGACACATAAGGGGGTACACATACGTACGTCCGTATGTTCCCTCAGTATCTTAATATATGTGAGGCAGCAAGCAGAAAGGACAGTTACTGCGGGATTTAGTACCAGATTAAGCCACCAGGGGGCACCACTATGGACTAGAATAGGAAAAATATTACTAAAACTGTTATAGGGTACTTTTTTTATGGAGAATTCAATGGTTTTTGATAAAACGTTCTATTTTGGGTGGAAAGGTTCCAAATTTGGCATGTAAAAAGAATGTTTTTGGGCCAAAATAGGCATTTTTGTTGATGTCTGTTGCCATGGAAACATGATTTTCATTCTAAATAGGAAAATCAATGATCCCATTTGAAGGAACATCCCACAAGGTTTACTATGGTGAAAACAGAATGAAAATACCATTTCTAGATCAAAAGTTATGGGCAAAAGAATAAATATTTATACGAATTTAGCTAATTAGCATAAATTATGCTAATTAGCTATATATCTCATGACCAATTAGACATAGAGCTTATTAACATATTTAAAATGGTCACACCTATCCATATCTAGCAAGCCATTCCTCCAAAACAAACAGGAGTATCTTCTCATGCTATGTATCACTGTAAAGCTAGTGATTTGAATTTTAAAGTTGACTTTTAGCACGGAGCACCCTTTCTCCTTGCCTCTACACATATGTGTCCGTATATTGTCTCACATACCTTAAATACTGGGGAAACCCCATGGGTATCCTCGGGGTTCCCGTATGTCACGTGGTCTGATTTCATGTACATGCGGAAAATCCCTTTTGGTCGCCATTTGCAAAAAAACAAGCACGATGTCTTCTTTTGAGGTAAGTTAATCAATGATTTTATTTCAATACAGGGGTTTTAAGTCAAGCTATGTGTAATGGAAGAAGGAGAGCTTAACTCTTTTTCGTCGTGGGCATTCACATCTGTTTCTTTCTTACATTAAAGCCTGTGCTAACAAATTGACTAACTTGCTATCTCCTGTCTGTATTTTTTTTGTACCGGTTCTGAAGTAGAGGGAAAGGCTTTTATTTTTTGTATATTGAACGCGAGTTTTCCAGCAGGCATGTCAGTCTTCATGTTCTTGTCGGACATCAGATGTGAGCCAGCAAGCAGAAATGGGGGTTCCTGCGGGATTTAGTACCTCTTTTAGCCACCAGGGGGCATTACTATGGGCTAGTATAGGAAAAATATGCCTAAAACTGTTTTATGGTACTTTTTCATGGAGAATTCAATGATTCTTAATAAAACGTTCTATTTTTGGTGGAAAGGTTCCAAATAAGGCATGTAAAAAGAACGTTTTTGGGCCTAAATAGGCATTTTTGTTGATTTATGTTGCCATGGTAACATGATTTTCATTCTAAATAGGAAAATCAATGATCTCATTTGAAGGTATGTTTCACCAGGTTTACTATGGTGAAAACAGACTGAAAATACCATTTCTAGTTCAAAAGTTATGGGCAAAAGAATTAAAAAATTATGCTAATTTAGCTAATTAGCATAAATTATGCTAATTTTAGATGTATCTCATCATGACCAATTAGATGTAGAGCTTATTGCCATTCAGGAAATGGTCATAACTACCCATATTTAGCAAGCCATTCCTCTAAGACTAACAGGAGTATCTTCTCTTGCAATATATCACTGAAAAGCTAGTGATCTAAATTTTAAAGTTGACTTTTAGCACGGAGCACCCTTTCTCCTTGCCTCTACACAGATGTTATCTCATCTCCAAAGTTGTATATTTAATTAAAAAGCAGTCTTCTTAGGGGAATTTAAATAACTTAGGAATTTCTGTGTTACTGTTCTTTCACAATCACTGACAGTTTATTGTTTCTCTTTTTTTCAGGGAGAAGAGGAAGATGGGGATTTCCTCTCCCCCGAGATGTTCGAAGGGGATGGAGGCCAACAGGCCATATTGTACATGACTTCCCTCCTTTGTAGAGCTATGAATCAGAACAAAAAAGATATACTGGCCAAGAGGCAAAAGGGGAAGGCCCCCAGCTCAGAACACCCGTCCCATGGCGACTTTGTTCCTCCTGCACCTGGGTTATCTCGTTCCCAGGAAAAAGACTCAGACAACGATCCCACTTATTTCCCTGCCTCTTCTGGTAGAGGCAGCAGGGGAGCCACCCATGGCAGGAGTGGGGGCAGGGCCAGAGGGAGGGGAAGTGGGGGGGGGAGCAGGAACCAAAACTGACTTTGATGCAATAGCAGCCTCTTTACTGAGGGCTATATCTCAAGGGGGAACATGTCAGTTTCCCTCCTTAGGGAACATATCTTCACAGTCTCACCCCTCAGAGGAAGAAGAAGTTGATAAGTGTTTTCCGAAGAATCCTCAACCTCCCAACCTAAAAGCAAAGGGAAGTCCAAGTCACCTAGGAAAAAATCACTCCACTGGCAACCTGATGAAACTCGTGCATTAGTCCATGGCGCTAACCACCTAAAACCTGTTCTCAAAGGAAAATTTAAGTTGTATGCTGATGGAGTCACCCTAAAAAAGCTTGCATGGGAAGAACTCGCTGGTAAGTTGAAACGTACAATTTATCTTGTTATCTTTTTTTGATATAATCATTTGGCCTTATCTTTTTAGCTCGAAATTCCATATATGAAATCAAATATTATTTCTTTGTTGTTCCTTTTCCTTATGTATTTTCATCCCACATCTTACTTTGTGATAGTTTTTTTTTTATTTAATTTTCATGATTTGTGCCAGTTTATGTCTGCTTTCTTTTAAGATTACGTTGATGCTAACAGGGGGAAAAAAGGGATGGCGAGGGGTGCAAAAGCAAAGTAACCTATTATTCCCAAGATGCCAAGCGGAAGGTACATTTGGAATCCTCATTTTCTTACACTTTTTTCTTCTGTGTTTGTTTTTAAGTATATTAATTAAATTTAATGTCTTGAAAAAATTCCTTCTTTATTTTTTCTTTCTTTCGCATTTATTATTTTTTTTCTTTGAATATAGTTTTTCCTCCTTTCTTTTTTCAGCATCAGGACATAGATGCGCGGTACAAAACAGGGAGCGGCCAAAAGGACAATTCTAATTACCTCACAGACCTGGAACAAGCTGCTTGTGACTACTGTGGGACAGAGGTTATTCTTGGTGAGTCTCACCTCTCTGTTGAAAGGGTTCATCCATATGTTTAAACTTGTTATACTATATCTGATATTATTCTGTATCATTTTAATACATTCTAACATAAGGAAAGACAGGGAGCAGACTTAAGGAATTGTCAAGTAAAGGTTATACGTTTCCCACATATACTATTATTATAATATGGTCATGAATTATTTTGTTTGGTGTCATTTTCTCTTTTTTTTTCTGTCATAAAAGGCATGCAGCCACCCGATCTGAAAGGGGGGGACCCTTCTGAGAGAGACATCCAGTGGTCTTGTTATGACCCTCACCGGCCTTCTCGTGTCGATTATGAGAACATGAAGATCCCTTCAGATTCACTCTCCGCTGCTTTGATGGGTCAAATGCTGGACAGCATCGATGGAGGTGGGTACCATATGGATGAAGCTGCTTTTAAAATAACTACTTTCAAATACCTTATTTCTCATCTTCATATGAATTTATATGGAGAATAAAGGTTTTTCTGTCGATCGAAATCATATTTCCTTGATGCCCTTCATTTTTTTTCTCTTCTTTTTTCTTTTCAGTTCCTATCCTGGACGACGGGGAGCCAGACACTACTTCTATTGCAGGGACAGAGGAGGCTGCGAGCACTCATGGAGGAGAAACCGAGAGCGAGGTAGACGATCAAGAAGAAGGGGAGTCTTCCAACAACTTGACTCAGCATAACAAAAGAGACCCTGTCTCTTGCCCGTCTGCAACTGGCCAGTCTTCTATTCTTAAACCAAGGGTATCGACTGGGTATATGTTAAAAATATGTAATTCCTTCAACAAAAAACTGTCTTTAGAGAAGGAGAAGAAGGCTCAACTGGAGTCCAACTGTCCACCCTAGTTACAGCCGATCAGTCAAAAGAGAAAGAAAGAGAGGAGCTTCAGAAAAGATTAGAGGACATAAAGAAAAAGAATGCTAACAAAAATAATCAGGGGAAGAAGACCTCCGCCGCTGGTCAACGTCCTGAGACGTCAACTTCAAGCTCTTTTTCGAAGCCCTCTTGTTCTACATCTAAGCCGTCTAAATCAGCAGGCTTTTCCAAGGCATCTTCATCAGTAGGGGCTTCCAAGCCTTCATCATCCGTTCGGCCTTCAAAGTCCTCTTCAGCTCATTCTTCTCTACCCTGTGCCTCTCATCTCTTACCTGACCCACTGTTAAAAGCCACCCAATGAGAAGAAGAAGACAACGGACAGGAAGAACCTTCTCCTGTTTTTCAGGGGAGGAGGCGGAGGAGGGCAGATTCCTTTTCTGGTATTTTAAATGCGACCCCACCTGTTCTCGAGCATGACGATGATGACTTGGATAAAGAACTAGAGAATGAATACAACAAAAGGCCTAGTCTAACAAAACTAGAAAATCCAGCAAAGAAGGCCAAGCTGTACACTGAAGAAGAAGTCCAGGAACTTATAGCTGCCTCAAAGAAAGATTCGGACATCAAGACTAGTACCCCATTGACTAATAAATCGCGAGAAATAAAAAAAAACTCCTGCTGATAAGACTTGTGGAGGGAAAAAAAGATAAACCTAACCCTACAGCTACACGTCATACATCCCCCCATCTGCAGGCCATGAAGACTATGGAAGTCTTAGATGAAATAGCTTCTACTTCGAATGTGTCTTCTAGAAAAAAAAACTGTCTGATTCAGGATCCAAAAAAAAAAAACATGATGAGAAAAACATATCCGAAATTAAAATGCCCTCTTCACCAGCTCAGTCTGAAATAGAAGATGTGACATCAAGTGCAGGAATAGACACAGGTAAGGGCAGTTCTATTAAGACATACTATGAAAGTTCACACCGTGTGACAGAGGAACTGAAGAGGACTTATGAAGCACTGGCGTAATCGGCCGTTAGGATATCAGAAGATATGCGATATTCCACTCAAGATTTGGTTTTATCTAATAAGAAAATGACATCCTCATATGACAACTTCTGCAAGCATGTGGCGGAATCAGCGACTGCCATACATTCAAACACCAAGTTGGTGTTAGATAAGTTGGATGAGGCTGCGGGCAGATCGACTGGCACTGTACGAGAGCTGTCTGCTTCCTTCCTACAGACACAAAAGGAAACTATGGAAGGATTAGAATTAGTTCAAGACAAAGTTATTGAAGGTCTGGTGAAAAGACAAACAAAAATTGCACAGTCTGTCAATAATATGACGGATGCTTTAGACAAGCATTGTAAGTCAGTGGAAGAAGCTCAGGGAAAAATAAGTGTGGGGGTATTGTCCGTGGCAGACAGTATGGCCAGACTTAGTGAGAACATGAACCAGCTGGCTTCCAACCAGAGGGCTTTAAACCTGTGCAACAACTCCTCCTTGAAGCTAGTAGTCAATACAGAGCGAGCTCTTGATAGAATAGTAGCTAACCTGGAGAAACTGGCAGATATACAGGAGAATCTGAACAAGGAATCTGTGGCCAGAACTCTTATTGAAAGTGAGTCAACTAAAAAGTCAAGCGTCTTAAATCATTCATCTTATTTCCTTATTAAAAGCTCAACGAATAGGGAGCATGTAATAGTTATTTACTAACGTTTTTCATATAAAAGTGGAGGTGGACATGTTATGACAATGCAATACAATGCAGCTCATAAATATACAGTTTAAGACATGATAGGGGGGTCGGTATGTGTGTTAATTAAAAAAAAAAAAAGTTTTATCTTTTCTTCATTTTAGACAAATAAATGAAACTGTCTGTCATTCAATTCAACGGTGGGACGTCCTTTGGTTAAACCTCTGGCACAGGAGGAACAGGAGGAGCCCCGTGAAGACACAGAAGTGGTTCCAGGATCTCCAGTTCCAGAATCTATTGTATTGTCTCCTGGTACGAAGGATGCTTGCCCGGACAAAGCTTTAGACAAAGGTATAAATACTTTCTACTTTGTTTCTTTGTGCTTTACAGTGTAATACTAACCTATCACTACCAACAGCGAAGCATGTATGGGGCAGCATGTGGACAATTGCTTTCTTGATAACCTTTTCCAGCATGTACAGCATGTGTGTGTAACATAACTAACCCTTCACTTTATTTGAAATCAAAGTAAATCACATGGAGATCAGGGTGAAGAGAAATAACCTAACAAGAAACTTGGTTTGTAACACTAGTCTCTCCCTTTTATTGTCACAAAGCCCTGGAGACAGTAGAAAATGAGAACCCTACCTCAGAAGTAGATACTTTGGTTATATCTGCCTTCCCTACTCATCCGAACCCTCCTCCTGGTAAATCGAGAAGAGTTTCAATGAAAGGAAATATCTGTATGGGTTTTTATATGAAATAATTTATACCTTTTTTGTTCATATAGTCTTACAGCCTTAAATTTTACGGTATATCATTATGTAGAAATGAAATAATATTTTTTTTATAAGTATTTACTTTTTTATTTTGGATCTTCTTACAGTTGGAAAAACCCCTCCTTATCAAACACGGGATGAGGGAAGCCCCTGGATACTTTTCGACCTCGAAGAGGGCCAAAGAAAATTAGCTATTCCCGGCGAAGGTAAGCATTATTTCATTTTTCATGAAAGAAAGGGAGAGATAAAATCTTAGATTTAAAATAAAACGTGTATCAGAAAGTTAGCCAAACTTCAGTGTAAAATCTGAAAGGGAGAAATTTATTCACTTGCTGGAAAATTGTAGTAATTGTCCTCTTTTCCTGTAAAGTATACCCTGCTGTCAGCCGCAAGCCTTCTTTTGGTTTATTTTAGAAGCCTGTTTTGATTTGGATACTGGTAAGAGGTGCGGCTTATGTGAGAAATTGTATGGTAATTTTGTTTTCAGCTATTAACTACATAGATCCTCCCACATTTTTCAGTGCTGCACAAGAACGAGTTTGTCATCGTCACTAAAGATGGCGCTAAGGAAGTAGAAGGAGAAGTGGAAAACCCTGAGGTTATCATGAAGGAAGGCGATCACCAGAAGGAAGCAGCTTCAGAGGCAGCTTCAGAGGCAGATTCAGAGGCAGACACAGAAGCCTCTGAGAAGGATGAAGGGCAAAACAAAAAGAGAGGTGTACCTGTGAAAAGATCCTCAAGAAGCAGGAAGGCTACCAAAAAATATAATGACTAATGTTATGTTGTCAAGAATTGTTAACAGACTAAGAGTTAGAATAGGTAATTAAGATTTTAATGCACATAAAAGAAAGGCTGTTATCTCGAGTTTTTTTATACCTCAGTGCTCTCATGTCAATGTTACGACAAACAGAGACTAGTCATGTTGTTCTTGTCTTAAAAGTTAGGTACAGTTCATCGTACACTTTTTGATGTTGCATTGTTAAGGATATCAGTGTCATTTTTCAACTTTCAATTTAAAACTGCAAACATCATACTGCATATTTTAGAATCACGGGAGTACATGTTCATTTCATTAAAAAAATAACAGAAAAGATGTTTTGAGATACATTTAGTCATAAAGTTTCCTGACATAGGGCTACACAAGGCAAAGATAATGTAAGGTGTGAACAAGATTATCATTCACCCATTGCCATACATATTTTTCGAAAGAGGTATTGTTGGATTATTCAGGATATCAGTATCAATTTTTAACTTTCTACATAGAACTGAAAAAATGTGTGGAGGCAAGGAGAAAGGGTGCTCCGTGCTAAATGTCAACTTTAAAATTCAAATCACTAGCTTTACAGTGATACATAGCATGAGAAGATACTCCTGTTAGTTTTGGAGGAATGGCTTCCTAGATATGGGTAGGTGTGACCATTTCAAGAATGTTAATAAGCTCTATGTCTAATTGGTCATGAGATATATAGCTAATTAACATAAATTATGCTAATTAGCTAAATTCATATACATTTTTATTCTTTTGCCCATAACTTTTGATCTAGAAATGGTATTTTCATTCTGTTTTCACCATAGTAAATCTTGTGAGATGTTCCTTCAAATGGGATCATTGATTTTCCTAATTAGAATGAAAATCATGTTTCCATGGCAACATAAATCAACAAAAATGACTATTTTGGCCCAAAAACATTCTTTTTACATGCCAAATTTGGAACCTTTCCACCCAAAATAGAACGTTTTATCAAAAATCATTGAATTCTCCTTAAAAAAGTAGCCTATAACATTTTTAGTCATATTTTTCCTATTCTAGTCCATAGTGGTGCCCCCTGGTGGCTAAATCTGGTACTAAATCCCGCAGTAACTGTCCTTTCTGCTTGCTGGCTCACAAATGACACTCTTTATGTTAGAATCACGGTACTGGATGTTCATTTGAATGAAAAAAGAAATGGAAAGATGTTTTCAGATACATTTAGTCATAAGGTTTCCTGACATAAGGCTACACAAGGCAAAGGTAATGTTAGGTGTGAACAAGATTATTATTCACCCATTGCCATACGTATTGTTCAACAGAGGGGAAGTTCATTTTGATATGCATGCTGTTCACTCTTAGAAATAAATGTCATTTTTTAATACTGCATTTGCAGTATAGTCCTTTATTTACACAATAAATTAGAGCACCAAAAAAACTATATACATCTATATACAAGAAAGCTGTCTAGGTCCATTTAAACTTTCAATGCAGATAGTTAGCGTCATAGTATTCCTCTATCAGTGCGTTCATCTGGTCCAACAAAACAGCTAGCTGAGGTGCCACTTGTGGGTCTCTGTGGTCAGTACACTGTAGTCCCTCCTGTGGGAACTCTTCCTCCTGGGGAGTGGGTTGACCCTCTTCCGCCTCTGTCTCATCTATATCTTCTTGGACGAAGTACTTGTTGACGAACATAGACCGCAGATTGTGGAAGGCCACACGTTCTGTTGGTCTCCTCTGTTCAGGTTGGGGAACAGGGTTTCTGATGCTGCGGAAGCTGTCCCTCGCGAGGTAATCGGGCAGAAGATGGACCTTAGCCGCTTTAGCACAATTATGCAGAGCCACATAAGTCTCTATAATGGCTCCTGCTGTAGGAGGGTCATGGTAGAGGTAACCCCCACTGCTGTCGAGACACCTGCAAGAACCAAAAAGAATGTCAGTCAAGATTCCATGACAATTGTTTCAAATCCAATAATAAAATCATGAAATGTACTTTATTTAGTATATTTTCTTTCTTTATAATTATATATGGTGTTATAAACGAAAGAAAAATAATAATCTGAGCTCTAAGGACTCACCTTCACCTCTGCTTTAGTATCCCTATTGTCCTCTCCACAGAAGACCTTGTCTTCCGGTGCCATTTGTTGTAATCGATGTCGGATTGAGTCTTCTCATATTTAATGGGAGTCAACACATAATCAGTCAGAACATATCTGAAAAATAACAATAAAATTATTTTTTTCTCTGTTAAGTCAAGGCTCACATTGGTTTCAATAGGATATAAAAAAATAGGTACATATGGACAACAGATGAAACTGAGAGAGTTTGGTAACCACAAAACTTACCCAGAGTCTCTTAGGAGGTAATATCCCCTGAAGTCTCCTCTCTCCCCGAGGAACTTGACCTGAGAGCCGTTCATGACATAGATATCGTTACAACTTCCAGGGTTTGCTGCATTAACATGGAAGATGAACCCATCATAGTCTGCGATGATCTGCAACTATATTTTAACCATGGTGAAGGACAGAAAAATTCCTTTGTCTTGCTTTTTTAAGTTCAATTAATCATAGTTCAATTACTTTAGCTAAAAGTTTTAATCACATCTTTCAGAGTTTTTAACAGTATCTACGGATAAGTTCCTCTGAGGAAAAGGAAGTGGAAAACAACTCAGAACAATGCTGAACAAGACTTGAAATGATCCTCACCATAGCATTAATACTGTAATATCCTTTGTAGCAGTATAACTGGTTTTCGTCGTTCACCACACCTTTCGGACACAAAATAGGGATATGGGTCCCGTCTACCGTACCAAAGCAACGTGGCTTCTTCGTCTTCTCATAAAAAACAGTTGCTTTGGCGTTCTTGTCATTGAAGCTGTCTGGCCAGACCACGTAATAACTGATGTGAGGCCGGAAGTACTCAGCCACGTCCTTGACTGAGCATCCCACCACGCCATGGCAGTCCCCTATTGTCTGGTATGTTGCCCCAGTGGAGAAGTACCTTAAGGCAACGCAGAACTGCAAATTGAAAGAGAAAGATGGGTGTAGGCCACTGACTAAATAACTAATTAACATGAAACAAGGCCTCCATTCATTATTAAATTATTCATGTGTTTTTCCTTTGATTCTAACTTTGATTGTTTTTCCTTTGATTCTAACTTTGATTGTGGCCCAAGTTTTCAAGCAAAGTAAACATCCAATATTGTTACACAAAGAGAAAGCTGAGGGTTAAAGGAGAGGGAGAAGGGGGGACGTGCTTAAGCCTAACAAACTTACTCTTATCCTGTAAGGGACAGCATGTTTCCCCCTCAACTCTTTCACTTTCTTCGTGGAAACCCATTTCTCTGTAAGCATCCGTACCACTGGCTTGGTCAGTCTGTAACGCTGAACAAACTTTCGGTCTGTGAAGAAAGAAAAGGGGTCCAGCCTCTTGTAGTATTCCCTTTTGGCTCTCTGTATCCATCCTATTGCCATGTTATTGAGCAGGTCAGAGCTGGTTCGAAATTGGCGACTTCCGGGTCAAGGTCAGAGGTCATAACCCCACAAAGGGCTCAGAGGGAACTTATGGAGACATACGGACGTTCTCGGGGTCCGCATGTGACATACGGTGGTCCCTATGACGTAAAAGAACATACGAGGGGGTACCCCACCATGATGTATTTGAGACTGTTCATACGGCGTTTCAAAGGATTTCTCGAAGTCCGTAAGATAGGGAAATACAGGGTTTTTTCCATATATAAATATGGACCTCCGCATGTTGAACACGAAAGTCCGTATATATAAGGAAATACACTTAACTGAATTATATCATATACGGACATCCGTATATGATATACGGAGGTCCGCATGATAGGGAAAAACAGCCCCCTGGGGTCTATTCATCTTATTGATATAATTCCATGTGCTGAGCTAAAGGAGGGACGGGGCCAGAGAAACAGGTGCTTGTGAGTGAGGTTCATGAATGACAAAATCTGAGTAATGTTACTTTTCTTTAAAGAAGTGGTTGGGAACAGGACATAAGTGGTTGGGAATGGGACATGAGTAATGGGGAACAAAACATAATCATTACAGTGACTAGGAGTAATTCAATGAATTAATATAATTCTAGGCAATCAGTCCATGGGGGGACAGTAGCCACAGGGTCGGTGCCGGTGATTGAGGTGTATAAGGGTATATCTTGATGTCACTTTCAAGAAGAATGTGGTTGGGAACGGGACACAGAAAGTGGTTCAGAATGAGATGCTATCATTACAGTGACTGTGATTTACTTCATTATACTGAGACAATACTATGTCATGAGGGGATGGGACGACCGAGGTGAAGGGATAGGTAATTGCGATTGAGTCTCACAAGAGTTATGATTGAATAATGGTACATTTGAAAAAAAATGGCTGGGAACAGGACACAAGTGGTTGGGAAAAGGACTTTATCATTACAATGACTGGAATTTTCTTTATTTTTATGTTATGAGTGCATGGGAGAACAAAGCGGAGGGAATATGTGCCTTAGAGTGAGTTTCATGCATTGTGGAACTGAACAATGGTGTGTTATAAGAAGTGGTTGGGAACAGGACAAAAGTGGTTGTGAACAGGACACAGGACACATGTACCATATGTATGTTGTGACTGATGAAGGGTTGCAGAGAATGAATGACCACAAAATCTCTATTTCTTTTTGTTTGAATTTACTTGATTTGCTCGTATTTCAATTTACATAGTGAAGACAGTAGTTCAATCATATTAAAACAACCAGGTATATATTTGTCAAGGGTGTATCGACATATAATAGTTGACTTAATCAGTAAGATTAGTGGATTGAATACAGTTTCTTAGTATAGACATATAAATAAATTTACCATCGAGCCAAAAGAAGGAAGAGAACCTCATCCCCACTATTACTAGTGAATGGGTTGATTTTCAGGTTCTACCTTACTTTACTAGATATTTTGAAAAATTTGACACAAAGTCACTCAATAATATAAACAAGAAGATTTTGAGGTCTGTGAAGAGCATATAATATAATCACAATCCCAATCAAAGGATAATTAATATAAGAAAATTTTCAAGACTAATCCTAATAAAATAATACAAGTCAGTTTTGAAATGTTCCAGGCGAGGTGCATTTCTTCTTCCCGTGGGCAGGGTATTCCAGCAGATGGCACCATAGTATTCCACACTCGTTGCATAAGATCTTCCATTTGGGGTTATAACCTTAACAGTAGGTGCATCATGGAGTCTAGTTCCTATATTTTGAGAATCACTGTAGTCATTACATCTTGATCTATTATACATGTACTTTACAAGGTGAATATATCTTTTATCAGTCAATAGATTACTTTTGGTCATATTGTGAATATCCCTAGTATTGGTTAGAAGTGGAACCTTTAAACATATTTTAATATAATGATTCTGAGCATATTGTAAGGGGTCTACGTATTTATCAAAGGTAGTACAAAAACATATATTCGCATAGTCCATATAAGGTAATATGGTAGTTTTATATATTTGTATCGATAATTTTACATCAAGAAATTTTCGGAGTAGACAGAGTTTGTAGGTCTCATATGCTTTTGTTTTAAACTGGTTTGATAGATGTATATTATAATTTAAAAGGGGATCGAGTGTCACACCAAGATACTTATAGCTAGGTACTACCTGTAATAACTTGTCATTCATTTGTATGGCAGCAGTCAAAGTATTGAGTTTCTTAGTGCTAGAAGAAAACATCATTACCTTTGTTTTTGCAACAATCATACTCCTTTTGGAATGACTGTCACATTTCATGGAGTTTGTTTCTCTCGGTCTGAAGATCATCCATATAGGCTTTTTTCTTCAGGTCGAATTTTTTTTCTTCATTCAAGAAGCTCATTTTCGAGTTGATCCTTTTCTGTGGCAACTTCATCTTTTGCCTAAGATAAAACATTTAATTTTTTGTTCAAGGCGACATAGGTGCCATTCATTAGGAAGACATCTGGTTGTTTTAGTTCATCGCCTTCGGGTATGCTGTTTGTTGCATCACCTATGGCACTATAATCCAAGATTGGTAGACCTGGTCTTGGAATATCATACGGTAGTTCTCTGAATATTACCCTTTTGGTAGGCATAGAAGCTTGATGTTCTGGGTTAGTGCTACCGCCAGCCTCCAACATCGAATTGCATAATTCTCCAGCGAGAGAATTGTCCTCTATCCGTCTCTGTATGGACTGTTCCCTTCTAACAGAGTCTGGTATATTTTCCTCATTATCCATTTGGTAATGAGGACCGGATTGTCGCCAGGCTGAATATCCATCATCCTGGGGATTCGAATGGCCTTGTACCACAAGGGTACCATTTGCATTTTCCTGGACAGTTTCCTGTCTATCAGGGTTAGTCTGATTTAAATCATCTAACCCATGTGTCTTGTGACTCTCGTTTGGCATTATTAAAATTATTGTGTGCTGAGTAAATCACAGTTTTATCTGCAGAAAGCTTAATTTTACATTTTTTTTTATACAATTTATTGCATCATTTAAATATAGTAAGAAAAGCAAAGGGCCTAAAATAGAGCGCTGGGGTACGCCACAGACGACCCTCTCATTACTTACTACTGACCTGAGTTTGTTAGATATTAATTGTTTGGTTTGATATGGATAGATTAAAACCCCCATTCATAGTTGTGGTTAGTTGACTTGTCAGTATTGTATTGGTCAGTCATCAGGACAGACACAATGCACATATAGATGGTCTGAACTTTCTGAAAAGTGAAAGAGTTAATATATGTTCCTAGTCCAAAATCAGTGTGGGGAGGTGAAGGCTTTAGAAGCAGATGAAGGAAGCAAATAGAGAAAGGAAACTATTCAGCTTTCAGTTTGAAATTGATAGCTAAATATATGAAAAAAGTAGTTGCTGTTATTATGGCGTTTTCACTTAAGGGTTAGTCTACAAAATAGCTGTTGAATTTCAGTGAATGTGTTAAGCTGAAAGTATTTTAGTATTTCATTTCTTACAGGGGTGTTATAATTATATGTATCATACACCACTGTGACCAGAATTGATATCTCCTTCAAATTGTTGCTAGGGACAGAATGACAATGGAACAAAAACATAATTTTTTAGCTTCTCTTTCTTTGAAGCTAAAAACATTTTTAATAACGTTTATCTGAATGTCTCACATATTTCATATATATATATATATCCATTTTACATTCAGCTCTCATTATAAGCATGGGCACAGTAAGTCTTTCTCTTATCCCTAACCCCTTGTTTCAAACGAAGAAAATTCACTCCTATTTTTGAATTGGCAGCAAGTCAAATGCAAGTCGGCAACTTATTAGATCCCTTTGTAAGAAATCATATCAATTTCACCAGAAACAATTGGAAAGACACCATCAAATTACATTTAATTTGTGTTCGCCAATCCCGTTTGTTTACTCACCAGGGCTATATTGATGAATCATGATGTGACATATACACTAGTTGATGCAGCCAGGGTGAGTTACTCATAAGCATTACATTGATGCATTAGGATGTGACATGTACACTAGTTGATGTAGCTAGGGTGAGTTACTCACAAGGGCTATATTGATGCATCACAATGTGACATATACACTAGTTGATGTAGCCAGGGCGAGTTACTCATAAGCATTACATTGATGCATCAGGATGTGACATATACTCTAGTTGATGTAGCCAGGGCGAATTTCTCACCAGAGCTATATTGATGCATCATGATGTGAGATATACACTAGTTCATGCAGCCAGGGTGAATTCCTCACAAGCATTGCATTGATGCATCATGATATGACATATACACTAGTTGATGTGGCCAGGGTGAGTTACTCACAAGCATTGCATTGATGCATCATGATATGACATATAGACTAGTTGATGTAGCCTGGTAAGTTACTCACCAGGGCTATATTGATGCATCACGATGTGACATATACACTAGTTGATGTAGCCAGGGCGAGTTACTCATAAGCATTACATTGATGCATCATGATGTGAGATATACACAAGTTCATGCAGCCAGGGTGAGTTACTCACAAGAGCTATATTGATGCATCATGATGTGATATATACACTAGTTGATGAAGCCAAGGCAAGTTACTCACCAGAGCTATATTGATGCATCATGATGTGACATATACACTCTAGGTGATGCAGCCAGGGTGAGTTACTCACCAGCATTACATTGATGCATCATGATGTGACATATACACTAGTTGATGTAGCCAGGGCAAGTTACTCACCAGAGATATATCGATACATCATGATGTGACATATACACTCTAGGTGATGCAGCCAGGGTGAGTTACTCACCAGCATTACATTGATGCATCATGATGTGACATATACACTAGTTGATGCATCCAGGGTGAGTTACTTACCAGGGCCATATTGATGCATCAGGATGTGACATATACACTAGTTGATGTAGCCAGGGCGAGTTACTCACAAGCATTTTATTGATGCATCAGGATGTAACATATATACACTAGTTGATGTAGCCAGGGCGAGTTACTCACCAAAGCTATATATATGCATCATGATGTGACAAATACACTCTGGGTGATGCAGCCAGGGTGAGTTACTCACCAGAATTACATTGATGCATCATGATGTGACATATACACTAGTTGATGCATCCAGGGTGAGTTACTCACCAGGGCCATATTGATGCATCAGGATGTGACATATACACTAGTTGATGTAGCCAGGGAGAGATACTCACAATTATTATATTGATGCATCACGATGTGACATATACACTAGTTGATGTAGCCAGGGAGAGATACTCACAATTATTATATTGATGCATCACGATGTGACATATACACTAGTTGATGTAGCCAGGGCGAGTTACTCACCAGAGCTATATTGATGCATCATGATGTGAGATATACACTAGTTCATGCAGCCAGGGTGAATTCCTCACAAGCATTGCATTGATGCATCATGATATGACATATACACTAGTTGATGTGGCCAGGGTGAGTTACTTACAAGCATTGCATTGATGCATCATGATATGACATATAGACTAGTTGATGTAGCCTGGTAAGTTACTCACCAGGGCTATATTGATGCATCACGATGTGACATATACACTAGTTGATGTAGCCACGGCGAGTTACTCATAAGCATTACATTGATGCATCATGATGTGAGATATACACAAGTTCATGCAGCCAGGGTGAGTTACTCACAAGAGCTATATTGATGCATCATGATGTGATATATACTCTAGTTGATGAAGCCAAGGCAAGTTACTCACCAGAGCTATATTGATGCATCATGATGTGACATATACACTCTAGGTGATGCAGCCAGGGTGAGTTACTCACCAGCATTACATTGATGCATCATGATGTGACATATACACTAGTTGATGTAGCCAGGGCAAGTTACTCACCAGAGATATATCGATACATCATGATGTGACATATACACTCTAGGTGATGCATCCAGGGTGAGTTACTCACCAGCATTACATTGATGCATCATGATGTGACATATACACTAGTTGATGCATCCAGGGTGAGTTACTTACCAGGGCCATATTGATGCATCAGGATGTGACATATACACTAGTTGATGTAGCCAGGGCGAGTTACTCACAAGCATTTTATTGATGCATCAGGATGTAACATATATACACTAGTTGATGTAGCCAGGGCGAGTTACTCACCAAAGCTATATATATGCATCATGATGTGACAAATACACTCTGGGTGATGCAGCCAGGGTAAGTTACTCACCAGAATTACATTGATGCATCATGATGTGACATATACACTAGTTGATGCATCCAGGGTGAGTTACTCACCAGGGCCATATTGATGCATCAGGATGTGACATATACACTAGTTGATGTAGCCAGGGCGAAATACTCACAATTATTATATTGATGCATCAGGATGTGACATATACACTAGCTGATGTAGCCAGGGTGAGTTTTTTTTTTTTTTGAACAAATTTAAACTTTATTTTGTCTAGTAGTACATACATCATGTAAACATAGGCATGCTCTGTATTTGTTGGTATGTATTAGAATTTAGCGTATATATATGTTTGCCTAAGTACATACGTTGATATATTACATGATTACCCATTTTATAAGGTAATTCAATTTAATAATAACACGACCAAACAGTTAATGACCAGATCGTCATTTCAGAAATGTTGTTATGATCTGACCATATAAATCATTACCGGTATTCATACAATTATATGATATAATAACAATAATTTTGAAACAATTTGGGGCACATTTAGTCTACTTTAAATATCGAATAATAATAATTTCCCCTCCCTAGTCTCATAAATGATTTTTACAGCATGCACATATACAGTCCAATACTAGATAACGTTATGCAAGCTTTGACAAGTCGACGTAGACCATCATAAGTAGTCTAAAATAGACCGTTAATATTGCACTTTAAGGATTAGGTTTAACTCAGTCATTTCTTGGTACAGTATGTACGATATATACAGTTCAATAATAGATAACGATTAAGCAAGCTTTGACAAGGTCGACGTAGTCCATCACAAGTAGTCTTAAATAGACCGTTACTATTGCACTTTAGTGATTAGGTTTAACTCAGACATTTCTAGATACAGTATGTATAATTATTTTACGATATATTTTATATATTGATAGATTCTATCATACATTTCTTTGATAAGGCTTTAAATTTGTCTTTGTCTCTAATATTTCTGATATCAGGCTCTAGATTATTCCACGTTTGGGCACATAGACATTCAGGAGATTTTGTGTAAGCTGTACAATTAATTTTCATATAATTTAATATCGGAGCACTTGAAAATCTTGTCGTTCTAACAGTAGGTTTAATATACTCTTCCTTTGTGGATCTCTTATAGGCTAACATTTTTATATGATGTAGTCTCCTAGCTTCAAGTTTCGGGCTACTCGTATCCCTATGTACAAGATCTGTTGGGGTTAGTACATGTACATCTAGACAGGTTTTTAAACATTTATTTTGCAATCTTTGCAATACTTGTAACAAATCAGCATTAGCTCCATTATATAAAATATCACAGTAGTCAATAATTGGTATTATATGCATTTTGTACATTCTTATTCTTGCTGCAGTTGATAAATATTTTCTTGTTTTATACAAAATTAATGATTTGTACCGAACACTCTTGATGACATTTCTCATATGCATATTAAAATTCATTTCTTGGTCAAGGGTAACCCCTAAGTATTTGTATGATTGAACATTCATTAAAGTTTTACCATTAAGGACAATCTTAGGTTTTTGTATTTTCTTCAATTTGATTGCTGACGCAAAGGTCATTATTTTCGTCTTGTTTTCATTCATTGTAAGTTTGTTGGCTGAAGACCAGAGAGAGAAGGAATTAAGTGCAATAGTCAACTGATTTGTTAAGGTGTCTAAGTTTTTACCGGATACATACAGTACAGAGTCATCTGCGTATAGCAAGGTTTTATGTACATCATTGTCAGAAATGCAATCATTAATATACAATAAAAAGAACAAAGGACCCAATATTGAGCCCTGTGGTACGCCACATGTTAGACTTGGTTTATCTGAACGTATATGGTTGGCTATAGCACATTGCTGTCTCCTTGATAAATAATTCTCAATTAAGGTTAAATTTCTATTTCTGACTCTGTATTGTTCTAATTTCTTTAATAATATTAAATGATTTACCGAATCAAATGCTTTTTTTATATCAATAAAGGCAGCCATTGTTATATTACCTTCATTTCTATTTCTTAATACATCATCAACTAATACTGAGATAGAATCTAGTGTAGATTTACTTTTCTGATATCCACCTTGGTTTTTCGATAAAATATCATATCTTTCTAAATGGTCACTTAGTTTGTTATGTATAAGTCTTTCTAGGATTTTTCCCGGTACCGGTAGAACACTTATCGGTCTAAGGTTAGAGACATTGGATGGGTCCCCTCCTTTGGGGAGAGGAGTCACCGTAGCAATTTTCCAACCATCAGGGATTTGGCCTGTATTCGTAATCAAATTAATGATTTTTATAAATTTTTGAGGGAACTTTAACATAGTTTTTTTGAATATATCTGTAGATAAATAGTCAATAGCAGATGACTTGGATATGTCTATGTCAGATAAACATTTCATAATTTCATCATCTGTAAAGATCATCTCTGGCATATCCACCTCACATCTCGTGCCCTTAAAATTAAATATGGTTTGATGTTGTTCTGCCAGCCTAGGACCAATTTCTGCGAAAAATTTATTTATATAAGTAGAGGTATCATTAATTGAAATTACTTGGCCGTTTTCATCAGTTAACATGATTGACTTGCTGCTAGTTTTATTTGAAGGTAAAATATCCTTAATAGTACTCCAGAATTTCTTGGAATCTTTCTTAAATACTTCAGATAGGTTGGAATAATATGTTTCCTTAGCCAATTCAATGTCTCTATTAACTTGGTTTCGACTCTCTCTAGCTCTATGCCACGATATGATATCCATATTTTTTCTGGCTAACTTTAATAATGCATTTTTGTCGTTGATCTTTTCAAGCAGCTCATTAGACATCCATGGGCTAGGTTTTTCTACCACCTTAAAACTTTTTACCGGACATTGCAGGTCTAACATTCTTTTTATCATATTTTCTAATATAGACCAACAAACATTTGGGTCATTTGATTCATTAAAATAGTCCCAATTACAATTTTCTAAGTCTAGATAAAATTTTTCTATATTAAGTTTGTTGTATGATCTTCCAAAAAATGTTCTAAAATTTTTCTTTGTGTGTATTTGGGCTTTTAGGATATGTACCGGTAGGTGGTCCGATAGGTGTATGTTCAATGCACCGCTGGAGGTAATGGAATCACAGTTTGAGAAGATCAAGTCTATACACGTGTTGGTACCTGATGTGGTTGTGACCTCATTAACAAGTTGTACTAAGTTAAAATGATCAAAGGTTTCTATAAGTAGTTGTTTGTCTGGGGTATTAGTTAGTACATTTACATTGAAATCCCCTAGAATAAAAATATCATATCTATCCAAGTTGTCTATTTGTAGTAGTAAAGCTCGCATTGTGTTACAGAATTCCATAAGGTTTCCCGAAGGTGGTCTATAGACATTACATACTATACATTTTTTATTTGCACCTTTAGCTGATAGTAACCATTGAACTTCTATATTTTCATTAGATCTGTTTAAGGCTTTGAACCTGTCTACTGAACATGATAGACTTTCATCAACATATGCACAGAGTCCACCTCCTCTATATATACTGATACGGTCTTGACGAAAGAGATTATACCTTGGGAAGCTATACAAGTTACTACAATCCATTTCGTTCAACCAGGTCTCAGAAAATAATATAATATCAATGAAATTGTTATTCAGCTCCTCTTTGATTTTTGTAAATTTATTTCTTACACTCCTGGCATTCATATGTATTATTGAGAAACCTTTCCTGAATTTATTTTTTAAAGACATGTTGTATCTGGTAAGTACATATAAGCTCGATATAGTCAACATGCTGCATAATGTATACATGTATGATCATTCTACTAGTGCATGCTACATCAATCCAGGTCATTGTAAACCACGCGTTATAAAAATATACATATCCCCCCCCTTCACAGGCTTACAGCTCTTCTGGCTACCTATGGTGATCAATATATGAGTCAGCAGTTAAAATTTCAAGGACTATGGCTTTATATCAATTAGGAACTTAGCTATATTACTCACCAGAGCTATATTGATACATCATGATGTGAGATATACACTAGTTCATGCAGCCAAGGTGAGTTACTCACCAGAGCTATATTGATGCATCATGATGTGACATATACACTCTCGGTGATGCAGCTAGGGTGAGTTACTCACCAGCATTACATTGATGCATCATGATGTGACATATACACTAGTTGATGCATCTATGGTGAGTTACTCACCAGCATTACATTGATGCATCATGATGTGACATATATACTCTAGTTATGCAGCCAGGGCGAGTTACTCACCAGGGCTACATTAATGCATCATGATATGACAGTTGTGGTGTAGTTACAACAAAATCTTTAAATAGTATTATATAGGGTGACCTGTCCATCATTGTTTGATGAGGATGGCTACTGTAGTGGCCTGTATTTGCACCAGGGTGCTCATTAATTTCGTTCCCACTGTACCCCGGTGCTTATACAAGACATGCCACTTATTTGAATACTGTTTTCAGTGGTTACGAATAATTTCAGTGAACTTGTAACCCTGTCACTTATATGAGTGGCGCTTATTTGAGACCCTGGTGCTTAAACAGTATTTTACGGTATTTTATACTAAGCTGTACACATTCGGTCAAAAGTCATAGAAACGGAGCTTTTGCCTCTGGGGGGCCCTGGAGGGGGTCTGAAATCAGATGATGTGGCAATTCATGCATCAAATGATTACCACAACATTATAGCAGTAAGCTAACCTCATGTATACATGGACTATGACTTTGAAGGGAATACGTTGACCTACATAAACACAATTTAGATGTATTTTTTTTCTCTATATAAGGTAATACTTGAAAAGCCTGACCCATAGCCCAATTGTGAGCATGTGGTAAACAATTGACTTCAATGATAAATAGACATCAAAATTTCCAAAAAGAAATTGTATGTAGTTGAGGGTTTAATGTAGTTAGATTTATACAGAGCACTGGAACTGTGTAGCTCTACATGACTTTGTGGCGTTACAAAGAATATCTATGTGTAAAATGAAAAATTAAAATGCTTAACATGGGGGATGTAGAGATAAATAATTTTGTTTCTGGGTTAGTCAACGCTTCGGGAATATTACACAAATATACCATGAAAATGTTTGATTGGCTACAGTGGCAAGTGTTTTCCATATTTTCCCAATTCCTTTTTAATACATATGTGTATAGGTAGAAAGTGTTACATAGTAACCTATACACAACATTTATTGTAATTTTGGCAAAAGCTATAGGGGTTCTTTTTTCATCCATTTATGCGTTAGTCAACGCTTCAAAAAACTACACAATCTCATTTTAATGCCCACTACCTGTATTTTAGGAACTAATGAGAGGTTTAAAGCACTCCAGCATTTCATTCATTGTTTATCTATGTGAAAATAATGAAATTGGCTGCATTTTCTTTCCTGATTAATTTTTTTTGTGCCATAGAGCATTCTCTTACTAAGGAAAAATACCTAAAAATATGCTATTTCCACCTGTTTTTTGTTTCTCACGCAGTTAATATTGTCCATAGAGAGGCAAAACTATATACCCAAATGTAGCCAAACATGTTGTGGACCTGATAGAATCAGTGAAAATCAATTCAAACCAATCATCTGAGATTTATAACATAATAAGGCTAAAATGCTGATCTGCTAACAGTTCATGAGAATGACCCATATATAGGCATGCACCAGGGGGGGTTCAGGTCACGTCACCAAATGGAGGCCTCTGATTGGCTGCATCCTGTAGTAAGCGATAGTCCTGTTCCCCTAATTAGGTAAAGGGGGCGTGGCCTATTATGCAAATGAGGGGTCACGTGACAGGGGTAATCCCCTAATAAGGTCACGCTCAAGGTCACATGACCATATATGGGTATGCACCATGGGGGATCTAGGTCACATGACCAAATGAAGGCCTCTGATAGGCTGAATCTCCAGTGAATAATATCCTGTAGTTAGCTATAGTCCTGTTCCGATACATTATATACTACTGATGGGTTTGCGGGCAGATGCGTGAATTTTTAACCTGCCCCCCTTTTAACCTAAAGTAATGAGCATGCTTTTCACTGAAAACCGATGCACAATTGATTCATATTTTAATCCCGCCGGAAAAAATTCAGGTGCCTCAAACCCACTAGCCTCCTTTTTGTAAACAAAATGATCACTCAATAATGAATATGCTTTGACACAACAACACTGAAGGGTAACCCGCCTAACCTCTGCCTCCACAGCATCAGTCAGTTAAATTTTCTGCTAATGTGAAAAACTTTTGGAATGACAAATGTATTGGAATTAATATCGATAGATAAGCAGAAAATTCACCCGACCAATGCAGTAGAACCAACCCTTTTAAAAGATATAAAAAGAGCAGTTTGAAAATGCGGGAATCCATCATGCCAACAACTCAGGGGTACATATATGTCAAACATCTAAGGTTCTCAGATTTTCTTTAAAATGGTACAGGCCCAGAGGTATACTAATGTAGTGGGTACAGTGTGTACTACTGTTGTACATTAATTTAAACCACTGTTATTGTCAATTGTGCTAATGTATATCTGCTACACATGCCAAGCAGTACTGTTCTTAACCATCATGTATATGTAGATTAGGTCATCATTATGTAATAGTTTAGGCCATTATAATTCCAGGAAATAACAGCATTACTTCTGTTTTTCAGGACCACTTGGAAACATCAAACGTGTATCACCAAATGGAGAAGACTCACCTTGTGGTTCTTTTACTCCCTCTACTCATATTGTACCTCACGGCAGTAAACTCAGTGTATGGCCAAGGTAAGTGTTACTATACTTATCCCATGTGCATCCTATTAATTATGGATATACATGCAAAGATCCGTTTTGGCAGGAAATTAAAATGGGGGTCATATGACCTAGATCCCAAATGGTGTGGCGCCAAAATGGACCAATCAGAACCCTCCCTTAAGCAGGAAATTCAAAATGGTCACGTCACCCAGACCCCTTGTGGTGTGCGGTCAAAAGGGAGGCCTCTGATTGGCTGCATCTCAGGTGAGTAATATCCTGTAGTTAGCTATAGTCCCATTCCGATACACTATACTACTTAAGCTTCTTCTTTAGAAAGTATTTGTATTCTTTTCAGTAAGCCTGTATTTATGCCTTTTTTCAAAAAAGCTGTGATCGTCCTGACACAAGAACACAAGACAATCAAAATAGACAATCATAAAAGTGGAGAGTAGGGCCCTGAAAAATCAGACCAATTTCTTCAAGATTTTGAGAATTACTCTTGTCATCAGACCCCATGTCCCTTGTTGATTTTTAAAAAGTAGCCTCATCCCCTTGTTGATTTGACCTCTCTGAGGCCCTTAATGGACTTACTTTGTGCATTGGTTGAACTGTGGGTTCACTGTTTGAGGTCCTACGGCCACATTTGCTTGTCATCTGTCTGCTCATTTTTAGAGCAGCTCAGCAATTTTTAGTCTATTACAACCACAAGCTTTTTATCTATGGATAGTCCCAAGGAATAGGATTCACCCTGCTAATTGGTGAATATTACTTAAAACAGATGGAAAACACTCTCTAAATGATATCAGTATCATGTGTTGTATCTGCTAGTCCCATGTTTGCTTGTCACATGTTTGTTGTTGAGTGTTGGCTCACCATGTGTCTGCTCTCTGAAGACTTGGACACATCATATCTGTCATGTAATGTTAAACTGTCTTCCTACAAGGTGCATGTCTCTCAAAACCATGTCAGAATAATGGAGTGTGTAATGTCACAGATCTAGGAGATTATGAGTGTACTTGTGAATCATGGTACCATGGCACTAACTGTGAAGGTAAGGGAACTCTAATCTCTCTATCTCTCTTGGTCATCCTGGTGCATGAATGCAGGCAAATAATTTGCCAGGGCTACATTCACGCATCATGACGACCATACAGGGTTAATACAGTCCATGAGTTTTGTCATGATGCTCCAATGAAGTGCTGGTGAGAAAACTTGCCAGCACTTTATTGGTGCATTGTGGGCATGATGCACTCATGCATCTGCAGCCCTGACAGAGTTAATAGAACAGTAGTAATACCACTATGGGGCTAAAGCTGCATACAGGTGGAGATAAAGCTATAATATGCACCTTTAAATTGATTACTAAATAATTACCAGAAATAATTGTACATGAGGAATATCCTATCAATCACAAATAAAAAGGGACTCTACCCCAGGTGTCACCTTTAGGTTTTACAGTTCCACTCTCATTCAACTCTTGTCATCCTTGATTATCTTTTAAAAACTGTTTGTTGTGGTATCTCAGACAGTGATATTAGATACAATAATAAATACCAATAAGCACATTAAGTCAATAGTACTAAACTAAAGATGAATGTTAAATGACTCCAAAAACAATCTCCATCAACATGTAATCAATGTCAATGTGCTAATCATCAATCATACCTAACATCGGTAATATTAAATAAATGCATGTTACAGCTAAAATTTGTTTGCACTTTTCATCTTTGACTTGGCACCAAAGTCTGTAGTGGAAACATTGATGCTACTTCTGTATATCAGGAATTGTGGAGTCCACCATACAAGCCAGGTTCTATTATTCCTCACAACTGTAGTTGGGTCATCAATGCTGGACTAGGTAACGTAAGTCAGAGCTTACTCTTACAGCTTTTACACATTCACTCACAAGGAGACTCTTGCTTACAGGCAAAGACCATCCTACTTTAATGATGATATCAAGGATAGTAAAGGGAACCTATACTATCCTTGGTGATACTTTAATTGTACTTTTTAGGTTCTGACCATTTTTAGTCAAGTGTAATGTAATTCTGCCCAACTTAAATGGCACACCCAGACTGGGGTTGGTTTCATCTAAGAGTCACATCTTATATTTGTAATGTATTATGATACCCGTCAGTAGTATAGTATGTGTCGGAACTAGACTATAGCTAATCTAAGGATATTACTCACTGGGGATGCAGCCAATCAAAGGCTTCCCTTTTGGCGGGAAATTCAAATGTGGGGTCATGTGACCTTGAACCCCCTTTGTGGCACCAAAATGGACCAATCAGAACCCTCCCTTTTGGTGGGAAATTCAAAATGGTCACGTCACCCAGACCCCCTGTGGTGTGTCGCTAAAATGGCGCCCTCTGATTGGCTAGCTGTTTAGGTCGCGTGACCTCTAATATGCAAATAAGGTCACATGACCCTAATTTGAATAGACCAACCAAAGGTCGTCATTTTGGTGGGAAATTTAAAAAAAATTGGTGATGTGACTCTATTTTTTAAATTTTCTGATTGGTTGGCTGTTCACACGTCATACCGTCAGCTGTATGCAAGCTAGTAGTTACGTGACCTCATTAGCATAAAGAGGTGTAGTTTATCATCAGGGTGTGACTATTGTGAGATATTTTTTATATGACAAAAAAAGGCAAGCTGATAGCTTGCCAAAAAAACAAACAAAAAAAAACTAGGAAATTCTTGGGGGGCCCTTGGGTTGGAGGCGCCTTGGGGTGGGGGCCCCTTTTTTTTTTGGAAACCCGCCCCTTGGGTAGGGGCGGGTTTACTAAAAATTAAACTTACATAAGGTAGTTAAAAATTAAATAGAAATACAATAGAACCCGCATATGGAGTACTACACATTCCACTTTTTATTTGTCATAATTTCATTTCATTTTTTTCATTTTCTAGCTATTATATTTACACTCTAAATGTGACCCATCCTAACAAAGTGGTACTGAAGTGACATATTTAGAAGCCTAGATATGGCCCTTTCAAGTGGTATAGTGTCAGAAAATATTAGATTTTTCAAAATTGATATTTTAGCATTTTTCTTACATATGGGTAGATATCTTTCAGAATCCTTGCTTACTAGATTTAATTTAGGTCCCAAATGCCCAAAAGACATAGATCTAATTTTAATGGTTTTATAGAATTACATAGGAATCATATAGGATTCATAGATTATTAAATGTTTAATATGTCAATTATCTCAGTTAAATCATTTTTTTAATCGATCCTACAGAAGATCTAGAGAGGACCACCTGGTTCAAGTATGCAAGTGTTATATACCAAATGAAAGCTCTTGATGAGCTGCAAATGAATATGCCAATAACTAAACATTTTGCATGTGCGACTTCCGAATCATTTTGTAAGGATGGGTCACAAATATCATAGTTGAATATAGCATAGGAATAGGATAGAGCCCACACATGGAACAGTATACATTTTATTTATATTTACAAGTCGGTGAATACAAGCTTGGTGTCTTATCTATTCATGAACCGTGATACATTGTGGGAGGTCTTTCTGAAAAGCTGCAACTCGTTGTCCAGAGAGTTCAATTTCTTCAAGAATTTCTCAGCAAAATTTCGCTCTGTGGACTTAGGTTCATACCTTCAGAGGCCAATGGGCAGGTAGGAGAATGTCTGAAATGCTCCACAGCAACGTCATTACTGCCTAACCATGTGTGTATAGTGAATCCATATTGAACAACGTCCTAACCTTCGATGTAAAATAATCCATGGGCGGCGAGTTTCTCTGTGAAAGAAAGGGGTTTATAACACATAATTGTGTCTAAGGGTTGAGTCTCCTTGATAAAACGACAAAACGTACATACTTGTCCATTCTCTTAGGTAGGTAGGTAGGTAGGTAGGTAGCTAGTGTCAACGGACGGTTACAAGTGGTGAAGTGAATGTACACGGAATCCAGAGAAGTTCATTTGATCCTTTTATTGCATAGCTGACATGAGTGTTTCATAAAGGTGGTAACAATGATAACACTCGCCAATATCTAAGCTCTGCCTCCGATCCTATAGCTCAACCTGTCGTAGGTTCTAGGTATAGGTGTAAGGTGTAAATTGGGAGAGATGATTGGGAGCTGCTCAAGCTGCCTTTTATATTAAGGGTTTGAGCAGCTCACAGTATTGCGGAATATTCTATACACGTGGCTCAATAAAATAGAGACACATGTCATAGGGAGAGACTGCCACCTGTGGGTTAATCATGTTAATGAGGATTGACAGGAGATTGTGAAATATCCTCTCATTCCAAATATGGCACCACAGGTGGATCCCACATCCTTCAGCGGGGCTGTGTGGGTGTAGATATGATTGGAATGTTATTACATCCGTGTACCTTATGTCACAGAGTCTCATGGAGGAAGTGGGTTCGTGATAACTTATGGATCCTGGTTCCTGTTGGGGAATACAGGAGGTTGTTGAGTGTGGATTGTGAGCAGAGCTTAGGTTTTATATGGCGAAGAAATTAGTAAACATGAAAAATAATTATAATACCCAGAATGGTCCATTGACAAATCCCCACATTCCTACTCGTCTCTGCACGAGTGTAAAGGGAGAAAAATAAGTAGAAGAATAAGGCTTTGCCAAGTCCATTGACAATTATGGGTATTATGATACAAATACCGGTTTTTGTGAAAACCTGATGAATTTGACATTATATGCGGTATAAAAAGGTTCCTTTATGGAATTGCAAAAATACGGTTTGTGTGGATCAAGTGACTTAATCTATGTACAGGTTATAAATGCAGAGATATGTACAATGCTTATAGTATATATGTATCGGTTTGTCATTGTTGAAAAATGAAAGTTTTTTTGTTTTTTTTCTGGTCTGATGACAAGGTTGGTTTCATACATTAAAATGCAATTGATATATCCAGGTGAAAATTAGCTAAGTTTGGTAATTCTTGGTACTGTAGGGTCAACAACCAACACAAAGGTGATAAGTTTTTGGCTCCACACTACCAAGGTTTACAAACAAACTTGTGTAGGGTTTGTTTACACAGTTGGATACAAGGTATAAGTCGAAGTGGTATTTAGCGTTTTGACAGAAACATGATAGTTTCCATGAAAACATAAATAAATGGGATACATAGAACTTATTGCTATAGATAACTAATTTGACTAAAACTCATAAATACATGTCATAGGTGAGTTTGAAAAACAGTGGTGAAGGTGATGAACTTTGTAGCGCCTAGAGAGGTAAACCAGAAGGCCATTTGGTTTGTGTCTCATAAGGTTCATCAAAGAAAAGTCTTATACTAATATATACATTGGCCTAAGGAAAACAGGTTTTAAAGAATCCAGTGAAAGGAATTCGACATGCAAATAAAATAAAAAAATTTTACATTTTCAGAGGACAAGTAATATGTATAGGCATGGGGGGGCTGTTTACAATCGTGTCTCAGCGATTTGGATTTAAAACGTGGTTGTACGATAATTGGATCTGTAAAATGTCTATTTATGTGTTCTAAAATGTCGATGTGGGTGTATACTGTTGGGAGGGAGGTTTTGATATTCTTTGATGTTGAAATTTTTGAACCTGCCCTCAGCTTTACGATGAGTCTTGGATCTAATGGGCCTGAATTTTGAGATTGTAATGTCAGAAAAGTCCAAGTAAACTGATGCTAAATCACCAGCTGTGGCCACATCTGAACCGTCGTCGGAGGTGGATTCAGACTCTGTAGTGGGGGTCAGTTTAACTGGCGTGGGCCTCCACATGGTTCTGGGTGTAGGTCCTTGCCTGTTGCCGCTTGGTTTAAGTTTGTCGTCATAAGCACAAGGGCACAGGAACCCATTTGGTTGATGGTAACATGGTATACACAGTCTGGCAGCAGGTACCTGCCCATTGATGTGGCGGCAGTAGGTGTTGTTGTGCTTGTAGGTTGGCGGCATGGGTGTGCCAGGCCTACAGGCTGCCGACACATAGGTCCCCCTGGGTGTAAGAGGGGGCTTGCTAACTGGCTCCCTCCACTGGCTTGTGGAGGTTGCTGTTGGGGCTCGGGGTCTGCGGCTGGTGGGGTTAGATCTTGTTTGTCCTGTTGGGGAATACAGGAGGTTGTTGAGTGTGGATCATGAGCAGAGCTTAGGTTTTATATGGCGAAGAAATTAGTAAACATGAAAAATAATTATAATACCCAGAATGGTCCATTGACACTAGGATATGTGGTGGGAGCAAGTTGTCATACTAGTAATTGTGCATGATCAAGTTGTCATATGAGAAATGGTCTAGTGGTATATAGAGAGTAAGAATATCAAGCTCTTATTAGTGTTATGATGATGATGATGATGATGATGATGATGATGATGATGATATAGTGCAGAGCTATAGCAGGTAGCAGGAGAGTTGAACTGGAGATGTTACCTTAGGGGTGGTTCTGGTGATTCTGATTTCTAGAGGGAGTTGCCAGTGGTATAAGTACCATTTCCCGGCTTGGCCCCTCAGACTGACTGGAGCCAGTGGCATCTGCCTAACTCTGTGGTTGTTTGAGGGGGGTCTTTCATGTGTCACTGGGCGCACAAAGTACCCCCATGGATGCCGCCATGTCCCCCATTGCCTCGGTCAGTTTGGCATGTTCCGACCTTCATATCTTGGTCGTTTATGCAGCTAAAGGTTTCATTTTGCGCATGCGCAGAGTAAAATATGTCAAGTTACCACTGCCTGCTTTCCAGGCGCGTAACTTGCGCTGGTTTCTCTGTAGCGCATTCGGAGTGCAAAACCGTCCCAGTTGCATGACTTCCTTAATAATGAGAGTATGGCCTTGATCTTGGCTCATTTTGACCGTCTAATTATGGCAATTACATAAATACTTTCATATTTGACCTAGGTTGTTCAGAGGTGACGCTAGAGTGACCGGAAGGTTAAGGTATTGTTTCTACTTATGTAACCTATTGTTTAGTCTTGGGTGCTCAGACACCCATGACGGCATCAGCGGTCGCCAGGCACCCGTGACGGCTGGTTGCATTCACTTACAAGATATTATATTGTGCACTTGACCATGAGGTCGGTCTCTTAGACTCTTAAAAGCATTATATTGTGCAGTCGACCATGAGGTTGGACTCTTTGATGTTGTAACCTATGTGTCTTTGACATAGCTGGTGTTCAGTGGAGCATGAACGCTCTTCTAGAATGTATGAACACTCTTCTAGACATTCTGGACCTTCAATGTATTAATTTCTTATATATTCTTTGATTAATACAGTAATATGTTAAGATCATTGGAATAATAAAATGGTATATGATAGAATACTTCCCCTCACTCGAAAAGAAGCGAAACTCCGTCATTTCGCAGAGAAAATGTACAATATAATTTTACCTTATTTCTAATTACATACTGTGTGTCAGAGGGTTTGAAGTTATAGGAAGTGCTTCAAATACAATTTTTCTGGTAGAGCTTTTTTATTTTTGGGTAAAAATACATTTCCTTAATTCTAGCTATTTGACCATAAATTGTGCAACTTTTTGGATGCCAAACAGACTTAGGTGTGCTTGACTTACAATATGGCTTTGAAGTTGCCTTATTCCTTATGTAAATTGGTGTATCTGCCTATACATTTTCAATTTGGGGCACAAAAATTACAAATTTATGTACAACATACAAATATATAATTATGGCAATTTTGGTACTAACGTACAATCCAGTGGGCAAACTTACAATTTTGTGTGCAATTGGGTACAAACGTACAATTTAGTGTGTAACCATATAGTCCAAGAGCCCAGACACTTTTACTTTTGTTTTTGTGACCAAAAGGTTTGAAGGTTGATTCCTATGTAGAATTTTCTGCTGATTTCAGAAATACAAGTCTTACAAAAATCCGTTGGGGCGTTCTCCGGCAAAATTAGGTCAAAGTCGGTAACCTCATGTTCTTTCAGGATCTTTCATTTCTTTTGTGAGTTAGAATCATGTGTATATTCATATAATAGAGGTCTCTATACCCATCTATTCTAGGGTCAGGCATCTATTTTTGCTACTCACATATTCAGTGCGCACATTTTCTCGAAATTTCCAAGATGGCCGCCATAAAACCATTAAATTTGTACTATTTCAACCTAAGATATTATAAAAATCTTCTTACCTGTCTGTTTTCTTGGATCAAACTGTTATCAAATCATCTATCAAAGCTTCAGAGATGTGTCAGGATTGAAGATAATCAATATCAGATGGTCTGGTGTAAAAATAAAGTTAGTCCACCAGTACTGTTTTGTCAATATGACTTGTCTCTGCACGAGTGTAAAGGGAGAAAAATAAGTAGAAGAATAAGGCTTTGCCAAGTCCATTGACAATCATGGGTATTATGATACAAATACCGGTTTTTGTGAAAACCTGATGAATTTGACATTATATGCGGTATAAAAAGGTTCCTTTATGGAATTGCAAAAATACGGTTTGTGTGGATCAAGTGACTTAATCAATGTACAGGTTATAAATGCAGAGATATGTACAATGCTTATAGTATATATGTATCGGTTTGTCATTGTTGAAAAATGAAAGTTTTTTTGTTTTTTTCTGGTCTGATGACAAGGTTGGTTTCATACATTAAAATGCAATTGATATATCCAGGTGAAAATTAGCTAAGTTTGGTAATTCTTGGTACTGTAGGGTCAACAACCAACACAAAGGTGATAAGTTTTTGGCTCCACACTACCAAGGTTTACAAACGAACTTGTGTAGGGTTTGTTTACACAGTTGGATACAAGGTATAAGTCGAGGTGGTATTTAGCGTTTTGACAGAAACATGATAGTTTCCATGAAAACATAAATAAATGGGATACATAGAACTTATTGCTATAGATAACTAATTTGACTAAAACTCATAAATACATGTCATAGGTGAGTTTGAAAAACAGTGGTGAAGGTGATGAACTTTGTAGCGCCTAGAGAGGTAAACCAGAAGGCCATTTGGTTTGTGTCTCATAAGGTTCATCAAAGAAAAGTCTTAAACTAATATATACATTGGCCTAAGGAAAACAGGTTTTAAAGAATCCAGTGAAAGGAATTCGACATGCAAATAAAATAAAAAAATTTTACATTTTCAGAGGACAAGTAATATGTATAGGCATGGGGGGGCTGTTTACAATCGTGTCTCAGCGATTTGGATTTAAAACGTGGTTGTACGATAATTGGATCTGTAAAATGTCTATTTATGTGTTCTGAAATGTCGATGTGGGTGTATACTGTTGGGAGGGAGGTTTTGATATTCTTTGATGTTGAAATTTTTGAACCTGCCCTCAGCTTTACGATGAGTCTTGGATCTGATGGGCCTGAATTTTGAGATTGTAATGTCAGAAAAGTCCAAGTAAACTGATGCTAAATCACCAGCTGTGGCCACATCTGAACCGTCGTCGGAGGTGGATTCAGACTCTGTAGTGGGGGTCAGTTTAACTGGCGTGGGCCTCCACATGGTTCTGGGTGTAGGTCCTTGCCTGTTGCCGCTTGGTTTAAGTTTGTCGTCATAAGCACAAGGGCACAGGAACCCATTTGGTTGATGGTAACATGGTATACACAGTCTGGCAGCAGGTACCTGCCCATTGATGTGGCGGCAGTAGGTGTTGTTGTGCTTGTAGGTTGGCGGCATGGGTGTGCCAGGCCTACAGGCTGCCGACACATAGGTCCCCCTGGGTGTTAGAGGGGGCTTGCTAACTGGCTCCCTCCACTGGCTTGTGGAGGTTGCTGTTGGGGCTCGGGGTCTGCGGCTGGTGGGGTTAGATCTTGTTTGTCCTGTTAGGGAATACAGGAGGTTGTTGAGTGTGGATCGTGAGCAGAGCTTAGGTTTTATATGGCGAAGAAATTAGTAAACATGAAAAATAATTATAATACCCAGAATGGTCCATTGACACTAGGATATGTGGTGGGAGCAAGTTGTCATACTAGTAATTGTGCATGATCAAGTTGTCATATGAGAAATGGTCTAGTGGTATATAGAGAGTAAGAATATCAAGCTCTTATTAGTGTTATGATGATGATGATGATGATGATGATGATGATGATGATGATATAGTGCAGAGCTATAGCAGGTAGCAGGAGAGTTGAACTGGAGATGTTACCTTAGGGGTGGTTCTGGTGATTCTGATTTCTAGAGGGAGTTGCCAGTGGTATAAGTACCATTTCCCGGCTTGGCCCCTCAGACTGACTGGAGCCAGTGGCATCTGCCTAACTCTGTGGTTGTTTGAGGGGGGTCTTTCATGTGTCACTGGGCGCACAAAGTACCCCCATGGATGCCGCCATGTCCCCCATTGCCTCGGTCAGTTTGGCATGTTCCGACCTTCATATCTTGGTCGTTTATGCAGCTAAAGGTTTCATTTTGCGCATGTGCAGAGTAAAATATGTCAAGTTACCACTGCCTGCTTTCCAGGCGCGTAACTTGCGCTGGTTTCTCTGTAGCGCATTCGGAGTGCAAAACCGTCCCAGTTGCATGACTTCCTTAATAATGAGAGTATGGCCTTGATCTTGGCTCATTTTGACCGTCTAATTATGGCAATTACATAAATACTTTCATATTTGACCTAGGTTGTTCAGAGGTGACGCTAGAGTGACCGGAAGGTTAAGGTATTGTTTCTACTTATGTAACCTATTGTTTAGTCTTGGGTGCTCAGACACCCATGACGGCATCAGCGGTCGCCAGGCACCCGTGACGGCTGGTTGCATTCACTTACAAGATATTATATTGTGCACTTGACCATGAGGTCGGTCTCTTAGACTCTTAAAAGCATTATATTGTGCAGTCGACCATGAGGTTGGACTCTTTGATGTTGTAACCTATGTGTCTTTGACATAGCTGGTGTTCAGTGAAGCATGAACGCTCTTCTAGAATGTATGAACACTCTTCTAGACATTCTGGACCTTCAATGTATTAATTTCTTATATATTCTTTGATTAATACAGTAATATGTTAAGATCATTGGAATAATAAAATGGTATATGATAGAATACTTCCCCTCACACGAAAAGAAGCGAAACTCCGTCATTTCGCAGAGAAAATGTACAATATAATTTTACCTTATTTCTAATTACATACTGTGTGTCAGAGGATTTGAAGTTATAGGAAGTGCTTCAAATACAATTTTTCTGGTAGAGCTTTTTTATTTTTGGGTAAAAATACATTTCCTTAATTCTAGCTATTTGACCATAAATTGTGCAACTTTTTGGATGCCAAACAGACTTAGGTGTGCTTGACAATATGGCTTTGAAGTTGCCTTATTCCTTATGTAAATTGGTGTATCTGCCTATACATTTTCAATTTGGGGCACAAAAATTACAAATTTATGTACAACATACAAATATATAATTATGGCAATTTTGGTACTAACGTACAATCCAGTGGGCAAACTTACAATTTTGTGTGCAATTGGGTACAAACGTACAATTTAGTGTGTAACCATATAGTCCAAGAGCCCAGACACTTTTACTTTTGTTTTTGTGACCAAAAGGTTTGAAGGTTGATTCCTATGTAGAATTTTCTGCTGATTTCAGAAATACAAGTCTTACAAAAATCCGTTGGGGCGTTCTCCGGCAAAATTAGGTCAAAGTCGGTAACCTCATGTTCTTTCAGGATCTTTCATTTCTTTTGTGAGTTAGAATCATGTGTATATTCATATAATAGAGGTCTCTATACCCATCTATTCTAGGGTCAGGCATCTGTTTTTGCTACTCACATATTCAGTGCGCACATTTTCTCGAAATTTCCAAGATGGCCACCATAAAACCATTAAATTTGTACTATTTCAACCTAAGATATTATAAAAATCTTCTTACCTGTCTGTTTTCTTGGATCAAACTGTTATCAAATCATCTATCAAAGCTTCAGAGATGTGTCAGGATTGAAGATAATCAATATCAGATGGTCTGGTGTAAAAATAAAGTTAGTCCACCAGTACTGTTTTGTCAATATGACTTGTAGATGTTCGTAATTCCTTCGTCCGAATGCTTATGAATATCAACCATTGTGCACTTTTGTTTACTACCATATATGCAAATGGCTTTGTACTTATAAACAGAGCTCTTCTACCTCTAGTTTAGGTCCTTATGGCAAGAGGTTTCATAACAGGTGTTTCATATGAGAGAAATGTTAATAGATGAATAAATTACTACTCTTCATCACTCTCTTCTCCCTCTGATTCATCTCTTCCGTAGCGGTTTTCTCCAAATGACATCTCCTCTTCATCGACATCATCAACCTCAAGTGAACCTTCTACCAGGATGTCCTGCACTGACCTGGGAATCTGAGTACAGTCATACCAGTGTATTTCATAGTGTCCATTGACCATCTTTCACCCATAGTCCACAGGGTCTAATCTTATGGGGTTCGGACTCCATGCCCATTTCCACATGGATGTTACTAGATGTGCTCTTTGTACCTGTTTTGCCAAAACAGCTTGGCTTGGTGGAAAATTACTGGGATTTGCCTCTTTCACTAGCTGTAGCAATTTACCCTTATCTTTTGGCTTCTATTTTTCCTCAAATACTGCAAATCTGGCTTTATTAACAGATTTTAACTTTGGCTTTCCATACAGAGCACACACCCAGGGTTGTATTTCTTTTGTGAGACTGTCAAGGTTCACATCATCCTCACCAAGCTTTGCTAAGGTTGCAGTGTAATCTTTGCTTTTGAGCATAAGAGAAAGTGGCCTGACCTTGCCCTTAATACAATTTTGCGTGTAATTGGGTTCAAATGACAATTTAGTGTGCAAACATACAATTTTTTGCGTGCAATTGAGTACAAATGTACAATTCAGTGTGCAAACATACAATTTTGGGTGTAATTGGGTACAGATGACAATTTAGTGTGCAAACATACAATTTAGTGTGCAATTGAGTACAAATGTACAATTCAGTGTGCAAACATACGTTTTCTCGTGTAATTGAGTACAAATGTACAATTTTGGTACATAAAATACAATTTTTGGGAATTTTCTTGAGACAAATTTTTCTGAGGACCGGAATAACAGAGTACTTTAAGTACAATAGACTTGTTTGTCTCTGAGTTACTCTGTAATTTTGCTATATGGGTGTATTGATTGGCAATTACGACAGTGGGCTGCTGCTTTAATTGACTTTTCCCCAGCACACCGTCGGTATGCTTCTTGAGTACATATCCCTGTAAAAAGATTATTTGATAAGTATCTTAAGTAGCTACTTACATTTTTATCATTTTTGGCGATACATTTTGAATATATTCTTTTTTTTTTGTGTGTATAAGATTTTCTTATACATTTTCTACATTATACACATTTCAATTTTATTGATTTCTTGGTTACCTAAAGTGTGTTTCCTTAAGTAAACCTTGGTATAGTATACAAGTGCTAATGTGGTACAAGAACTGCTTGAGTTATCTACCTTACATTCATGTATAATACTTTAGATTTGTACAATTTCTTGGTACACATACATGATTATGTACAGGTACACTTACTTTCTTTCTTTTAGTTTTTTTTTTTTGTTTTTTTTTGGTGTACAAGGTGGAACCTTGCACATTTTCTACATGATATAAGTTAATTTTATCATTCCATTTTGGTTTATTGAATGGCGTATTTTCCATAATAAACCTTTGGTCAGTAATTGAGATGAGAATGGCGGCAACCACAGAGTAGCGGTCTGCGAAAGGGTCCCCATTTTTTTGCCTCACGCCTTTTTTTGGCTTGGGATTTATTGTATCCTTATTGGCACCATAAAGGTATTAACTGTCAATATGACCAGAGGAAGAGGCCAAGCTAGGGGAGGAGGCAGAAATATGAGGAGAAATGATATCTTACCGACTGACGCTGGACTGGCGGCCATTATAAATGCTGTCAATGGTCTGGGACAACGAGTAACACTAGCTGAGGATAAAACCAATGATATTCTAACTACATTGGAAAAGGTACAGTCAACCATGGTCAATCTTGAGAAATCGTGTAAAGGTTCTACAAAGACACTTACAAATATTGATTCTCGTCTAAAGGACACTGAAGGTACTCTTGCCGGCATGACGACAGCCCTGTCAGAGACTGAAAATACAATGAAACATTTGACAGTGGTAGTCCAAGCCCAGACTCGAGTCATTACGGACCATGCCACCAAATTTGAAAAAATGCAGGCTGACTATAACAAGAAGGTGCTTGTAATAAAGGGAGTCAAAGAGAGGTACACTGATCTACTTCAAGTTATGGCCCAGTTATTCACCGACATTAAAGCCAACTTTGGTGTTGACACTGTAGACTCAGTATACAGGGAGGGCAATGCCCCTAAAGAGGGTCAAGAAGGTGCTGCTAGAAAACCTACAATTCAACCTATCAAAGTGATATTTCATAAAGTAACCACCAAGCCTAAAGTGTTGTTACTTCTGAAAAACCTGAAAAACAATGACACTTGGAGATCAGTTTCAATTGGGGATGAACTTAACTCCTGAAGAACAACGAAATTTCACTGATTTGAGGGCTATACATTTCTTGGCTTGGTCTCTCAATTATAATAGTCAGCTTCGTCAGAGATATGTCATTATTGAGGCAAAATCATATACACATAACATGCTGAACAAGATTCCCCTACCTGATATCAACCTTGAAAATGCCACTACTGAGTACACTGACGACAGCATCATGTTCAGGTCGCAACATAACCGCCTCTCCAACTTATATCCAGTGGACTTCAGAGTAGAAGGAGTGGATTACAACTCAGCTGAACAACAAGCCTTTCAGCCCACAAAAGCCAGAATACATGGCAGGAAAGACATAGAGGATTTAATAATGAGCACTTCATGTCCATATATAATGATGGAACTTGGTAAACAGGTCCAAACAGGGGCTGATTGGTCCAGAAATGCTGAAGGAATAATGCACTGTATCAACAAGGCAAAATTCAGTATACCAACGTGCCAAGATGCACTTCAGAAGACTGATGGTTACCTGTACGAGGCATCATTCCATCCGGTGTGGTCCTGTGGATATCACTTGGGACAAGCCAGGCAATGCTATCAAGGAAATTTGAAAGCAAAAAATCTGCTTGGAAAAATCTTGGAAAGAATTAGATCTGAACAACACGCAGCCTATGATAGACGGGGACGATGGAATGACGAGAATGAGTATCCGGACGAGAATAGCTCTGAGAATGCAGAGTATGGCTATGAGGAGAATACTGACGAGGATGGATCATTCAATGGTTACGAACAGGGGGATGAAGAGAATGATACTGACAACAGCCTACTTGCTACCCCTGTCTAGGCCCTACCCATTCAGCCTGATTACCTGACTGTGAAATGTACTAGTAAAATTCTCATAGCACTCAAGCGAGCCCAAATCAATTATGACGCTGTTCACTTAACACTATGTTTGCTCTATTTCTGGCGCGGTAGACCACCATGGTTAAGCTTACTGGGTCAATATAATCAATATGATCAGCTGCTTTGCCTACCTGCCCTAAACCGAAAAAAACATATAGACAATTTTTTGGCAGGTCCTATCGAAATTTTGATTTGAATAAGTTACTGTTGGACTTTAAAAACTGTGATTGGACGTATTTTTACAATTGTCATGATCCTCAGGAGTGTTGGGATATGTTTGAAAACTTGCTT
Organism: Acholoe squamosa; assembly: GCA_949317995.1. Lineage (NCBI taxonomy): Eukaryota > Metazoa > Annelida > Polychaeta > Phyllodocida > Polynoidae > Acholoe > Acholoe squamosa. The sequence goes on from OX439046.1 coordinate 56,277,987, forward strand.
AAACGAATGCTTGATGTACAATGTCCTGTTAAAAGTTTTTAAGTTCAAGATAAACCATCTCCTTGGATGACAAACTATTTACTAGAAAGAATTAATAACAAAAATTTGGCACTGAAGGAAGCCAGACGTTCATTATCTATTATTAAATGGCATGATGCAAGAGAAATTAAAAATGCTGTTAATAATGAGGTGAATATTGCCAAAGAGACATGTTATAAGGATTTAGCTGATGCCAATGTGAGGGACTCTAGGCAGTTCTGGGCCACTATCAAAGACATTTTACCATCCAGTAACAATAAATCAAACAGTATAAATTTGGTTAATGATGATGGTGAATGTATCTCTATAGAAAATACTTCTGATTTTATAAACACATTCTATGCCGAGATAGGCCCTGGGCTGGCTTCAGCCCACCACTTACCATATGTATTCTAAGGTGAAAGATGCATGGTAGACATTTGACTTTACGGACGATGAAATTTTAAAGTGTGTTAAAGATATCAACACTTCTAAGTCTTCAGCTCTCCAATACTTACCTACACATATCTTTAAAGCTGCAGCTCTACATATGCCTATTAAATTTGTAAAAATTATTAGGCTTTGTGTTGATAATGGAAACATCCCTGACACATGGAAGATTGCTACTGTTACACCACTCCCCAAGGGGGGGACCCCACCAATGTCTCAAACTATAGGCATATCAGCATTCTACCTCTTCCTGGAAAAATTCTTGAAAGACTAATACATACAGCTATCTCAAAGCATTTAGACCAACATTCAATTTTATCAAAAAATCAAGGGGGCTATCAGAAGAACAAATCCACTAGGGATGTGTTCACACATTATGTCCTTGTCGTTGAATGCAACAGCAGATAGTTTTTTTTTTAAATTTAATCTCCTAATTTGACCTAAGGAGTATGGTTGGTGTACATATAAATAATTTCTATCTAGTTAGGATTGTAGGTTTGCCTATAGGCTCGAAAATCAACAGTTTTAATGGATTGAGTTTTATAATTTAGGAATTGCTTTTTCCTGAATGGTGAGGATAGAGTTTTATTCCTCTCGTAGTGTGACAAATTTTTTTCTTTTTTTTTTTTAAATTTGAATGATTTTCTGACTGGTGCCTGTGTCACACTTCCATACGCTTTTGCTTCTGACCTCAATGTCATTGCTGATGCCATTATTTTTTTTGTATTCTTTGGCTAAAGTGATCGAGGTGTTGTAAAAAGAGATATAATAGACACTGCTTGATGCCGTGCAAACTTTGGTTTCATTTTTTTTTTCATAATTCTGTAGAGGTACGTATTGTTTAACCATAGAGTTGGGTACCGTCTGACGTGGCGGGTGAGTCGAGTCGTCAGACATTCCTCAGGTTCCGGATAGGTGGCAGCACTGATCTGTGGGGACATCTGACGATGAACACCTGGGTCCTTATATAAAGCCCAGGGCTCAGCCGCTACGTCAGAGGCCCTTCTGGCCTCCGCAGAATGTAGATCACCATTAATCATTATTAGCTGCCCCTTCTATACTATCCGGCAGCCGTGAGTGTGCATTAAGTAATAAATCTAACCGTTGGCATACACTTGAAACCCTGTCTTACTCTTTCTTTCCGAATCGTAACACCCGAACCCCCAGGTCTGTAAGGCCACAAGCCCTAACACTGGTGCCGTGACCAGTTAATTCTGGTGTATAGCCCGGACGTTATAACGTCCGAACGGCTAGTACATGGGTTAGATAGCCTCGCGGAAACTAACCCAGCAGGGCAATTAGTTGCCCAGGAGAATGGCAATGGATCATTAGTGCTCCAAACCCATTCGAACTCCCAAGATGCAGAATCTGCATCTTGGAGAGATCCCGAACCCCACTATAATGATAATGAGGAAAATCTACCAGACTCTGTATGACGTGAACAGTCCATACAGAGACAGGGTAACTTAATAGGCCAACAATCACTTGTTGACGAGTTAACTAATTTGATGTTCGAAGTTGGTGGTAGTACTAATCCAGAACATCCGGCACCAATGCCAAAAAGGGTAACATTTGGAGAACTACCTTATAGATTACCCAGACCCGGACTACCAATATTAGATTACAGCGCTATAGATGGCGACTTAACCTATGTGGTACCGGAAGGTGAGGAATTTAAACTACCGGATGTCCTGTTGTTAAATGAAACTTATGTAACTTTGAATGAGAACCTAAATACTTTGGTCAAAGCTAAAGATGAAGTATTCCATGAAAAACTTCAGCTGGAAGAGAACCTGACTGGCATGCGAATTGAATTCGAAGCCAGAAGGAGTGAGTACATGAAGGAACTCGAAAATGAAGAACTAAAACTTCAGGAAATGAGAAAGTCATTCAATAAAGAATATGACAATAGACACATTCGTATCCAAACATACATAGATACGAACGAACAACTAAGTCTTGATAAGGCAAAATTCGAATCCGAAATATGCCATTATCAGAGCGAGTTAGGGAAACTGAAACTTCAGTGTAGTAAACAAGCTGAAGACAATGAAACCATCCGGGTAGGCATTATAGCTTACAATAAACAACTGGAGGAAGATAGACAGAAACTCACGAATGAGCTTCAGGAATTGCAGACTACTGCAATAACCTTAGACAAATACGTAGAAGCCGCCCAGCTGACTATAGGTACTATAGATCCAGCTGTGGTGTCTACAATGTTGGGGAAAACATCCAAGGATGCAACTCCAATTAGATACAACCCATTCGTAGACGACGGGGCTGATAAGAATGTAGTATCCGGAATCTATAAGAAACCGTATAATACCGTAGGTAATGGAAACGCACCTACACCAGCAACTCCTGTGCTGGATACAATAGGTCCGGCACCACCAATACCAGATTTGAGTCATAAAATTAAAGCGACTCACGATAGTGCTACTGGAGCTAACAATAATACACCTGTAGCACAACCGAGAGTACCAGGACCACCTAGACATATGTTAACACCACCTTCATATTTCTCCCAACCCGGCCACAGTACACCAGCAGGTCCAAGATTACCGAACCCACCTTCGGGTCAAGGTAATGGTCCTAATGATGGATGTTTTCCAAGACCAAACCCGCCACAAAACAATGTTAACGGCGGTACATACCAACCAAGAACAACTTCCTATGGATATAGATATAATTATAATCTGGCAGGAAGTAGTAATTACCAAAATGGTAATAACTATAATCAGGGATGGAATCAAAATAATTCTTACCCTAGGTATGCATCTTCTGGAACAGCTGGAAATGCTGGTTACAGTGGTGGATGCCCCAGCGGTTCATCCGGACACTATCCTAACAACGGTCCACCAGGAGGGAACCCTCCAGGCGGCCCAGGAGGATCCAGATCTGGAGGATCAGGATCGGGAGGAGATGGCAGGAAGCCAAACAGAAGAACTTCTATGCCTGCAGGGATGCAAACCATCTTTGATAGAAGCCAATGTATCCAAAACCTTGGCATTGACTGCTACCGAAAGGGAGCAGATGGCATGGAAGTCATGAACTGGAGCATGCGAGAAGCAGACAGACTACGCGGATGTAATAATCCGGCACGTAGACAGGCACCGATACCCCCTCCATATGATTCCAATGATCCATGGAAGGATAGGTATCAAGCTTTTGTCGACGAAGTCAATTGTAGTGGCTGGACAAAAGAAGAAGCTCTGCCCTATTTGATTGAGGTTGAATAAAGGTGGAAAAGTAGCCCTCAATCAATGGAGAGCAGCATACGGAATATACGGCACCTATGATCAATTGGTCGAATGTGCCACATACCTATTCGGGTCAATCGTTAGAGAAGACCCATGGGTAAGCTTCAAGAAAAGGACACAGAAACCTAAAGAATCTCACAAGGTCTTTGGTTTGGAGCTACAGGACTTGCTATCAAAAGCGCGTCCGAATTGGGCTCATGACGATGACTGCTATCTACAGGAGTTGTTTATACAATTCTGCAATGGATTGCGGGATCCAGATCACAAACAAGTAGTTTGGGATTCTTGGAAGGATGACACTTCCTTCAGTGACCTGTTCATATCAATTGATGGACATGACATGAAGAAACGATTGGTAGGTCTAGGACCTAACCCGGTAAGAGCAGCTCCGTTTCAATACAGAGGTACACCTGCTCCGATATATGAAACTTCCCAGTTAGCCCCGGTTGATTCGCATGAGGCTGATGAGGAGGATGAATATGTCTCCGACGAAAACGGAGAATATATTGGATCAGTCCAGGTAGCTGGAAAGTATTACAGACAGAAGCGGTATAGGAAGGTACATTCCAGAGGGAGGGGAGGATCCGTTGCTGGTAAAACAGCTTCCGGACCGACTCAATCTGACAATGTAACCTCTACGGCGAAGCCAACTGTGGCAGCCACTGTTGCTCCGACTAATATGATGGAAACATTAATAGCCGGATTAACAGAAGCTCTAAAGAGATCGAGAGTTGATAAATCTCAAAGGAGATGTTTCAGATGCCAGAAACTGGGGCATTATGCTCCCGAATGTATGGCTGAGAAACCTGTCCCTCGTAGACAGGAGGGTGTCTGTGGAATAAGTACAGAGGAAAACTAAGGAGGGGTCTCCCGATGGGCAAAGAAGGGGATCCCAGTGACAAATCTTGCCATGATAGCACCATCTGTGATGATAGTTCGCATGTAGTAGCAAACTCGCCTAGCACCAAGGTGGTTGTAGACACTCGGAAGGTTAGGGAAGCTGATATAACAGGTGCCACGGGAGCACAGGGGAAACCCAATATCAGTAAGGAGGCAGGCGGCTATGAGTTAGCCAGGGTTGGTAGTGCCCACCTGGCCCCGGGTCATCCTTGTCTGGAATACCTGAAAGGATGTGGATCGACTCCTGGTGTGAACAAAGACGTCCCGATCATCACGGATATGCCCTCTGTTTTAAACGGAAGGCGGTGGTATGTTTGCCTTACTGTTAGAACCTCTTGTATCTCCAAGAGGTTCTATGATCTTATACCGGATAAACATGATACTCTCAAATCGGGAGGAAGTGCTCAGACGGCCGATGGCAGTACCTTGCAGACGTATGGTAGAACTTGTGTGAAGCTACAATTGGATGGAGTACATGACTATGTCATGAGCGCCACCGTTGCGGATATAGCAGATGAGGGGATACTCGGGTTGGATTTCGCATCCCTGTATGGAGTTGTGTTGGAACCCCAATCAGGAGTGTTGAGTGTGAAATACCCGTATCCCGTAAAGGTTAGATGCGTACTGAGACAAGCGCAATAAGCCTGCATTGATAGAACCGGATGTAGCTACTCTGTCAAGTATCGGATTAATATCTGTGGACACTATTGTAGCAAATGCGTCCTGGTCGGTAGTACCTGTCTCCAATTCTGGAAACAGTACTATCTACTTGAAAAAGGGACAAGTTTTTGGAAACGTGACCCTTTCGGAAACTGTAACGGATAGTAAGTTAAACTTACAAAAGGTAACAGGAAATGATGAAATTTCGGAAGACTTACTCAAGTTGTATGAAGAAACTTCATTAGAAGATCCGGAACACCGGAAAGAGTTCTATGATTTGCTCTGTCAGTATAGGACTGCCTTTGCCAAACCTGGTGAGAAACTAGGTACGACAAATAAGGTAGTACATAAAATAGATACTGGAGATGTGGAACCCTTTAAAATACCGTATAGACGGTTGCCTTTAGTGAAAAAGAGAGTAGCTGAAGAGGAAATAAACAAGATATTGGAACAGGATGTAATAGTCCCTTCCAATAGTCCATGGAGTAGTCCTGTGTGTATGGTAACAAAGAAAGACGGTACTATCCGCTTTTGCATAGACTACAGGAAGCTGAATGGATTAACGAAAAAGAATTCGTATCCATTACCGAGAATAGATGAAACCATTGACTCCTTAGGAGGAAACAGTTGGTTTTGTACCCTAGACTTGCAATCAGGTTACTGGCAAGTGGGGATGAATCCTTCAGATATGGAGAAAACTGCATTTTCGAGTCATATTGGGTTATTCCAATATAACGTAATGCCGTTTGGTTTGTGCAATGCACCAGCAACATTTGAAGCAATGATGGAAACAATCCTAAGTGATTTATTGTGGAAAAGATGTCTTGTATACCTTGACGATGTCAGTCTTCGGAAAAACATTCGAAGAGTGTTCTAATAACCTAAAAATGGTACTAGAACGTATTATCTCTAATGGTCTCAAATTGAAACCTAAGAAATGCCACATGTTTAGAAAGTCCATAAATTATTTGGGCCGCATCATTAGTGATGAAGGAATAAAAGCTGATCCCGAGAAAATCGAATCAGTTACGAATTGGAATAGACCTAAAACACCCAAAGAAGTGAGGTCCTTTTTAGGATTCTGTTCCTATTATAGGGAATTTATTCTGAATTATTCTAGAGTCAGTTATCCATTACAAGCAATAGCTAACTGGACTCCAGGAAGTACCAAGGAAAAATTTCCTTGGACGCATGAACAGGAATCTTCTTTTCAAAAGCTAAAAGACCTGTTCACGAGTACTCCGGTATTACAATATCCGAATGAAACGGATCATTTCATACTGGATACTGATGCTAGTGCAGCTCTCTCGCAAGTCCAAAATGGAAGAGAGGTACCTATTGCCTTTGCCAGCAATACACTGAGCAAAACCCAGCGCAATTACTGCACAACCAAAAGAGAGTTGTTAGCAGTAGTCGTATATACCAAAAAATTCAAACATTTTCTATGGGGAACGAACTTTACATTACGTACGGATCACTCCTCTTTAAGATGGCTACTGAACTTCCGAGATGCTGAAGGAATGTTAGGCCGATGGCTAGCCCATCTTTCGGAATATCGGCTTGAACATCACCAGATTCAGCATAGACCTGGAGTGAAGCATTTAAATGCTGATGCTTTGTCTCGAATACCAATCCGGAAATGTGATAATCCGGATTGTACTGATTGTGGAGCTCATAGGGCAGTGTTAGCAGGGATTCGAAGACCATTCGAACCCCTTGTTGCCAGTATACTGGATTGGTCTATGGATCACATACGACGTTTCCAGGAAGCTGACTCGATAACTGCACAGCTACTGCAATTAGTACCAAAGGGTATACGTCCAGTTAGACCTGAGGTCTCTCTGGAAAATCGAAAAATGAGAAGGTTTCTTGCTCAATGGACTGAGCTTGAAGTCCGGAAAGGCGTGTTATACCGTTGGAAGCCATGTAATAATGGTGAGAAAATCATGCAAGTGGTGATACCACATGCCATGAGACATGACATTATGTACTTCTGTCATGGACATCGGACCAGTGGTCATTTCGGAAGGAAACGCTCGTTAGCACGACTTTCCAAGAAATACTACTGGCCTGGCATGACAAGAGACTTGCAAAGATGGGTAACCACCTGTCCGGATTGTTGTAAAAACAAACCCGGACCCGGGATGGGCAAACTTCCCCTATCCCAAGAACTTTTTGGAGTTAGATTCGCGAGATTTGGGGTAGATATCATTAGTGGATTGAAGACAACCGCTAATGATAATACCTGTATGATGGTAGTGTGTGATTATTACACAAAATACACTAAAGTATTTCCACTACCAGACCACAAAGCAATTACTTGTACCGAAGCCTTTGTAAAAGGTTGGGTACTAAGTTTCGGTGTACCATTAATGCTACACAGTGATCAAGGCAGAGAATTCGAATCAAATCTCTGGCAGGGTATGTGCGAATACTTAGCTATTTGTAAGACTAGAACCAACCCGTATAGGCCACAAAGCGACGGATTGGTAGAAAGGTTCAATAGAACCCTTATCCAAGTTCTGAAGTCACTTGTCAATGAACACATGGACGACTGGGATGAGCAATGTCATTTTGTGACACATGCTTATAACAGTACGGTACATTCAAGTACAAATTGTACCCAGAACCTTTTAGTATTCGGAGAGGATCTGATAATGCCTGCCGACTTAGTGTTTGGAGTCGTAGGGATGGACCCGGAACTACCTTGCCATGTAGTTTTTGTGGAATGTTTAAGAGACAGATTTAAAAAAGCATATGAGTCTGTACGTGGTGTGGCTGTGGATCGGTTGGGTCCAACACTTGTGCCACCAGTGTCGGGGCCGGGACAATGGGACGGAGGGCAGTTCCAGCGGGCCCTGTCTCGTTTACTGAGGCACCATGACGGGTATGAGAAACAGCTTGTATTTGGAAACTTATCTGGAATTTGGTGTGTACAGATTTGTTCTGGAAATTCTGGCTTGTTGAGGAACCGATTTTGAGATTTGTTAGTGAGTTGGGTATTAATTGTTTCAGAATTTGGTCGTGAGAGGAGAAGGCCGGCTGCTGTGGCTCATGTTAGGAGTACAGGGTGCTGAGAGGAGATCAAGATGAGGAGAAAAGGGCTGGATCCCGGAAGGTGGCAGGAAGATTGACTGTGATAATTGAACTGTGATTACTATGTGATTATTATCTGGCGGCCAGAATCAAACCGTGATACTTGTTCAATAATTCCAAGCGATTTACTGTGATTGAAACTGATTGGAGCCAGGAAGCTTGATCAAAAATGATAATGCCAATAATATAGAAAGTCCACCACCAGTTTAGAGTTTTGTTATAAATCTTGGGGCTTGTAAATTGGTTGCCGGTGTTGTCTGAATTAGATTGGTATAGTGATCGGGGAGTGGCAAGTCGGGGTATGTTGCAAGTCTACTGTAACATAAACACGTGCTTATATTGTTGTATTGACGTGTGCACCACATGCAAACATCGGATTGTGTATTGATGACGCCAATCCCACGTTATAACGTGCGAAAACTGACGTTTGGGGCTGTATTGGGGACGCTCATGTGATGTCATGACGCTGCGTTTGGTGCGAAAAGCCCAGACGCAGCATCAGCACTTGACGTCCGCGATCTGCTGTACAACGTCCAAATTAGGTGAGTGGGGCTGCTATTGTTTGTCAGCTGATAACAGCTGATAAGGTATGGGGGGTTGGTTTCTACTTGGGGAATGCAGTCAGGATGGCTCGGCATAGCCGGGCTGGGCTATTGTGTGGGGGAGGGGGGGGAGATAGGGTATCCCCACATAGGATGTGTTGTCCTGTGTGTCGCTATCCGGTCGTGTGCTGTGGGTATGGGTGGTGGGTTCCATTATATGAGAAAATAGGGGTGGCCGGTGGTTGTAGAACAATTTGGCTACGAAAACACGTGGGTATCCCCACATAAATCAAGACACGGGCCTTAAGGATTTTGAAAGGGAAAATAAACATACCGATCTCTGGTGGGAATTTGGTAGATATATCCTCCAGGGTGGGGTCGAACAAGTACATATCCCTAAGGGGTTGGTATTCCTTGGGTGTGAATTTAGTTAGTTCCACCGCCGGGCCGCCGGATTTTTGGGTGCCCCTGGGCCTGGGGCTGGGGCTGCTGGGGGCCTGGATCTTGGAGATCTCTGGGATATTGGTGTCCTCGATCGTCTCATATCCTGGAGTTAGCTGGAACTCTGGCTGGGTTTTGGATTTGATGACCAGGGTCATAACATGTGGCCTCCCATTTAGGATCCTGTAGAGGGGTAGTCTCCAGAAAAGAGGGCAGCGCGGGTATCTCTCGAGCTGCACCACCCTCAACTGAGCGCCAATGATGAAGCTGACCTTGGCCTTCCAGTGGAGGTCCAGGTGACGGCCAAAGGGCATAGTGAGGCGGGGTTTTCCAATTTTGGGGGCCTTAATAAAGGGTGGCCATAGGTTGGAGCCGAAAATCATGGTTCCCACGACAAACTCGTATGTTCTTCCCTGGGAGTGGATGCGGAGGACAAACTGGGGCAGGCCATTGGATTCATCTTGTCTACAGTGTGGGCAGTGCCTGCAGCATCTGGAGATGAGGAGGCGGGTTAGGTACAAGATGATCAGGACGGAGCCGATTGCCCACATCATGTCGTAGCGTCCAGGAGTCTGGATAGATTCCAGGCTTTGTTCCACGGGCTGTTGTGTGGATGCTGAGGGCCAGTTGTTGTTGGCCTTGTTGATCAGATCCTTAAGATTCTGCCAAGTTGCCGCATCCGCCATTCTGGGTGTGTTGAGTGCTAGATGGACTGTCACCAACTGGGCCAGGCGTCACACGCGTATCTGGATCTGGCATGTCATTGCACAACAGAGGACGGCAATCAGAGGGGTCACTAAGTGGAACCAGATCGAATATTCCAAGTGATAACCAAGGTGTGTTAGTGAACTTGCTGACAGAAGAGAAGTCTCATCTGACAAACCTTTGGCTGCTCGTCTGAGGGTGAGTACGCTTTTAATTAAGGGTACTATTTTTTGGTTGTGTAAGGATTTGAGACGCTGGAAGTTAGGTAGTTCCAGGGACCGCGGCATGGTTGTCATGGTGACGCCTGATATGTTAGCTGGAGGTGAACCAAAATGTTGCCATAGTGGTAAGTTTATGGGGCTCATGGTTATGGGTTCCAGTGTTATATTTTGTACACAGGTCATATTTGAATTGATCATAACCATGCCTGCATTTTTAATAGAGCATAGGCATGGTACTGACATGACTGAGTATGCTGCATTGATGATTGTAATTTATCCCGCATTGTGACACTGTAAGTAAGATGGCGACCTACTAGTAATCATGAGATATGTTGACCTAGAAATGGGTTTAATTAGGTTGGGTATGGGTGCAGCCATGTGTGCAGTGAAACTGCAGGTGTGGTGCACTGCATCAGGTATGTCCAGGAGTAGGGACAGAGTGCAGGTGGGGTGTAGAGGTGATAGCAGGGGGAGGGGTAGGTTACAGCTGATAAAGGCGTCTTGTGTACATAGGTCCAAGTCTGCCTGCTGGAGCTCCATGAAGTGGGCGTGGCTGGGGGACATGGCTATGTAGGGGGGTAGGGGCTGTACTAGGGTGTGACCTGTGGAATTAACATCTGATGTGTCAAAGGGGACTGGGAAGGTTTCAGTTCTGAATAGGGTGTAAACATTGTCTCCTAGTCCTATGGGTATTGGTAGTGAGATGAGGAGGGTGGAGGGGTCATACCACTGGGCACTTACTCTCCTTTTATAGTAATGACTTATGGGTATGTCAAGGATTGATATACTTTGGTGGGCGCTACTCAAGGCGCTGGAGAGGTTATTTAGGCCAGACCTGAGGGTGTCATGAGGAATTAAGGAGGGAGGGAGCTTGCCCTCCATTAAGCTGTTGATGGCACTTAATAAAATATCTAGGTCCTCCTGGAGGTCGATGAGTGATTCAATTTGTGAGTTTGCTGCAGAAAATAACATGGAATAAAAGGTGTCCTGTCTGGTTTGGGATTCTAAATTTAAAATAATGTTTGAAAAATTGGAATTTAATGTTTTTAGATTTTGGGCCAGCAGGGACAGTGCGTCATCAGTATCATTTTGGAATTCAGATAGGATGTTCAGGGAATTGTAATTATATTCTGAGATGTTTAATAGAAAATGGGTGGCTAATTCAACCACATGCATTTTAGTGGCCAATCTTCTGTCAATGTCAGAAATGTCGGAATTTAGAAGGTCAATTTCAGGTTGGGTTCCCAGGCCTAGGGTGGCTCTGAGAATATCGCCAATGATTTGTCCTGGGGCATTTCTGGTCTGACGGTTCTTGGGGCTGGAAATTAAATTGATCAAAAGGTCTAAAGAATTTTGGGTCTTGTCAAATAGGGTGCTAATCATTGTATCCAGATTGTTGGCCGTTTGGGTAATGTATGGTGGGGTGCCGGGCTTAAGTAGGGGTGATACCTTATCAGGTCTCTGGAGGTTGGGGGACAGGGAGATGTTCAGACTGAAAACTAGGGGGTAGTCCATGAAGTTTGAGATTAGGGGCTGTGGTAACTGAGTAAACAGCGCTCCATAATTTGGTCTAAAAATGATCATTTGTGGTAACTCCTTGTCCTGTGATCCATTGGTGAGGTTGAAGAGGATACACAGCACTATTAGGGGTACTGCGGCTCTGTAAAAGAGATATGATGGGGTATTGAGTTTGTGAGTCATATCAGCAATTGGGTTATGTGGTGGGGGGTTTTATGGTCGATTGTGTGGGAGGTGTCCTCCTGTAAAGGGGACTGTAGGCACACCTAGGTGGGTGTTAATGTGGTTTGTTTAAACAGTGGGGGTGGTTGCTTGGTGAGGGTGTGAGGGGGGGGGGGTAAGGGGAGATGTGACTGGACCTGGGGTATTAGTAGGCTAAGACTAAATGGGGGGTTTTGAGAGAAAAATCTTTGTAGCTTACCCTGTCAGATTTCTTTCAGCAATGGGGCTGGAGGTGGGAGTTTAGACAGGTTATTGGACCACATGTGGGTCTCAAGAATGGCTTTCTGAACTACTAATTCTATGGCGTCCCTGATGACCAAAGTTCTGCCTGTCCCACTAAAATATCTGGCAAGGTCTTTTAAAGGCTGGTCGGAGACCGGAAGTGTGCGCGCTCACAGCAAAGCTATGTAAGCAGCTGTCTTAGGTTTGAAGGTGCTCCAATCTGGAGAAGTTGGCATGTCGCAACAGACATAAAGTAACATCCTCTTGACGAGGGTAGAGACCAACGGGTTTGATAGTGGCAGTTCCTTGTGGACTGCAGGGTCATTCAGGTAATGTGCTAAATTTCTAGAAGTCATATTGAAGACCAAATTTTGGTGGTGTACAATGAGCTGCCTCAACTCAAAAATGTCTCTTCCTTCTTTCAACAGTCCTACCGGTCCCAGGAGGTCGTGGATTGTCCAATTTTCACTGAAGAGAAGTTTTAATTTGAGTAAGCTATTTTTTGAATTAACTGTAAACCATACAGAGGGGTGAGTATAGGGGCAAAAACAATTGAGTCAGGTATGGGGCGCGAAGTGAACAATCAAACTTTTTACAGGTATTCTAGTGCTCACACTGCCATTGGTTAATAGAGGTACCTGGGTAGCATGACATCAGGTTATGTCATTGACCATATAAGAACGACTGATAAAACTAGTACTGGTTAAGGGCACATAGGCCTGGGTTTATTGCATGTCGTAAACGCCATGGTGATCCCTGGTCCAGGCACTTGTTCACTTGGAAACGCTGATATGGTGTGATCTGGGTGATATTGTGGAGTGGCTAAGGTGGGGGTGGGCTAAGGCTTATAAACCCATCCGTGAGGGTGGCTATTTCTCACTTTTGGATTTCCCTATAGTGGTATGTCTTGCCCTAAAAAGGCTAAGCCTAATTCTATTGGACGGATGCAGTTTGGGCACATGTTCCCTTATGCAAATTTGGAACCCATGCCCCGGTAATAAGGTTTATAATTGGGATCCTAGGGTCAGGTTCGAGATAAGGCGGAAGTGGAGAGGTCAGTATATATGTCTAAAAATTGCTGACCATGAATTCATGTGTGTGAGAAACATCATGCTTGGGAGTACTGAGCTGCTCTTAATTGACAGCTCATAAATATGGGGTTCTACCTGTATCAGCGCCCTCATGCTAAACAAAGGTACAAACATGGTTGGGTATGGGGGAATACAAGCACCTACAATAGGCGTGTCAACTGGTAAAAAGGAGCCCTGAAAAGCTATCTAGCCGGTGTATGCATGATTTTTCTTTAAATGAAAAACATGTACCAGAGGATACACTGCTGCCGTGGGCAATTTATGTGGCTACCTAACCATAGCTGGACAAAATTGTGTGCATATGCTGCCCTTGAGTGGTTGACAGTGCGGCTGGTTGAGGGGTTTGATCCTGGGGTCAAACAGTGTATAATTGGGCTCATTGGGCCTTTGAGAATGAATTTAAAGGAAAAGTAAAATCGGTTTGAGAAAAACGAGATACATATAATAAAAAAAAGGATAAATATAAGTTAAAAGGTGGGTGTTAGTAATCTTCAAAGAAGGGAAAAGGGGGTGCCTGATGATATGGTGTGCCGCCGAGGGAATTTGTTATCATCAGGTCGGGGCTTTGAGGTCGGTTGTCACATGTGTGGGGTGGGTAATTGGGCCTGTGTGAGTGTGGGTTGCCCTGTAGATAGCAGGGGTATGGCACGTGGCCTGAGTATGGGCCGACAGCCGTGGTGGGTGTTGTTGTGTGTGTGTGTGTGTGTGGGGGGTTGAGAGGTGTTTATGTGTGTGTGGGGGGGGGGGGTATTTTGTGCTTTCTTTATATGTGATTTCAACAAAATTTCATTGCTTCTTTCTCTTTGCCCTTTTCTTGGGTGATGGGGCAAAGGTGATGATACCTTTCTTTGCGGGCCTTCCTCTCTTTTTCTTGAGGGGAGGGGCTGGTGTATTGGTATCAGCAATTATGCTTGAATCAGGGTCGAAGAGAGCTTGTACAGGACCAGTCTGGAGCCTTTTTATAATGGCTTTGGCGCTGGCTCTAGTAATGGGTCTTCTTAGCCTGGATACATGTACTGCCTTTTTAAAGACATGTCCATCCTGCAATCTTTTTAAAATTGCAGTCACTGATGAGGTCATCTTAACTATGATGTAAGGGCCAGAGTATGTGGGTTGCAGCTTTTTGGTGGTGTGCTTCACCAGGAGGTTGGGTATATGTAAGTACACCAACTGACCAGTATTGAAGGTGGTTACCTCTGCAGAGGTGTCATGCTTGGCCTTCATCTTTTTGTGGGCCTTTATCATGTTTTCTGCTGCCTTCATTTGAATTTCATCCCTGAGATTTAATAAATGAGTGGCTACATTTTCTTTTTGTGCCGGGTTAACATCTTCTGTTGCTGTGATCAGTTTTAATGCAGCCTCTGTGGGTAGGTGGGTTTGTTTTCCAAATACCAAGAGATTGGGTGAGTAACCCAAGGCGCTGGAGACTGTGTTGTTCATGCTAAAAATCACAGCTTGGAGGAAGGTTGACCAATGTTTTTGTGATTTAGACACAAAGGCTCTGAGGGATGATTCTATTGTCTGGTGTTGGCGTTCACATAGACCTTGAGATCTGGACCAGTGTGCGCTCCCTGTGACATGCTTAATACCAAATTTATTGCAGAAGAGGGCAAAGAATTTCGAGGTGTACTGTTTAGCATTGTCGGTGTTTAAAACTGAGGGAGTGCTATGAATGCAGATCACTCTCTGAAAGAAACCAAGGGCTACCTCAGCGCTTGTGTTGTCTTCTGTGCACCATGCTGTTACATGTCTAGTGGCATGATCTGTGACCACATGTATGTGGTGGGATCCATTAACAGCCTTGTTAAATGGTCCTATTGTGTCCATGGTGACGTGAGAGTAGGCTGTGAGTACAGGTTCATGGAGTGTCATTGGTGATTTTAGATTTTTCGGCCTCTTTTTGGTGGTAAGGCATGTGTGACATGTGCCACAGTAATCAAACACCTGTTTAAACATTGAGCGCCAATAGTATCGTGACCTGATAGCTGCATATGTTTTCATTAAACCAAAGTGTCCTCCTAATGGGGAGCAGTGTGTGGATTCAATTAATGATTCTGCCCACTTTTCTGGAATCACAATTTGAAGGGAGGGGTCTAGGGATTTGCCCATGACTGTGTCAGTGATTCTGAAAAGTACCTCATCTAGTACGATGAACTGATCATGGTTGGCTAAGATCTGATTTGTCAAGCTTTGATCTGGTGGCAATTTTCTGTCTTGAATGTAATTTAGCATTGATGAGGCAAAAAGATCTTCTTTTTGTGCTTTTATCAATACTTCTCTAGAGGGTGTGAGTGAGGGGTGCTTGCAAATTTTGGTGATAGCACTTTCAGCCAAGGGTAACACTTTGTGTGACAGCTTGGCGCGTCTGGCGTTGGCTGCCTTTACTGATACCCTGGGTGACCTAGACTTGGGAGGTCGACCTCTTGGCCTTGAACCGGCTGGCTTGACCTTTGTGGGTCGGCCTTGTTTGTTATTTTCCATAACGATCTAACGCACACGGCCCGGTACACGGCCATTTCATCTTGTTGACTGGGCGGGGAGGTGCCCGGATGTAAGAACTAGGTCAGCCACGCGTCGAGCAAGGAATGGCTGGACGGGGAGGGTCCCGACTCGTATCGCTATGGAAAATCAATGGATTCTTATTTATTTCGAAGAAAATGGAGAAATTAGGCATGGCATGTTCATATAGGATATGTAAGGATGTTTCTCTGTTAATAACTCCACCAGGCTCCATTGAAATCTATGCTAACGAGCTCTGTAAACTTCAGGTATGTTGGACAACTTTTGGATATCTTCCATGTGTATTGGCTTCTATCACCGGTCGGCTTGGTATAGTGGACAGCGAGCTCGCCTCCTGCCCCAGCGGCCGGGGATTGATACCCCGTTGAACCTAAACGGTTTTAACAGGAAATGTATGGAGGAGTTGACTTTGTATATTCCTCCAATTTAATAACATGTCCGGATTGAAACCAGCAGCTTCTTGAAGATGAAGAAAAGGTCTGAGAGTGTGTTATGGCTGGATAAGGAACTGGGGTTATGAGCAAAAAAGCACTGTTGAGGCCCAGATAGTTAGATAATTCATAATAAGAATATATAACTTGGCTATAGGTTATATAGCCTTTGATGTTTCTATCCTTTTTACATCAATTTCATAGCCTATAGGCTGGGCATCTGCCCAATTAATCATTGCACCTTTCTATTTCTAGTTTTGGGTGATAAATCGTGCTAGAGGTGAATTTTAAAATTTTTGTGGGGGTAACTACAAATTTCTAAACTTGGAATGGTGTCCCTTTTTTACGATGATGGTCAGGGCCCAATTCTTTCTTAAAAATCATACTTGGTGTTATTCTAGAATTGCCAGTTTTCTTCTTTTTTTTTTTTGATTGAGGGGTGGTGATAATTTTCCCTGCCTAGATGAACTGACTTAAGATTTTTTTTTTGAAATGAGATATGAATACTTTAGGCAAGTCGATACCTAGAATAGTGGGTTAGTGAGACTTTTGAAATAAATGCAAAGGAGATTCTGATGGGGTTCTGAAAATTTTGAATTTCAATAATTTTGAATGTTATAAATGGCATAATCTTTTTTTATTCTTTTTGACTTGATTTGGTTTGAGACAATTTTGATACAGGTTACAATTGTATCTGTATCATTCAAACAACTTGTGCCAAGGTTTACATAGAATTTAGCAATTATACAGCCATTTTGAAAAGTACAACAGAAATTTTGGTTCTCTCACCCCTATCCTTTGCGATGCATCTGTTGATGGTATATAATCCATGATTGAAATGGGGTTATGTCTCTGCTCTGTGAGCAACAGTTTCTAATTGTCCTAGGTGTTGACTTGGTGTAGATGATGTTGTTAGTAGTCACAGTATACTAGCCCTTTGGCCATGTAATCCAGGTTTTGGAGTGGCCTTGCTGGTCCTTGTGACTTTCCTTTTGGCTCCCACGGATTTGGAGCTTTTCCTTTCCTTAGTAGCCCTGGTTCCTTTGGGCCTGGCTGGGGGGTTGGCATGAGTAGTGTTGGTATCCCTGCTGGGGTTGTTGTGTTGGCCTGTATAGGTGATGTCATGACCTTTACAGATTCCAACTATCCTCTTTAGTATAAAGTCAGGGTCATAATGCTTGCCTTTGTATATGCCCCTGGGGTTTGTGGCAGTGTTGGTGTTAGCACTACTGTTAGGGTACTTTCTGTATTTGCCACAGAGACAACAGGTTTTATAGTCAGGGTCATTGCCTATTCTTTTGTCCATGCCCCTGTAGTCAACCAAAGATGTGTTTGTACCTTGGTTCTTTCTAGAGGCTTTAGGTTTATTCTTCTTATGGTGAGAGTCACAGTGTTTGACATTGCATTTTGGGAACCTGTGGTTTGTGAAAGGTTCTACTGACCTGGGTGTTACATGGTGTGAAGATTTGGATTTTGTTACCTTGTTTTGTTTGATTGTCATGTTGATTTGAATCTGTCTATCCAGCATCCTGTTCATGTTGGACATTATGGAGATCATGAGATCATCTTTGGATCTTTGATCTAATGGTATGACAATGAGTGTAGTTCTTGAGGTCATATTGTCTTGGGTAGCATATGGTGTGACGATAGGTGTGGTGGTGAGTGTGGGAGGCTGTGAGGTATGGGTTATAGCAACTTCATGAGATCTGCTATCTGTTGTTGCTGCCTATCCAGGGCCTTCCGCTGGTCTTCCATGGCCTTCTGCTGGTCCTCCATGGCCTTCTGCTGGTCCTCCATGGCCTTCTGCTGGGTGTCTATTACCGCATTCCTCTCTGCTAATTGTTGACTGAGGATCCTCTCCCTTTCCTCCTGTTGAGCCTTGTTTGCTTCTAGGGCAGTAACTGCATCTTGGATGGCCTTCTCATAGGCCCTCATCTTCTCAGACTCATGTGTTAATTAGTGTTAGTGGATGAGGATTTGGTAATACTCATGGTATTGGATGATAGCACTGGTGAGTTTTAGAAATCACTGATGGTTGAGTGACCTCACTGAGACCTGGTGTGTGGGAGACCTTACTGGTGTATGGGAGACCTCACAATAAAATTCAAACCTTGTAATGATGTAAGAAGGCACTTATTTGGCTTTACTTGAACATTTAAAACAACTAAGTCAAGACATAACTTAATCTCTATGTAAGGAGGAAGCATACTTCCTTGTGGTTCTCATGGTTTTATCTTACGGATGAACCTTTTAGATTTAACCGTAAGTCCCTATGTTATCTACTTCTTAGATACAGACTTACATATGTATGTGTGTATAT
The DNA here is from genome assembly GCA_949317995.1 of Acholoe squamosa. Classification (NCBI taxonomy): domain Eukaryota; kingdom Metazoa; phylum Annelida; class Polychaeta; order Phyllodocida; family Polynoidae; genus Acholoe; species Acholoe squamosa. The sequence continues at coordinate 56,296,607 of OX439046.1, forward strand.
ATAAGTATTAAGTACTTATTTCTTTTGAAGCTCTCCACTGTTCTTCAGTTTTCTTTTAATTTCTTGGATATAAGTGAAACACTCTCATGTTCGGCACATATGGACATATACAACGTGAACTATGAATCATTTCTGTCATCCTATTGTCAGAACAATCAACAGCATGGAAACAGCAAAGTCTTAAACCTTCTATTTGTTACTTTACTTAATATTCTTTAACGAAGGGCCTTGTAGATTCTTTTTCAAATTATTACAGAAACAAATTCTCCAACTGAACCTGTTTTTTTCTATTAATGTATCTTCATCCTGATGAAGATACATTAATTGTATTGAAACGTTGATCAAATTTTAAAAGCAACCAATAATCTACAACTAATCATACATTGGATTAAATGTAACATTGTTGTTTGTTGAAATAAAACTTTTAATTGAATTTGAAATCGTCTGGTTTTGTGTGACCATTCAACCCTAAGTATTTTTCTATTATATGTTAGATATTTACCTCGATACTTAACAAGTCTAAGAGAATTTGTCTTTAGTTCTCCAGTCTTAAAAGTAACTAGATACAAACAATTCTCTTCACTTTATGTATTAAAAGACAGTCCTGTATGTGACTGGAAAACAGTAATCTTCATGTTCATTAACACTTAGATATTATCCCGGTATTTCTGTGTTGCTTTACGTGCCCTGGAAGACCTTTTCAGAGGGACACATTTCTTTTTATCTTCTCCGTAGTCCTTCTCTGAAGCTGACGCTGAAGCTTCTGTGTCTGCTTCAGACTGGGTGTCGATGTCCTTGGGGATGACAATATTTTTAGCCGCATCTTGATGATCTTCCTGTCCGTCTGTAGCCACTATAACAAAATCGTCGCTTTTTAAGACACTAAACTGAGAAAGCCCTTTGTCTTCAGGACTTATACAGTTGATAGCTGCATATGAAACGAAATATAATTCGTCAGTACAATTTTTTCCTACACAAAGCATGAACTAAATATTTTTATATTTTATTCAGCATAGGATTTATTTATTTTGGTCTATCTGAAATAAGATACTTTATTTTTTATCTTTTTTTCGGATCTACTTACCTTCACTGAGTATAGCCAACTTCATCTTAGACGTTCCTTCTTCGAAGAAAAAACCAGGGTTTATGTGGCTCTCAGTCTGATATGTGGGCGATTTCCTGTCTTATAAAGGAACATAAAATAACCAAAAATTAGAATAAAAGAGAGGAAATAAAATCTTACATACATGTTTCTATGTAAAAATGTTTACCCATCTGAAAAATATGCAAATCCCCAACAATATTTTGCGTTCTTTTCCTCTTAGGACTGGATGAAAGTGTACAGTTATCTGAACTTACCAGTGGGAGGTTGTGGATGGGTAAGGAAAGCAGATATACCGGAAGGGTATCTGATTCCCTAATGTGTCCATGCAATAAAAGTGAGAGCCTGCTGTCAAACACCTAGGCGATAGTTATTATATTTTTTTGGCTTCACACAGGCTCTATGTCAATCTTTTTTCTTTCCTTTAACTGCCTTTAGACTTGACATGTTCAAAGAAAAGTGGAACTCTCAGTTATTTTAAGACAGAGGGTCCACCTTAATACTGCCTTCAGGAAACTCAGTTATTAGAGGAGAATAGGATACATTAAAATTATGTGCAATAATAAAATACAACGTCAAAGAAAGATTTGAGTCTGTTTTCTGTACCTTGTGTCTCTTCTGTCTGTAGAGAAGCCTGAGTGTCAGGCTCTTAGGACGCACTGCCTTCCCCCTGTGTCTCCGCTGTTGCATCATCTACTTCTACAGCAGGAGAACTAACAGTAGTTTCTTTTGTTTCTTGCCCTGAGGACTGCTCTGGTAAGTGTGGAATGGGAGGAGAGGGTATGGAAATTCTTTAACATCTTGTGGGGGAGACTCGTCCGGACCTTCAGCGACTACTTGAGGAGGGGACCCTACAGGAGATTCTGTCTCTTCTTCAGGGTCCTGACGGTTTATGTTTCCATGCGTTTTAAAGACATGAAAAATAAATTTCCTTCATTATTTTTTAGCAGTACGTTATAAGAACATACCCATACCGATTGCCTGTATGTTAAGGTTATGTGTCCCTTTTTTATATACATATACACATCAATAAAAAAATGAATTCTTCCTGTTGTTTTACGCATGTGTTATTAAATAAAAATATGATATTAATAAAAGCTATACTGAAACTAATATATTTATTAGTCCATTTATACTCACATTCTATTAAAGTCCTGGCTATAGTTTCCCTGTTGAGCTTCTCCTGAAGGTTAGCCAGCTTCTCGAGGTTGGCCACTACCCTGTCTAGAACTCTCTCTGTGTTGTCAACCAGCTGCAAAGAAGTATTATTACAAAGATTAAGGGCCTTTTGAGTAGAAGCCATTTGCCTTATACTTTCAGACACCCGGGCAAAGCTGTCTGCAACAGAAACAATACCAAGTGATATTTTGCTCTGAGCTTCTTGTACAGCTTTTGTGTGGTTCCCTAAGGACTCAGTCATGGCATTCACACTTTGCACTATTTTAACTTGCTTGGAGAGTAAATTGTCTATCAGTTTATCGTTAATAACCTCTACCCCTTCGACTGTCTCCTTTTGGTCATGCAGGAAAGCAGCAGACATTTTTTTTTACTGTATCAGAAGACACTTTAGAAGTCTCCTCAAGTTTTTCGATAAATAAATTTGTATTCGTTGTGATATTTCCAGCTGACTCTACAACCTTCTGAGAGAAATTGTCATAAGATGAAGTCATCTTTTTGTTGGAAATAACCAGTTCCTGCATTGCATATCTCATATCCTCAGATATTTTCACTGCAGACTCAGCCAGAGCCTCGTGAGTCTTTTTTAATTCCAGTGTGAAAGGGTTGGGATTTTCCACAGGAGTATGGCCAGTCCCCCTTTTATGTGTGATAAACTCCACACTACCAACTCCTTCGTCCTCTAAGTCAGATGGGATAGGAGAAGAGGGGATGTTAATTAAAGATTTATCTTGTCCATCTTTCTTTTCCTTCTTATTTGAACCAAACAGTATTTTCTTGAAGAAGTGTCACTTTTTCTGGAAATTTCGTCTAAGACAGAGACGTTAGGAGTGGAGTCAAAATCTTGCTTGGCCTGCAGGCGTGGAGAGGTTCTGCGTGGACCAGGAGGGACAGGCTTATTCTTGGTTTTAGCTACGGTTTTCTTCTTGGCAGTGGTTTGTTTCTTCTCTTTGCCTTCTGTCCTAGAAGGAGTACTGGTAACAAAATCATCTGCATCTGCTTTAGCTTCTTCTTCCTTTTTAGAGTCGGCAAGTAGTTCGTGCACCTCTTCTTCAGTATACAGCTTTACCCTCTTAGAGGGATTCCGTAAGTCGTCATCCTTTGTCCTTTTTGTGTTATAAGGCATATCCAACGCTTGTTCTAAGTCATCATCCTCATCTAGATAAGGTTCATTGTCGTTTAACAAGCCTGAGAAGGTGTCTGCCCTCCTCCTTATCCTTCCTTGGGGGAGAGGAACACAGTCTTGGTCTTGGGTATCTTCTTGTGGTGGTTCATTGCCTAAAGAATGCTGCTCTATCAATCTTGACGTAGAGGGATGTTTACCTGTCCCTGAGGTAGAGGGCTTAGGACCTGTCCCTGAGGTAGAGGGCTTAGGACCTGTCCCTGAGGTAAAGGGCTTAGGACCTGTCCCTGAGGTAGAGGGTTTAGGATGTGTCCCGGAGGTAGAGGGCTTCGGACCTGAACTAGAAGTAGATGGACTAACAAAGTTCTTTTCATGACGGGCTTTACTTAGGTTCCTTTCTTTGATCTCATTAACCTTCTTCAGAAGGGTATCCCTGTCTTGATCTTTTTTCTGATCCATTAACTGTTGGCTACTTTTTTGATATTTCGGGACACTGGGAGTCCCCTTCCTCTCCTTTTCTAAGGTAAGCTTTTGGTTAAAAGAGTTGCATATTTTCAACATAATTATGAGAAGTGGATACCCGTGGCTGTAAAGCAGTAGCACGGGCAGGGGCAGGGTGATGAGAAACCAGTTCCCTCTCAAAGTTCTGGGTGAGGTCAGTTGAAGCTTCAGCTTCTTCAGCATGGTCCACCTCCACTTCACTCTCTGTTTCTCCTCCCTGAGTGCTACGTGTTTCCTCTGTGTCCGCACAAGAAGCAGTTTCACTTTCACCTTCCTCGAGCACCGGAACTGAAAACATAAAAGAAATTTAATGTTAATAATCAGGTAAATAAATATGTGGTATGTCAGGTCCGCATGTGTAGTATAAAGTAAAGAATGTAAAAAGTAAGGTTTCTTTTTTTTTAAACAAAATAAATACATAGGTCAGAATATAATAAGGTTCTAGCTTTCTTCATGGGAAGAAGCTGTAAGATACCCACCTCCGTCTATGCTCTAGAGCATCTGGCCCTGCACTGTTGCCGCAGGGGAATCAGATGGCATTTTCATGCTCTCATAGTCCACACGTGTAGATCTATATGGTTCATAACATGACCACTCTATATCTCTCTGCAATGGGTCTCCACCCTTCAGATCTGGAGGTTGCATTACTTTGATTCCTAAGAATATATTATTTAATAATCAAATACATCAAAGAAAATAAATTGGACAGGAGATATGAAAACATATCTACTTGAAATGTGTTAAAGTTGGACCAACATATACAGCTTACCTAAGAGACAGGAGACATGATAAATTATTACATTTTTCCACCTACTGTCAGAGTCCAATTTATTAACAAAATAATACTGTAAGATGACATATACTTTTATTTGTGACAGTGAATAAGAATATTACAACAAAAAGATGCTCAGTATTACCTCTGTGCCACAGAAGTCATATGCTGCCTGCTCAAGGTCAGTCAGGAAATGTTTGTCATCCTTCTGGCCACTCCCTGTCTTATATATCGAGTCTATGTTCTGAAGCTGCAATGAAGAAAAAAATAGATCAGAGACTAAATAATTATCACTTCCAGGTAAATTAACCAAAAGGATTAAAAGATAGGTCACAAAATTTATTAGATGATGAATTATACACATGTCCGCCTATAAAAGAAATAAAATGTAAAAAGATATGTACCTTGCACTTGGCGTCTTGACAGAAGCATGTGCCTTTAGATTTACACCCATCCCCATCTCTGTCCTGGCCCCCGTTGGCATTCACGTAATCTTTAAAGACAAAAGGATGGGAAAAGTTATATTTTAATTTGAAAATGCATAAAAAACCAAGTAGAATCCAGCTTTGGGTCTAAATGAGGACGTTTTATTTAGTCTATTGCATAACTTGTAGAATAATTCTGTGTGATACAAATAGGTAACATGCACATGTCAGAGGTAGGTATAACATTTCTATATCTTCATGTGATAAGTGTCTACATGTATTTAAGCAAAGAGAAAAAATTTATTTTACCTGCGAGTTCCTCCTAAGCCAGTTTCTTGAGGGTTATTCCATCGGCATAGCATTTGAATTTCCCTTTTAACACAGGTTTAAGATGGTTTGACCCGTGTATCAGAGCCCGGATCTCGTTGGTCTCTCAGTGAAAAGACTTCTTGCGTGGAGATTTCCCGGTTTTGGTTCTGCTCCCCTGGGAAGACGTGAAAGAGGGAGCTTCTTCTTGCTCTCCTTCCTGTTGGGTAGAACTACTGTCAACAGAGGTTAAATGGCCTATATCACTGCTGCCTTGTGAGAGAGCACTTAAAAAAGAGGCGGCCAAAGAGGTGAAATCAGTTTTTCCGATAACTTTTTCTCTGCCTCGGCCCCTCCCCCTTCCCCTTCCTCTGGAGCCTCCTGTGGATCCTCTGCCAGGAGGAACATAGGTAGGGTCCTTGATCTTTTCATTCTTAGGTCAACAGAGGGCCTTAGAGTAGAAGCAGGAGACACTGGAGGAAAGTGAGAGAGATGCTCGGAACTTGGGGCCTTCCCTTTTTGTCTTTTGGAGGAAAGGTCTGTTTTATTCTGAAGGTTCACGGCTTTCATCAGACATGCTGTCATGTAGGAAATAGCTTGCTGTCCTGCGTCCCCAGGAAACATTGCAGACGAGATAAAGTCAGCATCATCTCTTTACCCTGGAAAAATTAATTCAGTTTAAATGAGTGTCAACTAATTTACTTTTAATCACTTAATTAATTAACTTTAAATCAGTGTCGACTTAAGAATGTGCTACTAACCAAATACAGAACTCGTAGGGCATACACGAGGGTGCCCACTGCCCAAGGTGCCCGCCCGTGGGTAAAAATACCTCAAAGGTTTAGATATAGAACTACCATATGCTTCGTTGTTATAGGTATAAGAAACAGAAACACAGATCGACGTCAACAAGGACAGGAGAGATAGCAGAGGGTGCGGGTGAAGCTATGATATCAAGCGAAAACTGAAGAACTGTCCCCCCTGCCGGAATATGAGGAGAGACCCTTAACCCCTTTGCCTTCCCACAGCCTTTGGACTTTGAGTTACAGCGAGATTTGAAAGAAAACATCAATTTCCTTACCTGAAAGAACGACATTTCGAAGCGTGTTATGAATTCTTTACTATTGCAAATGGCAACAGGAAGTGACGTCGGACAGTGAGGAAAGGGAATCCCCGGGGGTTTCCCGGTATGTGAGGTATTTCACATGAGACACGGACACATACGGACTAGTGTTATAACATTCGGAGGGATACGGAGGGGTACATGCAGATGTGCGGATGTAATCCGCCCTATGTGTCCGCATGTTCTTATGAAAAGGAAAAAAGATATGGACGGGTGGCGGAACACATTTTTTATCTAATTTTAATTAAGGCCCGCAGGAAAGCCATATGTATTTGTCTGTATGTTATTATATTTTTAAACATAGAGAAAAACAGCTCCCTGTTGCATGCGTCATAACAACAACATTGACACGTGTTAACATGACTTTTTGCTCAGTAAACTTTTACCTACATAAGAAGCCTGTCAGCACGATCTGTGTTATACTGGAAATAAAAACGAATTTTTCTCTTTAAAAAGGCGAACCAAACACAAAATTAATTCAAAATTCTGAATTTGAGACGCAATTTTGATAAATTACCCACCTTCCTTTGCTCATTGACCGCCAAATGGATAGAGGCCCCGTGGGGAAAAAAAATATCTATTTGGTATACCTCCATCGTATCGTGTAGATCTATATGACATAAAGTCTAAAAAAGATTTCCTTTTATAGTGCGCTGACCCGTGCATCGCACTCTAAACTTTTGGCATATTTTTCGACCTTTTTCAAAAAATTCAAAATCCAGTTATGCACCCATATACTCCCAAAATCAAAGGTGGAATCAATTCTAGCAATTACTGGAGCTTATACAGCATAAATTGATACATGATTTCACCATGATGGCACAGCGCAAGCACAGTGTCGCCACCTGGTGTGTTACCCATGAACTAACCAAAGCATCCCTGGTAACCAAACCCGAGCTTTGTTTAAGTCTATAGAGCTCTATGTGTTGTGTTTGTCTAGTTGCTCAGATACGAATTTAACCTTGCTGGCTTTTTTGTATTGACCGAAACCGAGCTTGTGAACTATATCAGCTGTTCTACGCTAACAAATGGTCTCTATTTTTGTTGTTTTTTTATCAAAGGTCTCTACTTTAGACGAGACACGATCACACTTGCTCCCTTCACCCTCTTTTATCCAACACCATCAACTCTCATCCTTTTAATTTTTATTTTTTTTACCACATTTATTCAAAGTGTCACTTCATAGGTAGACAAATAGTTCAATATACACTACTCCCTCATCAGTTACGTAGTGATTTTCTTAGGATGAAATGTTATTATGAGTACAAATAACAAATTTCAACATTTTTTTTTACTTTGTTCACAGTTATTTTAAAGTAATTTCTACTGGAAAGGTCTTGCTTTTGTCAGCCAATACACGTCTATAATCCATATTGAAAAGATATGTTATCAGTTCTTTGACATTCAGGGTATTGACAATGTCAAATATGGCACACAACCTTGTAAATTCAATCCAAATATCACTGACAAGCATCCTGGAAAATACCCACTCTCCATACATAGAAATAAGTTCTTCCTTGTCGGAGTAGCATCCATGATATTTAACCTCTGACTTATGGTTTTTATATCCGTAACATTCATCTTTTACTATCATATTAAACTCCCTGTGTAGTAAATAAAGACAAGTGTTGGTCATTAATAACCTGGCTGTTGGTTGTTCCACAATTGTAGTAACAATTGACACTTTAGCTCTCTTCCTCTTAGCTATCATTACGACCTCCAAACAGTTTGACATCTTGAGAAAGTATTGAGGTGTTATGTAGTCGTTAATGCATACTGTATACAGATGCATTGTGTCCGCCTTTTTGGATATATTTTTACCCCTCGACCTTTATAAATGAAAAAAAAATGAAAAACATGAATATTTTGAAGAAAAAAATGTAATAATACAAATTATTTTTGTCATTATTAAACATTCATAATATCTCATAACTCTAACTAATAGAAAATTACCTTTCCTCTATGGGTTCAAGGTTATAAAATATGGTTATACTTGTAATCAAGGTAAATTTTTACTGAAAAGAAGCTAAATCCGTTGAAAAAGCTTTAACCTTGCAAACAGGCATCCTAGAATACATTGTTGATGAGAGAGTGTACAAGATGCCAAAAAAAAAAACAGGTTCAAGGTTATAAAATATGGTTATATATATACCCTTCATACTTTGCATTCTCACCGTACACTCAGAGTTTGACACGTTTTTCACAGCTAACACTTGAAAGAAAAGTGGCATTTATTTTATCTCCCCTTAGCAGGCTGCACACACAATGTGTGAATGCTTGATGTGAACACAGTATATGAAGGAATAAGTACAAAATAAAAGTTAAAAAAAAACGACAGATGGCTCCACCAACTCATTACGTTACATTAATGTTTTACTTGCTTCAAGTAAAAACCCACCCCTAGCCCAATAGGGTAGGGGTGGGTTTACTTACTTCTTTTTTTGGGGGGCAAGCTTTTAGCTTGTTTTTTTAAATAAAGGCCCCCAATTTTTTATTTATTTTTTCAAGGCAAGCTTTTAGCTTGCTTTAATAAATAAAGGCCCCCAATTTCTTTTAGGGCAAGCTTCTAGCTTGCCAAACTAAATACCCCAATTTTTTTTAGGCAAGCTTTTTAGCTTGCCTAAAATATTTACCCTATATATAAAAAGGCATTGGCATTGAAAAAATCTCCAATGTGAGACCGGTGGTCCTTCCTGGGGCTAGGCAATATGCCCGACTACAAGGGCCACCAGTGAAGGAACCTGTTACATAACACCTGAATGCAAGTGGTGACATCTAGGAATACAATTGGGAACTGCTTCGGCCCATTTATCACCACTTATATGCACGCATATAAGTAGCTTAGATAAACCAAAAGAGGCTAGACAAAAATATGTACTTTTTTAAGTTAACTCGATTTTTCTCTAAGATATAAAGAAATTTAATATTATATGATATCCCTATTCAAAGAAATGTCTCCTTATCTGCCAAATCATTGGATTCAAAGGCAAAATAAAAGTAAATAGTATTTACACAATGCCTCAAAGTCATCATAGCTATTTTTTTCTACAATGTTCGCCATCTTGGATCCTGAATCAAAAAGATAAGAGCCCGTCCTGATGTGACTAATGGGTGAAACTTCAGATCAATTGTAAATCTGGATAACCCATACAATGAGCTTTAATTTGATAGGTCATACATTATATTTGGACCATTAGTTCCTGAGAAACTACTGACAAACTAACCTCCGAGAGAATCTGCTGTGAGAGTACAAAATTGTTTAACATTGCTATGATACTGGTTGCTAAGTTAAGCGCTGCTAAGATAAGGGCTTCTAGTGTAAGACACCAGTGTGCACCACAGATTCGTGCTATGAAATTATCAAATTTCCTGGGTCATAGCTGTCCCCCCCTCTAGTGCCGAAGGCCTTAGTTTTATATAAAAAGTCAATAACTTAGTAAACAAATCAATAAGAGTATATCAATTCACGTTGAAATCTATCAACACTTTAATATTTTTTCTCAAAAAAAACCTCAAAACTCGTTATAAGAAATCAAGGGGGCGTGGTCTATTATGCAAATGAGGTCATGTGACCACATTTGTAGGTCAGGTCATGTGACCACCTAACTAGGTCACATGGTAACATGGTCACCTAACTAGGTCATATGGTGATCACATGATCACCTAACTAGGTCACATGCTGATCATGTGATCACTAAGTAGGTCAGTAGGTCATGTGGGGGTCACATGACCAAATGGAGCCCTCTGATTGGCTGCAGGTTGAGTGAGTAATAAACAGTACTTAACTATAGTCCCGTTCCGATACATACCATACTACTGGTACCTACTATACTATTCCTGTCCAAATATAGCATCTTTTGCATTGTTGTTAATACTTTTAACCTTTAAATGTCTCAGTCAAAAAGGATGCTGTGGTAAGGATTTTGAAAAACAATAATGTTTAGAGATGTGATGAGAAATGTATTTTTGCAGTCATATAAAGAAGAGCTGTACAGTGTCATTTGACTTAATCTATTTCAGATTGTGAGTTTCCAGCTCCAAGGCACTGCTGAGCATGGGGGAGGAAACGAATGTTCTAGCAATCTAATTATGTATGATGGCCTGACAGCTGAACATGAACTCCAGAACTACTGTGAAAACAAATTCCATGCCATTACATTCCACTCATCTGGGATGTACATGTTGATTGTGTTAACATTTGATGGATCAGGGATCAGAAGCTTTGTAGGTGTCTACAGATCCATAGGTGAATATGTTTTGCCTCTGAAGGTAAACTCTTAACACACTATGACTATAAAATTCCCATTGGTGCAATTGTAGAATACTTTAACAATGTATTTGAATGATATAAAAGACACTCTTGCCTGGACCCATGAGTTTTTTACTCGTCATGCAAAAATGCATCATGGAAACAATTGAAGATAAACTTGGCCATATGAGGAGCGCAACTGGACATCTCTTTGTTGTGATGAGACATTCAGTGGACTCAGCACTGTGGAACCCCAAGTCTCCTTGGGTCGATTTGTCATGATTTGGTTCGACCTCCAGGGTCGTGCACCAAAACCTAGACACGGCACCAGTGTAATAGTTCAAGTTCTTATGTAGCTTCGGTTGTGTTCGAGATATATTAATATCAAGCAACACCAGACAAGTTAGCCCGGGTTAGTGCTACCGGCACATGTTTATACATGAGTCACTTGAGTTCGAAGTGGTGCTATAAGGCTAGCTCGATGCTTAACAGGTGTTGCTCTGGCCATAGCCAGAAGCGGACTGAACTCCCTACCCGGTCACAGGTAGGGACTGGAGCAGCAACGACCAGTGCTGCCACCACCTCATTGTGGCCAGAGATCAAAGGGACCTCTGGTCCTACCGGTAGTAACCACACCGACTGACCTGCCTTCTTGAATAGGGAGCTAAAACCATATAAGACGCTCCGTAAGCCCCCGGACATTTATCAATATTGCCATTTGGCGAAATACATAACTGTATTGAAATACAATCAAATAATTACCCTGCAACTTGAAGCTAAACTGGAGTTAAACTGAACTGAAAATTATTATTTCATTTTGTTATTTAAAGGGATTTCTCTTTAACTTTAATTACTTAATGTCTTCACAAGTGTCAGTTTTGTCTGTCTGCCTGCCTGCCCAGGTGTGTCAGTCAGGTGTGGTGTGTCAGTTCTGTCTGCCTGCCTGCCTGCCTGCGTGCCAGCAGGGTCTGCACACCTGGTTCCTACCCAGACGTGTCAGTCAGGTGTGGTGTGTCAGTCCTGTCTGTCTGCCTGCCCGCCAACAGGGTCTGCATAACTGGTTGCTTCCCAGACGTGTCAGTCAGGTGTGCTGTGTCAGTTCTGTCTGTCTGCCTGCCGGCAGGGTCTGCACACCTGTGTCCTACCCAGGTATGTCAGTCAGGTGTTGTGTGTCAGTTCTGTATGCCTGCCTGCCACCCTGCCTGCCAGCAGGGTTTGCACACCTGTGTCCTACCCAGGTGTGTCAGTCAGGTGTGGTGTGTCAGTTCTGTCTGCCTGCGTTCCTGCCTGCCAGCAGGGTCTGCACACCTGTGCCCTACCCAGGTGTGTCAGTCAGGTGTGGTGTGAAATTGTTTAGTGTTGGTGCTCTCTTCCCATCAATACCGGAGTCAATGTATAACCTGTTGAGTCCATCAATATTGAGATATTGGGACATTTTATTTATCAAAGGATTTTGATTATAGAAATACAAAAAAAAATGAGTTTCAGAAAAATGATGGGGACATATTTTAAACAGATTTTTTCATACTGATGTCCAGTATCATATTGTATCCTATAAAGGAAACAAAATCAATGATTATCTAAATGTTTCATGCAGCTAACATCAATCACTGCAGCCCAGACCCCTGTCAAAATGGAGGAACCTGCATGGATGGAGTAAACTCATTCACATGTCAGTGTGTGTCAGGATATAGGGGGACCATGTGTGAATGTAAGTAGTATAGTAAAATAAAGGCTTATCTAAAGTAGGCACTCGAATGCTAGAAGGTCTTTAAATTTTGAATCCATCAAGCAAAGCGAAAGTTGTGCTATTTTAGAAATCTTTATCAAGTCCTTAGAGTCAGGGTGAATAGTGTACTTTCCAACTTACTGTTACATTTATCTGACTTCAACCCGATTTTAAAACTCGCTTACTGTTCTTAAAACCTGCAAATGAATTGGTGCAACATTAGTAGAATATATACTCCATATACCAGCACCTATTTGAGTGTCATGCCTCCCTTCATGCAATGTATCAATACTGAAGGTCATAATGCACAAATATAGCCCAGGTGAGTTACTCATCAGGGGTGCATTCGTGCACCATGACAATTGTCGGGTCTGGTGCACTACTGCACTGTTGGCTATAGAATGTTAAATGACAAGGAGAAAATTCTCTCATGTTTATCTCCCTTTTACAGCCTATATCAATGAGTGCAGTGTAAATCTGTGTGAGAACGGTGCAACCTGCAATGATGAAGTGGGTTTGTACACATGTACCTGTGCACCAGGCTACACGGGCACCAACTGTGAGGGTAGGTTATCTATATATGTGGTAGATATAACCAAAAAAAATTGTTTAATGTTTTTTTATTAACTATAATAACAATTTCTGAACCATATGTTAAGAATATTTCTTCCTTAAGGATAATGATAATGTACATATTCTGGGGGTGTTATTCAAACATTAAGTATACCTCAAATTGTGTGTATATACTTTGCCATTCGATGCATATTATGGAATATTCTATATGATCATATGGTAAAATCTTGTGATAAACATCTCAGAAATGAGCCTAGAACCCCTTATTAACTAATGCTCATTTATAGCCCAGGTGAGTTACTCACGAGGGGTGCATTAGTGCATCATGACAATTGTCTGGTCTGGTGCACTACTGCACTATTGGCTATAGAATGTTAAATGACAAGGAGCAGATTCTCTCATGTTTATTTCCCTTTTACAGCCGATATCAATAAGTGCAGTGTAAATCTGTGTGAGAATAGTGTATGATCAAGTCGTCATATGAGAAATATCATATGACTAGTGGTTATAGTGAGTAAGAATATCAAGCTCTTATTAGTGCTATTCCAGTTATCACTGGTTTATTCAGCTTAGGCAGAACATGTTATGTATCAATAATACAAATGTTAATATACAGGTAATTTCCACACACAGTAATTATACAATTGGTTATAAAGTATAAAGTTCTGTTCCACTCCACCTGAGTAATAATAATAATTGTAGGTGACTGGTAAAAGATAGCCTCTGGCCACTAGTGGTGTAGTCCTATGCCTGTTTGGCATAGTCTAACCCAGCATAGTGCAGAGCTATAGCAGGTAGAGGAGAGCTGGACTGGAGATGTTACTGCAATGGTGGTTCTGGTGATTCTGATTTCAAGAGGTGCCTGCCAGGGGTATAAGTACCCATACCCTGGCTTGGCCCTCCAGACTGACTGGAGCCAGTAGCAACTGCCCTAGTCACTGGTTGTTAGTGGGGAGTCTTTCATGTCCATTGGGGTGCATAGGATGTGCCCATGAGCCTCCCAGCTCCCCCATTGTCTTGGTTGGTTTGGCATGTTCAGACCCTCATAACTGCGCTGTTTATGCGTCTAGAGCTTTCAAATTGCGCATGCACAGAGGTGAATATGTCAAGTTACCACTTCTTACTTTCTAGGCGCATAATTTGCACTAGTTTGTCTGTGGGGCATTCGGAGCTCAAAACAGTCTTGGTCCCATAACTTTCTTAATAATGCAAGTAGAGCCTTCATCTTAGGCTCATTTTGACTGTCTTATTATCGCAGTTACATAACTGCTTTCATATTTGACTTGGGTGGCCGTGGGACGGCTCTAGAGCCGCTGGAAATTCACAACGCCGTCCCTTATGTAACCCATTGTTCAGTCTTTGGTGCTCAGATACCCATGATGGCGGTCTGCGGTGTTCAGTGGACCATTAGGTCAGTTCCTTTGGTCTTATACCTTATGTATATTGACATAGCTGGTGTGCAGTGGAGGATGAAGGCTCATATGAAGTTATATGTATTGATGCCTCATATTTTCATGTATTAATACGATCATATGTTACAATTTATGGCATAATAAAATGGTACGTCATAGAATACTTCCCCTCCCCCAAAGAGTGGCGAAACTCTGTCATTTCGCACAGGGAATGTACAATATATTTTTACCTCATTTCTAATTACATACTGTATGTAAGAGAATTTGAAGTAATAGAGAGTGTTTCAAATGCAATTTTTGTGGTAGAGCTTGTCAGTATGTATAACATCCTTTTTTTCCTTTTGGGTAAAAATAAATTTCCTTAATTCTAGTTTTTTGACCATAAATTGTGCAACTTTCTGGTTTGGATGCCAAACAGAATTAAGTATGCTTGACTTACAACATGGCTTTGAAGTTGCCTTATTCTTTCTATAAATTGGTGTATCTGCCTATACATTTTCAATCTTGGGGTACAAAAATACAAATTTGTGTACAACATACAATTTTGGTGAATAATATATAAATTTGGCTTACAATTGGGTACTTACGTACAATCTAGTGTGCAAACATACAATTTAGGGCGCAATTGGGTACAAACGTACAATTTAGTGTGCAAACATACAATTTAGCGTGCAATTTGGTACAAACATACACTTTAGTGTGCAAACAGACAAATTAGCATGCGATTGAGTACAAATATACAATCTAGGTACACAAAATACAATTTTTGGGAATTTTCTTGAGACAAATTTTTCCGATGACCGGAAAAACGTAGTACTTTATGTACAATAGACTTGTTTGTCTCTGAGTTACTCTGTAATTTTGCTATATGGGTGTATTAATTGGTAATTTCAACAGTGGGCCACTGCTTTAATTGACTTTTCCCTAGCATTTAAGGAGCATACCGCCGGTATGCTTCTTGAGAACATGTCCCTGAAAAAAATTATTTGGTGAGTATCTTAAGTAATTACTTTACATTTCAACATTTTTTGCGAGTCATTTTGAATTTATTCTTTTTGTTTTTTGTGTGTATAAAATTTTTCTTATTCATTTTCTACATTTCACACATTTCATTTTCAACAATTTCTTGGTTACCTAAAGTGTGTTGCTTTAAGTAAACCTTGGTTTATTATACAAGTGCTAATGTGGTACAAAACTGTCTGAGTTATCTACCTTGCATTCATGTATATAACTTTAGATTTGTACAATTTCTAAATTACTTAGTACAATTTGTGCGTGTATGTGCACATTAATCATCAAGATTGGGTGAGAATACCATAGATTTTCATATTATACATCAACAAGTGGCTGTGTATTTTTTTTTCTAAATCAATTTTCAATACTTAGATAATTTCATTGACAGTGGAGGTGTGTATCATGTGTGAGATGTGTCATCTCAGTATCTCCTGATGGTGGACTGGGGGCAGTCTAGGCTGTTGGCAGTCTAGGCTGTTTCCACAGTCACCGGGGAGAGTTGGTGGTTTAGAAAATTAGCAATAGTCTGCATGTTTGACCTTGTGGTCTCCTCCTGTTGTTCATCAATAATTATATCTGTTGTATTTTCCAGTGCTGTCATGGTCACCGGGCTGGTGCCACAATCATTCTGGAGAAGCATGGAGTAGTACAGTCCTTTGTTCTTAAGGGCTGGTATGATGCTGAACCTAGTGCACCAAGGTAGGTGTATCACCTGAGGGAGGTGATAAGCAAATTCTCCTCTCTGTGTTGTTATAACTGCTGGTCCATTCCAGGTTAATAAAGCCTTGGGTAGTGGGAAGGTTTTAACCACTATATCTTTATAAGTCTGGGCAGCAGCTGATATAATCTCATCAAATTCATGTGGTATTGGCCTCAAGGGTAGTGCAAAGTTTGAGTCTCCACAATATATTTTAAAATTTATTTTGGGATTTGTGTGCTTTGCCACGTTTTTCTTACCACAGTGTATCTGTGCAAATTTCTTAAGGTATTATTATTCATTATTCTGTGGGCTGAGTAGATGGTCAGGGTGAATAATACAGCAATTATCAGGGTGTGGGTTTCCTGAATTGTGAGGAAAGGGGTGTAGGTTTCCTCTGTAGGGGTAAATTTGGTAGGATTCTTATCTGGGAGCAATTTGTGTAAGGGCAGCTCGGTGACTAGCCTGAATGCTTTGGCTGTAGGCAGGTAGGCTACAGTCCCTCCTAGTCTGTATAGTTTGAGGAGTATGTATACTATAAAAATGTGAGCTGATATCCCTAAGATAAGTCCTAAGCTTGGGAAAATTGGATGCTCTGTAACTCTACGTAGGTGTGATTCTACGTGGCGTGTTTCCATTGCCTGATTAAGGTTGAAAGCATCATTTAATAGTGTTTGGCAAAGGGCTCTAGATTTAGTTGAGTAATATCATCCATGATTGGATTTTTCCTGTAGTTTGTCTAGGGTCCTAAAAAAGTTTAAATACTGGGAAATTTGGAAGATTCTCTCTTTCATCTGGTTTGGTTTCAGAAATTTGGTTAAGTGCTGCCATGAATGGTAAATTAATTGTCTTAAGAATGTAATGAAATGATAAGGTTGAGTTACAGGCCAACCTTGTGTTTGGAAGAGAAAATTCTCCTACACTGATTGTGCACCCACAGGGTACACCTATGATTGAGTAGGACTGGGCTTTCCAAGTTTCAGACGTTTTACCATGGCAGTTGATAAAGTAATGGGGTTCATTAGTAGTGACCAGATACTCATCTTCAGAAATGGAAATAGCATGGGTGGTAGGTGCTTGCAGTGGTGAAACTGTAAACTTGCAATGTTCCTTAATCTGTTGAGCATGGTTAGTAAAAATGGCTACAGGGCATGTAGGCCTGTGCTTATAAATTCTACCATTTACATCTCTGCATACCTTTACTGTAGTGTGTAGTACCTTCACATGCCTGCATATCGGCTGAGTCCAATTCGATGAATAACGATTCGTCGTAAGATACTGCTAAGAACTCAGTTGTGGTTTGCAATCTGGTGACTCCTCTGATGGGGGTCTCCTGTGTGTCTATAGGCATGGGTGATGTTATCATTTGGTATAGTTTGAAGGTGGAGGTGGTAGATTGAATTATAATGTCCAGATGAATATATAGATGGTGAGCTGAGTAGGTGTATGAGGTCAGCTTCTGAGAATAATAGAAATCTAAGTCATTAATTGCAACTTGTGCTCCAGGGTGTGTAATCCTAAGTTTGTTGTTAATGTCAATTAAGTATCTAGCAAGGTCTGAGGGTGGTACTATATCAGAGGTTAGGATTCCTGATGATAGCATCATCAGGGCTGCATTGGTTCTTTGCAGTGATTGAACTGTATTCAATCTTGCTGCTATGATGATTGATGCATCATTTAATACTTGCATTTTTTTCCCTTTGAGTTTTCTCGTGCCTTAATATGAGTCAAGAGACCTGGACATGTTAGAGGCCCATAGGTTGACGGTGTCACCTATGGTGTTGATGGTACTGTCCAGTACCCTCTTATCTTGGATATATGCTTTAACAAACTTATTTTGTCTGTCTGTGTTCTTTTTAATGAGATTAGCTGCTTCCTGATCTTGTTTAGCAAATTTCCTTAAATGTCATCTATGTTCTTAAGCTGTCCCATAACTTGGTTTACATCTTCTACTGTGGCTAGACCTAGTACACCATGAAATAGGGGTGCTAGAAAACCCAGTATGGCCTCTCTTTTGGCCTTGTCCAATGTGTTTATAGGGTTGGATAAAAACAATTTGATAGAGGCTAAGGTTTCATTTATCTCCTTCTCTGCAATTTCCAGGAAGGTATCAAGCTCCTTGGCTTGTTGGATAATTTGACCAGAGGTGTGATCTTGTAGAGTAGAAGTGGTCAACTGGAGTATTCTATCCCTTATAGATCCTTGGGTAAAGGGTGCCCGAGGTATCTCGTAGGGAATAGCTAGCAACAGTGTTGTGGTGGTATGTCCATTGACCAAAGGTTGAGGGCTAGGTTTGAATACTACTCCTATGTTCTGTCTCACCACAGGGGTATAGCCTGCAGCAAGTGGTTCTATAATATATAATAACAGCATAGTTAGCAGTATGGATGCAACTCTCAGTCTCCCCATGGTGCTTGTGTAAAGCAAGAATAAATTTGCTGTTTAAAGTCTTGTCAAATTTGTAGTGTTTTGGAGCTGGTAAAGTCTAAGTGTATGGTGTAACACTTTAAATGAAGTGGTTCAAACTGTACCTTTGCAAGATTGAGCTGTCTTGGCAATATGTCCGGTGAGCCTATAGAGATTGACCAATAAATGGTAAGGTCAGGTTGAAGGTGAAGTAGGTGTGTTCTTTATCCCAGTGCAGTCTCTCCTAATGGAGAAGTGGGCTGGCTAGTTCCCAAGTGGGGTCCTGTAGACTTGTGTTCCAGACTGCAGCTGGATGAAGACTGATGGTGGGCTATGGTCCACAGTGCTTCTTATGTAGCCTACCCTACCCACATCCATTGTGGGCCTGGTATTGTTTGTCTAGAGCAGGTGCACCTAATCTCCAGTGTCTGCTACTGTGCGGGTCTATTGTGTAATCTGTGTACTGGTAATTAGCTCCTCCTGTCATCCAGGACAGCCATTCATGGCCGTCTCGACAGTTGTCTGAGGGTGGCTTATAAGGTCAATTGATCTCTGTAGACTGCTATGTTGGCATAGCGCGCTCTTTCATGTGGGGATTAGGCTTTAGACACTCCATTGTTTTACCCTTACTCTTCTTAGACTTTATGTCTGCTTTACTTGGAGGGTCCCAGTTTTTGACCTTTCAGTGGTAATAACCTACTGATATTTCTACAAATTTGATGGCTTTATATATATATATATATTTAATTAATCCAATTTCAGTCACACATGCTTATGTGTGGTTGAAAATAATTTGTAATAAACTTTGAAAATCTTATGTTCTTTAGGTATCTCAATATGTTTCTAATTTCTTGAAACTGCACCTAGGCTTTTTAGGGCCTATACCTCTGGTTTCTCTTGTAAGGGTGATATCATTTTTGTTCCTTACAATTTTGTTGTAGTATTTGGCTTCATGTGGAATAAGCCTGTGTGCAAATTCATGGTTCCTGACAGCTACAACCTTTTTCAGTCTGTCTATGTGTACAGGTCTGGCCACCAGTAGATTGGTGTCCAAGTTTTTGAGTTTGGCACTTGTCAAACTAGGTCTATCTACTACAACATATGGTCCCATAAAAAGGGGTTGAATCTTCTTACACTCTGTGTTGGTCAGGATTCTTGGTATGTTAAGGTACACCATGTCAGTTACCTTGATTTCCTGTGGTGTAAGTTTCTTATCATATCTATCCTTCCTTTCCTTCTGTAGCTTGGCGACCCTTTGTATAGCTTTCCTCCTAGAGGTATCTTGATTTGTTATCATGTTAGCTACATGGTCTGCTACATATGTCTTGCTGTATTCCCAGCCCTAAGTCCATTGGGGTGGCTGGGTGTCTTCCATGGAGTAGGAAGAAAGGGGTGAATCCTGTGGTTTGGGATTCAGTGTTGTTTAATGCAAAGGTTATGGGTTCAATAAATGAGTCCTAATTGTTTTGATGCTTTGAGCAGATTGTTCTGAGAGCTGTGCCGATGCTAGCATTGAATCTCTCTACGAGGCCATTGCTTTGAGGCCTGTACGGGAAGGAGAATTTATGCTTGATCTTGAGGTGTTTAGTTAACTTTGTGAACTTTGCACCTCTATAACACGTTCCATTGTCTGTTTGGAGATTTAGGTCAGTAGTATCCCAAGCTGTTGCATACCTGGTAGCATAATCTATGCAGACTTGTATATGTTTGTTTCCCCTGGCAGTTGTGGGAAGTGGTCCCACTGCATCGAGATTCAGGAACTTCATTGGTGAAGCCATGTACTCTCTTACAGTCATTGGTGTTTTATGTGAATGTACTTGCCTTTTTGCTGTGTGGCAGGTGGAAACATACTTGGTTGTGTCTGCTAGCATAGACTTCCAATATACCCTAGGTCGGAGTGCTGACATCATCCTACTTGAGCCAAGATGGCCACCAGTAGGTGAGTCATGGAAATACTGTGGTGTACTTGTTACCCATTGCTGTGGTATAACAATTTGAAGTGATACAGTATTGGTTTTCCTCCAATTTATGGGGCATATATGGACTAATGTACCATTTACCAAGGTGTATGTCTGGCCTTGGTCAATGATTCTATTTCCTTGTGCTTTTGGTGCAGGCAAGGTCCCATCCTCAAGATATTGTATGAGGGGCAATAGTTCCTTGTCCTTCCTTTGTTCCAAGCCAAGTACCTGAGATGGATGTGTCGGGAATCTGATCCAGCAATTGACTTATATCTAGCACATGTTGTTTTATTCTGTCTCTTTCTTTTTCTTTTTCATCGACTATTGGCCTATCTTGTGCCTTTTGTTGAGGTGTGTCACTCTTGTTTTAGTGTGTAGGCTCCTTTGGAGGGCCTTTTCTTGCCTTGGTGGGTGTGGAAACCTTTTTCTTTAAAGACACATTTTGCTTATTGTCATTCTTCTGTCCCTCAGAGTTCTTTGATTTATTAGATGCAGTGTATTTTGTGACATTTTTCCTGGCAGGTGGGGTTTTGGTAGGTTTGTTTCCTGTGACCTTTTTCTCATTTAGAATAGTTTGTGATTGTGTGGGGGGCTTTGGTGTGCCCTCCTGAATCATTTCTCTAGTCTTTGAGCGTGTGGTCATAGGACACAAATGGTTTGATGTTTCCTCTCCCTGCATAGGTTCAAAGAATCTGACTGTCTTGGAAGTTGCTTGAGTAATGGCATACAATGTGTCTTCTGAATCTTCATCATCTGAGTCAGATAGGGTGAAGCATAGCTCCTTAGGAGTTGCCTTCAGCATCTGATT
Organism: Acholoe squamosa; assembly: GCA_949317995.1. NCBI lineage: Eukaryota > Metazoa > Annelida > Polychaeta > Phyllodocida > Polynoidae > Acholoe > Acholoe squamosa. Next base: position 56,317,984 of record OX439046.1, read on the forward strand.
GAGTGATGAGAATTCAATAGGCTCGAAGTCATTATCTGGAAAGAGTTGTGAGTATTCTCTCTCACAATGGCAAAACACATAGTGTGTAGATTGTTTCAATTTACCCCTAATGGGTGTCTCTGGTCTTTCAATGGTGTTGGGTGGATCATTCCTTTTGAATGGTACTTTCTTTGTTACTTTTGCAAACTTGGTTCTACTGGCTGCTCTAACTCTCCTTGGTGGGGGTGGAGGGTAAGTCATGGGTCCAGAATCTGAGTATTCTCTTCTAGACATAGCATCTGGTGGTGTGTTTATCATCACCTTTTACATGTTGAATGGTGAATAAAAATTGCTGTATGACTAGAGCCCATCTGGCCCATCTATGTGTGAGTCCTGTGTTGGTTAATAGTGGAATTAGGGCTACATGGTCTGTGTATAATTGGAAGTGTCTAGTTTCTAGGTAGTGTCTGAAGTGTAATACTCCATACACTACTCCCAGTAGTTCTTTCTCTGTGGTATTATAATTTCTCTTATGTTTGGAGAGGGTTCTACCTGCAAAGGCTACTGGTCTGAGCACTCCTTCATTTTCTCTCTGAGAGAGTACAGCTCCTAAACTCACACTGAAAACATCAGTTGCCAAACTGAACTCCTTCTCATAGTTTGGATATCTGAGAAGAGCATTGGTACAGAGGGCATGCTTTAATGCTTTGAAAGCATTTTCTGCGTCCTCTGTCCAGACAAATGCTTTGAGATGTGTTTGTAGATCATACAATGGTCTAGCAATTTGGGCATAACCTTTGATAAACTTCTTGAAGTATTGGCATAGTCCTGTGAAAGATCTGACATTTTTGACTGATTTTGGTGTTGGGAAAGTTTTGATTGATTCCACCTTTGTGGAAAATGTTTGTAGTCCCATGGGTGTGACTCTCATTCCCAAGAAGTCTATTCTGTCTATGAAGTATTCACATTTTGATTTCTTCAATTTGAGTTTACCAAATCTTAAGCTGTTGAAAACATCTTCCAGGTCATGGAAGTGTTGTTCTATTGATGGTGATAATACCAATATGTCATCTAGGTACGGTAGGGCACATTTGTATTTGAGTTTGTTCAGAATCAATGTTACTAAATGGCAAAATCCGGCAGGGGCCGTAGCAAGTCCAATCAGCATCCTTTGGTAGACATATTTTTTGTCATTTGCTATGAATGCAGTTTTGTGCTGGTCCTCCTCCCTTATAGAAATTTGAAAAAAATCCCTGTTGGGGATCTAGCTAACTGAATACTCTTGGTCTGAGTGACCCTATCATGTCTAGAGTGTCATCGGCCCGGGGTGTAGATAAGGTTTGATTGATTGTATTCTGGTTCAGATGATGAAAATCTGTTACGAGCCTATGGCCTCCTGATTCTTTTTGTACTCAGAGGATCTGGATGCCCAGGGGCCCTCAGCGCATTCTCTGAGAATGCCCTGCTGTACTAGCCTTTCACATTCTTCCCCTATTGCAGCCTGTTTCTCTGGTGTTTGTCTATAGGGTAGAAAATGACATGGTACTGCTTCAGGTTTTACATGAATAGAGTTGATATACAGGTGTGTAGCACCAATGTCTCCATCTTTTCCTACAAATATATCGTCATATTTGGTCAGTAGTGATTCTAACCTACCATGCTGATCATTTGATGTGAGCACAGATTTTGGTGGAACATTCTCTTCCAATTCTTGCTCGAGGTCATGTGCCTCACTATGTTTAGCTGCTATTTCAGAGAGTATGATTGAGTTAGGTTCAGGGTCAGCATATGTAGACTCACAGTCTGAGTCTGTGTCACTGAATGAAGGTTCATCCTCAGGCCGTATGGCTGAGATGGATTGATCAGTGTGTGGGGTAGTGTCTGACACCTGTTGGGGTTTTTCAAAATCAGATTCTTAGACTTCCTGAAATAGAGCTATGATGGCACCCTTTTTGATATTATGTGGGCACCTGCTGGTGTTAAGTAACACTAGGGGGTGTTTTTTATTTTCCCTGGGGGTTACTGCTACCCTTTGAACTAGATATGGGGCTTTGTTTTTTTCTCTGGAGGTTATCTACTACTCCAGTTTTGCCTTGCAATGATTGAGTAGATGTGACTTTACCCAATACTGCAAGTTCAGAGAATGGAGGAATGGTAAAATCCCTCACTGCCCTAATGGGTTTGAGAATTTGTTCAGGATCAACATTGAATTCAATTTGGGATTTTGTAGTGCTTAAGAAATCTGTGCCGAGAACGATGGGCTGTGTGAGGTTGGGAATTACAGCAAATTGGTATTGGAATCTGACACCGTGGATTCTAAAATTCAGCATAGCTGAATGTCTAACATGACACACTGATCCATCTGCCAAATGGATGTTGATTTTTGACTTCCTAAGTTGAATATGGAATCTCTTTTGGAGATCCATGAGGAATTCTTATCTGACACAGGTGATAGTAGCATCTGTATCAACCAAACATTGTACATCTGAAACATCATAAAGATTTGCATTGATACAGCCATTTTGAAGAAGTACAATAGAAAGCTTGGTACTCTCACCTGTATCCTTTGATGATGAATCTGGTGGGGTGATGTGTATCACTGATGGACGTCTCTGTCTGTTAGATGGTAGATTGGCACTATCAATTGTCTCTGGTTGAATGTTTGTTAATCCTGAGTGATTGTTTGTATTTGGGGTGTCACAGTGCACTGGCCCATCGGGACTGTGACATCCTAGTTTTCCTGGTTCTGTGGGGTGGCTGAGATGTTTGCCACCAGAAGTTTGGAGATTTGATCAATCACGGGAGGTGGTATGTGGGGGGTTACTCTGCTGGTTTCTCTGGTAACCTCTTGTGTTGTGTTTGTAATCCTCTTATGTGAGTTGGAACCCTGGAGTTACAGTAGTGACAAGAGTTGTTGGAACCCTGATTATTGTAGGATCCAGAGTTGTTGGATCCCTGGTTGTTGTAGGAACCAGAGTTGCTGAATCCCTGGTTGGAGTAGGATCCACTGTTGTTGTTGAAGCGACCAGAGTTGTTGGAACCCTGGTTGTTGTAGGAACCATTGTTGTTGTAGGATCCACTGTTGTAGTTCCTATGTGAACTATGGCTCCCGCTGTTGGATCCTTGGTTATATGATCTAGTGTTACTTCTATCTCTCCTATCACTGTGTGAAGAGTTACCACTGTTGGAGTCGGATGAGTTGTTGTCCCTTCTACTGTTGTGTCCCCCCCGGTTGTTGTTGTTGTTGCCCCCTCTATCTCTATTGGAGAGGTATTTGGAGTCAAAGTTATTTCCTCTATATCTACCGGTGGGATCTTTGGAGACAACCTTAGCTTCCTGTTGCCTGACATGGGCACTGGACATTAGGTTAACATCTTCCTCCTCTGAACTAGTGGTGACTTCCTAGACCTTTCTTTTTGTAGACTTCCGATTGGACTCTTCATCCCTAGCTTTTCTGGATTTGTCTTGGGTCTCAGCCTCTAGGGCTTCTACTAGGGCTTGGTCAAAGGTGTCTAACTTCTTACTCTGAAGGGATCCAAGGCCTCATGCCTGGGGTGAATGTTCTAAATAAGGTATCGTCCTTTAGACATTGAGCATTACACACCTTTCTGAGATAGATTGCATAATCAGATACAGGTTCATCTATCTCTTGTGCACAGAGTGCAGTCCTGGAGATAATATTGTCTTGGGTAGCAAAATACTCCTTTAGTTCATGTACTTGATTGGACCATGTCAACTTATCAGGTGTGGCACTTTCCTTGAAGGTTTCAAACCAAGCCAATGCTTGCCCTTCAAGGTACTTGGGTAGATATGTCACCATAGTGTCAGTGTCTGCTACTTTGTATTTGTCCTTCAAATACTCTGGGAATATAGTGCTGTTGACATGAGTGGTGATGGGTGAGAAAAAGTTTTGGGTTTAGTTACCTCATGTTGCTTGATCTTCCTGTTGTCGTTTTGTTGTCTGTCTAGGATCTTGGTCATGTTGGACATCATGGAGATCATAACGTCATCCTTGGATCCAGAGGCAGATGGTGTGACGATAGGTGTGGTGGTTGGTGTGGGAGGCTGTGAGGTCTGGGTTGATACCAACTTCATGAGATCTGCTATCTGTTGTTGCTGTCTATCTAGGGCCTTCCACTGGTTGTCTAATGCTGCATCCCTGTCTGCCAGCTGTTGACTGAGGATCCTCTCCCTTTCCTTTAAGGCAAGGGCATGAGCATCATGTTGGGCCTTGTTTGCTTCTAGGGCAGTAACTGCATCTTGGGTGGTCTTCTCATAGGCCCTTATCTTCTCAGCTGCCTGATTGGGTTGAGGGCCTTCGTTGGTGTCCATGGTGGAGGGTGTGGGGTCACTGGTGTGTTGTAGGTATCACTGATATGTTGGAGATCACACTGAGAATGGCATTGTGGAGACCTCACTGATGTTTGGGGGACCTCACTGACGTTTGGGAGACCTCACTGACGTGTGGGAGACCTCACTGACGTGTGGGAGACCTCACTGACGTGTGGGAGACCTCACTGACGTGTGGGAGACCTCACTGGCGTGTGGGAGACTTCACTGGCATGTGGGAGACCTCACTGATGTTTGGGAGACCTCACTGACATGTGGGAGACCTCACTGACATGTGGGAGACCTCACTGACGTGTGGGAGAACTCACTGGCGTGTGGGAGACTTCACTGGCGTGTGGGAGACCTCACTGATGTTTGGGAGAACTCACTGACGTGTGGGAGACCTCACTGATGTTTGGGAGAACTCACTGACGTGTGGGAGACCTCACTGATGTGTGGGAGACCTCACTGACGTGTGGGAGACCTCACTGACGTGTGGGAGACCTCACTGACGTGTGGAAGAACTCACTGACATGTGGGAGACCTCACTGGTGACCTTTTGAACATGGTGGCAAGGTCACTGGGTGGGTGGAGTGCGTTTTGCTGTGTGTGTGTTTTTCCTGGTAATGTTGCCAGCTTGACTGATAAGAGCTTGTGTAATTTAAGATCTTAGTAGGATGTTCTCCACCACTTTGTCATACTAGTAATTGTGCATGATCAAGTTGTCATATGAGAAATATCATATGACTAGTGGTTATAGTGAGTAAGAATGTCAAGCTCTTATTAGTGCTATTCCAGTTATCACTGGTTTATTCAGCTTAAGCAGAACATGTTATGTATCAGTAATACAATGTTAATATACAGGTAATTTCCACACACAGTAATTATACAATTGGTTATAAAGTATAAAGTTCTGTTCCACTCCACCTGTGTAATAATAATAATAATAATAATAATAATAATAATAATAATAATAATAATAATAATAATAATAATAATAATAATAATAATAATAATAATAATAATAATAATAATAATAATAATAATAATACACTGTCCAGTATGGTTCTAGGTGGGTTCCCACACCTAGCTCCTGACATGCTGCTTAGAGGGATAATATAAATGTGTAACTTTACCCTCTGGTAGGTGACTGGTAGAAGATAGCCTCTGGCCACTAGTGGTGTAGTCCTATGCCTGTCTGGCATAGTCTAACCCAGCATAGTGCAGAGCTATAGCAGGTAGAGGAGACCTGGACTGGAGATGTTACTGCAGTGGTGGTTCTGGTGATTCTGATTTCAAGAGGTGCCTGCCAGGGGTATAAGTACCCATACCCTAGCTTGGCCCTCCAGACTGACTGGAGCTAGTAGCATCTGCCCTAGTCTCTGGTTGTTAGTGGGGAGTCTTTCATGTCCATTGGGGTGCATAGGACGCATCCATGAGCCTCCCAGCACCCCCATTGTCTTGGTCGGTTTGGCATGTTCAGACCCTCCTAACTGCGCTGTTTATGTGTCTAGAGCTTTCAAATTGTGTATGCGCAGAGGTGAGTATGTCAAGATACCACTCCCCTCTTTCTAAGCGCTTAACTTCTGCTCATTTGTCTGTGGCGCATTTGGAGCTAAAAACAGTCTTGGTTGCATAACTTTCTTAATAATGCAAGTAGAGCCTTCTTCTTAGGCTCATTTTGACCGTCTTATTATGGCAGTTACATAACTGCTTTCTTGTTTGACCTGAATGGCCTTGGAACGGCTCTAGGGCTGCTGGAAGTTCACAATGCCATCCCTTATGTAACCCATTGTTCAGTCTTTGGTGCTCAGACACCCATGACGGTGGTCTGCGGTGCTCAGTGGGCCATTAGGTCAGTTCCTTTTGTCTTATAACTTATGTATATTGACATAGATGGTGTGCAGTGGAGCATGAACGCTCATATAGAGTTATATGTATCAATGCCTCATATTTTCATGCATTAATATGATCATATGTTACAATTTATGGCATAATAAAATGGTTTGTCATATACACATATACCTGTGCTCCAGGCTACACGGGCACCAACTGTAAGGGGTAGGTTATATGTGACACGATCTGCGGAAAGGCCCTAATAAGGTCCCTATTCCCAGTACATGTCACATATATAAATCTATATATGTGATAGATATAACCAAAAAAATTGTTTAGTGTTGGTGCCCTCTTCCCATCAATACCGGAGTCAATGTATAACCTGTTGAGTCTATCAATATTGAGATATTGAGACATTTTTTTTATCAAAAGATTTTGATTATAGAAATACAAAATAAAATGAGTTTCAGAAAAGTTATGGGGACATATTTAAGACAGATCTTTTTATACTGATGTCCAGTATCATATTCTATCCTATGAAGGAAACAAAATCAATGATTATCTAATTGTTTCATGCAGCTAACATCAATGACTGCAGCCCAGACCCCTGTCAAAATGGAGGAACCTGCATGGACAGAGTAAACTCATTCACATGTCAGTGTGTGTCAAGATATACGGGGACTCTGTGTGAATGTAAGTAGCATTGTAAAATAAAGGCTTATCTAGAGTAGGCACTCGAATGCTAGAAGGTCTTTAAATTTTGAATCCATCAAGCAAAACAAAAGTTGTGCTATTTTAGAAATCTAAATCAAGCCCTTAGAGTCAGGGTGAATATTATACTTGCCAACTTACTTTGACATTTATCTGACTTCAACCTGATTTTAAAACTCGCTTACTGTTCTTAAAACCTGCAAATGAATTGGTGCAACATTAGTAGAATATATACTCCATATACCAGCACCTATTTGAGTGTCATGTCTCCCTTCATGCAATGTATCAATACTGAAGGTCATAATGCACAAATATAGCCCAGGTGAGTTACTCATCAGGGGTGCATTCGTGCACCATGACAATTGTCGGGTCTGGTGCACTACTGCACTGTTGGCTATAGAATGTTAAATGACAAGGAGAAAATTCTCTCATGTTTATCTCCCTTTTACAGCCTATATCTATGAGTGCAGTGTAAATCTGTGTGAGAACGGTGCAACCTGCAATGATGAAGTGGGTTTGTACACATGTACCTGTGCACCAGGCTACACGGGCACCAACTGTGAGGGTAGGTTATCTATAAATGTGGTAGATATAACCAAAAAAAATTGTTTAATGTTTTTTTATTAACTATAATAACAATTTCTGAACCATATGTTAAGAATATTTCTTCCTTAAGGATAATGATAATGTACATATTCTGGGGGTGTTATTCAAACATTTAGTATACCTCAAATTGTGTGTATATACTTTGCCATTCGATGCATATTATGGAATATTCTATATGATCATATGGTAAAATCTTGTGATAAACATCTCAGAAATGAGCCTAGAACCCCTTATTAACTAATGCTCATTTATCTAGACATATAATATTTGGGACCTTCCTCATAGCATGTGGCAAAAACCAACATTTCTGTTTCTACATACACAGTTAACATTGACGAGTGCAGCACAGACCCATGTCAGAATGGAGGTAGCTGTACTGATGGAGTCAACTCTTACACTTGTACATGTGCATCAGGCTTCACAGGCTCTGACTGTGAAAGTAAGTAAGGCCTGAAAAACAAATAGAACTGTAGAGGTTCTGCAGTTACTCTTTATTTCCCCCCCTCCCAAAAAAAGGTGTCTTTAACAAAAGCTCCTTGGAAATTGTAGGGTAGACAAAATGATAGTGTGAGCTGCATTACCTGAAAAGGACGATCTTTCTCTTCTCTACTTTATGCATTGGATTGTATGTTGTAGTAAAAAGTTGTTTTGTTACAGCAATAACCTAACTGATTTCTCTAATAACTATGGTTGCTGACTAATAGCTAATGTATAATTTTACATTGTAAAATCTAGGGAAGACAAATGATATAGATGACTGTCGGTCAGACTCATGTCAGAATGGAGGAACTTGTGTTGATGGCATTAATTCTTTGACATGTCAATGTGTACCTGGCTTCCCAGGAACCAATTGTGACAGTAAGTTAAGTCTACACAACTTTCCTCCAGGGCAAAATCTTTTTCAAGGTAAAACCAAACTTTCTCAAAGCTAGTATGTTTCTTATTCTCAATTCCAACGTACAATTTTCGCAGCCTACAGGCTGAGTAAACAGAACAATGTTTTCATGACATTTCAGCAAAGTGGAATACCTATTGGTAACATTGGTTGAATTATTAAGCCTGAAATAAACTACCATCAAAAAGCTTGTGTGTTTTTGATTAGATTTTAGGTTGTCTATCTAGTACTAGACAACCTATTCTTACTTTCTATTAAAGATTTCACTTTTTGTTTAACCTGGAATGGGTCTTTCCAGATAGGGATGTGTACCTGAACTCAGGAACAAAAGCTGGCATTATGTTTGCTGCCTCTTTTCTTGTAAAAAAGCCAATGGCTAAAATGAAAGAATAAACATATCTGTTCTAAAATGTCCATTTAATGTCTAGAATAGATAGTAAGTGTGATGAGATGGCTAAACTTGTTTAATATCAAAACATCAGAAACCTTCCCTTAACCTTTTCTTAGTAATCAGTAATGTCTAATCTTGTATTGTTTTCCAGCAAACATAGATGACTGCCTCGCCATCCCATGTACCAATGGTGGGACATGTGTGGATGGAGTTAACGCTATCACCTGTATGTGTCCAAAACAATACTCTGGTAGCCTTTGCCAAGGTAAGGACATTTTGAATGCTTGAGAACGTCATAGGTAAAGGATACAATGCAACTAAGCTGTATTGACTTTGTACACTAGTAAAATTTCTCATTATAAGAGGCCCAATCACAGAATTTAGTGAAGGCACCTTGAAAACTTGAAAACACGTCCTATAGTTCATACCCCTCTACTTATTTGTCTACAAGACTTTCTGAATAAAAGGAGGACATCTATACACAAATCTTAATAAAAGTAAAATGGTAGGTCATGGTTGAAATAAAAGTCTCAGTGATTTTTCAAAAAAATACTATGATATCCCATGGGAATAAAAAACGCCTTATATATGTCTTCCATGTACTTGAAGTGATCAGAAATGAGCTTAGAAAATATGCACAAAGTAAAATTGGTATATTTAGGGTGTGATATAATATATAAATACTATATTTTGTTTTCTTGCAACCAGGTGGCTTCTGTGCATCTTGTAGCTTTTATCTTTAACATAGAAAAAGGTTTTAAAAAAATATGACACAAAAAAAAAGCTTTATTGAAGTTCTATGTAAATGTTTTAAATCTGAAGTTATAACTGACAAATGCTCTAATTAGGTTAACAATAAAACAATGTAAAACTGAATGTTTTTATTATATCAAAAGTATGTATAAAACTGTTTTATTTCACCCAAATGTATTCCAAACTTTCACAAACCTTAAAAAAAGTTTTTGGCAAAATGAGATATACCTGTCATGTAATTCTGGTTCCAGATGAGGAGGAAGCATATCCGAGAACTTTGGTGTTTGGTCTGACTGGTGCAGTTGTGATTGTCATTTTGGTCTTTGCAAGCATTCTCTGCCTTGTGAATCGCAGGTAAGTTGCAATGGTTCTAATCATAATTGTATATGGTAGGTCATTGTCCCATGATTTGACACCCACCACAGTAGACATGGCTCTATAAAATCTGAACATGATCATGATCAACACATTTATAAAATAATTGCGGACCTGCACATTTGCAAATATGAATGTCCATATATGGGTTTTAGGATCCGTATTATGAACAAGGAGGGGTAGGAGCCAAAACTCAAATATGTATCTCCATTTTGGCAAAGACGGACGTCCATTTTTATTGGTGAAACAGCCTCCTGACGGTTAGTTTTCAACATATTATGATGGTTGTTGACTCACACAATGATATCACTCATACTCACAATGATTTTATTGTTAGCTGTGGCTGGACATGTCTGGTCCATGAGAGTAGAAACATAGGAAACCTATAGCATCATTGAGTAATCTACCTTTTATCTTTTTGATAGTTGGTAAAGGATCCCTATTTCTTCTATTATTTGCAGGAGGCTAGCACAAATTCATTTGTAAATTTAAGACTTAATTTCAGCCTTTTAACATTGAAATAAAACAGTCCATTATAACCAAATCACTTAGTAGCTTTTGGTCCAGAGGACTAAAAAAGAAAGAAATAAAAGGCCATTTTTAATCATGTTTTCGGATCTGCCTTTTAGCCAACAAAAGGTAGATTTTTGACAATCATATGTCGGATAAAAGGGAGAATGCTTGATATTTATTTTCGTCTCCATATAATCTCCATGACTTCATTCTTTTGAAATTTTCTTGCCCCTAAATTTTGAAAAATCCCATAAGTGAGACATTAAAAAAGAAGTGTTTTTTTTATTTGCCACAAATCTCACTGGCAGATCAGCTATCCAAGTAATTTTGCATGAACAATTCTCTCAGCTAATGAATTAAGATGAGCAGGACATCCAAGTAACATAATAATTGTTTGGTTTCAGTGCTGCTCGCTATCCACCATTTCCAGCTATGACAAGGAGAGCTGACTATCGTCGACCTAGACATCATCTTTTCTTTTTGAACTCCGCCTACAGATATTAAAACCCAAAATTATCAAACGCAAGTGACACAGCAGAGCTTATTCGAAAGGTAGTAGACAGGATTTATGCAAACAAGAGCTTGAGTCAAAAAATGAAACTGCCAAACAGGAAAACATTTATGGCATACCCTATATTTGTTGGAAGATTTTTTTTTTCTGTTGGATTTAATGTAGAAAAGTACAATCTCATAGGCGGCTACAGTAAAGAGTACTAACTTCAATGGCCTTCAGTGGCCAAACCGACTCCATGAGTAAAATTTTTTTTCATGTGTCAGACTAAAATCCAGAAATTGTTAGTCAATTTTGAATTAGCCAGATTCTATCTACTGTCTGCGACAATAAAATTAAAAGTAAAAAATAAAGTAAAATTAGAGTTAAGCCAATTACATTACGGGCAAACAGTACTATATGATGACTGAAAAGCTACAACTGCCTAGACCAATGGGCTCCACTTAACTCTTCCTTTACCGATTACGCATTTATGCGTATTTTGGGCCGATCTTTGACCGATTTTGAATACCCTGTATCTTCCTTAATTTCTTATGAAATGCCTAGATTTTTTTTATAATCATAGGTTGACTTTGGTTCTCTGTGGTCTCCAAAGAATAAGTCTCTACCTCTGATACTTCTCACATGGTAGTCTTGCAAACTCAATAGGAAATTTGTAAATACCCTAAAAGTTTTCACTAGTTTTTATAAGTATTTAAGCTGAAAAATCATAAAAAATGTCAAATAATACTTATTTTTTGGGTGAAAAACAATTTTATATATTATTTCATGCTCAACAAAATGGCATCAAAATTGTCAGTGAATTTTGATTTGTTGTTGGTCAATTAGGTTGGTTACCATGGCAACAGGTACTTCAGATTTTTGTTAAAAACATTGATTTTGCCTATTTTGGTTGCCATAGTAACCTGAAAGAACGTTTTCTTACATCCAACCTCTACCAAAACTTTAACTCTTCCTCTACCAATCACACATTTTTGCGAGTTGGTGCCCCTTTACCGGACGCGCATTTTTGCGAGTTACTCGCCGATTTTCGGCTGATTTTGGCCGATTTTTGACCCTCAATAAGTTCCTTAAAAATTGCTCAAATCTCAAGATTTTTTTTGAGGAGGTAATCTATGGTATATTCTGTCTGGATAGCCCAAACCATTTGGATCTTTGCAGATCTCCCTCTTGATGGTGAGCAGGTAAACATGGATGAGTTTTACTTTTGTGTGCCATGATTTGGGCAATATTAAGGGGGGGGAATTTGAAAAAAATGAAAAATGTTATCAATTTTGGGGTAAAAAGTGACTAAGGGTAACTTTTAATGAGGAAAAGGTTGGTGACAAAATCAAAAGCATATTCTGATGTATTTTGGGTAAAATCTTGGTTGCCATGGCAAAAACTGTCAACAAAATGACTAGCAATTACAACTTTTGTTTACTTTAGTTGCCATGGCAACAGGAAAGAACGATTTTCCGAGGTTCCTTCCTGATGAATCAATCGATAAGTCTTGAAAAATATTTATCATATGCAATTTATTTCATATTGATAGACACATTTTTAACTAAAATATTTCAATTTGAAAATTGGTAGTATTGCATAATTGTTTCATTTGCAAGCCATACTAATTATGCAATATCTCTTCAATTAGGGCCTATTCAGGTTAATAGGGGTGTCTCACCCTTTGATTATAAGTGACAGCAAAACCTTTCATAAGTTGACTTATAATTGGAATATCTAGAAAATTCTTTCAGTTTTTGAAAGCTCTCATCATATTCTATGCACGAAATTCTCATCCAAATAAGGCCCAAAATAATTTGGTTTTTGTAGACTAATCTTTATGTAGAATGTGGTAGAAGAAGAGTTAAAACTATTCTGTATTTTCTACCATATGCACTTTATATCATCAAAATTGATACAGGGAATGCTGAGATATTACAATTTGAATTTTGTCTGAATTATCAAATTTTCTTATCAGAACATTATCTTTATGATGATATATCTCACCAGTAAAAGTAGATAGAGAAATTTGGGATGCTGCATTTTCTGATCAACTAACCTAGCCTAAATCATCACCATTTTCCTTCTAATTGGAATATCCACATAATTATAACAGTTTTTGAAAGCATAGGTCACATACTACAAGCCAACATTTTCCCTCAAATAAGCTGGTAAAGGAAGAGTTAAAGGTAATTCACCCTCACAGTCCAGTGACAGACCTAACAGGTCCTGGGCTTCCCTAGCCCAATTAAAAGGGTCTATATCTCGTGCACTAACATTTACACAGCATATTACAGTGTACACATAGCGCTACAATATAAAATGTATAGTGATATAAATATGTATGGAGTTATCATGTATATAAAGATAAAAGATTTCCATATATAACATAACTCCCTTCTTTGTAAAAGTTATTTGAAAAAATAATTTAACCATGGGACATGTTATATGTTATTACACATACCTAAGTACATTTGGTAACCTTAGAATGACCAGTATAGACTGCGCTTCAATCTAACCTAAGGCTACAATCTAACCTGAGGCTCTAAATTAGGTAGTCCACCTGTGCACTCAATTGTCGCCTCCATATGTGTCACAGTGCTTAGGATCTTAAATTTGTATATGCTCTAGACTCTCCCAAATGGATGTATGGGATATAATATTAAATGAATAGTACAGGAGGGGTCTAGATCTTTCCCATAGCGTTACGGCCCCTATGGGATCAGTGCTTGATGCTACAGCTACTTGATCTGAGGGATGTCAACACAACAAAACCGCTCATTCACGGCCAACTGATGGCCATCAGTCAGTGACAGACAGCTTAGGGACGGTATCATTAGCCCTATAATTGTTTTTAGTTCTATTAGAGCTTGCAGTATAATTATTTGGTTCACTATTCATCCCTAATTGCTTTAATTACACTATCCACAGACTCCAGCAGCCAGCCTGCTGCCATCACTGTGTGTGACGTCATGACATCATGACCTAATTGGAGTTAAAAACGAGGCTCACTGAAATCAAGTGTAAGTAGCATCAAGCACTGATCCCATAAAGGCAGTAACACTATGGGATGCGTGATCTGTGTGGCTATGCTAGAGGTGGGTTACACTATGTTTAGAGGGGTCCTTGACCATATCAATTACTGCATGCTTCAGGCACATTACAAGGTGTTCATAGGGGAAAGCACTTTGACTCAATCAAAGCCCCTCATGGTTAGAGTTGATGAAGGTTTAACTATTGAAACAATACAGCCGTTATGTAAGTGATTGATTCAATCACTCAATGATGCCTCTATAATAATGTTATGATCGCCAATTTGGGCATCCATTGAGTTGACCAGAACTCCCGTTCGTTCTACAGCCCAAATGTATCAAAATAATGTAATTCATTGTTATGTAAATGCTTCTCTCCTTATCAAAGCACTGAAATCATTTATACTTGATTTAATTCTTTCAAAATAAAATGTTATAAAAGTTGGCTAAATAAAGATATATCGGATAATAATGTTTGTGTTTGTCTACTTTCTTTAAATTTAAAACTTCAGTCTATTCAAGGCAGGCAGGCAGGAAGACTGAAATTTGATAATTTCTTTTTTATGTTTCTTAACTGGTCAATCAATTGTTTTTTGTTTGGTTAAATAGATAGGCCTTGTCCCTCAATCCTAATAATACCCCTGTGTATCAGGATCGGTCTCACAACAAGACATATCCAAGAGTTCTAAGGGATAATGAGGTCTAGAAGGTAAAAATAATAATTTTCAAAAAACCAGGTCTATCTGGTGTTTGATTGTATTGATATCTCTCCAGCAATATTTTAGACAATTGTATAACAGATTAACCTGTCAAAATTAGAAGAACTAGGCATTTTATTTGCAATCATCGATTATTGTCTCAGAAATCTGTGTTCAAAGTTTAGTTAATATATCCTTAATGCGTGCCGTACTACACAATAATCCCTAGTTATTTAGAGGTTATATAAGGGTTATAACCCTTAAATAAGCTCTTTTTACCATGGTACCAACACTCAATTTTAATTATTTACATTAAATAAAGAAGAAATTTGAGTTGAATCGACAGCGACGAGGAGGAAGCCATTCCACCATATTGGATTCTTGTTTGTCAATAAGCTGTGCGGTCACGAGAAAAACAATCTATTTACACATCTTAAAGACCAAAGAATACATGGTTTGGTTTCAGTGCTGCTCGCGATCCACCATAGTAGTATAGTATGTATCGGAACAGGACTATAGTTAAGTACTGTTTATTACTCACTCGACCTGCAGCCGATCAGAGGGCTCCATTTGGTCACGTGACCACCACATGACCTACTGACCTACTTAGGTGATTACGTGATCAGCATGTGACCTAGTTAGGTGATCACATTATCACCATGTGACCTAGTTAGGTAACCATGTGACCTAATTAGTTGGTCGTGTGACCTTACCTACTTATGTGGTCATGTGACCTCATTTGCATAATAGACAATGCTCCTTGATTACTTATAAAAAGTTTGAGTTTTTTTTTGAGAAAAAATATTTAAGTGGTGATAGATTTTAACGTGAATTGATATACTTTATTGATTTGGTTACTAAGCTATTGATTTTTTTTTATAAAAAAATATTCATTGTCAAGCTTAAAGGGGTATTTAGTCTGGCAAGCTAAAAGCTTGCCTTAAAAAAAAAGAAAATTTTGGGGCCTTTATTTATTTAAGCAAGCTAAAAGCTTGCCCAAAAAAAGAAAAAAAGTAAACCCACCCTACCCTTTTGGGGTAGGGGTGGGTTTTTACTTGACGCAAGTAAAACAATTAGGTAACGTAAGTAGCTTTAACCCTTAGGTGCCCAAGTGCGCATTTAAGCACGGTTTTGGGCTTAAATACATGTATATTGAAAGAAATTTCCATCCAGATACTTCTACTGGTCCAATATGGAAGGTTAGACCCTCTTCGGAATGCTTATGACCCCCCAATCACTATACAACCATTCATTTGGCTTTATCTCCATTATTGCAGGCACAGTGAGTCAAAACCTGAAAATTAGCAGTCATTTTATGTGATTCATCAAGGGGGCAACCCTCCAAGAAGCTAAATTCTGACAGGTATCAAAATCATGATGGATCACACACACAGTTTCCCATACTCCAATCATATTTTGCAATAACTGTTCTTATCCATAAAGATAAACCATGCATTGTTACTATCATAACATAATGTTTCCTGTGTAACAGAACAGTTGCAGACAGAATCAGGTTTAAAAGTTATGTAACGTCTTAGGATTGCAGGGAATATGGGTGTATATAGCACAAGAGAGACCAAATACCAATAAATGACAACAAATGGAATGTTTTGGTAACTATGGTTACCATACCTGACCAGGAATGCCATGTCCTTAACTGAAAGTCTTCCCTGGGTTATGAGTATTAAGAAAATGTAATGCCGAGCCCATATCAAAGAAGAAGATTGAAATAACACAAGGTCTTATCAGCAAAATGATACAATCATGAAATAATATTTAATTCTCCATTTGGCCACCAGGGGGCATTGGAGGGGCACAATTACTCTAGAATCATTATAAAAATAGATTGAGCTAATCTTTTATGCAGAATTCAATGGTTTCATTTTTTTCATGAGAAATCTACCTATATGCCTGTTCCTGGTTGCCATGGCAACCATTCCAGTAATCAAAATTTGCAGATTTTTATGCCAATTTTTGGGGATACTCACCAAAAACCCAAAACTGAAAACAGAAATGGAAAATTCCTTCTAGATCAAAATCTATGATAAAAATCATCATCAGATATGTATTTTTCATGAAAAAGGCTGATTTATTATGTTTTTAGACATCATTTTGGTTTATAATGTATTTAGACCTTAATCGTTGATTTCAGATATGAATAACGACCTGTGTTCAAGGAGGGGTTCTGACATAACTATTAGGAATATTAAAGCCAATGATGTCTCATTTTAAAGATTTTGAAATGAACTTTGATAATGAATTTCCCTGCAGAGGGGTGTTTTTGTTAGCCTGGTCACACACACACATATATATATATATATATATATATATATATATATATATATATATATATATATGGATATAAGGGTAGTATGATGCAATACATCTACATAGTGCCATAGACTCACGCATGATGTATGTAATCCTGCACATCATTTCACATGGTTGAACCTTATGTATAGTATTCTACCTATTGTGTTCAAAAGGACCACCCTCCATATATAATGAGCGCCTAGGGGGGCACCTAACAGTCACTAGTACTTATAGTGGTGCTCAGTGTTTTATAGATGTAATAAAAAATTCTCATTATAAGAGATTGTGTCCTTGATATATTTTTGTATCTATCACCTCATGTCACATGTTATCAGAATATTAATAGGATGTGACCAATCTAGTGATACAAGTGCACAAATACAAAAAGACACACGCACACTCACCACACACACACACACACACACACACACACACACACATGCATAATTATATATCTAGAACCCCCAGTTAGATCACATTGGTCATCAGACACTGTAAGGAGCACTCGAGAAAAAAAAGAAATTGGTCATCATGTTGCATATTTTTCTCCTGGTATTAACTATCATCCATATTAATTCTCAGGTCAATGTGGGAACTTGTGGAGAGCCCGAGAAGTGTCTGTGTACCGGTAACAGCAAGATCGTGCTTTGTGACGGGCCTGACATCGAATTCATACCCATGTTTGAAACTGAATCAAAGGTATGCAGAATATTAATAATACAGAACACATCTATAAGATCGCTTATATCATTTAACCCTGCCACCTGGAGCTCTCTCAGAGAATTACACATCACGGGGAACTTAAATATGCAGTGTTTGGATGAGAGGAATATTCTCCTACAAAAATGTTCTCCACTGAACATTACGGTAATAATGCCATGTGATGAAACTACCCACTTCATTTCTACACAAGACTCCACCTATCATACTTCTGAAGTTTCATTCAGGACGCTCTTTACTACAGAGGATGGTGTCACCACCCCTGAAGGGTCAACAACTGAGGGGTGGTATAACGTGACTTCGCTTCTGAACTCTACACACACCAGCACTGTTCAGACTGACCACTTCTCCACCATAACCATAGCCGTGACATGCATGATTTTACTAGTCTGTTTAGGAATCATTACTGCAGTCTTTATTGTTGTGTACCTTTTATTCAAAAAGAAAAATCTGGGGACGCGGAACATCATATATAACGACATATACTTTTTTTGCATAATTGTGAGTATTAAGTAAAACTGTCGGTCAGTTATTAACATTTTGATTTGATTTGATTTGATTTGATTTCAACAAAGCTACGCGGTTTACACAGCGAAATTTCATCTTCTTGGAATTAATACAGTATGCAAGGGCTTAAAAGGTAGCCACAAAACTATGTACAAGGTAGTGTCAATGTTATTTCACTGATTTAAATAACATAAGATCAGTAGCGATTAAGCTGAGATCGATTTTTGGCTATATTCGACAAGGCAGGCATATTCAACTTGGGACTCGAGACTTGGGGTGTAGATAATTTATCAACAGAAGTAGAGGGGAGGCAGGACTGATGGCCTGAACCTATCCAAGAGATATATTATGATGTAATCTATATAAATGTTGATTCTGTAATATGGTTGATTGATTGATTGGAGGGCAGGACTGATGGCCTGAACCTATCCATTTTCAAGTAAAATGCAATCATGAAATAATGAGAAATAAAGCAAAGGTCAGCTTGAGCCAGACAATTTATATCCAAGAGATATATTATGATGTAATCTATATAAATGTTGATTCTGTAATATGGTTAATTGATTGATTGGAGGGCAGGACTGATGGCCTGAACCTATCCATTTTCAAGTAAAATGCAATCATGAAATAATGAGAAATAGAGCAAAGATAAGAATAAATTTCATTTACTAATAATCTAATGAAATACATATAAGTAGTGCAAAGGGAGGGCAGGACTGATATCCTGAACCTATCCCATATTTGTTCAATTATATATTAGACAATAGACAATCGTGACCCATTTGTGATGGTGTATAGGAACCTGCATTAGTAATATTGGAAAATAGGCAGGTCAAATGATCTTAACCTGTCGAGGAGAGTCAAGAAAAATTGAATGTACTATTTGTTTACAAGAGGTTGGCCTGTTGTTTCACAATACTAAAGTCTAGTTTGGCAATGGTTGTTTTAAAGTGGTTTTTATTATCTATAAACTGTGTTTCTTTACTGAGTGAGTTCCAAAGAACTATGCCTCTATGTAGGGGTGATTTCCTGACTAATTGTAGTTTGGGGCGTTGGCTTTTGAATTGAATTTTTCTATCACCTCTGGTACGTATATTTTGTACAGTGATAATGTTATCCTCGTCATGTGATAGTTTGTACATAAGCATGATTGATTGTATGTCACGACGTTTGACTAATGTAGTACAATTGCACTGTCTATGAAGATCAATTTCAGAGATATCCATAGGGTTCCTAATTTTAAGGCAATCTCTCAAACCTTTGTTTTGCAGAATTTGTAGACTATTTTGATTGACCACACAAAGGCTGTCTAATATGAAACTACAATACTCTAATGTAGGCAAAATACAATGTTTGTAAATTTGTAGAGCTTCATCTTGATTGATTAAGTAGCGAATTTTGTGGGATGTAAACAGTCTATAATGGCATCTCCTTTTAATAGAAGAATAGTAAGCCTTGTAATTTAGATTTTCATCAAGGGTGACCCCTAAATAGCAGAAGGTAAGTTTGGTGTGAGCATCAGTGTTGTCAATTTGGAGGGGTATAGGCTGGTGTAGGGCTGTCTTGTAGGGTGTTCCAAAGACAACTTGGATGGTTTTTTCTGAGTTGATAGTCAATCTATTTATAGCACACCAGTTTAGTATTATATCAAGGTCAGGTTGAGCCAGACGTTTTAGATCGGCTCTGGTGTTGGCTTCTGTCATAAGCACTGCATCATCAGCATAGAGTATGATTTTGGAGTTTTCAACTAGGGTAGGCAACTCTTTGATATAGACAGAGAAAAGTAACGGTCCCAAAATAGACCCTTGAGGGACTCCATAAAGAACATGTGTTAAATTGGAAATTGAGTTGTTAGCTCTAGTCATATATTGACGTAATTGTAGATAGCTCTTGAACCATCTAAGTACAGACCTATTTGCACCTAATTCAGAAATTTTCATAAGTAACCTGCCATGATGGACTGTATCAAAGGCTTTCCTCATGTCTATAAATAGACATGAGGAAAGTTTGCCCCTACTGATATTTGAGTAAATGTACTGGGTTAGAGTATAAACAGCATCGGCTGTAGAGCGACCAGGAGTGAAGCCAAACTAATGTTTTGACAATTTATCATTATCAAGCATGTAATTTATCAATTGTTGGTGGACCACTCTTTCCATAATTTTACCTATGATTGGCAGTAGTGTTATCGGCCTCCAGTTAGTAAGCTTATTTAAATCTCCTTTCTTGGGAAAAGGAATAATTGTGCCTATTGCCCACTTGTCTGGAAAGGAGCCAGTAGTTAGGCTGCAGTCAATCATCGTTTTTAAATGAGGAATTATTTCAGAGAGAAAATCTTTCATAATATTAGAGTTGACATAATCTACTCCAGAGGACTTATGCCTCTCAATCATACTGACATATTTTTTAACATCTTCTAGTAGCACTTCCCTAAAGAGGAAGTCCCCTTCAAGGTTTGTGGGGAGTTCTAGGACTTCATCCATGGAAATGTTGCCAGGATAGTTTTCAAAGGATTTTGCTATTTTTTCCCCAACTTGGCCATAAAAATTATTAATATAGTTTGCTGTCTTGTCATGGGTGATTGTAATGTCATTATCATCAATTAGGTGTATAGTACTGTGTGACTTACTATTGTTACCTAAAATTGCATTGATATTTGTGAGCCAGCAAGCAGAAAGGACAGTTACTGCGGGATTTAGTACCAGATTTAGCCACCAGGGGGCACCACTATGGACTAGAATAGGAAAAATATGACTAAAACTGTTATAGGGTACTTTTTTATGGAGTATTCAATGGTTTTTGATAAAATGTTCTATTTTGGGTGGAAAGGTTCCAAATTTGGCATGTAAAAAGAATGTTTTTGGGCCAAAATAGGCATTTTTGTTGATTTCTGTTGCCATGGAAACATGATTTTCATTCTAAATAGGAAAATCAATGATCCCATTTGAAGGAACATCTCACAAGGTTTACTATGGTGAAAACAGAATGAAAATACCATTTCTAGATCAAAAGTTATGGGCAAAAGGATAAAAATTTATACAAATTTAGCTAATAAGCATAAATTATGCTAATTAGCTATATATCTCATGACCAATTAGACATAGAGCTTATTAACATATTAAAAATGGTCACACCTACCCATATCTAGCAAGCCATTCCTCCAAAACTAACAGGAGTATCTTCTCATGCTATGTATCACTGTAAAGCTAGTGATTTGAATTTTAAAGTGGACTTTTAGCACGGAGCACCCTTTCTCCTTGCCTCTACACATTTTGCCAAAATGATTTAGGGTCATTCTTATATTTATTTAATGTTGCCCATACTCTGTTCCTATTTTCTTTGGTGATCTCTCTGGAAACCATGTTCCTGAGAGTCTTTGCACGTTGGAAGGCATCAAGGTCCCCACCAAGCGTGTTGTGGGCTTTCCTGTATGCCTCTTTTTTCTGACGAATCAGACCTAGGATGTCATTAGTAAACCACCTCGGGGTGTCTTTTCTAATGTTGTAGGTTTTGATTGGACATTTATCATCAAGAAATTTTATTATATGCGATTCAAGAAAGTCCCAATGAAAAGAGGGATTGTTGGCTGTATTAAAATCATGCCAGTCAATGCTATCAATAAAAGTCACCAAATCAGCTTCCTGGTAACCTCTATAGACTCTGCCAGTAACTTTTTCAATGATTTTCTTATGTCCCTGATGTTTAAGAACAATAAAGGTGGGAATGTGATCCGAAATGAGAAAATTTACTGTACCTTGTAAAGCAATTATATTGCTATTAGAATAGATGTGATCAATATAGGTGGCTCCTAAAGGGTGTAGCCGAGAAATACCAGTTTCAATTAACTTGAGATTATGATCTCTTAAGAGTCTAAAGATTCTCTTACATTTCCTGCTTTCTCTATGCACCATGTCAATATTACAATCACCCAGTATATGAATCTCATGTTTCCTTAGCGACCTATGTGAAATAGTATTCTCTAGTGCTGTGATGAAATTACAAATCGGCGCCCTAGGGGGTTTATAACAAGTAATTACCGTTCTAATCCTGTTATTGGGCTTATTAGTGGTAACCACTAGTATTTCAGCCTCATCACTAATCAGTGATAAATCATTTCTCACTGAACTAAATGGGGCAAAGGGTTCACTTACATAGCATAAGAGTCCTCCAGCATGTGAGTCTCTATCTAGCTGGAATGTAGTATGACCATGAACCTCAATTTTGCTGTCACTAACTAAATCATGTAACCAGGATTCACATACACAAATATAATCAAAGTCTGTGAAAAGTTCATTAATGATCTCGAGTCTATTATTTGCTAATATGCGTCTAGTATTCATTCCTATCAACTTAACCCCTTTAGTCCCAAGTATTGTGGTTAACTCATGCAATACCATGAGTCAATTATTGAACTTGTTGTACCATGTATATAACAGAGCCCCATGGCTACAGAGGGCATAACAAACATAATATAATATGATTCATGTGCAAATGTGCTAGGTGCTGGCCCACAGCCGTGACATAAGTCAGGACTGTGGGCGGGCAGTGGCCAACGAGTGAGTGAGTCCCTCATAGGTCGACTTTACCCCGTAGGAAAGTGTAATGGTGCAAGGGTGCATCAAACAAAAAATGGGGAATTTCTATAAGGAGTTTCTAAGAGATAGAGATCAGAAGGGTTACGGTCCCCCCATGGGAAGTTACAGAACACACAACAGATGAAAATATTCTAGGTAAGCTAAAAGCTAGTTAGACAAATAAAGAAGGTAAGGATTTACAATTTGTTTATTTATCTGAACTTTTAATAAAACTGTTATGATCCTAATTTGGAATGATATAGATTTGGGATAACAACATATAGTTCAATGATCAGTATGACAGTTTAATAAAGACAGGCTTAATTTGACTTAGTGACATAAGGCATGAAATCAAATCAATCATAGTGATTCAGTCTAGGCAGTGATACATGAACTAGTATAGAAACAAGGGTAGCCACATGGGGAGCTTATGCATGACGCCCATGATCCCTGTTCCATTTGACTGCTTTCTTAACTTCGTTCAGAAGTTTGTGTTGGATACAGTCAGCAGGGTGTACCCCATCATAGAGATAGGTGTAGCAGTGTGAGTATCTATTGATACCTCTGTATTTATGGAAAACTGAATGAACGCGTGGTGATTGCAGGCCAGCTGAGTTATTTTCTAGCATGATTTTTCTGGTCAGAAGCACCGCTGTCTGATTAATGGCATGCTGCTCTATCTGATTAGCTGGTAGGATGCATCTGTTGGCATGAAACTGGTTGATGCCATATACCGGGAAAATAACAACAGGGAGATTGGGTGTGATACTCACAGACTTAGCATATGTCTTGAGTGCAATCAAGTCATTAAGAATGTCTTCTGTGGCA
The DNA here is from genome assembly GCA_949317995.1 of Acholoe squamosa. Taxonomy (NCBI): domain Eukaryota; kingdom Metazoa; phylum Annelida; class Polychaeta; order Phyllodocida; family Polynoidae; genus Acholoe; species Acholoe squamosa. The sequence continues at coordinate 56,341,537 of OX439046.1, forward strand.
TCCTCAGGGATGTCATTGATTAAATGCAACAGTTTAGTATGGGGGTTTTTCACAGTGAAGTCGTTTATTCCTGCACCTATGTACAATACGCTGGCGGGGTATTCAGTGAGTTCCCTAGCTAAGTACTGCTTCATCCTGTTAACAGTAGCTCCTGGGTGCACTTTTACCGGTTGTGTTCCAGTAATTATATGCTCAATGTTACGTAGGCTGCCCATTCTTGAGTCCCCAGAAAATAGTGCCAAGGGGGCTCGGTTGTCAGGGATGGGTGGTTGTCACGGTTGGTTGCCATGGTGACCAGGTGCAGGTAGTCCATGGCCTCTATGGTCTCTCTTATACGGATGGTACTGTGGTTGGTGATGTAGTTGTAGGTGGGCCATGGTAAAGGTTAGTTATCCTTCACCTCCAGCAGCTTCGAGAACTGTCTCGCTTGTGACGTTGTCAGCAGGTAGGGCTGGAAGTGGAGCAAACCTATTATTAGTTGGTATCAGGTTCTGCACATCTTTAACGGGGGTTGCAATGAAAAGTCTTTGATTGTAACTTGTTGTGTCGGATGGGGGGGTTAGCAACATTTTCATCCTCTTCATCAGGCTCGTCCCCATTTCCTTTGCCCATAGGTAGCTCAGCCCGGATTGTATCCCTCAATTTCATTAGGATATGCCCTAGATTATTTGGTCCGTCGATGATGCCCTTTTGGTATTTATTTGGTCTATCAAAATGTGCTCCCCCTCCAAAGTAGGGGTCAGACGTCCCCTCTATTAGTACATGCATTTGTGATTGTAATAGTGACTGTTGTGCTTCTTTACAATGTCTAAACTTAACCCCACATACAAGGGTCATAGTGTCATGATGGCCAGACTTAAGCCAGTCAGCACTTAGTGAACTGTCATACCTATCACCTTCAGCCTTTGCGTCATAGCCAGTCTGACAGTCTAGAATTTTCTTAGATTCCTCCTCGAGATTGTCGGTTTTCAATTTCAAGTGTTGGTACATGTGTTCGCCAGATTTATACATGATACCATCGTGCATAAATGTGGACATATACAAATTGCTAAGTGATGATGTGGGACCTTGGAAAACTAGCCCAGCTTGAGTAATCATTTCTTTTTTTACCTGGGTGGTTTTGTCAGTTGCTTTGGATTTAGGCCCATTTGTGGGCAGATTCGTACCTTTCGATCTATGTGCTGTATTCCTAGGGGCTGAGTAGGTAGAGCGCTCAGGTGCTGGCCTTCCTCTGTGTAGAGGTGGGTAGGTTTTAGAGTAGTCAGTTGGCTTAGGTGCAGCGCTATTATTAGGGCCCCCGTTGTATTCAGCCCCAGTGTCATTAGCCCAATGGTTCTGCATATGTTGATTGGGTGTGTTCGACTGTGGTCGGGTGGGTGGTGTGTAATTGACCTTGGGTGGTCTTAATTCAGGGGGAAGTGTTTCAGCCTGCTCCATATCATATTTTTTGGTCATAATGTGTAGGAAATTCCCCTCTATTTTTGGTTCATACCCAAGTGCTCTTGCTTTATTGGCTATTATACGAAACCTATGGCGGCGGAATTTGAAGTAGGGTTCTTCATCGGGATTGATGAAGACGCCCTCTCTGCCCTCTACATGTTGTAGCTCGCTTTTATTTTTTAGGACTTCATCTCTTAGATGTACAGAGTTAAAACAGATCAAGATTTGTCTTTCCTTGTCTTTGGCTCTTTTCCTGTTCATCCTTTTCACTAGAGATATATCAGTCGGTGTGGCATCTATGCCCAAGTCTGCCAGAAGATATAGTGCAATTTCCACTAGATTCTCATCTTGTGTTTCTTTCAGCCCGTCTACATATACGTTAAGTCTCCTTGGTGAGTGAAATTGTGACTGACTGAAGTGTAAGGGAGCGAACGCACCACTGAATTGCTTGTTATTCCCTTTAATAACCCGCTCTTGGTTAGTAAGGCGTGATTTCAGGTTGTCATTCTCAGTTGACATACTATTTAACCTGCCAGTGAGGATATCCACTCTGTGACTTAAGTCGTTGTGGTTGTTAGCATTGTCAGTCAATCTTCTATCAACGTCCAATAAATCACTATTTATTTTGTGTGCATAATTGTCAAAATCAGTCCTCAGTCTTTTTAGGATGCTTATATCATCTCTGATGTTTTTCAGCTCGTCCATCATCTTTTTGACATACGCAGGTTTATTTAAGTGACCATTACTGATGGATTGTGGATCATTATAACATGACATCTCTTCTAGATCATGAGATAGTTACAGCAGATCAATTCCTTCTTAAGAGATCGTGTACTATGTGCATATCAGGACCATCACGATCAGGTAAAACTACATTCATAAAGAAATTATTGCTTAATTTAAATAGCATGTATGCTGATAATGATATTCCTCAATCTATTCTGTATTGCTATACTGTAGAGCAACCTATGTATCTGGAGATAAAAGATAAAGTACCCAATGTTATATTTCATAAAGGTTTACCATGTAAAGAAGATATACATGCTTTAAATAGTGAAGAGCATAAAATGATTGTCTTGGATGATATGATTACACATGTTCAAAAGTCAGAGGAAATGTTAGAAATGTTTCTTGTGGAATCACATCATCTTAACATAAGTGTTGTTTATTTAACACAGAATATATTTCATAAAGGCAGATACAATAGAACTATGAGTCTGAACACACAGTATCTAGTTCTTTTTAAAAATCCTAGAGACAGTAGTCAGATATCATATCTTGCACGTCAAGTTTACCCTCACACCCTTTGGTGGAAGCCTATCACGATGCAACTGGAAGCATGAAGTATGGGTATCTATTTTTAGATCTTACTCAGGAATGTAGAGATGTAGTATGAGGTTACGATCATGTATCACACCTGACATTCCCACTGTTGTATACACACCTTTAGGGTAAGGTAAGCTTTCTTTATTGGCCACTGACGCATTTTATCTAACCTTTCATATTTTTTTTTACAGGCTATTAAGAAAGTTGGACGGGGTGCTTGTTTGTGTTAGTTTTATTATGACCCGCAGTAGAATTGAAAAGAATAGACAGTTTTTAGAATTTATAGCCAACCCCCCATCTAAAAAGCAGAGACAGGCTCTCTTAAGGATAGCAACTGAAGACCAAGTCCTAGCTATTTGTGAAATAGTATTAAATACACTTGCCGGTAACATAAAATTCACCCCTAGTGAATTGAAAAGTGTGGGTGTGTATAAGAAAGATCTCCGCCGTTTAGGTTGTAAAAAAGGATCCTCATCATGGAGAGTTAGACGCACTTTACTTCTTAAAGTAGGTAAAATAATTGCTTTTCTTGTAGGCAAAGCTCTTAAGAGAAACAATGAAGAGCACTGAGAAATTTGTCCTTGTTCCATATTCAGAATACCAAAAGTTGGGACAAGGGCTGCAATCAAAACCCTCTGATTCTACTGTGTCTAATGAACCTGAAAAACTACCAGAGTCACCCATTTCAGAGCTAAAGGATATAGAATTGGTAAACTCTCTTAATGATGATGGTTTCAGTGTGAATGATTTCATCTCATATCTGAAATCCTGTGAGGGAAAAAATGAACTCCCTTCACATGAACTCTCTGCATCATCCATTCACAGTGTAAACACTCCTACCTTAGAACCTACTGCTAACAGAGCAAGAACAGAAAATAGTTGGCTTACACTATAGAATGGCTAGATACAGAAAAAAAGGTAGGGGTAGAAAGAAGAAAGGATGGGAGATAGCCCCAGCTAAAACAAATTATTATAACCCTTCTAAACCAGGGAGTTTCAGTGGTGTCAATAAAGCCGTTTTAAAAGGTACCGGTAAAACAAAAAAAAAAATTGAAAGATCAGTTTAAGTCATGGCTTAATCAACAGGAGACACACAAGATATTCACCACTCCCTCTAAGATCAATACATTTTCAAGGATAATCTCCCCTTCCATAAACTACATGTGGGATGCTGATTTGATGGACATGCATGCGCTTTCTTGTTACAATGAGGGTTATAAGTTTGTACTACTCTGTATAGACATTTTCTCCCGTCAGACGTATACTGCGAGTCTAAAGAGCAAGAGTGCTGATGACGTGAGTGCAGGTTTCACCCAGGTGGTTCTTAAGGCAGTACCTAAAGTCTTACATACTGATGCTGGTAAGGAGTTTACAGGTAATAAAATTCAAGATTTATTCAAAAAGCATGGCATAAAACATTATATAGCTTATAATGATGGGAAAGCATCTTATGCTGAACGTTGTATAAGGACTATAAAGAATCGTATGACAAAATATTTATTTAGTAAAAAAACTTACAAATGGATTGATGTTTTATCTAAGATCACAGATTCTAACAACAGAACTATTCATTCAAGTATAGGAATAGAGCCAATTAATGTTACAGAATCAAACAGTAAGGAAATATTTGAATATCAATATACTAGGGTGAATAAAAGGAATATAAGAGCCAGCCATAAGAAAGAAAAAATTAGGACCAAGAGCAAGAGGTTCTTACCCGGCGATCAAGTATGTCTCGCTGTGAAGAAAGAGCCTTTCACTAAAGATTAGGAACCCAAATGGACTGAGGAAGTTTTTCAGGTTACACGAGAAACAATCAGAGATGGACTACCGGTATATATATTAAAAGATCTAAAAGGAGAAGAAGTTAAAGGATCTTTTTATGGTTCAGAGCTTCAACAGACAATAGCTGACCCTAATAAACATTATGAAATAGATGAAATACTTAAAGAGAGGACAGTTAATGGTGTGAGACAGTACTTTGTCAGTTTCAAGAATTATCCTGCTAAATTTAATGACTGGGTTCTAGCAAAGGACGTCAAAGATCTAAAATGAAGGGTTTCTACATGTTTCTGAGCAAGAAAGATGATAGGGTATTACACCCTGAGAATAATGGAGGGTCTTTCACCATCACACTTCCTGAGCGTGTTGTGTTAGAGAGAGGTAAATGGTCATGTGGACTAGTAGAACGCTGTTTGAACGTGCAGGTCCAGGAGCACCTAACCCATTTACATATGCTCAGATGTGGTCACCTTACAAAGTGTATGTGGTGTAGGGCTCCCTGTTTTACGAACTTTCAACCCATCTTCTTTCATAGCAACACCGGTTGTAACTCCTCCAGGACCTACACCGACCCCAGGCACTTCTACAGGTGCTATATCTTCTTCAGGTTAAGGTAATCAAGGGGACGTTGGTTATGTATGTGAGAGGTGTTTGAACAGACCTACACTTTCCACTCTACTAAACTCGGCACCCACCCCACCACGACCATTCACTTCAACAACAGAGAATTATGAGTATCAGCATATAATTTATGCACCAGTCCGGTTTGGTAAATTTGATAAAATAACTATTTTTCTGCGTGAGGAGGGCAAGAACCAGAAAGTGACTTTAGTTGAAGTTGTCACATGTGTACTGCATTTCATTCCAGATAGTGAAACAATATGTTAGCTGACCGGTTAGAGAGCATGATGTCCAGATCTACTCGCACTGGTACATCTTTAAAGGGGAGATTGAGAAGATTGGGAAAAAAAACCTGGTGGGCTTATAGTTTTTAGACATCCTAAGACCCATCATGTAGAACCCCCTCCAGTTGCTATCCCCCCAGTCTTGAGTGAGAATGAGGTCACATCTAAACAAGTAAAATCTGAGGTTAAGAAGGGTGAAGCATCCACCCATGAAGTAAATGAAAAGAATAGTGAGTCAGACCCATGTGACACTGGAGTGGTTGGCATGACAAAAACAGAGTACCCTCCAGTGCACAGAATTAGAGCTGTACAGACTGCAGGTGCTAAAAGATTGTCAAGTTCTAACACAGGGAGTGCTTCTAAGAAGAAGAGACCAAAGTCTCATAAAAAGAAGAAGAAGAAGAACTCAGATATATTTAGTTAGATTTCCAATATAAAGGACTACCGGTATCATGGTTTCAATAACTGAACGTCTCAGGAGAATTTTACGAGGTCGTAACCGGGAGAGAAACTTAACACGTTGCAACAGTGATCCTGTATGGCATGACTCTCAAGGGTACATGCGACCTATTTCATGTCCTCCTTCACCACCACCATCACCGCCTCCCAGAGTGTTCATCCCGAATGATATACCCCACAATGGTGCCCTGGAAAGCCCTACTCCTCTACATGAATCCTCTAAGAAGGTGTCAGTGGCCGCTCAAACAGATACAGGCATGTGTTGTGAGGATGAGTCGCCATTTGACACCCCACATAGTGAACGGACAAAAATCCATTTTGAGTTCTTCTCTGCAGAAGACGAGACCACAGTGGACGAAGTTACATATTTAGAAGTGGACAGGGAGCTCCATGTAGACAAGGTGAAACCACACTATTCAACCTCATCAGGACTTCCAGATTATAGAGTTACCCTATACCCTTCAACACATAAGGGTAAGGAACGTGAAACACAAACGAGTGACGTCACTGATAGACCCACACAACCACCCGCTGATCTTGAAAAAGTTCAGGTTACACGTCCTAATACCTTAGATCTACAGTCCTCACAGTTTGATGGGTCTCAGACAGAGCTACAGCCACCAGATTCTGCCCTGTCTCTTTATGACCAAGACATCTCATCTCCTAACGGTCGAGCCAGGGAGGACCCTCTAGACATAACTCCAGACCAGGAAAAAACCCACTCTTCAGAAGCTAAAGGGGGTGCTGAAGCGTCTATCCACACTGAATCTGCCGGGAAGTTTTGTGATATACCTTTTAGTGATATACCTAACCTCCCAGGTGCAACTGCAGCTCTACTAGACAACTCCCAGGGAGAGCAGACGTTGCTCTTTGATTCTGTGTTCCGGTACACAACTCTTGCTGACAGTCTTATAGACTCTCTCCAATCAACTTCGAGGTCTGACAGACAGTCATCAGCGCACACTGGTGCAGGATTAGTTTCTCTTAAATATATCATTTTGGAGAACAAAATCTTTGACCCTCGCTTTATAGAAGAAAAGTGACCGACTCACTGACCAAGAGAAACACTTGTCTCAACTAATAGTAGTATATTTTATATATAAATTTATCTTCTATATGCATTTAATTATAAATTTTTATGTGGGGTACGTTAATGATAGAGCCTATCTAACCTGGTTAGGGAATATTATCAGTGTTCTTATTATATGCTATTAAGAGGTACCCTAGAGGGGAGTCTTCCATAAAAACTTTTTTCATGTACTCCGGGAATTACCCTTGCCAGGCACATATAAGTGATTTTCAATGCACACCGCGATCATTAACGTACCCCGGGCTTTTGCCTCTAAATAGAATAAAATAAACCAAATACATACAATTCCCACAGTCTATGGTCACTTTTAGAGTAAATACATCATGCCTGAACAAGAATTGTGGCCAAATACAGTCTGGTTTGGCTGTATGGGGGGTCTCTTCGTAAGCGGGGTACGTTAATGATCGGCGGTGGGAAAAACAGCGCAGGAAGAGAAAAACGACTTCCTGTTGCCCGGCGGAAGTGGCCTGCATCCGGGTACCATGTTTCAGCTCAGAGGAGGTCACAGCTTGTTTATAGCTACCCCTAGGCAGAGTTCTACTGCAAAAGGAACCCCAAATTCTCGAAAAAGGTAAGGAAATTCCACGAAATTCCATGAAATTCCAATGAAATATTGTTGGAGATGTCTGTGGGGGGCCGTAGATCGCTTTTTGTGTACCGAAACGATGTATTTTGGATGCTAGGGGGTAAAATGTGTTGTCGGGTGAGGCCTGCGATGCAGCCCGGGGCCCCAGGGTGAAGCTTTGGCCACCCTGGGCTGTATTTTCAAAATTGGGGTATGTTAATGATTTTTCGCTAGGCAAGCAGAATTTGGCCTCTCCTGGCCGAGATGATGTACCCTTGGGTCTAAATTGTTGATAATCCTTTAGAATAGGACCCCCTACGTGTGTAAGATGCATTTTGGGCCATGTTTGGGTGTTTTGAGATGACCCCCCCACGCCAATTTGGGCTTGAATGGTCAAATTTCTGCCTCGTCGTGAACTATTAGGCCCCCTCACGGCCAAAATTGTGCTTATCCCATGGTTTTTTTGGGGTTATATTCCTTCTCCTACCTCTATTTGGGCATTTTGTTGTATTAATCCTCCTGTGGGATCGAAAGCATAGCCATAGTGGCCAAATTTAGGGAGATACTGCTCGTCGGTCATTAACGTACCCCGGTGGCAAGATGCCTGCCTACTGGTCGCCATCTTGGATTCAGGGGAATGTTTCATGGTGGGTATGTTAGACATGTCCCCCCTCTGTTGTGTTGACCAGGTAAGCTTACCCTTGCACAAAGCCCCCACTGCTGAGTGGTTATAAACCTTTGTGATCATTAACGTACCCCCCCTTCTTATTCTGTATTTTCCACACAAGTTGCACTTCCAGTGCACATAGCTCCATCATATTTTACCATGACATGTCCTTATGGTACCTCTAACTCACACAAGTGCCATTGGTTAGATACTGAATACTTTTTTTCCAAAGAATTTTTGTGGTGGGTATATTTCAGCATTTTTCTTATATTTTGTCAGTATAAATTTCCATATTAGCAATTAATCAGCTGATTGAACTTCCGGGGTTACTGTACATCATTTTTAAGCATATAGGAACATGATGAATATTTTTTTTCCTATTTATTTATGTATATCTTATCAGTATTCAAATACTAAAAAATTCCTTATTATCTTAAAATATACTGATTTCCTCACTATAAATTACCATATCAGCATAAAAACCTCTGATAAAATCTTAGGCGTTGTTGTACATCCTTTGTCAGCATATAGGAACTTGTTTAATCACTATTTACCTTTTTATTTAATGTATTTCTTCTCATTTTTGCAGATGGCTGACGTAGCCCCCAGTGGCGGTGGGGCGACCCCCCCCCCCCCGTCGCCCTAAGAGGAGTGTGCGGGAGCCTGCTGAAGAATTTTCTTCTCCAGAGCAGGTCAAAAAGGAAGTTGTTGCATTTCCTCTACAGTTGTTGGCCATGCCTCACAGTGAAGGAAGATGGCAGAATGTGCTTCAGCATGATGAAAGGAGAGTCATTGAAACAATTATATGATACAGGATGCATGCCTGATGCATTTTCAGATACACGCTTTGTTATATGGCAAGATTTTAACAGTGAGATGAAAAGTGATGTATGTATGTTTTTATTCCTGTCATATAGAGACAATACCTTAATTAATGTGACCAGAACCTTAGGTTAATTGGGTCACAGAAACAGGAAAATTGTATACTAATCCCTGCAGTGCTGAAGCTTTGAAGTGGGGAATAATGAGACCTGCAGGACCTTATGGCCTGCAAGGGGAAAAACTTTTCTTATAGATTGCACTCCACACAGTGTGTGTATGCAAACTGAGGACTTGGCCACATAGTGTATGCCAATAGAGGATGTGGTATTAGCTAAGGTCCACACACTGTGTGTAGACAGATTGGGGACATGGCCCCACAGTGTGTCCATGCAAAAAGAGGACTTGGTCTGAGACACAGCATGTGTACAGGCAAACTGGGGACTTAGTCTAAAATATACTCCATGCAGTATGTTTAGGCAAACTGAGGACAAAGCCATACAATGTGTGTTAAAATAGAAGACTTTGTCTTAGATATCCTCCACACAGTGTGTAGAGGCAAACCGAGGACATGGCCACACCTCCTCCTCCCATGCAGCAGAATTTATACAGTCAACTTTGTTTTATCATTTGACATATCACTGCTGAACAATATTTCAGCAGTGAAAAAAGGGAGGCTTTGGGCTTGGGCATCAGCGATGACCTTGAAAAATGGTTATAAACATGATTTCTAGTGTGTCAACAAAATGTCCCTAATTTGACCTTAAGAGACTTGTGCTGTGTGTGAAAAATCAGCGCAAAATTCCACTTTCTATAGTATAAAATCCTAGCCTATTTAGGCTGACCATATAACTCATTAAGTGTTGTATAATGGTAGATGTAGTATTTGAATAGACTTAGGCACAGGGAGGTGATAGGAGGCTGGGAGGTGGTGATAGGGTGCCAGGAGAAGGTGAGGGAGGCTGGGGGAGGTGAGCAGAGACCAGGAGAAAGTGATGGGCAGCCAAGAGAAATGAGGGAGTGACTGGGAGAATATAGGGGAAACACTTGGGAAAATAATGAAACTTAAGCAGCAGCAACCCCCCCCCTCTATCTGCAAGAGCTTGATGTAATAGGAATAAATCAATTGCTCAAAATTTGGTAATGACACTGTATTTTTGCATGAAGATCATGAACACATTAAATACACTGTTAATACATTGTGCATTCTGTTGAGAATTATACATATTAACAATATTTTTACACTAGCATTTGGTAGAGTGTACCCCATTGGTGAAAGCAATGCAAATTCTATTGAAAATTACACATATTTATATCACTTTTACAGCAGAATTTTGAAGAGTGTGAGCAAACGGTAAATTCATTGCAAACTCTGGCGAGAATTACACATATTCTCATTACCTTTACACCAGCATTAGCAAGGTAAAGGAACGCAAATGTCAGTGCATGTATTTACATCACCTTTAAATCAGCTTTACAAAGAGTGTAATTCCATAGTAAAGTAATACATATTTTGGTGACAATTACACATATTTACACTACCATCACATCATCATTACTAAGGGTGTAAACCAATGGAAAATGCAATGCAAACTTTGGTGACAATTTCACATAATATTATTTACATCACTTTTACTTGAGATTTACAAACAAATTAAATGTATGTAAATATCGTTCAATGTAAAGGCCAGGTAAATAGTATGTAAATCCTGAGCACAATCTTTACACAGAAATGCGACCTTTACATTTTGTAAAGCCCATATCTCATGCAGTGTGGATAACAGAAGGGGAAACTATATAGCTTCATCTACAGAAATATTATACTCTGTGTTAATCAGAGCGAGTTATTATCTGTTACATTCTGTACTAGGTTGTAGTTAAGTACATGACGTGACTATGTTTACTGCACCTCTATATTGACCTGGCTATTCATTTTTCACTTTCAGTATCTCAACATTTATGTAATGATTATCTAGCCTTTACTCAGAAAAGGGAAGAAAAAGACACAATTAGCCCTATCACTTTAGTGGCCATACATACTAAATTCAGAATGATTAACATGCTGAGGCTTTTCAAAGAAGGGTTATGACTGTTTAAGTGTGTCAACAAAATGTCCCCAATTGATCTTAAGAGACTTGTGCTGTGTGTGAAAAATCAGTGCAAAATTCCACTTTCTATAGTATAAAATCCTAGCCTATTTAGGCTGACCATATAATTCATAAAGTGTTGTATAATGGTAGATGTAGTATTTGAATAGACTTAGGCACAGGGAGGTGGTAGGAGGCCGGGAGGTGGTGATAGGGTGCCGGGAGAAGGGTACCCCACTCTGAAGCAGTCACAAATTGAACATTTCTAACCAGCGATCTAGCAACCCATTTTTATATATAGTGTAACCAAAATGGCAGGACCCCACATTCCAGGGTGGTGACTGAACAAGGATCCCACATCCCAGGATCAGAAGGTGTATGAACCAGGAAGGTGTCTGTATTGTCTAATTCTCATGATCTTAATGGGGCAGGTCATATTTAGTTCTGTGTGATAATTGCGCACATGATATCCCAGCATGTATTAGGGTCCCTGCTATAATAGAAGTTGTGCAAGTCAAAAGACTTAAGTGCTTGATGAAAATCATTTTTGACATAGTACCTGTATGATCTCCCAACAAATTAGATACTAGTAGTCATGTTTAAAAAATACATATCCTTATCCATGCACCTGCCTACCCCTTTTTACACAAATTTATATTGATCTATATTGATGTACCAATTCCATGATATCAGTGATATCACCAACATGTGCACTAAAATGACAGGACCCCACACTCCAGGGTGGTGACTGAACAAGGATCCCACATATCAGCAGCAGAAGGTATATGAACCAAAAATGTGTCTGTATCAAGGGAACATTAGAGCAGAGAAAACATACAGCATGCAGTATGTGTAGGCAAACTGCATGCATATCTTCTCAAAAGTTGCATGATTATTTTTCTGTGTTTTTGACTGTATATTACCTTAATGTTGGTTTTAGGTTCAGAAGAAAATTTTGTACAGTACATCAGAGCCATCTAAATGTTTTCTCTTCTGCAGTTCCTCCTATATCCACTCACTCCTAAGAGGAACCTTATCACAAGGACTCCCTTTACAATGAAAATCTAATTTTGGATATGTCATCGGTTTGCTCAGAGTATGTATACACTAGTTTTCTTTTTGCAGACCTGCACTGTATTAGTTTGTATACACACACTTTATGGACCTTATCTTTAACCAGGTCCTGTATTTGCCCACATGGTGTACTAATGTCCTCTATTTGCATACACTGTTAGATACCTGTTTATATCATCTATAACTGTTATCTTCTCACTATCATTAGTCACCTTACTATATCCTGTCTACCCTTTCCTTTACAAACAATTCTCAGAACTCATCTTTAATAGTAACTCCAACACATAGAGTTTAACAACACATACTGTGTGGCCATTTCCTCAGTTTGCATACATATACTGTGTGTCCTCAGTTAGCATACACATTCTGTTTTGGCTAAGTCCTCAGTTTGCAAACACACTGTGTGGAGTATATCTAAGATCAAGTCCTCTATTCGCATACACATACTGTGTGATTATGTCCTCAGTTTGCATAAACATTGTTTGAGTCACCAATTTGTTTGAGCACATGGGTAGGTAATAATGTCTTGGTTATTTAAAAAAACAGTTTATTCTTCATAAATAGACTGAATACTCTTGTGTTTAGGATCAGAAAAGTAGATATAAGATAGCTATTTGAATTGTACAAATGTCCTCACTTCGCTTATGAAACACTGGCCATGTCCTCAGTTTAGGCACATCATACTGGTCTACTTGGGAGCATCAGAGGCCAGTTTGGTATTTTGCACTATAACTTTTTACTGTTTAATGGGAGCTAAAATGGACTTGTGCTCTAAATTGAACCCGAATTAAGTGAAAGCTGGGTGAATGTAGGAATGTCCCTGCTTTGGAGGAGTGTGCAACAGTGTCCCCAATTTGCTGGTTACACCTGTATGTGTGTGTGTGTGTGTGTGTACGTGTACATCATCTTACTGCAGACGTTATGTATACATGTATGTATAAATGTAGCATTTTACAGCAGTTACAGTATTGCAGTTACAGTATTCTATGAGGTTTAAAGGTTCAAAATACATGACGGCATACCATACTTCAAAATATTGTGCTTTCACGGCCCTAGCAAAGGAGTAATGATATCTGTTACAATTTACTGAAACCAAAATACAGACATGTTGTCGTTGGAGATGGAACTTCAAATAAAAAATGAAACAGGAAATCTGAATATCAAAATATTGAATAGACCGCTGCACTTTTGATGCTCAAAATCAGAGATTCCAGAGGATAAATTTTGTCTAGAAAAAAGAGGCGTTCTGAAACGAGCGAATTATGACCTTTGGGGGTATCATACATCAACTTTTATACTTAGTCAGAATGCCACAGGTGCGTGAGGAGGGTTCTTGGGAGTGGGACCTTAAGCAAATTGCAATCTCAGTTCGTGTCCAGGCCCCACCCCCCCTCCCCCTAAAACACACTCTGCATGTAGATGTTTTGACCACTGCATACGCCACCCCACCCCTACTTGGAATGACTGCAGCGCCACCTTGAAATTCAGTGTGTTCTTCATCCCAGCCATTAACTGCTTGATGGGGAGACCCTGCACTGTGTGACCTTATATTTTCTTATGGATGCCATGCGGAATCCTGATCACTATGCTAACGCTCCTGGGAGCAATAAAAAACCCTAATGATGTACACAAAGTTTTATTTACAGGGGGCTAGTGTCTTAACATCCTGTCAATAAACCTCTCCATATGTCTCTGAAGATAGTGCCAGTGGTGAATAGGCGGAGCAGTTAGACTTGCACAGTCACTGCAACCCTTTGTAGAACATGCCAAAAATTGGCTCTATACCCCATCACCTTTAGGATAGCCTTGTTGTTTTACCCTGATCTAAAGAAGTAAACCCCCGTCACTGTTGTCCATTCTATACTTTGAGCGGCGGGGTAAATCTGAGTCACATATGGTGGTGCCTACGGGTAGAAGTGTTTCCATAGGGGGTAAATCCTCACACGAAGGAGCGTGCATACATGACTCACTCATCCCTACTTCAAAGCCATAGGGGGTAGACACGCCTTACAGCTGTCAGTGTAGAAGGGGGTGTAATGAAGGTGGATGATACCCGAAAGTGGGGTAAAAACGAATGGATGATGATGACAGTTGATAAATATAAATTGATGTCTGCTAATTAAAGGATGGGGTAAGTCTATTAAGGGCGTCGACAGGTTAACTGATTACAAAAGAGTGTAGTAAGGTGACAGAGTTAAGACATCATAGACGAAAAGATTCACTGTTTCACTGAAGTGATGACTGTATCATGATGGAGTACATGAGGCTGCTGATTTCAGTGACATTTATATCATGTCACATACACCACAGTGCTGGTATGTATTACTGCGGTCCGGATCTAATATGTCTCTGTATACCGAGCTCCGGCAGCATTCTCTGCAGCGGGAAAGGTTTGACTTTGGTGCCTAAATTTGAATTAGGTAACGACGGTTACTCTAAGCTCTACTTACAGTACAACGACATACGTCATGTTAACATGAACAAGGAATACGAGTTACTAGATGTACGTAACAACCCTATTTCATGTGATCATGTTCTACCCTCATGGGTGCTACAAGACTCGTGTTTGCGGGGACCCTCACACATCTCTACCCGCCACAGAAACCACTGATCCCGCCATGCCGGGTGTCAATGGGGGCGATGAGACCTCGTCCCCAGTTTGGTTCAGTCTGAATGAAAAAAAAAATCAGGACCATGTGACCAACCCTATTACGTCTAGTGATGTTGAGCGTCTTATAGATAATATAGACACCATTGAAAAGATAGACTACGGTATAGACACTACACTCATTACATAACAATGATGTAACCACAAGTAATCCCTACCTAAAGGAAAGCATTAGCACTGGCCAGCCTTTTAGAACTGAAGATGTGACAAGTGATCATGCTGCTGCTACTGAAGATGTAACAAGTGATCATGCTGCTGCTGAACATGGCGCTATATTACCTAAAGAAAGAGAACAAACACATGCGGACGTGTTTCAGGGATCACGTCAAAACCCACATAGGGGTGAAACAACCGAATTGGATTATACTCAAACTCATCTGACTGTCACCAAGGTGTCAGCAGAAACCTCATTGGTCGATAAAGACTCTACAGAAAAGACCCCCACGTACTCTACAGAAAAAAAACCACATTTGTTCATGAAACAGTTACAGATCCAGCCCTGGAAAAGAAAAAGTCTGGAATATCTACAGGTGTGAATGAGGATCATACGGTTATATATTCTGAAATAACCAACCCTGAAAAAAAAGTGGGTGTTCAGAGTGAGAAAACCTTAATCAGATCCCTGAATATGAAGGTGTTTAACGACACTGATATTAATGCAGGAATTGAAGTGAGAAACAAGACTCATATATCTCTTAAAGGGGTAAATCATGCGTCAATTCTTTCAGTGATTGGGGTTTTCATAACAATTGTATTGATAGTGACTCTTGTAGTGTACAAAGTGAGAAAATCAAACAACATCTGGAGGAACATACACGACCTCAGCATGAATGCTACTATGATGGAACTTGTACCTAATATGATTCCCAACTGGCTGTGAGTATAATCATACACTGATACTTAATGTAATATTTTAATATAATTTAATGATTGTAATAAGTTGAAACCGAGAACATGTAATAAACATTATATAACAAAGATTATTTACATATACATATATTGTTATGATAATATGATATGATATGAAAAAAACTAAAACAGACGTTCTATATTTTCATCATAAACTTTATTCATTTCTCTATTTTATTTTCTTTTCAGTTCCCCAGCCAGGACTTCATACAGGTCACCAGCACGTCCTATTACATCTACACAACGTGAGACTATAAGGTAATTAACAAAGCTTGCTATTTACTTCTATTTACCCTTAATTACTGATTATAAAACAAAATATTATTCTACTCAAATACTATATTCAGATATCAGTAGAAATAAAATTAATACAATCTTAAAAGAAATAAAATTAATACAAGCTTAAATAATGTGCATGACAAATCAAAAGACCCTGTATACACTCTGCTTTCAAGGGTCAACGCTCCCAGTACAGAAAATGATGAGACGGTCAGTGGGAATGGCGACGCTCGACCCCTTGGCGACATACCTCACACACTTGATGCCTTTGGTGCAGGTACATCTAACGACCCTAATGACCCATGGCAGCCTAATCCTCCAGGAAAGTGTACCCCTGAACCCAAAAAGGGTATAAAAGACATTACAACCTTAAACGCTGTGTGTAAAGAACCATGTACTGTTGAGATGGTTACTGAAGATAGTGGAGTTCAAAATACAACGACTGTCTCCCTAAGCATGACATCTACCCCAGCAGTGGAAGGATTTAGGTACTTGTCAATGGTTTTTTAGTCCTGTACAGCAGAAAAAGCATTCTGGGACATTGATTTTCAGACAAACGCATTCCTTTATGCAATGGCCAATCTTTGATATGAGTCCCATATTTTTCCTCAAAATACAAGTATGGATAAAAATTGAAACATGAATAACTCTTTCATGTTTGCACATAAAACTATAAAACTCATATGGGCATATAGAGTTCTTGGTCCTGAAGAACCTATATGTGGTTTGGTTTGCATTTATATGATAGGTTTCTTATTTTAAAGGGTTTTAGTTAACAGATTCCTGTAGCCCCCTACAGTCCCTACCACTCTTCCCAGCCCCCTCCCAACTATCCCACCATAGCCCCCTTGAGAACCCAGCAGCTTGTCTTGAGGCTGTCATCGTGGCTGGCCACAAGGAGGCAGGACCAGCAAGGTACACTCTCCAATCAAAGGTTTCACACCCCATTGCTGTATATAAGGGAGAGGACCTGTGGTTAGAGAGAGAAAAACTATCTGTAGTGAGTGGAGCTCCTTAGCGGCTGCTCAGGATCATGATGGAGAAGGGATGGGTGTTGGTGGGGAGAAGGGGGAGTGGGTGGCAAGATGCTGTTAACCCTTACGTGCCCAGAATTCAAAAAGTGCGCTCTTAAGCATGGAGGTATGTTTAAGATGTCACCATAGTTTGAATAATTATCAGATTAGGATGATTTTTATACCACTAGACTCGACATATCAAGGGCTTTCCAACGAAATTAAATTTCCTATGATGCATTAATCATGTAATAAACAGTATGTCCTATTGGAGAAAATAATGAATTGAAAATAGCTTTAAAATACACGGAAAGTGCGCACTCTGGCCATGAAAATTAAAGAGAAAATACAGAAAAATCACTAAATTATCGAAATTATTGATAAAAATACCAAAATAGTGATAAAATAAATTTTACATGATTTATACTGAGGAGTTTGATTATAATACTGTTTTCCTTCAATTCCCAACAAAATGACCTCATTTGAAATGTCAAAATAACACTTTATGAATCAAAAATAGCTTATTCCCAACAAAAAAAGATAAATCATGACATTGTGGGCAGTTCCATCCATACCAGCCAATTTTAATTTATTGGGCCATCATCATCCCTTATTGAGTCATTATAAAAATCTTAACATATGCTTTATATTACATTTTCTGATAGCTATTCTTTTGCCCTTTCTGTTACTATTTTATTGCCCAATCTATTTTAAGATGATATAGGCAAAACCCTGTACATTGTCAAGCCTGTTGAAAAAAACAGCATTCTTAAAATATATCTGGGCACAAAAGGGTTAAATGAAATGAGTGCAGGCTCCTGTGATGAAATGACATGGCCTTTTGACCTACCGTAAACAGTACTGCCCCTCATTATCATCTCCCATGTGCTCACATTGATACATGATATACCATTAATACAATGGCAGATGTGATGATAGACCTATGTATATAGTGGGGAGAAGGGTCTAGGTGACTGGAAATCTTTTTAGTCAAATAAGTCCAAAATTCCATTTATTTGGCATTATAAATGATTTTATTATCAGTTATTTGAACATTTTAAGGGTTTTCCCTGGCAGTGTGATATGGGGTAGGGTTTCGTATTCAACTTGAGATAACATAAGTTATCCGTGCGTGGGTGGGGGTTGGGTTGGGGTTGGATTGGGGTAGGGGTAGGTTGGGGGTATGTTTGCACAGTGCCTGTGCATGTATTGTATGTAAATTTTCTTGTATAAGCCGCAGCTTCTATCAGAAATAAAATTAAGGTGAGGATTACAGGATATTTCTCTTTCATTGCAGGTCTACATTCCCAAACAGGACATAGCAATTGATGAGTCGATGTGCAAGCATAAAGGGTATTCGATCCATCGACAGTACATGCCAGCCAAACCAACCCGTTATGGATTTAAGGTTTGGGTGGCCGCAGAGTCATTAACTGGTAAGCCTTTCTGCACTGTATTTTCCTACATGGAAGCAAATAAATAAGCAAATGTCAACGATCAGTGAATAATTTAGGATCGTGCTTCTGCCCGTATTCAACTCGGCCTATAAGGCCTCGTTGAAAACGGACACCTCACTAGTACTAATCTATAGTTCGTCGATATTAGCCATATAATGAATGAAAATATTCAGGGATTTTGACTGAATTTTTTGCAATGGGCCATATTTCTCATATTATAGATCTCAAAATGGAAAATATGTCCAGCCAAATAAAGTAATAGCAGTACTATTTTTCTCTCTCCCAGGATACGTTATGCAGGCATTTCCCTTCTTCAGTAAGAGGTCGGAGCCAGCTCAGAAGAAGAGCCTTTCTTTGTACCAAAGTGTGGTGTTCCCCCTTCTCAAGTCTGGCCGTCTTTTAGGAAAGGGCCACAGACTGTTTTGTAATAACTACTATACTACTGTACATATGTTCACTGACTTAGCTTCCCGTTTTGCCACCTACTGCTGTGGGACTCTGCAAATGAACAAGAGGAACCTGCTTAAAGAGCTGATGAAAAAAGACCTTCCTCACCTCAAGGAGAAGGGAAGTGCCAGATTCTCTGTGCCTAAACCACTCACCCTCATCATTTGGCAGGACACAAAGCTTATCCATCTGCTGTCCACCATTCACTCAGCAGAGATGTCTACATGTTCCAGACTCGTGAAGGAAACACAATCAGGGCAGATGAAACGCGCTGAGATACCTTGTCCCCTGGCTGTAAAGGATTACTCCAAATGTATGGGTGCTGTGGATCTGGCAGACCAGCTGTATTCTTACTACAGCTTTAAGCGGAAGTCTGCAAAATGGACAAAGAAGTTCTTCTTCTACCTGCTGGAACTTATGAAGCTGAATGCATATGTCATGCGAAACTCCCTGATTGCAAAGATGGACAACCTGTATCATTTCTCGTTGGTTATGGTTCAACAGCTCATCTGCCAGGCCCAGAAGGAGGAGACCATCCCCCCTGCCATGCCTCGTGTCCTCCCGCTGCTCCCTGCCAAGAAAGTGCACCCTTCAAGGATGACCAACAGATGCTTCCCGGTACGGATGGAGAAGTCCCTTTGTGTGGTATGCAAGGCAAGAAACAAAGCTGGGACCCTACCATCTACCCACAGCACCAACTTTGGTTGTGCCGACTGTGAGAAGCCTCACTTGGTCCACCTCTGCCCTGACCCTTGCTTCAGGTACTATCACACAAAGGAGCACTACCATCATCTCACAGGACCCGGCCCTTCCAGGCCACGTAAGAGGGCCAGACAAGAGGAAGCTGAGGAGCTTAGGGTGGAGGTCCCCATGGTGATTGAAGAGGAGTAGATGGCATAGTGTGTCCAGTGTTTTATCTGGCTTAGGCCTAAAGTAAAGAAGTCATGTTCAGGCTTTACCTTTTTAGAAATAATAAGAAGCAAACGAAGTATTATCATTGGTATCACTTTATCCTGCTTAAACTGATTAGAATAACTCTGGCATAACATTGTACCTGTGAAAAATCACTGACATATCAACATAAATTAGATACACCATTTCATCTGAACACAATGACAGTGATTATGTTTTGTACATTTGTGAAAAAGCTTGACACTCTTGAAGCAAAGGTGTATATACACACTAATGGAACTTGTACATATACTGTGAATATGGAATACATGTAAAATAATCAAATCAATATTTATAAGTCTTCCCTAAAAGAACGCAGAAACCTAAGGAATCTGCCAAAGTGTTCGGCTTAGAATGTCAACGACTGTTGCACAAAGCCAGACCTCAATGAAGATTAGATGATGAATGCTTCCTAGATGAAATGTTTAAACAATTCATCGAAGGATTGCGGAATCAGGAACACAGGACAGTGGCCTGTGAAGCTTGGAAGAATGATGCCTCTTTGACAGATTTGTTCCAGTCCTTAGATCATTATGATCGTAAGGCCCGTATCTTTGCCGGGAAGGTACCTCAACGGATGTCAGCAATGATAATCCCGGATGGGATACCCGAAATCGATTTATCCGAATCAGGGGAACCTGACGAAGATGAAAACTTTGGGGCCGTTGGCCAAGGGAATCCCGGTACAACCGGAACTGGGGAAAGAAACCGGGTTATGTCAAGGAGAAAGTGACTACCTCCAAACCTCCTGTGACTCAACCCGATACCAAACCTACTACCGGTCCGTCTTTATCAGAGGACCTGGTTAACAATTTGGTAAAAAAGATCACTGAAAATCTTAGAAGGCCTAAGCCTGATAGGAGTGTAGTGACGTGCTTCCGATGTCAGGAAACTGGACATTATGCTGCTGAGTGTGAGGCAGATAAGCCAGTTTATAGAAACACTAGTTACCGGAACAATCCGAGTAAGGAGGACTCGGTGAAGAAGGAAAACTGAGTGGGGGTGTCCATGAAGGCAACCGGATTGCCCCCCGAATGAGCGATTGCCATGACTGCCAGCCTATCGCCGCTCGCGGTACTGGTGAGAATCCTCTAGTGATTTCGCCCAGCAGTGAAGTTAAGGGACCTGATCAGTTCCTTACTCATGAGGCTAGGGAGACTGATAGTACACCAGGTGTCAAGAACCGGCAGAAGAACACAGAGGGGAAACCCGATATCAGTCCAGAGGGAGTGGCCAATGAGTTGGCCAGGGTGGGGTGTGCCCAGCTTCCCCCGGGTCATCCTTGTCTCGAATTCTTGAAGGGATGTGGATTAGACCTTGGCACTAAGACGGAACTTGCTAAGTACGCAAGTAGTCCTACCTACTTGAAAGGTAGGAGGTGGTATGCAGTTGTATCTGTGAGTGGTAGATCTGCTGAGTTTCTTGTCGATACGGGTGCTAGCCACTCCTGTGTTGCTAAGAGATTCTACAATCTTTTGCCTACGAAACATGAAACTTTCACAACGGAAGGAAATGCTCATACGGCCGACGGTAGCATGATACAAACGTTCGGTAGAACACGCATGAGGTTCAGTCTACAGGAGGATAAGGACTTCATCCTTACTCCTTCTGTGGCGAACATCGCTGATGATGGTATACTTGGTCTGGATTTTGCTGCATTATATGGAGCAAGGTTAGATTCCCAGAGGGGAATATTGGAAGTGAGAGACCCGTATCATCTCGAAGTATAATGCATACTTAGGCAAGTGAGCAGTGTAGCCAGTGTAGCCCAGACTGTTAAAATACCACCAGGCACAGCCTGTGATGTCTTATGTTGAGCGGACAGACAGTTTTCAGGAAAAACTGGAGTTATAGAGCCAGACATGGCAATGTTGTCAAGTATCGGATTGGAATCCGCCGACGTTCTAGTAGCTAACGCTGCTTGGACAGTGGTTCCTATATCCAATACCGGTAATAAGACTGTCTATGTACAGAAGGATACGATCCTGGGGTCGGTTGTCCTCTCTGAACTGGTAAAAGACTGTGAACATGTTTTGGTACCCAGAGTCCCTTCCTCATCCGAAAGGAGTCTGGAACTAGATACTCTAGTAGCTGAAAGCCATGTCGAAAATGATGAACAGCGTGAAGCTCTAACTGACTTGCTATACAAGTACCGTAAAGCTTTTGCAGCACCAAGTGAACAATTGGGGCGTACCGATAAGGTACTGCATACGATTAACACTGGTGAGAATGAACCTTTTAAGATTCCTTATAGAAGACTCCCACTAGTCAAAAAGAGGGTAGCTGAGGATGAGAGAGCTAAAATGCTTGAACAGGATGTAATAATTCCATCAACCAGTCCTTGGTCTAGCCCTGTGTGCATGGTGACTAAGAAAGATGGTACCATCCGTTTTTGCATAGATTACCGGAAATTGAATGGTATGACCAAGAAGAATTCATATCCCTTACCACGGATTGATGAGACTATAGACTCCCTTGGAGGTAAGCAATGGTATTGCTCTGTAGACTTACAATCCGGGTACTGGCAAGTGGGTATGTAACCGAAAGACATGGAGAAGAAGGCCTTTTCCAGTCATATTGGGTTATTCCAATATAATGTGATGCCGTTCGGATTGTGCAATGCACCGGCGACATTTGAAGCCATGATGGAAACTTTATTAAGTGACCTATTATGGAAGAAATGTCTTGTCTATCTAGATGATGTGATAGTCTTTGGGAAGACATACGAGGAATGCTTGGAAAATTTAGGTATGGTTCTGGAAAGGATCATAACTTAATGGTTTGAAGCTGAAGCCCAAGAAATGCGATCTTTTTAAAAGATCTATTAATTACTTGGGACGAATAATCTCGAATGAAGGGATTAAAGCCGATCCGGAGAAACTGGATGCCGTGTCAAATTGGCAGGCACCCAGGAATGCGAAAGAAGTTAGATCCTTTCTTGGATTCTGTTTCTATTACCGGGACTTTATCCCAGGATATTCAAGGGTCGCCTTTCCAATCCAGAGTTTGTCCCACTGGACACCTGGAGTGAGAAAGGAACGATTTCCTTGGGGATCCGAGCAAGACGAGGCCTTTATGAAAATAAAGGATTTGTTTGCGAGTACACCTGTGTTGAAGTACCCTACGGAGAATGATCATTTCATTCTAGATACTGATGCTAGTAACGAAAGCATAGGAGCCGCCCTTTCTCAGGTCCAGGATGGGGTTGAAGTTCCTATAGCCTTCGCTAGTAACACGTTGAGTAAATCTCAAAGAAACTATTGTACCACTAAACATGAGTTGTTGGCTGTGGTGGTCTATACGAAGAAGTTCAAGCACTTTTTGTGGGGAAGTGATTTCACTCTATGGACTGATCACTCTTCTCTCAGATGGTTATTGAACTTCAAGGATGCAGAGGGGATGATAGGTCGCTGGTTAGCGCACCTATCCGAATTCGGTCTAAATCACAGCCAGATTGAACACCGAGCCGGGGCAAAACATTTGAATGCAGATGCTTTGTCTAGAATTCCAGTGAGGAAATGTGCAAATGCTGAGTGCACTGATTGTGGAGCACACAATGCTGTGTTGGCAGGGGTTCGAGTTCCTTTCGAAACCCAACCGGAACATGTTTTGAACTGGTCCTTGGAGACCATCCAACAGTCCAGGAATCTGATGCAGTCACATCACGTTTAATTAAGTTCCTTAACAAGGGAATCTGCCCTCCAAGACCCAACGTGTCATTGGAGAACAGAGAGATGAGACGATTCCTAGCTCAATGGGCCGAGCTGGAAGTCCGGGATGGTATTCTATTTCGATGGAAAAACTATTCTAATAGGAAGAAAACCTTGCAAGTTGTCATACCTAGTGCTATGCGACGAGATATTATGTATTTCTGTCACAGACATAGAACTAGTGGACAATTTGGAAAGAAACAGTCTCTAGATAGTCTAACCAGACGATACTATTGGCCTGGCATGAGTACAGATCTCACCCGATGGGTAGAGACCTGTCCCGAATGCTGTAAGAACAAACCAGGACCAGGGTTAGGCAAACTGCCATTATCCCAGAGACTGTTTGGTGTAAGGTTTGCTAGAATAGCTGTTGACATTATTAGTGGGATTCCCCCCACTCCTAGTTGCAACACGTGTATGATGGTCGTGTCAGATTATTATACCAAGTACACCCGAGTGTTTCCTTTACCGGATCATAAGGCTGTTACTTGTGCTATGGCCTTTGTAAAAGGGTGGGTGTTGCACCTAGGTGTCCCACTCATGTTACAGAGTGACCAGGGCAGAGAATTTGAGTCTAGTCTGTGGCAGGAGATGTGTAATTGTCTGGCAATTTGCAAGACAAGAACTAATCCCTACAGGCCACAGAGTGATGGACAAGTAGAGAGATTCAATAGGACTCTGATCCAAGTATTGAAGTCTCTAGTAAATGAGCAAATGGACGATTGGGATGAACAATGTGAATTCGTGGTACATGCTTATGACCAATAGTCATGGATCATCGTCAAATGGCTGGTCAGAGGGGTCCAAAAAAAATTTTGCAGTACGGTAAAATCCTTTTGTGTACATAATGTATATATGTTGGGCTACAATGCCCATATATGAGGGAAGGTTAAATATATTTCATAGGATGCCCACAGTACAATGCCTTATTACATGGTCGTAGATGTGTCCATGCACTATATATATTCAATGCCATAGCTCAGAGTTGCAATCAGGCAGAATATCCTCACTAACATGCAAAGTTCCTCTCATATCAAGGAACAACTAACATATAATGGTTTTACTTAAAAACAAAATCAGCTTGCTGTATGACTACATGTATGGTCGTAGACGTGTCCCTGGTCGTAGATGTGTCCTTGTTTTTGTATTCAGTGTCATAGCTCAGAGTTGCTTTAAGACAGAATAATCTCATTAACACTCAATGTTGCTTTCATATCAAGGTATAATTCACACATAACAAGGACAGTCAAGTATCAAGCATCTTGCAACATAACTGTAGACATGTCCATGGTCGTAGACGTGTCCTCGGTCGTAGATGTGTCCTCGTCAGTACTTTTGTTATGATATCTCTGGTTCTATGTGGAATCTATTAACCAAACTTACAGGACTTTTTGCTGTCATATGAAGGTATAAGGCCCACATAATAAGGATAGTTAAATATAAGATACTTAGCTGCTATGAGTACATGAATGGTCGTAGACGTGTCCTTGTGTAATCTACCCCAAAATCATATCATAGCCTCTGGGACATACAATTTAACAGGCAGGTTCAATTTTTTTTGTGGGCTTCTTAGGTACATGTAATGTCTCTACCTGGTAAATTTTATTAGTCCATCCACAGTATCTTTCATGGTTCATGACAACCCTAAAAAGGTTGTAGACGTGTCCTCAAGACGATTACACCAACGGATTTATGCACCCAGTGATCACAAAAGATAATGCCTGGACCCACAACTGTTACAAAAAGATTCTCTACCCTAGGGGGGATATCCCAAATGAAATAAATAAGGTTTTGGCCCATTATTTTCTTTTTGGTAGCAAGGGGAAAAAATTAGTTCCTCGATTTTACCCAAAAAATTACCCTTTTTGGCCCTTTGCACCCCTGTAGCTCACTTATTATGCATAGGAGATAGGCAAAACCATGGTTCCCCTTCAAGCTCTGAGCATTAAGAACCATAATGCATAAATAACACAACTATATCTCTTATTTTGAACAATTCATTGAGTGGGAGGCAAAGACAACCCATTTGACAATGATCTGTGACTATCAGTCTTATAATGGCACGGTACACTCGAGCACAAACTGTTCTCCTTATCTTCTCGTTTTTGGAGAGGATTTGATTATGCCAGCAGATCTGGTGTTTGGCGTAATAAGAATGAATCCGGAAACCCCTTGCCAGGTGATGTTTGTAGAATCTCTACGAGATAATTTCAAACAAGCCTATGAGAGGGTTAGAGATGAGTTGCAGAAAACTGTGCGTTGGCAGAAAGTTGGCTATGACACAGGTCTAAAAGCTAGATTTTTTAATCTAGGGGATAGAGTATTGCGTCTACACCAACCTCTAGCCAACCTGAAATTGGCCAGCAGTTGGGATGGACCTTTCACTATAACTCAGGTTATTAGTGATTGCACAGTGATTATTAAATCACAGCTTGGTAAATGTTACAAGTCAAATGTAGCGAGACTACGCCCATGGAGGGGGAGGGATACCTCCACCGTAATGTACGGCGATGGTCTATTCGAAGTAATGGAACAAAGTCGTGTTAAGCAACTCGAAGTGGTACCGACCCGAAAGCGAGGACCCGGGCGGCCACGGAAGACTGGAGACCCGAAGAGGGTGGTGCCCCCTGTCGTAACATCCGGAAAACAGGGGAAGATACAAAAAGTCTCGGCAGGCGCAGGTAAAAATAAGAGGAAAGGTCCTTCTAAGGCTAAGAAGACCTTGGAAAAGGCTCTTATGGATACCAGGTCAATAAAGGAGGCCTCAAAACCTCTTAGATGCAGTCCAAGGTTGCTAAAGACTGCCGTAACCTAGCCTGTTAACACTTTGTGTGTTGTCCTGTACTGTGTACCGTTATGTTGTAACCTTGTTCAATGTATATTTGAGCCGGTCATGAGTTTCTGGAAAGGGTCCTATGACAATATACCCATGGTTTTGGACGGATAATCCGGTGGATATGCCTATGCTATCCATAAACTCCATAATACCTAGCGAGTTGTCATGGTTGAGACCTAAGTAAGGACGGACGACAGATCTGGTATTGTATTGTTTTTATGTAAGGGCGCGTGACCTAATTAAGGGCACGTGGGAAAGTTGTTGACCCATTTTCGAATGGTCACGCCATATTGTCTTATTCCTGCGAAGAAAGAATACGTGGCCAAGGGTGGTCTTACTCTTTTTGGAGTTTGATAGCCTAAGACAGCCGTGTTTGGAGGTGTGCCCTCGTTAAAAGGCACCCGCCTTTCACTGGGTAAGCAGTCTTAACTGCTTATCCGGTGGATTGGGATATTTAAATCCCCGAACAGCCACTTCTGTCGATGGCAGAAGAGGCCGTCCGCCTTGGCGGTGGTGCCGTGCCAGCACCCCGCCGGAGTATGGAAGTGGTTCATCCCAGAGTCCCACTTATATATACGGTCGAAAATCATAGAAGGTTTGCATATGACGAATTTAGAGGTATTCCAGCCGCTACTATTCGAATTTTAGTTTCCCCCTCTATTTTTTTGGCTCAAAGTGTCAGGCTGGATGAGATCTTTGTGTTACATATGGGTTTTGATGGTCCCATATGAATATTTTGGGCTCCAGGGGGGTAAAATGGGCCCAAAATTGTCTGGGCGAAATTGTGTCTGGGCGAATGACATTTAGGGGCCTAAGTTACAAGCCATGTTGGGGGCTTCATTTCCTACAGAAACAATCATCATACCTCCATGAAAATCTCAGGTCCAGACTATTTTGACCTGTAGATTAAGAAAATCACATTACCATTTATGTCAGATGTGTCCTTGCTATCATAAAAGAAGCATACTTATAAGAATTATTTTTCATGATTCTGGGCACATGTCTGGGCGAATGACATGTGAGGCCCCATATGCACACTTTCTATGATTTGTGACCATACGACGATCAGCAGTACGATGCTGATTGTGATCAGATGGATCAACAGATGAATGTTGATCAGTACTTCTCTGGAGTAGACGATAGCGACGTAGAATCGTTCTATGACGCATCCGATAACTCCAGACAAGTGAGTCCAGAACGCCGAGGTGTTCGGCAAGGAATTAATGTAGGTGAGCCTTATGTAGCCCCTCCATTCGAAGGCTTGAGTGGAGAGTCGGCAGGAGTTCAGTCTCACAACAGAGCTCTAATGCCACCTCCCCCTCAACTGCCGCCTCATCTGGGTGGGAGTACCTCATCCGGTGCTTTGGGACCTGCTTCTCCGGTTGACAGGCCAATGTACCTGGAGCTGCCCCTACCAGACAGTCCCGAATGGCACAATGTAGCCGGTCCCTATGACGGACGGATGTTAGCTATTTCCGAGGAAATGCTGATACCCACCTGTTATGGGACGCCCAGAGAGGTTGACGAGGGTGTTGTCTATGCAATCTGGAAATGTGCTCATCCGCAATGGGCTAATACCTTTCCGGAAGCCTGGTTGATGGATTACCATCAGATGGCCAAAGGACTGGTAGTCCATTTATGGTTTCGTAAAGCCGTCTGGGATGCAGAAATGGCTTTCCGGAGGAATACCTTCTTTAGGCCTTCCTATGTGTCTGACAAGACGGGTTACACCGGTGTAAAGGCAGATGAGGTCTCTAGGTACATAGATAGAGACCAGATCCTAATATTAGGAACAGCGGAGGAGTATGAAGCAGCAGGTAACACTGTTGTGGATTACTGTCCAGGGGTCCCCATTACGTCTCAATCTATTGAGGCAGAGGAGGCCCGGATTGGTGTGTCTCCACTAGACAGACTAGGGGTAATACAAGACCTCGTAGTATGTCTATTGGAGAGGCAGTATGCACTGGCGCACCCGGAGCTTGTCCCCAGGCCAGCGCCCGTGCAGGTAACGGCCAAAATGGCTGATCGGATGGACCGTCTCATGTCTCCTGCTGAAACTCCTACTTTGGGAGATACAGCAGAAGTACCTGAGGAGGCTCCACCTGGTGCAGATGGTTCCCCTAAAACTGCTCAGTCTACCCCTATGAAGACTGAACAGAAGAAAGGGAAAACCGCTAGTGGAAAGGGTAAAGGAACCCCCACTAAAGGTAAGGGTAAAGGGAGGCGGTCAGGAACCGAACCCTCTACCAGCACGAGTGTGGCCGACAGTACCCGAACCCGTCGGGTGTCCCCACACTCGGCCAATAAGAAGGGAGCTAAGGCTTCGGATGTCTCCGGCAACGAGACGGACGCATCCGAGCCCGGCACTTCTACTAAAGGCAGATCCCGCAGACGGAATAAGAAGAAGGTTGACCAACGTAAACCTGAACCTATCGAGGTAGACATTCAAGCTGAAACTCCAGAAGCTGAACAGGCTGTCTCAACCGTAAAAGTTGAGCTCGGTGTGCCAATCGTCAAGCTACACGACGTGATGGCCGATTTGAGTGGAGACGCTCAAGATGCCGCAGCCCAGGTTTTCGCGGGTCAACAACCCTTTGTGCAACCTGTGGATGTACCATCCGACCCAGAGGGAGAGGAGCCGGTTGACCCAGTTGTGGATGTCACTCCGACTGACGAGCAAGAGGCTGCTATCTGGGAAAATGCCAATAGCAACTTTGCCGACTTTATTCCTCTACACAGGGGACACCTGAAGGGAAGTAAATCCGTATGGAGACTACCCCCTCGGATCACCTGTGAGAGGCGTGAAGACATGGAGGAGTGGCTTCGCAAGAAGCTCTCTGATAGAAAACCGGCCAATATGTACTGGATTTATTGGGAATTCGTTAAGAATTCACCCAATGGTCTGTACAATTATGACCAGAAGGGCAAACTAAAGTTTGCTCTGGATGAGTACTACGGGGAGGATCATAAGGATTGTCCCTTTCAACGATGTACTCAAAGTGAAGGTGAGGTTGAATTCTTCATCGAGAAAGACGAGTTCCTTTGTCATCTCGTGGAGGTTCATATGCACCAGAGGCCGGAATATGTCTGCGACCGGGAGGTTGGCAAGAAATGTGCTAAATGCACAGGACGTGTCACTCCCCGACGCGGAGACATGGTCCGGCACTATGTTACTTCGCATGGAGAAGGCCTGGAGGCAGCCATAGACAGAGTGATGAAAATTCACTCTGAACTCTATGGCAACCTTAAGGGCCTCAATGCCGAGAAGCTTCTCTCACACCGAGTACGAAGCAGTTTGCGCCAACGGTTCCTGGTACTAATCAGAAGCTGAAGGCTCGGTTTGCCCAGACTCCCGGGTCTGGCAAATTAGAGTACGCCCAAGAGGAGTATGATTTGTTAAACAAATGGAGAAGCAATAAGTCCCGCCGCCGGGGTGGGGCTTATGTAACTCCATCCGGAGAACAAGTCCGAAGCCGCAGGGACTACCGTCAGGGACCCTCTGTGGCAGATAGAAAGAGACAGGCGTCCAAATCTCCAAGCCGAGCCATCTCCTACTGGAACTCCTTCGAATTATGAACGAGCACCAGCCCCACAAGGTGGTGCACAGAACCCGACATTCTTTGGTGTCAGTGGACCAGGTGGTCAATCCTCCCGGAAGCACGTGCCTTTGAATGTCAGAGACCCGAAGCAGTACCCTGCTATGGGCCCACCCGGACCAGAGATGCAAATCTTTGATCAGTACGGGAGGGTCAAGCAGGAACTGCCGACAGGAGGAGGTCAAGCTCCACGACCAACAATGAGTGCTGTGGTGAGACAACGTCCACCCGCGCCATTGTTGACTGTCACAGACCTTAGAAGGAAATTGTCGCGGTTGCCCCTGGCCCAGGGACTACCAAACCAAGGCCCTCCTACGACCACTGCTAGTGTGGCTACTACTGCGGTTGCTTCTTCGCATATGCATGTAGCTGTCACTGCGAGTGGGTCTGGTGCACAGCCGAAGCCTCAGGGTCAGGTACCCCCACCTGGTGCTGTGGTTCATCGGCCTAAGGTGATCCAGACAGTGGAGACCTTCTTCAAGAAGGAAGACAAATTGTCTTGCACTATTCAAAGCAAGCAATTTGAGACGTTACAGCACCACCTGGAAAACCTCCATTTGGATATGTACCGTCGGACCGTGTCGAGCACTCTCCAGTGCATAGATGCGATCCAGAAGTCAGAGATCAACCGAATCTCTACTCAGATAAAGGCGGATGTTGCCAAAGAGAAGCAGGAAGCTGCTAATCTGCGGCAAGAAGCCTTATCCGAGAAGGAAACAGCTTCTCAGATGCTCGACCTAGAATGGGCAACGAACATGAAGAACCAACAAAAGTTCTTCAAGGTCTTTGGAGTTATCATGGATAACTGGGACGGCACACCTGGACATGCTTTGAGTTTGTTCAAAGCACGCCAGAGGGTGAAACTAACACCAGCTGTCCCCGCATTGGCTGCACCTACGAATGGAGCTGGCGTGGACTCTCTTGTTCAGCCACAGGCTCAACAACCGGGTCCAAACCAGCCACCCGAGGAGAACATGGAACAGTGAAAACTGTTGCATGAAGGTCGGACATAATTGTGTGTCCCGAGGTGTTATTACCTATGTATTGTTGGATGAGAAATTATTTTTTATCCAACCCGCATCGATTCGGGTACAAAACCATACCCTAATCCGGAAACTGAAAGCAGAAAACAAAACAAGTCACTTTGGAGAAGGAGTACAAATGCTGCCAACATTATAATTGTTCTGTGCTATTACATAAAGACTGTGCCTATTATTGAACTATGGACCTTTAATACCGGAATACGTTAATATGGACTCTAAACTACAACCGGATTTACTACTACTACTTGTCAGCTAGCACTACAGGCATCCGGGTTTAGCTACGCCCATAAAGTCCATCAATAGTCTACAACTGGATCCACTACTAATTCCAGTTAGCTAGCACTACAGGCAACAGGGTTTAGCTACGCCCATCAACATATTCATCTATAGCACTTCAGGCATCAGGGTTCAGCTCGCCCAAAATCTACAAATTCCTGGATTAAACATAGCACTTCAGGCATCAGGGTTCAGCCCGCCCATACCAAGACATCAGCAGCATCCGACTCCACGTATATTCTCCAACCACATAAACATGTAACTTTGTTGATAATATTATATTGCATATAACATTGTATTTATGACTCTAATGTCTTTTATAAAGGTATATTATTATATAAAGGTACTTACCTATAAATATACTGGATCTGTGTATCCTAAAAGTTATAATATAAATCTGTGATATTTATATTTATCATTTGTGGTTGTTATAGCTACTGGTGGAAATGAAATGAACGATACTCGATGCTATTACTGTATAATTTTTCAGAAAT
This sequence comes from Acholoe squamosa, assembly GCA_949317995.1. Lineage (NCBI taxonomy): Eukaryota > Metazoa > Annelida > Polychaeta > Phyllodocida > Polynoidae > Acholoe > Acholoe squamosa. Next base: position 56,373,430 of record OX439046.1, read on the forward strand.
AGGATAGTCTCATACTATAGCCTATTTCACATCGAGCAAGTGTAATTAATACCCCTTTTTAGTATTGTAAACAATCACTTACTAGGTTATTAATACACTGCGGTTTAATTACCCAAAAGTTATTGTCTAAGGGGAGCAGTGTAGGGGTATGGTATTTACACTTTATGTTCATGTACCCGTGGGACTCAGACCTAGGTCTTCGGGTGTAGTAGGGGAATCCGGATGACAGGTGGCAGCACCTGCCTCTGGGTTCGTATCCATTACACCAGGGGGCCTACCACTCGTCCGCCACACGTCACGTGGCCGGTCTGAGTTTCGCGGGCTTTTCCCCTATATAAGGCTGGTTCTACCCCCATGTTCTTCAGTAGTGGTTCTACCCACTGCTCAACCAGGTCGGTACCCGAAAGGGTAACCGAATGCCCTAGTAGCATGTAGTCCTCTGAGGCTGTGATCGTATGTAACATAAGCTATGAAATAAAAGCTTGGTTGCCTACCCGGAAACTTTCTCTCTCTTCGTTATGATTTAATCTAACTTAACGAGACGAACCACTACACATGTATGCCCTTTCATGAAAAAAAAACCCAGCTTATTACCTCATAAAACAAATAAGTCAACTGCATACATTTTGGCACTTAGGGGGAGGGGGAATTTTAACTTTTTTTTCTATAGGAATACACATGCTTCTGAGGGAGGGTGTGGTGGGATAGAATATTCAGGCACCTCCCGAGGGTGGGAGAAAAAATGTTCCCCCAAACCTACAACCAAGTTCCTGAACCAACTGTCACAAAAAAAAAGAGGACTACCATCACATTCATACAGAAGGGAACACTGCATGGTCAGAAACCTTGAATATCAGCAAACTGCTGCTACATGTGGCTTCCCCTTAATACAAGGAAGAGATTGAAAAAAAATAATTAAAAATCAGGAGGGAAAGAAAGGTGTACATATAAGTGAAGAGGGTAGAACCTAACCGGGTGACAACACGACTGGGGAAGGGGGAACGCTGTGCTAAAAACCACTAAGACAACTTCCTGAGGCAAAAATAACCCTTACACTACATTGACGAGAGACCCTCCTACCTCTATCCTCCCTGTGAGTCTGTTTTTGAGCGAGTTAGGACATTTAAGGTAGAGGAAATTTGGCTTAGTCTAGCAAAAAAAGATGAAAAACAACCTCACTTACCACCCACAGTTGACCGAAGTGCCGGAAAGAGGCTAGGTGACCGGCGTGTGTGGAGGCATGTGTGGAGGTAGTTCCAAAAAAGAACTGTAGGTTTCCCATGCTCTCTGCCCGAGCACAAACCTAGTTTGAAATGGTGTGGCGGCAGAAAGGGGGGCCAGGGGCAAGGGAGGGAGGCAGAAAATTAAGCACGTTAGTTAGAAGGAAGGGGAAACAAGAGGACTTACCATGGAACAGAGTTAAATACTGCAAGGGAAGACGCCCTGGGAAGGAGAAGGAGGGGATTTAAACCCGGTCAGAAATATCTTTTCGAGAGGAGGTAGTCTAGGAAATTTTTTTTCTTCTCAGTCTCTTCCTCAGTCTGAAAAAAAAATGACAGGGAACAGAAGAAAATATATGGGTCCGTATTTTCTGAGTGAAAACCAGTGAAAAGGGGAAAAGGAGACGCCAGGAAAGAATCATGGAGACGGCCGGTCAGAAACCTCAACACAAAAATTTAGGAGAAAAAAAAGGGGGGGGGGAAATAAAGTAAAAGGACAAGGGGAGGAGTAAGAAGAGAAAGAGACACAAGGAGAAATGCTATTTCCCCTTTGCTGAAGGAAAAACCCATGAAAGATGCTTGGGTTTACTTCTAGTAGGGTCAGGAGAGGAGAGAACTGTTTCAGAAGAAATAGGGAAAAAAAGAGGAAGCTCTGTGCTGCAAGGTGAACACCGACCACCCTTACCAGAAAGTTCCCCTGGATCATAAGGAACATGGAGAAGGTGAAAAGATATTACCTTTCTATGACCAAATTTAAACTGGAGGCTGAAATAACATTCTGTTAAGGTCGGTCAGAAACGTCGATCAGAAACGTCAATCAGAAACCTCGATCAGAAACCTCGATTAGAAACCTCTGTCAGAAACCTTGGTCAGAAACCTCGGTCAGAAACCTCAGTCAGAAACCTCCCTGATGGAATTGCATCACACTTGTGAGAATGAGCCTGCTGCAATTAGTTGATATAGGACCTAAGCCCATGGATTTAGCCATGCCAGGCAGATAAATTAAAAGAATGCCTGCTGCTAAGCAAATAAAGACCATAGCGTGAGGGGAATGCCAGAAATGAATTTCCCAGACTTGAGTTTGTGGGAGTAGAAGGATGGCAGCAGAAGCTGCCTCAGAAGTGATTTAATGCAGGGTCATTACTAATGGCTACAACCTGCTTGTCAATGTTTATACAAATCTAAGGATTTAGGAAAATGATGTCGTACTAATGAAATCATGTCCATATAATATGAAACTTGCACTTTTTGAAACCCAATTGACGTGATAAGAGATGTGGCAGGACAGTGATGTTTCCTTGACGTGTGTATATTGGATTATATAGGCTTGGCAGTCCAATTGATGCACAGCTCCTCTAATAGGTCTGCTGTGCAATTATTTTGGTAGCCATGAATATATGATTTAATAATGCAGGGCGATGGTATCTTTTTATGACTGTTATTATCATGTTCATATATTGTGTTAACATAAAACTAGAGAGAAAAAGCAAAAGACCATACAGTGTATAAGCAAAGAGTGTGGGTCATGGAAACACCCCTCTAGCAACCAGATGTAATGAAGGAAACGTGACAGTCTTATGACATCAACAAGTGATCACTAAGTTTTTAACATCAAGATATGCACGGTTAAACATTGTGTAAAGTGCTGTGTCCCTATGTTCTAATTATAACTTGGCATCCCGGTGGAGAAGATCTAAAGGTATTCTGTGTATTAAAAAAAAACCCTGAAGGTGCATTTTCTCTAACAGCATAAACTAAGAATGCGCTTGGTTTCTTGAATAGATGCCGGGCAGCTGTGTTATAAGCAGGCTGGTGTGCAATTGATTCTGTATTAAAAGCTAGGCCCGTCTCATGATTGAGATTATGGGCGTTATATAAATGTAGCATTACCACACCCCCACTCATGTGCATTGGAGCATATCCAGCGTACTATTGGTACTCCCACATCGGCCACTTTTTGCACCACCCTTACAGATATTCACCTGGGGTTTCTATATGATGTCGTAGGTTATAATAATTATTTTTGCCAATGAGATAAGGTCTCTGGCATTTTAGTATACTTGCTTTTGAGGAGAATTTAACCAAAACTGAGTTTAAAATACAGTAAAATCATCACCCAAAATTGTGTTTCATATGCAAGAAGTGTAGAGTTCTATGGTGCACAACAATGGAGCTTACTTCCTGTGGGAAGAAGAAATGCTGAAACAAAAGAATGATTTAAAGAAGAAAGTCTACAATATCTTAAACTGCTACTGCCCTATGGATAAAGGTTACCGCATAATACTTATCTTTATATTACCAGGCTTGGGAAAAGGTAACATGATGCCAACAGTGGACTGGAGAAAAACATTGGCCATATTTCCACTGATAACACTGTATGTGGAGGAGCCTGAGCCACTGTTGGACAACTTTCCAAAGGTGGACACTGGGGGCTTGGACCACTGTGGGACAACTCTCCACTGTTGGGCACTGGCCCTAAGTGAATTTTCTTATCTCCTTGTTGCCATAGGAATGGCTGATAAGCGATAATTGTAGGTGTTGCAGGATCCTCCGACAGTGGGAGTAATGCAATCATTGTGTCATTTTGCATATATATTTTTCTATATCTAGGCAGGACCAAAAGGAGCAGCCCAGACACTAACTCCTGAAGTGGGGATAAGGTCCATGCCTTCTTATTTGCTGTTTTTTTCCTATTTTTTATTTGTAGTGGCCTATTAAACATCTGTGAGAGTTCAGTAATTTATCAGACCTACTAAAATGTGTAATTCTAAATATGTATATTGAAAGTAATATCAAAGTTATATTTTGTCGAGAAATAATTACTGATGGATCAATATAATGACTCAAACTTTCTGTACTGATTTATTGACAACAGAGGCAAAATAAAGTGAATTAAAAAAAAAAAGTGTCCATGTGGACAAAATTTTGCCTGTGGACAAAATGGTATGTGTGGACACTTTGTGTAAATATCCTGAGGATTACATGAATTTTGTAGACACTTTGTGACCATTCACTGTGGACAGAATGTGTTGTGTGAATATTTTGCAATCAAAACTTGTGGTCAAAATGTGTTTTGTGGGCAATTTGTAAATTATAGATACTTTGTTTAAGTTGAATGTGCACTTTTTTCTGGATACATTGTGGTAAAATCTTGTGGACTAAAAGTGTTGTTGTGATGAAAGTATGAGGACAGAATGTGTTCTGTGAACACTTCATGGTTATAGGTTGTTGACAAAGTGTATTTTATGGATACATTGTCATTGTTGGGAGTGGACAAATTGTATCTTATGGACACTCTGCAAAAATAGTCTGTGGACAGTTCACTTTTTTTGGACACCTTGCGCTGGGCCATTGTGGATGGATTGTGAAAAAATGTAATGTGGACAATATGTGTCACCTGGCTAAAGTAAAGCATAACAACCCCCCACCCTTTCTCTAACATTAGGTAGCATGGCGTATGGGAAAATTGTAATAAAAAAACTCCTTATAAACATGGAGTCTACTGCCAAGTCACTCTCACAGAAGAGTGCACCAGAACAGTGGAGTGATGGTGGCACACCTGAAGCTCCACACTACTTAAGCTTTTGTAGCAAGGGCCAATTCACTACCAACCATTGCATGCTCTGGTTGGCAGCCCTGTCAGTTGTATGCAGGAGTAGGTGCAGAGGGGCAGATATTCCATACTCCAGTGTGGTATACACCTCCAGCCCTGCCAAACTTAGAAACACATTCTGCTAGGTCACTGCTTACTTTAATGCCACATAGATAGAAGAGTACCTGACCTCACACTCCAGGCTTTCAACTCATCTCTACATCTGGCTACAACACATACAAAGTATGTTATACCAACTTCTATCATGGTTATTGAGTTTCAGAACAATTTTTGGTAGCCCAAACTGGATAGTATGGACCCCTCTATTAAGGGCATAACTGACGATTAGGGATTCACGAGTTGATTTTAGTGGCATTAACCAAAGGTTTGTCCCTGCCTCTTGGGGCAGGGAAGGACCTTTGGTTATTGTGGAAATAAAACTTACAAAAGGTAAATGAACATTAAATAGGAATACAATGGAACTCACATATGGAGTAGTAAACCTTCCACTTTTATTTGTCATTTTTTTCATTTTTGAGCAATTATATTTACACGTCATTGAATACTAGTCTACACTCCCTACATATCATAGTTAAATATAGGAAAGGAATATGATATAACCCCCCACATACGGAGCAGTACACATTTAACTTTTGTTTGTCATAATTTTATTTCATATTTTTCATTTTGTTTAATTATATTTACAAGTCGGTGAACACAACCTCACATACAATCTACCTTGGTGTCTTATCTACACATGAATCGTGATACATTGTGAGAGGTCTTTGTCTGGATCATGGTGAATCTACGATGGTGTCTGGTGTATATATATGTTGTTCCTCATTTATCTACTGTGTCCTCCAATGCTGCTTGTCCAAAAGGAGAGACGTATTTCCCCACTCCTCGGTTCATTCTGTGAAGCTCCAACTCGTTGTCCAGAGAGTTCAATTTCTTCAGGATTTCCATCAGCAAATTTTTGCTCAGTTGACTTAGATTCATACCTTCTGAGACCAATGGGCAGGTAGGAGAATGTCTGAAATGTTCCAGGGCGGTGTCATCACTTTCTAAACATGTGTGTATAGTGACTCCACATTAGTAACATTGAACAACGTCCTTACCTCCAATATAAAAAAAATCTGTCGGTGGTGAGTTTCTCTGAGCAAGGACTGTTTTTTTTGCGACTAATTTCTTTACATCGGTCAAACCAGAAGGTCCAAAAATTAACTAGGAGTACCCAAACAGGCCTAAAATACCAGCCACACATGTCTAGTAACAGATTAGATAGCAGTAGTATACCTCAGACAACTCTCAGGTTGACCACAACCAATGAAGCAATACCATGTCAAATGCCCTCCGCGGAGGCAGATACCGGTCAAGCGTGTTAGAAACAGTCACTCATAGATAGAGGCTCAATAGAGGTACTTAGACCTTTCATATCATAATGCTGCTTCATACACAACTACTTAAGCAATGGGACTACTGTTTAACATCAAGAAATGTACGTCCAGCTACTATGTATTCATTAGAAACTTAGCAACTGTTAGTACCTTACATACATTATAAATGTCAATTAATTATACCCCGTAGTTAAAGCCATATGTGCATGTATGAACCCCAGCATTAACCCTCAATACCTTACTAAGCCATTGGGAATAAATACCTGGTAGTTATAGCTATATTTTGTTTGTATGAACCCTAGTAACCTTTCATATATGATATCACAGCATCGTAAGGCAAAAAAAAACAGGGTCGAAGACATTTGACCTGTGCAACAGACTTCTCAACATTAGTAAACTCACAGTCCAAAAAAACAATTCTTCCATACATGCAAGGTTTAACAATGGCTCAATTTTCAACATATGTACAGGGAAAATACAGGTAGAAGAAGCATTATAGTTACCTTTTGCTCTCTTTACTCCCCCCAATATCCAGAGTAATCCCAGGGATTGTCACGTTTCAACAGGATGACCTGATATAGAATTAATTGTCAATATCGCTGACACCTATTGTTTACTAGATGAATATTTCAACCTTTAGACAAGTGAGCAATGTACTTTTTCATAATCATAGAGTCCAGTGGAAATGGGCTGAACACATGTATACAATCCATAAAAAACCTATATAACACCTATATTGCACATTCCTTGTCTTCCAAGTGTTGGCAGAATAAAAAAGTGTCTCTAATCTACACACTTCTCTCCATAATTCATCACCTAAAAGAAAAAAAAATTCAAATTTTAACAGCAACAATCCTTTTGGTTTGACAAGCAACATTAGTCTCGCTACTGAGCATAATCCAAAAGTACACATCTACAGCCAATATGCGACAAACCATTACAGAAAACATTCTCTTTACTACTTATCCTATAAGCAAAGATTTCAAAGTTAAACACAAACGAACACCAAAATATTTCATGCAGCCATTGCAGATATAAATTGTTTCTCAAACATCTTGTACGCAACATTATTTCTACTGCTCTGTTATCAGTGAAAATAAGTTTTAGAGGGCCAGAGTAATACTTTTGGTGCCAGGGGTACTGCAAAACCTTCCCCTTAAATTGTTATCCTGGGTGTGAACCATATCCATAAAGATGTTTTTATAATTTTCAATATACTTAACCATGTAAAGTGGTTGGGAACGGGACAAAGGTGATTGGGAGCAGGATATGATCAGGATATACATATGTAGATGAACTGACATGTAAGGCCCGATATGCACACTTTCTATGATTTGTGACCGAAAGTAATGTCTGGTATTTAACCCAGGGTAATTAACCTGTATAGAATGAGACTTGATCTACTGTGTATAACAGAAGGGGTAACTATATAGCTTCATCTACAGAAATATTATTTGATGCTGTGTTAATCAGAGCGAGTTATTATCTGTTACATTCTGTACTAGGTTGTAGTTAAGTACATGACGTGACTATGTTTACTGCACCTCTATATTGACCTGGCTATTCATTTTTCACTTTCAGTATCTCAACATTTATGTAATGATTATCTAGCCTTTACTCAGAAAAAGGAATTCATAAAAACAAACAAGCAAATTTTAAACACTTCACAACACAGACATCTTCCTCAGAATGTAGTTTCCCCCATGATAATTTAGTTTCCCCCATGGCACCTCTTCAGATATATGGAACCCCATTCTGTCAAGTTCCCAACCACCTTTATTTTGACCTCATAGATAGTCTTTAATATCCGAACCTTCTATAAATTTCTGTGGAAAATTATTTGGTCATGAAAATACTTCATGGCTGTAACATCATTTCCAGTTATCTCATTAGGCATTTAACCCCTAGGTGCCCAAGCGCGCTTTAAAGTGCGGTTTTGGGCTTAAATGGGGCTTAAATACATGTGTATTGAAGGAAACCAGCATCCAGATACTTCTATTGGTCCAATCTGCAAAGTTAGACCCTCTATAGAACCGCCATGACCTCCCAAACACAATACAACCATCCATTTTGTTCTCCATCATCCCAAACACAGGGAGTCAAAACTTGAAAATGAGCTGTCATAATGTTATTCATTAGACGTTCACCCTCTACTTGGCTAAGACCAGACATGAAATCAATATTATGCTAGATCGTATACATCTAATGTTCCAAACTCCCATTATATTCTAAAAGAAATGTTCTTATCCATAGAGATAATCCATGCATCGTTACTAGCACATTATTTCTCCTGAGTGGTAGTACACATATATGCAGAATCAGCTTTAAATGAGAAGATCAAAATAACACATGGGCCTATCAACTAAGTGATATAATTGTGAAATAATGTAAAATCTTCAAATAATTCCGGGCACCAAAAGGTTAAGACCCCAGCCTCCCTGAATTTGAATTTTCACTCCTTTTTTGCAAGAATTTATACTAAAATTTGAAATTTTGTACAAGGTAAACAAAAAGGGCCAGAGTAATACTTTTGGTCCCAGGGGTACTGCAAAACCTTCCCCTTAAATTGTTATCCTGGGTTCGAACTATACCAAACCCAGGATATTTTCATAATTTTCAATATACTCAACCATGTAAAGTGGTTGGGAATGGGGCAAAGGTGATTGGGAGCAGGATATGATCAGTATATACATATATATGTAGGTAAAATTCTAAAGGATACATAGTAAGAAATTTGTCATAAGTTAGTGAGAAGGAAGGGGAAAGGATATGGCAAGTGGTAAGTGATTTTCATGTGTGGTAGAACTGTACAAAGTCACATTTAAAATGTGGTTGGGAACAGGACAAGAAGTGGTTCGGAACAGGACATTATCATTACAATGACTGGGGCCTGTCTTTCCTTATGTTTAAAAATATAGTTATATACGGACTCATAAATAGGGATTTATGGCAGCCAATAAATAAATACATGACAATAAAGGGTTCCGGCACCCGTCCATATATTATCAGCTTTATTTCCTAACATACGGACACATAAGGGGGTACACATACGTACGTCCGTATGTTCCCTCAGTATCTTAATATATGTGAGCCAGCAAGCAGAAAGGACAGTTACTGCGGGATTTAGTATCAGATTAAGCCACCCGGGGGCACCACTATGGACTAGAATAGGAAAAATATGACTAAAACTGTTATAGGGTACTTTTTTTATGGAGAATTCAATGGTTTTTGATAAAACGTTCTATTTTGGGTGGAAAGGTTCCAAATTTGGCATGTAAAAAGAATGTTTTTGGGCCAAAATAGGCATTTTTGTTGATGTCTGTTGCCATGGAAACATGATTTTCATTCTAAGTAGGAAAATCAATGATCCCATTTGAAGGAACATCCCACAAGGTTTACTATGGTGAAAACAGAATGAAAATACCATTTCTAGATCAAAAGTTATGGGCAAAAGAATAAAAATTTATACGAATTTAGCTAATTAGCATAAATTATGCTAATTAGCTATATATCTCATGACCAATTAGACATAGAGCTTATTAACATATTTAAAATGGTCACACCTATCCATATCTAGCAAGCCATTCCTCCAAAACAAACAGGAGTATCTTCTCATGCTATGTATCACTGTAAAGCTAGTGATTTGAATTTTAAAGTTGACTTTTAGCACGGAGCACCCTTTCTCCTTGCCTCTACACATATGTGTCCGTATGTTGTCTCACATACCTTAAATACCGGGGAAACCCCATGGGTATCCTCGGGGTTCCCATATGTCACGTGGTCTGATGTCATGTACATGCGGAAAATCCCTTTTGGTCGCCATTTGCAAAAAACCAAGCACGATGTCTTCTTTTGAGGTAAGTTAATCAATGATTTTATTTCAAAACAGGGGTTTTAAGTCAAGCTATGTGTAATGGAAGAAGGAGAGCTTAACTCTTTTTCGTCCTGGGCATTCACATCTGTTTCTTTCTTACATTAAAGCCTGTGCTAACAAATTGACTAACTTGCTATCTCCTGTCTGTATTTTTTTTGTACCGGTTCTGAAGTAGAGGGAAAGGCTTTTATTCTTTGTATATTGAACGTGAGTTTTCCAGCAGGCATGTCAGTCTTCATGTTCTTGTCGGACATCAGATGTGAACCAGCAAGCAGAAATGGGGGTTCCTGCGGTATTTAGTACCTCTTTTAGCCACCAGGGGGCATTACTATGGGCTAGTATAGGAAAAATATGCCTAAAACTGTTTTATGGTACTTTTTCATGGAGAATTCAATGATTCTTAATAAAACGTTCTATTTTTGGTGGAAAGGTTCCAAATAAGGCATGTAAAAAGAACGTTTTTGGGCCTAAATAGGCATTTTTGTTGATTTATGTTGCCATGGTAACATGATTTTCATTCTAAATAGGAAAATCAATGATCTCATTTGAAGGTATGTTTCACCAGGTTTACTATGGTGAAAACAGACTGAAAATACCATTTCTAGTTCAAAAGTTATGGGCAAAAGAATTAAAAAATTATGCTAATTTAGCTAATTAGCATAAATTATGCTAATTTTAGATGTATCTCATCATGACCAATTAGATGTAGAGCTTATTGCCATTCAGGAAATGGTCATAACTACCCATATTTAGCAAGCCATTCCTCTAAGACTAACAGGAGTATCTTCTCTTGCAATATATCACTGAAAAGCTAGTGATCTAAATTTTAAAGTTGACTTTTAGCACGGAGCACCCTTTCTCCTTGCCTCTACACAGATGTTATCTCGTCTCCAAGGTTGTATATTTAATTAAAAAGCAGTCTTCTTAGGGGAATTTAAATAACTTAGGAATTTCTGTGTTACTGTTCTTTCACAATCACTGACAGTTTATTGTTTCTCTTTTTTTCAGGGAAAAGAGGAAGACGGGGATTTCCTCTCCCCCGAGATGTTCGAAGGGGATGGAGGCCAACAGGCCATATCGTACATGACTTCCCTCCTTTGTAGAGCTATGAATCAGAACAAAAAAGATATATTGGCCAAAAGGCAAAAGGGGAAGGCCCCCAGCTCAGAACACCCGTCCCATGGCGACTTTGTTCCTCCTGCACCTGGGTTATCTCGTTCCCAGGAAAAAGACTCAGACAACGATCCCACTTATTTCCCTGCCTCTTCTGGTAGAGGCAGCAGGGGAGCCACCCATGGCAGGAGTGGGGGCAGGGCCAGAGGGAGGGGACGTGGGGGGGGAGAGCAGGAACCAAAACTGACTTTGATGCAATAGCAGCCTCTTTACTGAGGGCTATATCTCAAGGGGGAACATGTCAGTTTCCCTCCTTAGGGAACATATCTTCACAGTCTCACCCCTCAGAGGAAGAAGAAGTCGATAAGTGTTTTCCGAAGAATCCTCAACCTCCCAACCTAAAAGCAAAGGGAAGTCCAAGTCACCTAGGAAAAAATCACTCCACTGGCAACCTGATGAAACTCGTGCATTAGTCCATGGCGCTAACCACCTAAAACCTGTTCTCAAAGGAAAATTTAAGTTGTATGCTGATGGAGTCACCCTAAAAAAGCTTGCATGGGAAGAACTCGCTGGTAAGTTGAAACGTACAATTTATTTTGTTATCTTTTTTTGATATAATCATTTGGCCTTATCTTTTTAGCTCGAAATTCCATATATGAAATCAAATATTATTTCTTTGTTGTTCCTTTTCCTTATGTATTTTCATCCCACATCTTACTTTGTGATAGTTTTTTTTTTATTTAATTTTCATGATTTGTGACAGTTTATGTCTGCTTTCTTTTAAGATTACGTTGATGCTAACGGGGGGAAAAAAGGGACGGCGAGGGGTGCAAAAGCAAAGTAACCTATTATTCCCAAGATGCCAAGCGGAAGGTACGTTTGAAATCCTCATTTTCTTACACTTTTTTCTTCTGTGTTTGTTTTTAAGTATATTAATTAAATTTAATGTCTTGAAAAAATTCCTTCTTTATTTTTTCTTTCTTTCGAATTTATTATTTTTTTTCTTTGAATATAGTTTTTCCTCCTTTCTTTTTTCAGCATCAGGACATAGATGCGCGGTACAAAACAGGGAGCGGCCAAAAGGACAATTCTAATTACCTCACAGACCTGGAACAAGCTGCTTGTGACTACTGTGGGACAGAGGTTATTCTTGGTGAGTCTCACCTCTCTGTTGAAAGGGTTCATCCATATGTTTAAACTTGTTATACTATATCTGATATTATTCTGTATCATTTTAATACATTCTAACATAAGGAAAGACAGGGAGCAGACTTAAGGAATTGTCAAGTAAAGGTTATGCGTTTCCCATATATACTATTATTATAATATGGTCATGAATTATTTTGTTTGGTGTCATTTTCACTTTTTTTTTCTGTCATAAAAGGCATGCAGCCACCCGATCTGAAAGGGGGGGACCCTTCTGAGAGAGGCATCCAGTGGTCTTGTTATGACCCTCACCGGCCTTCTCGTGTCGATTATGAGAACATGAAGATCCCTTCAGATTCACTCTCCGCTGCTTTGATGGGTCAAATGCTGGACAGCATCGATGGAGGTGGGTACCATATGGATGAAGCTGCTTTTAAAATAACTGCTTTCAAATACCTTATTTCTCATCTTCATATGAATTTATATGGAGAATAAAGGTTTTTCTGTCGATTGAAATCATATTTCTTTGATGCCCTTCATTTTTTTTTCTCTTCTTTTTTCTTTTCAGTTCCTATCCTGGACGACGGGGAGCCAGACACTACTTCTATTGCAGGGACAGAGGAGGCTGCGAGCACTCATGGAGGAGAAACCGAGAGCGAGGTAGACGATCAAGAAGAGGGGAGTCTTCCAACAACTTGACTCAGCATAACAAAAGAGACCCTGTCTCTTGCCCGTCTGCAACTGGCCAGTCTTCTATTCTTAAACCAAGGGTATCGACTGGGTATATGTTAAAAATATGTAATTCCTTCAACAAAAAACTGTCTTTAGAGAAGGAGAAGAAGGCTCAACTGGAGTCCAAGTGTCCACCCTAGTTACAGCCGATCAGTCAAAAGAGAAAGAAAGAGAGGAGCTTCAGAAAAGATTAGAGGACATAAAGAAAAAGAATGCTAACAAAAACAATCAGGGGAAGAAGACCTCCGCCGCTGGTCAACGTCCTGAGACGTCAACTTCAAGCTCTTTTTCGAAGCCCTCTTGTTCTACATCTAAGCCGTCTAAATCAGCAGGCTTTTCCAAGGCATCTTCATCAGTAGGGGCTTCCAAGCCTTCTTCATCCGCTCGGCCTTCAAAGTCCTCTTCAGCTCATTCTTCTCTACCCTGTGCCTCTCATCTCTTACCTGACCCACTGTTAAAAGCCACCCAATGAGAAGAAGAAGACGACGGACAGGAAGACCTTCTCCTGTTTTTCAGGGGAGGAGGCGGAGGAGGGCAGATTCCTTTTCTGGTATTTTAAATGCAACCCCACCTGTTCTCGAGCATGACGATGATGACTTGGATAAAGAACTAGAGAATGAATACAACAAAAGGCCTAGTCTAACAAAACTGGAAAATCCAGCAAAGAAGGCCAAGCTGTACACTGAAGAAGAAGTCCAGGAACTTATAGCTGCCTCAAAGAAAGATTCGGACATCAAGACTAGTACCCCATTGACTAATAAATCGCGAGAAATAAAAAAAAAACTCCTGCTGATAAGACTTGTGGAGGGAAAAAAAAGATAAACCTAACTCTACAGCTACACGTAATACATCCCCCCATCTGCAGGCCATGAAGACTATGGAAGTCTTAGATGAAATAGCTTCTACTTCGAATGTGTCTTCTAGAAAAAAAACTGTTTGATTCAGGATCCAAAAAAAAAAACATGATGAGAAAAACATATCCGAAATTAAAATGCCCTCTTCACCAGCTCAGTCTGAAATAGAAGATGTGACATCAAGTGCAGGAATAGACACAGGTAAGGGCAGTTCTATTAAGACGTACTATGAAAGTTCACACCGTGTGACAGAGGAACTGAAGAGGACTTATGAAGCACTGGCGTAATCGGCCGTTAGGATATCAGAAGATATGCGATATTCCACTCAAGATTTGGTTTTATCTAATAAGAAAATGACATCCTCATATGACAACTTCTGCAAGCATGTGGCGGAATCAGTGACTGCCATACATTCAAACACCAAGTTGGTGTTAGATAAGTTGGATGAGGCTGCGGGCAGATCGACTGGCACTGTACGAGAGCTGTCTGCTTCCTTCCTACAGACACAAAAGGAAACTATGGAAGGATTAGAATTAGTTCAAGACAAAGTTATTGAAGGTCTGGTGAAAAGACAAACAAAAATTGCACAGTCTGTCAATAATATGACGGATGCTTTAGACAAGCATTGTAAGTCAGTGGAAGAAGCTCAGGGAAAAATAAGTGTGGGGGTATTGTCCGTGGCAGACAGTATGGCTAGACTTAGTGAGAACATGAACCAGCTGGCTTCCAACCAGAGGGCTTTAAACCTGTGCAACAACTCCTCCTTGAAGCTAGTAGTCAATACAGATCTGAAAGGGAGAAATTTATTCACTTGCTGGAAAATTGTAGTAATTGTCCTCTTTTCCTGTAAAGTATACCCTGCTGTCAGCCGCAAGCCTTCTTTTGGTTTATTTTAGAAGCCTGTTTTGATTTGGATACTGGTAAGAGGTGCGGCTTATGTGAGAAATTGTATGGTAATTATGTTTTCAGCTATTAACTACATAGATCCTCCCACATTTTTCAGTGCTGCACAAGAACGAGTTTGTCATCGTCACTAAAGATGGCGCTAAGGAAGTATAAGGAGAAGTGGAAAACCCTTAGGTTATCATGAAGGAAGGCGATCACCAGAAGGAAGCAGCTTCAGAGGCAGCTTCAGAGGCAGATTCAGAGGCAGACACAGAAGCTTCTGAGAAGGATGAAGGGCAAAACAAAAAGAGAGGTGTACCTGTGAAAAGATCCTCAAGAAGCAGGAAGGCTACCAAAAAATATAATGACTAATGTTATGTTGTCAAGAATTGTTAACAGACTAAGAGTTAGAATAGGTAATTAAGATTTTAATGCACATAAAAGAAAGGCTGTTATCTCGAGTTTTTTTATACCTCAGTGCTCTCATGTCAATGTTACGACAAACAGAGACTAGTCATGTTGTTCTTGTCTTAAAAGTTAGGTACAGTTCATCGTACACTTTTTAATGTTGCATTGTTAAGGATATCAGTGTCATTTTTCAACTTTCAATTTAAAACTGCAAACATCATACTGCATATTTTAGAATCACAGGAGTACATGTTCATTTCATTAAAAAAAGAACAGAAAAGATCTTTTGAGATACATTTAGTCATAAAGTTTCCTGACATAGGGCTACACAAGGCAAAGATAATGTGAGGTGTGAACAAGATTATTATTCACCCATTGCCATACATATTTTTCGAAAGAGGTATTGTTGAATTATTCAGGATATCAGTATCAATTTTTAACTTTCTACATAGAACTGAAAAAATGACACTCTTTATGTTAGAATCA
This sequence comes from Acholoe squamosa, assembly GCA_949317995.1. Classification (NCBI taxonomy): domain Eukaryota; kingdom Metazoa; phylum Annelida; class Polychaeta; order Phyllodocida; family Polynoidae; genus Acholoe; species Acholoe squamosa. Next base: position 56,389,137 of record OX439046.1, read on the forward strand.
CGGTACTGGATGTTCATTTGAATGAAAAAAGAAATGGAAAGATGTTTTCAGATACATTTAGTCATAAGGTTTCCTGACATAAGGCTACACAAGGCAAAGGTAATGTTAGGTGTGAACAAGATTATTATTCACCCATTGCCATACGTATTGTTCAACAGAGGGGAAGTTCATTTTGATATGCATGCTGTTCACTCTTAGAAATAAATGTCATTTTTTAATACTGCATTTGCAGTATAGTCCTTTATTTACACAATAAATTAGAGCACCAAAAAAACTATATACATCTATATACAAGAAAGCTGTCTAGGTCCATTTAAACTTTTAATGCAGATAGTTAGCATCATAGTATTCCTCTATCAGTGCGTTCATCTGGTCCAACAAAACAGCTAGCTGAGGTGCCACTTGTGGGTCTCTGTGGTCAGTACACTGTACACTGCAAAAAAGGTGTTTAAAGATACACACTGAATTTTCTCAACACCAATATTTAAACATCTAAACACTTGAAGTGTTTAGGTGTTTAGCGTTTAAACACTTATTCTCAAACACCTAAACACTAAAGTGTTTAAGTGTTTAGCATTTAAACACTTGGTTAAACACTTCCTAGTTAAACGCGTTTAAAATTAAACGTGTTTAACACTTAAGAAGTGTTGAGAAAAGTGGGACAAATAAGTGTTTAACCAAGTGTTTAACTTCTAAACACTGGTGTTTAATCCCTAAACACTGTTTTTACAGTGTAGTCCCTCCTGTGGGAACTCTTCCTCCTGGGGAGTGGGTTGACCCTCTTCCGCCTCTGTCTCATCTATATCTTCTTGGACGAGGTACTTGTTGACGAACATAGACCGCAGATTGTGGAAGGCCACACGTTCTGTTGGTCTCCTCTGTTCAGGTTGGGGAACAGGGTTTCTGATCCTGCGGAAGCTGTCCCTCGCGAGGTAATCGGGCAGAAGATGGACCTTAGCCGCTTTAGCACAATTATGCAGAGCCAAATAAGTCTCTATAATGGCTCCTGCTGTAGGAGGGTCATGGTAGAGGTAACCCCCACTGCTGTCGAGACACCTGCAAGAACCAAAAAGAATGTCAGTCAAGATTCCATGACAATTGTTTCAAATCCAATAATAAAATCATGAAATGTACTTTATTTAGTATATTTTCTTTCTTTATAATTATATATGGTGTTATAAACGAAAGAAAAATAATAATCTGAGCTCTAAGGACTCACCTCCACCTCTGCTTTAGTATCCCTATTGTCCTCTCCACAGAAGACCTTGTCTTCAGGTGCCAATTGATGTAATCGATGTCGGATTGAGTCTTTCATATTTAATGGGAGTCAACACATAATCAGTCAGAACATACCTGAAAAATAACAATAAAATTTTTTTTTCTCTGTTAAGTCAAGGCTCACATTGGTTTCAATAGGATATAAAAAAATAGGTACATATGGACAACAGATGAAACTGAGAGAGTTTGGTAACCACAAAACTTACCCAGAGTCTCCTAGGAGGTAATATCCCCTGAAGTCTCCTCTCTCCCCGAGGAACTTGACCTGAGAGCCGTTCATAACATAGATATCGTGACAACTTCCAGGGTTTGCTGCATTAACATGGAAGATGAACCCATCATAGTCTGCGATGATCTGCAACTATATTTTAACCATGGTGAAGGACAGAAAAATTCCTTTGTCTTGCTTTTTTAAGTTCAATTAATCATAGTTCAATTACTTTAGCTAAAAGTTTTAATCACGTCTTTCAGAGTTTTTAACAGTATCTACGGATAAGTTCCTCTGAGGAAAAGGAAGTGGAAAACAACTCAGAACAATGCTGAACAAGACTTGAAATGATCCTCACCATAGCATTAATACTGTAATATCCTTTGTAGCAGTATAACTGGTTTTCGTCGTTCACCACACCTTTCGGACACAAAATAGGGATATGGGTCCCGTCTACCGTACCAAAGCAACGTGCCTTCTTCGTCTTCTCATAAAAAACAGTTGCCTTGGCGTTCTTGTCATTGAAGCTGTCTGGCCAGACCACGTAATAACTGATGTGAGGCCGGAAGTACTCAGCCACGTCCTTGACTGAGCATCCCACCACGCTTTTGCTTATGCCATGGCAGTCCCCTATTGTCTGGTATGTTGCCCCAGTGGAGAAGTACCTTAAGGCAACGCAGAACTGCAAATTGAAAGAGAAAGATGGGTGTAGGCCACTGACTAAATAACTAATTAACATGAAACAAGGCCTCCATTCATTATTAAATTATTCATGTGTTTTTCCTTTGATTCTAACTTTGATTGTTTTTCCTTTGATTCTAACTTTGATTGTGGCCCAAGTTTTCAAGCAAAGTAAACATCCAATATTGTTACACAAAGAGAAAGCTGAGGGTTAAAGGAGAGGGAGAAGGGGGGATGTGCTTAAGCCTAACAAACTTACTCTTATCCTGTAAGGGACAGCATGTTTCCCCCTCAACTCTTTCACTTTCTTCGTGGAAACCCATTTCTCTGTAAGCATCCGTACCACTGGCTTGGTCAGTCTGTAACGCTGAACAAACTTTCGGTCTGTGAAGAAAGATAAGGGGTCCAGCCTCTTGTAGTATTCCCTTTTGGCTCTCTGTATCCATCCTATTGCCATGTTATTGAGCAGGTCAGAGCTGGTTCGAAATTGGCGACTTCCGGGTCAAGGTCAGAGGTCATAACCCCACAAAGGGCTCAGAGGGAACTTATGGAGACATACGGACGTTCTCGGGGTCCGCATGTGACATACGGTGGTCCCTATGACGTAAAAGAACATACGAGGGGGTACCCCACCATGATGTATTTGAGACTGTTCATACAGCGTTTCAAAGGATTTCTCGAAGTCCGTAAGATAGGGAAATACAGGGGTTTTTCCATATATAAATATGGACCTCCGCATGTTGAACACGAAAGTCCGTATATATAAGGAAATACACTTAACTGAATTATATCATATACGGACATCCGTATATGATATACGGAGGTCCGCATGATAGGGAAAAACAGCCCCCTGGGGTCTATTCATCTTATTGATATAATTCCATGTGCTGAGCTAAAGGAGGGACGGGGCCAGAGAAACAGGTGCTTGTGAGTGAGGTTCATGAATGACAAAATCTGAGTAATGTTACTTTTCTTTAAAGAAGTGGTTGGGAACAGGACATAAGTGGTTGGGAATGGGACATGAGTAATGGGGAACAAAACATAATCATTACAGTGACTAGGAGTAATTCAATGAATTAATATAATTCTAGGCAATCAGTGCATGGGGGGACAGTAGCCACAGGGTCGGTGCCGGTGATTGAGGTGTATAAGGGTATAACTTGATGTCACTTTCAAGAATAATGTGGTTGGGAACGGGACACAGAAAGTAGTTCAGAATGAGATGCTATCATTACAGTGACTGTGATTTACTTCATTATACTGAGACAATACTATGTCATGAGGGGATGGGACGACCGAGGTGAAGGGATAGGTAATTGCGATTGAGTCTCACAAGAGTTATGATTGAATAATGGTACATTTGAAAAAAAATGGCTGGGAACAGGACACAAGTGGTTGGGAAAAGGACTTTATCATTACAATGACTGGAATTTTCTTTATTTTTATGTTATGAGTGCATGGGAGAACAAAGGGGAGGGAATATGTGCCTTAGAGTGAGTTTCATGCATTGTAGAACTGAACAATGGTGTGTTATAAGAAGTGGTTGGGAACAGGACAAAAGTGGTTGTGAACAGGACACAGGACACATGTACCATATGTATGTTGTGACTGATGAAGGGTTGCAGAGAATGAATGACCACAAAATCTCTATTTCTTTTTGTTTGAATTTACTTGATTTGCTCGTATTTCAATTTACATAGTGAAGACAGTAGTTCAATCATATTAAAACAACCAGGTATATATTTGTCAAGGGTGTATCGACATATAATAGTTGACTTAATCAGTAAGATTAGTGGATTGAATACAGTTTCTTAGTATAGACATATAAATAAATTTACCATCGAGCAAAAAGAAGGAAGAGAACCTCATCCCCACTATTACTAGTGTATGGGTTGATTTTCAGGTTCTACCTTACTTTACTAGATATTTTGAAAAATTTGACACGAAGTCACTCAATGATATAAACAAGAAGATTTTGAGGTCTGTGAAGAGCATATAATATAATCACAATCCCAATCAAAGGATAATTAATATAAGAAAATTTTCAAGACTAATCCTAATAAAATAATACAAGTCAGTTTTGAAATGTTCCAGGCTAGGTGCATTTCTTCTTCCCGTGGGCAGGGTATTCCAGCAGATGGCACCATAGTATTCCACAATCGTTGCATAAGATCTTCCATTTGGGGTTATAACCTTAACAGTAGGTGCATCATGGAGTCTAGTTCCTATATTTTGAGAATCACTGTAGTCATTACATCTTGATCTATTATACATGTACTTTACAAGGTGAATATATCTTTTATCAGTCAATAGATTACTTTTGGTCATATTGTGAATATCCCTAGTATTGGTTAGAAGTGGAACCTTTAAACATATTTTAATATAACGATTCTGAGCATATTGTAAGGGGTCTACGTATTTATCAAAGGTAGTACAAAAACATATATCCGCATAGTCCATATAAGGTAATATGGTAGTTTTATATATTTGTATCGATAATTTTACATCAAGAAATTTTCGGAGTAGACAGAGTTTGTAGGTCTCATATGCTATTGTTTTAAACTGGTTTGATAGATGTATATTATAATTTAAAAGGGGATCGAGTGTCACACCAAGATACTTATAGCTAGGTACTACCTGTAATAACTTGTCATTCATTTGTATGGCAGCAGTCAAAGTATTGAGTTTCTTAGTGCTAGAAGAAAACATCATTACCTTTGTTTTTGCAACAATCATACTCCTTTTGGAATGACTGTCACATTTCATGGAGTTTGTTTCTCTCGGTCTGAAGATCATCCATATAGGCTTTTTTCTTCAGGTCGAATTTTTTTTCTTCATTCAAGAAGCTCATTTTCGAGTTGATCCTTTTCTGTGGCAACTTCATCTTTCGCCTAAGATAAAACATTTAATTTTTTGTTCAAGGCGACATAGGTGTCATTCATTAGGAAACATCTGGTTGTTTTAGTTCATCGCCTTCGGGTATGCTGTTTGTTGCATCACCTATGGCACTATAATCCAAGATTGGTAGACCTGGTCTTGGAATATCATACGGTAGTTCTCCGAATATTACCCTTTTGGTAGGCATAGAAGCTTGATGTTCTGGGTTAGTGCTACCGCCAGCCTCCAACATCGAATTGCATAATTCTCCAGCGAGAGAATTGTCCTCTATCCGTCTCTGTATGGACTGTTCCCTTCTAACAGAGTCTGGTATATTTTCCTCATTATCCATTTGGTAATGAGGACCGGATTGTCGCCAGTCTGAATATCCATCATCCTGGGGATTGGAATGGCCTTGTACCACAAGGGTACCATTTGCATTTTCCTGGACAGTTTCCTGTCCATCAGGGTTAGTCTGATTTAAATCATCTAACCCATGTGTCTTGTGACTCTCGTTTGGCATTATTAAAATTATTGTGTGCTGAGTAAATCACAGTTTTATCTGCAGAAAGCTTAATTTTACATTTTTTTATACAATTTATTGCATCATTTAAATATAGTAAGAAAAGCAAAGGGCCTAAAATAGAGCGCTGGGGTACGCCACAGACGACCCTCTCATTACTTACTACTGACCTGATATTAATTGTTTGGTTTGATATGGATAGATTAAAACCCCCATTCATAGTTGTGGTTAGTTGACTTGTCAGTATTGTATTGGTCAGTCATCAGGACAGACACAATGCACATATAGATGGTCTGAACTTTCTGAAAAGTGAAAGAGTTAATATATGTTCCTAGTCCAAAATCAGTGTGGGGAGGTGAAGGCTTTAGAAGCAGATGAAGGAAGCAAATAGAGAAAGGAAACTATTCAGCTTTCAGTTTGAAATTGATAGCTAAATATATGAAAAAAGTAGTTGCTGTTATTATGGCGTTTTCACTTAAGGGTTAGTCTACAAAATAGCTGTTGAATTTCAGTGAATGTGTTAAGCTGAAAATATTTTAGTATATCATTTGTTACAGGGGTGTTATAATTATATGTATCATACACCACTGTGACCAGAATTGATATCTCCTTCAAATTGTTGCTAGGGACAGAATGACAATGGAACAAAAACATAATTTTTTAGCTTCTCTTTCTTTGAAGCTAAAAACATTTTTGGTAATGTTTATCTGAATGTCTCACATATTTCATATATATATATATATATATATATATATATATATATATATATATCCATTTTACATTCAGCTCTCATTATAAGCATGGGCACAGTAAGTCTTTCTCTTATCCCTAACCCCTTGTTTCAAACGAAGAAAATTCACTCCTATTTTTGAATTGGCAGCAAGTCAAATGCAAGTCGGCAACTTATTAGATCCCTTTGTAAGAAATCATATCAATTTCACCAGAAACAATTGGAAAGACACCATCAAATTACATTTAATTTGTGTTCTCCAATCCCGTTTGTTTACTCACCAGGGCTATATTGATGAATCATGATGTGACATATACACTAGTTGATGCAGCCAGGGTGAGTTACTCATAAGCATTACATTGATGCATTAGGATGTGACATGTACACTAGTTGATGTAGCTAGGGTGAGTTACTCACCAGGGCTATATTAATGCATCACGATGTGACATATACACTAGTTGATGTAGCCAGGGTGAGTTACTCATAAGCATTACATTGATGCATCAGGATGTGACATATACTCTAGTTGATGTAGCCAGGGCGAATTTCTCACCAGAGCTATATTGATGCATCATGATGTGAGATATACACTAGTTCATGCAGCCAGGGTGAATTCCTCACAAGCATTGCATTGATGCATCACGATATGACATATACACTAGTTGATGTGGCCAGAGTGAGTTACTCACAAGCATTGCATTGATGCATCATGATATGACATATAGACTAGTTGATGTAGCCTGGTAAGTTACTCACCAGGGCTATATTGATGCATCACGATGTGACATATACACTAGTTGATGTAGCCAGGGCGAGTTACTCATAAGCATTACATTGATGCATCATGATGTGAGATATACACAAGTTCATGCAGCCAGGGTGAATTACTCACAAGAGCTATATTGATGCATCATGATGTGATATATACACTAGTTGATGAAGCCAAGGCAAGTTACTCACCAGAGCTATATTGATGCATCATGATGTGACATATACACTCTAGGTGATGCAGCCAGGGTGAGTTACTCACCAGCATTACATTGATGCATCATGATGTGACATATACACTAGTTGATGTAGCCAGGGCAAGTTGCTCACCAGAGATATATCGATACATCATGATGTGACATATACACTCTAGGTGATGCAGCCAGGGCGAGTTACTCACCAGCATTACATTGATGCATGATGATGTGACATATACACTAGTTGATGCATCCAGGGTGAGTTACTTACCAGGGCCATATTGATGCATCAGGATGTGACATATACACTAGTTGATGTAGCCAGGGCGAGTTACTCACAAGCATTTTATTGATGCATCAGGATGTAACATATATACACTAGTTGATGTAGCCAGGGCGAGTTACTCACCAAAGCTATATATATGCATCATGATGTGACAAATACACTCTGGGTGATGCAGCCAGGGTGAGTTACTCACCAGAATTACATTGATGCATCATGATGTGACATATACACTAGTTGATGCATCCAGGGTGAGTTACTCACCAGGGCCATATTGATGCATCAGGATGTGACATATACACTAGTTGATGTAGCCAGGGCGAGATACTCACAATTATTATATTGATGCATCAGGATGTGACATATACACTAGCTGATGTAGCCAGGGTGAGTTACTCACCAGAGCTATATTGATACATCATGATGTGAGATATACACTAGTTCATGCAGCCAAGGTGAGTTACTCACCAGAGCTATATTGATGCATCATGATGTGACATATACACTCTCGGTGATTCAGCTAGGGTGAGTTACTCACCAGCATTACATTGATGCATCATGATGTGACATATACACTAGTTGATGCATCTATGGTGAGTTACTCACCAGCATTACATTGATGCATCATGATGTGACATATATACTCTTGTTATGCAGCCAGGGCGAGTTACTCACCAGGGCTACATTAATGCATCATGATATGACAGTTGTGGTGTAGTTACAACAAAATCTTTAAATGGTGTAGGGGCAGGCATCGTTGTATATATATTAGTGCCGTTCATCCGATAGACGTGTTCGTGTGGTGCTTGTTCCTTCTATGCCAGCTAGGTGTCGCTTTGCTATACCTCGTTGGTACAAGAGGGGGCAGCACCATGCCTCGCGTCCAGCTTCTACTAAGGAGCCGGACGAGCGGCAGAAGGGGACTGGACCTGGTCCAGTCCAGACGCTAAAACATTAACTACAGTGTACAAAGTGAATAAAGTCCTACCCGAGAGGTAGGGGTTTCTGGGGCTTTGCCCAACCCGAACTACTCGTGTTGTGTTGGTATATCTAGTGGTAAGCGAGCCAAAGAGCCACCCAACATATAAGTCGATACGAACCATTACAATAGTATTATATAGGGTGACCTGTCCATCATTGTTTCATGAGGATGGCTACTGTAGTGGCCTGTATTTGCGCCAGGGTGCTCATTAATTTCGTTCCCACTGTACCCCGGTGCTTATACAAGACATGCCACTTATTTAAATACTGTTTTCAGTGGTTACGAATAATTTCAGTGAACTTGTAACCCTGGCACTTATATGAGACTGGCGCTTATTTGAGACCCTGGTGCTTAAACAGTATTTTACGGTATTTTATACTAAGCTGTACACATTCGGTCAAAAGTCATAGAAACGGAGCTTTTGCCTCTGGGGGGCCCTGGAGGGGGTCTGAAATCAGATGATGTGGCAATTCATGCATCAAATGATTACCACAACATTATAGCAGTAAGCTAACCTCATGTATACATGGACTATGACTTTGAAGGGAATACGCTGACCTACATAAACACAATTTAGATGTATTTTTTTTCTCTATATAAGGTAATACTTGAAAAGGCTGACCCATAGCCCAATTGTGAGCATGTGGTAAACAATTGACTTCAATGATAAATAGACATCAAAATTTCCAAAAAGAAATTGTATGTAGTTGAGGGTTTAATGTAGTTAGATTTATACAGAGCACTGGAACTGTGTAGCTCTACATGACTTTGTGGCGTTAGTCAACACTTCAGAGAGATTAAAGTGTCAGTTAACATTACACACCATGCTGCATGGATTTATGCTGCCCATTATATAGAGGAACTCTCTTGATTAAGTATTTTGTGAATAAAGTCCTACCCGAGAGGTAGGGGTTTCTGGGGCTTTGCCCAACCCGAACTATTCGTGTTGTGTTGGTATATCTAGTGGTAAGCGAGCCAAAGAGCCACTCAACATATAAGTCGATACGAACCATTACACTGGTGCCGTGACCAGTTGGTTCGGGGGTTGTGCGCGGCCACATTGGCCGAAAGCCTCGGGAAACCCGAAGCGGATCCCCCCAGCCCTGGGCTAGAGGGATTCGAAGAGGATGACTTCACATCCCAGCATCTGTTGTTCGACTGGAAACCCGGTCAACAACAAATGTATAATCAGGAGGGCGTCCGAAATATTTTCTAGACACCCGACCTAATGGACGGTGCCACCAGTGATGGCATCGTGAAATTGTATCCGGGTACACCCCAAACGGGAGCACCGGATACGGGATTATTTAGGGGTGTATTAAGACCCCCAACTTTAAACTTGAGTGATTGGTCCCAAGTTATAACTAGCAGACGCCAGCTAGGTCCTATTGTACCAGCAGGCTCGGCTAGCAGCTTGGGTACACCAATAGCACAAAGCCCTATGCAGCGTACTGCAACCCCCCTGGGAGCAGCACCAGATGGTGCAAACAAAGAAGCCCCATTAATGACATCGTCGGACCATGATAGTGACGATGGTAAAGCCATAAGGGACCCAGTGGTCCCGGAAATGAATGCGAAGACTAAGCCCCGGGATGCTAAACCGAGAAGCTCGGAAAGGCATCACCTAGGCCAATCTTTGGATGAAGGCTTGTCTGACTCCATGTTTAACCCTGGAGGCAGTCGTAGGTCTATATACGGACGTCGGATGGGCCCTGGGTACAAAACTACCCAGGCCTATTTGAAAGCCAAAGAACAGGTAGAGTTGCAGGCTAAGAGGCAACATGAACAATTCATGGCAGCCCAATTAAAAATAGAAGAGGAAACTAAGTCCCGGATCGGAAAATTACGGTCCGTTGAGCAGGAGGCGATTCTAAAAGAATCCGACCTAAAATATCGTCTAACTTCCGTAGCCCACCAATTGGAGCGGAAGGAGAGAGAGGAACGAGAGAGGGAGAAAAGGCTGGCTGAGTTAGAACTCGAAGAAGCCAGTAGACTTAGAGCAATCGAAAAGGCTAGAGCCGAGGAGGTTGCTAAGGCCCGGGATGTAAGCAAACTACAATCCGAGTTGCATGCCATGGAGGAGAAGCTAAAGAAACTTCAACTCCGGAAGGCGGAGACCAAAGCCAAAATGGTCTTGGAACAAGCCGAGATCAGGAAAGAGACCAGTGAGTACCATAGGTCTCAGAAAGAGAAGGGTGAAAAGTACCGCCTACTTAAGGATACTTTTAAGCGAGAGGCATTGGCCGCTCAAGAAGAACGAAACCGAGCTGTGGCGGATAATGAAAAGATTCGATCCGAAATCTTAACAGAAAACGCACAGCTAAGGGAGGAACAGCGAAACCTGACTACAGATGTAGCTACCCTCACAATAAATAAGTCTGCTATGGAGAGTTATTTACAGGAGCAAGAGCAAACGAATGCCCCTCCTGCGAGTAAGGACACAAACCCGAACTCGACGTTCGTTAAACAGGGTGACCCAGTCTCCTGTTCTACGCCGAAGAATCCGCAGTATAATCCTTTTGTGAATGATAATGCGACGCGGAATGTAGATCAAGGGGTAGTTTATATCAGAACCCAAGATAAGCATGGCCGAACTAGTAAAGTCCGGATAAGTGAAGTCCCCATAGTCCACAACTTGGACCCGGACTATACACCCCGGGATGCCTCCGATAGTAGTGCGGAGACTAGTGGATTCCACATTCATGTGGATCCGACTGACAATGTGGGGTTGGGAGCTGGTAATGATAGCACCCAACCCAATCCATCGAACGATGGCAGCCAGTCAACGGGAAACCAGCCATCCGACGGCGGTTACCAAGGCGCACAAGGGGGGGGCGGTGCTTCGGGTACCACAGGCCATAGTGGTACCTCGGGTACCGGCCCTAACCAGGGTGGTGCGGGCTATACGAACCACAGTGGTACAGAGTGGACGTATACACAGCCGCCACCACCACCTCCACCGGGCAACTCGAGCTTCATTTGTATAGGGGGCAATCGAACCTTGAATGAAACCAAGGCGATTGAATGGAGCAAACAGCAATGCACTAGATTGATGTATGCTCACAATTCTGCCCGAAGGGTAGCCGTTATTCCTAGGGAATATGACGGTACTCGGCCATGGAAAGAGTGGTTTGAAGATTTCATCGATGTGATGAATTGTAATGGGTGGACCCCATACGAGGCCAAACCGCATCTGGTGAGATGTCTGAAAGGCAGGCCGGGTCGCATGGCCGTGGAGCAATGGCGGACCTGGTACGGTCTCGTAGGGAGTTTCGAGCAGTTAGTAGAAACTGCTAGCGGACTATTATGTAACATGGTCAAAGAGGACCCGATGGTCCGTTTTAAGAAACGTACACAGAAGCCCAATGAAGCTTTCAGAGCATACGGTATGGAACTCCATGCCCTGCTAAGCAAGGCCAGACCCGGTACTGAAAACCAGGACTGGTATATGGACGATTTGATTACACAATCCATCAAGGGTCTAAGAGACCGAGATGAACAAATAGCAGCGAGGGATGCCTGGAAAGAAGGCATAACACTACACGGCATATTTAATGGTATAGATATGGCCGTGAAGAAGCGAACAATGTTAGCTGGGGACATACCTAATGCCAGCGGCTTAGTTCCCCTGGCATCAGTGATCCAGCAGTCTGAGGTAAATATTCCCTCAGATGACTTCGAATTGATTGATATCGAACAGGAGGACGGCACCTTCTGTTCGATGCAATTAAGGAAGAATACTTCAGGTAGGAAGTATATTCCAAGGAAGACGTTCAACAAGCCAAAGGACTCTAGACCGTCATCCGAGGTCAAGAGTGACCCGAAAGCCGGCGAGAAGGCGGTCAAGCCTCCTGTAAGCGCTGACAAAGTGAAGGGTCAGTCTCCGGACATGACCAAACTTCTGGAAGACATGTGTAAGAAAATTACAGATGCCATCCAAGCCAGTCGGCAAAGACCCAGAGTGGATCGCCGAACTGTTAAGTGTTTCAGGTGCCAGCGCATGGGACACTACTCATCGGAATGTACCGCTGCTAAGCCGGTAATGGCTGCCTTCTATGAAGCCGAAGACAATGGCGAAGGAAGGGAGAATGCTACGGATTCCACTGATGTGGAAAACTAGTGGGGGTTGTGTCAACGGCATCTGATAAAACCCCGAGGGAGAACGAATGCCAAAATGCTACCGGGGGTGACCCGGTGGAAGATTTCGAGTCAATTACACCTGGAGGCCGGGTGGCTGTGGGTGCGCACCCCTGCACCTCGGCCGGGGCCAGGGACCCTGGTGCTTATATGTGCGGGAGTGAGCATATGGAGGTGAGTGGCCGCACTAGGGGAGAGGAAGGATGGATCAAAGAGTTGATCCGAGTGTGTGGGACACGCCTTCCCCCAAGTCATCAGTGTCTGGAATTTCTGAGAGGACTCGGATTGAATCTTGGTGATTCGGGAGACTTTCACCAGTTTACCAGTAACCCCTCACCTTTGGGGGGGAGACGGTGGTATGTACCCATATCTGTGGAAGGCCGGGTAGGGGAATTCTTAGTGGATACTGGAGCCAGCCACTCCTGCGTGTCCAAAAGATTTTTCGACTCGGTGGCCGGCAGTCATGAGAACCTCAAAACGGGGGTAAATGCTTGCACGGCCGACGGAAGCAGTATGCGTACATTTGGTAGGACGTTTATGCCTATCCGTATAGGAGGCAAGGAATTTGTTCTTTCGCCGACTATAGCAGAGGTTAGTGATGACGGGATCCTCGGACTGGATTTTGCAAGCTTATACGGGGCCGTCTTGGACCCGAGGGATGGTATGATGAGTATACGGAACCCGTATGGCTTGCATATCCAATGCGTATTGAGACAAGTGTCTTCGGTCGCATCGGTGATACACACGGTGAAGATCCCACCGGGTACCACTTGCGATGTCCTTTGTGGCGGATCAATGGCCCAAAAGAATGAAACTGGAGTCTATGAACCCGACACGGTGTATTTGTCGAGCATCGGGTTGGACTCAGTGGATACATTAGTGGCTAATGCAGCTTGGACTGTATTACCTATAACTAACCGAAGTGGTTCGGTGGTTTATTTGAAGCGAGGCGACAGCGTTGGTAGGATGAGTTTGGTAGAACATGTCGCCGAGGCTAAATTTAATAAACCACTAAACCCTGTTAGTAAGCATCCTATGGATGAAGAATTCCAAAAGCTGATTGATCAGTCAGATTTAAAGAATACGGAGGATAAGGATTGCCTAGCGAGACTCCTACAAAAGTACGAGAGTGCTTTTGGTAGGGAAGGAGGACCAGTGGGTAGATCCGATAAGGTGTTGCACACCATAGATGTGGGCAACGAGAAACCTTTTAAAATCCCGTATCGTAGACTTCCTCTTTAGAAGAAGTTAATTTGTGAAGAGCAAATACAAAAACAGTTGGACCTAGGGGTCATCGTGCCTAGCTCGAGTCCCTGGTCCAGCCCTGTTTGTATGACTACTAAGAAAGACGGTACAATCCGCTTTTGTGTCGACTACCGGAAACTGAACGGTATAACAAAGAAGAACTTGTATCCTTTACCAAGGATAGACGAGACTTTAGATAGCTTGGGCGGGAATCAATGGTTCTGTACCTTGGATTTACAATCCGGGTATTGGCAGATACCGATGCACCCCAATGACAAGGAGAAAACAGCGTTCTCCAGCCATATGGGGCTATTCGAGTATAATGTCTTGCCCTTCGGATTGTGTAAGGCCCCGCTACATTCGAGGCCATGATGGAATCCTTATTGAGTGATCTTTTGTGGAAGAAATGCTTGGTCTACTTGGACGACGTGGTCGTGTTCGGCAAGTCGTTCAAGCAGTGCCTTGCGAATCTGCAATTGGTCCTCGACCGGATACTATCGAACGGTCTAAAACTCAAACCCAAGAAATGTAATTTGTTTAAGAAAACAATCACATACTTGGGAAGGATCATTACCCCAACCGGGGTAAGCGCGGATCCGGAAAAATTGGAAGCTGTGGAAGGATGGGAGAGACCCACGAGTGCAAAGGTGGTGAGATCATTTTTAGGATTTTGTTCCTATTACCGTGATTTCATACCAAATTACTCTCGTGTCAGCTTTCCCATGCAGTGCTTAGCTCACTGGACCCCGGGTAGGGCACGGGACCCATTCCCATGGACCAGCGAGCAAGAAGAATCTTTTAATAAAATAAAAGATTTGTTTAGGAATACACCCGTGTTGAAATATCCCACTCCCGAGGGACATTTTATCTTAGACACCGATGCGAGCAATGACGCGATTGGGGCAGCTCTCTCTCAGGTCCAGGAGGGAGTCGAGGTCCCAATAGCATTTGCTAGCAACACGCTAAGCAAGACCCAGCGGAATTATTCTACCACCAAGCGAGAACTTCTCGCAGTGGTGGTGTATACGAAGAAGTACAAGCATTTCCTTTGGGGGAGTGACTTTACTTTAAGAACAGACCATTCGTCTCTTAGGTGGCTCCTTAACTTTAAGGACGCCGAGGGAATGATTGGAAGATAGTTAGCTCATCTATCCGAATTCGGATTAGAGCATAAGCAAATAGAGCACCGACCCGGTGCTAAACATATCAATGCGGATGCCTTGTCAAGACGACCTATCCGAAGGTGCCAAAATGCCACTTGTGAAGACTGCGGAGCCCACAATGCTGTGGTAGCCGGACTGGTATTTAATTATACCACCCCCCCGTATCCCCTGGGAGGAGGCTGTATGCAGCTACCTCGATTGGTCCCCGGAGACCATCAAGAAGTTTCAACAGTCAGACCCCACCACTGAGCGCATAATGGAATACCTACGGTCAGGTATTAAACCGGCAAGGCCGCTAGTATCCCTGGAGGATAGGGAAGCGAGACGATTGCTAGCCCAATGGACCGAGCTAGAGATCCGAGACGGCATACTATGTAGGTGGAAGACAACACCCACCAACGGTAGGCTGTTGCAAATAGTGATACCCGCCCCGATGAGGAGGGATATCATGTATTATTGCCATGGTCACCAAACGAGTTGCCATTTCGGTAAGAAGAGGTCAATAGAGCGCCTACAAAGGCGTTACTACTGGCCCGGTATGAGAGGCGACCTGCTCCGGTGGATCGCCACTTGCCCTGATTGTTGTAAAAACAAGCCGGGACCCGGCCTGGGTAAGCAACCCTTATCGCAGGAATTGTTTGGTGTCAGATTCGCTCGGGTAGCGATAGACATAATCAGTGGGATTAAGACGACGCCCCGGGACAATACTTGTATGATGGTCGTAACCGACTACTATACCAAGTACACTCGGGTGTTCCCCCTTCCTAACCACAAAGCCGCCACATGCGCGGAGGCATTTGTGAAAGGCTGGGTGCTGCATTTGGGTGTTCCCCTTATGATGCACAGCGACCAAGGAAGGGAGTTCGAGTCAGAACTTTGGCAGGAAATGTGCCATTACCTAGCCATTTGTAAGACCCGGACAAACCCATACCGACCACAGTCGGATGGGCAGGTAGAGCGCTTCAACAGAACCCTTATACAAGTACTAAAGCCCCTGGTTAATACCCACCAGGACGACTGGGATGAACAGTGCGAGTTTGTAGTACATGCCTACAACAACACTGTCCATTCATCCACTAATTGCACCCCAAACATGCTAGTGTTCGGCGAGGACATCATAATGCCCGCCGACTTAGTGTATGGAGTGGTTGGGATAGACCCGGAGGCGCCCTGCACTGTGTTGTTTGTGGAGTCGTTAAGGGATCGGTTCAAACAGGCATACGAGGCCGTTCGGAAAGAACTGCTGAAGAGTGCGAAGTGGCAGAAGGTGGGCTATGACACCAATGCTAAACGAATTCGCTTTAATGTTGGGGACAAAGTACTAAGGTACTACGAGCCGCTAGATAAGCTGAAGCTCGTAACGCCTTGGGAAGGTCCGTTTAAAATTATTCGCGTCATCTCCGAGTCCACGGTGATGATGGAGGACTGCCTAACTGGTAGGAAATGGAAGACGAATGTCGGAAAACTTCGGCCCTGGAAGGGGCGCGAAGAGGCGGAGAGGGAGTTTGGTTACAAACCACCCACGTCTGTCCCTAGCGGACCGGGAGTGGTAGTACCAATGAAGCGCCCTAGAGGCCGGCTGAGAAAGACGCCGGGAGACGAGGTTATGGTGAAAAAGAAGACGAAGGCCAGGAAACGACCTAACCGTAAGAAATGGAAGAATGTCTCGCTGAGTGAAGGCATTACGTATGGGAAAGGTCCCACATTGGCTAAGCGGAATCCAGAAAAGGCCGTACGTAAAGCCGGGAAAAATAAAAGGCTAACCGAAGGCGTTAGACGCAGTCCCCGGTTGAGGTCTGCCGTAACCTAACTCAGTACACAACGAGCTGCTGCGTGTTGTCCGCCATAGGCGGGTAACATACGTTCCACGGCTGGAGATGCCGAACGCGCCCTCCCTGGGTGGCTGTATCCCGTGAGTGGCGGTCGGATTAACCGGTACATTCGCTTTGAAGCGTTGTATACACCGCCAAGCTCCAGACGATAGCACTCGGGTAGTAGGCCGCGTCTCGCATGTCGAGTCGAATGTTAGTTCGGATCTAGTTCCCTAGGTGGCGCCGCTGGTGCGGCGGGAAAGCGCGGAACTAGGTCACCGGATCGCCACGGCGGGATCTCGCGAGACGAGAGGTCTGACGTCATACTGGTCATAACTAGAGCGGACTCGTGGTGGTTAGACGCCACCCGTTTTCGCTCTGGTTAGTGTTGGCGGTTTACAGCCCCTAGCTGTCGAGTTAGCTCGGTCTAACAACACCCCTTTGTTGGACGAATCCTTCGGGAGGAGTCCAACACATTTGCCAATTTTTATTGGAAGTCGCCCTCAGTGCCATGGCACAGGGGACGATTGACGCTGCGCGTCAAACCGCCAACGTTCAGTTGGAACTAGACGAGGACCCGGAGGTCCCGTCTCGGGTCGTAGAGTCTATGGACTCTTCGACTGAGGAGGCCGCCCGGACGCTCTCGGCTATGGCAGCGGCTTTGGGTTGCAATGTAGATGTCTTAGACATTCCGATGTATCCTCTGGGATTCAAGACTCGCATCGAACGTATGGCACAAGTCGATTGCGAGGCCGGTGTTGTATACACCTCCTGGGGGACCTACATCCCCATGCACGCCTCTATGTTCGGATGCGGACCATTGGCAGTGAAGCAAGGCGTACCCGATGCCATACCAGACGACTTCAAGACTCTGGTTATGGACTCGTGTAGCGACGAGTTGGCTGAAAATATGTCTCCTGGCTCCGCAACTACCTGAAGTTAGCGGAGAAGATGGCGGTCAACGAGAGTTTGGCCCGAGCCGTGCTCATCTCTGAGGGCATCACCCGAAAGGCCTCGGAGTTGAGGGAGTCTGAATCCGACATGGACACAGACTCCACGGTTACGTTGTCGTCGGTGGAAACCGACCGGGTCAAACGGTTGACCCACAAACCTGCGCCGACGGGTCCTCTCACCGAGAGTGACCTGGAGGCTGAAGACACCCGGATCGCCGTCGAGAGGTCCACGACCGAGACCGACCCAAGTGCCGACATTCCTGACGCACCTGGTGAGATCTCGGAAGAGGACATCTCGCGCCAGCAGGCTGCTGTCGAAGCTAAGCGAGCCGAGCTCGCCAAGCAGCAGAAGCAGCTCATCGCAGCTCGTCGGGCCCACCGCAAACAGCAGGCCCAAGCCAAATCCAAGGTCTCTTCCGACTCTGACTCCCCGGTCAGCGGTAGGAGGAGTCCTCGTTCGGAGGGCAGGAATCCACGAGAGTCGGATTCCAGCCCTGAGGTACCGGCGCAGCCAACCAAGGTTGTGCGCCGGAAGAAGAAAAATGGAGCGAAAGCGTCTCCGGCAGAGCCAACGCCCCCCACCAAGCCGAGGGGTAAGGGCAAACCGAAGGCGCCCGCCTCCACCTCCACTACTACAACCACCACGGTAGCCACCTCGGCTACTGCAGCTTCCACTGCCAGCACCAGCGGGACAAGCGCCAAGTCCTCTACCAAGGCTCCGACTGGTACTACCACCACCAGCCGAGCCAGCCGTAGGGGAGCAGGTATCTACACGGACAGTGAGGGAAGCGAAAGCGACCCAGAGCTGCCCGAGTCGGCCAAATCTGATTTGGAGTCCGTGACAACGTGGGAAGAAATGACCACGGATGTCCCCAAGGACGATAATCAGAAATGGATGTGGAAGAATGCAGCCGAGGGGTTCAAGGAACGGACTCCCCGCTGCTTCGCGGACTGTGCCTATGACACGGTACACTACATGTGTCCTGGCGCCGTCAATAAGGACGGTGATAGCGATGACGAGGAATGGATGAAATTCGGCCCCTCGGATACGCCAGTAGGTAAATTTTACCTCATTTGGATTGACCAGCTGAAATCCAAATTGGGGTCTATCTACAGTTACGAGGCCCGGACGAAAGTCCAGTGGGCAATGACCCTATGGGGACCAACCGGCAACCGCCGAAGGTGCCCATTCGAGTCGTGCCAGCTGGCTCTCACGGGTGAGAAGGTGTTCGAGACGAAGCCCCGCTTCCCTCGGCATATTGTGGAGCATCATATGCACCACAAGCCTTTGATGATGTGTGTGCTCGGAGACCGTCCGAGCAAACTTTGTGATGGCTCGTTTAGCACTCACCGGCGCCGGGACATGGCTCTGCACTTGAAGAAAGCCCATGGTACCGGCCTGGAGAAAACGAGGAAGCGGGCCATTAAGTGCTTCAACGAGCTACTAGCCAACTGGTCCTCGTTGAGCGTAAAGGAACTGAAGGAGCAGGCATTTGAGACCGGATTCTGCTCGTGGAAGAGTGGCAACTTGTTGACCTTCTTCCAAATCAACTTCTCGTCCACAAAGTTCGGGATGCCCAGTGAGGTGCACCTGAAGGTGAAAAGGTGGCGAGGGGATGATAAGCGAGAGAAGGCCAAAGCCCGCTCTAAGGGTCCTAACGGAGGCACAGCCACGGCTACTGTTGCTTCCAAAAGGACCCGAGCAGACCGGTCCGTAAGCCCTTCGGGTAACAAGGACCAGCCAAGACCAGCGAACCCAGCTGATCGTCGCGAGTCGGGACAACAAGTCTCGGCTCTAGATATGCCTAGCAACCAGGCCCATAGGACGGTTAGCCAGGCGGCCACCCCGGCCACTTCCACTACTACACCTGCACCCGCGGAACAACGCCCGGGCGAAGCCTCTGGCAGCCTGGATGATGGGGACGAACTTTTCGCTCCCCCATCCGGGTATTCTACTTGGTGGGCTGGAGAGGGATCTTCCGGCAAGCGCCCCACGTATAGTGACTACGCGGCGAAGTTCCCTGCTATGGGACAGGCTGGACCCGAGTCGCAGGTCCTTACCTCCCTGGGCCGGACCAAGCCCCGTGGTAGAGGCCGTGGTGGGCTGGAGTCCACCCGAGCTTCCCCGGGCGGTGGCCGAGGTCGAGGTGGTATCACGGTTGAGGGCCCGTCTGCTCCTCCAGCAGGCACCCCGCCTGCCTCAGTGGAGGCCCCCGCGCCCCCACCAGTGATAGCTCCACCAACGGCCCCTCGGGTGCCCGTTATGGAGCTAATCTCCGGAACTTTGTCAGGTCTTCAGGATCCGAACACGTTTGTTGACCACCGCGATGTCCAAACGGCTCAGATCCAGAATGACCTGATGGCAGAATGGCAGGCATTGCACCGCCAGAAGTCTGTTGACTACTGGCTTGTGATGACTGAAGCCACCTTCAATCTGGTTTATGAAATCCAGAGGAGGGAGGAAGAGAAGATCAGGCAGCTGGAAAGGAAGAAAGTCGAGGAGGCTCTCGAGTCCTGCCGGCGTCAGCAGATGGAAGCTGAAAAGCTTAAGGAGTTCCACCGCGCTGAGAACGCCGGGTACATTCACAGGTACAAGGAGGCTGACCTCAAATTCTTCCTGCCATTCAGGAAACACCTGGAGGAATGGGACGGCTTTCCGTCGTCCTTGATCTTCATCCCGGATGCCCCACCGGTCCCGGTTGCTCCACCGGTTCCGGCCGCTCCACCGGTCCCGGCTGCTCCGCCGGTTCCGGCAGCTCCCCCACTCCCGGCTACTCTTTTCGCCCGGAAGGCCCCAGCTGCCACGGCTGCTTTACCTGCACCCGAGGCACTGGACAGCCCATCCGCAGTGATGAGCGCCTTGAGCCTGGGGAGCGACACGCCCAGCGAGGCTTCCACGCTGCCCTCTGTGAGCAGCTGCAGCAGCTCGGCTCCATCTGCCTCAGTGGAGTCGGCTGAGAAGATGGACACGGATCCGGAGGATCTTTAAGTGTCCATCTGTTGGTGCTTTCTTAGTACCCGAGGGTAAAAGCATTTAATATGCCAGAGGCACTGATCCTTATACTGGACTCGTTAATCTGGGACGGAACCTGCAGCGAGGATGGACGCTAACCCGAAAGTACCAAAAGGACTACCACACCTAACCGGGGCTCCATCTTCCCATCTTCATCAGGGCACATCACAACAGCAACGTGGCTTGCCACCACACACATGTCGCCGGGTGGAGCTGCAGAAACCAGTCGTTCCAGATTCGCCGGAAGTCCGGTATATTGTAAGGGCGATCCTGCTACCCTGGTAGGACGCCTATACTTCTCAGTATTAATATTTTGTATAAATCTATTTTTATATCGTATTTATATTCTTATAATTAAAACAAACAAAATTTTTCTCGGGTTATCTACCCTACCTCGGGTCAGTTAGTAAATACTGTGAAATTTTATTCATATCACCTGACTACATGTCCACTACTCTTTATTGCGTCTCGTATTTAATAATAACACCATTGTAACATTGTTACTACTTACCACCATAGGTCGATGGTGCATAAGGCGCCACTTCCTATTTGTTATTATTTATCAATACTTCGGGTTATATGCGACGATGCCTCATTATGTACATATTATTTATAATGCCCCTTAATGTTCTATATTCAATACAAACTGTATATATATAGACTTACCTATTTATGTATAATACTACTGTATAAAGTTAACAATAGTTATTTGTTAATTACACCCAACCCTAGGTAAAGTCTAGTGGGGGTGGTGTCGTTGTATATATATTAGTGCCGTTCATCCGAGAGACGTGTTCGTGTGGTGCTTGTTCCTTCTATGCCAGCTAGGTGTCGCTTTGCTATACCTCGTACAAGAGGGGGCAGCACCATGCCTCGCGTCCAGCTTCTACTAAGGAGCCGGACGAGCGGCAGAAGGGGCCTGGACCTGGTCCAGTCCAGACGCTAAAACATTAACTACAGTGTACAAAGTGAATAAAGTCCTACCCGAGAGGTAGGGGTTTCTGGGGCTTTGCCCAACCCGAACTACTCGTGTTGTGTTGGTATATCTAGTGGTAAGCGAGCCAAAGAGCCACCCAACATATAAGTCGATACGAACCATTACAATAGTATTATATAGGGTGACCTGTCCATCATTGTTTCATGAGGATGGCTACTGTAGTGGCCTGTATTTGCGCCAGGGTGCTCATTAATTTCGTTCCCACTGTACCCCGGTGCTTATACAAGACATGCCACTTATTTGAATACTGTTTTCAGTGGTTACGAATAATTTCAGTGAACTTGTAACCCTGGCACTTATATGAGACTGGCGCTTATTTGAGACCCTGGTGCTTAAACAGTATTTTACGGTATTTTATACTAAGCTGTACACATTCGGTCAAAAGTCATAGAAACGGAGCTTTTGCCTCTGGGGGGCCCTGGAGGGGGTCTGAAATCAGATGATGTGGCAATTCATGCATCAAATGATTACCACAACATTATAGCAGTAAGCTAACCTCATGTATACATGGACTATGACTTTGAAGGGAATACGTTGACCTACATAAACACAATTTAGATGTATTTTTTTTCTCTATATACGGTAATACTTGAAAAGCCTGACCCATAGCCCAATTGTGAGCATGTGGTAAACAATTGACTTCAATGATAAATAGACATCAAAATTTCCAAAAAGAAATTGTATGTAGTTGAGGGTTTAATGTAGTTAGATTTATACAGAGCACTGGAACTGTGTAGCTCTACATGACTTTGTGGCGTTAGTCAACACTTCAGAGAGATTAAAGTGTCAGTTAACATTACACACCATGCTGCATGGATTTATGCTGCCCATTATATAGAGGAACTCTCTTGATTAAGTATTTTGTTCTATTGATTGAAAGAGATAGTTTATGTGCAAAATAATGATGTAAATGCACACAATATGGGTGCTGTGTAGGTATTTCTTCTTTTTTATGCGTTAGTCAACGCCTCAAGAATTTTGCTGTTAGTCAACATTACATGCAATGTACCTTTGATCTATTACCTTATGTATGTATAGCAAATCTCTCTCGTTTCAATATGTTGCTTACATTATTACAAAGAATATCTATGTGTAAAATGAAAACTTAAATATGCTTAACATGGGGGATGTAGAGATAAATAATTTTGTTTCTGGGTTAGTCAACGCTTCGGGAATATTACACAAATATACCATGAAAATGTTTGATTGGCTACAGAGGCAAGTGTTTTCCATATTTTCCCAATTCCTTTTTAATACATATGTGTATAGGTAGAAAGTGTTACATAGTAACCTATAGACAACATTTATTGTAATTTTGGCAAAAGCTATAGGGGTTCTTTTTTCATCCATTTATGCGTTAGTCAACGCTTCAAAAAACTACACAATCTCATTTTAATGCCCACTACCTGTATTTTAGGAACTAATGAGAGGTTTAAAGCACTCCAGCATTTCATTCATTGTTTATCTATGTGAAAATAATGAAATTGGCTGCATTTTCTTTCCTGATTAATTTTTTTTGTGCCATAGAGCATTCTCTTACTAAGGAAAAATACCTAAAAATATGCTATTTCCACCTGTTTTTTGTTTCTCACGCAGTTAATATTGTCCATAGAGAGGCAAAAGTATATACCCAAATGTAGCCAAACATGTTGTGGACCTGATAGAATCAGTGAAAATCAATTCAAACCAATCATCTGAGATTTATAACATAATAAGGCTAAAATGCTGATCTGCTGACAGTTCATGAGAATGACCCATATATAGGCATGCACCAGGGGGGGTTCAGGTCACGTCACCAAATGGAGGCCTCTAATTGGCTGCATCCTGTAGTAAGCTATAGTCCTGTTCCCCTAATTAGGTAAAGGGGGCGTGGCCTATTATGCAAATGAGGGGTCACGTGACAGGGGTAATCCCCTAATTAGGTCACGCTCAAGGTCACATGACCATATATGGGTATGCACCATGGGGGATCTAGGTCACATGACCAAATGGAGGCCTCTGATAGGCTGAATCTCCAGTGAATAATATCCTGTAGTTAGCTATAGTCCTGTTCCGATACATTATATACTACTGATGGGTTTGCGGGCAGATGCGTGAATTTTTAACCTGCCCCCCTTTTAACCTAAAGTAATGAGCATGCTTTTCACTGAAATCCGATGCACAATTGATTCATATTTTAATCCCGCCGAAAAAAATTCAGGTGCCTCAAACCCACTAGCCTCCTTTTTGTAAACAAAATGATCACTCAATAATGAATATGCTTTGACACAACAACACTGAAGGGTAACCCGCCTAACCTCTGCCTCCACAGCATCAGTCAGTTAAATTTTCTGCTAATGTGAAAAACTTTTGGAATGACAAATGTATTGGAATTAATATCGATAGATAAGCAGAAAATTCACCCGACCAATGCAGTAGAACCAACCCTTTTAAAAGATATAAAAAGAGCAGTTTGAAAATGCGGGAATCCATCATGCCAACAACTCAGGGGTACATATATGTCAAACATCTAAGGTTCTCAGATTTTCTTTAAAATGGTACAGGCCCAGAGGTATACTAATGTAGTGGGTACAGTGTGTACTACTGTTGTACATTAATTTAAACCACTGTTATTGTCAATTGTGCTAATGTATATCTGCTACACATGCCAAGCAGTACTGTTCTTAACCATCATGTATATGTAGATTAGGTCATCATTATGTAATAGTTTAGGCCATTATAATTCCAGGAAATAACAGCATTACTTCTGTTTTTCAGGACCACTTGGAAACATCAAACGTGTATCACCAAATGGAGAAGACTCACCTTGTGGTTCTTTTACTCCCTCTACTCATATTGTACCTCACGGCAGTAAACTCAGTGTATGGCCTAGGTAAGTGTTACTATACTTATCCCATGTGCATCCTATTAATTATGGATATACATGCAAAGATCCGTTTTGGCAGGAAATTAAAATGGGGGTCATATGACCTAGATCCCAAATGGTGTGGCGCCAAAATGGACCAATCAGAACCCTCCCTTAAGCAGGAAATTCAAAATGGTCACGTCACCCAGACCCCTTGTGGTGTGCGGTCAAAAGGGAGGCCTCTGATTGGCTGCATCTTAGGTGAGTAATATCCTGTAGTTAGCTATAGTCCCATTTCGATACACTATACTACTGAAGCTTCTTCTTTAGAAAGTATTTGTATTCTTTTCAGTAAGCCTGTATTTATGCCTTTTTTTCAAAAAAGCTGTGATCGTCCTGACACAAGAACACAAGACAATCAAAATAGACAATCATAAAAGTGGAGAGTAGGGCCCTGAAAAATCAGACCAATTTCTTCAAGATTTTGAGAATTACTCTTGTCATCAGACCCCATGTCCCTTGTTGATTTTTAAAAAGTAGCCTCATCCCCTTGTTGATTTGACCTCTCTGAGGCCCTTAATGGACTAACTTTGTGCATGGGTTGAATTTGCTTGTCATCTGTCTGCTCATTTTTAAAGCAGCTCAGCAATTTTTAGTCTATTACAACCACAAGCTTTTTATCTATGGATAGTCCCAAGGAATAGGATTCACCCTGCTAATTGGTGAATAATACTTAAAACAGATGGAAAACACTCTCTAAATGATATCAGTATCATGTGTTGTATCTGCTAGTCCCATGTTTGCTTGTCACATGTTTGTTGTTGAGTGTTGGCTCACCATGTGTTTGCTCTCTGAAGACTTGGACACATCATATCTGTCATGTAATGTTAAACTGTCTTCCTACAAGGTGCATGTCTCTCAAACCCATGTCAGAATAATGGAGTGTGTAATGTCACAGATCTAGGAGATTATGAGTGTACTTGTGAATCATGGTACCATGGCACTAACTGTGAAGGTAAGGGAACTCTAATCTCTCTATCTCTCTTGGTCATCCTGGTGCATGAATGCAGGCAAATAATTTGCCAGGGCTACATTCACGCATCATGACGACCATACAGGGTTAATACAGTCCATGAGTTTTGTCATGATGCTCCAATGAAGTGCTGGTGAGAAAACTTGCCAGCACTTTATTGGTGCATTGTGGGCATGATGCACTCATGCATCTGCAGCCCTGACAGAGTTAATAGAACAGTAGTAATACCACTATGGGGCTAAAGCTGCATACAGGTGGAGATAAAGCTATACTATGCACCTTTAAATTGATTACTAAATAATTACCAGAAATAATTGTACATGAGGAATATCCTATCAATCACAAATAAAAAGGGACTCTACCCCAGGTGTCACCTTTAGGTTTTACAGTTCCACTCTCATTCAACTCTTGTCATCCTTGATTATCTTTTAAAAACTGTTTGTTGTGGTATCTCAGACAGTGATATTAGATACAATAATAAATACCAATAAGCACATTAAGTCAATAGTACTAAACTAAAGATGAATGTTAAATGACTCCAAAACAATCTCCATCAACATGTAATCAATGTCAATGTGCTAATCATCAATCATACCTAACATCGGTAATATTAAATAAATGCATGTTACAGCTAAAATTTGTTTGCACTTTTCATCTTTGACTTGGCACCAAAGTCTGTAGTGGAAACATTGATGCTACTTCTGTATATCAGGAATTGTGGAGTCCACCATACAAGCCAGGTTCTATTATTCCTCACAACTGTAGTTGGGTCATCAATGCTGGACTAGGTAACGTAAGTCAGAGCTTACTCTTACAGCTTTTACACATCCACTCACAAGGAGACTGTTGCTTACAGGCAAAGACCATCCTACTTTAATGATGATATCAAGGATAGTAAAGGGAACCTATACTATCCTTGGTGATACTTTAATTGTACTTTTTAGGTTCTGACCATTTTTAGTCAAGTGTAATGTAATTCTGACCAACTTAAATGGCACACCCAGACTGGGGTTGGTTTCATCTAAGAGTCACATCTTATATTTGTAATGTATTATGATACCCGTCAGTAGTATAGTATGTGTCGGAACTAGACTATAGCTAATCTAAGGATATTACTCACTGGGGATGCAGCCAATCAAAGGCTTCCCTTTTGGCGGGAAATTCAAATGTGGGGTCATGTGACCTTGAACCCCCTTTGTGGCACCAAAATGGACCAATCAGAACCCTCCCTTTTGGTGGGAAATTCAAAATGGTCACGTCACCCAGACCCCCTGTGGTGTGTCACTAAAATGGCGCCCTCTGATTGGCTAGCTGTTTAGGTCGCGTGACCTCTAATATGCAAATAAGGTCACATGACCCTAATTTGAATAGACCAACCAAAGGTCGTCATTTTGGTGGGAAATTTAAAAAAAATTGGTGATGTGACTCTATTTTTTAAATTTTCTGATTGGTTGGCTGTCCACACGTCATACCGTCAGCTGTATGCAAGCTAGTAGTTACGTGACCTCATTAGCATAAAGAGGTGTAGTTTATCATCAGGGTGTGACTATTGTGAGATATTTTTTATATGAATAAAAAAAGGCAAGCTGATAGCTTGCCAAAAAAACAAACAAAAAAAAACTAGGAAATTTTTGGGGGGCCCTTGGGTTGGAGGCGCCTTGGGGTGGGGGCCCCTTTTTTTTTGGAAACCCGCCCCTTGGGTAGGGGCGGGTTTACTAAAAATTAAACTTACATCAGGTAGTTAAAAGTTAAATAGAAATACAATAGAACCTGCATATGGAGTACTACACATTCCACTTTTTATTTATCATAATTTCATTTCATTTTTTTCATTTTCTAGCTATTATACTTACACTCTGAATGTGACCCATCCTAACAAAGTGGTACTGAAGTGGCACATTTAGAAGCCTAGATATGGCCCTTTCAAGTGGTATAGTGTCAGAAAATATTAGATTTTTCAAAATTGATATTTTAGCATTTTTCTTACATATGGGTAGATATCTTTCAGAATCCTGCTTACTAGATTTAATTTAGGTCCCAAATGCCCAAAAGACATAGATCTAATTTTAATGGTTTTATAGAATTACATAGGAATCATATAGGATTCATAGATTATTAAATGTTTAATATGTCAATTATCTCAGTTAAATCATTTTTTTAATCGATCCTACAGAAGATCTAGAGAGGACCACCTGGTTCAAATATGCAAGTGTTATATACCAAATGAAAGCTCTTGATGAGCTGCAAATGAATATGCCAATAACTAAACATTTTGCATGTGCGACTTCCGAATCATTTTGTTAGGATGGGTCACAAATATCATAGTTGAATATAGCATAGGAATAGGATAGAGCCCACACATGGAACAGTATACATTTTATTTATATTTACAAGTCGGTGAATACAAGCTTGGTGTCTTATCTATTCATGAACCGTGATACATTGTGGGAGGTCTTTCTGAAAAGCTGCAACTCATTGTCCAGAGAGTTCAATTTCTTCAAGAATTTCTCAGCAAAATTTCGCTCTGTGGACTTAGGTTCATACCTTCCGAGGCCAATGGGCAGGTAGGAGAATGTCTGAAATGCTCCACAGCAACGTCATTACTGCCTAACCATGTGTGTATAGTGAATCCACATTGAACAACGTCCTAACCTTCGATGTAAAATAATCCATGGGCGGCGAGTTTCTCTGTGAAAGAAAGGGGTTTATAACACATAATTGTGTCTAAGGGTTGAGTCTCCTTGATAAAACGACAAAACGTACATACTTGTCCATTCTCTTAGGTAGGTAGGTAGGTAGGTAGGTAGGTAGCTAGTGTTAACGGACGGTTACAAGTGGTAAAGTGAATGTACAGGGAATCCAGAGAAGTTCATTTGATCCTTTTATTGCATAGCTGACATGAGTGTTTCATAAAGGTGGTAACACTGATAACACTCGCCAATATCTAAGCTCTGCCTCCGATCCTATAGCTCAACCTGTCGTAGGTTCTAGGTATAGGTGTAAGGTGTAAATTGGGAGAGATGATTGGGAGCTGCTCAAGCTGCCTTTTATATTAAGGGTTTGAGCAGCTCACAGTATTGCGGAATATTCTATACACGTGGCTCAATAAAATAGAGACACATGTCATAGGGAGAGACTGCCACCTGTGGGTTAATCATGTTAATGAGGATTGACAGGAGATTGTGAAATATCCTCTCATTCCAAATATGGCACCACAGGTGGATCCCACATCCTTCAGCGGGGCTGTGTGGGTGTAGATATGATTGGAATGTTATTACATCCGTGTGCCTTATGTCACAGAGTCTCATGGAGGAAGTGGGTTCGTGATAACTTATGGATCCTGGTTCCTGTTGGGGAATACAGGAGGTTGTTGAGTGTGGATTGTGAGCAGAGCTTAGGTTTTATATGGCGAAGAAATTAGTAAACATGAAAAATAATTATAATACCCAGAATGGTCCATTGACAAATCCCCACATTCCTTCTCGTCTCTGCATGAGTGTAAAGGGAGAAAAATAAGTAGAAGAATAAGGCTTTGCCAAGTCCATTGACAATTATGGGTATTATGATACAAATACCGGGTTTTTGTGAAAACCTGATGAATTTGACATTATATGCGGTATAAAAAGGTTCCTTTATGGAATTGCAAAAATACGGTTTGTGTGGATCAAGTGACTTAATCTATATACAGGTTATAAATGCAGAGATATGTACAATGCTTATAGTATATATGTATCGGTTTGTCATTGTTGAAAAATGAAAGTTTTTTTGTTTTTTTCTGGTCTGATGACAAGGTTGGTTTCATACATTAAAATGCAATTGATATATCCAGGTGAAAATTAGCTAAGTTTGGTAATTCTTGGTACTGTAGGGTCAACAACCAACACAAAGGTGATAAGTTTTTGGCTCCACACTACCAAGGTTTACAAACGAACTTGTGTAGGGTTTGTTTACACAGTTGGATACAAGGTGTAAGTCGAGGTGGTATTTAGCGTTTTGACAGAAACATGATAGTTTCCATGAAAACATAAATAAATGGGATACATAGAACTTATTGCTATAGATAACTAATTTGACTAAAACTCATAAATACATGTCATAGGTGAGTTTGAAAAACAGTGGTGAAGGTGATGAACTTTGTAGCACCTAGAGAGGTAAACCAGAAGGCCATTTGGTTTGTGTCTCATAAGGTTCATCAAAGAAAAGTCTTAAACTAATATATACATTGGCCTAAGGAAAACAGGTTTTAAAGAATCCAGTGAAAGGAATTCGACATGCAAATAAAATAAAAAAATTTTACATTTTCAGAGGACAAGTAATATGTATAGGCATGGGGGGGCTGTTTACAATCGTGTCTCAGCGATTTGGATTTAAAACATGGTTGTACGATAATTGGATCTGTAAAATGTCTATTTATGTGTTCTAAAATGTCGATGTGGGTGTATACTGTTGGGAGAGAGGTTTTGATGTTCTTTGATGTTGAAATTTTTGAACCTGCCCTCAGCTTTACGATGAGTCTTGGATCTGATGGGCCTGAATTTTGAGATTGTAATGTCAGAAAAGTCCAAGTACACTGATGCTAAATCACCAGCTGTGGCCACATCTGAACCGTCGTCGGAGGTGGATTCAGACTCTGTAGTAGGGGTCAGTTTAACTGGCGTGGGCCTCCACATGGTTCTGGGTGTAGGTCCTTGCCTGTTGCCGCTTGGTTTAAGTTTGTCGTCATAAGCACAAGGGCACAGGAACCCATTTGGTTGATGGTAACATGGTATACACAGTCTGGCAGCAGGTACCTGCCCATTGATGTGGCGGCAGTAGGTGTTGTTGTGCTTGTAGGTTGGCGGCATGGGTGTGCCAGGCCTACAGGTTGCTGTTGGGGCTCGGGGTCTGCGGCTGGTGGGGTTAGATCTTGTTTGTCCTGTTGGGGAATACAGGAGGTTGTTGAGTGTGGATCATGAGCAGAGCTTAGGTTTTATATTGCGAAGAAATTAGTAAACATGAAAAATAATTATAATACCCAGAATGGTCCATTGACACTAGGATATGTGGTGGGAGCAAGTTGTCATACTAGTAATTGTGCATGATCAAGTTGTCATATGAGAAATGGTCTAGTGGTATATAGAGAGTAAGAATATCAAGCTCTTATTAGTGTGATGATGATGATGATGATGATGATGATGATGATGATGATGATGATGAAAGTACCCCCCTTGGTCGTTTATGCAGCTAAAGGTTTCATTTTGCGCATGCGCAGAGTAAAATATGTCAAGTTACCACTGCCTGCTTTCCAGGCGCGTAACTTGCGCTGGTTGCATTCGGAGTGCAAAACCGTCCCAGTTGCATGACTTCCTTAATAATGAGAGTATGGCCTTGATCTTGGCTCATTTTGACCGTCTAATTATGGCAATTACATAAATACTTTCATATTTGACCTAGGTTGTTCAGAGGTGACGCTAGAGTGACCGAAAGGTTATGGTATTGTTGCTACTTATGTAACCTATTGTTTAGTCTTGGGTGCTCAGACACCCATCACGGCATCAGCGGTCCCCAGGCACCCGTGATGGCCGGTTGCATTTACTTACAAGATATTATATTGTGCAGTCGACCATGAGGTTGGACTCTTTGATGTTGTAACCTATGTGTCTTTGACATAGCTGGTGTTCAGTGGAGCATGAACGCTCTTCTAGAATGTATGAACACTCTTCTAGACATTCTGGACCTTCAATGTATTAATTTCTTATATATTCTTTGATTAATACAGTAATATGTTAAGATCATTGGAATAATAAAATGGTATATGATAGAATACTTCCCCTCACACGAAAAGAAGCGAAACTCCGTCATTTCGCAGAGAAAATGTACAATATAATTTTACCTTATTTCTAATTACATACTGTGTGTCAGAGGATTTGAAATTATAGGAAGTGCTTCAAATACAATTTTTCTGGTAGAGCTTTTTTATTTTTGGGTAAAAATACATTTCCTTAATTCTAGCTATTTGACCATAAATTGTGCAACTTTTTGGATGCCAAACAGACTTAGGTGTGCTTGACTTACAATATGGCTTTGAAGTTGCCTTATTCCTTATGTAAATTGGTGTATCTGCCTATACATTTTCAATTTGGGGCACAAAAATTACAAATTTATGTACAACATACAAATATATAATTATGGCAATTTTGGTACTAACGTACAATCCAGTGGGCAAACTTACAATTTTGTGTGCAATTGGGTACAAACGTACAATTTAGTGTGTAACCATATAGTCCAAGAGCCCAGACACTTTTACTTTTGTTTTTGTGACCAAAAGGTTTGAAGGTTGATTCCTATGTAGAATTTTCTGCTGATTTCAGAAATACAAGTCTTACAAAAATCCGTTGGGGCATTCTCCGGCAAAATTAGGTCAAAGTCGGTAACCTCATGTTCTTTCAGGATCTTTCATTTCTTTTGTGAGTTAGAATCATGTGTATATTCATATAATAGAGGTCTCTATACCCATCTATTCTAGGGTCAGGCATCTGTTTTTGCTAGTCACATATTCAGTGCGCACATTTTCTCGAAATTTCCAAGATGGCCGCCATAAAACCATTAAATTTGTACTATTTCAACCTAAGATATTATAAAAATCTTCTTACCTGTCTGTTTTCTTGGATCAAACTGTTGTCAAATCATCTATCAAAGCTTCAGAGATGTGTCAGGATTGAAGATAATCAATATCAGATGGTCTGGTGTAAAAATAAAGTTAGTCCACCAGTACTGTTTTGTCAATATGTAGATGTTCGTAATTCCTTTGTCCGAATGCTTATGAATATCAACCATTGTGCACTTTTGTTTACTACCATATATGCAAATGGCTTTGTACTTATAAACAGAGCTCTTCTACCTCTAGTTTAGGTCCTTATGGCAAGAGGTTTCATAACAGGTGTTTCATATGAGAGAAATGTTAATAGATGAATAAATTACTACTCTTCATCACTCTCTTCTCCCTCTGATTCATCTCTTCCGTAGCGGTTTTCTCCAAATGACATCTCCTCTTCATCGACATCATCAACCTCAAGTGAACCTTCTACCAGGATGTCCTGCACTGACCTGGGAATCTGAGTACAGTCATACCAGTGTATTTCATAGTGTCCATTGACCATCTTTCACCCATAGTCCACAGGGTCTAATCTTATGGGGTTCGGACTCCATGCCCATTTCCACATGGATGTTACTAGATGTGCTCTTTGTACCTGTTTTGCCAAAACAGCTTGGCTTGGTGGAAAATTACTGGGATTTGCCTCTTTCACTAGCTGTAGCAATTCACCCTTATCTTTTGGCTTCTATTTTTCCTCAAATACTGCAAATCTGGCTTTATTAACAGATTTTAACTTTGGCTTTCCATACAGAGCACACACCCAGGGTTGTATTTCTTTTGTGAGACTGTCAAGGTTCACATCATCCTCACCAAGCTTTGCTAAGGTTGCAGTGTAATCTTTGCTTTTGAGCATGAGAGAAAGTGGCCTGACCTTGCCCTTAATACAATTTTGCGTGTAATTGGGTTCAAATGACAATTTAGTGTGCAAACATACAATTTTTAGCGTGCAATTGAGTACAAATGTACAATTCAGTGTGCAAACATACGTTTTCTCGTGTAATTGAGTACAAATGTACAATTTTGGTACATAAAATACAATTTTTGGGAATTTTCTTGAGACAAATTTTTCCGAGGACCGGAATAACAGAGTACTTTAAGTACAATAGACTTGTTTGTCTCTGAGTTACTCTGTAATTTTGCTATATGGGTGTGTTGATTGGCAATTACGACAGTGGGCTGCTGCTTTAATTGACTTTTCCCCAGCACACCGTCGGTATGCTTCTTGAGTACATATCCCTGTAAAAAGATTATTTGATTAGTATCTTAAGTAGCTACTTACATTTTTATCATTTTTGGCGATACATTTTGAATATATTCTTTTTTTTTTGTGTGTATAAGATTTTCTAATACATTTTCTACATTATACACATTTCAATTTTATTGATTTCTTGGTTACCTAAAGTGTGTTTCCTTAAGTAAACCTTGGTATAGTATACAAGTGCTAATGTGGTACAAGAACTGCTTGAGTTATCTACCTTGCATTCATGTATAATACTTTAGATTTGTACAATTTCTTGGTACACATACATGATTATGTACAGGTACACTTACTTTCTTTCTTTTAGTTTTTTTTTTTTTTTTTTTTTTTTTTGGTGTACAAGGTGGAACCTTGCACATTTTCTACATGATATAAGTTAATTTTATCATTCCACTTTGGTTTATTGAATGGCGTATTTTCCATAATAAACCTTTGGTCAGTAATTGAGATGAGAATGGCAGCAACCACAGAGTAGCGGTCTGCGAAAGGGTCCCCATTTTTTTGCCTCACGCCTTTTTATGGCTTGGGATTTATTGTATCCTTATTGGCACCATAAAGGTATTAACTGTCAATATGACCAGAGGAAGAGGCCAAGCTAGGGGAGGAGGCAGAAATATGAGGAGAAATGATATCTTACCGACTGACGCTGGACTGGCGGCCATTATAAATGCTGTCAATGGTCTGGGACAACGAGTAACACTAGCTGAGGATAAAACCAATGATATTCTAACTACATTGGAAAAGGTACAGTCTACCATGGTCAATCTTGAGAAATCGTGTAAAGGTTCTACAAAGACACTTACAAATATTGATTCTCGTCTAAAGGACACTGAAGGTACTCTTGCCGGCATGACGACAGCCCTGTCAGAGACTAAAAATACAATGAAACATTTGACAGTGGTAGTCCAAGCCCAGACTCGAGTCATAACGGACCATGCCACCAAATTTGAAAAAATGCAGGCTGACTATAACAAGAAGGTGCTTGTAATAAAGGGAGTCAAAGAGAGGTACACTGATCTACTTCAAGTTATGGCCCAGTTATTCACCGACATTAAAGCCAACTTTGGTGTTGACACTGTAGACTCAGTATACATGGAGGGCAATGCCCCTTAAGAGGGTCAAGAAGGTGCTGCTAGAAAACCTACAATTCAACCTATCAAAGTGATATTTCATAAAGTAACCACCAAGCCTAAAGTGTTGTTACTTCTGAAAAACCTGAAAAACAATGACACTTGGAGATCAGTTTCAATTGGGGATGAACTTACTCCTGAAGAACAATGAAATTTCACTGATTTGAGGGCTATACATTTCTTGGCTTGGTCTCTCAATTATAATAGTCAGCTTCGTCAGGCAAAATCATATACACATAACATGCTGAACAAGATTCCCCTACCTGATATCAACCTTGAAAATGCCACTACTGAGTACACTGACGACGGCATCATGTTCAGGTCGCAACATAATCGCCTCTCCAACTTATATCCAGTGGACTTCAGAGTAGAAGGAGTGGATTACAACTCAGCTGAACAACAAGCCTTTCAGGCCACAAAAGCCAGAATACATGGCAGGAAAGACATATAGGATTTAATAATGAGCACTTCATGTCCATATATAATGATGGAACTTGGTAAACAGGTCCAAAAAGGGGCTGATTGGTCCAGAATTGCTGAAGGAATAATGCACTGTATCAACAAGGCAAAATTCAGTATACCAACGTGCCAAGATGCACTTCAGAAGACTGATGGTTACCTGTACGAGGCATCATTCCATCCGGTGTGGTCCTGTGGATATCACTTGGGACAAGCCAGGCAATGCTATCAAGGAAATTTGAAAGCAAAAAATCTGCTTGGAAAAATCTTGGAAAGAATTAGATCTGAACAACACGCAGCCTATGATAGATGGGGACGATGGAATGATGAGAATGAGTATCCGGACGAGAATAGCTCTGAGAATGCAGAGTATGGCTATGAGGAGAATGCTGACGAGGATGGATCATTCAATGGTTACGAACAGGGGGATGAAGAGAATGATACTGACAACAGCCTACTTGCTACCCCTGTCTAGGCCCTACCCATTCAGCCTGATTACCTGACTGTGAAATGTACTAGTAAAATTCTCATAGCACTCAAGCGAGCCCAAATCAATTATGACGCTGTTCACTTAACATTATGTTTGCTCTATTTCTGGCGCGGTAGACCACCATGGTTAAGCTTACTGGGTCAATATAATCAATATGATCAGCTGCTTTGCCTACCTGTATAAAACCAGTAATCTCTATTTTGTATATTGAATTCTATTGCCTTTACGTAATTAATGCAGGTGACTATATCATTGACTACTTAAGGTAGTTATTACTGTATTCCCTTTAGCCAAACTTCAGTGTCCGGGGGGACTTCTTCTTCTTCTTTTCTCTTAAGCAGACCCTATATCTTATTTAGCATGGGTGGCCATAGCAGCTGCATACCCAAGCTTAGGGGGCGGGACTGGGTATTTTTCTTTTCATATTTTTTTATTTTAATTTTTTTTTTGTTATTTATTGTACCCTTTTTTCTATGCATCGCTGCCACTTTTTCAGAAACACCTCGCACAACTGGTCAACCTATTCCTTTTAAGTCATTCAACATGTCCTGCACACGTTTTCAAGGAAACTTATAATGGTTAACCTACCCAACTTTAAAAAGGGGGTTTCTGTGGTACATCTTAACGCTAGGAGCATAAGAAACAAAATAGTTAATATTAGAATGGAGCTGAGCACTATAGATATAGACATTGTATTGTTTTCTGAAACTTGGTTAAATGACATAGACGATAGCTCATTATATACCTTTCCCAGATATAATCTTTTTCGCCAAGATAGAATCAGTATATTTAGGGGAGGGGGTTTATGTGCATACGTCAATGAAGAGATTACTTGTTCAATTGTAAAATTCAAAGGTCTCAATATGTGCAATGCTAATATAGAGGTTCAATGGTTGTTTTCCGCGAAGGATACTGTAAAACGTTCCATAGTTTGTAATGTATATAGGCTGCCTAATGGCTCCATACATGAATTCTGTGACACATTTAAAGCCTTATTTCTTCAAATAGAGAACATAGACGATTATGATTTGTTTATTATTGGTGACTTTAATGTTAATACCTTATAAAATTCCAATGAAAAAAATTTGCTATATGAAACCATGGACCAAAATCATCTTAAGCAAATAGTCAAAGGTGTCACCACAACTTCAGGAACAAATACTTGCATTGACTTGATATTTACTAACTGTGACAATATTGTATCCTCAGGCCCCATGAACATACACTTAAGTGACCATCTGCCAGTACATATTTTAAAGAGGTGCCCTAAAGCGAAAAAAACATATAGACAATTTTTTGGCCGGTCCTATCGAAATTTTGATTTGAATAAGTTACTGTTGGACTTTGAAAACTGTGATTGGACGTATTTTTACAATTGTCATGATCCTCAGGAGTGTTGGGATATGTTTGAAAACTTGCTTAAACGAATGCTTGATGTACAATGTCCTGTTAAAAGTTTTTAAGTTCAAGATAAACCATCTCCTTGGATGACAAACTATTTACTAGAAAGAATTAATAACAAAAATTTGGCGCTGAAGGAAGCCAGACGTTCATTATCTATTATTAAATGGCATGATGCAAGAGAAATTAAAAATGCTGTTAATAATGAGGTGAATATTGCCAAAGAGACATGTTATAAGGATTTAGCTGATGCCAATGTGAGGGACTCTAGGCAGTTCTGGGCCACTATCAAAGACATTTTACCATCCAGTAACAATAAATCAAACAGTATAAATTTGGTTAATGATGATGGTGAATGTATCTCTATAGAAAATACTTCTGATTTTATAAACACATTCTATGCCGAGATAGGCCCTGGGCTGGCTTCAGCCCACCACTTACCATATGTATTCTAAGGTGAAAGATGCATGGTAGACATTTGACTTTACGGACGATGAAATTTTAAAGTGTGTTAAAGATATCGACACTTCTAAGTCTTCAGCTCTCCAATACTTACCTACACATATCTTTAAAGCTGCAGCTCTACATATGCCTATTAAATTTGTAAAAATTATTAGGCTTTGTGTTGATAATGGAAACATCCCTGACACATGGAAGATTGCTACTGTTACACCAATCCCCAAGGGGGGGACCCCACCAATGTCTCAAACTATAGGCATGTCAGCATTCTACCTCTTCCTGGAAAAATTTTTGAAAGACTAATACATACAGCTATCTCAAAGCATTTAGACCAACATTCAATTTTATCAAAAAATCAAGGGGGCTATCAGAAGAACAAATCCACTAGGGATGTGTTCACACATTATGTCCTTGTCGTTGAATGCAACAGCAGATTGATTTTTTTTTTTCAATTTAATCTCCTAATTTGACCTAAGGAGTATGGTTGGTGTACATATAAATAAGTTCTCCCTAGTTAGGATTGTAGGTTTGTCTATAGGCTCGAAAATCAACAGTTTTAATGGATTGAGTTTTATAATTTAGGAATTGCTTTTTCCTGAATGGTGAGGATAGAGTTTTATTCCTCTCGTAGTGTGACAAATTTTTTTTTTTTTTTTTTAAATTTGAATGATTTTCTGACTGGTGCCTGTGTCACACTTCCATACGCTTTTGCTTCTGACCTCAATGTCATTGCTGATGCCATTATTTTTTTTGTATTCTTTGACTAAAGTGATCGAGGTGTTGTAAAAAGAGATATAATAGACACTGCTTGATGCCGTGCAAACTTTGGTTTCATTTTTTTTTTCATAATTCTGTAGAGGTACGTATTGTTTAACCATAGAGTTGGGTACGGTCTGACGTGGCGGGTGAGTCGAGTCGTCGGATGTTCCTCAGGTTCCGGATAGGTGGCAGCACTGATCCGGGTCTGTGGGGACATCTGACGATGAACACCTGGGTCCTTATATAAAGCCCAGGGCTCAGCCGCTACGTCAGAGGCCCTTCTGGCCTCCGCAGAATGTAGATCACCATTAATCATTATTAGCTGCCTTCTATACTATCCGGCAGCCGTGAGTGTGCATTAAGTAATAAATCTAACCGTTGGCATACACTTGAAACCCTGTCTTACTCTTTCTTTCCGAATCGTAACACCCGAACCCCCAGGTCCGTAAGGCCACAAGCCCTTACACTGGTGCCGTGACCAGTTAATTCTGGTGTATAGCCCGGACGTTATAACGTCCGAACGGCTATTACATGGGTTAGATAGCCTCGCGGAAACTAACCCAGCAGGGCAATTAGTTGCCCAGGAGAATGGCAATGGATCATTAGTGCTCCAAACCCATTCGAACTCCCAAGATGCGGAATCTGCATCTTGGAGAGATCCTGAACCCCACTATAATGATAGTGAGGAAAATCTACCAGACTCTGTATGACGTGAACAGTCCATACAGAGACAGGGTAACTTAATAGGCCAACAATCACTTGTTGACGAGTTAACTAATTCGATGTTCGAAGTTGGTGGTAGTACTAATCTAGAACATCCGGCACCAATGCCAAAAAGGGTAACATTTGGAGAACTACCTTATAGATTACCCAGACCCGGACTACCAATATTAGATTACAGCGCTATAGATGGCGACTTAACCTATGTGGTACCGGAAGGTGAGGAATTTAAACTACCGGATGTCCTGTTGTTAAATGAAACTTATGTAACTTTGAATGAGAACCTAAATACTTTGGTCAAAGCTAAAGATGAAGTATTCCATGAAAAACTTCAGCTGGAAGAGAACCTGACTGGCATGCAAATTGAATTCGAAGCCAGAAGGAGTGAGTACATGAAGGAACTCGAAAATGAAGAACTAAAACTTCAGGAAATGAGAAAGTCATTCAATAAAGAATATGACAATAGACACATTCGTATCCAAACATACATAGGTACGAACGAACAACTAAGTCTTGATAAGGCAAAATTCAAATCCGAAATATGCCATTATCAGAGCGAGTTAGAGAAACTGAAACTTCAGTGTAGTAAACAAGCTGAAGACAATGAAACCATCCGGGTAGGCATTGTAGCTTACAATAAACAACTGAAGGAAGATAGACAGAAAATCACAAATGAGCTTCAGGAATTGCAGACTACTGCAATAACCTTAGACAAATACGTAGAAGCCACCCAGCTGACTATAGGTACTATAGATCCAGCTGTGGTGTCTACAATGTTGGGGAAAACATCCAAGGATGCAACTCCAATTAGATACAACCCATTCGTAGACGACGGGGCTGATAAGAATGTAGTATCCGGAATCTATAAGAAACCGGATAATACCGTAGGTAATGGAAACGCACCTACACCAGCAACTCCTGTGCTGGATACAATAGGTCCGGCACCACCAATACCAGATTTGAGTCATAAAATTAAAGCGACTCACGATAGTGCTACTGGAGCTAACAATAATACACCTGTAGCACAACCGAGAGTACCGGGACCACCTAGACATATGTTAACACCACCTTCATATTTCTCCCAACCCGGCCACAGTACACCAGCAGGTCCAAGATTACTGAACCCACCTTCGGGTCAAGGTAATGGTCCTAATGATGGACGTTTTCCAAGACCAAACCCGCCACAAAACAATGTTAACGGCGATACGTACCAACCAAGAACAACTTCCTATGGATATAGATATAATTATAATCCTCCAGCAGGAAGTAGTAATTACCAAAATGGTAATAACTTTAATCAGGGATGGAATCAAAATAATTCTTACCCTAGGTATGCATCTTCTGGAACAGCTGGAAATGCCGGTTACAGTGGTGGATGCCCCAGCGGTTCATCCGGACACTATCCTAACAACGGTCCACCAGGAGGGAACACTCCAGGCAGCCCAGGAGGATCCAGATCTGGAGGATCAGGATCGGGAGGAGATGGCAGGAAGCCAAACAGAAGAACTTCTATGCCTGCAGGGATGCAAACCATGTTTGATAGAAGCCAATGTATCCAAAACCTTGGCATTGACTGCTACCGAAAGGGAGCAGATGGCATGGAAGTCATGAACTGGAGCATGCGAGAAGCAGACAGACTACGCGGATGTAATAATCCGGCACGTAGACAGGCACGGATACCCCCTCCATATGATTCCAATGATCCATGGAAGGATAGGTATCAAGCTTTTGTCGACGAAGTCAATTGTAGTGGCTGGACAAAAGAAGAAGCTCTGCCCTATTTGATCTGTTGGTTGAATAAAGGTGGAAAAGTAGCCCTCAATCAATGGAGAGCAGCATACGGAATATACGGCACCTATGATCAATTGGTCGAATGTGCCGCATACCTATTCGGGTCAATCGTTAGAGAAGACCCATGGGTAAGCTTCAAGAAAAGGACACAGAAACCTAAAGAATCTCACAAGGTCTTTGGTTTGGAGCTACAGGACTTGCTATCAAAAGCGCGTCCGAATTGGGCTCATGACGATGACTGCTATCTACAGGAGTTGTTTATACAATTCTGCAATGGATTGCGGGATCCAGATCACAAACAAGTAGTTTGGGATTCTTGGAAGGATGACACTTCCTTCAGTGACCTGTTCATATCAATTGATGGACATGACATGAAGAAACGATTGGTAGGTCTAGGACCTAACCCGGTAAGAGCAGCTCCGTTTCAATACGGAGGTACACCTGCTCGGCTATATGAAACTTCCCAGTTAGCCCCGGTTGATTCGCATGAGGCTGATGAGGAGGATGAATATGTCTCCGACGAAAACGGAGAATATATTGGATCAGTCCAGGTAGCTGGAAAGTATTACAGACAGAAGCGGTATAGGAAGGTACATTCGAGAGGGAGGGGAGGATCCGTTGCTGGTAAAACAGCTTCCGGACCGACTCAATCTGACAATGTAACCTCTACGGCGAAGCCAACTGTGGCAGCCACTGTTGCTCCGACTAATATGATGGAAACATTAATAGCCGGATTAACAGAAGCTCTAAAGAGACCGAGAGTTGATAAATCTCAAAGGAGATGTTTCAGATGTCAGAAACTGGGGCATTATGCTCCCGAATGTATGGCTGAGAAACCTGTCCCTCGTAGACAGGAGGGTGTCTGTGGAATAAGTACAGAGGAAAACTAAGGAGGGGTCTCCCGATGGGCAAAGAAGGGGATCCCAGTGACAAATCTTGCCATGATAGCACCATCTGTGATGATAGTTCGCATGTAGTAGCAAACTCGCCTAGCACCAAGGTGGTTGTAGACACCCGGAAGGTTAGGGAAGCTGATATAACAGGTGCCACGGGAGCACAGGGGAAACCCAATATCAGTAACGAGGCAGGCGGCTATGAGTTAGCCAGGGTTGGTAGTGCCCACCTGCCCCCGGGTCATCCTTGTCTGGAATACCTGAAAGGATGTGGATCGACTCCTGGTGTGAACAATGACGTCCCGATCATCACGGATATGCCCTCTGTTTTAAACGGAAGGCGGTGGTATGTTTGCCTTACTGTTAATGGAAGATCTGCCGAATTTCTCATGGATACGGGAGCTAGCCACTCCTGTATCTCCAAGAGGTTCTATGATCTTATACCGGATAAACATGATACTCTCAAATCGGGAGGAAGTGCTCAGACGGCCGATGGCAGTACCTTGCAGACGTATGGTAGAACTTGTGTGAAGCTACAATTGGATGGAGTACATGACTATGTCATGAGCGCCACCGTTGCGGATATAGCAGATGAGGGGATACTCGGGTTGGATTTCGCATCCCTGTATAGAGTTGTTTTGGAACCCCAATCAGGAGTGTTGAGTGTGAAATACCCGTATCCCGTAAAGGTTAGATGCGTACTGAGACAAGCGCAATAAGCCTGCAGTGATAGAACCGGATGTAGCTACTCTGTCAAGTATCGGATTAATATCTGTGGACACTATTGTAGCAAATGCGTCCTGGTCGGTAGTACCTGTCTCCAATACTGGAAACAGTACTATCTACTTGAAAAAGGGACAAGTTTTTGGAAACGTGACCCTTTCGGAAACTGTAACGGATAGTAAGTTAAACTTACAAAAGGTAACAGGAAATGATGAAATTTCGGAAGACTTACTCAAGTTGTATGAAGAAACTTCATTAAAAGATCCGGAACACCGGAAAGAGTTCTATGATTTGCTCTGTCAGTATAGGACTGCCTTTGCCAAACCTGGTGAGAAACTAGGTACGACAAATAAGGTAGTACATAAAATAGATACTGGAGATGCGGAACCCTTTAAAATACCGTATAGACGGTTGCCTTTAGTGAAAAAGAGAGTAGCTGAAGAGGAAATAAACAAGATGTTGGAACAGGATGTAATAGTCCCTTCCAATAGTCCATGGAGTAGTCCTGTGTGTATGGTAACAAAGAAAGACGGTACTATCCGCTTTTGCATAGACTCCAGGAAGCTGAATGGATTAACGAAAAAGAATTCGTATCCATTACCGAGAATAGACGAAACCATTGACTCCTTAGGAGGAAACAGTTGGTTTTGTACCCTAGACTTGCAATCAGGTTACTGGCAAGTGGGGATGAATCCTTCAGATATGGAGAAAACTGCATTTTCGAGTCATATTATTGGGTTATTCCAATATAACGTAATGCCGTTTGGTTTGTGCAATGCACCAGCAACATTTGAAGCAATGATGGAAACAATCCTAAGTGATTTATTGTGGAAAAGATGTCTTGTATACCTTGACGATGTCAGTCTTCGGAAAAACATTCGAAGAGTGTTCTAATAACCTAAAAATGGTACTAGAACGTATTATCTCTAATGGTCTCAAATTGAAACCTAAGAAATGCCACATGTTTAGAAAGTCCATAAATTATTTGGGCCGCATCATTAGTGATGAAGGAATAAAAGCTGATCCGGAAGAAATTGAATCAGTTACGAATTGGAATAGACCTAAAACACCCAAAGAAGTGAGGTCCTTTTTAGTATTCTGTTCCTATTATAGGGAATTTATTCTGAATTATTCTAGAGTCAGTTATCCATTACAAGCAATAGCTAACGGGACTCCAGGAAGTACCAATGAAAAATTTCCTTGGACGCATGAACAGGAATCTTCTTTTCAAAAGCTAAAAGACCTGTTCACGAGTACTCCGGTATTACAATATCCGAATGAAACGGATCATTTCATACTGGATACTGATGCTAGTGCAGCTCTCTCGCAAGTCC
Organism: Acholoe squamosa; assembly: GCA_949317995.1. Lineage (NCBI taxonomy): Eukaryota > Metazoa > Annelida > Polychaeta > Phyllodocida > Polynoidae > Acholoe > Acholoe squamosa. The sequence goes on from OX439046.1 coordinate 56,432,912, forward strand.
AAAATGGGAGAGAGGTACCTATTGCCTTTGCCAGCAATACACTGAGCAAAACCCAGCGCAATTACTGCACAACCAAAAGAGAGTTGTTAGCAGTAGTCGTATATACCAAAAAATTTAAACATTTTCTATGGGGAACGAACTTTACATTACATACGGATCACTCCTCTTTAAGATGGCTACTGAACTTCCGAGATGCTGAAGGAATGTTAGGCCGATGGCTAGCCCATCTTTCGGAATATGGGCTTGAACATCACCAGATTCAGCATAGACCTGGAGTGAAGCATTTAAATGCTGATGCTTTGTCTCGAATACCGATCCGGAAATGTGATAATCCGGATTGTACTGATTGTGGAGCTCAAAGGGCAGTGTTAGCAGGGATTCGAAGACCATTCGAACCCCTAGTTGCCAGTATACTGGATTGGTCTATGGATCACATACGACGTTTCCAGGAAGCTGACTCGATAACTGCGCAGCTACTGCAATTAGTACCAAAGGGTATACGTCCAGTTAGACCTGAGGTCTCTCTGGAAAACCGAAAAATGAGAAGGTTTCTTGCTCAATGGACCGAGCTTGAAGTCCGGAAAGGCGTGTTATACCGTTGGAAGCCATGTAATAATGGTGAGAAAATCATGCAAGTGGTGATACCACATGCCATGAGACATGACATTATGTACTTCTGTCATGGACATCGGACCAGTGGTCATTTCGGAAGGAAACGCTCGTTAGCACGACTTTCCAAGAAATACTACTGGCCTGGCATGACAAGAGACTTGCAAAGATGGGTAACCACCTGTCCGGATTGTTGTAAAAACAAACCCGGACCCTGGATGGGCAAACTTCCCCTATCCCAAGAACTTTTCGGAGTTAGATTCGCGAGATTTGGGGTAGATATCATTAGTGGATTGAAGACAACCGCTAATGATAATACCTGTATGATGGTAGTGTGTGATTATTACACAAAATACACTAAAGTATTTCCACTACCAGACCACAAAGCAATTACTTGTACCGAAGCCTTTGTAAAAGGTTGGGTACTAAGTTTCGGTGTACCATTAATGCTACACAGTGATCAAGGCAGAGAATTCGAATCAAATCTCTGGCAGGGTATGTGCGAATACTTAGCTATTTGTAAGACTAGAACCGACCCGTATAGGCCACAAAGCGACGGGTTGGTAGAAAGGTTCAATAGAACCCTTATCCAAGTTCTGAAGTCACTTGTCAATGAACACATGGACGACTGGGATGAGCAATGTCATTTTGTGACACATGCTTATAACAGTACGGTACATTCAAGTACAAATTGTACCCAGAACCTTTTAGTATTCGGAGAGGATCTGATAATGCCTGCCGACTTAGTGTTTGGAGTCGTAGGGATGGACCCGGAACTACCTTGCCATGTAGTTTTCGTTGATTTAAAAAAGCATATGAGTCTGTACGTGGTGTGGCTGTGGATCGGCTGGGTCCAACACTTGTGCCACCAGTGTCGGGGCCGGGACAATGGGACGGAGGGCAGTTCCAGCGGGCCCTGTCTCGTTTACTGAGGCACCATGACGGGTATGAGAAACAGCTTGTATTTGGAAACTTATCTGGAATTTGGTGTGTACAGATTTGTTCTGGAAATTCTGGCTTGTTGAGGAACCGATTTTGAGATTTGTTAGTGAGTTGGGTATTAATTGTTTTCAGAATTTGGTCGTGAGAGGAGAAGGCCGGCTGCTGTGGCTCATGTTAGGAGTACAGGGTGCTGAGAGGAGGTCAAGATGAGGAGAAAAGGGCTGGATCCCGGAAGGTGGCAGGAAGATTGACTGTGATAATTGAACTGTGATTACTATGTGATTATTATCTGGCGGCCAGAATCAAACCGTGATACTTGTTCAATAATTCCAAGCGATTTACTGTGATTGAAACTGATTGGAGCCAGGAAGCTTGATCAAAAATGATAATGCCAATAATATAGAAAGTCCACCACCAGTTTAGAGTTTTGTTATAAATCTTGGGGCTTGTAAATTGGGTGCCGGTGTTGTCTGAATTAGATTGGTATAGTGATCGGGGAGTGGCAAGTCGGGGTATGTTGCAAGTCTACTGTAACATAAACACGTGCTTATATTGTTGTATTGACGTGTGCACCACGTGCAAACATCGGATTGTGTATTGATGACGCCAATCCCACGTTATAACGTGTGAAAACTGACATTTGGGGCTGTATTGGGGACGCTCATGTGATGTCATGACGCTGCGTTTGGTGCGAAAAGCCCAGACGCAGCGTCAGCACTTGACGTCCGCGATCTGCTGTACAACGTCCAAATTGGGTCAGTGGGGCTGCTATTGTTTGTCAGCTGATAACAGCTGATAAGGTATGGGGGGTTGGTTTCTACTTGGGGAATGCAGTCAGGATGGCTCTGCATAGCCGGGCTGGGCTATTGTGTGGGGGAGGGGGGGGGAGATAGGGTATCCCCACATAGGATGTGTTGTCCTGTGTGTGGCTATCCGGTCGTGTGCTGTGGGTATGGGTGGTGGGTTCCATTATATGAGAAAATAGGGGTGGCCGGTGGTTGTAGAACAATTTGGCTACGAAAACATGTGGGTATCCCCACATAAATCAAGACACGGGCCTTAAGGATTTTGAAAGGGAAAATAAACATACCGATCTCTGGTGGGAATTTGGTAGATATATCCTCCAGGGTGGGGTCGAACACGTACATATCCCTAAGGGGTTGGTATTCCTTGGGTGTGAATTTAGTTAGTTCCACCGGGCCACCGGATTTTTGGGTGCCCCTGGGCCTGGGGCTGGGGCTGCTGGGGGCCTGGATCTTGGAGATCTCTGGGATATTGGTGTCCTCGATCGTCTCATATCCTGGAGTTAGCTGGAACTCTGGCTGGGTTTTGGATTTGATGACCAGGGTCATAACATGTGGCCTCCCATTTAGGATCCTGTAGAGGGGTAGTCTCCAGAAAAGAGGGCAGCGAGGGTATCTCTCGAGCTGCACCACCCTCAACTGAGCGCCAATGATGAAGCTGACCTTGGCCTTCCAGTGGAGGTCCAGGTGACGGCCAAAGGGCATAGTGAGGTGGGGTTTTCCAATTTTGGGGGCCTTAATAAAGGGTGGCCATAGGTTGGAGCCGAAAATCATGGTTCCCACGACAAACTCGTATGTTCTTCCCTGGGAGTGGATGCGGAGGACAAACTGGGGCAGGCCATTGGATTCATCTTGTCTACAGTGTGGGCAGTGCCTGCAGCATCTGGAGATGAGGAGGCGGGTTAGGTACAAGATGATCAGGACGGAGCCGATTGCCCACATCACGTCGTAGCGTCCAGGAGTCTGGATAGATTCCAGGCTTTGTTCCACGGGCTGTTGTGTGGATGCTGAGGCCAGTTGTTGTTGGCCTTGTTGATCAGATCCTTAAGATTCTGCCAAGTTGCCGCATCCGCCATTCTGGGTCTGTTGAGTGCTAGATGGACTGTCACCAACTGGGCCAGGTGTGACACGCGTATCTGGATCTGGCATGTCATTGCACAACAGAGGACGGCAATCAGAGGGGTCACTAAGTGGAACCAGATCGAATATTTCAAGTGATAACCAAGGTGTGTTAGTGAACTTGCTGACAGAAGAGAAGTCTCATCTGACAAACCTTTGGCTGCTCGTCTGAGGGTGAGTACTCTTTTAATTAAGGGTACTATTTTTTGGTTGTGTAAGGATTTGAGACGCTGGAAGTTAGGTAGTTCCAGGGACCGCGGCATGGTTGTCATGGTGACGCCTGATATGTTAGCTGGAGGTGAACCAAAATGTTGCCATAGTGGTAAGTTTATGGGGCTCATGGTTATGGGTTCCAGTGTTATATTTTGTACACAGGTCATATTTGAATTGATCATAACCATGCCTGCATTTTTAATAGAGCATAGGCATGGTACTGACATGACTGAGTATGCTGCATTGATGATTGGAATTTATCCCGCATTGTGACACTGTAAGTAAGATGGCGACCTACTAGTAATCATGAGATATGTTGACCTAGAAATGGGTTTAATTAGGTTGGGTATGGGTGCAGCCATGTGTGCAGTGAAACTGCAGGTGTGGTGCACTGCATCAGGTATGTCCAGGAGTAGGGACAGAGTGCAGGTGGGGTGTAGAGGTGATAGCAGGGGGAGGGGTAGGTTACAGCTGATAAAGGCGTCTTGTGTACATAGGTCCAAGTCTGCCTGCTGGAGCTCCATGAAGTGGGCGTGGCTGGGGGACATGGCTATGTAGGGGGGTAGGGGCTGTACTAGGGTGTGACCTGTGGAATTAACATCTGATGTGTCAAAGGGGACTGGGAAGGTTTCAGTTCTGAATAGGGTGTAAACATTGTCTCCTAGTCCTATGGGTATGGGTAGTGAGATGAGGAGGGTGGAGGGGTCATACCACTGGGCACTTACTCTCCTTTTATAGTAATGACTTATGGGTATGTCAAGGATTGATATACTTTGGTGGGCGCTACTCAAGGCGCTGGAGAGGTTATTTAGGCCAGACCTGAGGGTGTCATGAGGAATTAAGGAGGGAGGGAGCTTGCCCTCCATTAAGCTGTTGATGGCACTTAATAAAATATCTAGGTCTTCCTGGAGGTCGATGAGTGATTCAATTTGTGAGTTTGCTGCAGAAAATAACATGGAATAAAAGGTGTCCTGTCTGGTTTGGGATTCTAAATTTAAAATAATGTTTGAAAAATTGGAATTTAATGTTTTTAGATTTTGGGCCAGCAGGGACAGTGCGTCATCAGTATCATTTTGGAGTTCAGATAGGATGTTCAGGGAATTGTAATTATATTCTGAGATGTTTAATAGAAAATGGGTGGCTAATTCAACCACATGCATTTTAGTGGCCAATCTTCTGTCAATGTCAGAAATGTCGGAATTTAGAAGGTCAATTTCAGGTTGGGTTCCCAGGCCTAGGGTGGCTCTGAGAATATCGCCAATGATTTGTCCTGGGGCATTTCTGGTCTGACGGTTCTTGGGGCTGGGTATTAAATTGATCAAAAGGTCTAAAGAATTTTGGGTCTTGTCAAATAGGGTGCTAATCATTGTATCCAGATTGTTGGCCGTTTGGGTAATGTATGGTGGGGTGCCGGGCTTAAGTAGGGGTGATACCTTATCAGGTCTCTGGAGGTTGGGGGACAGGGAGATGTTCAGACTGAAAACTATGGGGTAGTCCATGAAGTTTGGGATTAGGGGCTGTGGTAACTGAGTAAACAGCGCTCCATAATTTGGTCTAAAAACGATCATTTGTGGTAACTCCTTGTCCTGTGATCCATTGGTGAGGTTGAAGAGGATACACAGCACTATTAGGGGTACTGCGGCTCTGTAAAAGAGATGTGATGGGGTATTGAGTTTGTGAGTCATATCAGCAATTGGGTTATGTGGTGGGGGGTTTTATGGTCGATTGTGTGGGAGGTGTCCTCCTGTAAAGGGGACTGTAGGCACACCTAGGTGGGTGTTAATGTGGTTTGTTTAAACAGTGGGGGTGGTTGCTTGGCGAGGGTGTGAGGGGGGGGGTAAGGGGAGATGTGACTGGACCTGGGGTATTAGTAGGCTAAGACTAAATGGGGGGTTTTGAGAGAAAAATTTTTGTAGCTTACCCTGTCAGATTTCTTTCAGCAATGGGGCTGGAGGTGGGAGTTTAGACAGGTTATTGGACCACATGTGGGTCTCAAGAATGGCTTTCTGAACTACTAATTCTATGGCGTCCCTGATGACCAAAGTTCTGCCTGTCCCACTAAAATATCTGGCAAGGTCTTTTAAAGGCTGGTCGGAGACCAGAAGTGTGCGCGCTCACAGCAAAGCTATGTAAGCAGCTGTCTTAGGTTTGAAGGTGCTCCAATCTGGAGAAGTTGGCATGTCGCAACAGACATAAAGTAACATCCTCTTGACGAGGGTAGAGACCAACGGGTTTGATAGTGGCAGTTCCTTGTGGACTGCAGGGTCATTCAGGTAATGTGCTAAATTTCTAGAAGTCATATTGAAGACCAAATTTTGGTGGTGTACAATGAGCTGCCTAAACTCAAAAATGTCTCTTCCTTCTTTCAACAGTCCTACCGGTCCCAGGAGGTCGTGGATTGTCCAATTTTCACTGAAGAGAAGTTTTAATTTGAGTAAGCTATTTTTTGAATTAACTGTAAACCATACAGAGGGGTGAGTATAGGGGCAAAAACAATTGAGTCAGGTATGGGGCGCGAAGTGAACAATCAAACTTTTTACAGGTATTCTAGTGCTCACACTGCCATTGGTTAATAGAGGTACCTGGGTAGCATGACATCAGGTTATGTCATTGACCATATAAGAACGACTGATAAAACTAGTACTGGTTAAGGGCACATAGGACAGGCCTACCTGGGTTTAACGCCATGGTGATCCCTGGTCCAGGCACTTGTTCACTTGGAAACGCTGATATGGTGTGATCTGGGTGATATTGTGGAGTGGCTAAGGTGGGGGTGGGCTAAGGCTTATAAACCCATCCGTGAGGGTGGCTATTTCTCACTTTTGGATTTCCCTATAGTGGTATGTCTTGCCCTAAAAAGGCTAAGCCTAATTCTATTGGACGGATGCAGTTTGGGCACATGTTCCCTTATGCAAATTTGGAACCTATGTAATAAGGTTTATAATTGGGATCCTAGGGTCAGGTTCGAGATAAGGCGGACATGGAGAGGTCAGTATATATGTCTAAAAATTGCTGACCATGAATTCATGTGTGTGAGAGACATCATGCTTGGGAGTACTGAGCTGCTCTTAATTGACAGCTCATAAATATGGGGTTCTACCTGTATCAGCGCCCTCATGCTAAACAAAGGTACAAACATGGTTGGGTATGGGGGAATACAAGCACCTACAAAAGGCGTGTCAACTGGTAAATAGGAGCCCTGAAAAGCTATCTAGCCGGTGTATGCATGATTTTTCTTTAAATGAAAAACATGTACCAGAGGATACACTGCTGCCGTGGGCAATTTATGTGGCTACCTAACCATAGCTGGACAAAATTTTGTGCATATGCTGCCCTTGAGTGGTTGACAGTGCGGCTGGTTGAGGGGTTTGATCCTGGGGTCAAACAGTGTATAATTGGGCTCATTGGGCCTTTGAGAATGAATTTAAAGGAAAAGTAAAATCGGTTTGAGAAAAACGAGATACATATAATAAAAAAAAGGATAAATATAAGTTAAAAGTTCAAAGAAGGGAAAAGGGGGTGCCTGATGATATGGTGTGCCGCCGAGGGAATTTGTTATCATCAGGTCGGGGCTTTGAGGTCGGTTGTCACATGTGTGGGGTGGGTAATTGGGCCTGTGTGAGTGTGGGTTGCCCTGTAGATAGCAGGGGTATGGCACGTGGCCTGAGTATGGGCCGACAGCCGTGGTGGGTGTTGTTGTGTGTGTGTGTGTGTGTGTGTGGGGGGGGGGGGTTGAGAGGTGTTTATGTGTGTGTGGGGGGGGGGGTATTTTGTGCTTTCTTTATATGTGATTTCAACAAAATTTCATTGCTTCTTTCTCTTTGCCCTTTTCTTGGGTGATGGGGCAAAGGTGATGATACCTTTCTTTGCGGGCCTTCCTCTCTTTTTCTTGAGGGGAGGGGCTGGTGTATTGGTATCAGCAATTATGCTTGAATCAGGGTCGAAGAGAGCTTGTACAGGACCAGTCTGGAGCCTTTTTATAATGGCTTTGGCGCTGGCTCTAGTAATGGGTCTTCTTAGCCTGGATACATGTACTGCCTTTTTAAAGACATGTCCATCCTGCAATCTTTTTAAAATTGCAGTCACTGATGAGGTCATCTTAACTATGATGTAAGGGCCAGAGTATGTGGGTTGCAGCTTTTTGGTGGTGTGCTTCACCAGGAGGTTGGGTATATGTAAGTACACCAACTGACCAGTATTGAAGGTGGTTACCTCTGCAGAGGCGTCATGCTTGGCCTTCATCTTTTTGTGGGCCTTTATCATGTTTTCTGCTGCCTTCATTTGAATTTCATCCCTGAGATTTAATAAATGAGTGGCTACATTTTCTTTTTGTGCCGGGTTAACATCTTCTGTTGCTGTGATCAGTTTGAATGCAGCCTCTGTGGGTAGGTGGGTTTGTTTTCCAAATACCAAGAGATTGGGTGAGTAACCCAAGGCGCTGGAGACTGTGTTGTTCATGCTAAAAATCACAGCTTGGAGGAAGGTTGACCAATGTTTTTGTGATTTAGACACAAAGGCTCTGAGGGATGATTCTATTGTCTGGTGTTGGCGTTCACATAGACCTTGAGATCTGGACCAGTGTGCGCTCCCTGTGACATGCTTAATACCAAATTTATTGCAGAAGAGGGCAAAGAATTTCGAGGTGTACTGTTTAGCATTGTCGGTGTTTAAAACTGAGGGAGTGCTATGAATGCAGATCACTCTCTGAAAGAAACCAAGGGCTACCTCAGCGCTTGTGTTGTCTTCTGTGCACCATGCTGTTACATGTCTAGTGGCATGATCTGTGACCACATGTATGTGGTGGGATCCATTAACAGCCTTGTTAAATGGTCCTATTGTGTCCATGGTGACGTGAGAGTAGGCTGTGAGTACAGGTCCATGGAGTGTCATTGGTGATTTTAGATTTTTCGACCTCTTTTTGTTGGTAAGGCATGTGTGACATGTGCCACAGTAATCAAACACCTGTTTAAACATTGAGCGCCAATAGTATCGTGACCTGATAGCTGCATATGTTTTCATTAAACCAAAGTGTCCTCCTAATGGGGAGCAGTGTGTGGATTCAATTAATGATTCTGCCCACTTTTCTGGAATCACAATTTGAAGGGAGGGGTCTAGGGATTTGCCCATGACTGTGTCAGTGATTCTGAAAAGTACCTCATCTAGTACGATGAACTGATCATGGTTGGCTAAGATCTGATTTGTCAAGCTTTGATCTGGTGGCAATTTTCTGTCTTGAATGTAATTTAGCATTGATGAGGCAAAAAGATCTTCTTTTTGTGCTTTTATCAATACTTCTCTAGAGGGTGTGAGTGAGGGGAGCTTGCAAATTTTGGTGATAGCACTTTCAGCCAAGGGTAACACTTTGTGTGACAGCTTGGCGCGTCTGGCGTTGGCTGCCTTTACTGATACCCTGGGTGACCTAGACTTGGGAGGTCGACCTCTTGGCCTTGAACCGGCTGGCTTGACCTTTGTGGGTCGGCCTTGTTTGTTATTTTCCATAACGATCTAACGCACACGGCCCGGTACACGGCCATTTCATCTTGTTGACTGGGCGGGCAGGTGCCCGGATGTAAGAACTAGGTCAGCCACGCGTCGAGCAAGGAATGGCTGGACGGGGAGGGTCCCGACTCGTATCGCTATGGAAAATCAATGGATTCTTATTTATTTCGAAGAAAATGGAGAAATTAGGCATGGCATGTTCATAAAGGGTATGTAAGGATGTTTCTCTGTTAATAACTCCACCAGGCTCCATTGAAATCTATGCTAACGAGCTCTGTAAACTTCAGGTATGTCGGACAACTTTTGGATATCTTCCATGTGTATTGGCTTCTATCACCGGTCGGCTTGGTATAGTGGACAGCGAGCTCGCCTCCTGCCCCAGCGGCCGGGGATTGATACCCCGTTGAACCTAAACGGTTTTAACAGGAAATGTATGGAGGAGTTGATTTTGTATATTCCTCCAATTTAATAACATGTCCGAATTGAAACCAGCAGCTTCTTGAAGATGAAGAAAAGGTCTGAGAGTGTGTTATGGCTGGATAAGGAACTGGGGTTATGAGCAAAAAAGCACTGTTGAGGCCCAGATAGTTAGATAATTCATAATAAGAATATATAACTTGGCTATAGGTTATATAGCCTTTGATGTTTCTATCCTTTTTAGATCAATTTCATAGCCTATAGGCTGGGCATCTGCCCAATTAATCATTGCACCTTTCTATTTCTAGTTTTGGGTGATAAATCATGCTAGAGGTGAATTTTAAAATTTTTGTGGGGGTAACCACAAATTTCTAAACTTGGAATGGTGTCCCTTTTTTACGATGATGGTCAGGGCCCAATTCTTTCTTAAAAATCATACTTGGTGTTATTCTAGAATTGCCAGTTTTCTTCTTTTTTTTTTTTTTGATTGAGGGGTGGTGATAATTTTCCCTGCCTAGATGAACTGACTTAAGATTTTTTTTTTTGAAATGAGATATGAATACTTTAGGCAAGTCGATACCTAGAATAGTGGGTTAGTGAGACTTTTGAAATAAATGCAAAGGAGATTCTGATGGGGTTCTGAAAATTTTGAATTTCAATAATTTTGAATGTTATAAATGGCATAATCTTTTTTTATTCTTTTTCACTTGATTGGTTTGAGACAATTTTGATACAGGTTACAATTGTATCTGTATCATTCAAACAACTTGTGCCAAGGTTTACATAGAATTTAGCAATTATACAGCCATTTTGAAAAGTACAACAGAAATTTTGGTTCTCTCACCCCTATCCTTTGCGATGCATCTGTTGATGGTATATAATCCATGATTGAAATGGGGTTATGTCTCTGCTCTGTGAGCAACAGTTTCTAATTGTCCTAGGTGTTGACTTGGTGTAGATGATGTTGTTAGTAGTCACAGTATACTAGCCCTTTGGCCATGTAATCCAGGTTTTGGAGTGGCCTTGCTGGTCCTTGTGACTTTCCTTTTGGCTCCCACAGATTTGGAGCTTTTCCTTTCCTTAGTAGCCCTGGTTCCTTTGGGCCTGGCTGGGGGGTTGGCATGAGTAGTGTTGGTATCCCTGCTGGGGTTGTTGTGTTGGCCTGTATAGGTGATGTCATGACCTTTACAGATTCCAACTATCCTCTTTAGTATAAAGTCAGGGTCATAATGCGTGCCTTTGTATATGCCCCTGGGGTTTGTGGCAGTGTTGGTGTTAGCACTACTGTTAGGGTACTTTCTGTATTTGCCACAGAGACAACAGGTTTTATAGTCAGGGTCATTGCCTATGCTTTTGTCCATGCCCCTGGAGTCAACCAAAGATGTGTTTGTACCTTGGTTCTTTCTAGAGGCTTTAGGTTTATTCTTCTTATGGTGAGAGTCACAGTGTTTGACATTGCATTTTAGGAACCTTTGGTTTGTGAAAGGTTCTACTGACCTGGGTGTTACATGGTGTGAAGATTTGGATTTTGTTACCTTGTTTTGTTTGATTGTCATGTTGATTTGAATCTGTCTATCCAGCATCCTGTTCATGTTGGACATTATGAAGATCATGAGATCATCTTTGGATCTTTGATCTAATGGTATGACGATGAGTGTAGTTCTTGAGGTCATATTGTCTTGGGTAGCATATGGTGTGACGATAGGTGTGGTGGTGAGTGTGGGAGGCTGTGAGGTATGGGTTATAGCAACTTCATGAGATCTGCTATCTGTTGTTGCTGCCTATCCAGGGCCTTCCGCTGGTCTTCCATGGCCTTCTGCTGGTCCTCCATGGCCTTCTGCTGGTCCTCCATGGCCTTCTGCTGGGTGTCTATTACCACATTACTCTCTGCTAATTGTTGACTGAGGATCCTCTCCCTTTCCTCCTGTTGAGCCTTGTTTGCTTCTAGGGCAGTAACTGCATCTTGGATGGCCTTCTCATAGGCCCTCATCTTCTCAGACTCATGTGTTGATGTTAATTAGTGTTAGTGGATGAGGATTTGGTAATACTCATGGTATTGGATGATAGCACTGGTGAGTTTTAGAAATCACTGATGGTTGAGTGACCTCACTGAGACCTGGTGTGTGGGAGACCTTACTGGTGTATGGGAGACCTCACAATAAAATTCAAACCTTGTAATGATGTAAGAAGGCACTTATTTGGCTTTACTTGAACATTTAAAACAACTAAGTCAAGACATAACTTAATCTCTATGTAAGGAGGAAGCATACTTCCTTGTGGTTCTCATGGTTTTATCTTACGGATGAACCTTTTAGATTTAACCGTAAGTCCCTATGTTATCTACTTCTTAGATACAGACTTACATATGTATGTGTGTATATATAAGTATTAAGTACTTATTTCTTTTGAAGCTCTCCACTGTTCTTCAGTTTTCTTTTAATTTCTTGGATATAAGTGAAACACTCTCATGTTCGGCACATATGGACATATACAACGTGAACTATGAATCATTTCTGTCATCCTATTGTCAGAACAATCAACAGCATGGAAACAGTAAAGTCTTAAACCTTCTATTTGTTACTTTCCTTAATATTCTTTAACAAAGGGCCTTGTAGATTCTTTTTCAAATTATTACAGAAACAAATTCTCCAACTGAACCTGTTTTTTTCTATTAATGTATCTTCATCCTGATGAAGATACATTAATTGTATTGAAACGATCAAATTTTAAAAGAAACCAATAATCTACAACTAATCATACATTGGATTAAATGTAACATTGTTGTTTGTTGAAATAAAACTTTTAATTGAATTTGAAATCGTCTGGTTTTGTGTGACCATTCAACCCTAAGTATTTTTCTATTATATGTTAGATATTTACCTCAATACTTAACAAGTCTAAGAGAATTTGTCTTTAGTTCTCCAGTCTTAAAAGTAACTAGATACAAACAATTCTCTTCACTTTATGTATTAAAAGACAGTCCTGTATGTGACTGGAAAACAGTAATCTTCATGTTCATTAACACTTAGATATTATCCCGGTATTTCTGTGTTGCTTTACGTGCCCTGGAAGACCTTTTCAGAGGGACACATTTCTTTTTATCTTCTCCGTAGTCCTTCTCTGAAGCTGACGCTGAAGCTTCTGTGTCTGCTTCAGACTGGGTGTCGATGTCTTGGGGATGACAATATTTTTAGCCGCATCTTGATGATCTTCCTGTCCGTCTGTAGCCACTATAACAAAATCGTCGCTTTTTAAGACACTAAACTGAGAAGGCCCTTTGTCTTCAGGACTTATACAGTTGATAGCTGCATATGAAACGAAATATAATTCTTCAGTACAATTTTTTCCTACACAAAGCATGAACTAAATATTTTTATATTTTATTCAGCATAGGATTTATTTATTTTGGTCTATCTGAAATAAGATACTTTATTTTTTATCTTTTTTTCGGATCTACTTACCTTCACTGAGTATAGCCAACTTCATCTTAGACGTTCCTTCTTCGAAGAAAAAACCAGGGTTTATGTGGCTCTCAGTCTGATATGTGGGCGATTTCCTGTCTTATAAAGGAACATAAAATAACCAAAAATTAGAATAAAAGAGAGGAAATAAAATCTTACATACATGTTTCTATGTAAAAATGTTTACCCATCTGAAAAATATGCAAATCCCCAACAATATTTTGCGTTCTTTTCCTCTTAGGACTGGATGAAAGTGTACAGTTATCCGAACTTACCAGTGGGAGGTTGTGGATGGGTAAGGAAAGCAGATATACCGGAAGGGTATCTGATTCCCTAATGTGTCCATGCAATAAAAGTGAGAGCCTGCTGTCAAACACCTAGGCGATAGTTATTATATCAGTTTGGCTTCACACAGGCTCTATGTCAATCTTTTTTCTTTCCTTTAACTGCCTTTAGACTTGACATGTTCAAAGAAAAGTGGAACTCTCAGTTATTTTAAGACAGAGGGTCCACCTTAATACTGCCTTCAGGAAACTCAGTTATTAGAGGAGAATAGGATACATTAAAATTATGTGCAATAATAAAATACAACGTCAAAGAAAGATTTGAGTCTGTTTTCTGTACCTTGTGTCTCTTCTGTCTGTAGAGAAGCCTGAGTGTCAGGCTCTTAGGACGCACTGCCTTCCCCCTGTGTCTCCGCTGTTGCATCATCTACTTCTACAGCAGGAGAACTAACAGTAGTTTCTTTTGTTTCTTGCCCTGAGGACTGCTCCGGTAAGTGTGGAATGGGAGGAGAGGGTACGGAAATTCTTTAACATCTTGTGGGGGAGACTCGTCCGGACCTTCAGCGACTACTTGAGGAGGGGACCCTACAGGAGATTCTGTCTCTTCTTCAGGGTCCTGACGGTTTATGTTTCCATGCGTTTTAAAGACATGAAAAATAAATTTCCTTCATTATTTTTTAGCAGTACGTTATAAGAACATACCCATACCGATTGCCTGTATGTTAAGGTTATGTGTCCCTTTTTTATATACATATACACATCAATAAAAAAATGAATTCTTCCTGTTGTTTTACGCATGTGTTATTAAATAAAAATATGATATTAATAAAAGCTATACTGAAACTAATATATTTATTAGTCCATTTATACTCACATTCTATTAAAGTCCTGGCTATAGTTTCCCTGTTGAGCTTCTCCTGAAGGTTAGCCAGCTTCTCGAGGTTGGCCACTACCCTGTCTAGAACTCTCTCTGTGTTGTCAACCAGCTGCAAAGAAGTAGTATTACAAAGATTAAGGGCCTTTTGAGTAGAAGCCAATTGCTTCATACTTTCAGACACCTGGGCAAAGCTGTCTGCAACAGAAACAATACCAAGTGATATTTTGCTCTGAGCTTCTTGTACAGCTTTTGTGTGGTTCCCTAAGGACTCAGTCATGGCATTCACACTTTGCACTATTTTAACTTGCTTGGAGAGTAAATTGTCTATCAGTTTATCGTTAATAACCTCTACCCCTTCGACTGTCTCCTTTTGGTCATGCAGGAAAGCAGCGGACATTTTTTTTTACTGTATCAGAAGACACTTTAGAAGTCTCCTCAAGTTTTTTGATTAATAAATTTGTATTCGTTGTGATATTTCCAGCTGACCCTACAACCTTCTGAGAGAAATTGTCATAAGATGAAGTCATCTTTTTGTTGGAAATAACCAGTTCCTGCATTGCATATCTCATATCCTCAGATATTTTCACTGCAGACTCAGCCAGAGCCTCGTGAGTCTTTTTTAATTCCAGTGTGAAAGGGTTGGGATTTTCCACAGGAGTATGGCCAGTCCCCCTTTTATGAGTGATAAACTCCACACTACCAACTCCTTCGTCCTCTAAGTCAGATGGGATAGGAAAAGAGGGGATGTTAATTAAAGATTTCTCTTGTCCATCTTTCTTTTCCTTCTTATTTGAACCAAACAGTATTTTCTTGAAGAAGTGTCACTTTTTCTGGAAATTTCGTCTAAGACAGAGACATTACGAGGGGAGTCAAAATCTTGCTTGGCCTGCAGGCGTGGAGAGGTTCTGCGTGGACCAGGAGGGACAGGCTTATTCTTGGTTTTAGCTACCGTTTTCTTTTTGGCAGTGGTTTGTTTCTTCTCTTTGCCTTCTGTCCTAGAAGGAGTACTGGTAACAAAATCATCTGCATCTGCTTTAGCTTCTTCTTCCTTTTTAGAGTCGGCAAGTAGTTTGTGCACCTCTTCTTCAGTATACAGCTTTACCCTCTTAGAGGGATTCCGTAAGTCATCATCCTTTGTCCTTTTTGTGTTATAAGGCATATCCAACGCTTGTTCTAAGTCATCATCCTCATCTAGATAAGGTTCATTGTCATTTAACAAGCCTGAGAAGGTGTCTGCCCTCCTCCTTATCCTTCCTTGGGGGAGAGGAACACAGTCTTGGTCTTGGGTATCTTCTTGTGGTGGTTCATTGCCTAAAGAATGCTGCTCTATCAATCTTGACGTAGAGGGATGTTTACCTGTCCCTGAGGTAGAGGGCTTAGGACCTGTCCCTGAGGTAGAGGGCTTAGGACCTGTCCCTGAGGTAGAGGGTTTAGGACCTGTCCCTGAGGTAAAGGGCTTAGGACCTGTCCCTGAGGTAGAGGGTTTAGGATGTGTCCCGGAGGTAGAGGGCTTCGGACCTGAACTAGAAGTAGATGGACTAACAAAGTTCTTTTCATGACGGGCTTTACTTAGGTTCCTTTCTTTGATCTCATTAACCTTCTTCAGAAGGGTATCCCTGTCTTGATCTTTTTTCTGATCCATTAACTGTTGGCTACTTTTTTGATATTTCGGGACACTGGGAGTCCCCTTCCTCTCCTTTTCTAAGGTAAGCTTTTGGTTAAAAGAGTTGCATATTTTCAACATAATTATGAGAAGTGGATACCCGTGGCTGAAAAGTAGTAGCACGGGCAGGGGCAGGGTGATGAGAAACCAGTTCCCTCTCAAAGTTCTGGTTGAGGTCAGTTGAAGCTTCAGCTTCTTCAGCATGGTCCACCTCCACTTCTCTGTTTCTCCTCCCTGAGTGCTACGTGTTTCCTCTGTGTCCGCACAAGAAGCAGTTTCACTTTCACCTTCCTCGAGCACCGGAACTGAAAACATAAAAGAAATTTAATGTTAATAATCAGGTAAATAAATATGTGGTATGTCAGGTCCGCATGTGTAGTATAAAGTAAAGAATGTAAAAAGTAAGGTTTCTTTCTTTTTAAACAAAATAAATACATAGGTCAGAATATAATAAGGTTCTAGCTTTCTTCATGGGAAGAAGCTGTAAGATACCCTACTCCGTCTATGCTCTGGAGCATCTGGCCCTGCACTGTTGCCGCAAGGGAATCGGATGGCATTTTCATGCTCTCATAGTCCACACGTGTAGATCTATATGGTTCATAACAAGACCACTCTATATCTCTCTGCAATGGGTCTCCACCCTTCAGATCTGGAGGTTGCATTACTTTGATTCCTAAGAATATATTATTTAATAATCAAATAAAAAATACATCAAAGAAAATAAATTGGACAGGAGATATGAAAACAAATCTACTTGAAATGTGTTAAAGTTGGACCAACATATACAGCTTACCTAAGAGACAGGAGACATGATATATTATTACATTTTTCCACCTACTGTCAGAGTCCAATTTATTAACAAAATAATACTGTAAGATGACACATACTTTTATTTGTGACAGTGAATAAGAATATTACAACCAAAAGATGCTCAGTATTACCTCTGTGCCACAGAAGTCATATGCTGCCTGCTCAAGGTCAGTCAGGAAATGTTTGTCATCCTTCTGGCCACTCCCTGTCTTATATATCGAGTCTATGTTCTGAAGCTGCAATGAAGAAAAAAATAGATCAGAGACTAAATAATTATCACTTCCAGGTAAATTAACCAAAAGGATTAAAAGATAGGTCACAAAATTTATTAGATGATGAATTATACACATGTCCGCCTATAAAAGAAATAAAATGTAAAAAGATATGTACCTTGCACTTGGCGTCTTGACAGAAGCATGTGCCTTTAGATTTACACCCATCCCCATCTCTGTCCTGGCCCCCGTTGGCATTCACGTAATCTTTAAAGACAAAAGGATGGGAAAAGTTATATTTTAATTTGAAAATGCATAAAAAACCAAGTAGAATCCAGCTTTGGGTCTAAATGAGGACGTTTTATTTAGTCTATTGCATAACTTGTAGAATAATTCTGTGTGATACATATAGATAACATGCACATGTCAGAGGTAGGTATAACATTTCTATATCTTCATGTGATAAGTGTCTACATGTATTTAAGCAAAGAGAAAAAAATTATTTTACCTGCGAGTTCCTCCTAAGCCAGTTTCTTGAGGGTTATTCCATCGGCATAGCATTTGAATTTCCCTTTTAACACAGGTTTAAGATGGTTTGACCCGTGTATCAGAGCCCGGATCTCGTTGGTCTCTCAGTGAAAAGACTTCTTGCGTGGAGATTTCCCGGTTTTGGTTCTGCTCCCCTGGGAAGACGTGAAAGAGGGAGCTTCTTCTTGCTCTCCTTCCTGTTGGGTAGAACTACTGTCAACAGAGGTTAAATGGCCTATATCACTGCTGCCTTGTGAGAGAGCACTTAAAAAAGAGGCGGCCAAAGAGGTGAAATCAGTTTTTCCGATAACTTTTTCTGTGCCTCTGCCCCTCCCCCTTCCCCTTCCTCTGGAGCCTCCTCTGGATCCTCTGCCAGGAGGAACATAGGTAGGGTCCTTGATCTTTTCATTCTTAGGTCAACAGAGGGCCTTAGAGTAGAAGCAGGAGACACTGGAGGAAAGTGAGAGGGATGCTCGGAACTTGGGGCCTTCCCTATTTGTCTTTTGGAGGAAAGGTCTGTTTTATTCTGAAGGTTCACGGCTTTCATCAGACATGCTGTCATGTAGGAAATAGCTTGCTGTCCTGCGTCCCCAGGAAACATTGCAGGCGAGATAAAGTCAGCATCATCTCTTTACCCTGGAAAAATTAATTCAGTTTAAATGAGTGTCAACTAATTTACTTTTAATCACTTAATTAATTAACTTTAAATCAGTGTCGACTTAAGAATGTGCTACTAACCAAATACAGAACTCGTAGGGCATACACGAGGGTGCCCGCTGCCCAAGGTGCCCGCCCGTGGGTAAAAATACCTCAAAGGTTTAGATATAGAACTACCATATGCTTCGTTGTTATAGGTATAAGAAACAGAAACACAGATTGACGTCAACAAGGACAGGAGAGATAGCAGAGGGTGCGGGTGAAGCTATGATATCAAGCGAAAACTGAAGAACTGTCCCCCCTGCCGGAATATGAGGAGAGACCATTACCCCCTTTGCCTTCCCACAGCCTTTGGACTTTGAGTTACAGCGAGATTTGAAAGAAAACATCAATTTCCTCACCTGAAAGAACGACATTTCGAAGCGTGTTATGAATTCTTTACTATTGCAAATGGCAACAGGAAGTGACGTCGGACAGTGAGGAAAGGGAATCCCCGGGGGTTTCCCGGTATGTGAGGTATTTCACATGAGACACGGACACATACGGACTAGTGTTATAACATACGGAGGGATACGGAGGGGTACATGCAGATGTGCGGATGTAATCCGCCCTATGTGTTCGCATGTTCTTATGAAAAGGAAAAAAGATATGGACGGGTGGCGGAACACATTTTTTATCTAATTTTAATTAAGGCCCGCAGGAAAGCCATATGTATTTGTCTGTATGTTATTATATTTTTAAACATAGAGAAAAACAGCTCCCTGTTGCATGCGTCATAACAACAACATTGACACGTGTTAACATGACTTTTTGCTCAGTAAACTTTTACCTACATAACAAGCCTGTCAGCACGATCTGTGTTATACTGGAAATAAAAACGAATTTTTCTCTTTAGAAAGGCGAACCAAACACAAAATTAATTCAAAATTCTGAATTTGAGACGCAATTTTGATAAATTACCCACCTTCCTTTGCTCATTGACCGCCAAATGGATAGAGGCCCCGTTGGGAAAAAAAAAATCTATTTGGTATACCTCCATCGTATCGTGTAGATCTATATGACATAAAGTCTAAAAAAGATTTCCTTTTATAGTGCGCTGCCCCGTGCATCGCGCTCTAAACTTTTGGCATATTTTTCGACCTTTTTCAAAAAATTCAAAATCCAGTTATGCACCGATATACTCCCAAAATCAAAGGTGGAATCAATTCTGAGCAATTACTGGAGCTTATACAGCATAAATTGATACACGATTTCACCATGATGGCACAGCGCAAGCACAGTGTCGCCACCTGGTGTGTTACCCATGAACTAACCAAAGCATCCCTGGTAACCAAACCCGAGCTTTGTTTAAGTCTATAGAGCTCTATGTGTTGTGTTTGTCTAGTTGCTCAGATACGAATTTAACCTTGCTGGCTTTTTTGTATTCACCGAAACCGAGCTTGTGAACTATATCAGCTGTTCTACGCTAACAAATGGTCTCTATTTTTGTTGTTTTTTTATCAAAGGTCTCTACTTTAGACGAGACACGATTACACTTGCTCCCTTCACCCTCTTTTATCCAACACCATCAACTCTCATCCTTTTAATTTTTTTTTTTTTTACCACATTTATTCAAAGTGTCATTTCATAGGTAGACAAATAGTTCAATATACACTACTCCCTCATCAGTTACGTAGTGATTTTCTTAGGATGAAATGTTATTATGAGTACAAATAACAAATTTCAACATTTTTTTTTACTTTGTTCACAGTTATTTTAAAGTAATTTCTACTGGAAAGGTCTTGCTTTTGTCAGCCAATACACGTCTATAATCCATATTGAAAAGATATGTTATCAGTTCTCTGACATTCAGGGTATTGACAATGTCAAATATGGCACACAACCTTGTAAATTCAATCCAAATATCACTGACAAGCATCCTGGAAAATACCCACTCTCCATACATAGAAATAAGTTCTTCCTTGTCGGAGTAGCATCCATGATATTTAACCTCCGACTTATGGTTTTTATATCCGTAACATTCATCTTTTACTATCATATTAAACTCCCTGTGTAGTAAATAAAGACAAGTGTTGGTCATTAATAACCTGGCTGTTGGTCGTTCCACAATTGTAGTAACAATTGACACTTTAGCTCTCTTCCTCTTAGCTATCATTACGACCTCCAAACAGTTTGACATCTTGAGAAAGTATTGAGGTGTTATGTAGTCGTTAATGCATACTGTATACAGATGCATTGTGTCCGCCTTTTTGGATATATTTTTACCCCTCGACCTTTATAAATGAAAAAAAAATGAAAAACATGAATATTTTGAAGAAAAAAATGTAATAATACAAATTATTTTTGTCATTATTAAACATTCATAATATCTCATAACTCTAACTAATAGAAAATTACCTTTCCTCTACGGGTTCAAGGTTATAAAATATGGTTATACTTGTAATCAAGGTAAATTTTTACTGAAAAGAAGCTAAATCCGTTGAAAAAGCTTTAACCTTGCAAACAGGCATCCTAGAATACATTGTTGATGAGAGAGTGTACAAGACGCCAAAAAAAAACAGGTTCAAGGTTATAAAATATGGTTATATATATATACCCTTCATACTTTGCATTCTCACTGTACGCTCAGAGTTTGACACGTTTTTCACAGCTAACACTTGAAAGAAAAGTGGCATTTATTTTATCTCCCCTTAGCAGGCTGCACACACAATGTGTGAATGCTTGATGTGAACACAGTATATGAAGGAATAAGTACAAAATAAAAGTTAAAAAAAAACGACAGATGGCTCCACCAACTCATTACGTTACATTAATGTTTTACTTGCTTCAAGTAAAAACCCACCCCTAGCCCAATAGGGTAGGGGTGAGTTTACTTACTTCTTTTTTTGGGGGGCAAGCTTTTAGCTTGCTTTCTTAAATAAAGGCCCCCAATTTTTTATTTATTTTTTCAAGGCAAGCTTTTAGCTTGCTTTAATAAATAAAGGCCCCCAATTTTTTTTAAGGGCAAGCTTCTAGCTTGCCAAACTAAATACCCCAATTTTTTTTAGGCAAGCTTTTTAGCTTGCCTAAAATATTTACCCTATATATAAAAAGGCATTGGCATTGAAAAAATCTCCAATGTGAGACCGGTGGTCCTTCCTGGGGCTAGGCAATATGCCCGACTACAAGGGCCACCAGTGAAGGAACCTGTTACATAACACCTGAATGCAAGTGGTGACATCTAGGAATATGATTGGGAACTGCTTCGGCCCATTTATCACCACTTATATGCACGCATATAAGTAGCTTAGATAAACCAAAAGAGGCTAGACAAAAATATGTACTTTTTAAGTTAACTCGATTTTTCTCTAAGATATAAAGAAATTTAATATTATATGATATCCCTATTCAAAGAAATGTCTCCTTATCTGCCAAATCATTGGATTCAAAGGCAAAATAAAAGTAAATAGTATTTACACAATGCCTCAAAGTCATCATAGCTATTTTTTTCTACAATGTTCGCCATCTTGGATCCTGAATCAAAAAGATAAGAGCCCGTCCTGATGTGACTAATGGGTGAAACTTCAGATCAATTGTAAATCTGGATAACCCATACAATGAGCTTAATTTGATAGGTCATACATTATATTTGGACCATTAGTTCCTGAGAAACTACTGAGAAACTAACCTCAGAGAGAATCTGCTGTGAGAGTACAAAATTGTTTAACATTGCTATGATACTGGTTGCTAAGTTAAGCGCTGCTAAGATAAGGGCTTCTAGTGTAAGACACCAGTGTGCACCACAGATTCGTGCTATGAAATTATCAAATTTCCTGGGTCATAGCTGTCCCCCCCTCTAGTGCCGAAGGCCTTAGTTTTATATAAAAAGTCAATAACTTAGTAAACAAATCAATAAGAGTATATCAATTCACGTTGAAGTATTTTTTCTCAAAAAAAAACTCAAAACTCGTTATAAGAAATCAAGGGGGCGTGGTCTATTATGCAAATGAGGTCATGTGACCACATATGTAGGTCAGGTCATGTGACCACCTAACTAGGTCACATGGTAATATGATATACCATTTTATTATTCCATAAATTGTAACATATTTTGTATTAATCAAAGAAATATCTATGAAATTAATACATAGGTTGGTTCTAAGAGCTATAAGAGCGCTCAAACTTTACATAAGAGCGTTCATGCCCCACTGCACACCAGCCACAGTCAGTTAGACTAAGTTTATGACATCAAAAGGTCCGACCTAATGGTTCACTGCACAATATAATAAGAATAAGGGTCTCAGTGTGCGACCTCATGGTTCAATGCACAAATTAATAACTTGTAAGTGAATGCAACCGGCCGTCACGGGTGCCTGAGCACCGCTGACGCCGTCATGAGTGTCTGAGCACTCTAAGGACTGAACAATGGGTTACATAAGCACGACGCCATAACCTTCCGGTCGCTCTAGCGTCGCTCCTGAGCGACCTAGGTCAAATATCAAAAATTCTATGGAAAGCCCATAATTAGACGGTCAGAATGAGCCCAAGATCAAGGCTGAACTCCCAGTATTAAGGAAGTTACGCCATGGAGACTGAATCAACCTCCGAGTGAGCTACAGACAAACCGGCGGGAGTTACGCGCCTATCCAGCGGGCATTATAATCTTGGTACATTCAGCTCTGCGCATGCCCAAAATGGCGGTTATACAAGCATAAACGGCCGAGATATGAGGGTCTAAAGATGCAGAACCGACCAAGACAATGGGGGCCATAGCGGCGTCCATGGGGGTCCTTTGTCCCCCTGTGACACTTGAAAGGGTCCCCTCAAACAATTGTAGAGTTAGGCAGATGCTGCTGGCTCCAGTCAGTCTGGAGGTGCTTTTCCAAGATTTGCTACAAATAGCCTGTCTGCACCTCCAGGAAGACACATCACCAAGAACCGCTCTAGAGGTAACATCTCCAGTCATCTCCTGCTACCTGCTATACCACTGCACTATGGTGAAACTATGCTAGACAGGCATTGGTTTCCTACCATTAGTGGCCAGAGGCTATCTTCTTCAAGACTTCCACCAGAGGGTAAAGTTATCCATTATTACATTATTTCCTCTAAGCAGCAGGTCAGGAGCTAGGTGTGGGAACCCACCTAGAAGTATGCTGGACACTGTATTATTAATACCTCACAGGTGGAGTGGAACTGAACATTATACTTTATAAATTACTGTATGTTTACTGTATGTGCAAATTACCTACATACTAACTACTGTATGATTGATATTTCTTACATGTTGCCTAAAGCTGAATAAACCAGTGACAACTGGAAATAACATTATTTTATTATGAGCCTGATGTATTTACTCCTTACACCACTAGTCATATGATATTTCTCATATGACAACTTGATCATGCCAATCACTAGTATGACAAAGTGGTGGAGAACATCCTACTAAGATCCCATCCCTCACAGGCTCATAAAATTTAAAGCTGGTAACACAACTAAAAACAATCATGCACACAGTAAGTTAAAGCTGGTGCCGCAACTGGGAACAATCATGCACACAGTAAATTAAAGCTGGTACCGCATACACACAGTAAGACCCACTCCACCCACCCAGTGACCTTGACCTTGACACCATACCCACCAAGGTCACCAGTGAGATCTCCCACACACCAGTGAGATCTCCCACACATCAATGAGATCTCCCACACGTCAGTGAGGTCTCCCACACGTCAGTGAGGTCTCCCACACGTCAGTGAGGTCTCCCACACGTCAGTGAGGTCTCCCACACGTCAGTGAGGTCCACCCCACACATCAAGGTCTTATCAGTCAAGCTGGCAGAACAACACACAAAGACCTTACGTAGTCAGGGGCCTGTTGAAGAGGTCTCCCTCCCACCTAGATCTAGGAGGCCCACAGGAGGCAAACCAGCCTCCAATACAACAGTCCCACACTCAGTAGACCCCACACCTCCCACCCTGTCTACTCAGGGAACAACCAGTTCTCAGGGATCCAACATTTCCCAGGGATCTCTACAGGACGCCCAACTCACGCTATCTACCTCAGGGGAAGAAGGATCTGCCTCAGGGGGTGGATCCACACCCTCATCTAGATCCTCCACCCCAGCTCCAGCCTTTGACAGCCACTCCTCCAGAGACACCTCCCCCACACCCTCCATCATGGACACCGATGAAGGCCCCCAACCTAATCAGACAGCTGAGAAGATAAGGGCCTATGAGAAGGCCATCCAAGATGCAGTTACTGCCCTAGAGACCAACAAATCCCAGCAGGAGGAAAGGGAGAGGATCCTCAACCAACAACTGGCAGAGAGGAATGCAGCAATAGATGCTCAACAGAAGGCCATGGAAGATCAGCGGAAGTCCCTAGAGAGACAACAACAACAGATAGCAGATCTCATGAAAATGGTATCATCCCAGACCCCACAGCCTCCCACACCTGCCATCACACCTGTTGTCACACCATCTGCCTCTGGATCCAAAGACGACATCATAATCTCCATGGTGTCCAACATGACCAAGCTCATAGACAATAAACAGCAGGACGACAGAAAGATCAGGATACATGAGGTAACAAAACCCAAAACCTTTTCACACCCATCACCACTCATGTCAACAGCATTATTCATTGATCACAAATTCCCAGAATATCTGAAGGATAAGTACAAAGTGACAGACAGTGACACCATGGTAACATATTTACCCAAGTACCTCGAAGGACAAGCACTAGCTTGGTTTGAATCCTTCAGGGAGAGTGCCACACCTGATATGTTGACATGGACCAATGTAGTGAATAAATTAAAAGAGTATTTTGCTACTCGAGACAATATAATCTCAAGGACTGCATTCCGTGCACAAAAGATAGATGAACCTGTTCTAGACTATGCATGCCATCTCAGGAAAGTGTGTAATGCCCAACGCCAGAATGATGAAACCCTAAGCAAGGCATTTACCCAAGGCATGAGGCCCTGGATCTCTATAGCTCTTGAGAACAAGAAAATAGACTCTTTTGACCAAGCCCTAGACCTAGCCCTAGAGGTTGAGACCCAAGAGAGATCTAGGAAGGTAAGGGATGCAGAAACCAACCCACAGCCTACTAAGAAAAAGGTCCAGGAAATCAGCACTAGTTCAGATGAAGATGTTAACCTAATGTCTAGTGCCCATGTAAGGCAACAGGAAGCTAAGGTTGCATCAAGAGACCCTACCGGTAGATACAGAGGAAATAACTATGACCCCAACTACCAATCCAATAGAGGTAGAGGTAGAGGGGGCAACAACAACAACCGGGGGGGTCACAACAGTAGGAAAGACAACAGCTCTTCCAACTCCAACAATGGTAACTCTTCATACAGTGATAGGAGAGACAGAACCCCAAGTAATGGCAGATCCTATAATAATCAAGGATCCAACAGTAGGAGCCAGAGTCCACATAGGAACTACAACTCTGGATCCTACAACAACAGTGGATCCTACAACAACAGCCAGGGGTCAAACAACTCTGGATCCTATAGTCAAGGATCCAACAGTAGGGGCCAGAGTCCACATAGGAACTACAACAGTGGATCCTACAACAACAATGGCGCCTACAACAATCAGAGATCCAACAACTCCGGTCAATACAGCAACTCTGGTCAATATAACCAGGGTTCCAACCCACGCCAGGAGGATTACAAACCTGACACAAGAGGTTACCAGGGGAACCAACAAAGTAACCCCCAAATACCACCTCATGTGATGGACCAAATCTCCAAACTCCTGGTGGCAAGCATCTCAACCACCCCACAGAACCAGGAAAACTAGGATGTCACAGTGCCGATGGGCCAGTGCACTGTGACACCCCAAATACAAACAATCAATCAGGATTAACAAAGATCCAACCAGAGACAATTGCTAGTGCAAATCTACCATCTAACAGACAGAGACGTCCATCAGTGATACACATCACCCCACCAGATTCATCATCAAAGGATACAGGTGAGAGTACCAAGCTTTCTATTGTACTTCTTCAAAATGGCTGTATCAATGCAAATCTATATGATGTTTCAGATGTACAATGTTTGGTTGATACAGGTGCTACTATCACCTGTGTCAGACAATCATTCCTCATGGATCTCCAAAAGAGATTCCATATCCAACTGAGGAAATCTAAAATCAACATCCACTTGGCAGATGGATCGGTGTGTCATGTTAGACATTCAGCTATGCTGAACTTTAGAATCCAAGGTGTCAGATTCCAATACCAATTTGCTGTAATACCCAACCTCACACAGCCCATTGTACTCGGCACAGATTTCTTAAGCACTACAAAATCTCAAATTGAATTTAATGTTGATCCTGAACAAATTCTCAAACCCATTAGGGCAGTGAGGGATTTTACCATCCCTCCATTCTCTGAACTTGCAGTATTGGGTAAGGTCACATCTACTCAATCACTGCAAGGCAAAACTGGAGTAGTAGATAACCTCCAAAGAAACAACAATGCCCCATATCTAGTTCAAAGGGCAGCAGTAACCCCCAGGGAAAATAACAAACATCCCCTAGTGTTACTCAACACCAGCAGGCGCCCACATAAAATCAAAAAGGGTGCCATCATAGCTCTATTTCAGGAAGTCAAGGAATCTGATTTAGAAAAACCCCAACAGGTGTCAGACACAACCCCACACACTGATCAATCCATCTCAGCCATACGGCCTGAGGATGTAACTCAATTCAGTGACACAGACTCAGACTGTGAGTCCACATATGCTGACCCTGAACCCAACTCAATCAGACTCTCTGAAATAGCTGCTATACATAGTGAGGCACATGACCTCGAGCCAGAATTGGAAGAGAATGTTCCACCAAAATCTGTGCTCACATCCAAAGATCAGCATGATAGATTAAAGTCACTGCTGACCAAGTATGATGATGTATTCGTAGGAAAAGATGGAGACATTGGTGCCACACACCTGTATACACACTCAATACATGTAAAACCTGAGGCAGTACCATGTCATTTCCTACCATATAGACAAACACCAGAAAAACAGGCCGCAATAGGGGAAGAGTGTGAAAGGCTAGTACAACAGGGCATTCTGAGAGAATGTGCCGAGGGCCCCTGGGCCTCCAGATCCTTTTTAGTACAAAAATCATCGGGAGGCCATCGGCTCGTCACAGATTTTCGTTATTTGAACCAGAACACGATAAATCAAGCCTTATCTACACCCCGGGCCGATGACACTCTAGACATGATAGGGTCACTCAGACCAAGAGTATTCAGTAAGCTAGATGCCCAACAGGGATTTTTTCAAATTCCTATAAGACAGGAGGATCAGCATAAAACCGCATTCATAGCAAATGACAAAAAATATGTCTATGAAAGGATGCCGATGGGTTTAGCGACGGCACCGGCGGGATTCTGCCATCTAGTCACATTAATTCTGAACAAACTCAAGTACAAATGTGCCCTACCATACCTAGATGACATATTGGTATTATCACCATCAATCGAACAACACTTCCATGACCTGGAAGATGTGTTCAACAGCCTAAGAGTTGGTAAACTCAAACTGAAGAAATCAAAATGTGAATACTTCATAGACAGAATAGACTTCTTGGGAATGAGAGTCACACCCATGGGACTGCAACCATCTCCCACAAAGGTGGAGTCAATCAAAACCTTCCCAACACCAAAATCAGTCAAAAATGTCAGATCCTTCACAGGCCTATGCCAATACTTCAAAAAGTTTATCAAAGGTTATGCCCAAATTGCTAGACCATTATATGATCTACAGACACATCTCAAAGCATTTGTCTGGACAGAAGAGGCAGATAATGCTTTCAAAACATTAAAGCATGCCCTCTGTACCAATGCTCTTCTCAGATATCCAAACTATGAGAAAGAGTTCAGTTTGGCAACTGATGCTTCCAATGTGAGTTTAGGAGCTGTACTCTCACAGAGAGATAATGAAGGAGTGCTCAGACCAGTAGCCTTTGCAGGTAGAACCCTCTCAAAACATGAGAGAAATTACAATACCACAGAGAGAGAACTACTGGGAGTAGTGTATGGAGTATTACACTTCAGACACTATCTAGAGACTAGACACTTCCAATTATACACAGACCATGCAGCCCTAATCCCACTACTAACCAATACAGGACTCACACATAGATGGGCCAGATGGGCTCTAGACATACAACAATTTTCATTCACCATCCAACATGTGAAAGGTGATGATAACACACCACCAGATGCTATGTCTAGAAGAGAATACCCAGATTCTGGACCCATGACTAACCCTCCACCCCCACCAAGGAGAGTTAGAGCAGCCAGTAGAACCAAGTTTGCAAAAGTAACAAAGAAAGTACCATTCAAAAGGGATGATCCACCCAACACCATTGAAAGGCCAGAGACACCCATTAGGGGTATCTTGAAGCAATCTACACACTATGTGTTTTGCCACTGTGAGAGAGAATACTCACAACTCTTTCCAGATAATGACTTCGAGCCTATTGAATTCTCATCACTCAATCAGATAGTGAAGGCAACTCCTAAGGAGCCACCCTTCACCCCACCTGACTCAGACGATGAAGATCCAGAAGACACAATATATGCTATTACTCAAGCAACTTCTAAATCAGTCAGATTCTTTGAACCAATGCAGGGAGAGGAAACACCAAACCATTTGTGTCCTATGACCACACGCTCAAAGACTAGAGAAATGATTCAGGAGGGCACACCAAAACCCCCCACACAATCACAAACTATTCTAAATGAGAAAAAGGTCACAGGAAACAAACCTACCAAAACCCCACCTGCCAGGAAAAATGTCACAAAAGACACTGCATCTGCTAAGTCAAAGAACTCTGAGACAAAGAAGAATGACAAAAAGCAAATTGTGCCTTTAAATAAAAAGGTTGCCACTCCCATCAAGGCGAGAATAGGCCCTCCAAAGGAGCCTACACACCAAAACAAGAGTGACACACCCCAACAAAAGGCACAAGATAGGCCAATAGTCGATGAAAAAGAAAAAGAAAGAGACAGAATAAAACAACATGTGCTAGATATAAATCAACTACTGGATCAGATTCCCGACACATCCATCTCAGGTACAAACCTTGGCTTGGAACAAAGGGAAGACAAGGACCTATTGCCCCTCATACAGTATCTTGAGGATGGGACCTTGCCTGCACCAAAAGCACAAGGAAATAGAATCATCAACCAAGGCCAGACATACACCTTGGTAAATGGTACATTAGTCCATATATGCCCCATAAATTGGAGAAAAACCAATACTGTACCACTTCAAATTGTTATACCACAGCAATGGGTAACAAGTACACTACAGTATTTCCATGACTCACCTACCGGCGGCCATCTTGGTTCAAGTAGGATGCTGTCAGCACTCCGACCTAGGGTATATTGGAAGTCTATGCTAGCAGACACAACAAAATATGTTTCCACCTGCCACACATGCCTCACAGCAAAAAGGCAAGTACACTCACACAAAACACCAATGACAGTGAGAGAGTACATGACTTCACCAATGAAGTTCCTAAACCTAGACGCGGTGGGACCACTTCCCACAACTGCCAGGGGAAACAAACATATACAAGTCTGCATAGATTATGCTACCAGATATGCAACAGCTTGGGCTACTACTGACTTAAAAGCTGAGACAACAGCAGCAGAGTTCTACAAGAATATAATTTGTCATCATGGAACACCAGCCACTCTTCAAACAGACAATGGGACATGTTATACAGGTGCAAAGTTCACAAAGTTAACTAAACACCTCAAGATCAAACATAAATTCTCCTCACCATACAGGCCACAATCAAATGGGCTTGTAGAGAGATTCAATGCTAGCATAGGCACAGCACTCAGAGCATTCTGCTCAAAGCACCAAAACAATTGGGATTCATTTATTGAACCCATAACCTTTGCATTAAACAACACTGAATCCCAAACCACAGGATTCACCCCTTTCTTCCTACTCCATGGAAGAAACCCAGCCACCCCAATGGACTTAGGGCTGGGAATACAGGAAGACATATCCACCGTAGCAGACCATGTAGCTAACATGATAACAAATCAAGATACCTCTAGGAGGAAAGCTATAGAAAGGGTCGCCAAGCTACAAAAGGAAAGGAAGGATAGATATGATAAGAAACTTACACCACAGGAAATCAAGGTCACCGACATGGTGTACCTAAACATACCAAGAATCCTGACCAACACAGAGTGTAAGAAACTTCAACCCCTTTTTATGGGACCATATGTTGTAGTAGATAGACCTAGTTTGACAAGTGCCAAACTCAAAAACCTGGACACCAATCTATTGGTGGCCAGACCAGTGCACATAGACAGACTGAAAAAGGTTATGGCTGTCAGAAATAATGAATTTGCACACAGGCTTATTCCACATGAGGCCAAATACTACAGCAAAATTGTAAGGAACAAAAATGATATCACCCTTACAAGAGAAACCACAGGCATAGGCCCTATCAAGCCTAGGCCTGCACACCACATACTAAGGAAGACATCTAGGTGTGGTGCAGTTTCAAGAAATTAGAAACAAGATTGAGATACCAAAAGACATAAGATTTTCAAAATGTATTACAAATTCTCTTCATCCACACATAAGACATGTGTGACTGATAATGAATTACTATGTATATAAAGCCAATCAAATTTGTAAATATATCAGTAGGTTATTGCCTCTGAAAGGGTCAAAGACTGGGACCCCCCAAGTAAAGCAGACATGAAGTCTAAGAAGAGTAAGGGTAACACAATGGAGTGTCTAAAGCCTAATCCCCACATGAAAGAGCGCGCTATGCCAACACAGCAGTCTATAGAGATCAATTGACCTTATAAGCTACACTCAGACAACTGTCTAGACGGTCATGAATGGCTGTCCTGGATGACAGGAGGAGCTAATTACCAGTACACAGATTACACAATAGAACCCCTCAGTTGCAGACACTGGAGATTAGGTACATGACTCCAGAGAAACAATACCAGGCCCACAATGGATGTGGGTAGGGTAGGCTACATAAGAAGCACTGTGGACCATAGCCCACCATCAGTCTTCATCCAGCTGCAGTCTGGAACACAAGTCTACAGGACCCCACTTGGGAATTAGCCAGCCCACTTCTCCATTAGGAGAGACTGCACTAGGATAAAGAACACACCTACTTCACCTTCAACCTGACCTTACCATTTACTGGTCAACCTCTATAGACTCACCGGACATATTGCCAAGACAGCTCAATCTTGCAAAGGTACAGTTTGAACCACTTCATTTAAAGTGTTACACCATACACTTAGACTTTACCAGCACCAAATCACTACAAATTTGACAAGACTTTAAACAGCAAACTTGCTTTACACAAGCACCATGGGGAGACTGAGAGTTTCACCCATACTGCTAACTATGCTGTTATTATATACTATAAAACCACTTACTGCAGGCTATACACCTGTGGTGAGACAAAACATAGGAGTAGTATTCAAACCTAGCCCTCAACCATTGGTCAATGGACATACAACCACAACACTGTTGTTAGCTATTCCCTACAAGATACCTCGGGCACCCGTTACCCAAGGATCCATAAGGGATAGAATACTCCATTTGACCACTCCTACTCTACAAGATCATACCTCTGGCCAAATTATCCAACAAGCTAAGGAGCTAGACACCTTGCTGGAAATTGCAGACAAGGAGATAAATGAAACACTAGCCTCCATCAAATTGTTCTTATCCAACCCCATAAACACATTGGACAAGGCCAAAAGAGAGGCCATACTGGGTTTTCTAGCACCCCTGTTTCGCGGTGTGCTAGGTCTAGCCACAGTAGAAGATGTAAACCAAGTAATGGGACAGCTCAAGAACATAGATGAAATACTAAGAAAATTTGCTAAACAAGATCAAGAAGCAGCTAGTCTCATTGAAAAGATCACAGACAGACAAGATAAGTTTGTCAAAGCATACATCCAAAATAAGAAGGTACTGGACAGCACAATCAACACCATAGGTGACACCGTCAACCTGTGGGCCTCTAACATGTCCAGGTCACTTGACTCATATTCAAGGCACGAGAAAACTCAAAGGGAGAAAATGCAAGTATTAAATGATGCATTAATTATCATAGCAGCAAGAATGAATACAGTTCAATCACTGCAAAGGACAAATGCAGCCCTGAGGATGCTATCATCAGGAATCCTAACCCCTGATATAGTACCACCCTCAGACCTCGCTAGATACCTAGTTGACATTAATAACAAACTTAGGATTACACACCCTGGAGCACAAGTCGCAATTAATGACTTAGATTTCTATTATTCACAGAAGCTGACCTCATACACTTACTCAGCTCACCATATATATATTCATCTGGACATTATAATTCAATCTACCACCTCGACCTTCAAACTGTACCAAATGATCACATCACCCATGCCTATAGACACACAGGAGACCCCCACCAGAGGAGTCACCAAACTACAAACCACAACTGAGTTTCTAGCAGTATCTTACGATGAATCATTATTTATCGAATTGGACTCAGCAGATATGCAGGCATGTGAAGGTACTACAGTAAAGGTATGCAGAGATGTAAATGGTAGAATCTATAAACACAGGCCTACATGCCCTGTAGCCATTTTTACTAACCAGGCTCAACAGATTAAGGAACATTGCAAGTTTACAGTTTCACCACTGCAAGCACCTACCACCCATGCTATTTCCATTTCCGAAGATGAGTATCTGGTCACTACTAATGAACCCCATTACTTTATCAACTGCCATGGTAAAACGTCTGAAACCCGGAAGGCCCAGTCCTACTCAATCATAGGTGTACCCTGTGGGTGCACGATCAGTGTAGGAGAATTTTCTCTTCCAAACACAAGGTTGCCCTGTAACTCAACCTTATCATTTCATTACATTCTCAAGACAATTAATTTACCATTCATGGCAGCACTTAACAAAATTTCTGAAACCAAACCAGATGAAGGAGAGAATCTTCCAAATTTCCCAGTAGTAAACCTTTCTAGAACCTTAGAAAAACTACAGGAAAATCCAATCATGGATGATATTACTCAACTAAATTTAGAGCCCTTTGCTAAAACAGTATTAAAAGATGCCTCCAACCTTAATAAGGAAATGGAAACGCGCTACGAGGAATCATACCTACGTCGAGTTACAGAGCATCCAATCTTCCAAAGCTTAGCACTCATCCTAGGGATATCAGCTCACATTTTTATAGTATACATACTACTCAAATTATACAGACTAGGAGGAACTGTAGCCTACCTGCCTACAGCCAAAGCATTCAGACTAGTCACCGAGCTGCCCCTACACAAAATGCTCCCAGATAAGAATCCTACCAAACTAACCCCTACAGAGGAAACCCACACCCCTTTCCTCACAATTCAGGAAACCCACACCCTGATAATTGCTATATTATTCACCCTGACCATCTACTCAGCCTACAGAATAATGAAGTACCTTAAGAAATTTGCACAGACACATTGTGGCAAGAAAAATGTGGCCAAGCGCACAAACCCCACAATATATTTTAAAATATATTGTGGAGACTCAAACTTCGCGCTACCCTTGAGGCCAATACCACATGAATTTGATGAGATTAAATCAGCAGCTGCCCCTACCTATAAGGATATAGTGGTTAAAACCTTCCCACTACCTAAGGCTATATTTACCTGGAATGGACCAGCAGTTATAACAACACAGAGAGGAGAATTTGCTTATCACCTCCCTCAGGTGATACACCTACCTTGGCGCACTAGGTTCAGCACTATACCAGCCCTTAAAAACAAAGGACTGTACTACTCCATGCTTCTCCAGAATGATTGTGGCACCAGCCCGGTGACCATGACAGCACTGGAAAATACAACAGATATAATTATTGACGAACAACAGGAGGAGACCGCAAGGTCAAACATGCAGACTATTGCTAATTTTCTAAACCACCAGCCCTCCCCGGTGACTGTGGAAACAGCCTAGACTGCCCACAGCCTAGGTTGCCCCCAGTCCACCACCAGGAGACAACACATCAGAGACAGTATTCAGAACTTTTCGGACAATTTGCCGGCCCTGAAAAGGGCCTTTGGGATGGCGGGTTTTTACACCCTAGGTTTCAGTCAGTCGGGATCCTACCACAGATCCTCGGGTTCAACATCAATGGGAGAGTCCGGGGCCGAGTCCGAGCCATACATATGGCCGTGATCCTGCTCCCACTCAGCGAGCCGGGCCTCCAGCATCCCCAGCCCATACTCGGCAGCCGTGGATGGATTCCCGGATGCCGCAAGATCGAGGAGGGATGCCGCCAACAAATAATCCCATAGCACTCGCTCCCGCGGCCCTAGGTTATAATCCATGGGCCAGAAACCCATACTGCCCAAGGCCCTAGTCAGAAGGGCCACAGTGGCCCCCCGACGCAAGGCTGAGCCCAGGAAATAATGGCAGGAGTAATTACAGACCATCACATCACCATGCTCTATGATCTCTTTGAAGTTACTCACTATGTACCCATAATGGATGGTCTGGTTAGACTCAACCAGGGCCCTAGCTGGACTCCCCACCTCCATCACCTGGGGGACAGGCAGAGCAAAGAGAGCTTGTAGGTGGGCCATGGTACTACAGCAGTGACTTCCAGAGAGGAACTGATGCTCCAATACCAGCCACACACTCCTTAAATGGACACACACACACCCCCCCCCCCACCCTGAACTGTCCACTGACACCAAGCTAGGCACTGCCACAGACACATGCCAAAATCTGGCACCTAACACCTCAAGTGCCACCACTGCATGAGCACACCAGGGAGGAGACTCACATCTCACTCCTGACACACCTCCACTGTCAATGAAATTATCAAAGTATTAGAAAAAAAAAAAAAATTATATACACAGCCACTTGTTGATGTATAATATGAAAATCTATGGTATTCTCACAAAAATCAATGATTAATGCGCGCATATACGCGCAAAAATTGCGAAATTGCAAATTACAAATTGTAAAATTATACAAATCTAACATTAATATACATGAATGCAGGTAGATAACTAAGACAGTTTTTGTACCCACTAGCACTTGTATACTATGCCAAGGTTTACTTAAAGTAACACACTTTAGGTATCCAAGAAAATTGTTGGAAAAATGAATGAAAAAAAAAAAAAAAAAAATTGTTGAGAAAATTGTTGACATAAAACATGTTTACTTAAGATACTCACCAAATAAATCTCTTTCAGGGACACATACTCAAAAGGCTAGGGGAATAGTCAATTAAGCAGCGGCCCACTGCCGAAATTGCCAATTAATACACCCATATAGCAAAATCAATGAGTAACTCAGAGACAAACAAGCCTATTGTACATGAAGTACTTTGTTTTTCCGGCCCTCGGAAAAATTTGTCTCAAATCCCATAAATTGAATAGTGTAATCTAGATTGTACGTTTGTACCCAATTTGCACACTAAAATTGTATGTTTGCACACCAGATTGTACGCTCGTACCCAATTTGCACACTAAAATTGTATGTTTGCACACTAGATTGTAAGTTGTATCCAATTTACATTTTGAATTATATGTTGCACATTATACTGTATGTCTATACCCAATTCATACACTGAAGTCAGATTTTTAGAAAATCAACATTTCTATGTGTATCCAAGCTGTACGCAAAATTATATTTGTACATACAGAAACTATCAATTGAACGCAAAATTATACACTGGCAGACTAAAATTGCCAAATGCACGCGAAATTATATATTTGCACACTAAAATTGCCAAATATACGCGAAAATTATATATTTGCACACTCAAATTGCCAAATGTACGCGAAATTATATATTTGCACACTAAAATTGCCAAATATACGCGAAAATTATATATTTGCACACTTAAATTGCCAAATGTACACAAAAATTATATATTTGCATACTGAAATTGTCAATTGAACGCAATTACACGCGAAATTGTAAATTTGCACACTGAAATTGTCATTTATGTTCAATTTGCACGCTAAATTGAATATTAAATGCCAAAATTGCACACTATTTGCCAAATTGTATGTTGTACATAAAAATGGAAAATTGTACCCAAAATTGATGTTACATAAGCAAATAAGCTCTGGTATAGTAAGATATAGAAACTCGGAAATGTACTTATACCCAGGAGAAAATTGTTTATACTGACAAAGCTCTACCACAAAAATTGCATTTGAAGCACTCCCCATTACTTCAAATCCTCTTACAAAACAGTATATAACTCCAAAAATAAGGTAAAAATTGTATAAATTGTACATTCCCTCGGCGAAATGACGGAGTTTCGCATTCTTTCGGGGGAGAGGGAGTATTCTATGATATACCATTTTATTATTCCATAAATTGTAACATATTTTGTATTAATCAAAGAAATATCTATGAAATTAATACATAGGTTGGTTCTAAGAGCTATAAGAGCGCTCAAACTTTACATAAGAGCGTTCATGCCCCACTGCACACCAGCCACAGTCAGTTAGACTAAGTTTATGACATCAAAAGGTCCGACCTAATGGTTCACTGCACAATATAATAAGAATAAGGGTCTCAGTGTGCGACCTCATGGTTCAATGCACAAATTAATAACTTGTAAGTGAATGCAACCGGCCGTCACGGGTGCCTGAGCACCGCTGACGCCGTCATGAGTGTCTGAGCACTCTAAGGACTGAACAATGGGTTACATAAGCACGACGCCATAACCTTCCGGTCGCTCTAGCGTCGCTCCTGAGCGACCTAGGTCAAATATCAAAAATTCTATGGAAAGCCCATAATTAGACGGTCAGAATGAGCCCAAGATCAAGGCTGAACTCCCAGTATTAAGGAAGTTACGCCATGGAGACTGAATCGACCTCCGAGTGAGCTACAGACAAACCGGCGGGAGTTACGCGCCTATCCAGCGGGCATTATAATCTTGGCACATTCAGCTCTGCGCATGCCCAAAATGGCGGTTATACAAGCATAAACGGCCGAGATATGAGGGTCTAAAGATGCAGAACCGACCAAGACAATGGGGGCCATAGCGGCGTCCATGGGGGTCCTTTGTCCCCCTGTGACACTTGAAAGGGTC
Source organism: Acholoe squamosa (assembly GCA_949317995.1). Classification (NCBI taxonomy): domain Eukaryota; kingdom Metazoa; phylum Annelida; class Polychaeta; order Phyllodocida; family Polynoidae; genus Acholoe; species Acholoe squamosa. The sequence goes on from OX439046.1 coordinate 56,470,106, forward strand.
CCCTCAAACAATTGTAGAGTTAGGCAGATGCTGCTGGCTCCAGTCAGTCTGGAGGTGCTTTTCCAAGATTTGCTACAAATAGCCTGTCTGCACCTCCAGGAAGACACATCACCAAGAACCGCTCTAGAGGTAACATCTCCAGTCATCTCCTGCTACCTGCTATACCACTGCACTATGGTGAAACTATGCTAGACAGGCATTGGTTTCCTACCATTAGTGGCCAGAGGCTATCTTCTTCAAGACTTCCACCAGAGGGTAAAGTTATCCATTATTACATTATTTCCTCTAAGCAGCAGGTCAGGAGCTAGGTGTGGGAACCCACCTAGAAGTATGCTGGACACTGTATTATTAATACCTCACAGGTGGAGTGGAACTGAACATTATACTTTATAAATTACTGTATGTTTACTGTATGTGCAAATTACCTACATACTAACTACTGTATGATTGATATTTCTTACATGTTGCCTAAAGCTGAATAAACCAGTGACAACTGGAAATAACATTATTTTATTATGAGCCTGATGTATTTACTCCTTACACCACTAGTCATATGATATTTCTCATATGACAACTTGATCATGCCAATCACTAGTATGACAGTAACATGGTCACCTAACTAGGTCATATGGTGATCACATGATCACCTAACTAGGTCACATGCTGATCATGTGATCACTAAGTAGGTCAGTAGGTCATGTGGAGATCACATGACCAAATGGAGCCCTCTGATTGGCTGCAGGTTGAGTGAGTAATAAACAGTACTTAACTATAGTCCCGTTCCGATACATACCATACTACTGATACCTACTATACTATTCCTGTCCAAATATAGCATCTTTTGCATTGTTGTTAATACTTTTAACCTTTAAATGTCTCAGTCAAAAAGGATGCTGTGGTAAGGATTTTGAAAAACAATAATGTTTAGAGATGTGATGAGAAATGTATTTTTGCAGTCATATAAAGAAGAGCTGTACAGTGTCATTTGACTTAATCTATTTCAGATTGTGAGTTTCCAGCTCCAAGGCACTGCTGAGCATGGGGGAGGAAACGAATGTTCTAGCAATCTAATTATGTATGATGGCCTGACAGCTGAACATGAACTCCAGAACTACTGTGAAAACAAATTCCATGCCATTACATTCCACTCATCTGGGATGTACATGTTGATTGTGTTAACATTTGATGGATCAGGGATCAGAAGCTTTGTAGGTGTCTACAGATCCATAGGTGAATATGTTTTGCCTCTGAAGGTAAACTCTTAACACACTATGACTATAAAATTGCCATTGGTGCAATTGTAGAATACTTTAACAATGTATTTGAATGATATAAAAGACACTCTTGCCTGGACCCATGAGTTTTTTACTCGTCATGCAAAAATGCATCATGGAAACAATTGAAGATAAACTTGGCCATATGAGGAGCGCAACTGGACATCTCTTTGTTGTGATGAGACATTCAGTGGACTCAGCACTGTGGAACCCCAAGTCTCCTTGGGTAGATTTGTCATGATTTGGTTCGACCTCCAGGGTCGTGCACCAAAACCTACACACGGCACCAGTGTAATAGTTCAAGTTCTTATGTAGCTTCGGTTGTGTTCGAGATATATTAATATCAAGCAACACCAGACAAGTTAGCCCGGGTTAGTGCTACCGTCACATGTTTATACATGAGTCACTTGAGTTCGAAGTGGTGCTATAAGGCTAGCTCGATGCTTAACAGGTGTTGCTCTGGCCATAGCCAGAAGCGGACTGAACTCCCTACCCGGTCACAGGTAGGGACTGGAGCAGCAACGACCAGTGCTGCCACCACCTCATTGTGGCCAGAGATCAAAGGGACCTCTGGTCCTACCGGTAGTAACCACACCGACTGACCTGCCTTCTTGAATAGGGAGCTAAAACCATATAAGACGCTCCGTAAGCCCCCGAACATTTATCAATATTGCCATTTGGCAAAATACATAACTGTATTGAAATACAATCAAATAATTACCCTGCAACTTGAAGCTAAACTGGAGTTAAACTGAACTGAAAATTATTATTTCATTTTGTTATTTAAAGGGATTTCTCTTTAACTTTAATTACTTAATGTCTTCACAAGTGTCAGTTTTGTATGTCTGCCTGCCTGCCCAGGTGTGTCAGTCAGGTGTGGTGTGTCAGTTCTGTCTGCCTGCCTGCCTGCCTGCGTGCCAGCAGGGTCTGCACACCTGGTTCCTACCCAGACGTGTCAGTCAGGTGTGGTGTGTCAGTTCTGTCTGTCTGCCTGCCCGCCAACAGGGTCTGCATAACTGGTTGCTTCCCAGACGTGTCAGTCAGGTGTGCTGTGTCAGTTCTGTCTGTCTGCCTGCCGGCAGGGTCTGCACACCTGTGTCCTACCCAGGTATGTCAGTCAGGTGTTGTGTGTCAGTTCTGTATGCCTGCCTGCCACCCTGCCTGCCAGCAGGGTTTGCACACCTGTGTCCTACCCAGGTGTGTCAGTCAGGTGTGGTGTGTCAGTTCTGTCTGCCTGCGTTCCTGCCTGCCAGCAGGGTCTGCACACCTGTGCCCTACCCAGGTGTGTCAGTCAGGTGTGGTGTGAAATTGTTTAGTGTTGGTGCCCTCTTTCCATCAATACCGGAGTCAATGTATAACCTGTTGAGTCCATCAATATTGAGATATTGGGACATTTTATTTATCAAAGGATTTTGATTATAGAAATACAAAAAAAATGAGTTTCAGAAAAATGATGGGGACATATTTTAAACAGATTTTTTCATACTGATGTCCAGTATCATATTGTATCCTATAAAGGAAACAAAATCAATGATTATCTAAATGTTTCATGCAGCTAACATCAATCACTGCAGCCTAGACCCCTGTCAAAATGGAGGAACCTGCATGGATGGAGTAAACTCATTCACATGTCAGTGTGTGTCAGGATATAGGGGGACCATGTGTGAATGTAAGTAGTATAGTAAAATAAAGGCGTATCTAAAGTAGGCACTCGAATGCTAGAAGGTCTTTAAATTTTGAATCCATCAAGCAAAGCGAAAGTTGTGCTATTTTAGAAATCTTTATCAAGTCCTTAGAGTCAGGGTGAATAGTGTACTTTCCAACTTACTGTTACATTTATCTGACTTCAACCCGATTTTAAAACTCGCTTACTGTTCTTAAAACCTGCAAATGAATTGGTGCAACATTAGTAGAATATATACTCCATATACCAGCACCTATTTGAGTGTCATGCCTCCCTTCATGCAATGTATCAATACTGAAGGTCATAATGCACAAATATAGCCCAGGTGAGTTACTCACGAGGGGTGCATTAGTGCATCATGACAATTGTCTGGTCTGGTGCACTACTGCACTATTGGCTATAGAATGTTAAATGACAAGGAGCAGATTCTCTCATGTTTATTTCCCTTTTACAGCCGATATCAATGAGTGCAGTGTAAATCTGTGTGAGAATAGTGTATGATCAAGTCGTCATATGAGAAATATCATATGACTAGTGGTTATAGTGAGTAAGAATATCAAGCTCTTATTAGTGCTATTCCAGTTATCACTGGTTTATTCAGCTTAGGAAGAACATGTTATGTATCAATAATACAAATGTTAATATACAGGTAATTTCCACACACAGTAATTATACAATTGGTTATAAAGTATAAAGTTCTGTTCCACTCCACCTGTGTAATAATAATAATAATTGTAGGTGACTGGTAAAAGATAGCCTCTGGCCACTAGTGGTCTAGTCCTATGCCTGTTTGGCATAGTCTAACCCAGCATAGTGCAGAGCTATAGCAGGTAGAGGAGAGCTGGACTGGAGATGTTACTGCAATGGTGGTTCTGGTGATTCTGATTTCAAGAGGTGCCTGCAAGGGGTATACGTACCCATACCCTGGCTTGGCCCTCCAGACTGACTGGAGCCAGTAGCAACTGCCCTAGTCACTGGTTGTTAGTGGGGAGTCTTTCATGTCCATTGGGGTGCATAGGATGTGCCCATGAGCCTCCCAGCTCCCCCATTGTCTTGGTTGGTTTGGCATGTTCAGACCCTCATAACTGCGCTGTTTATGCGTCTAGAGCTTTCAAATTGCGCATGCACAGAGGTGAATATGTCAAGTTATGTTGTTGGACGGTGTACCGCTCACTACCACAGGCAGAACAGACCGAAAAGACCGCTGTAGCTCAAAGTCATGCAGCAGTGCTCCTCTGTGATTGGTTGTCATATCCATGTGACTGTCCATGATTGGCTGTCTCCATGGATATGGCATTTTTCCCCTTTGCCGCTCAAAATCTCCCCTTCTGATTGGTTCAGAATATGTCAAGTTACCACTTCCTACTTTCTAGGCGCATAATTTGCACTAGTTTGTCTGTGGGGCATTCGGAGCTCAAAACAGTCTCGGTCCCATAACTTTCTTAATAATGCAAGTAGAGCCTTCATCTTAGGCTCATTTTGACCGTCTTATTATCGCAGTTACATAACTGCTTTCATATTTGACTTGGGTGGCCGTGGGACGGCTCTAGAGCCGCTGGAAATTCACAACGCCGTCCCTTATGTAACCCATTGTTCAGTCTTTGGTGCTCAGACACCCATGATGGCGGTCTGCGGTGTTCAGTGGACCATTAGGTCAGTTCCTTTGGTCTTATACCTTATGTATATTGACATAGCTGGTGTGCAGTGGAGGATGAAGGCTCATATGAAGTTATATGTATTGATGCCTCATATTTTCATGTATTAATACGATCATATGTTACAATTTATGGCATAATGAAATGGTACGTCATAGAATACTTCCCCTCCCCCAAAGAGTGGCGAAACTCTGTCATTTCGCACAGGGAATGTACAATATATTTTTACCTCATTTCTAATTACATACTGTATGTAAGAGAATTTGACTTCAAATGCAATTTTTGTGGTAGAGCTTGTCAGTATGTATAACATCCTTTTTTATCTTTTGGGTAAAAGTAATTTTCTTAATTCTAGTTTTTTGACCATAAATTGTGCAACTTTCTGGTTTGGATGCCAAACAGAATTAAGTATGCTTGACTTACAACATGGCTTTGAAGTTGCCTTATTCTTTCTATAAATTGGTGTATCTGCCTATACATTTTCAATCTTGGGGTAAAAAAATACAAATTTGTGTACAACATACAATTTTGGTGAATAATATATAAATTTGGCTTACAATTGGGTACTTATGTACAATCTAGTGTGCAAACATACAATTTAGGGTGTGATTGGGTAGAAACGTACAATTTAGTGTGCAAACATACAATTTAGCGTGCAATTTGGTACAAACATACACTTTAGTGTGCAAACATACAAATTAGCATGCGATTGAGTACAAATATACAATCTAGGTACACAAAATACAATTTTTGGGAATTTTCTTGAGACAAATTTTTCCGATGACCGGAAAAACGTAGTACTTTATGTACAATAGACTTGTTTGTCTCTGAGTTACTCTGTAATTTTGCTATATGGGTGTATTAATTGGTAATTTCAACAGTGGGCCACTGCTTTAATTGACTTTTCCCTAGCATTTAAGGAGCATACCGCCGGTATGCTTCTTGAGAACATGTCCCTGAAAAAAATTATTTGGTGAGTATCTTAAGTAATTACTTTACATTTCAACATTTTTTGCGAGTCATTTTGAATATATTCTTTTTGTTTTTTTGTGTGTATAAAATTTTTCTTATTCATTTTCTACATTTCACACATTTCATTTTCAACAATTTCTTGGTTACCTAAAGTGTGTTGCTTTAAGTAAACCTTGGTTTATTATACAAGTGCTAATGTGGTACAAAACTGTCTGAGTTATCTACCTTGCATTCATGTATATAACTTTAGATTTGTACAATTTCTAAATTACTTAGTACAATTTGCGCGTGTATGTGCACATTAATCATCAAGATTGGGTGAGAATACCAAAGATTTTCATATTATACATCAACAAGTGGCTGTGTATTTTTTTTCTAAATCAATTTTCAATACTTAGATAATTTCATTGACAGTGGAGGTGTGTGTCATGTGTGAGATGTGTCATCTCAGTATCTCCTGGTGGTGGACTGGGGGCAGTCTAGGCTGTTGGCAGTCTAGGCTGTTTCCACAGTCACCGGGGAGGGTTGGTGGTTTAGAAAATTAGCAATAGTCTACATGTTTGACCTTGTGGTCTCCTCCTGTTGTTCATCAATAATTATATCTGTTGTATTTTCCAGTGCTGTCATGGTCACCGGGCTGGTGCCACAATCATTCTGGAGAAGCATGGAGTAGTACAGTCCTTTGTTCTTAAGGGCTGGTATGGTGCTGAACCTAGTGCACCAAGGTAGGTGTATCACCTGAGGGAGGTGATAAGCAAATTCTCCTCTCTGTGTTGTTATAACTGCTGGTCCATTCCAGGTAAATAAAGCCTTGGGTAGTGGGAAGGTTTTAACCACTATATCTTTATAACTCTGGGCAGCAGCTGATTTAATCTCATCAAATTCATGTGGTATTGGCCTCAAGGGTAGCGCAAAGTTTGAGTCTCCACAATATATTTTAAAATTTATTTTGGGATTTGTGTGCTTTGCCACGTTTTTCTTACCACAGTGTGTCTGTGCAAATTTCTTAAGGTATTATTATTCATTATTCTGTGGGCTGAGTAGATGGTCAGGGTGAATAATACAGCAATTATCAGGGTGTGGGTTTCCTGAATTGTGAGGAAAGGGGTGTAGGTTTCCTCTGTAGGGGTAAATTTGGTAGGATTCTTATCTGGGAGCAATTTGTGTAAGGGCAGCTCGGTGACTAGCCTGAATGCTTTGGCTGTAGGCAGGTAGGCTACAGTCCCTCCTAGTCTGTATAGTTTGAGGAGTATGTATACTAGAAAAAGGTGAGCTGATATCCCTAAGATAAGTCCTAAGCTTGGGAAAATTGGATGCTCTGTAACTCTACGTAGGTGTGATTCTACGTAGCGTGTTTCCATTGCCTGATTAAGGTTGAAAGCATCATTTAATAGTGTTTGGCAAAGGGCTCTAGATTTAGTTGAGTAATATCATCCATGATTGGATTTTTCCTGTAGTTTGTCTAGGGTCCTAAAAAAGGTTAAATACTGGGAAATTTGGAAGATTCTCTCTTTCATCTGGTTTGGTTTCAGAAATTTGGTTAAGTGCTGCCATGAATGGTAAATTAATTGTCTTAAGAATGTAATGAAATGATAAGGTTGAGTTACAGGCCAACCTTGTGTTTGGAAGAGAAAATTCTCCTACACTGATTGTGCACCCACAGGGTACACCTATGATTGAGTAGGACTGGGCTTTCCAAGTTTCAGACGTTTTACCATGGCAGTTGATAAAGTAATGGGGTTCATTAGTAGTGACCAGATAGTAAAAATGGCTACAGGGCATGTAGGCCTGTGCTTATAAATTCTACCATTTACATCTCTGCATACCTTTACTGTAGCAGGTTCTGTAAAACCCAAAAATGATCCTGGGTGAAAAATGACCCAGGGTGAAAAATGACCCTTCTCTGTCTGCTATGGAAAAAGCAATTTTAATTTGCTTTTTGGGGCCATTTTTCTTTATCTATCCATCATAAAACCATCATATATAAAAAAGGAGGAGGATTGATAATGGTAGTCTAGAATACCAAACTACTTTTAGCCATCTTATTTTGCATTGTTTTAATTATTGCAGTGGGTATGAGGGAAAATAGCTCTCTGGGCTCACAATAATGCAAATGATAAGTTTGTATCACATTTGAGATTGATCAATCATACATCACTAGAAAGACCAATATGTATCCTAGTTAAATCTAAAATAACTTTTGGATATGAACTATAGCAGTTGACAAAACACAATTTGAAACTTAATCTGTTGCCCATTCATAACTGAAACTGAGGGAGGCCACTTATCTAGGTCAACTGATAAGGCAGAGAGAGGGGGAAGGGGAGGGGTGGGGGAGAGGGTCATAAATGACTCTGGGTCAAAAATGACCCAGGGTCAAAAATGACTCTGGGGTGAAAATTCTTCAAGTAGGGTAAGTGGGGGGATGGTGTGGGGCAGGGTCAAAAATGACTCCGGGTCAAAAATCACCCAGGGTCATTTCTATACTTTAGCTTAGACCTGTGTAGTACCTTCACATGCCTGCATATCGGCTGAGTCCAATTCGATGAATAACGATTCGTCGTAAGATACTGCTAAGAACTCAGTTGTGGTTTGCAATCTGGTGACTCCTCTGGTGGGGGTCTCCTGTGTGTCTATAGGCATGGGTGATGTTATCATTTGGTATAGTTTGAAGGTGGAGGTGGTAGATTGAATTATAATGTCCAGATGAATATATATATGGTGAGCTGAGTAGGTGTATGAGGTCAGCTTCTGAGAATAATAGAAATCTAAGTCATTAATTGCAACTTGTGCTCCAGGGTGTGTAATCCTAAGTTTGTTGTTAATGTCAATTAAGTATCTAGCAAGGTCTGAGGGTGGTACTATATCAGAGGTTAGGATTCCTGATGATAGCATCATCAGGGCTGCATTGGTTCTTTGCAGTGATTGAACTGTATTCAATCTTGCTGCTATGATGATTGATGCATCATTTAATACTTGCATTTTTTTTCCCTTTGAGTTTTCTCGTGCCTTAATATGAGTCAAGAGACCTGGACATGTTAGAGGCCCATAGGTTGATGGTGTCACCTATGGTGTTGATGGTACTGTCCAGTACCCTCTTATCTTGGATATATGCTTTAACAAACTTATCTTGTCTGTCTGTGTTCTTTTTAATGAGATAAGCTTCTTCCTGATCTTTTTTAGCAAATTTCCTTAAATGTCATCTATGTTCTTAAGCTGTCCCATAACTTGGTTTACATCTTCTACTGTGGCTAGACCTAGTACACCATGAAATAGGGGTGCTAGAAAACCCAGTATGGCCTCTCTTTTGGCCTTGTCCAATGTGTTTATAGGGTTGGATAAAAACAATTTGATAGAGGCTAAGGTTTCATTTATCTCCTTCTCTGCAATTTCCAGCAAGGTATCAAGCTCCTTGGCTTGTTGGATAATTTGACCAGAGGTGTGATCTTGTAGAGTAGAAGTGGTCAACTGGAGTATTCTATCCCTTATAGATCCTTGGGTAAAGGGTGCCCGAGGTATCTCGTAGGGAATAGCTAGCAACAGTGTTGTGGTGGTATGTCCATTGACCAAAGGTTGAGGGCTAGGTTTGAATACTACTCCTATGTTCTGTCTCACCACAGGGGTATAGCCTGCAGCAAGTGGTTCTATAATATATAATAACAGCATAGTTAGGAGTATGGATGCAACTCTCAGTCTCCCCATGGTGCTTGTGTAAAGCAAGAATAAATTTGCTGTTTAAAGTCTTGTCAAATTTGTAGTGTTTTGGAGCTGGTAAAGTCTAAGTGTATGGTGTAACACTTTAAATGAAGTGGTTCAAACTGTACCTTTGCAAGATTGAGCTGTCTTGGCAATATGTCCGGTGAGCCTATAGAGATTGACCAATAAATGGTAAGGTCAGGTTGAAGGTGAAGTAGGTGTGTTCTTTATCCTAGTGCAGTCTCTCCTAATGGAGAAGTGGGCTGGCTAGTTCCCAAGTGGGGTCCTGTAGACTTGTGTTCCAGACTGCAGCTGGATGAAGACTGATGGTCCACAGTGCTTCTTATGTAGCCTACCCTACCCACATCCATTGTGGGCCTGGTATTGTTTGTCTGGAGCAGGTGCACCTAATCTCCAGTGTCTGCTACTGTGGGGGTCTATTGTGTAATCTGTGTACTGGTAATTAGCTCCTCCTGTCATCCAGGACAGCCATTCATGGCCGTCTCGACAGTTGTCTGAGGGTAGCTTATAAGGTCAATTGATCTCTGTAGACTGCTATGTTGGCATAGCGCGCTCTTTCATGTGGGGATTAGGCTTTAGACACTCCATTGTTTTACCCTTACTCTTCTTAGACTTTATGTCTGCTTTACTTGGAGGGTCCCAGTTTTTGACCTTTCAGTGGTAATAACCTACTGATATTTCTACAAATTTGATGGCTTTATATATATATATATATATATATATATATATATATATATATATATATATATATATATTTAATTAATCCAATTTCAGTCACACATGCTTTTGTGTGGTTGAAAAAAATTTGTAATAAACTTTGAAAATCTTATGTTCTTTAGGTATCTCAATATGTTTCTAATTTCTTGAAACTGCACCTAGGCTTATTAGGGCCTATACCTGTGGTTTCTCTTGTAAGGGTGATATCATTTTTGTTCCTTACAATTTTGTTGTAGTATTTGGCTTCATGTGGAATAAGCCTGTGTGCAAATTCATGGTTCCTGACAGCTACAACCTTTTTCAGTCTGTCTATGTGTACAGGTCTGGCCACCAGTAGATTGGTGTCCAAGTTTTTGAGTTTGGCACTTGTCAAACTAGGTCTATCTACTACAACATATGGTCCCATAAAAAGGGGTTGAAACTTCTTACACTCTGTGTTGGTCAGGATTCTTGGTATGTGAAGGTACACCATGTCAGTGACCTTGATTTCCTGTGGTGTAAGTTTCTTATAATATCTATCCTTCCTTTCCTTCTGTAGCTTGGCAACCCTTTGTATAGCTTTCCTCCTAGAGGTATCTTGATTTGTTATCATGTTAGCTACATGGTCTGCTACAGTGGATATGTCTTGCTGTATTCCCAGCCCTAAGTCCATTGGGGTGGCTGGGTTTCTTCCATGGAGTAGGAAGAAAGGGGTGAATCCTGTGGTTTGGGATTCAGTGTTGTTTAATGCAAAGGTTATGGGTTCAATAAATGAGTCCTAATTGTTTTGATGCTTTGAGCAGATTGTTCTGAGAGCTGTGCCGATGCTAGCATTGAATCTCTCTACGAGGCCATTGCTTGAGGCCTGTACGGGAAGGAGAATTTATGCTTGATCTTGAGGTGTCTAGTTAACTTTGTGAACTTTGCACCTCTATAACACGTTCCATTGTCTGTTTGGAGAGTTGCTGGTGTTCCATGATGACAAACTATATTCTTGTAGAACTCTGTTGCTGTTGTTTCAGCTTTTAAGTCAGTAGTATCCCAAGCTGTTGCATACCTGGTAGCATAATCTATGCAGACTTGTATATGTTTGTTTCCCCTGGCAGTTGTGGGAAGTGGTCCCACTGCATCGAGATTCAGGAACTTCATTGGTGAAGCCATGTACTCTCTTACAGTCATTGGTGTTTTATGTGAATGTACTTGCCTTTTTGCTGTGAGGCAAGTGTGGCAGGTGGAAACATACTTGGTTGTGTCTGCTAGCATAGACTTCCAATATACCCTAGGTCGGAGTGCTGACATCATCCTACTTGAGCCAAGATGGCCACCAGTAGGTGAGTCATGGAAATACTGTGGTGTACTTGTTACCCATTGCTGTGGTATAACAATTTGAAGTGATACAGTATTGGTTTTCCTCCAATTTATGGGGCATATATGGACTAATGTACCATTTACCAAGGTGTATGTCTGGCCTTGGTCAATGATTCTATTTCCTTGTGCTTTTGGTGCAGGCAAGGTCCCATCCTCAAGATATTGTATGAGGGGCAATAGTTCCTTGTCCTTTCTTTGTTCCAAGCCAAGTACCTGAGATGGATGTGTCGGGAATCTGATCCAGCAATTGACTTATATCTAGCACATGTTGTTTTATTCTGTCTCTTTCTTTTTCTCTTTCATCGACTATTGGCCTATCTTGTGCCTTTTGTTGAGGTGTGTCACTCTTGTTTTAGTGTGTAGGCTCCTTTGGAGGGCCTTTTCTCGCCTTGGTGGGTGTGGAAACCTTTTTCTTTAAAGGCACATTTTGCTTATTGTCATTCTTCTGTCCCTCAGAGTTCTTTGATTTATTAGATGCAGTGTATTTTGTGACATTTTTCCTGGCAGGTGGGGTTTTGGTAGGTTTGTTTCCTGTGACCTTTTTCTCATTTAGAATAGTTTGTGATTGTGTGGGGGGCTTTGGTGTGCCCTCCTGAATCATTTCTCTAGTCTTTGAGCGTGTGGTCATAGGACACAAATGGTTTGATGTTTCCTCTCCCTGCATAGGTTCAAAGAATCTGACTGTCTTGGAAGTTGCTTGAGTAATAGCATACAATGTGTCTTCTGAATCTTCATCATCTGAGTCAGATAGGGTGAAGCATATCTCCTTAGGAGTTGCCTTCAGCATCTGATTGAGTGATGAGAATTCAATAGGCTCGAAGTCATTATCTGGAAAGAGTTGTGAGTATTCTCTCTCACAATGGCAAAACACATAGTGTGTAGATTGTTTTTAAATTTACCCCTAATGGGTGTCTCTGTTCTTTCAATGGTGTTGGGTGGATCATTCCTTTTGAATGGTACTTTCTTTGTTACTTTTGCAAACTTGGTTCTACTGGCTGCTCTACCTCTCCTTGGTGGGGGTGGAGGGTAAGTCATGGGTCCAGAATCTGAGTATTCTCTTCTAGACATAGCATCTGGTGGTGTGTTTATCATCACCTTTTACATGTTGAATGGTGAATAAAAATTGCTGTATGTCTAGAGCCCATCTGGCCCATCTATGTGTGAGTCCTGTGTTGGTTAATAGTGGAATTAGGGCTACATGGTCTGTGTATAATTGGAAGTGTCTAGTTTCTAGGTAGTGTCTGAAGTGTAATACTCCATACACTACTCCCAGTAGTTCTTTCTCTGTGGTATTATAATTTCTCTTATGTTTGGAGAGGGTTCTACCTGCAAAGGCTACTGGTCTGAGCACTCCTTCATTATCTCTCTGAGAGAGTACAGCTCCTAAACTCACACTGAAAACATCAGTTGCCAAACTGAACTCCTTCTCATAGTTTGGATATCTAAGAAGAGCATTGGTACAGAGGGCATGCTTTAATGCTTTGAAAGCATTTTCTGCGTCCTCTGTCCAGACAAATGCTTTGAGATGTGTTTGTAGATCATACAATGGTCTAGCAATTTGGGCATAACCTTTGATAAACTTCTTGAAGTATTGGCATAGTCCTGTGAAAGATCTGACATTTTTGACTGATTTTGGTGTTGGGAAAGTTTTGATTGATTCCACCTTTGTGGAAAATGTTTGTAGTCTCATGGGTGTGACTCTCATTCCCAAGCCTTTCACATTTTTCCCCTATTGCAGCCTGTTTCTCTGGTGTTTGTCTATAGGGTAGAAAATGACATGGTACTGCTTCAGCTTTACATGAATAGAGTTGGTTTACAGGTGTGTAGCACCAATGTCTCCATCTTTTCCTACAAATATATCGTCATATTTGGTCAGTAGTGATTCTAACCTACCATGCTGATCATTTGATGTGAGCACAGATTTTGGTGGAACATTCTCTTCCAATTCTGGCTCGAGGTCATGTGCCTCACTATGTTTAGCTGCTATTTCAGAGAGTATGATTGAGTTAGGTTCAGGGTCAGCATATGTAGACTCACAGTCTGAGTCTGTGTCACTGAATGAAGGTTCATCCTCAGGCCGTATGGCTGAGATGGATTGATCAGTGTGTGGGGTAGTGTCTGACACCAGTTGGGGTTTTTCAAAATCAGATTCTTAGACTTCCTAAAATAGAGCTATGATGGCACCCTTTTTGATATTATGTGGGCACCTGCTGGTGTTAAGTAACACTAGGGGGTGTTTTTTATTTTCCCTGGGGGTTACTGCTACCCTTTGAACTAGATATGGGGCTTTGTTTTTTTTTCTCTGGAGGTTATCTACTACTCCAGTTTTGCCTTGCAATGATTAAGTAGATGTGACTTTACCCAATACTGCAAGTTCAGAGAATGGAGGAATGGTAAAATCCCTCACTGCCCTAATGGGTTTGAGAATTTGTTCAGGATCAACATTGAATTCAATTTGGGATTTTGTAGTGCTTAAGAAATCTGTGCCGAGAACGATGGGCTGTGTGAGGTTGGGAATTACAGCAAATTGGTATTGGAATCTGACACTGTGGATTCTAAAATTCAGCATAGCTGAATGTCTAACATGACACACTGATCCATCTGCCAAATGGATGTTGATTTTTGACTTCCTAAGTTGAATATGGAATCTCTTTTGGAGATCCATGAGGAATGCTTATCTGACACAGGTGATAGTAGCACCTGTATCAACCAAACATTGTACATCTGAAACATCATAAAGATTTGCATTGATACAGACATTTTGACGAAGTACAATAGAAAGCTTGGTACTCTCACCTGTATCCTTTGATGATGAATCTGGTGGGGTGATGTGTATCACTGATGGACGTCTCTGTCTGTTAGATGGTAGATTGGCACTATCAATTGTCTCTGGTTGAATGTTTGTTAATCCTGAGTGATTGTTTGTATTTGGGGTGTCACAGTGCACTGGCCCATCGGGACTGTGACATCCTAGTTTTCCTGGTTCTGTGGGGTGGCTGAGATGTTTGCCACCAGAAGTTTGGAGATTTGATCCATCACGGGAGGTGGTATGTGGGGGGTTACTCTGCTGGTTTCTCTGGTAACCTCTTGTGTTGTGTTTGTAATCCCCCTTATGTGAGTTGGAACCCTGGTGACCAGAGTTACAGTAGTGACAAGAGTTGTTGGAACCCTGATTATTGTAGGATCCAGAGTTGTTGGATCCCTGGTTGTTGTAGGAACCAGAGTTGCTGAATCCCTGGTTGGAGTAGGATCCACTGTTGTTGTTAAAGCGACCAGAGTTGTTGGAACCCTGGTTGTTGTAGGAACCATTGTTGTTGTAGGATCCACTGTTGTAGTTCCTATGTGAACTATGGCTCCCGCTGTTGGATCCTTGGTTATATGATCTAGTGTTACTTCTATCTCTCCTATCACTGTGTGAAGAGTTACCACTGTTGGAGTCGGATGAGTTGTTGTCCCTTCTACTGTTGTGTCCCCCCGGTTGTTGTTGTTGTTGCCCCCTCTATCTCTATTGGAGAGGTATTTGGAGTCAAAGTTATTTCCTCTATATCTACCGGTGGGATCTTTGGAGACAACCTTAGCTTCCTGTTGCCTGACATGGGCACTGGACATTAGGTTAACATCTTCCTCCTCTGAACTAGTGGTGACTTCCTAGACCTTTCTTTTTGTAGACTTCAGATTGGACTCTTCATCCCTAGCTTTTCTGGATTTGTCTTGGGTCTCAGCCTCTAGGGCTTCTACTAGGGCTTGGTCAAAGGTGTCTAACTTCTTACTCTGAAGGGCTATAGGGATCCAAGGCCTAATGCCTGGGGTGAATGTTCTAAATAAGGTATCGTCCTTTAGACATTGAGCATTACACACCTTTCTGAGATAGATTGCATAATCAGATACAGGTTCATCTATCTCTTGTGCACAGAGTGCAGTCCTGGAGATAATATTGTCTTGGGTAGCAAAATACTCCTTTAGTTCATGTACTTGATTGGACCATGTCAACTTATCAGGTGTGGCACTTTCCTTGAAGGTTTCAAACCAAGCCAATGCTTGCCCTTCAAGGTACTTGGGTAGATATGTCACCATAGTGTCAGTGTCTGCTACTTTGTATTTGTCCTTCAAATACTCTGGGAATATAGTGCTGTTGACATGAGTGGTGATGGGTGAGAAAAAGTTTTGGGTTTAGTTACCTCATGTTGCTTGATCTTCCTGTTGTCGTTTTGTTGTCTGTCTAGGATCTTGGTCATGTTGGACATCATGGAGATCATAACGTCATCCTTGGATCCAGAGGCAGATGGTGTGACGATAGGTGTGGTGGTTGGTGTGGGAGGCTGTGAGGTCTGGGTTGATACCAACTTCATGAGATCTGCTATCTGTTGTTGCTGTCTATCTAGGGCCTTCCAGTGGTTGTCTAATGCTGCATCCCTGTCTGCCAGCTGTTGACTGAGGATCCTCTCCCTTTCCTTTAAGGCAAGGGCATGAGCATCATGTTGGGCCTTGTTTGCTTCTAGGGCAGTAACTGCATATTGGGTGGTCTTCTCATAGGCCCTTATCTTCTCAGCTGCCTGATTGGGTTGAGGGCCTTCGTTGGTGTCCATGGTGGAGGGTGTGGGGTCACTGGTGTGTTGTAGGTATCACTGATATGTTGGAGATCACACTGAGAATGGCATTGTGGAGACCTCACTGATGTTTGGGGGACCTCACTGACGTTTGGGAGACCTCACTGATGTGTGGGAGACCTCACTGATGTGTGGGAGACCTCACTGACGTGTGGGAGACCTCACTGACGTGTGGGAGACCTCACTGGCATGTGGGAGACTTCACTGGCGTGTGGGAGACCTCACTGATGTTTGGGAGACCTCACTGACATGTGGGAGACCTCACTGACATGTGGGAGACCTCACTGACGTGTGGGAGAACTCACTGGCGTGGGGGAGACTTCACTGGCGTGTGGGAGACCTCACTGATGTTTGGGAGAACTCACTGACGTGTGGGAGACCTCACTGATGTGTGGGAGACCTCACTGACGTGTGGGAGACCTCACTGACGTGTGGAAGAACTCACTGACATGTGGGAGACCTCACTGGTGACCTTTTGAACATGGTGGCAAGGTCACTGGGTGGGTGGAGTGGGTTTTGCTGTGTGTGTGTTTTTCCTGGTAATGTTGCCAGCTTGACTGATAAGAGCTTGTTTAATTTAAGATCTTAGTAGGATGTTCTCCACCACTTCATACTAGTTATTGTGCATGATCAAGTTGTCATATGAGAAATATCATATGACTAGTGGTTATAGTGAGTAAGAATGTCAAGCTCTTATTAGTGCTATTCCAGTTATCACTGGTTTATTCAGCTTAAGCAGAACATGTTATGTATCAGTAATACAATGTTAATATACAGAAGTATAAAGTTCTGTTCCACTCCACCTGTGTAATAATAATAATAATAATAATAATAATAATAATAATAATAATAATAATAATAATAATAATAATAATAATAATAATAATAATAATAATAATAATAATAATAATAATAATAATAATAATAATAATAGTGGTGTAGTCCTATGCCTGTCTGGCATAGTCTAACCCAGCATAGTGCAGAGCTATAGCAGGTAGAGGAGACCCGGACTGGAGATGTTACTGCAGTGGTGGTTCTGGTGATTCTGATTTCAAGAGGTGCCTGCCAGGGGTATAAGTACCCATACCCTAGCTTGGCCCTCCAGACTGACTGGAGCCAGTAGCATCTGCCCTAGTCTCTGGTTGTTAGTGGGGAGTCTTTCATGTCCATTGGGGTGCATAGGACGCGTCCATGAGCCTCCCAGCACCCCCATTGTCTTGGTCGGTTTGGCATGTTCAGACCCTCCTAACTGCGCTGTTTATGTGTCTAGAGCTTTCAAATTGTGTATGCGCAGAGGTGAGTATGTCAAGATACCACTCCCCGCTTTCTAAGCGCTTAACTTCTGCTCATTTGTCTGTGGCGCATTTGGAGCTAAAAACAGTCTTGGTTGCATAACTTTCTTAATAATGCAAGTAGAGCCTTCATCTTAGGCTCATTTTGACCGTCTTATTATGGCGGTTACATAACTGCTTTTTTGTTTGACCTGAATGGCTCTAGAGCTGCTGGAAGTTCACAATGCCATCCCTTATGTAACCCATTGTTCAGTCTTTGGTGCTCAGACACCCATGACGGTGGTCTGCGGTGCTCAGTGGGCCATTAGGTCAGTTCCTTTTGTCTTATAACTTATGTATATTGACATAGGTGGTGTGCAGTGGAGCATGAACGCTCATATAGAGTTATATGTATAAATGCCTCATATTTTCATGCATTAATATGATCATATGTTACAATTTATGGCATAATAAAATGGTTTGTCATATACACATATACCTGTGCTCCAGGCTACACGGGCACCAACTGTGAGGGTAGGTTATATGTGACACGATCTGCGGAAAGGCCCTAATAAGGTCCCTATTCCCAGTACATGTCACATATATAAATCTATATATATGGTAGATATAACCAAAAAAATTGTTCAGTGTTGGTGCCCTCTTCCCATCAATACCGGAGTCAATGTATAACCTGTTGAGTCTATCAATATTGAGATATTGAGACATTTTTTTTATCAAAAGATTTTGATTATAGAAATACAAAATAAAATGAGTTTCAGAAAAGTTATGGGGACATATTTTAGACAGATCTTTCTATACTGATGTCCAGTATCATATTCTATCCTATGAAGGAAACAAAATCAATGATTATCTAATTGTTTCATGCAGCTAACATCAATGACTGCAGCCCAGACCCCTGTCAAAATGGAGGAACCTGCATGGACGGAGTAAACTCATTCACATGTCAGTGTGTGTCAAGATATAAGGGGACTCTGTGTGAATGTAAGTAGCATTGTAAAATAAAGGCTTATCTAGAGTAGGCACTCGAATGCTAGAAGGTCTTTAAATTTTGAATCCATCAAGCAAAACAAAAGTTGTGCTATTTTAGAAATCTAAATCAAGCCCTCAGAGTCAGGGTGAATATTATACTTGCCAACTTACTTTGACATTTATCTGACTTCAACCTGATTTTAAAACTTGCTTACTGTTCTTAAAACCTGCAAATGAATTGGTGCAACATTAGTAGAAATATACTCCATATACCAGCACCTATTTGAGTGTCATGTCTCCCTTCATGCAATGTATCAATACTGAAGGTCATAATGCACAAATATAGCCCAGGTGAGTTACTCACCAGGGGTGCATTAGTGCATCATGACAATTGTCTGGTCTGGTGCACTACTGCACTGTTGGCTATAGAATGTTAAATGACAAGGAGAAAATTCTCTCATGTTTATCTCCCTTTTACAGCCTATATCAATGAGTGCAGTGTAAATCTGTGTGAGAACGGTGCAACCTGCAATGATGAAGTGGGTTTGTACACATGTACCTGTGCACCAGGCTACACGGGCACCAACTGTGAGGGTAGGTTATCTATATATGTGGTAGATATAACCACAAAACATTGTTTAATGTTTTTTTATTAACTATAATAACAATTTCTGAACCATATGTTAAGAATATTTCTTCCTTAAGGATAATGATAATGTACATATTCTGGGGGTGTTATTCAAACATTTAGTATACCTCAAATTGTGTGTATATACTTTGCCATTCGATGCATATTATGGAATATTCTATATGATCATATGGTAAAATCTTGTGATAAACATCTCAGAAATGAGCCTAGAACCCCTTATTAACTAATGCTCATTTATCTAGACATATAATATTTGGGACCTTCCTCATAGCATGTGGCAAAAACCAACATTTCTGTTTCTACATACACAGTTAACATTGACGAGTGCAGCACAGACCCATGTCAGAATGGAGGTAGCTGTACTGATGGAGTCAACTCTTACACTTGTACATGTGCATCAGGTTTCACAGACTCTGACTGTGAAAGTAAGTAAGGCCTGAAAAACAAATAGAACTGTAGAGGTTCTGCAGTTACTCTTTATTTCCCCCCTTCCCAAAAAAAAGGTGTCTTTAACAAAAGCTCCTTGGAAATTGTAGGGTAGACAAAATGATAGTGTGAGCTGCATCACCTGAAAAGGACGATCTTTCTCTTCTCTACTTTATGCATTGGATTGTATGTTGTAGTAAAAAGTTGTTTTGTTACAGCAATAACCTAACTGATTTCTCTTATAACTATGGTTGCTGACTAATAGCTAATGTATAATTTTACATTGTAAAATCTAGGGAAGACAAATGATATAGATGACTGTCGGTCAGACTCATGTCAGAATGGAGGAACGTGTGTTGATGGCATTAATTCTTTGACATGTCAATGTGTACCTGGCTTCACAGGAACCAATTGTGACAGTAAGTTAAGTCTACACAACTTTCCTCCAGGGCAAAATCTTTTTCAAGGTAAAACCAAACTTTCTCAAAGCTAGTATGTTTCTTATTCTCAATTCCAACGTACAATTTTCGCAGCATACAGGCTGAGTAAACAGAACAATGTTTTCATGACATTTCAGCAAAGTGGAATACCTATTGGTAACATTGGTTGAATTATTAAGCCTGAAATTAACTACCATCAAAAAGCTTGTGTGTTTTTGATTAGATTTTAGGTTGTCTATCTAGTACTAGACAACCTATTCTTACTTTCTATTAAAGATTTCACTTTTTGTTTAACCTGGAATGGGTCTTTCCAGATAGGGATGTGTACCTGAACTCAGGAACGAAAGCTGGCATTATGTTTGCTGCCTCTTTTCTTGTAAAAAAGCCAATGGCTAAAATGAAAGAATAAACATATCTGTTCTAAAATGTCCATTTAATGTCTAGAATAGATAGTAAGTGTGATGAGATGGCTAAACTTGTTTAATATCAAAACATCAGAAACCTTTCCTTAACCTTTTCTTAGTAATCAGTAATGTCTAATCTTGTATTGTTTTCCAGCAAACATAGATGACTGCCTCGCCATCCCATGTACCAATGGTGGGACATGTGTGGATGGAGTTAACGCTATCACCTGTATGTGTCCAAAACAATACTCTGGTAGCCTTTGCCAAGGTAAGGACATTTTGAATGTTTGAGAACGTCATAGGTAAAGGATACAATGCAACTAAGCTGTATTGACTTTGTACACTAGTAAAATTTCTCATTATAAGAGGCCCAATCACAGAATTTAGTGAAGGCACCTTGAAAACTTGAAAACACGTCCTATAGTTCATACCCCTCTACTTATTTGTCTACAAGACTTTCTGAATAAAAAGAGGACATCTATACACAAATCTTAATAAAAGAAAAATGGTAGGTCATGGTTGAAATAAAAGTCTCAGTGATTTTTCAAAAAAATACTATGATATCCCATGGGAATGAAAAAACGCCTTATATATGTCTTCCATGTACTTGAAGTGATCAGAAATGAGCTTAGAAAATATGCACAAAGTAAAAATGGTATATTTAGGGTGTGATATAATATATAAATACTATCCTTGATATATTTTGTTTTCTTGCAACCAGGTGGCTTCTGTGCATCTTGAAGCTTTTATCTTTAACATAGAAAAAAGTTTTAAAAAAATATGACACAAAAAAAAGCTTTATTGAAGTTCTATGTAAATGTTTTTAAATCTGAAGTTATAACTGACAAATGCTCTAATTAGGTTAACAATAAAACAATGTAAAACTGAATGCTTTTATTATATCAAAAGTATGTATAAAACTGTTTTATTTCACCCAAATGTATTCCAAACTTTCACAAACCTTAAAAAAAGTTTTTGGCAAAATGAAATATACCTGTCATGTAATTCTGGTTCCAGATGAGGAGGAAGCATATCCGAGAACTTTGGTGTTTGGTCTGACTGGTGCAGTTGTGATTGTCATTTTGGTCTTTGCAAGCATTCTCTGCCTTGTGAATCGCAGGTAAGTTGCAATGGTTCTAATCATAATTGTATATCGTAGGTCATTGTCCCATGATTTGACACCCACCACAGTAGACATGGCTCTATAAAATCTGAACATGATCATGATCAACACATTTATTAAATAATTGCGGACCTGCACATTTGCAAATATGAATGTCCATATATGGGTTTTAGGATCCGTATTATGAATAAGGAGGGGTAGGAGCCAAAACTCAAATATGTATCTCCATTTTGGCAAAGACGGACGTCCATTTTTATTGGTGAAACAGCCTCCTGACGGTTAGTTTTCAACATATTATGATGGTTGTTGACTCACACAATGATATCACTCATACTCACAATGATTTTATTGTTAGCTGTGGCTGGACATGTCTGGTCCATGAGAGTAGAAACATAGGAAACCTATAGCATCATTGAGTAATCTACCTTTTATCTTTTTGATAGTTGGTAAAGGATCCCTATTTCTTCTATTATTTGCAGGAGGCTAGCACAAATTCATTTGTAAATTTAAGACTTAATTTCAGCCTTTTAACATTGAAATAAAACAGTCCATTATAACCAAATCACTTAGTAGCTTTTGGTTTTTAACTACAAAACACATCATATGGCTGTGTAATTACAATGGCTGTGTAATTACAATACATTTTAGTCAGCCAGAGGACTAAAAAAGAAAGAAATAAAAGGCCATTTTTAATCAGGTTTTCGGATCTGCCTTTTAGCCAACAAAAGGTAGATTTTTGACAATCATATGTCGGATAAAAGGGAGAATGCTTGATATTTATTTTCGTCTCCATATAATCTCCATGACTTCATTTTTTTGAAATTTTCTTGCCCCTAAATTTTGAAAAATCCCATAAGTGAGACATTAAAAAAGAAGTTGTTTTTTTTTATTTGCCACAAATCTCGCTGGCAGATCAGCTATCCAAGTAATTTTGCATGAACAATTCTCTCAGCTAATGAATTAAGATGAGCAGGACATCCAAGTAACATAATAATTGTTTGGTTTCAGTGCTGCTCGCTATCCACCATTTCCAGCTATGACAAGGAGAGCTGACTATCGTCGACCTAGACATCATCTTTTCTTTTTGAACTCCGCCTACAGATATTAAAACCCAAAATTATCAAACGCAAGTGACACAGCAGAGCTTATTCGAAAGGTAGTAGACAGGATTTATGCAAACAAGACCTTGAGTCAAAAAATGAAACTGCCAAACAGGAAAACATTTATGGCATACCCTATATTTGTTGGAGGATTTTTTTTTTCTGTTGGATTTAATGTAGAAAAGTACAATCTCATAGGCGGCTACAGTAAAGAGTACTAACTTCAATGGCCTTCAGTGGCCAAACCGACTCCATGAGTAAAATTTTTTTTCATGTGTCAGACTAAAATCCAGAAATTGTTAGTCAATTTTGAATTAGCCAGATTCTATCTACTGTCTGCGACAATAAAATTAAAAGTAAAAAATAAAGTAAAATTAGAGTTAAGCCAATTACATTACGGCCAAACAGTACTATATGGTGACTAAAAAGCTACAACTGCCTAGACCAATGGGCTCCACTTAACTCTTCCTTTACCGATTACGCATTTATGCGTAGTTTGGGCCGATCTTTGACCGATTTTGAATACCCTGTATCTTCCTTAATTTCCAATGAAATGCCTAGATTTTTTTTATAATCATAGGTTGACTTTGGTTCTCTGTGGTCTCCAAAGAATAAGTCTCTACCTCTGATACTTCTCACATGGTAGTCTTGCAAACTCAATAGGAAATTTGTAAATACCCTAAAAGTTTTCACTAGTTTTTATAAGTATTTAAGCTGAAAAATCATAAAAAATGTCAAATAATACTTATTTTTTGGGTGAAAAACAATTTTATATATTATTTCATGCTTAACAAAATGGCATCAAAATTGTCAGTGAATTTTGATTTGTAGTTGGTCAATTAGGTTGGTAACCATGGCAACAGGTACTTCAGATTTTTGTTAAAAACATTGATTTTGCCTATTTTGGTTGCCATAGTAACCTGAAAGAACGTTTTCTTACATCCAACCTCTACCAAAAGTTTAAAACTATTCTGTATTTTCTACCATATGCACTTTATATCATCAAAATTGATGCAGGGAATGCTGAGATATTACAATTTGAATTTTGTCTGAATTATCAAATTTTCTTATCAGAACATTATCTTTATGATGATATATCTCACCAGTAAAAGTAGATAGAGAAATTTGGGATGCTGCATTTTCTGATCAACTAACCTAGCCTAAATCATCACCATTTTCCTTCTAATTGGAATATCCACATAATTATAAGAGTTTTTGAAAGCATAGGTCACATACTACAAGCCAACATTTTCCCTCAAATAAGCTGGTAAAGGAACAGTTAAAGGTAATTCACCCTCACAGTCCAGTGACAGACCTAACAGGTCCTGGGCTTTCGTAGCCCAATTAAAAGGGTCTATATCTCGTGCACTAACATTTACACAGCATATTACAGTGTACACATAGCGCTACAATATAAAATGTATAGAAATATAAATATGTATGGAGTTATCATGTATATAAAGATAAAAGATTTCCATATATAACATAACTCCCTTCTTTGTAAAAATTATTTGAAAAAATAATTTAACCATGGGACAGTGTTTTGCACTGCAAGTCGCATTTTCAGAACATGTTATATGTTATTACACATACCTAAGTACATATGGTAACCTTAGAACGACCAGTATAGACTGCGCTTCAATCTAACCTAAGGCTACAATCTAACCTGAGGCTCTAAATTAGGTAGTCCACCTGTGCACTCAATTGTCGCCTCCATATGTGTCACAGTGCTTAAGATCTTAAATTTGTATATGCTCTAGACTCTCCCAAATGGATGTATGGGATATAATATTAAATGAATAGTACAGGAGGGGTCTAGATCTTTCCCATAGCGTTACGGCCCCTATGGGATCAGTGCTTGATGCTACAGCTACTTGATCTGAGGGATGTCAACACAACAAAACCGCTCATTCACGGCCAACTGATGGCCATCAGTCAGTGACAGACAGCATAGGGATGGTATCATTAGCCCTATAATTGTTTTTAGTTCTATTAGAGCTTGCAGTATGATTATTTGGTTCACTATTCATCCCTAATTGCTTTAATTACACTATCCACAGACTCCAGCAGCCAGCCTGCTTCCATCACTGTGTGTGACGTCATGACATCATGACCTAATTGGAGTTAAAAACGAGGCTCACTAAAAATCAAGTGTAAGTAGCATCAAGCACTGATCCCATAAAGGCAGTAACACTATGGGATGTGTGATCTGTGTGGCTATGCTAGAGGTGGGTTACACTATGTTTAGAGGGGTCCTTGACCATATCAATTACTGCATGCTTCAGGCACATTACAAGGTGTTCATAGGGGAAAGCACTTTGACTCAATCAAAGCCCCTCATGGTGGGAGTTGATGAAGGTTTAACTATTAAAACAATACAGCCGTTATGTAAGTGATTGATTCAATCACTCAATGATGCCTCTATAATAATGTTATGATCGCCAATTTGGGCATCCATTGAGTTGACCAGAACTCCCGTTCGTTCTACAGCCCAAATGTATCAAAATAATGTAATTCATTGTTATGTAAATGCTTCTCTCCTTATCAAAGCACTGAAATCATTTATACTTGATTTAATTCTTTCAAGATATGTTATAAAAGTTGGCTAAATAAAGATATATCGGATAATAATGTTTTGTGTTTGTCTACTTTCTTTAAATTTAAAACTTCAGTCTATTCAAGGCAGGCAGGCAGGAAGACTGAAATTTGATAATTTCTTTTTTATGTTTCTTAACTGGTCAATCAATTGTTTTTTGTTTG
Organism: Acholoe squamosa; assembly: GCA_949317995.1. Lineage (NCBI taxonomy): Eukaryota > Metazoa > Annelida > Polychaeta > Phyllodocida > Polynoidae > Acholoe > Acholoe squamosa. The sequence continues at coordinate 56,495,242 of OX439046.1, forward strand.
GTTAAATAGATAGGCCTTGTCCCTCAATCCTAATAATACCCCTGTGTATCAGGATCGGTCTCACAACAAGACATATCCAAGAGTTCTAAGGGATAATGAGGTCTAGAAGGTAAAAATAATAATTTTCAAAAAACCAGGTCTATCTGGTGTTTGATTGTATTGATATCTCTCCAGCAATATTTTAGACAATTGTATAACAGATTAACCTGTCAAAATCAGAAGAACTAGGCATTTTATTTGCAATCATCGATTATTGTCTCAGAAATCTGTGTTCAAAGTTTAGTTAATATATCCTTAATGCGTGCCGTTCTACACAATAATCCCTAGTTATTTAGAGGTTATATAAGGGTTATAACCCTTAAATAAGCTCTTTTTACCATGGTACCAACACTCAATTTTAATTATTTACATTAAATAAAGAAGAAATTTGAGTTGAATCGACAGCGACGAGGAGGAAGCCATTCCACCATATTGGATTCTTGTTTGTCAATAAGCTGTGTGGTCACGAGAAAAACAATCTATTTACACATCTTAAAGACCAAAGATAGGTTCCTGGTTTTATGTGGTAAACATACAGATATCCTTTTAAGTCGTCCTGGCACAGAATACATGGTTTGGTTTCAGTGCTGCTCGCGATCCACCATAGTAGTATAGTATGTATCGGAACAGGACTATAGTTAAGTACTGTTTATTACTCACTCGACCTGCAGCCGATCAGAGGGCTCCATTTGGTCACGTGACCACCACATGACCTACTGACCTACTTAGGTGATTACGTGATCAGCATGTGACCTAGTTAGGTAACCATGTGACCTAATTAGTTGGTCATGTGACCTTACCTACTTATGTGGTCATGTGACCTCATTTGCATAATAGACAATGCTCCTTGATTACTTATAAAAAGTTTGAGTTTTTTTTTGAGAAAAAATATTTAAGTGGTGATAGATTTTAACGTGAATTGATATACTTTATTGATTTGGTTACTAAGCTATTGATTTTTTTTATAAAAAAATATTCATTGTCAAGCTTAAAGCTTGCCTAAAAAGAAATTGGGGGTATTTAGTCTGGCAAGCTAAAAGCTTGCCTTAAAAAAAAAGAAAATTTTGGGGCCTTTATTTATTTAAGCAAGCTAAAAGCTTGCCCAAAAAAAGAAAAAAAAGTAAACCCACCCTACCCTTTTGGGGTAGGGGTGGGTTTTTACTTGACGCAAGTAAAACAATTAGGTAACGTAAGTAGCTTTAACCCTTAGGTGCCCAAGCGCGCATTTAAGCGCGGTTTTGGGCTTAAATACATGTATATTGAAAGAAATTTCCATCCAGATACTTCTACTGGTCCAATATGGAAGGTTAGACCCTCTTCGGAATGCTTATGACCCCCCAATCACTATACAACCATTCATTTGGCTTTATCTCCATTATTGCAGGCACAGTGAGTCAAAACCTGAAAATTAGCAGTCATTTTATGTGATTCATCAAGGGGGCAACCCTCCAAGAAGCTAAATTCTGACAGGTATCAAAATCATGATGGATCACACACACAGTTTCCCATACTCCAATCATATTTTGCAATAACTGTTCTTATCCATAAAGATAAACCATGCATTTTACTATCATAACATAATGTTTCCTGTGTAACAGAACAGTTGCAGACAGAATCAGGTTTAAAAGTTATGTAACGTCTTAGGATTGCAGGGAATATGGGTGTATATAGCACAAGAGAGACCAAATACCAATAAATGACAACAAATGGAATGTTTTGGTAACTATGGTTACCATACCTGACCAGGAATGCCATGTCCTTAACTGAAAGTCTTCCCTGGGTTATGAGTATTAAGAAAATGTAATGCCGAGCCCATATCAAAGAAGAAGATTGAAATAACACAAGGTCTTATCAGCAAAATGATACAATCATGAAATAATATTTAATTCTCCATTTGGCCACCAGGGGGCATTGGAGGGGCACAATTACTCTAGAATCATTATAAAAATAGATTGAGCTAATCTTTTATGCAGAATTCAATGGTTTCATTTAATATGCACCACTTTCAGTAGAAATGGCCCATATTTGGATGGTAAAATGAACATTTTCCATGAGAAATCTACCTATATGCCTGTTCCTGGTTGCCATGGCAACCATTCCAGTAATCAGAATTTGCAGATTTTTATGCCAATTTTTGGGGATACTCACCAAAAACCCAAAACTGAAAACAGAAATGGAAAATTCCTTCTAGATCAAAATCTATGATAAAAATCATCATCAGATATGTATTTTTCATGAAAAAGGCTGATTTATTATGTTTTTAGACATCATTTTGGTTTATAATGTATTTAGACCTTAATGGTTGATTTCAGATATGAATAACGACCTGTGTTCAAGGAGGGGTTCTGACATAACTATTAGGAATATTAAAGCCAATGATGTCTCATTTTAAAGATTTTGAAATGAACTTTGATAATGAATTTCCCTGCAGAGGGGTGTTTTTGTTAGCCTGGTCACATATATATATATATATATATATATATATATATATATATATATATATGGGCAATTTTTTTTTTCGGGGTCTCAACTTTCGAGCAAAGATGCTGCAACAGAATAGTGCTAAAACAACCAATTTTCATACTCAACTCCTGCCTTAAATATCTTAGCTAGGTGAACCGATTTTTGCATACTGACAATTCATGACTTAAATATAAAGTATGATATATAATATACTACCTAAGTTACACAATCATTTTGTTCTGCAGTATTTAGTGAAGGCCTTTTGGGTGTAAGATCCAGCAAGTGCATTGTCCACACCTCATTTTGAGCCATGGGATTGATCCTACACAGGAGACTAATTGAGATAGGACTTTGATATTTGGTATGGACAATAAACTATTAGGAAATTAATTAGTGGTGATTTTTCAGTCATTTTGCATCAATATCATAGATGTTATGACCATGTTGCCGGATCTTACATTGCCATAAATTCACCTTTATGCAAAATCATGCTTAAAATACTGAAATAATTCCTTCAGATGTATCTGATATATCTTGTCTCTCTCATTTCCCAGCCTAATGTGATTGATTGACATGGATATTGACCTCTTAATTGGAGTCTGCATCAAATTATACTCTAGAATATATGAAAAAGGCTTTTGTGACATTTGAAAAAGCTTAGATTTGCATGATATTTAGGGGTAAAAACCACTAAAAATCATCAAAATCCACTTATCAAAAAAGGCACTTTTAGATATAAGTGTCTGCTATGCCTTGGTAATGACTAAATAAGCAAATATGACCTTACAAATCTTCCACACCAGTGTGACATAAGTGCCGAAAGTTGAGACCCCTAAAAAAGATTTTACCCATATATATATATATATATATATATATTTATATATATATATATATATATATATATATATATATATATATATATATATATATATGGATATAAGGGTAGTATGATGCAATACATCTACATAGTGCCATAGACTCACGCATGATGTATCATAGACTCACGCATGATGTATGTAATCCTGCACATCATTTCACATGGTTGAACCTTATGTATAGTATTCTACCTATTGTGTTCAAAAGGACCACCCTCCATATATAATGAGCGCCTAGGGGGGCACCTAACAGTCACTAGTACTTATAGTGGTGCTCAGTGTTTTATAGATGTAATAAAAAATTCTCATTATAAGAGATTGTGTCCTTGATATATTTTTGTATCTATCACCTCATGTCACATGTTATCAGAATATTAATAGGATGTGACCAATCTAGTGATACAAGCGCACAAATACAAAAAGACACACGCACACTCACACACACACACACATGCATAATTATATATCTAGAACCCCCAGTTAGATCACATTGGTCATCAGACACTGTAAGGAGCACTCGAGAAAAAAAAGAAATTGGTCATCATGTTGCATATTTTTCTCCTGGTATTAACTATCATCCATATTAATTCTCAGGTCAATGTGGGAACTTGTGGAGAGCCCGAGAAGTGTCTGTGTACTGGTAACAGCAAGATCGTGCTTTGTGACGGGCCTGACATCGAATTCATACCCATGTTTGAAACTGAATCAAAGGTATGCAGAATATTAATAATACAGAACACATCTATAAGATCGCTTATATCATTTAACCCTGCCACCTGGAGCTCTCTCAGAGAATTACACATCACGGGGAACTTAAATATGCAGTGTTTGGATGAGAGGAATATTCTCCTACAAAAATGTTCTCCACTGAACATTACGGTAATAATGCCATGTGATGAAACTACCCACTTCATTTCTACACAAGACTCCACCTATCATACTTCTGAAGTTTCATTCAGGACGCTCTTTACTACAGAGGATGGTGTCACCACCCCTGAAGGGTCAACAACTGAGGGGTGGTATAACGTGACTTCGCTTCTGAACTCTACACACACCAGCACTGTTCAGACTGACCACTTCTCCACCATAACCATAGCCGTGACATGCATGATTTTACTAGTCTGTTTAGGAATCATTACTGCAGTCTTTATTGTTGTGTACCTTTTATTCAAAAAGAAAAATCTGGGGACGCGGAACATCATATATAACGACATATACTTTTTTTGCATAATTGTGAGTATTAAGTAAAACTGTCGGTCAGTTATTAACATTTTGATTTGATTTGATTTGATTTGATTTCAACAAAGCTACGCGGTTTACACAGTGAAATTTCATCTTCTTGGAATTAATACAGTATGCAAGGGCTTAAAAGGTAGCCACAAAACTATGTACAAGGTAGTGTCAATGTTATTTCACTGATTTAAATAACATAAGATCAGTAGCGATTAAGCTGAGATCGATTTTTGGCTATATTCGACAAGGCAGGCATATTCAACTTGGGACTCGAGACTTGGGGTGTAGATAATTTATCAACAGAAGTAGAAGGGGGGCAGGACTGATGGCCTGAACCTATCCAAGAGATATATTATGATGTAATCTATATAAATGTTGATTCTGTAATACGGTTGATTGATTGATTGGAGGGCAGGACTGATGGCCTGAACCTATCCATTTTCAAGTAAAATGCAATCATGAAATAATGAGAAATAAAGCAAAGGTCAGCTTGAGCCAGACGTTTTATATCCAAGAGATATATTATGATGTAATCTATATAAATGTTGATTCTGTAATATGGTTAATTGATTGATTGGAGGGCAGGACTGATGGCCTGAACCTATCCATTTTCAAGTAAAATGCAATCATGAAATAATGAGAAATAGAGCAAAGATAAGAATAAATTTCATTTACTAATAATCTAATGAAATACATATAAGTAGTGCAAAGGGAGGGCAGGACTGATATCCTGAACCTATCCCATATTTGCTCAATTATATATTAGACAATAGACAATAGTGACCCATTTGTGACGGTGTATAGGAACCTGCATTAGTAATATTGGAAAATAGGCAGGTCAAATGATCTGAACGTGTCGAGGAGAGTCAAGAAAAATTGAATGTACTATTTGTTTACAAGAGGTTGGCCCGTTGTTTCACAATACTAAAGTCTAGTTTGGCAATGGTTGTTTTAAAGTGGTTTTTATTATCCATTAACTGTGTTTCTTTACTGAGTGAGTTCCAAAGAACTATGCCTCTATGTAGGGGTGATTTCCTGACTAATTGTAGTTTGGGGCGTTGGCTTTTGAATTGAATTTTTCTATCACCTCTGGTACGTATATTTTGTACAGTGATAATGTTATCCTCGTCATGTGATAGTTTGTACATAAGCATGATTGATTGTATGTCACGACGTTTGACTAATGTAGTACAATTGCACTGTCTATGAAGATCAATTTCAGAGATATCCATAGGGTTCCTAATTTTAAGGCAATCTCTCAAACCTTTGTTTTGTAGAATTTGTAGACTATTTCGATTGACCACACAAAGGCTGTCTAATATGAAACTACAATACTCTAATGTAGGCAAAATACAATGTTTGTAAATTTGTAGAGCTTCATCTTGATTGATTAAGTAGCGAATTTTGTGGGATGTAAACAGTCTATAATGGCATCTCCTTTTAATAGAAGAATAGTAAGCCTTGTAATTTAGATTTTCATCAAGGGTGACCCCTAAATAGCAGAAGGTAAGTTTGGTGTGAGCATCAATGTTGTCAATTTGGAGGGGTATAGGCTGGTGTAGGGCTGTCTTGTAGGGTGTTCCAAAGACAACTTGGATGGTTTTTTCTGAGTTGATAGTCAATCTATTTATAGCACACCAGTTTAGTATTATATCAAGGTCAGGTTGAGCCAGACGTTTTAGATCGGCTCTGGTGTTGGCTTCTGTCATAAGCACTGCATCATCAGCATAGAGTATGATTTTGGAGTTTTCAACTAGGGTAGGCAACTCATTGATATAGACAGAGAAAAGTAACGGTCCCAAAATAGACCCTTGAGGGACTCCATAATGAACATGTGTTAAATTGGAAATTGAGTTGTTAGCTCTAGTCATATATTGACGTAATTGTAGATAGCTCTTGAACCATCTAAGTACAGACCTATTTGCACCTAATTCAGAAATTTTCATAAGTAACCTGCCATGATGGACTGTATCAAAGGCTTTCCTCATGTCTATAAATAGACATGAGGAAAGTTTGCCCCTATTGATATTTGAGTAAATGTACTGGGTTAGAGTATAAACAGTTTAGTGGTCAGTGAAAATGTCTCTGGAGACACCGGGATTCGAACCCAGGTCTCTCGCTTGCAAGTCGAGCGCTCTACCACTGAGCTACATCCCCTGGCCTGACATACCCTGTCACCAACACGGCCTCACTGACATTTCCACCTTCCAACTACCCTGGATCGGTATGGTATACATAGGGGGAGTGACACAACCAAGTGAACAGTCCCTCTGAAGGCTCTGCGCACCCGACGGGGGAACGAACCCCTACACTCCTCCCAACCAGCTTCAACCGTATCCCGCCAGAACCGGTCCTCCAGTCCAGTCTGAACGGTACCAGTACTGAGTCACACACAGCCCATCTGTTTCCAAGTCCCTCAGCACTAGCAAGTTGAAGCGCTTGTCTATACCATACCGGCCCAGGTACCGAGCTCTCTAAAGGTCCCCCATGCGAGGCAGGACCACTCGGTGTCTCCACCACTGTAGTGGTCAGTGAAAATGTCTCTGGAGACACCGGGATTCGAACCCGGGTCTCTCGCTTGCAAGTCGAGCGCTCTACCACTGAGCTACATCCCCTGGCCTGACATACCCTGTCACCAACACGGCCTCACTGACATTTCCAACTTCCAACTACCCTGGATCGGTATGGTATACATAGGGGGAGTGACACAACCAAGTGAACAGTCCCTCTGAAGGCTCTGCGCACCCGACGGGGGAACGAACCCCTACAACAGCATCGGCTGTAGAGCGACCAGGAGTGAAGCCAAACTGATGTTTTGACAATTTATCATTATCAAGCATGTAATTTATCAATTGTTGGTGGACCACTCTTTCCATAATTTTACCTATGATTGGCAGTAGTGTTATCGGCCTCCAGTTAGTAAGCTTATTTAAATCTCCTTTCTTGGGAATAGGAATAATTGTGCCTATTGCCCACTTGTCTGGAAAGGAGCCAGTAGTTAGGCTGCAGTCAATCATCGTTTTCAAATGAGGAATTATTTCAGAGAGAAAATCTTTCATAATATTAGAGTTGACATAATCTACTCCAGAGGACTAATGCCTCTCAATCATACTGACTTATTTTTTAACATCTTCTAGTAGCACTTCCCTAAAGAGGAAGTCCCCTTCAAGGTTTGTGGGGAGTTCTAGGACTTCATCCATGGAAATGTTGCCAGGATAGTTTTCAAAGGCTTTTGCTATTTTTTCCCCAACTTGGCCATAAAAATTATTAATATAGTTTGCTGTCTTGTCATGGGTGATTGTAATGTCATTATCATCAATTAGGTGTATAGTACTGTGTGACTTACTATTGTTACCAAAAAATTGCATTAATATTTTTGCCAAAATGATTTAGGGTCATTTTTATATTTATTTAATGTTGCCCATCCTCTGTTCCTATTTTCTTTGGTGATCTCTCTGGAAACCATGTTCCTGAGAGTCTTTGCACGTTGGAAGGCATCAAGGTCCCCACCAAGCGTGTTGTGGGCTTTCCTGTATGCCTCTTTTTTCTGACGAATCAGACCTAGGATGTCATTAGTAAACCACCTCGGGGTGTCTTTCCTAATGTTGTAGGTTTTGATTGGACATTTATCATCAAGAAATTTTATTATATGCGATTCAAGAAAGTCCCAATGAAAAGAGGGATTGTTGGCTGTATTAAAATCATGCCAGTCAATGCTATCAATAAAAGTCACCAAATCAGCTTTCTGGTAACCTCTATAGACTCTGCCAGTAACTTTTTCAATGATTTTCTTATGTCCCTGATGTTTAAGAACAATAAAGGTGGGAATGTGATCCAAAATGAGAAAATTTACTGTCCCTTGTAAAGCAATTATATTGCTATTAGAATAGATGTGATCAATATAGGTGGCTCCTAAAGGGTGTAGCCGAGAAATACCAGTTTCAATTAACTTGAGATTATGATCTCTTAAGAGTCTAAAGATTCTCTTACATTTCCTGCTTTCTCTATGCACCATGTCAATATTACAATCACCTAGTATATGAATCTCATGTTTCCTTAGCGACCTATGTGAAATAGTATTCTCTAGTGCTGTGATGAAATTACAAATCGGCGCCCTAGGGGGTTTATAACAAGTAATTACCGTTCTAATCCTGTTATTGGGCTTATTAGTGGTAACCACTAGTATTTCAGCCTCATCACTAATCAGTGATAAATCATTTCTTTCTGAACTAAATGGGGCAAAGGGTTCACTTACATAGCATAAGAGTCCTCCAGCATGTGAGTCTTTATCTAGCCGGAATGTAGTATGACCATGAACCTCAATTTTGCTGTTACTAACTAAATCATGTAACCAGGATTCACATACACAAATATAATCAAAGTCTGTGAAAAGTTCATTAATGATCTCGAGTCTATTATTTGCTAATATGCTTCTAGTATTCATTCCTATCAACTTAACCCCTTTAGTCCCAAGTATTGTGGTTAACTCATGCAATACCATGAGTCAATTATTGAACTTGTTGTACCGTGTATATAACAGAGCCCCATGGCTACAGAGGGCATAACAAACATAATATAATATGATTCATGTGCAAATGTGCTAGGTGCTGGCCCACAGCCGTGACATAAGTCAGGACTGTGGGCGGGCAGTGGCCAATGAGTGAGTGAGTCCCTCATAGGTCGACTTTACCCCGTAGGAAAGTGTAATGGTGCAAGGGTGCATCAAACAAAAAATGGGGAATTTCTGTAAGGAGTTTCTAAGAGATAGAGATCAGAAGGGTTACGGTCCCCCCATGGGAAGTTAAAGAACACAGAACAGATGAAAATATTCTAGGTAAGCTAAAAGCTAGTTAGACAAATAAAGAAGGTAAGGATTTACAATTTATTTATTTATCTGAACTTTTAATAAAACTGTTATGATCCTAATTTGGAATGATATAGATTTGGGATAACAACATATAGTTCAATGATCAGTATGACAGTTTAATAAAGACAGGCTTAATTTGACTTAGTGACATAAGGCATGAAATCAAATCAATCATAGTAATTCAGTCTAGGCAGTGATACATGAACTAGTATAGAAACAAGGGTAGCCACATGGGGAGCTTATGCATGACGCCCATGATCCCTGTTCCATTTGACTGCTTTCTTAACTTCGTTCAGAAGTTTGTGTTGGATACAGTCAGCGGGGTGTACCCCATCATAGAGATAGGTGTAGCAGTGTGAGTATCTATTGATACCTCTGTATTTATGGAAAACTGAATGAACGCGTGGTGATTGCAGGCCAGCTGAGTTATTTTCTAGCATGATTTTTCTGGTCAGAAGCACCGCTGTCTGATTAATGGCATGCTGCTCTATCTGATTAGCTGGTAGGATGCATCTGTTGGCATGAAACTGGTTGATGCCATATACCGGGAAAATAACAACAGGGAGATTGGGTGTGATACTCACAGACTTAGCGTATGTCTTGAGTGCAATCAAGTCATTAAGAATGTCTTCTGTGGCATCCTCAGGGATGTCATTGATTAAATGCAACAGTTTAGTATGGGGGTTTTTCACAGTGAAGTCGTTTATTCCTGCACCTATGTACAATACGCTGGCGGGGTATTCAGTGAGTTCCCTAGCTAAGTACTGCTTCATCCTGTTAACAGTAGCTCCTGGGTGCACTTTTACCGGTTGTGTTCCAGTAATTATATGCTCAATGTTACGTAGGCTGCCCATTCTTGAGTCCCCAGAAAATAGTGCCAAGGGGGCTCGGTTGTCAGGGATGGGTGGTTGTAACGGTTGGTTGCCATGGTGACCAGGTGCAAGTAGTCCATGGCCTCTATGGTCTCTCTTATACGGATGGTACTGTGGTTGGTGATGTAGTTGTAGGTGGGCCATGGTAAAGGTTAGTTATCCTTCACCTCCAGCAGCTTCGAGAACTGTCTCGCTTGTGACGTTGTCAGCAGGTAGGGCTGGAAGTGGAGCAAACCTATTATTAGTTGGTATCAGGTTCTGCACATCTTTAACGGGGGTTGCAATGAAAAGTCTTTGATTGTAACTTGTTGTGTCAGATGGGGGGGGTTAGCAACATTTTCATCCTCTTCATCAGGCTCGTCCCCATTTCCTTTGCCCATAGGTAGCTCAGCCCAGATTGTATCCCTCAATTTCATTAGGATATGCCCTAGATTATTGGGTCCGTCGATGATGCCCTTTTGGTATTTATTTGGTCTATCAAAATGTGCTCCCCCTCCAAAGTAGGGGTCAGACGTCCCCTCTATTAGTACATGCATTTGTGATTGTAATAGTGACCGTTGTGCTTCTTTACAATGTCTAAACTTAACCCCACATACAAGGGTCATAGTGTCATGACGGCCAGACTTAAGCCAGTCAGCACTTGGTGAACTGTCATACCTATTACCTTCAGCCTTTGCGTCATAGCCAGTCTGACAGTCTAGAATTTTCTTAGATTCCTCCTCGAGATTGTGGGTTTTCAATTTCAAGTGTTGGTACATGTGTTCGCCAGATTTATACATGATACCGTCGTGCATAAATGTGGACATATACAAATTGCTAAGTGGTGATGTGGGACCTTGGAAAACTAGCCCAGCTTGAGTAATCATTTCTTTTTTTACCTGGGTGGTTTTGTCAGTTGCTTTGGATTTAGGCCCATTTGTGGGCAGATTCGTACCTTTCGATCTATGTGCTGTATTCCTAGGGGCTGAGTAGGTAGAGCGCTCAGGTGCTGGCCTTCCTCTGTGTAGAGGTGGGTAGGTTTTAGAGTAGTCAGTTGGCTTAGGTGCAGCGCTATTATTAGGGCCCCCGTTGTATTCGGCCCCAGTGTCATTAGCCCAATGGTTCTGCATATGTTGATTGGGTGTGTTCGACTGTGGTCGGGTGGGTGGTGTGTAATTGACCTTGGGTGGTCTTAATTCAGGGGGAAGTGTTTCAGCCTGCTCCATATCATATTTTTTGGTCATAATGTGTAGGAAATTCCCCTCTATTTTTGGTTCATACCCAAGTGCTCTTGCTTTATTGGCTATTATACGAAACCTATGGCGGCGGAATTTGAAGTAGGGTTCTTCATCGGGATTGATGAAGACGCCCTCTCTGCCCTCTACATGTTGTAGCTCGCTTTTATTTTTTAGGACTTCATCTCTTAGATGTACAGAGTTAAAACAGATCAAGATTTGTCTTTCCTTGTCTTTGGCTCTTTTCCTGTTCATCCTTTTCACTAGAGATATATCAGTCGGTGTGGCATCTATGCCCAAGTCTGCCAGAAGATATAGTGCAATTTCCACTAGATTCTCATCTTGTGTTTCTTTCAGCCCGTCTACATATACGTTAAGTCTCCTTGGTGAGTGAAATTGTGACTGACTGAAGTGTAAGGGAGCGAACGCACCACTGAATTGCTTGTTATTCCCTGTAATAACCCGCTCTTGGTTAGTAAGGTGTGATTTCAGGTTGTCATTCTCAGTTGACATACTATTTAACCTGCCAGTGAGGATATCCACTCTGTGACTTAAGTCGTTGTGGTTGTTAGCATTGTCAGTCAATCTTCTATCAACGTCCATTAAATCACTATTTATTTTGTGTGCATAATTGTCAAAATCAGTCCTCAGTCCTTTTAGGATGCTTATATCATCTCTGATGTTTTTCAGCTCGTCCATCATCTTTTTGACATACGCAGGTTTATTTAAGTGACCATTACTGATGGATTGTGGATCATTATAACATGACATCTCTTCTAGATCATGAGATAGTTACAGCAGATCAATTCCTTCTTAAGAGATCGTGTACTATGTGCATATCAGGACCATCACGATCAGGTAAAACTACATTCATAAAGAAATTATTGCTTAATTTAAATAGCATGTATGCTGATAATGATATTCCTCAATCTATTCTGTATTGCTATACTGTAGAGCAACCTATGTATCTGGAGATAAAAGATAAAGTACCCAATGTTATATTTCATAAAGGTTTACCATGTAAAGAAGATATACATGCTTTAAATAGTGAAGAGCATAAAATGATTGTCTTGGATGATATGATTACACATGTTCAAAAGTCAGAGGAAATGTTAGAAATGTTTCTTGTGGAATCACATCATCTTAACATAAGTGTTGTTTATTTAACACAGAATATATTTCATAAAGGCAGATACAATAGAACTATGAGTCTGAACACACAGTATCTAGTTCTTTTTAAAAATCCTAGAGACAGTAGTCAGATATCATATCTTGCACGTCAAGTTTACCCTCACACCCCCTAGACTTTGGTGGAAGCCTATCACGATGCAACTGGAAGCATGAAGTATGGGTATCTATTTTTAGATCTTACTCAGGAATGTAGAGACAGTATGAGGTTACGATCATGTATCACACCTGACATTCCCACTGTTGTATACACACCTTTAGGGTAAGGTAAGCTTTCTTTATTGGCCACTGACGCATTTTATCTAACCTTTCATATTTTTTTTACAGGCTATTAAGAAAGTTGGACGGGGTGCTTGTTTGTGTTAGTTTTATTATGACCCGCAGTAGAATTGAAAAGAATAGACAGTTTTTAGAATTTATAGCCAACCCCCCATCTAAAAAGCAGAGACAGGCACTCTTAAAGATAGCAACTGAAGACCAAGTCCTAGCTATTTGTGAAATAGTATTAAATACACTTGCCGGTAACATAAAATTCACCCTTAGTGAATTGAAAAGTGTGGGTGTGTATAAGAAAGATCTCCGCCGTTTAGGTTGTAAAAAAGGATCCTCATCATGGAGAGTTAGACGCACTTTACTTCTTAAAGTAGGTAAAATAATTGCTTTTCTTGTAGGCAAAGCTCTTAAGAGAGACAATGAAGAGCACTGAGAAATTTGTCCTTGTTCCATATTCAGAATACCAAAAGTTGGGACAAGGGCTGCAATCAAAACCCTCTGATTCTACTGTGTCTAATGAACCTGAAAAACTACCAGAGTCACCCATTTCAGAGCTAAAGGATATAGAATTGGTAAACTCTCTTAATGATGATGGTTTCAGTGTGAATGATTTCATCTCATATCTGAAATCCTGTGAGGGAAAAAATGAACTCCCTTCACATGAACTCTCTGCATCATCCATTCACAGTGTAAACACTCCTACCTTAGAACCTACTGCTAACAGAGCAAGAACAGAAAATAGTTGGCTTACACTATAGAATGGCTAGATACAGAAAAAAAGGTAGGGGTAGAAAGAAGAAAGGATGGGAGATAGCCCCAGCTAAAACAAATTATTATAACCCTTCTAAACCAGGGAGTTTCACTGGTGTCAATAAAGCCGTTTTAAAAGGTACCGGTAAAACAAAAAAAAATTGAAAGATCAGTTTAAGTCATGGCTTTATCAACAGGAGACACACAAGATATTCACCACTCCCTCTAAGATCAATACATTTTCAAGGATAATCTCCCCTTCCATAAACTACATGTGGGATGCTGATTTGATGGACATGCATGCGCTTTCTTGTTACAATGAGGGTTATAAGTTTGTACTACTCTGTATAGACATTTTCTCCCGTCAGACGTATACTGCGAGTCTAAAGAGCAAGAGTGCTGATGACGTGAGTGCAGGTTTCACCCAGGTGTTTCTTAAGGCAGTACCTAAAGTCCTACATACTGATGCTGGTAAGGAGTTTACAGGTAATAAAATTCAAGATTTATTCAAAAAGCATGGCATAAAACATTATATAGCTTATAATGATGGGAAAGCATCTTATGCTGAACGTTGTATAAGGACTATAAAGAATCGTATGACAAAATATTTATTTAGTAAAAAAACTTACAAATGGATTGATGTTTTATCTAAGATCACAGATTCTTACAACAGAACTATTCATTCAAGTATAGGAATAGAGCCAATTAATGTTACAGAATCAAACAGTAACAAAATATTTGAATATCAATATACTAGGGTGAATAAAAGGAATATAAGAGCCAGCCATAAGAAAGAAAAAATTAGGACCAAGAGCAAGAGGTTCTTACCCAGCGATCAAGTATGTCTCGCTGTGAAGAAAGAGCCTTTCACTAAAGATTACGAACCCAAATGGACTGAGGAAATTTTTCAGGTTACACGAGAAACAATCAGAGATGGACTACCGGTATATATATTAAAAGATCTAAAAGGAGAAGAAGTTAAAGGATCTTTTTATGGTTCAGAGCTTCAACAGACAATAGCTGACCCTAATAAACATTATGAAATAGATGAAATACTTAAAGAGAGGACAGTTAATGGTGTGAGACAGTACTTTGTCAGTTTCAAGAATTATCCTGCTAAATTTAATGACTGGGTTCTAGCAAAGGACGTCAAAGATCTAAAATGAAGGGTTTCTACATGTTTCTGAGCAAGAAAGATGATAGGGTATTACACCCTGAGAATAATGGAGGGTCTTTCACCATCACACTTCCTGAGCGTGTTGTGTTAGAGAGAGGTAAATGGTCATGTGGACTAGTAGAACGCTGTTTGAACGTGCAGGTCCAGGAGCACCAAACCCATTTACATATGCTCAGATGTGGTCACCTTACAAAGTGTATGTGGTGTAGGGCTCCCTGTTTTACGAACTTTCAACCCATCTTCTTTCATAGCAACACCGGTTGTAACTCCTCCAGGACCTACACCGACCCCAGGCACTTCTACAGGTGCTATATCTTCTTCAGGTTAAGGTTATCAAGGGGACGTTGGTTATGTATGTGAGAGGTGTTTGAACAGACCTACACTTTCCACTCTACTAAACTCGGCACCCACCCCACCACGACCATTCACTTCAACAACAGAGAATTATGAGTATCAGCATATAATTTATGCACCAGTCCAGTTTGGTAAATTTGATAAAATAACTTTTTTTCTGCGTGAGGAGGGCAAGAACCAGAAAGTGACTTCAGTTGAAGTTGTCACATGTGTACTGCATTTCATTCCAGATAGTGAAACAATATGTTAGCTGACCGGTTAGAGAGCATGATGTCCAGATCTACTCGCACTGGTACATCTTTAAAGGGGAGATTGAGAAGATTGGGAAAAAAACCTGGTGGGCTTATAGTTTTTAGACATCCTAAGACCCATCATGTAGAACCCCCTCCAGTTGCTATCCCCCAGTCTTGAGTGAGAATGAGGTCACATCTAAACAAGTAAAATCTGAGGTTAAGAAGGGTGAAGCATCCACCCATGAAGTAAATGAAAAGAATAGTGAGTCAGACCCATGTGACACTGGAGTGGTTGGCATGACAAAAACAGAGTACCCTCCAGTGCACAGAATTAGAGCTGTACAGACTGCAGGTGCTAAAAGATTGTCAAGTTCTAACACAGGGAGTGCTTCTAAGAAGAAGAGACCAAAGTCTCATAAAAAGAAGAAGAAGAAGAACTCAGATATATTTAGTTAGATTTCCAATATAAAGGACTACCGGTATCATGGTTTCAATAACTGAACGTCTCAGGAGAATTTTACGAGGTCGTAACCGGGAGAGAAACTTAACACGTTGCAACAGTGATCCTGTATGGCATGACTCTCAAGGGTACATGCGACCTATTTCATGTCCTCCTTCACCACCACCATCACCGCCTCCCAGAGTGTTCATCCCGAATGATATACCCCACAATGGTGCCCTGGAAAGCCCTACTCCTCTACATGAATCCTCTAAGAAGGTGTCAGTGGCCGCTCAAACAGATACAGGCATGTGTTGTGAGGATGAGTCGCCATTTGACACCCCACATAGTGAACGGACAAAAATCCATTTTGAGTTCTTCTCTGCAGAAGACAAGACCACAGTGGACGAAGTTACATATTTAGAAGTGGACAGGGAGCTCCATGTAGACAAGGTGAAACCACACTATTCAACCTCATCAGGACTTCCAGATTATAGAGTTACCCTATACCCTTCAACACATAAGGGTAAGGAACGTGAAACACAAACGAGTGACGTCACTGATAGACCCACACAACCACCCGCTGATCTTGAAAAAGTTCAGGTTACACGTCCTAATACCTTAGATCTACAGTCCTCACAGTTTGATGGGTCTCAGACAGAGCTACAGCCACCAGATTCTGCCCTGTCTCTTTATGACCAAGACATCTCATCTCCTAACGGTCGAGCCAGGGAGGACCCTCTAGACATAACTCCAGACCAGGAAAAAACCCACTCTTCAGAAGCCAAAGGGGGTGCTGAAGCGTCTATCCACACTGAATCTGCCGGGAAGTTTTGTGATATACCTTTTAGTGATATACCTAACCTCCCAGGTGCAACTGCAGCTCTACTAGACAACTCCCAGGGAGAGCAGACGTTGCTCTTTGATCCTGTGTTCCGGTACACAACTCTTGCTGACAGTCTTATAGACTCTCTCCAATCAACTTCGAGGTCTGACAGACAGTCATCAGCGCACACTAGTGCAGGATTAGTTTCTCTTAAAGATATCATTTTGGAGAACAAAATCTTTGACCCTCGCTCTATAGAAGAAAAGTGACCGACTCACTGACCAAGAGAAACACTTGTCTCAACTAATTGTAGTATATTTTATATATTCAGGGGAATGTTTCATGGTGGGTATGTTAGACATGTCCCCCCTCTCTTGTGTTGACCAGGTAAGCTTACCCTTGCACAAAGCCCCCACTGCTGAGTGGTTATAAACCTTTGTGATCATTAACGTACCCCCCCTTCTTATTCTGTATTTTCCACACAAGTTGCACTTCCAGTGCACATAGCTCCATCATATTATACCTAACCTCCCAGGTGCAACTGCAGCTCTACTAGACAACTCCCAGGGAGAGCAGACGTTGCTCTTTGATCCTGTGTTCCGGTACACAACTCTTGCTGACAGTCTTATAGACTCTCTCCAATCAACTTCGAGGTCTGACAGACAGTCATCAGCACACACTGGTGCAGGATTAGTTTCTCTTAAAGATATCATTTTGGAGAACAAAATCTTTGACCCTCGCTCTATAGAAGAAAAGTGACCGACTCACTGACCAAGAGAAACACTTGTCTCAACTAATTGTAGTATATTTTATATATAAATATATATATATATATATATATATATATATATATATATATATATATATGGGTCATTCCAGGTTTTACTGGTCAGGTGGCTTCTTGGGCATATAATAGCAAGGGAAACACTTCTACACCACCAATAATATTTCCATTCCTTAGTAGGGGGTCACAGCTATGATTTCCATATGGTTTGGGTGGGTCCTGGGGCATAATTTATCTTCTATATGCATTTAATTATAAATTTTTACGTGGGGTACGTTAATGATAGAGCCTATCTAACCTAGTTAGGGAATATTATCAGTGTTCTTCTTATATGCAATTAAGAGGTACCCTAGAGGGGAGTCTTCCATAAAAACTTTTTTCATGTACTCCGGGAATTACCCTTGCCAGGCACATATAAGTGATTTTCAATGCACACCGCGATCATTAACGTACCCCGGGCTTTTGCCTCTAAATAGAATAAAATAAACCAAATACATACAATTCCCACAGTCTATGGTCACTTTTAGAGTAAATACATCATGCCTGAACAAGAATTGTGGCCAAATACAGTCTGGTTTGGCTGTATGGGGGGTCTCTTTGTAAGCGGGGTACGTTAATGATCGGCGGTGGGAAAAACAGCGCAGGAAGAGAAAAACGACTTCCTGTTGCCCAGCGGAAGTGGCCTGCATCCGGGTACCATGTTTCAGCTCAGAGGAGGTCACAGCTTGTTTATAGCTACCCCTAGGCAGAGTTCTACTGCAAAAGGAACCCCAAATTCGCGAAAAAGGTAAGGAAATTCCACGAAATTCCATGAAATTCCAATGAAATGTCTGTGGGGGGCCGTAGATCGCTTTTTGTGTACCGAAACGATGTATTTTGGATGCTAGGGGGTAAAATGTGTTGCCGGGTGAGGCCTGCAATGCAGCCCGGGGCCCCAGGGTGAAGCTTTGGCCACCCTGGGCTGTATTTTCAAAATTGGGGTATGTTGATGATTTTTCGCTAGGCAAGCAGAATTTGGCCTCTCCTGGCCGAGATGATGTACCCTTGGGTCTAAATTGTTGATAAACCTTTAGAATAGGACCCCCTACATGTGTAAGATGCATTTTGGGCCATGTTTGGGTGTTTTGAGATGACCCCCCCCACCCCAATTTGGGCTTGAATGGCCAAATTTCTGCCTCGTCGTGAATTATTAGGCCCCCTCACGGCCAAAATTGTGCTTATCCCATGGTTTTTTGGGGTTATATTCCTTCTCCTACCTCTATTTGGGCATTTTGTTGTATTAATCCTCCTGTGGGATCGAAAGCATAGCCATAGTGGCCAAATTTAGGGAGATACTGCTCGTCGGTCATTAACGTACCCCGGTGGCAAGATGCCTGCCTACTGGTCGCCATCTTGGATTCAGGGGAATGTTTCATGGTGGGTATGTTAGACATGTCCCCCCTCTGTTGTGTTGACCAGGTAAGCTTACCCTTGCACAAAGCCCCCACTGCTGAGTGGTTATAAACCTTTGTGATCATTAACGTACCCCCCCTTCTTATTCTGTATTTTCCACACAAGTTGCACTTCCAGTGCACATAGCTCCATCATATTTTACCATGACATGTCCTTATGGTACCTCTAACTCACACAAGTGCCATTGGTTAGATACTGAATACTTTTTTTCCAAAGAATTTTTGTGGTGGGTATATTTCAGCATTTTTCTTATATTTTGTCAGTATAAATTTCCATATTAGCAATTAATCAGCTGATTGAACTTCCGGGGTTACTGTACATCATTTTTAAGCATATAGGAACATGATGAATATTTTTTTTCCTATTTATTTATGTATATCTTATCAGTATTCAAATACTAAAAAATTCCTTATTATCTTAAAATCTACAGATTTCCTCACTATAAATTACCATATCAGCATAAAAACCTCTGATAAAATCTTAGGCGTTGTTGTACATCCTTTGTCAGCATATAGGAACTTGTTTAATCACTATTTACCTTTTTATTTAATGTATTTCTTCTCATTTTTGCAGATGGCTGACGTAGCCCCCAGTGGCGGTGGGGGCGACCCCCCCCCCCCCCCCCCCCCCGTCGCCCTAAGAGGAGTGTGCGGGAGCCTGCTGAAGAATTTTCTTCTCCAGAGCAGGTCAAAAAGGAAGTTGATGCATTTCCTCTACAGTTGTTGGCCATGCCTCACAGTGAAGGAAGATGGCAGAATGTACTTCAGCATGATGAAAAGAGAGTCATTGAAACAATTATATGATACAGGATGCATGCCTGATGCATTTTCAGATACACGCTTTGTTATATGGCAAGATTTTAACAGTGAGATGAAAAGTGATGTATGAATGTTTTTATTCCTGTCATATAGAGACAATACCTTAATTAATGTGACCAGAACCTTAGGTTAATTGGGTCACAGAAACAGGAAAATTGTATACTAATCCCTGCAGTGCTGAAGCTTTGAAGTGGGGAATAATGAGACCTGCAGGACCTTATGGCCTGCAAGGGGAAAAACCTTTCTTATAGATTGCACTCCACACAGTGTGTGTATGCAAACTGAGGACTTGGCCACATAGTGTATGCCAATAGAGGATGTGGTATTAGCTAAGGTCCACACACTGTGTGTAGACAAATTGGGGACATGGCCCCACAGTGTGTCTATGCAAAAAGAGGACTTGGTCTGAGACACAGCATGTGTACAGGCAAACTGGGGACTTAGTCTAAAATATACTCCATGCAGTATGTGTAGGCAAACTGAGGACAAAGCCATACAATGTGTGTTAAAATAGAAGACTTTGTCTTAGATATCCTCCACACAGTGTGTGGAGGCAAACCGAGGACATGGCCACACCTCCTCCTCCCATGCAGCAGAATTTATACAGTCAACTTTGTTTTATCATTTGACATATCACTGCTGAACAATATTTCAGCAGTGAAAAAAGGGAGGCTATGGGCTTGGGCATCAGCGATGACCTTGAAAAATGGTTATAAACATGATTTCTAGTGTGTCAACAAATGCCCTAATTTGACCTTAAGAGACTTGTGCTGTGTGTGAAAAATCAGCGCAAAATTCCACTTTCTATAGTATAAAATCCTAGCCTTTTTAGGCTGACCATATAACTCATTAAGTGTTGTATAATGGTAGATGTAGTATTTGAATAGACTTAGGCACAGGGAGGTGATAGGAGGCCGGGAGGTGGTGATAGGGTGCCAGGAGAAGGTGAGGGAGGCTGGGGGAGGTGAGGAGAGACCAGGAGAAAGTGATGGGCAGCCAAGAGAAATGAGGGAGTGACTGGGAGAATATAGGGGAAACACTTGGGAAAATAAGCAGCAGCAGCAACCCCCCCCCCTCTATCTGCAAGAGCTTGATGTAATAGGAATAAATCAATTGCTCAAAATTTGGTAATGACACTGTATTTTTGCATGAAGATCATGAACAGATTAAATACACTGTTAATACATTGTGCATTCTGTTGAGAATTACACATATTTACAATATTTTTACACTAGCATTTGGTAGGGTGTACCCCATTGGTGAAAGCAATGCAAATTCTATTGAAAATTACACATATTTATATCACTTTTACAGCAGAATCTTGAAGAGTGTGAGCAAACGGTAAATTCATTGCAAACTCTGGCGAGAATTACACATATTCTCATTACCTTTACACCAGCATTAGCAAGGTAAAGGAACGCAAATGTCAGTGCATGTATTTACATCACCTTTAAATCAGCTTTACAAAGAGTGTAATTCCATAGTAAAGTAATACATATTTTGGTGACAATTACACATATTTACACTACCATCACATCATCATTACTAAGGGTGTAAACCAATGGAAAATGCAATGCAAACTTTGGTGACAATTTCACATATTTACATCACTTTTACTTGAGATTTACAAACAAATTAAATGTATGTAAATATCGTTCAATGTAAAGGCCAGGTAAATAGTATGTAAATCCTGAGCACAATCTTTACACAGAAATGCCACCTTTACATTTTGTAAAGCCCATATCTCATGCAGTGTGGATAACAGAAGGGGAAACTATATAGCTTCATCTACAGAAATATTATACTCTGTGTTAATCAGAGCGAGTTATTATCTGTTACATTCTGTACTAGGTTGTAGTCAAGTACATGACGTGACTATGTTTACTGCACCTCTATATTGACCTGGCTATTCATTTTTCACTTTCAGTATCTCAACATTTATGTAATGATTATCTAGCCTTTACTCAGAAAAGGGAAGAAAAAGACACAATTAGCCCTATCACTTTAGTGGCCGTACATACTAAATTCAGAATGATTAACATGCTGAGGCTTTTCAAAGAAGGGTTATGACTGTTTAAGTGTGTCAACAAAATGTCCCCAATTGATCTTAAGAGACTTGTGCTGTGTGTGAAAAATCTGTGCAAAATTCCACTTTCTATAGTATAAAATCCTAGCCTATTTAGGCTGACCATATAATTCATAAAGTGTTGTATAATGGTAGATGTAGTATTTGAATAGACTTAGGCACAGGGAGGTGGTAGGAGACCGGGAGGTGGTGATAGGGTGCCGGGAGAAGGGTACCCCACTCTGAAGCAGTCACAAATTGAACATTTCTAACCAGCGATCTAGCAACCCATTTTTATATATAGTGTAACCAAAATGGCAGGACCCCACATTCCAGGGTGGTGACTGAACAAGGATCCCACATCCCAGGATCAGAAGGTGTATGAACCAGGAAGGTGTCTGTATTGTCTAATTCTCATGATCTTAATGGGACAGGTCTTATTTAGTTCTGTGTGCATAATTGCGCACATGATATCCCAGCATGTATTAGGGTCCCTGCTATAATAGAAGTTGTGAAAGTCAAAAGACTTAAGTGCTTGATGAAAATCATTTTTGACATAGTACCTGTATGATCTCCCAACAAATTAGATACTAGTAGTCATGTTTAAAAAATACATATCCTTATCCATGCACCTGCCTACCCCTTTTTACACAAATTTATATTGATCTATATTGATGTACCAATTCCATGATATCAGTGATATCACCAACATGTGCACTAAAATGACAGGACCCCACACTCCAGGGTGGTGACTGAACAAGGATCCCACATATCAGCAGCAGAAGGTATATGAACCAAAAATGTGTCTGTATCAAGGGAACATTATAGATATTTACCTGCATGCACCAATGTCTAATAACAATTCAATTCCTGTGGTCCACATTCATACAACAATAGTGAATTCAATTTCTGGCCCCTTTCTCATCTGAATTGATGTACACTTGAGTATTACCATCCAATAATATGTCAGTTAATGAAAACTAAAAAAAAAGTGAGAATGTTGATTGAGAGCAGACTTTTGGTCTATGAGTAACATGAAAAGTGATGTATGTATGTTTTTATTCCTGTCATATAGAGACAATACCTTAATTAATGTGACCAGAACCTTAGGTTAATTGGGTCACAGAAACAGGAAAATTGTATACTAATCCCTGCAGTGCTGAAGCTTTGAAGTGGGGAATAATGAGACCTGCAGGACCTTATGGCCTGCAAGGGGAAAAACTTTTCTTATAGATTGCACTCCACACAGTGTGCGTATCCAAACTGAGGACTTGGCCACATAGTGTATGCCAATAGAGGATGTGGTATTAGCTAAGGTCCACACACTGTGTGTAGACAAATTGGGGACATGGCCCCACAGTGTGTCTATGCAAAAAGAGGACTTGGTCTGAGACACAGCATGTGTACAGGCAAACTGGGGACTTAGTCTAAAATATACTCCATGCAGTATGTGTAGGCAAACTGAGGACAAAGCCATACAATGTGTGTTAAAATAGAAGACTTTGTCTTAGATATCCTCCACACAGTGTGTGGAGGCAAACCGAGGACATGGCCACACCTCCTCCTCCCATGCAGCAGAATTTATGCAGTCAACTTTGTTTTATCATTTGACATATCACTGCTGAACAATATTTCAGCAGTGAAAAAAGGGAGGCTATGGGCTTGGGCATCAGCGATGACCTTGAAAAATGGTTATAAACATGATTTCTAGTGTGTCAACAAAATGTCCCTAATTTGACCTTAAGAGACTTGTGCTGTGTGTGAAAAATCAGCGCAAAATTCCACTTTCTATAGTATAAAATCCTAGCCTATTTAGGCTGACCATATAACTCATTAAGTGTTGTATAATGGTAGATGTAGTATTTGAATAGACTTAGGCACAGGGAGGTGATAGGAGGTCAGGAGGTGGTGATAGGGTGCCAGGAGAAGGTGAGGGAGGCTGGGGGAGGTGAGCAGAGACCAGGAGAAAGTGATGGGCAGCCAAGAGAAATGAGGGAGTGACTGGGAGAAGATAGGGTAAACACTTGGGAAAATAATGAAACTTAAGCAGCAGCAAACCCCCCCCCCCTCTATCTGCAAGAGCTTGATGTAATAGGAATAAATCAATTGCTCAAAATTTGGTAATGACACTGTATTTTTGCATGAAGATCATGAACAGATTAAATACACTGTTAATACATTGTGCATTCTGTTGAGAATTACACATATTTACAATATTTTTACACTAGCATTTGGTAGGGTGTACCCCATTGGTGAAAGCAATGCAAATTCTATTGAAAATTACACATATTTATATCACTTTTACAGCAGAATCTTGAAGAGTGTGAGCAAATGGTAAATTCATTGCAAACTCTGGCGAGAATTACACATATTCTCATTACCTTTACACCAGCATTAGCAAGGTAAAGGAACGCAAATGTCAGTGCATGTATTTACATCACCTTTAAATCAGCTTTACAAAGAGTGTAATTCCATAGTAAAGTAATACATATTTTGGTGACAATTACACATATTTACACTACCATCACATCATCATTACTAAGGGTGTAAACCAATGGAAAATGCAATGCAAACTTTGGTGACAATTGCACATATAAACATCACTTTTACTTGAGATTTACAAACAAATTAAATGTATGTAAATATCATTCAATGTAAAGGCCAGGTAAATAGTATGTAAATCCTGAGCACAATCTTTACACAGAAATGCGACCTTTACATTTTGTAAAGCCCATATCTCGTGCAGTGTGTATAACAGAAGGGGAAACTACATAGCTTCATCTACAGAAATATTATACTCTGTGTTAATCAGAGCGAGTTATTATCTGTTACATTCTGTACTAGGTTGTAGTTAAGTACATGACGTGACTATGTTTACTGCACCTCTATATTGACCTGGCTATTCATTTTTCACTTTCAGTATCTCAACATTTATGTAATGATTATCTAGCTTTTACTCAGAAAAGGGAAGAAAAAGACACAATTAGCCCTATCACTTTAGTGGCCACACATACTAAATTCAGAATGATTAACATGCTGAGGCTTTTCAAAGAAGGGTTATGACTGTTTAAGTGTGTCAACAAAATGTCTTCAATTGACCTTAAGAGAACTGTGCTGTGTGTGAAAAATCAGTGCAAAATTCCACTTTCTATAGTATAAAATCCTAGCCTATTTAGGCTGACCATATAATTCATAAAGTGTTGTACAATGGTAGATGTAGTATTTGAATAGACTTAGGCACAGGGAGGTGGTAGGAGGCCGGGAGGTGGTGATAGGGTGCCGGGAGAAGGGTACCCCACTCTGAAGCAGTCACAAATTGAACATTTCTAACCAGCGATCTAGCAACCCATTTTTATATATAGTGTAACCAAAATGGCAGGACCCACACTCCAGGGTGGTGACTGAACAAGGATCCCACATCCCAGGAGCAGAAGGTGTATGGACCAGGAAGGTGTCTGTATTGTCTAATTCTCATGATCCTTATGGGACAGGTCTTATTTAGTTTTGTGTGCATACTTGCGCACATGATATCCCAGCATGTATTAGGGTCCCTGCTATAATAGAAGTTGTGCAAGTCAAAAGACTTAAGTGCTTGCTGAAAATCATTTTTAACATAGTACCTGTATGATCTCCCAACAAATCAGATACTAGTCATGTTTAAAAAATACATATCCTTATCCATGCACCTGCCTGCCCCTTTTTACACAAATTTATATTGATCCATATTGATGTACCAATTCCATGATATCAGTGATATCACCAACATGTGCACTAAAATGACAGGACCCCACACTCCAGGATGGTGACTGAACAAGGATCCCACATATCAGCAGCAGAAGGTATATGAACCAAAAAGGTGTCTGTATCAAGGGAACATTAGAGCAGAGAAAACATACAGCAGTTGTTCATGCATATCTTCTCAAAAGTTGCATAATTATTTTTCTGTGTTTTTGACTGTATATTACCTTAATGTTGGTTTTAGGTTCAGAAGAAAATTTTGTACAGTACATCAGAGCCATCTAAATGTTTTCTCTTCTGCAGTTCCTCCTATATCCACTCACTCCCAAGGGGAACCTTATCACAAGGACTCCCTTTACAATGAAAATCTAATTTTGGATATGTCATCGGTTTGCTCAGAGTATGTATACACTAGTTTTCTTTTTGCAGACCTGCACTGTATTAGTTTGTATACACACACTTTATGGACCTTATCTTTAACCAGGTCCTGTATTTGCCCACATGGTGTACTAATGTCCTCTATTTGCATACACTGTTAGATACCTGTTTATATCATCTATAACTGTTATCTTCTCACTATCATTAGTCACCTTACTATATCCTGTCTACCCTTTCCTTTACAAACAATTCTCAGAACTCATCTTTTATAGTAACTCCAACACATAGAGTTTAACAACACATACTGTGTGGCCATTTCCTCAGTTTGCATACATATACTGTGTGTCCTCAGTTAGCATACACATTCTGTTTTGGCTAAGTCCTCAGTTTGCAAACACACTGTGTGGAGTATATCTAAGATCAAGTCCTCTATTCGCATACACATACTGTGTGATTATGTCCTCAGTTTGCATACACATTGTTTGAGTCACCAATTTGTTTGAGCACATGGGTAGGTAATAATGTCTTGGTTATTTAAAAAAACAGTTTATTCTTCATAAATAGACTGAATACTCTTGTGTTTAGGATCAGAAAAGTAGATATAAGATAGCTATTTGAATTGTACAAATGTCCTCACTTCGCTTATGAAACACTGGCCATGTCCTCAGTTTAGGCACATCATACTGGTCTACTTGGGAGCATCAGAGGCCAGTTTGGTATTTTGCACTATAACTTTTTACTGTTTAATGGGAGCTAAAATGGACTTGTGCTCTAAATTGAACCCGAATTAAGTGAAAGCTGGGTGAATGTAGGAATGTCCCTGCTTTGGAGGAGTGTGCAACAGTGTCCCCAATTTGCTGGTTACACCTGTATGTGTGTGTGTGTGTGTGTGTGTGTGTACATGTACATCATCTTACTGCAGACGTTATATATACATGTATGTATAAATGTAGCATTTTACAGCAGTTACAGTATTGCAGTTACAGTATTCTATGAGGTTTTAAGGTTCAAAATACATGACGGCATACCATACTTCAAAATATTGTGCTTTCACCGCCCTAGCAAAGGAGTAATGATATCTGTTACAATTTACTGAAACCAAAATACAGACATGTTGTCATTGGAGATGGAACTTCAAAATAAAATGAAGCAGGAAATCTGAATATCAAAATATTGAAAAGACCACTGCACTTTTGATGCTCAAAATCAGAGATTCCAGAGGATAAATTTTGTCTAGAAAAAAGAGGCGTTCTGAAACGAGCGAATTATGACCTTTGGGGGTATCATACATCAACTTTTATACTAAGTCAGAATGCCACAGGTGCGCGAGGAGGGTTCTTGGGAGTGGGACCTTAAGCAAATTGCAATCTCAGTTTGTGTCCAGGCCCCACCCCCCCCTCCCCCTAAAACACACTCTGCATGTAGATGTTTTGACCACTGCATACGCCACCCCACCCCTACTTGGAATGACTGCAGCGCCACCTTGAAATTCCGTGTGTTCTTCATTCCAGCCATTAACTGCTTGATGGGGAGACCCTGCACTGTGTGACCTTATATTTTCTTATGGATGCCATGCAGAATCCTGATCACTATGCTAACGCTCCTGGGAGCAATAAAAAACCCTAATGATGTACACAAAGTTTTATTTACAGGGGGCTAGTGTCTTAACATCCTGTCAATAAACCTCTCCATATGTCTCTGAAGATAGTGCCAGTGGTGAATAGGCGGAGCAGTTAGACTTGCACAGTCACTGCAACCCTTTGTAGAACATGCCAAAAATTGGCTGTATACCCCATCACCTTTAGGATAGCCTTGTTGTTTTACCCTGATCTAAAGAAGTAAACCCCCGTCACTGTTGTCCATTCTATACTTTGAGTGGCGGGGTAAATCTGAGTCACATATGGTGGTGCCTACAGGTAGAAGTGTTTCCATAGGGGGTAAATCCTCACACGAAGGAGCGTGCATACATGACTCACTCATCCCTACTTCAAAGCCATAGGGGGTAGACACGCCTTACAGCTGTCAGTGTAGAAGGGGGTGTAATGAAGGTGGATGATACCCGAAAGTGGGGTAAAAACGAATGGACGATGATGACAGTTGATAAATATAAATTGATGTCTGCTAATTAAAGGATGGGGTAAGTCTATTAAGGGCGTCGACAGGTAAACTGATTACAAAAGAGTGTAGTAAGGTGACAGAGTTAAGACATCATAGACAAAAAGATTCACTGTTTCACTGAAGTGATGACTGTATCATGATGGAGTACATGAGGCTGCTGATTTCAGTGACATTTATATCATGTCACATACACCACAGTGCTGGTATGTATTACTGCGGTCCGGATCTAAAATGTCTCTGTATACCGAGCTCCGGTAGCATTCTCTGCAGCGGGAAAGGTTTGACTTCGGTGCCTAAATTTGAATTAGGTAACGACGGTTACTCTAAGCTCTACTTACAGTACAACTACATACGTCATGTTAACATGAACAAGGAATACGAGTTACTAGATGTACATAACAACCCTATTTCATGTGATCATGTTCTACCCTCATGGGTGCTACAAGACTCGTGTTTGCGGGGACCCTCACACATCTCTACCCGCCACCGAAACCACTGATCCCGCCACGACTGAGACCGCCATGCTGGGCGTCAATGGGGGCGATGAGACCTCGTCCCCAGTTTGGTTCAGTCTGAATGAAAAAAAAAATCAGGACCATGTGACCAACCCTATTACGTCTAGTGATGTTGAGCGTCTTATAGATAATATAGACACCATTGAAAAGATAGACTACGGTATAGACACTACACTTATTACATAACAATGATGTAACCACAAGTAATCCCTACCTAAAGGAAAGCATTAGCACTGGCCAGCCTTTTAGAACTGAAGATGTGACAAGTGATCATGCTGCTGCTACTGAAGATGTAACAAGTGATCATGCTGCTGCTGAACATGGCGCTATATTACCTAAAGAAAGAGAACAAACACATGCGGACGTGTTTCAGGGATCACCTCAAAACCCACAGAGGGGTGAAACAACCCAATTGGATTATACTCAAACTCATCTGACTGTCACCAAGGTGTCAGCAGAAACCTCATTGGTCGATAAAGACTCTACAGAAAAGACCCCCACATACTCTACAGAAAAAAACCACATTTGTTCATGAAACAGTTACAGATCCAGCCCTGGAAAAGAAAAAGTCTGGAATATCTACAGGTGTGAATGAGGATCATACGGTTATATATTCTGAAATAACCAACCCTGAAAAAAAAGTGGGTGTTCAGAGTGAGAAAACCTTAATCAGATCCCTGAATATGAAGGTGTTTAACGACACTGATATTAATGCAGGAATTGAAGTTGTGAGAAACAAGACTCATATATCTCTTAAAGGGGTAAATCATGTGTCAATTCTTTCAGTGATTGGGGTTTTCATAACAATTGTATTAATAGTGACTCTTGTAGTGTACAAAGTGAGAAAATCAAACAACATCTGGAGGAACATACACAACCTCAGCATGAATGCTACTATGATGGAACTTGTACCTAATATGATTCCCAACTGGCTGTGAGTATAATCATACACTGATACTTAATGTAATATTTTAATATAATTTAATGATTGTAATAAGTTGAAACCGAGAACATGTAATAAACATTATATAACAAAGATTATTTATGTATACATATATTGTTATGATAATATGATATGATATGAAAAAAACTAAAACAGACATTCTATATTTTCATCATGAACTTTATTCATTTCTCTATTTTATTTTATTTTCAGTTCCCCAGCCAGGACTTCACACAGGTCACCAGCACGTCCTATTACATCTACACAACGTGAGACTATAAGGTAATTAACAAAGCTTGCTATTTACTTCTATTTACCCTTAATTACTGATTATAAAACAAAATATTATTCTACTCAAATACTATATTCAGATATCATAAGTAGAAATAAAATTAATACAATCTTAAAAGAAATAAAATTAATACAAGCTTAAATAATGTGCATGACAAATCAAAAGACCCTGTATACACTCTGCTTTCAAGGGTCAACGCTCCCAGTACAGAAAATGATGAGACGGTCAGTGGGAATGGCGACACTCGACCCCTTGGCGACATACCTCACACACTTGATGCCTTTGGTGCAGGTACATCTAACGACCCTAATGACCCATGGCAGCCTAATCCTCCAGGAAAGTGTACCCCTGAACCCAAAAAGGGTATAAAAGACATTACAACCTTAAACGCTGTGTGTAAAGAACCATGTACTGTTGAGATGGTTACTGAAGATAGTGGAGTTCAAAATACAAAGACTGTCTCCCTAAGCATGACATCTACCCCAGCAGTGGAAGGATTTAGGTACTTGTCAATGTTTTTTTAGTCCTGTACAGCAGAAAAAGCATTCTGGGACATTGATTTTCAGACAAACGCATTCCTTTATGCAATGGCCAATCTTTGATATGAGTCCCATATTTTTCCTCAAAATACAAGTATGGATAAAAATTGAAACATGAATAACTCTTTCATGTTTGCACATAAAACTATAAAACTCATATGGGCATATAGAGTTCTTGGTCCTGAAGAACCTATATGTGGTTTGGTTTGCATTTATATGATAGGTTTCTTATTTTAAAGGGTTTTAGTTAACAGATTCCTGTAGCCCCCTACAGTCCCTACCACTCTTCCCAGCCCCCTCCCAACTATCCCACCATAGCCCCCGTGAGAACCCAGCAGCTTGTCTTGAGGCTGTCATCGCGGCTGGCCACAAGGAGGCAGGACCAGCAAGGTACACTCTCCAATCAAAGGTTTCACACCCCATTGCTGTATATAAGGGAGAGGACCTGTGGTTAGAGAGTGAAAAACTATCTGTAGTGAGTGGAGCTCCTTAGCGGCTGCTCAGGATCATGATGGAGAAGGGATGGGTGTTGGTGGGGAGAAGGGGGAGTGGGTGGCAAGATGCTGTTAACCCTTACGTGCCCAGAATTCAAAAAGTGCGCTCTTAAGCATGGAGGTATGTTTAAGATGTCACCATAGTTTGAATAATTATCAGATTAGGATGATTTTTATACCACTAGACTTGACATATCAAGGGCTTTCCAACGAAATTAAATTTCCTATGATGCATTAATCATGTAATAAACAGTATGTCCTATTGGAGAAAATAATGAATTGAAAATAGCTTTAAAATACACGAAAAGTGCGCACTCTGGCCATGAAAATTAAAGAGAAAATACAGAAAAATCCCTAAATTATCGAAATTATTGATAAAAATACCAAAAATAGTGATAAAATAAATTTTACATGATTTATACTGAGGAGTTTGATTATAATACTGTTTTCCTTCAATTCCCAACAAAATGACCTCATTTGAAATGTCAAAATAACACTTTATGAATCAAAAATAGCTTATTCCCAACAAAAAAAGATAAATCATGACATTGTGGGCAGTTCCATCCATACCAGCCAATTTTAATTTATTGGGCCATCATCATCCCTTATTGAGTCATTATAAAAATCTTAACATATGCTTTATATTACATTTTCTGATAGCTATTCTATTGCCCTTTCTGTTACTATTTTATTGCCCAATCTATTTTAAGATGATATAGGCAAAACCCTGTACATTGTCAAGCCTGTTGAAAAAAACAGCATTCTTAAAATATATCTGGGCACAAAAGGGTTAAATGAAATGAGTACAGGCTCCTGTGATGAAATGACATGGCCTTTTGACCTACCGTAAACAGTACTGCCCCTCATTATCATCTCCCATGTGCTCACATTGATACATGATATACCAATAATACAATGGCAGATGTGATGATAGACCTATGTATATATAGTGGGGAGAAGGGTCTAGGTGACTGGAAATCTTTTTAGTCAAATAAGTCCAAAATTCCATTTATTTGGCATTATAAATGATTTTATTATCAGTTATTTGAACATTTTAGGTGTTTTCCCTGGCAGTGTGATATGGGGTAGGGTTTCGTATTCAACTTGAGATAACATAAGTTATCCGTGCGTGGGTGGGGGTTGGGTTGGGGTTGGATTGGGGTAGGGGTAGGTTGGGGGTATGTTTGCACAGTGCCTGTGCATGTATTGTATGTAAATTTTCTTGTATAAGCCGCAGCTTCTATCAGAAATAAAATTAAGGTGAGGATTACAGGATATTTCTCTTTCATTGCAGGTCTACATTCCCAAACAGGACATAGTAATTGATGAGTCGATGTGCAAGCATAAAGGGTGTTTGATCCATCGACAGTACATGCCAGCCAAACCAACCCGTTATGGATTTAAGGTTTGGGTGGCCGCAGAGTCATTAACTGGTAAGCCTTTCTGCACTGTATTTTCCTACATGGAAGCAAATAAATAAGCAAATGTCAACGATCAGTGAATAATTTAGGATCGTGCTTCTGCCCGTATTCAACTCGGCCTATAAGGCCTTGTTGAAAACGGACGCCTCACTAGTACTAATCTATAGTGTCGTCGATATTAGCCATATAATGAATGAAAATATTCAGGGATTTTGACTGAATTTTTTGCAATGGGCCATATTTCTCATATTATAGATCTCAAAATGGAAAATATGTCCAGCCAAATAAAGTAATAGCAGTACTATTTTTCTCTCTCCCAGGATACGTTATGCAGGCATTTCCCTTCTTCAGTAAGAGGTCTGAGCCAGCTCAGAAGAAGAGCCTTTCTTTGTACCAAAGTGTGGTGTTCCCCCTTCTCAAGTCTGGCCGTCTTTTAGGAAAGGGCCACAGACTGTTTTGTAATAACTACTATACTACTGTACATATGTTCACTGACTTAGCTTCCCGTTTTGCCACCTACTGCTGTGGGACTCTGCAAATGAACAAGAGGAACCTGCTTAAAGAGCTGATGAAAAAAGACCTTCCTCACCTCAAGGAGAAGGGAAGTGCCAGATTCTCTGTGTCTAAACCACTCACCCTCATCATTTGGCAGGACACAAAGCTTATCCATCTGCTGTCCACCATTCACTCAGCAGAGATGTCTACATGTTCCAGACTCGTGAAGGAAACACAATCAGGGCAGATGAAACGCGCTGAGATACCTTGTCCCCTGGCTGTAAAGGATTACTCCAAATGTATGGGTGCTGTGGATCTGGCAGACCAGCTGTATTCTTACTACAGCTTTAAGCGGAAGTCTGCAAAATGGACAAAGAAGTTCTTCTTCTACCTGCTGGAACTTATGAAGCTGAATGCATATGTCATGCGAAACTCCCTGATTGCAAAGAAGGACAACCTGTATCATTTCTCGTTGGTTATGGTTCAACAGCTCATCTGCCAGGCCCAGAAGGAGGAGACCATCCCCCCTGCCATGCCTCGTGTCCTCCCGCTGCTCCCTGCCAAGAAAGTGCACCCTTCAAGGATGACCAACAGATGCTTCCCGGTACGGATGGAGAAGTCCCTTTGTGTGGTATGCAAGGCAAGAAACAAAGCTGGGACCCTACCATCTACCAACAGCACCAACTTTGGTTGTGCCGACTGTGAGAAGCCTCACTTGGTCCACCTCTGCCCTGACCCTTGCTTCAGGTACTATCACACAAAGGAGCACTACCATCATCTCACAGGACCCGGCCCTTCCAGGCCATGTATAAGGGCCAGACAAGAGGAAGCTGAGGAGCTTAGGGTGGAGGTCCCCATGGTGATTGAAGAGGAGTAGATGGCATAGTGTGTCCAGTGTTTTATCTGGCTTAGGCCTAAAGTAAAGAAGTCATGTTCAGGCTTTACCTTTTTAGAAATAATAAGAAGCAAACGAAGTATTATCATTGGTATCACTTTATCCTGCTTAAACTGATTAGAATAACTCTGGCATAACATTGTACCTGTGAAAAATCACTGACATATCAACATAAATTAGATACACCATTTCATCTGAACACAATGACAGTGATTATGTTTTGTACGTTTGTGAAAAAGCTTGACACTCTTGAAGCAAAGGTGTATATACACACTAATGGAACTTGTACATATACTGTGAATATGGAATACATGTAAAATAATCAAATCAATATTTATAAGTCTTTTCCTCAAAACTGTAGATATATACATATATATATATATATATATATATATATATATATATATATATAAATCGATTCTGTATTGAAGAAAACTAATATAGATCTTCCTCATCTCTCACCTTCATGTTATTGTAGAATGGTAGATGTCTTCTACATTATAAATAGTGTACAATGTATATAGCGCAATTTCTATATATTTACTTTCCTAAAAGCCTGTGTATCACTGTTGAAATGTAAGAATAAAATGTGTAGATGTGGACTTGCACTCTTTGATCAATCATATCACATATCCTCTGAATAGTATGCATTCATGTATACATGCTTGCCTGTATGCATACATAGATGCAAGCATTAGATTCCTCGTTGAAAGTTACCCTCAAGTCATGTGTCACATGCCTACTTGATTCATAGATTCATGAATCCGAGTCCGGAGGGTCAGGGAATTAAGCGAGCCTCGGTAACATCGGTGACGAAAAAAGATTTTCCGTCAAAGTCCAAATCCGACCATTGGAATATGTCCGCGGGCCATCGGTGAAGTCGTATTGCGCCTCGGAGGAACAACGGAATCCGCGTCTGAAGGGTCAGGTAATTGAGCGAGCCTCTGTAACATCGGTGATGAAAAAAGATTTTCCGTCAAAGTCCAAATCCGACCATTGGAATATGTCCGCGGGCCATCGTTGAAGTCGTATTGCGCCTCGGAGGAACAGCAGAATCCGCGTCAGGTAATTGAGCGAGCCTCGGTAACATCGGTGACGAAAAAAGATTTTCCGTCAGAGTCCAAATCCGACCATTGGAATGTGTCCGCGGGCCATCGGTAAAGTCCATGATAAATGAAATCTTTGTTCTTCATTATTCAGAATTGAAAGGTCACATGATTATAAGGGCTGTGGTGCTATAACTTCCGCTGATGGGTTGACAATATTTCAGGCATCATCTCCTCAAATGCAGGATTCTCACCCTCTTCAATAAGCCAATCTGGAAAATAAATAATAAAAAATTTATTAATGTAAATAAATCGCCACAAAATTTCATTAAGAAGGGCATATGTAACAACTAGAAGTCACCTAATCTAATAAAGTCAAATACTATATGTAGGTGCTGCCACCTAGCTGATCATGTTAGAACTAATATGATAAACGGAACAGCACCTGCCGGAACTACTTTCATATGACGGATGCGCGCTGTCATATTTTATATTGTTTGTAAACAAATTTCTATGCTACTGGAGTTGCCAATGTTTCTTACCTAGGAAAATTTTCACACCCCATTTTGTTTGTTGTAGGGTTGTAGTCTTCTAGTTTATAGATGAGAAATACTCACCAACAGAGTACATTTTGTTGTAGTGAGTGAAATCTCAAAGCACATAGAGACATGACTTCAAGAGTAGGCGTAGCAATCTGTTTCAGTGTTAACATTGATGGTATATAACGGATATTTTCCTGGAAACACCAGTTTAGCTGTTGTCATTTTATACTATTCATAGATAACAAACTGTACAATAGACTAATCAAATACTTTATATATATTGAGCAGAATAAATACATTAAATGTGTGGTCGACTGTGAGTGTTTACAGACAGGTCAGGTATTGCAGGGTACAACCAGGTGTATGATGCCTTCAAAAAAGGTAAGGTGGTATGGGTGTTTCTGTAGGGGTCTAATGTAATCATACTAGGATTTCTTTTTCAAAGTTTTGAAAAAAGAAATAAAAATAACTTTCATTAACTTCCTCACAAAACAGAAGCACAGCTCGGTTATAATCAAAAAACCTCATACAATCAAGAGAGAAAAAAAAATCCTGATTCACCATCTGTTCAAATCCTTGTCTTGTGACACATGGTACCAGTACACATCACATGGTGATACATGGTACCAGTACACATCACTGGGTGATACATGGTACCAGTACACGTCACATGGTGATACATATATTGACACATGGCAAAAGTACACAATTCAACATGACTGCATAGGCTAATGATTTCTAGATAAAGGTATGACACAGTGCAGTTGCATGTCTCAGAGGACCATGCAGGCTAATGATGCAATACATGGCATAAGATAATTTTATACGATGATATATGGTATCAGGTCATAAAATTATCCTTCTAAATTTGTATTGAAGGCACACTGGTCTTATATGGAAGGACATGGCTATTTATTACACATTAAAATGTCATGGCCACTGGGGTAATCTTTCTACCGATGTGTTCTAAAATTTTTATATTGAGCGAAATACCTGTGTATTACACATCGAAACATTATGGCCACTGTGGTAATCTGCCTGCCAAAACATTTTAAAACGTTTTACTTTAAAGGAAATACCTGTTCAGTACACAACAAAATGCTATGGCCTCTGCACTAATCTTCCACTGTGTTCTAAAACGTTTTGTATTGAGGGAAATACCTGTGTATTACACATCAAAACGTCATGGCCACTGGGGTAATCTTTCTACTAATGTGTTCTAAAACCTTTTGTATTGCGGGAAATACTTGCTTAGTACACTTTGATATGCTATGGCAATCAGCCATCGTAGGCATACTCCTCTTGAATTCAGCTTGATACAGAAAAGCCAAATCCTGTCAATACGTATTGCAATTGATTACAAATTAGGTAATTAATTAATTACAAATGCTGTTATATTGGATTATTTCAGGCTTGCTTATAATATTTTAAGCATTGTTCCATTAAGTAGTAATGTCATTGGAGACCTTGACAAAATATGTTATCATATCAATTGGTCCTGAATTCAACATGATTTTTCATTTTTGAAATATTTAGCTAATCATCCATTTCAAGGTTATTTAATGTATATATGCATGTCACTGATAGATAAATTCCTTTCTTGGCATAAGTCAAAAGTATCTGACATCTTAAATAGTAATGTGTTTCATCCCTGAGTTCTTCCTCCAAAGAGATATTGTACATCGAAGTTCATGAAATGTGCAAAAATCACTGGCAGTTTGGGGCTCTCCAACCTCAAGATTACTGGCATTTTGAAAGGCCCTTTTTACTACCCACATCAATACGTTTTGGAGGTCCACTGACATAAAGTACTGGTATTTTTGAGGGCCGTTTTTACTACCCACATTAATATGTTTTGGTTGTGCTAAGGATATGCTGCTTCCTCTGCCATGTTGAACTTAGTGAAAATAAACAAAATAAACCTACATTGAGCGAGACAGGTAAGACACAGAATTCAACAACAGATGACACGACATGTAATTTATAGAGGGCATGGGGGAAAAAAATGATTTCCTGTGCACAAGGGAGTGCTCAAATTTTAAAAACAACTGTTTCTGGGTTGGAGGGACCCATCAAACTTTGACCCCTGTGAGGTTCTCAAAGATTTAGACACCTCTTAGAGGGGGGGAGAGAAACATTACATGTGTAGGGGTATGGTATTTACACTTTACGTTCATGTACCCGTGGGACTCAGACCTAGGTCTTCGGGTGTAGTGGGGGAATCCGGATGGCAGGTGGCAGCACCTGCCTCTGGGTTCGTATCCATTACACCAGGGGGCCTACCACTCGTCCGCCACACGTCACGTGGCCGGTCTGAGTTTCGCGGGCTTTTCCCCTATATAAGGCTGGTTCTACCCCCATGTTCTTCAGTAGTGGTTCTACCCACTGCTCAACCAGGTTGTTACCCGAAAGGGTAACCGAATGCCCTAGTAGCATGTAGTCCTCTGAGGCTGTGATCGTATGTAACATAAGCTATGAAATAAAAGCTCGGTTGCCTACCCGGAAACTTTCTCTCTCTTCGTTATGATTTAATCTAACTTAACGAGACAAACCACTACACTGGTGCCGTGACCAGTTGGTCTTCGGGTAAGTGCAGTCAGAAATGACTGAGCTGAGCCCAGTTAGGGGAAATGGCTCAAATCATGAGCTAAATTCCCCGATGGAGGATGGTGAAATCAAGTCACCACCCCAAGGTACGGAGTGGAGAGATCCACAGGAACACTACCCTGATGGGTTAGCGGATGTAAGAAAGAACTTACATGATGAACTGGATGAATTTGGAGACTCCTTATTCATGCCAGGAGGTACTTTGAAACCTGCACCTATGCACAAAAGTACCGCTCAATTTGGTCAACTACCATTTGAGGTACCAAAGCCTAGTGCAGGTATGTTTGAAACTCCATATAGTGCTCGAATTAAACACCAAAAGTGTGGATTCGAAAAGAACAAAATGGACAAGCTCGAAGAAATGAGAGCTGAATACGAGAAGATCCAAAAAGATCTCGTTACACTGTCCGGAACTCGAGACAAAATTCTGACTGAAAACAAACAATTGATATCAGAACGTCTTGAGTACGATCAGAAGTATAGACAACAACAACAATTGTTATTGGATGAAATGGAAAAGGAAAGACAAGATTTCCAACTCCAGCACGAACAGTATCGTGACGCACTATACACAGCGGATCTGGAATACAGAGCCTCAGGTGATGAGTTGAATAAAACTAAACAAGAGTTAAATTCAACTCAATCGGCCTATGGCAAGTATCAAGAAGAGCTGATGAAAATAGAATCAGCCTTTAAGGATGCACGAAAACTGTATCATAAACAAACCGAAGAGCATGAAAAACTCAGAGGTCAATGGATACGTGAATCCACAAACTTGACTGCCAAGCAGACAAAAATGCTGGATGATTATTCCGAACTGGAAGCTAAAGCTATCCAGATGTCAAAGTATCTAGAGGATACTGGTTGTGCAGTAGGCACTCTTGAACCAGACTTCACTGTTTCAGGAATTGCCCTAAACACGATGAGTAACCGGATGAGCTCTTTGAGGGGCGATGACGAGGCAACAGAGACAACTGTACCTCGTTGCGAAGGAGTAAAGAGTCATCAGGTTAGATTCACTGATAATACCTCGAAACCTCTTGGTTTAGGTACGGGAAACACTGGAGGTAACTCTACGAGTGGGGTTAAATAAAACCACTCAGTAAGACCCCCCACCTTTGACGGTGGATGGCCACAACAGTCACCTTTAGGGGGACCAAACGGCCCGTATGCCCAGTATGGATGGAATCAATCCCAATCAGGAGCGAATCCGTCTAATGGTAACACCCGGAATGCGTCCGGAGGAACAACCGGACGAACATCCGGGGATTCCAGTACAGCTGGAGGGCAATCCGGATGCAATCAAGGATCCGGACCTTCAGGAGATAGTTCCAGAAGCAGACCCTCTGCCGGTAGGACTGGTTACAGTAACGGAAATCAGTCGTATAGAACAGGAGGAAACACTAATCCCAATAGTGGTTTCTTTAGTTTTGGTGGAAATACACAAACCACCAATAATCCAGGGCCAACTCCTCAAGCTGGCGGATACACCTTCTCGCAGGTGCCTCCATACGGAGTGGGGGGATCAGGGGGTGGAGGAGGACCACCACCCGGTGGCTCTGGAGGTACTTATGGTACGAATCCTCCAAGGAAAAAGAGACTCAGTCGCTGAGTATCTCTTTCTCCAGGGTTACAAGCGCTGCATGATTCCAATGCAACAATTGCTAACTTAGGTGTTGATTGTTACAATCAAGGTCTGGACGATACGGAGATCATGGAATGGAGTAGGGGTTTAACCCTTACTGGATCCACGAATCCGGCTCGTAGAGTAGCTAAGATACCTACCCCCTTTAATACCAAGAATCCTTGGAAAGAGGAGTATCAAGGCTGCGCGGATGTCTTTAACTGCAATGGATGGGGCAAAGCGGAAGCTCTCCCTTATCTAGTATGCTGGTTAAAGGAAAGCGACGGGAAGGGAACCGTGGAACAATGGAGAGATTCCCAAATTGTAGGACTCTCAGCCCATATGAAATATGATGAACTCATAGAGATCGCTTCATATTTATATGGGAATATAGTTGGAGAAGATCCGTGGTTGACGTTCCCTAAAAGAACGCAGAAACCTAAGGAATCTGCCAAAGTGTTCGGCTTAGAATGTCAACGACTGTTGCACAAAGCCAGACCTCAATGAAGATTAGATGATGAATGCTTCCTAGATGAAATGTTTAAACAATTCATCGAAGGATTGCGGAATCAGGAACACAGGACAGTGGCCTGTGAAGCTTGGAAGAATGATGCCTCTTTGACAGATTTGTTCCAGTCCTTAGATCATTATGATCGTAAGGCCCGTATCTTTGCCGGGAAGGTACCTCAACAGATGTCAGCAATGATAATCCCGGATGGGATACCCGAAACCGATTCATCCGAATCAGGGGAACCTGACGGAGATGAAAACTTTGGGGCCGTTGGCCAATGGAATCCCGGTACAACCGGAACTGGGGAAAGAAACCGGGTTACGTCAAGGAGAAAGTGACTACCTCCAAACCTCCTGTGACTCAACCCGATACCAAACCTACTACCGGTCCGTCTTTATCAGAGGACCTGGTTAACAATTTGGTAAAAAAGATCACTGAAAATCTTAGAAGGCCTAAGCCTGATAGGAGTGTAGTGACGTGCTTCCGATGTCAGGAAACTGGACATTATGCTGCTGAGTGTGAGGCAGATAAGCCAGTTTATCGAAACACTCGTTACCGGAACAATCCAAGTAAGGAGGACTCGGTGAAGAAGGAAAACTGAGTGGGGGTGTCCATGGAGGCAACCGGATTGCCCCCCGAATGAGTGATTGCCATGACTGCCAGCCTATCGCCGCTCGCGGTACTGGTGAGAATCCTCTAGTGATTTCGCCCAGCAGTGAAGTTAAGGGACCTGACCAGTTCCTTACTCATGAGGCTGGGGAGACTGATAGTACACCAGGTGTCAAGAACCGGCAGAAGAACACAGAGGGGAAACCCGATATCAGTCAAGAGGGAGTGGCCAATGAGTTCGCCAGGGTGGGGTGTGCCCAGCTTCCCCCGGGTCATCCTTGTCTCGAATTCTTGAAGGGATGTGGATTAGACCTTGGCGCTAAGACGGAACTTGCTAAGTACGCAAGTAGTCCTACCTACTTGAAAGGTAGGAGGTGGTATGCAGTTGTATCTGTGAGTGGTAGATCTGCTGAGTTTCTTGTCGATACGGGTGCTAGCCACTCCTGTGTTGCTAAGAGATTCTACAATCTTTTGCCTACGAAACATGAAACTTTCACAACGGAAGGAAATGCTCATACGGCCGACGGTAGCATGATACAAACGTTCGGTAGAACACGCATGAGGTTCAGTCTACAGGAGGATAAGGACTTTATCCTTACTCCTACTGTGGCGAACATCGCTGATGATGGTATACTTGGTCTGGATTTTGCTGCATTATATGGAGCAAGGTTAGATTCCCAGAGGGGAATATTGGAAGTGGGAGACCCGTATCATCTCGAAGTATAATGCGTACTTAGGCAAGTGAGCAGTGTAGCCAGTGTAGCCCAGACTGTTAAGATACCACCAGGCACAGCCTGTGATGTCTTATGTCGAGCGGACAGACAGTTTTCAGGAAAAACTGGAGTTATAGAGCCAGACATGGCAATGTTGTCAAGTATCGGATTGGAATCCGCCGACGTTCTAGTAGCTAACGCTGCTTGGACAGTGGTTCCTATATCCAATACCGGTAATAAGACTGTCTACGTACAGAATGATACGATCCTCGGGTCGGTTGTCCTTTCTGAACTGGTAGAAGACTGTGAACATGTTTTGGTACCCGGAGTCCCTTCCTCATCCGAAAGGAGTCTGGAACTAGATACTCTAGTAGCTGAAAGCCATGTCGAAAATGATGAACAGCGTGAAGCATTAACTGACTTGCTATACAAGTACCGTAAAGCTTTTGCAGCACCAAGTGAACAATTGGGGCGTACCGATAAGGTACTGCATACGATTAACACTGGTGAGAATGAACCTTTTAAGATTCCTTATAGAAGACTCCCACTAGTCAAAAAGAGGGTAGCTGAGGATGAGATAGCTAAAATGCTTGAACAGGATGTAATAATTCCATCAACCAGTCCTTGGTCTAGCCCTGTGTGCATGGTGACTAAGAAAGATGGTACCATCCGTTTTTGCATAGATTACCGGAAATTGAATGGTATGACCAAGAAGAATTCATATCCCTTACCACGGATTGATGAGACTATAGACTCCCTTGGAGGTAAGCAATGGTATTGCTCTGTAGACTTACAATCCGGGTACTGGCAAGTGGGTATGCATCCGAAAGACATGGAGAAGAAGGCCTTTTCCAGTCATATTGGGTTATTCCAATATAATGTGATGCCGTTCGGATCGTGCAATGCACCGGCGACATTTGAAGCCATGATGGAAACTTTATTAAGTGACCTATTATGGAAGAAATGTCTCGTCTATCTAGATGATGTGATAGTCTTTGGGAAGACATACGAGGAATGCTTGGAAAATTTAGGTATGGTTCTGGAAAGGATCATAACTTAATGGTTTGAAGCTGAAGCCCAAGAAATGCGATCTTTTTAAAAGATCTATTAATTACTTGGGACGAATAATCTCGAATGAAGGGATTAAAGCCGATCCGGAGAAACTGGATGCCGTGTCAAATTGGCAGGCACCCACGAATGCGAAAGAAGTTAGATCCTTTCTTGGATTCTGTTTCTATTACCGGGACTTTATCCCAGGATATTCAAGGGTCGCCTTTCCAATCCAGAGTTTGTCCTACTGGACACCTGGAGTGAGAAAGGAACGATTTCCTTGGGGATCCGAGCAAGACGAGGCCTTTATGAAAATAAAGGATTTGTTTGCGAGTACACCTGTGTTGAAGTACCCTACGGAGAATGATCATTTCATTCTAGATACTGATGCTAGTAACGAAAGCATAGGAGCCGCCCTTTCTCAGGTCCAGGATGGGGTTAAAGTTCCTATAGCCTTCACTAGTAACACGTTGAGTAAATCTCAAAGAAACTATTGTACCACTAAACATGAGTTGTTGGCTGTGGTGGTCTATACGAAGAAGTTCAAGCACTTTTTGTGGGGAAGTGATTTCACTCTATGGACTGATCACTCTTCTCTCAGATGGTTATTGAACTTCAAGGATGCAGAGGGGATGATAGGTCGCTGGTAAGCGCACCTATCCGAATTCAGTCTAAATCACAGCCAGATTGAACACCGAGCCGGGGCAAAACATGTGAATGCAGATGCTTTGTCTAGAATTCCAGTGAGGAAATGTGCAAATGCTGAGTGCACTGATTGTGGAGCACACAATGCTGTGTTGGCAGGGGTTCGAGTTCCTTTCGAAACCCAACCGGAACATGTTTTGAACTGGTCCTTGGAGACCATCCAACAGTTCCAGGAATCTGATGCAGTCACATCACGTTTGATTAAGTTCCTCAACAAGGGAATCTGCCCTCCAAGACCCAACGTGTCATTGGAGAACAGAGAGATGAGACGATTCCTAGCTCAATGGGCCGAGCTGGAAGTCCGGGATGGTATTCTATTTCGATGGAAAAACTATTCTAATAGGAAGAAAACCTTGCAAGTTGTCATAGTGCTATGCGACGAGATATTATGTATTTCTGTCACAGGCATAGAACTAGTGGACACTTTGGAAAGAAACGGTCTCTAGAACGTCTAACCAGACGATACTATTGGCCTGGCATGAGTACAGATCTCACCCGATGGGTAGAGACCTGTCCCGAATGCTGTAAGAACAAACCAGGACCCGGGTTAGGCAAACTGCCATTATCCCAGGAACTGTTTGGTGTAAGGTTTGCTAGAATAGCTGTTGACATTATTAGTGGGATTCCCCCCACTCCTAGTGGCAACACGTGTATGATGGTCGTGTCAGATTATTATACCAAGTACACCCGAGTGTTTCCTTTACCGGATCATAAGGCTGTTACTTGTGCTATGGCCTTTGTAAAAGGGTGGGTGTTGCACCTAGGTGTCCCTCTCATGTTACATAGTGACCAGGGCAGAGAATTTGAGTCTAGTCTGTGGCAGGAGATGTGTAATTGTCTGGCAATTTGCAAGACAAGAACTAATCCCTACAGGCCACAGAGTGATGGACAAGTAGAGAGATTCAATAGGACTCTGATCCAAGTATTGAAGTCTCTAGTAAATGAGCAAATGGACGATTGGGATGAACAATGTGAATTCGTGGTACATGCTTATGACCAATAGTCACGGATCATCGTCAAATGGCTGGTCAGAGGGGTCCAAAAAAAATTTTGCAGTATGGTAAAATCCTTTTGTGTACATAATGTATATATGTTGGGCTACAATGCCCATATATGAGGGAAGGTTAAATATATTTCATAGGATGCCCACAGTACAATGCCTTATTACATGGTCGTAGATGTGTCCATGCACTATATATATTCAATGCCATAGCTCAGAGTTGCAATCAGGCAGAATATCCTCACTAACATGCAAAGTTCCTCTCATATCAAGGAACAACTAACATATAATGGTTTTACTTAAATACAAAATCAGCTTGCTGTATGACTACATGTATGGTCGTAGACGTGTCCCTGGTCGTAGATGTGTCCTTGTTTTTGTATTCAGTGTTATAGCTCAGAGTTGCTTTAAGACAGAATAATCTCATTAACACTCAATGTTGCTTTCATATCAAGGTATAATTCACACATAACAAGGACA
Source organism: Acholoe squamosa (assembly GCA_949317995.1). Lineage (NCBI taxonomy): Eukaryota > Metazoa > Annelida > Polychaeta > Phyllodocida > Polynoidae > Acholoe > Acholoe squamosa. Next base: position 56,539,879 of record OX439046.1, read on the forward strand.
GTCAAGTATCAAGCATCTTGCAACATAACTGTAGACATGTCCATGGTCGTAGACGTGTCCTCGGTCGTAGATGTGTCCTCGTCAGTACTTTTGTTATGATATCTCTGGTTCTATGTGGAATCTATTAACCAAACTGTTCTATAAGGCCCACATAATAAGGATAGTTAAATATAAGATACTTAGCTGCTATGAGTACATGTATTGTCGTAGACGTGTCCTTGTGTAATCTACCCCAAAATCATATCATAGCCTCTGGGACATACAATTTAACAGGCAGGTTCAATTTTTTTTGTGGGCTACTTAGGTACATGTAATGTCTCTACCTGGTAAATTTTATTAGTCCATCCACAGTATCTTTCATGGTGCATGACAACCCTAAAAAGGTTGTAGACGTGTCCTCACGACGATTACACCAACGGATTTATGCACCCAGTGATCACAAAAGATAATGCCTGGACCCACAACTGTTACAAAAAGATTCTCTACCCTAGGGGGGATATCCCAAATGAAATAAATAAGGTTTTGGCCCATTATTTTCTTTTTGGTAGCAAGGGGAAAAAATAAGTTCCTCGATTTTACCCAAAAAATTACCCTTTTTGGCCCTTTGCACCCCTGTAGCTCACTTATTATGCATAGGAGATAGGCAAAACCATGGTTCCCCTTCAAGCTCTGAGCATTAAGAACCAGAATGCATAAATAACACAACTATATCTCTTATTTTGAACAATTCATTGAGTGGGAGGCAAAGACAACCCATTTGACGATGATCTGTGACTATCAGTCTTATAATGGCACGGTACACTCGAGCACAAACTGTTCTCCTAATCTTCTCGTTTTTGGAGAGGATTTGATTATGCCAGCAGATCTGGTGTTTGGCGTAATAAGAATGAATCCGGAAACCCCTTGCCAGGTGATGTTTGTAGAATCTCTACGAGATAATTTCAAACAAGCCTATGAGAGGGTTAGAGATGAGTTGCAGATAACTGTGCGTTGGCAGAAAGTTGGCTGTGACACAGGTCTAAAAGCTAGATTTTTTAATCTAGGGGATAGAGTATTGCGTCTACACCAACCTCTGGCCAACCTGAAATTGGCCAGCAATTGGGATGGACCTTTCACTATAACTCAGGTTATTAGTGATTGCACAGTGATTATTAAATCACAGCTTGGTAAATGTTACAAGTCAAATGTAGCGAGACTACGCCCATGGAGGGGGAGGGATACCTCCACCGTAATGTACGGCGATGGTCTATTGGAAGTATTGGAATAAAAGTCGTGTTAAGCAACTCGAAGTGGTACCGACCCGAAAGCGAGGACCCGGGCGGCCACGGAAGACTGGAGACCCGAAGAGGGTGGTGCCCCCTGTCGTAACATCCGGAAAACAGGGGAAGATACAAAAAGTCTCGGCAGGCGCAGGTAAAAATAAGAGGAAAGGTCCTTCTAAGGCTAAGAAGACCTTGGAAAAGGCTCTTATGGATACCAGGTCAATAAAGGAGGCCTCAAAACCTCTTAGATGCAGTCCAAGGTTTCTAAAGACTGCCGTAACCTAGCCTGTTAACACTTTGTGTGTTGTCCTGTACTGTGTACCGTTATAAATATGTTGTAACCTTGTTCAATGTATATTTGAGCCGGTCATGAGTTTCTGGAAAAGGTCCTATGACAATGTACCCATGGTTTTGGACGGATAATCCGGTGGATATGCCTATGCTATCCATAAACTCCATAATACCTAGCGAGTTGTCATGGTTGAGACCTAAGTAAGGACAGACGACAGATCGGGTATTGTATTGTTTTTATGTAAGGGCGCGTGACCTAATTAAGGGCACGTGGGAAAGTTGTTGACCCATTTTCGAATGGTCACGCCATATTGTCTTATTCCTGCGAAGGAAGAAGACGTGGCCAAGGGTGGTCTTACTCTTTTTGGAGTTTGATAGCCTAAGACAGCCGTGTTTGGAGGTGTGCCCTCGTTAAAAGGCACCCGCCTTTCACTGGGTAAGCAGTCTTAACTGCTTATCCGGTGGATTGGGATATTTAAATCCCCGAACAGCCACTTCTGTCGATGGCAGAAGAGGCCATCCGCCTTGGCGGTGGTGCCGGTGCCAGCACCCCGCCGGAGTATGGAAGTGGTTCTCCCCAGAGTCCCACTTATATATACGACGATCAGCAGTACGATGCTGATTGTGATCAGATGGATCAACAGATGAATGTTGATCAGTACTTCTCTGGACTAGACGATAGCGACGTAGAATCGTTCTATGACGCATCCGATAACTCCAGACAAGTGAGTCCAGAACGCCGAGGTGTTCGGCAAGGAATTAATGTAGGTGAGCCTTATGTAGCCCCTCCATCCGAAGGCTTGAGTGGAGAGTCGGCAGGAGTTCAGTCTCACAACAGAGCTCTAATGCCACCTCCCCCTCAACTGCCGCCTCATCTGGGTGGGAGTACCTCATCCGGTGCTTTGGGACCTGCTTCTCCGGTTGACAGGCCAATGTACCTGGAGCTGCCCCTACCAGACAGTCCCGAATGGCACAATGTAGCCGGTCCCTATGACGGACGGATGTTAGCTATTTCCGAGGAAATGCTGATACCCACCTGTTATGGGACGCCCAGAGAGGTTGACGAGCGTGTTGTCAATGCAATCTGGAAATGTGCTCATCCACAATGGGGTAATACCTTTCCGGAAGCCTGGTTGATGGATTACCATCAGATGGCCAAAGGACTGGTAGTCCATTTATGGTTTCGTAAAGCCGTCTGGGATGCAGAAATGGCTTTCCGGAGGAATACCTTCTTTAGGCCTTCCTATGTGTCTGACAAGACGGGTTACACCGGTGTAAAGGCAGATGAGGTCTCTAGGTACATAGATAGAGACCAGATCCTAATATTAGGAACAGCGGAGGAGTATGAAGCAGCAGGTAACACTGTTGTGGATTACTGTCCAGGGGTCGCCATTACGTCTCAATCTATTGAGGCAGAGGAGGCCCGGATCGGTGTGTCTCCACTAGACAGACTCAGGGTAATACAAGACCTCGTAGTATGTCTATTGGAGAGGCAGTATGCACTGGCGCACCCGGAGCTTGTCCCCAGACCAGCGCCCGTGCAGGTAACGGCCAAAATGGCTGATAGGATGGACCGTCTCATGTCTACTGCTGAAACTCCTACTTTGGGAGATACAGCAGAAGTACCTGAGAAGGCTCCACCTGGTGCAGATGGTTCCCCTAAAACTGCTCAGTCTACCCCTATGAAGACTGAACAGAAGAAAGGGAAAACCGCTAGTGGAAAGGGTAAAGGAACCCCCACTAAAGGTAAGGGTAAAGGGAGGCGGTCAGGAACCGAACCCTCTACCAGCATGAGTGTGGCCGACAGTACCCAAACCCGTCGGGTGTCCCCACGCTCGGCCAATAAGAAGGGAGCTAAGGCTTTGGATGTCTCCAGCAACGAGACGGACGCATCCGAGCCCGGCACTTCTACTAAAGGCAGATCCCGCAGACGGAATAAGAAGAAGGTTGACCAACGTAAACCTGAACCTATCGAGGTAGACGTTCAAGCTGAAACTCCAGAAGCTGAACAGGCTGTCTCAACCGTAAAAGTTGAGCTCGGTGTGCCAATCGTCAAGCTACACGACGTGATGGCCGATGTTCTCGCGGGTCAACAACCCTTTGTGCAACCTGTGGATGTACCATCCGACCCAGAGGGAGAGCAGCCGGTTGACCCAGTTGTGGATGTCACTCCGACCGACGAGCAAGAGGCTGCTATCTGGGAAAATGCCAATAGCAACTTTGCCGACTTCATTCCTCTACACAGGGGACACCTGAAGGGAAGTAAATCCGTATGGAGACTACCCCCTCGGATCACCTGTGAGAGGCGTGAAGACATGGAGGAGTGGCTTCGCAAGAAGCTCTCCGATAGAAAACCGGCCAATATGTACTGGATTTATTGGGAATTTGTTAAGAATTCACCCAATGGTCTGTACAATTATGACCAGAAGGGCAAACTAAAGTTTGCTCTGGATGAGTACTACGGGGAGGATCATAAGGATTGTCCCTTTCAACGATGTACTCAAAGTGAAGGTGAGGTTGAATTCTTCATCGAGAAAGACGAGTTCCTTCGTCATCTCGTGGAGGTTCATATGCACCAGAGGCCGGAATATGTCTGCGACCGGGAGGTTGGCAAGAAATGTGCTAAATGCACAGGACGTGTCACTCCCCGACGCGGAGACATGGTCCGGCACTATGTTACTTCGCATGGAGAAGGCCTGGAGGCAGCCATAGACAGAGTGATGAAAATTCACTCTGAACTCTATGGCAACCTTAAGGGCCTCAATGCGGAGAAACTTGCTTCTCTCACACCGAGTACGAAGCAGTTTGCGCCAACGGTTCCTGGTACTAATCAGAAGCTGAAGGCTCGGTTTGCCCAGACTCCCGGGTCTGGCAAATTAGAGTACGCCCAAGAGGAGTATGATTTGTTAAACGAATGGAGAAGCAATAAGTCCCGCCGCCAGGGTGGGGCTTATGTAACTCCATCCGGAGAACAAGTCCAAAGCCGCAGGGACTACCGTCAGGGACCCTCTGTGGCAGATAGAAAGAGACAGGCGTCCGAATCTCCAAGCCGAGCCAGGTCACCAATGGAGGCTCTGGAGAGGCAGACGAATGGGGGAAGGAAGAAGCCACATCTTCCATCTCCTACTGGAACTCCTTCGAATTATGAACGAGCACCAGCCCCACAAGGTGGTGCACAGAACCCGACATTCTTTGGTGTCAGTGGACCAGGTGGTCAATCCTCCCGGAAGCAAGCGCCTTTGAATGTCAGAGACCCGAAGCAGTACCCTGCTATGGGCCCACCCGGACCAGAGATGCAAATCTTTGATCAGTACGGGAGGGTCAAGCAGGAACTGCCGACAGGAGGAGGTCAAGCTCCACGACCAACAATGAGTGCTGTGGTGAGACAACGTCCACCCGCGCCATTGTTGACTGTCACAGACCTTAGAAGGAAATTGTCGCGGTTGCCCCTGGCCCAGGGACTACCAAACCAAGGCCCTCCTACGACCACTGCTAGTGTGGCTACTACTGCGGTTGCTTCTTCGCATACGCATGTAGCTGTCACTGCGAGTGGGTCTGGTGCACAGCCGAAGCCTCAGGGTCAGGTACCCCCACCTGGTGCTGTGGTTCATCGGCCTAAGGTGATCCAGACAGTGGAGACCTTCTTCAAGAAGGAAGACAAATTGTCTTGCACTATTCAAAGCAAGCAATTTGAGACATTACAGCACCACCTGGAAAACCTCCATTTGGATATGTACCGTCGGACCGTGTCGAGCACTCTCCAGTGCATAGATGCGATCCAGAAGTCAGAGATCAACCGAATCTCTACTCAGATAAAGGCGGATGTTGCCAAAGAGAAGCAGGAAGCTGCTAATCTGCGGCAAGAAGCCTTATCCGAGAAGGAAACAGCTTCTCAGATGCTCGACCTAGAACGGGCAACGAACATGAAGAACCAACAAAAGTTCTTCAAGGTCTTTGGAGTTATCATGGATAACTGGGACGGCACACCTGGACATGCTTTGAGTTTGTTCAAAGCACGCCAGAGGGTGAAACTAACACCAGCTGTCCCCGCATTGGCTGCACCTACGAATGGAGCTGGCGTGGACTCTCTTGTTCAGCCACAGGCTCAACAACGGGGTCCAAACCAGCCACCCGAGGAGAACATGGAACAGTGAAAACTGTTGCATGAAGGTCGGACATAATTGTGTGTCCCGAGGTGTTATTACCTATGTATTGTTGGATGAGAAATTATTTTTTTATCCAACCCGCATCAATTCGGGTACAAAACCGTACCCTAATCCGGAAACTGAAAGCAGAAAACAAAACAAGTCACTTTGGAGAAGGAGTACGAATGCTGCCAACATTATAATTGTTCTGTGCTATTACATTAAGACTGTGCCTATTATTGAACTATGGACCTTTAATACCGGAATACGTTAATATGGACTCTAAACTACAACCGGATTTACTACTACTACTTGTCAGCTAGCACTACAGGCATCCCGGTTTAGCTACGCCCATAAAGTCCATCAATAGTCTACAACTGGATCCACTACTAATTCCAGTTAGCTAGCACTACAGGCAACAGGGTTTAGCTACGCCCATCAACATATTCATCTATAGCACTTCAGGCATCAGGGTTCAGCTCGCCCAAAATCTACAAATTCCTGGATTAAACATAGCACTTCAGGCATCAGGGTTCAGCTCGCCCAAAATCTACAAATTCCTGGATTAAACATAGCACTTCAGGCATCAGGGTTCAGCCCGCCCATACCAAGACATCAGCAGCATCCGACTCCACGTATATTCTCCAACCACATAAACACGTAACTTTGTTGATAATATTATATTGCATATAACATTGTATTTATGACTCTAATGTCTTTTATAAAGGTATATTATTATATAAAGGTACTTACCTATACGGCACATGGCTATTGTATTATTGACCAATGGGAAGCATCCCTGGCATTTACTGCGGAGACGGGGGCTGAAGGTGTTAGTCATAGTGCAGTCGGGGTCTAATGGCGGCCTCCATAGCCTAATGTGCTAATGCCCTATAAATATACTGGATCTGTGTATCCTAAAAGTTATTTAAGGTAGTACTAGACCTATAAATGTCTATATAGGTCATTCCTGGTCTCAATATATTAAGAGACTATACTTCTTCTGTAGTTTGTAAATATAAAACACTAAGGTATAAATTGAGCTGCGTCTCAATTATATAAATATTTTTTCTATAAATGGAGAAGGTCCAATGGATTTCTCTAAAGTTACTATTATATTACTCAGGTTCAATACCTTATTGTGTTCATATGGTATCAGAATGATTATTTATATCTGAACGTTTTTTTGTTCGGTTCACTTTAAGGGTGGACAGAGTTGTTAATTTAAAAAGTCGAAAATTTTTTTTCCGGGTTTAATAACTGTAATACGATTATTATTTACAACCACTGGTCCTTTTCAGGACCCTACTGTTGTCAAACGTCAATATAAATCTGTGATATTTATATTTATCATTTGTGGTTGTTATAGCTACTGGTGGAAATGAAATGAACGGTACTCGATGCTATTACTGTATAATTTTTCAGAAATAGGATAGTCTCATACTATAGCCTATTTCACATCGAGCAAGTGTAATTAATACCCCTTTTTAGTATTGTAAACAATCACTTACTAGGTTATTAATACACTGCGGTTTAATTACCCCAAAGTTATTGTCTAAGGGGGGCAGTGTAGGGGTATGGTATTTACACTTTACGTTCATGTACCCGTGGGACTCAGACCTAGGTCTTCGGGTGTAGTGGGGGAATCCGGATGGCAGGTGGCAGCACCTGCCTCTGGGTTCGTATCCATTACACCAGGGGGCCTACCACTCGTCCGCCACACGTCACGTGGCCGGTCTGAGTTTCGCGGGCTTTTCCCCTATATAAGGCTGGTTCTACCCCCATGTTCTTCAGTAGTGGTTCTACCCACTGCTCAACCAGGTTGTTACCCGAAAGGGTAACCGAACGCCCTAGTAGCATGTAGTCCTCTGAGGCTGTGATCGTATGTAACATAAGCTATGAAATAAAAGCTCGGTTGCCTACCCGGAAACTTTCTCTCTCTTCGTTATGATTTAATCTAACTTAACGAGACGAACCACTACACATGTATGCCCTTTCATGAAAAAAAAACCCAGCTTATTACCTCATAAAACAAATAAGTCAACTGCATACATTTTGGCACTTAGGGGGAGGGGGAATTTTAACTTTTTTTTTCTATAGGAATACACATGCTTCTGAGGGAGGGTGTGGTGGGATAGAATATTCAGGCACCTCCCGAGGGTGGGAGAAAAAATGTACCCCCAAACCTACAACCAAGTTCCTGAACCAACTGTCACAAAAAAAAAGAGGACTACCATCACATTCATACAGAAGGGAACACTGCATGGTCAGAAACCTTGAATATCAGCAAACTGCTGCTACATGTGGCTTCCCCTTAATACAAGGAAGAGACTGAAAAAAAATAATTAAAAATCAGGAGGGAAAGAAAGGTGTACATATAAGTGAAGAGGGTAGAACCTAACCGGGTGACAACACGACTGGGGAAGGGGGAACGCTGTGCTAAAAACCACTAAGACAACTTCCTGAGGCAAAAATAACCCTTACACTACATTGACGAGAGACCCTCCTACCTCTATCCTCCCTGTGAGTCTGTTTTTGAGCGAGTTAGGACATTTAAGGTAGAGGAAATTTGGCTTAGTCTACCAAAAAAAGATGAAAAACAACCTCACTTACCACCCACAGTTGACCGAAGTGCCGGAAAGAGGCTAGGTGACCGGCGTGTGTGGAGGCATGTGTGGAGGTAGTTCCAAAAAAGAACTGTAGGCTGCCCGAGCACAAACCTAGTTTGAAATGGTGTGGCGGCAGAAAGGGGGGCCAGGGGCAAGGGAGGGAGGCAGAAAATTAAGCACGTTAGTTAGAAGGAAGGGGAAACAAGAGGACTTACCATGGAACAGAGTTAAATACTGCAAGGGAAGACGCCCTGGGAAGGAGAAGGAGGGGATTTAAACCCGGTCAGAAATATCTTTTCGAGAGGAGGTAGTCTAGGAAATTTTTTTCTTCTCAGTGTCTTCCTCAGTCTGAAAAAAAATGACAGGGAACAGAAGAAAATATGTGGACAGATGAGGGAAAAGGGTCCTCCGAGGTTAAATACGAAATTTGAAATTGATGCCATCAGCTTTAAAATGAGGTATAACACTTGTAGATAGCCTTTCTAGTCCCGGAGATATTGCTTCACGAAAATGGAATGACATGACTGTATTAATACAGCCTATGAGCTCTATCATTCATTGTTTTAATAAAATCAGGCATCTAATTAGCATAATGATTTAAATAATCAATTAAAAAATGGCCATCCCTTTTCATACATTCGGGCATAGCTTTGGATCTAGAAATGGTATCTTTATGTTTTTTTCAGCGTATGAATCTCCATGAATCCTTTTATCAGTTGACATTATTTTTTTTTCTATTTGGAATAGGATTTTGGTTGCCATGGCAACACATCTCTCTGAAAACCCTTATTTAGGCCTGGTTTTTGGATTCAAAACGTTCCATTTGCATTCCAAATGTACAGGAAGTGCCAAGAAATATAATGTTTTTGAGAAAACCACCTTGTTCTGGGTGAAAAAGTACATAAAACCTATATTTGGTCTATTTTTCACATTTCTAGCCTTTGTACCTCCCCTAGTGACCAAATCCAGTACTAAAAATCCCACAGGGAGGGCCGTTTCCCCTCATCTGCCCACATATATGGGTCCGTATTTTCTGAGTGAAAACCAGTGAAAAGGGGAAAAGGAGACGCCAGGAAAGAATCATGGAGACGGCTGGTCAGAAACCTCAACACAAAAATTTAGGAGAAAAAAAAGGGGGGGGGGGAAATATAGTAAAAGGACAAGGGGAGGAGTAAGAAGAGAAAGAGACACAAGGAGAAATGCTATCTCCCCTTTGCTGAAGGAAAACCCCATGAAAGGTGCTTGGGTTTACTTCTAGTAGGGTCAGGAGAGGAGAGAACTGTTTCAGAAGAAATAGGGAAAAAAAGAGGAAGCTCTGTGCCGCAAGGTGAACACCGACCACCCTTACCAGATACAGGAAAAGTTCCCCTGGATCATAAGGAACATGGAGAAAGCGAAAAGATATTACCTTTCTATGACCAAATTTAAACTGGAGGCTGAAATAACATTCTGTTAAGGTCGGTCAGAAACCTCGATCAGAAACCTTGATCAGAAACCTTGATCAGAAACCTCGGTTAGAAACCTCTGTCAGAACTCTCTGTCAGAACTCTCTGTCAGAAACCTTGGTCAGAAACCTTGGTCAGAAACCTCAGTCAGAAACCTCCCTGATGGAATTGCATCACCTTTGTGAGAATGAGCCTGCTGCAATTAGTTGATATAGGACCTAAGCCCATGGATTTAGCCATGCCAGGCAGATAAATTAAAAGAATGCCTGCTGCTAAGCAAATAAAGACCATAGCATGAGGGGAATGCCAGAAATGAATTTCCCAGACTTGAGTTTGTGGGAGTAGAAGGATGGCAGCAGAAGCTGCCTCAGAAGTGATTTAATGCAGGGTCATTACTAATGGCTACAACTTGCTTTTCAATGTTTATACATATCTAAGGATTCAGGAAAGTGATGTCGTACTAATGAAATCATGTCCATATAATATGAAACTTGCACTTTTTGAAACCCAATTGACGTGATAAGAGATGTGGCGGGACAGTGATGTTTCCTTGACGTGTGTATATTGGATTATATAGGCTTGGCAGTCCAATTGATGCACAGCTCCTCTAATAGGTCTGCTGTGCAATTATTTTGGTAGCCATGAATATATGATTTAATAATGCAGGGCGATGGTATCTTTTTATGACTGTTATTATCATATTCATATATTGTGTTAACATAAAACTAGAGAGGAAAAGCAAAAGACCATACAGTGTATAAGCAAAGAGTGTGGGTCATGGAAACACCCCTCTAACAACCAGATGTAATGAAGGAAACGTGACAGTCTTATGACATCAACAAGGGATCACTAAGTTTTTAACATCAAGATATGCACGGTTAAACATTGTGTAAAGTGCTGTGTCCCTATGTTCTAATTATAACTTGGTATCCCGATGGAGAAGATCTAAAGGTATTCTGTGTATTAAAAAAAAACACCTGAAGGTGCATTTTCTCTAACAGCATAAACTAAGAATGCACTTGGTTTTTTTAATAGATGCCGGGCAGCTGTGTTATAAGCAGGCTGGTGTGCAATTGATTCTGTATTAAAAGCTAGGCCCGTCTCATAATTGAGATTATGGGCGTTATATATATGTAGCATTACCACACCCCCACTCATGTGCATTGGAGCATATCCAGCGTACTATTGGTACTCCCACATCAGCCACTTTTTGCACCACCCTTACAGATATTCACCTGGGGTTTCTGATATGATGTCGTAGGTTATAATAATTATTTTTGCCAATGAGATAAGGTCTCTGGCATTTTAGTATACTTGCTTTTGAGGAGAATTTAACCAAAACTGAGTTTAAAATACAGTAAAATCATCACCCAAAATTGTGTTTCATATGCAAGAAGTGTAGAGTTCTATGGTGCACAACAATGGAGCTTACTTCCTGTGGGAAGAAGAAATGCTGAAACAAAAGAATGATTTAAAGAAGAAAGTCTACAATATCTTAAACTGCTACTGCCCTATGGATAAAGGTTACCGCGTAATACTTATCTTTATATTACCAGGCTTGGGAAAAGGTAACATGATGCCAACAGTGGACTGGAGAAAAATGTTGGCCATATTTCTACTGATAACACTGTATGTGGAGGAGCCTGAGCCACTGTTGGACAACTTTCCAAAGGTGGACACTGGGGGCTTGGACCACTGTGGGACAACTCTCCACTGTTGGGCACTGGCCCTAAGTGAGTTTTCTTATCTCCTTGTTGCCATAGTAATGGCTGATAAGCGATAATTGTAGGTGTTGGAGGATCCTCCGACAGTGGGAGTAATGCAATCATTGTGTCATTTTGCATATATATTTTTCTATATCTAGGCAGGACCAAAAGGAGCAGCCCAGACACTAACTCCTGAAGTGGGGATAAGGTCCATGCCTTCTTATTTGCCGTTTTTTTCCTATTTTTTATTTGTAGTGGCCTATTAAACATCTGTGAGAGTTCAGTAATTTATCAGACCTACTAAAATGTGTAATTCTAAATATGTATATTGAAAGTAATATCAAAGTTATATTTGTGGCCCAACGGGGGAGAACATGCCTCCGGGGGGGGAGATTTTTAGTACTGGTTTTGGCCACCAGGGGGTAGTACATGGGTAAAACACTGACAAATATACTAAAAATAGCTTTAGACCAATTTTTTATAAGGAATCCAGTGGTATGCTTAAAATCATTCCATCTCCACTGAAAATGTTCCATTTTTGGAACGTTGGTTGCCATGGAAACATAGGAAATTGGTAGATAAGGCTATTTCTGGTTGCCATGGAAACCACTCCCCTATTCCAATTAGGAATTTTTGCCCAAATTTTTTTTTGAAAATCCCTCAGGAACCCAGAACCGAAAACAGAGCTAAAAAATTCCCTCTAGAACCAATTTTATGAAAAAAACATCACATTCCTTTGCTTATTTTTTCGCAAAACTGTATATTTTGCATTTATTAGTGTTTATGTTAGGATATAATGCATTTAGAGCTTATTTCCCATTTTCAGTTGTACACACCAACCTATGTTTGACAAGCAATTACAGCAAAACTACTGGGGATATTTTAGCTCAAGATATCTCATTTTAAAGCCCACAACGTAAACCTTAAAAAGCCATTTCCCCCCAGGAGGCATGTTTTCCCTCACCTGGCCACATTTTGTCGAGAAATAATTGTGACGAAACATGGAAAATCATAACATTAAGGGAAATACCCACATATGCTCTAAATGCAATATCTAAGGAGATATGGCTAGAAAGAGTAGAAAATAAAAGAAAACAAGTTGAGAATAACTTTTCCTGAAGAATCAGAATATGCAATGGCCAAAACTTTATTTTCATTCTAAAAAGGCCTTATCTAGAGGGCAAAAAGAACGTTTTTCCCATGATTTAACACATTTGTTGACATTTGGTTGCCATGGAAACCATAATTTTGTTCTTTTTGGATAAAAATATACCCCATGTTATTAACCCATCCATAAGGTTTTCAAAAGTGAAAACTAAATAAAATTATCAATTCTAGTTCCAAAATTATGAGTAATTATTACTAAAAATTGTTATATTTTCCAATGATAGCTATTTTATGAATTATTCAGCAATATATCAATACCTCATTGAATTACGGCCTATCCTGAATGTTTTCATTTCGCTGACATCCAATGTTTGAGATGTTATATTTCTGTACATATTTGGAGTATTTCAACATGAATGGTACCAAAATGTAGTTGAAGACATGACTTCAAAAAAAGGGATTTTCCCCTAATGTTATGGTATTCCACGATTTGTCACAATTACTGATGGATCAATATAATGACTCAAACTTTCTGTACTGATTTATTGACAACAGAGGCAAAATAAAGTGAATTAAAAAAAAAAGTGTCCATGTGGACAAAATTTTGCCTGTGGACAAAATGGTATGTGTGGACACTTTGTGTAAATATCCTGAGGATTACATGAATTTTGTAGACACTTTGTGTGAATATTTTGCAATCAAAACTTGTGGTCAAAATGTGTTTTGTGGGCAATTTGTAAATTATGGATACTTTGTTTAAGTTGAATGTGCGCTTTTTTCTGGATACATTGTGGTAAAATCTTGTGGACTAAAAGTGTTGTTGTGATGAAAGTATGAGGACAGAATGTGTTTTGTGAACACTTCATGGTTATAGGTTGTTGACAAAGTGTATTTTATGGATACATTGTCATTGTTGGGAGTGGACAAATTGTATCTTATGGACACTCTGCAAAAATAGTCTGTGGACAGTTCACTTTTTTTGGACACCTTGCACTGGGCCGTTGTGGATGGATTGTGAAAAAATGTGATGTGGACAATATGTGTCACCTGGCTAAAGTAAAGCATAACAACCCCCCCCCCTCTCTCTAACATTAGGTAGCATGGTGTATGGGAAAATTGTAATAAAAAAACTTGCTCCTTATAAACATGGAGTCTACTACCAAGTCACTCTCACAGAAGAGTGCACCAGAACAGTGGAGTGATGGTGGCACAACTGAAGCTCCACACTACATAAGCTTTTGTAGCAATGGCCAATTCACTACCAACCATTGCATGCTCTGGTTGGCTGCCCTGTCAGTTGTATGCAGGAGTAGGTGCAGAGGGGCAGATATTCAATACTCCAGTGTGGTATACACCTCCAGCCCTGCCAAACTTAGAAACACATTCTGCTAGGTCACTGCTTCCTTTCATGCCACATAGATAGAAGAGTACCTGATCTCACACTCCAGGCTTTTAACTCATCTCTACATCTGGCTACAACACATACAAAGTATGTTATACTAACTTCTATCATGGTTATTGAGTTTCAGAACAATTTTTGGTAGCCCAAACTGGATAGTATGGACCCCTCTATTAAGGGCATAACTGACGATTAGGGATTCACGAGTTGATTTTATTGGCATTAACCAAAGGTTTGTCCCTGCCTCTTGGGGCAGGGAAGGACCTTTGGTTATTGTGGAAATAAAACTTACAAAAGGTAAATGAACATTAAATAGGAATACAATGGAACTCACATATGGAGTAGTAAACCTTCCACTTTTATTTGTCATTTTTTTTTCATTTTTGAGCAATTATATTTACACGTCATTGAATACTAGTCTACACTCCCTACATATCATAGTTAAATATAGGAAAGGAATACGATATAACCCCCCACGTACGGAGCAGTACACATTTAACTTTTGTTTGTCATAATTTTATTTCATATTTTTCATTTTGTTTAATTATATTTACAAGTCGGTGAACACAACCTCACATACAATCTACCTTGGTGTCTTATCTACACATGAATCTTGATACATTGTGAGAGGTCTTTGTCCGGTTCATGGTGAATCTACGATGGTGTCTGGTGTATATATATGTTGTTCCTCATTTATCTACTGTGTCCTCCAATGCTGCTTGTCCAAAAGGAGATACGTATTTCCCCACTCCTCGGTTCATTCTGTGAAGCTCCAACTCGTTGTCCAGAGAGTTTAATTTCTTCAGGATTTCCATCAGCAAATTTTTGCTCAGTTGATTTAGATTCATACCTTCTGAGACCAATGGGCAGGTAGGAGAATGTCTGAAATGTTCCAGGGCGATGTCATCACTTTCTAAACATGTGTGTATAGTGACTCCACATTAGTAACGTTGAACAACGTCCTTACCTCCGATGTAAAAAAATCCGTCGGTGGCGAGTTTCTCTGAGCAAGGACTGTTTTTTTTTGCGACTAATTTCTTTACATCGGTCAAACTAGAAGGTCCAAAAATTAACTAGGAGCACCCAAACAGGCCTAAAAACCAGCCACACATGTCTAGTAACAGATTAGATAGCAGTAGTATACCTCAGACAACTCTCAGGTTGACCACAACCAATGAAGCAATACCATGTCAAATGCCCTCCGCGGAGGCAGATACCGGTCAAGCGCGTTACACACAGTCACTCATAGATAGAGGCTCCATAGAGGTACTTAGACCTTTCATATCATAATGCTGCTTCATACACAACTACTTAAACTAGATTTTGGGCCTGTACTGTCCCATCATAAGAAGAATGCCTTAATATATCCTCACTCCTAACATCACTGAAAGCTTCTACCCCGTCAGAGTTTGCTCTAGTTTTCACAAAAGAATCATATGGTACTAACGCCTTGAGCATGTGTATTTTCATAGATGATTTCTCTACCAGTACCTCTATGTTTTACCACAGCGAACACATCTTCTTCCTCCTCTATAAGCTGTTTCATCATTCTCACATTTACGAGTAGCAACTTTTCGATACTGTCAAGTTTTTCACTACTCTTTAGAAAATTAATCTGATCAAACATACCTCTATCCTCATGGCTATGTCGATGACTTGCCCTAGAGGTGGTTGAATCCATAGAAGATGAGGAGTTTGATGAAACACTACGGTAAGAAGTGGACTTGGAACGAATTTTCCAGCACCACCAAGCGTGGTGTGTGCTTCTTTACATTTTCTCTGTTGTCAGAAGAAGACAGCTTTCACATCTTAATGAGTTATATACTTCCCATATATGGGCATCCTTACATTTTCTCTGCTGTCAGAAGACGACAGCTTTCATACCTTAATGCCATTCCTATGTAATTCTATATAACCATGAAAACTTGAGCTATATCTTTTAGGTATTTGGGGCTTAAATTCAGTTTAGAAAGCTAGGATTCTGAAAGATATCTACCTATATGTTAGAAAAATGCTTAAATATCTATTTTGAAAAATCTGAAATTTTTTACACTATACCACTTAAAAAAGGGTTATATCCAGGCTTCTATATGTGTGACTTCAGTATCACTTTGTTAGGATGGGTCACATATGATCCGAAGGTCGATGTATCTAGTCCGAGCAGTGACGGCTACTCTTCCCATCCTCCCATAGCATTACCAATGTTCCTTAATATGTCTTTTGATCCCATTATACTTGAAAATAAAAGAGATGTAAACACCAAACCATAAAAAATTATTTTGTTCCATTCTTTATAACTGGGCAAAGGTCTCGAGCTGAAAAAATGGTGTCGATGTGTTGGGTCTAGATCCACCGACATTCTGATCAATAGTCCAGTGCTCAATCTACTGAGCTAACCGGGCCGCTGTGATAGTCATAGTAAAAGTCTCCCTAGTTACCTAAAGACACATGAGAACCCACAAAGGGGAAAATCAAGACATCACCATAAGACTTAACGGGCAGAATGGAGTTTGGATTCCAGACCATGAAGTTGCCAATTACATGAACACATTTTACAGTGAAATTGCTGTAAACTTAGATGCAGCTTTTCCCCCTCATGATGACAACATGCTACGGGCGAGACCCCAGGATGGACCAAATGAGCTACAGCATGGCCAAATCACCTTGGAAGGCTCAAAGAAATTGATCGCAAACATTGATAGGAATAAATCATCTGGAATTGACCACACCAGGTCCAGAACTGCGAAGGATGTGTTACAAGCAAGGCCACAAATCCTACAACACATTATAAACCGTAGTCTAGCCACGCAGCAGTTCCCAGAATCCTGGAGAGAAGAAAAAAATCATACCACTGCCAAAAGGGGGCAATACAAACGAAGTGGGAAATTGGAGACCTGTAACTCTACTAAGTGTCTGCTCAAAACTAATTGAAAAGGTGATTCACGCACGGATCATGGACCACCTTGAAAGACTGAACTTACTGGCGACACATCAGTTTGGCTTTCGTCTAGCTGACTTTCTCTACAGGGTCTCTGATCCTAAAACTATTTTTTAATCTACCCCTTTCTTTGAAAAAAAGAGACAAATCTTGTACAAAAAAAAAATGAATTATGAATAAATTTGTTTTGTGGGGTTACGTAGTGCATCTTGATCCATCACTTATGAAAGAATCTTCAGAAGCCCATATTACAGAAATTATAAAAATTTTCACCCTGATTTTTGTGCACAATTAGTTAGCTTTAGCCCTAATGCATCTGATGGCATCTTCGAAAACAATTTTCAAATACCCTCAATTAGTTTTTTTTATTTGGTGTCCTAGTCAAGGTGCGGTGCATTTTGTTATCACAATGCCCTGGGGATAGGTAATTTAAAAACGGTATGAAATACCAGTCATGACTACATCAAAAAGCTCTTTGATAGCTTTTCAGATCTTTCTTCATCTTTGTACCTTGTTTAGATGCAGCGAGATTCCCACTCAAATGATCAATATGAACAAAATGAGTACATTATGCATGTATTTTATTGTGTATATTATTCAGATACAACATGGCTAACGTCCACTAGCTCGGAACCTTCATGCTGATACACACACATCACATAGATAAAATAAGAGCTGATCCGGCTAGTGCCTCTTCCCTAAATTACATCAGTAATTAATTCCAGTTTCAATGCTGTGAATCGAGTGCTTTCCTACTGCCACAACACTGAGACTGTGGTATCATACTTTCATATAACTACGTAAGAAAACACCAACAACAACACCAACAAACAAACAAACAAAAAGCCTATGCTACCAGACAGGTGTTTATCTCTCTTCTGTTTTGAGGTATCTAAATGTTAACATGTTTCAAGTCTAAACCTGTTGGCACAGCAGGTGTTAATGCAATCATCTAATTGGGGTTACATTCAAATTCTGTACAACCTACCGAACATCTTTCGATACTGAACAAATAGAAAAAGTAGGCTTTCAGACACCTAAAAATACCAGATGGTACCCCCCCTGCTAGCTTTCTGCACACAGTCACGTGTCATTGCTACATCAAATACATACAAACAGTCAGAAAATCACAATTCTCTATAACACAACATAAATAATTTCTATGATGAAGGACTAGTCAATAAAATCATATAAATGGTTATGTAAATCTTTTAACAAAGTTATCTTTAAATATGATATTTCCTATTGAACAATCTAGTTTAGCAACAACAAAAATTGTTTTCTTATAAAATAAACCCCCCCCCCCCCAAAAAAAACAAACATTTTGGGGTTCAAACATTTTCCTTTAGTTAGGAACAGTTAATAGTAATTGCTACTATTGAGATAAACGTCAAAAGTGTGCAGAAAGAGTTTTTTTTTACATTTGACGTTTTAAATGATTTTTTTTTCGTTTAGTCTATAATTAGAAAAAAAGGATTTAGATGAAAAAAAAAGAAGAAACGCTCCAAAAGCCATATAGACCTAAACATTTGAAAATCTAAAATGCTTGAGCTGAGCGCATTATTGACTGAACCATGTTTGGGAAAATACTATGTAAAAAGATATTGCAAGATAATGTTTATGATTGGTCGTATATGGCTCCTTTCCTACGGGTGGACTGCACTGTTATACCGAACCAAGCTATTTACAGCACATCGCTTTTATTTTTAGAAAACAGTAAGAAGTGCTGTAAGTGCAAACCTTATGACTCTACAACAGATTGTCCCATACCCAGTACAAGACAATGCACTGCATATTTACAATTGGGGCTCAGAGTGTGGGAAGAACCCTGGAACCTTAAGGCATCAGGTCCTAACGCCAGGCTCAGTACTGCAGTGGTAGCATGCTTGCCTGGCTTGCGGGAGGCCCACCTTTGAATCCAACCCATGTAAATTGGTGATGTTTTTGCTAGACCATGATTATGATGGACTTTTGAAGCCCCCTTATAGGAAGATAGGCCCCAAAGGTCCACAGAGGGACCGAGCCAAGACCATTCAGCCAAGGCAAAAGGGTCCCCCAAAGGGGAAAGGTCAATTTCTAAATTCAAGTCATGAGCTTTTCAATGATGTATTACGTTAGAAAATATCTCTGCTACGTTTTGAGTTATGGCTCTATGAATTTGGGTGGTCAGTAACATATCAATATACCAAATAAGCTCTAACTTGCATATTTCCCGAGATGTCTTGAGATAAGTATGAGCAAAATAAGGAAAATTATCTTATTCTTTAAAATCATTTTCTTATAGAATTTGACCTAAAAATAGGATTTCTACAATTTTTTGAGTATATTCATCCCTGTGAGTGGGGCTATCAATGGGCTTTTTTTTTATTCCTCTATTTTGAGTTGAAATCCTGTTTCCATGGCAACACATATCAACAAATACACTGATTTATGCCCTGAAATGCCCTAAAAACGTTCTATTCGCATTCCAAATTTGGGAGGTTTGGACTAAAAATGGAAAATTCCCTGTAGGGCTGTTGAAATCCTCATGAAAAAATGGATAATAAAATTTTCGGTCTAGTTTCCCCTTTTTAAGCCTTAGTGGTGTCCCCCTTGGACGGTCCTTTTAGCTTGCTGGCTCACTGAAATTTTTAAAATTTCATAGTTCTCTGTGTATTTGTCACTCACACATGTATGCGTTAGTGCTGCATTCTATGTACCCGTGCTGAACACTTTAAAAATAAAAGAAAAATTGCTAAAGTCCAGAGATGAATGAAGAGATGTTGTCAGTTCTTAACTTCCCTTGCGCTAGGGGGCACAGGGTACGTGGAGATAGAGGGCATGTATACGGTACTGTGTTTATGTTTTGAAAAATATGAAGTGTGGTTCAAACCTTTGGTATGAAAGTAGCCAAGATATCCTTAAAAGCTCTGAGAATTTGAATAGGGTACTTACGGGATTCAAATGTTTTTCTTTTAAACTAGAGCTAATGCATGGACCCCTGGACTCCCATTTTCATTTAGTGCTAGAAAAAGCCTGATTTTCTTGGGATTTTCAGACTGTTAAGCTCTTAACAACAGAAACGTCAAAAAAATAGTTATTCTATATCGAAGGTGATTAATCTCATAAAACCTTCCACATTAGCCTACCTCTCTGAAAATAAGTATTCATGTCCCATTTTGGAGCAATTGTCACTGTTTCTTTTTGCTGTAATGACTCAAACATAACCCTCCTTAATAAATTACCCCCCTTATTCTCCACAAATTGACAATTTCAATCACCTTTGGTTCATTAAATGTTTAGTGCTATTGATCTCTGCATTTCAAACAAAGTTTAGAAAGTTGTAATTTCAGAGAGCACCTGAGCTCTGTGCTCAGTGCAAATATGATGATAGGATAAACGACACCCTCTGAGAATGCTATTGAAGACATGCGGATTCTAGCCAGATCAAAGTGTGACCTGTCCATATTCTGTAAGTCATACACTGCAGCTACAGTGGCCATTACCATAAGCTGTGGCCAACAGACAACAGTGAGCACCAAAGAAAAAGTAAGGAGCCGCACTAGACGGCCAAGCCAAGTTGGTTGCCTTCCAGATGTCTTTGATGGCTTATGTTCCACAGTTATGGACTTGTTGGATTCATCCACCTGAGGTTGAGTATGGACAGTCACTTCTATGGCGGTAATGGTTTCTGTGTTGTATTTCTCTGGAGGGACTCCATGGCTTGTCATCTGCATCCTTCGTGACATGAGTGGTGAGAGTGTTTCTGAACAAGTGCTTGTTTTAGTGGGAAGTCTGGAGATTTGGGTCTCCATCTTTTGAAGTGTTTCGGGCATCTTGCTTGATGTGCTAGGTAAAGGTTGGTCTGAACGTTTAGTTGGTACATCTACCGCTAGATTTGCTGTAGCCTGAATGTCCTCATGCCCCTTTGCTCCTTCTTGCAATTCAGCTACTGCTGGAACAACTGCATTTATACCTTTTATGGTGAGGATTGTCTTTGTTTGAATGATGGCAGTTATGGAGATCTGTAGTAGTACAATACCACAGAAGATGATAATGTGACTTGGCATCAGGAAACTGTCATTGAGGTTACAGATAAGAGGGTCCTTTGGCTCTTTTCCTGTGACAAGGAAACATGTTACGAGGGCAAGTGACAAGATGATCGAGATGGTAGTACAGAGGACTGATCTTTTCCATGTCACAATCTGCTTGTAGGAATAAGGCCACACCATGCTGATGAAGGTGTCCAGGCACTGCAACAAGATGCTGCTGCTCACATTGACACCAGTAAGTACACCAAGTGTCACTATAAAGGCACAGACCCCTTTATGGTTGGTATGTGGCCGAGCGATTATGCCAATACCTGACACCAGGTGCACTCCTGTCTGGTACAGAAGGCACAGGCGTGTTGAGAAATTTAAACGTCCTGACTTGAGTGTTGAGATTGATAGCATCAAAAGGCTGTTAACCAGTAGGATTAACATACCAAGCACTATCTGAACAATTAGCAGTGTCATTTTTGTGTCTGAGTCCCTACCTTCAGTTTGAGTGTCACTGCTGTTGTTGGTGCCTTCCGTCATAGTTGAGGTGTTATTGACTATGAGTTCCAACATCATGACCTTTTTATGTGAATCCTTCTGACATCTATATCCTAATAAGGGATGGGTGACTAACAGTGGTTGAATCTCTAAGCAGTGATATACGTCAGAATCAAGTAATAGGCTTACTTCAGTCTCATGCCTCCCTCCTGCCCTTGCTTCTGGATACTTAGGCCTACATTTAAAAGAAAGTGTTAACCAAGTGATAAGGTCATTTTACTTGCTAGATAGATGCATGTCTCACACAAACTAGGTATATTCCTTTTGAGCTTGCCCCACATGCAATATTTCTATAAAATGCAGCCAATATATTATAATTGCACCTGTCCCCCAGAGCCATCATTAACAACCAGAATGCTATGCAAAGACCACCCCTTTCAATAAGAGGAAAAAGGGGATATCAATTACATTATGATTGGGGTTGGGGGGGGGGAATGGTAGATAACATCTGTGCATAACTTGATTCTGACGTATATCACAGGTAGAAAACAACCAAAATTGCCCACTGACGTCAGAGGCAGCTTCCATTTTTAAGCTGAGGTAAACTGAGCAGGTTAGTTTAACAAAACAGTGGCAATCATAAACACGATCCCTTGACATATATTGCCTATATCAATTCTGCTAAACTCTTTGCTATAGGAACAAAATTAGGGTAAATGAGTACCAATATGCGATCCATCCTTAGAGAATACGGTTTAGGCAACCCAAAAATAAATCTTATTTCTCATCACCGCGCTCGTCAGATAAATCCTCATTTGAGATTTTTTTTTTTTTTTTTGGTCAGAATTTTCTGATAAAAATGCATTGAAAATGGACAAAGATAGTCAAGTTTGGTATCAAATTAAAGCTTAGGGCACCAGCAATGCAGCTAGCTATGAACAACTACCATTTTCACAATTTGTAGATGTTAATGAAAACTTTACTTCTAAAAGGCATTTTTTCTTACCGGCAAATAACTACTTTTCCAAAAAAAAAATTAAATAAAATCCTCCCTCGTCACTTTTTTCATCACTTGGTGATTAAAAACAACTTTCTTTTTTGGAGTGGCCTTAAGCTGCATTTTTTGAGAACATAGATACAGGGCAACAAAGATTTATGATGTTTTGTCAAAAAATTGAGTTGTGGACAGTTTGTGCTAAAACAGATGTCACCAATGCTAAATCAAACATTTTAAACCAAATCAAGCCATCTAAAAGGTACAGAAGTGATTAAACATTATTAGCAAGCTGTTCTGATATATATGTCAAGGTCAAAGAGTGTCAAAAAGTCATATCATCTTTGCTTGATATCCAGATCATGAATACTCCAACTGCTATACTTAAAGGTTATGTAGAGTACACATACATCCTCTTTATATCTCAGTTAAATCTAAGTCTTAGATTTTGATTGCACTGACTGCACTCTTACTATGGCAACATATATCGATCGGATTAGGTTGTGTCAAATGGGACATGAGGTCCATTGTATAAGGAAACATTCTACCGACAATTTGAAACCATTAAGGTATTTTTTTTTTCTACATTCAATAGCTGATAGTGAAAAAGCTTTGTTTTGGGCAGTGTTTTGGGATTTGACCTTCAAGCGACCTTGACATGATCTACTTAGCCATAAATCAGAATATGCCATGTAAAAGTATGATACTTGTCTTCTATCCACCCTTGTTATAGCTGATTTAAATGATCTTAAGCATGGGTTCCAGGCTACTTTTTATGTGACCTCTAAATTCCACAGATTTGCGACAAAGATGGCTGCCATGGCAAGCTGCCACCATTCCTAGACTGCCAACAAAGCTTTTTGTGACCTCAAATTTATCCTTGACAATCCCTGATTGATGGCATAGCTCTTTCATTTATTTCACACGAAAGTCCATAATTATGCTCCCCCACTAATGCATTGCCATAATACATCCGAATGAGATGCCTTAAAGTATATATGCACTCTCAGCCACAATTGTAAATGGGCTATAAGGGAGTGGTCATTATTTATCAATGGGGGGGGGGGAGGCGAAAACTTTTTAAGTTAAATGTTTTCATCAGGGATTTGAAAAAAACATATATTTGGCTGATGATTTGGCAATCTTACTGCGGCCATTATATATAATTTCTCCCTAGCTTGATCCTTATGTGATCATGCGCAAATAATTTAATTATGATAAGTGACGCAATCTGAGAAAAGGGGTCTTAGTGTAGGGTGCAATAAGGCCCCCTTTCCCAGTACATTTATGGTTGTAGCAGGT
Organism: Acholoe squamosa; assembly: GCA_949317995.1. NCBI lineage: Eukaryota > Metazoa > Annelida > Polychaeta > Phyllodocida > Polynoidae > Acholoe > Acholoe squamosa. The sequence continues at coordinate 56,563,594 of OX439046.1, forward strand.
TTGCCCTGTGAATATTTGCCTGTGTGGCTTTTTATTCATAAAAAGGTGTCCTTTTTCACCTGAATACTCATCATGGCCCTCAATCAGAAACAGACACTTTATGATTCAATGAACATCATCAGTGCCCCATAATGGCACACATCTGCCATGATTTTGGTATTTACAAATTGCAGTGTGTGTGATCTACCGTAGCATTTGGCTGGCAACCTGACTGTATATTGGGGACATGATACAGGCAGGCCATGCCTATGAAGTAACTATCATCTCCTGTTTTCACCCTTACTCACAAGGGGGGGGGACCCTACACCCCAACGGTTAACCTGTTTTTCCTGTACAGATGTTTGGAATATAACCTCCCATCTAGTAGACTTCATGTGAACTATTCCCCAGCATCTGGGGGAGAATCTCATCAGACATGGCCTGTGGGTATATATAACACTATAATCTTGTGCAGTATCCTATCGCAGCTTTAACCACATAGTAAGGCAAATGTGCAGAGCACCACGCGCATGCTATTGATATCAGCAACTACTCGTTCTGCTCTTGCACTGTGGCTGGTTTGTGACAGATTCTGTTATGTTAAGGTATCCACACGAATAGCGCGAGATATTCCGAGATCAGTCCTGGTCGTGCATACATGTAAAAAAAGAAACTTCCCTATGGAGTTTACCTCAGGTCATCCACATTGGCCATTGATAAAGCCCTGGTTCCACAGGCATACTATCAGTCAGAATAGCTCTAATCCGACGGTTTATGATTATACCAAAATTATAGAAAAAATCAGTCAGATCAGTCCTAATCTGACTGCCTGTGGAACCAGCACTTAAATCTGTGTACATAGAGCTCATATGAAATGTGTGGAGATTCATCCTTACTGACCAGTATTCCAATATAAAAACCGTTCCCATCCTGGCAATCACTTATAGACCGTGGGCCACCATTATAGAACCCCCTGCACCCCCCTGGGGATTTTCGCAGGCATATATTTTCAGGAACCTGAACTTATTAGCTATTGGAATCCACTTGTCTGCACTTTGTTCACGGGTGGGTGTTGAGACTTTCAGAATTTTTAACAAACCTCATCATACACTCATGAAAGTGGTCAAAAGTATTTATCTGAGACCTAAAGAGACCATTAGAAGCCATCTAGCTGAGATTACATGGGTATAACCTGCTTTGGGGAAGGGGGTGGGCCTTGCTAAAATGCTAATAAGTCAGCTATTTTAGAGGTTTTTGCTCATTTATAACCCTGTTTTTCTTCTGCCATAATACATCAGAAGGAGATCAAATCAGGAAGTGTAGACCAGATTATACCCTCTTAGAACCTCCCACTTTTTACCTACCCCCCCCCCAGGTGATTCCTCCCCACTCCCCAACCACCTTCCCATGAAACCCCATACAATTGCAATACCATAACAATGGTGTGTTATGATATGCAGTGAATACTTTGTATCACCAACACACTCCTCTCACAGATATGTTGTACTCATTTGACTGGCAAATGGTAAAACTTTAGAAAGATCCCCCCCCCCCTTCCCCTACTCTTCTTCAAAGTCCAAGGTATGTTGGCTGGAGGGGGGAGGGTTGGGTGCAACATTCTATGTACTTATACCTTCCATTGGTCCACCATTAAAAAACTATTATTTACATTTTAAGGACCACTGCTGGCTGGACGCAGCACCTAAAAACCCTTGAAAAACCACTGCTGCCTCAGGGACAGCACAAGAGGATTGCTTAAGGGCATGCAGCAGTTCCACACCAGGGTGTCCTAATATCAGAGCCCTTGTCAGCAAAGTATAAGATTTTGTTGAAATCATACATTTGATACTCAATAAACATCATTTTAGAACAGTATATTATGCCCATTCTCCTGCCCTAGGACATAGGTCCTGCAGTTAAGGCTCCAACGACCTATTTCGAGGGCTAGTGAATGAGGCAGAGTATAGAAACATGGGGGAAGGGAGCATGTCAATAACTTGCAGATGGGTAAATCTATAGAAATAATGGTACTTTGTGTGTGCATACAATCTGAGCTAATCTGCTTCTTTATCCCTAACAATGGTAAATTAGCCAAAGGAAGTCAAATGAATGTGAAATAGAAAACAAATACTGTAGATTATCTGGGTGTATGCCCCAGCATGTCTCAATTATAGAAGAAAAACATTTCACTGAAATAATATGAGAGAAGCAGCAATATATATGGCATCCGACTATTTCTTTGCAGTAAATTAGACATTGATGGATCATTAGAGGGCCAAATAACCAGCCCTAACATTATTACAGTTTTCTGTCCAATAGTGGTTCAAATGTGGTTTATGCTAAGAACCTGTTAGGAATCCCTAATAGCAGTCTAGTAGTACACTGCAAAAATGGTGTTTGATCCTAAACACAATTCTAAACATATTCTTGCAACGTTTTTGTAATCACATTAATTTCCTAAACATGTTTAGCCAAACAATGTGCTTAGCTCAAGTGTTTAGAAATGTAGGTGTTTAGGTTAAAACTTTTGTGTTTAGATATATGAATTTTTGTGTTTAGATGTTTATGAATTTTTGTGTTTAGATGTTTATGAATTTTTGTGTTTAGATGTTTAAATGATTTGATGGAGATTTAAGGCTTGCAGACATGTATGCATTAAAAAACAGAGATATATTTTGGTGTTTTTTTTTCTCATTTACTGGGGGGACATCAGCAGGTATTTACTTGTCAAAGTCTCCAAGTCAGCCACACCTATATACGTGTACATATATTACACACTGCATCAGAATGAGAGACTTTAGTAAGTACAACAGCTTGGCAGGAAGGAAATTGCCTTATCTATTCCAGAATAACATCAAATAGGTGTCAGTCATGGAGTTTATTGATTATTTTATGGTAATGATGGTGGCATGAGGTGAATCTAGTCAATTTTTTATTGCCCTTTCTATTCACATGACATTCTATGAAATGAAACCATGATAAACATGGGAATTGGGGACATTTGTCACAACAATTGATTATAACTGTGTGCAGATAGTCCAGTCAAAGGTAGTGCTGCTACCTGGTGTGGATTCAACATCCAAGTATCTAAACATATTGATGTTTAAATCTAAACACCTTTTATTCAACTGTCTCAACTCTAAACATCTAAACATGTTTAGCGTAAATGTTTATGTAGTTAGAATAAAAGTGTTCATTTCCTAAATGTGTAGTCGATGAGACACCTAACTGACCTATATGTTTAGGTTTTAAACGTGTTTAGACCTAAACATGTTTAAAATCTAAACACCATTTTTGCAGTGTACCTGCTTCAATTGTCAATAACAATTACTCTATTTCCAACTAATAGAATCAAATGAAGAAAACTTCAATGTTCGACCCATTATAAGTTCTGGGTATTGAAGTCTACAACGCTATGAAATAATTATGCTGATGCTAATTAATACACAAAGCAGAAGGATAGGGCAACATCAACTTAAATCAATTTTTAATGGGGAGATGGAGGGTACCTAGAACCAGTTCACCTGGATAACTGTGGACCAGTCATTCAGATTCAGTTTGATAGTCATAAATGTAAAAGGCTATAGAGGTCTGACCTTTTCCCTATTGGTGGAGGGTTATCTGCTATCTCTTTTATTTCTATGGGACAGTTGGGTTTTAGGATTCCATGCTTCTTTACAGTCTTAGTCAATTCTTGGGATGCCTTCATTCATCTCCTTTGTGATTTGAATATACTAGTAGTGGAATGGGGATTAACACTTCCCCCATTCTTTCATTAAAAAACATGTCTGAACATGTCAAATAAGTAGAAAAGCTGACTTATATCCATTATATGGCCAGTGCCAGCTTCCTGAGAACTCTGTACCATAGACTCGGGCCCCTGTCTCAATAAGGGAGGTCGAGACTGGGGTTGAGTGACTACAGCTTTCCCAACTCTCCATGCACAACACACAGACCACTGGCCAATGTGTATGTATGGAAACAACAGGGTAATAAATATATAGTTACCACTTTTGGAAAATTAAATAACAAGGGGGTTACACCTGATATAGATCTTTAGCGCACCTTTCAAGTGTGTGTTCTTGACACCTTTACTAACATCAGAGGAAGGGCCCCTGATCATTAATCCCTCAATTGGTGATAATTACTGAATGTGTATTCTGGTCCTGCCTCTTCCTCACTGTCCAGGTCCTAATCTGTTGATCATCACTCTCTAGTCAAGATCTGGTTTGGATCTTGAGTGGTGCTGGGAGAATGGGTTGCAGTCTCAACCTGTTACAGTCCATGGTACTATTCCAGGCTAGACCAGAGTTATGACATCTGGGCTGCTAAGCTAGACTATCTGTACCATTGTTTTAAGTATGTCATGTTATGTCCCATAGCCATCATCAGAATACAAACCCATAAAATTTTCATCATGCAGGAATGAATGGCCTGCATGGTGAAAAACATGCTCATAATTATGGATATCTAAGATTTTGAGTAAACCTTTACATACTAGCAATGCTTGCTTGTTAAATACTGAAACCCCCTAATAATGGTCTGATTTAAGATGATATTGATAGCCACGAGAAGTGCAGCCAGAGCATAAAATGGCTGCCTAGTCTATATCTGCCAGTGAGGTGTGAATGTCCATAGATAGATATCTTCAGGTTCTTTATGTCAAGGTGAATATAGATGTCCCATTGACAATGCACTGAGACCGCGTATTGTACCCCTGCGTTAAATAACCCAGGCCAAATCTGCATGATGACGTCATTGGTCTATCGCACATGCGCAGCCTTTTTGAAACGTAAACATCCAAGATGGCGGCGGTTAGCATTTCGCGATGAAGATGGGTAAATAGGAGTTAATTATGGATTATATTGATGAAATATCGATTAATTATCAACCCAAACACCTTGACATAAATGTAAAGATGAACTCTGATCAGTTTGAGCTTCCTGTTTCTTCACTCGCGGGTCCGGGCTGCTTCGCACTCAGCCTATTGGCCTCGTGCGGAACGGACCGGACCCGCTCGTGAAGAAACGGTCAACTCGAACTGCTCATCGTTCACTTTTACCATTTTATTTCTTATACAGTAGATATCTTTTTAGGCTTCAGGGAAACACATAGCTGCCTTAACAAATCATAAGTCTCTGTTTCTGCTTGTTTCAAAGGGAATTGTAGGGAATTCACTTGAATACCTGCTGAAATATCATCTTTATGAATATCAATGAGTAAGCGTGTGGGACATACAGCCTACAACAATCCTTTCATAAGCAGCATGTCATCAACTAGAACTTGAGACTTTCTGTGTCTGGGGCCATCCACAAATGACCTCATGCTGGAGAGGGGGAGGGGGGGGGAGTCAGGCCCGGCATGACAAAATTTATTTTTCATATACCTTCAGCATTGCAAAATTGGCCAAAAACATAATGAGGGGGGAGGTCAAATTTTGCATTACATCGTTAAATTTTATGGATGGCCCCCGCTTGTGCATGCCCAGTACATATTCCGAGGTAGCAGTTTATCCCATGGGCGTGGCCATTGCTGGAGCTTGTTACCAGCGAGTTCTACTGATAAGACCTATCAGATGGGTACCAGTTGGCCCCGAAGGACCGCAGTGAATAGATTGGAGCTCTCTCATTGGCTAGAAATTAAACTGGCTAAGTCCAAATAGAGTCATTGTCCATGCTATTGCAATTAACACAGGCCATGACTCAAAAGGTTTAGAGAGAGCCCACCTTCATGAATATCAATGAGCATGCATTTGGATTGATATCATCATAGGCTTTAGAAAACATCTAACAGACTGACCAAGATCATAAGGAACCTCCCTGCACCTTAACAAGTTTGTCTCACATCTTCCCTGTATTGTTAATTCTACAGTTTCCAAAGTCAATAGCTTTTATGCTCTAGAATTTAAATTTTCATGAATATTGATGGGTATAAATATAGAACATATATATAACACTTATCTATCCCATCATGGCCAACATGTCCCAAGCTACAATTTGGGTCTCTATCTTGATTATTAAGGAATTTGTGGCAAAAATTGCAATTTCCCAGAGATGCCAGAGTTATTGGATATCTTTTTAAATCAACCTATAAATCTTAAAACCCTTTTCTCTTATTACAAGACACACCAGGGGTCAGTTTAAGCCCAATTATTACTACTTTAGCCTGTTCTTAAGTCAATTTATCAATTGTGTAAAAAGATATCATGAAATATTTCAAATAAAATTGAAAATATTCAGGAATATTCAATATATGCAAATTAGCTTTTTACAAAATCAGTGACCAATCAAGTGATTGCGGGGGGATCACTAAAAAATTGTTAGGTTTATGCACATAATACGTCCTCACGGTTACACCCACCTATGAATCAAGTCCAGAAAAGTGAATTCGTATTGCTGATATATGTGTCTATCAGGGGAAAGGTGTCTCACAAAATCCCCAGGGGGTGCAGGTCTCACTATCCAGCCCATGGACTATTAAGATATAAACATCATTTGTATTAAATGAATAGAGATGTGCAGAGTGAATGATATTTGGATCTAGGTAAATATGTTTCACTTCTGATTCACTTAAAGTCTAAAACAACAATGACAAGTCAAATAACAATTCTCCAAGATCTTGGTTTGAGAGAACCGGAGACCTTTTCATAATGATCAGCAACGTTCAAATCATATGGAAATACCCCCTGGTCTATTGTTCGATACTGGGGGTTATGGCTATGATATCAAATGGTCGATGTTCTTGTATGACTCTTTAGTGTCAGTTCTACGCATATCTGATCATTTCTGAGTAATTGTAGAAAACAACACAAAGAGGATAGCATTAAAACGGTATCTTAACCTTTGGACAAATAGGCTATATCAAAGGACCACAATATTTAACTATATGATTTTGGACAAATTCAGATCTAAATATGATATCAATTTGAATGTTTGTGCATTATTGCTTTTTAAAGGTTTACTACAGTGTATGGCAACTACCTAGCCAATACACAACAATATGGGCTAATTGGTAGCACCTAGGCTATGTTGGTGGCCACCAGGTGAGACAACACACCTGAGTGAATTTACCTGTGCCCACCTGTAATAAACAACACAATAATTAACGTTTCTCATTTATTTATCATGTGATGCATGCATTCTCTTAAGGGGAGATGTTCAATCCTACCAGTTTTCAATAATAATTGCAGGTTATCAGAGACTTGAAAAAGAATACTTCTCCATGTGATCATCGTGGTCCATCTAATGACATGCAAACATACTACAGTAAACAGGGGTTCACTGTGGACTTAACTCATGTTACAAAGTTGTACCATAAAGAGGTGTCAGGGGACCACCTTAGGGTGAAACACTGTCAATTGAGGGGATATTACCATTCTCTAAGTTAGGGACAAATCATTGTAAAATGTTTCCATACTAAATTTAGCACTTTCATTACAGTGAAGTATCCATCATGTAGAAACTAATTTTCTATTTCATTTTTAATTTGAATGTTTGTGCATTATGGCTTTTTTTTTCAAATTTACTGCTGTTTATGGCCACCACCTGGCCAATGCACAACAACATGGGCTAATTGGTAGCATCTATGTAGGCGGCCACCAGGTGAGACAACTAATTATCACACCTGTGTGACGTTCACCTGTGCCCTGCTGTTACAAACAACACCATATGTTTTTTTTTTTTATTTCTTTACCATGTTATATGCATTCTCTTTAAGGGAGAAGCAAACAACACATTAATGAAGTTCAATCCTACCCATTTCCAATAACAATTGCAGGTTATCACAGGCTTGAAAAAGATGTCATCATCGTGTTCCATCTAGTGGCATGCAAACAACTCATCTTACAATGTTGCAGCGTTGGGTGATACACTGCCAATTAAGGGGATATTATCGTTCTCTAAGTTATGGGGAATGTTTCCATACTAAATTTAGGTACTTTAAATGTGAAGTATCTATTATCAGGTAGATTGTTGTACTGATGGAAGTTAATCTAATTAATCTTATTGTGAGGAAAACATATGCTAATGTTACCTGAAGGGCTATAGTGAGGTGTTTCAATTATATGTATTCATCAGGTAGGCCTAGTGATAGTAAGTCAGATTAGAGCAACTTAGGCATAGACTAAGTTTTTTATGGATCATTCTGGTCTGTTTTGGGGGGTCTGTATCATCTGAGTCAACCTTGAGGAGGATATGCCAATCAATTTTGATATACGGATAGGGGTGAAGATAGCCAAATTTTGTTACAAACTTGTCTGTACTGCTGTCCAAAGATACTGATAGCTCTACACTACTGCGGAAACTGTCATCTCACCCACCTTTTGATTTAGGAATTCTAAACATAACAACTGCTACAGCCTCACTAACAGAGGCTGAACTTGTGGAGGTAGGTTGCCATTTGGAACCCTGCTTCTGTGGGTATCTTCAGTGGTTTGTATACAGGCAATTGTGTACTACTATTCATTGTGAATTAGGTGTTGGTGTCAGTAGCTTGATGATTTAGTTTTGGAGGGTTAGTGTTGTTAGTGTCTTTTACAGCTGCTGGGAGTGGTTCAGTATCAGAGTGTGGAGGAGTTGGATCAACAATAGGCAAAGTGATAGCCTGCGTGTCTGTTCAATGTTTCTGGTCTTAAGGGCACCCAGGTTTTCACACAGAATCAATAGCATACCAACCTGCTAATGGCTGTGTGTACCCTATATCTGGAGAAAGAGAGAAAAGTATATCATAAGAACCTTAAAAATCTAGTAGAGTGACATATTGAGAATAGACAGTAGAATGATAGGGTGTCAGTAATACTGACAACTTAACAAACATGCATGCATTACTGGTACACCCTATCAACTCCACCATCATTGCCATTTATTTCCAAATGCCTGTTTTGGAAGGCATATGGCATTCTTGGATAAGGGGAATATCTCTAAAGTTCACCTGAGATTCAATTTAAGGGAGATAATGGTATGATATTGAGTACACATTCAGCAAAGGCCACAGGAACTCATCTCTGTTAATTGGTGAACTTAAATCTTAATGGGATATATCATAACCAACAAACCTGATTTTGTTAGTAGTCTACACATAGACTGTGAAATAACGATCTTTAGAATGTAGGCTCAAAGTGACATAAATAATTTAAAGCTCATTTTCATATAGATTAGTGCAAGCAATTCCCATGGCTACACTATGTGTGTTAAAAAGACCATCCAGAGGGTTATGATAACACTCATATTGAGATGAATCCTTAACTGGAAGAACCCAAATGTCATGGGCCATTTCATAATTGATCATATTTCTGAATTGGCTGATCAAATTATGGCAAAACTATACATGTACAGAGTGAACCTGAAGAGATGTGTCAGTTGACATTGAAATTAAAATGGGGTGTCCAGTTTTGACAGTTTCAGAGCCTGGGGAAATGGAAAATATGCCTGGTGTCAATTCCAGGACCCCGGCCCTGGGCCCCTTTCTATGGCACTTCACATACTTCTTACAAATTGCAGGGATCATCATCAGGGTTGACAGCATAAACAAACCACCAGCCAAGTAAAACGATACGGCATAGAGGCCAGTGTAGTCATACAGCCAGGCTGAAGTATTAGACATTCATTTAGGGTGAGGTGAAGGTATCAAAAGTTTAAGTTTTGTCTCTACTTCAATACGGAACAGAAGACTTTGGCTCTAGAATATACAAGTTAGTTGGAAGTAAAGTAATAGAGAATACTGGTGAAGTGTCGAATAAAGCATGCCATTAATTATTTTTATAAATTTCAAAATCCAATGCAAAAGTTAAAATGCCTACATGTACGCACCTGCAAATGGTGCACCGAAGACACTCCCAGGGATACAGAAAAAGGCCACCTGGGACTTGTGTACAGATTCTACAATTATTGGTAAGGTGAGTGTTGCATCTGGTGCTAGCATGATTGAGTAGAGTACACCATACACACAGATAAGAGTGAGGTTTTGTGTGAAGATGAAAGGTAGTAGTATGGTGAGTATGCCATTCATCAAGGTGCCGACTGTGATCAGGATGGAGGCACTGGCTCCAGTGAATTCAGCCAATATGCCAAATGATGCCCGCGCAATGGTTGTGGCGATTCCTATGATCATATACACTGTCACAACATTACTCTTTGTGTATCCAAGTGTTAGGATATAATTGCCAAGGTGGGTGTAGACCAATATTGTAGGGAACTGATCGAGCATAGAGTGGAGGCAGAGACACAAGAATGGCAGACTTTTGAAGATGAATTTAACCTGATACAGGACATTCTTTACTGTAGATTCTTTGAGTTTCGTTGGTTCCTTTTCTACCTCATACTCCCCTTGTTCTTGCTGTGTTTGTAAATCTTTAATACAAAGAGTGTTTTCTCCAACACAACATTTATCTTTCGCAGCAGAATTCCTGTCAGTCCCACCTTTAATAGCAGTGACTGGGCGATAGAGACAACTGAAGAGGATGATATGGGAGTATGTACCTGCTATTAACAATAAGGCTCCACGCCAGCCATACTTATCCTCTAGAGCCTTGATAACCGGTGGGAATACAAAGGAACCAACTCCGCTTCCACACATTATCAACCCAGAGGCAACCTTGATATACCTTTTGAAGTATTTATCTAAGATAGATATGCAAGTGTTGAGAACCATCCCAAATCCGATGCCTGCTACGAGGCTGTAGCTCAGGTACAAATGGTAAGGCTGCGGAGCAGGAATGCAATGGTACCAGTAAATAAAATGAAAATCTAATTCTGGCTAGAACAAGACCAAAACCAATAAAGCTCTTGTTATGACTTTAAAGTCTCACAACATTTTACGTTTTGAAACATCTACCATGCAATTGTTGTAAGAGATTTCTCTTAGCAAACAAATATAGCAGTTTACTGAGGCTTTTGGAAAATAAATTACCTGTTTCAGTATAAATTTGATAGGCTACATGAAATAGCTAGACTGTGAAAAAAGAATTCTTCAGAAAGGCAAAACTGAAAACTGCTGTGAACATTTTTTCGATTTAGGTGTAACCACTGTATGATTAAGCAGACTATGTTGGGTACCAATCATACCTGTACATACAATGTAGGTCTCAGTTTCCTACCTCCGTAGTAAAGGAGCTACAAGCTAGTCCCACTGCTGTCATAAAAGCACCAGATATTGCCAGAGGCCTCTCTCCATACCTCTCAGTGAGGATTCCTACAAATGGACCTGTAAGAGGAGAATAGATCTCAAACGATAACCAGAACATGATTTATTACTACAAATTGACATAAGTGTGACCAAGCCCTCTCAGAAATAATCAATATCATGTAAACTAGTATTTACTCAGTAGTGTTCATCAATGACACGACATTTTACAAAGCATAGTACAGCTAGAGCATAAGCCAATTAGTATAACTCACAATCTATGAGCCGTTATCAGTAATTATTGCTTCAGCGCATATACACTGAAATCATATATCACAAATAAATTGCATTTCGAATCCTTACGGCAGATTAACCAGTACTATCAGACACAACTTCTTAGAGTAGCATCTACACTCTCATCATTACTGGCCATCCCATGGCGGACACTTTATCAAAACTATGAAGAATGACTTCAGAGTACAAAAGTCATAGGTAAAAGGAAATTCCTGACCTACAGAAGTGAAAGCCTAACAATTCATGATGTAAAAGCCTAACAAATCATGCCCTATAACTTTTAGTGTCTTGTCTTGGCATGAAGCTTCCAAGTAAAATAATGGGATACAGAGGCCTACTTCACAGTAAATCTACTTGTACTCACCAACAAAACACATGATGCCATAATTGAGGGAGGTGACAAGGGATAGGACACTGTCTCCTGCATCCAGCCCCTGCTTAAACATAATATAAAAGATGCCCATGGAGTAGATGAGGCCACCCTGGATGAGAAGCACCAGGAAACTGGCAGGCAGCACACACTGTCCATGCATAGTAGCCATCCTGCACAGATACAGCCATTCTCTGTTACGGAAATGTATATTTATTCTAAAGATATCAATCTAATTTGAATCTATGCAAACTGATGATTAGAGGGAAGGGGTCCCTTGTCAATGTAAAAATGGCCATGTCACCCTGTCGGCTTGAAAGATTGTACATGCCAATGTGTTAAATTTTTAAAGAGATCCTACAGTATGACCTGTGGAGGTCGAAATCAATACTGGTAGCGATCTCCTAAGTAGGTGTTTTGGAACATTATGTGTAATTTCATAGAAGTACCTAAAAAAATATAGGGTATTTTTGGGAGACCTGGACTTAGAAGGATAAGTGGCAACATTTTGCTTCCATTTATTATATGTACAGTGGCCCACAAGGGTCAAATTGAAGTTGGAGCAAAGACTTTCACAAGAAAGGTTGGAGTCCAAAACTAAAATCAATGTTCAAAGTCAATTTGATGTCACTCCTGTCAAGCTGTCAAGGTGTCAAGTCATGCAAAGCAACTTGTGACAGGTATCTTTTAGTATTGCATGGTGCACTCAATGTCTTGCTTTATGAAAAAAGTCTATACCAGCAAAGTTCTACTGGGTAGCTATCGGTTCCCTCACACAATAACTGATGGTTCCACACCAAGTAGCTGCTGGTTCCAGCATGCCATAACTGGTGCAAGTCAACTCTTTGCTGTAACTTCGATTTGACACTTGTGGGCCACTGTATAATATTGTATGCAAGTAATTAACAGATTGTTAATTTTACTTCTGCACTGCAAAAATGGTGTTTAGATCCTAAACACAATTCTAAACATATTCTTGCAACGTTTTTGTAATCACATTAATTTCCTAAACATGTTTAGCCAAACAATGTGCTTAGCTCAAGTGTTTAGAAATGTAGGTGTTTAGGTTAAAACTTTTGTGTTTAGATATATGAATTTTTGTGTTTAGGTGTTTAAGAATTTTTGTGTTTAGATGTTTAAATTATTTGATGGAGAATTAAGGTTTTCAGACATGTATGCATTAAAAAACAGATATTTTTTTTTCTCCTTTACTGGGGGGGGGGGTATCAGCAGGTATTTACTTGTCAAAGTCTCCAAAGATGTCAGCCACAGCTATATATGTGTACATATATTACACACTGCATCAGAATGAGAGACTTGAGAAAGTTCAACAGCTTGGCAAGAAGGACATTGCCTTATCTATTCCAGAATAACATCAAATAGGTGTCAGTTATGGAGTTTATTAATTATTTTATGGTAATGATGGTGGCATGAGGTGAATCTAGTCAATTTTCTATTGCCCTTTCTATTCACATGACATTCTATGAAATGAAACCATGATAAATATGGGATTTGGGGACATTTGTCACAACAATTGATTACAACTGTGTGCAGATAGTCCAGTCAAAGGTAGTGCTGCTACCTGGGGTGGATTCAACATCCAAGTATCTAAACATATTGATGTTTAAATCTAAACACCTATTATTCAACTGTCTCAACTCTAAACATCTAAACATGTTTAGCGTAAATGTTTATGTAGTTAGAATAAAAGTGTTCATTTCCTAAATGTGTAGTCAATGAGACACCTAACTGACCTATGTGTTTAGGTTTTAAACGTGTTTAGACCTAAACATGTTTAAAATCTAAACACCATTTTTGCAGTGTGGATATAGACCTCTTCTTATATGTCGACCAGGGGTCCTACCTGTAGGACAGTAGGGTTATCTGGGTTAGGAATCCAGAGCCATAATAATATTCCACTCACGATCACTATCAATCTAGAAGTTGAATCTTAACACAATTTCTGGACCTTCAAACTACCCTTTTCTGATGAGCAATCTTCCGCAGAAGCCAGTAGCTAGAAAGAGTACTAGAAACAGAAACAGAGATGTAATATAACTCTACAATCTGGACAATTGATGAGGTGAAACAACAAAATACCTTCAGGAACCCTGCGTATAGGGTTTCGTGAGTCTGAATGAATCAACCTGTTGGTGAGATAGATGTCCCATAAGGGAGTTATAATTTTTAACAACAGCAGGGTGGGTATTGCACTGGTGGGTTTGACGGGGGTAAGAATTTTTTCGACCCCTTGATCGTGGGTGAAAACTTTTTTAAACCCCTCTGAGGGGACAGGTCAAAATAATTTCAATCACTTTCAATGAGAAAGCCAGCGCATAACTAGAGGTCAAAAGGGCGTGTTTGTGTCCGCTTTTTGTCCTTTAGAGGGGGGAGTCAGAAATCTTCTTCTTTTTCGTGCATCCACACACAAACGCACCAGCCCCCTTGTTATTCAAAAAATGATAACTCCCTAAAGTGATGTGTCCTGGTTGGTGGTGTGGGTGTGACCTTGATAGTACCTCCATTCATATAGTCCATCATGCATGGGCTCTCTAAGCATTGACTGGGGACGATGATACACAAAACCATTCCCCTGTCAAATTTGGCAGCATGCCAATTTGCTTATGTAACTAGATCATCTGAAAGTCATTTCTCAAACACCAAGGATAGTCTAGTGTGGCTTGAGAGGGTCTTTGGGTTTATATTATGCAGTAAGATCTAGGCCGGTCCATCTGTAATGTTTGAGAAATGCCCTGCTTGTCTATCAAGGATTCTAACGATCCCAACTTTGTTGACTTAACATGTCAAAGCTAGATATTGGGTCAAACCAGATTATGCCAGTTATTGACCTATCTGTTTGTTGAGTAGCACTTAAATGATATATGCAGATATCATTCTACTTGATTTCCTTTATTCCAGGATAATTCCATGATGCACTGGGTGACCTTTGTAAATAAATCTGTGAATTTGTGAATAAATCTACATATATCAATTGGAAATAATGCTACATGATTTAAAATAGTGTAAGCAGATCGCTGAACTGAATATAGGACATGTACCTGTAGTAGGCCCTACCATGAGGTCAGACATTTCAATTTTCATTTGAGAGATAATTTTGAGGTTATGAATTATACAGTTGCCAGACCGTGACTCTGAAATGGGAGTCCAGCTTCTATCACTCAGATGATCCCCTTTGTGGTTCCCTAGAAACAGGGAGTCAATATACTGACTTCTTAGGAATAGAGAGTCAGGCTTGTTTGACTCTCCAATTTGACTACTTTGTGAATGGAGTCAGTATGTGTTGAATGTATTATTGAAAGAGCTATATGTGATTTCTTGGTTATTTATTTGGTAATTCAATTACTATTCCAGGGTAAAAATAAACCATGCCCATGCTTATATAGACGATGTTAAACAATGATGTATCTATGCTGTGATACATTTCCTTTTCCTTACTTTATGTTTCATGTGCAAACAATTGCTAGTTCTGTGATGCCCTAATGCCAACTTCCCCAGGTGACTAGTAATACTCATGATCAAACCAAATGAAACACCATGATGAGCAAAACTGTACAAACTCTATTGTGGGGCCCTCTGGTGGGAGATTCCCGGCCTCCTGTATTTGCTCTCCTTCTATTTGTCTGACCCCCATGTCTTCTATCTGTGTGATAGTAAATGGGTCAAATATTGCAGGGAGTCAATATGGAACCGGCTGAGTTTGACACCACATTGAGTTGGGACCCCTGTGACTACACCTCTGGGAGTCAACCAAGCTGTTTACTGTGTACTGTCTAGGACTGTTCATTATAAAGCATTGTAATGAACATACTGTAGAACATACTGGGAGTCCACCAAGCTGTGACTCTTGTTCTACTGGAGTCAATTCAGTAGGACTCCATGGTACATCACCTGTGACTTCTATAAAAGAAGAGTCAATACATCCTACCTAGCTGACCCCCATTTTGACTCCATTTCCAATGCTATGACTCCACTTCATCTCTCTGTGTATACATCCTACTTGCCGCTAGCATATGAGTCCACTGCTGATAATAAGAAGTCCATAATGTATAATCCAAAATGATACCATTAGAAATGCATATAGCCATGGAAAGACATCACACATTTAAAATAGCCTATGCTGACGGAAAACTACTAGCCCTTAAATAATACTACTACCCCTAAGACAAAGTGACCAATTTTACTATCTTGGTTGGGTCGAGTCAGCTGGGTCAGTCAATACTACTAACATGTTAGTTAGATATTAGTCATGTGTTAGATATTTTGCCTAATTAGTGTTTTACCTATTTGAATTAGATTTACGAACTTGGATTCTTTTCTGTGTACGAAATCCCCATTTACAAATATGTAACTGTGACAGTGCTAAATATCCCAGGATCGTGTTTCAATAGTTTCCACGATTGGACACCCTCAAATCGTAGTGGGAGGTGTAAGAAATGACTCCATACCATTGACTACATAGTGAGCTCCAGTAGAGGCCTCAAAATAGCAGCTGCTATTTATTCAACTACTGGCTCAATACACACCACTATGAAGTCATAGCACCCAGTCGTAGGGGCCACTATTGGCCACATAGTGACCAGTCATATCTCCTTCATGGTCTAGTATGCACTCCTGTGTTCAAAATAGCATAGGGCTGCAGTAACTACCATAATGTCTCATATAGGAGCCGGGCCTTGAATAGCAGCCTCCCTTGAATAGGGGCCGGGGTAGGAGGGCTGTCAAATCGGTGTCAAATAGGGGCCGGGCCTTGAATAGGGGCCTGGTGGGGCCAGTTTTAGGTGGTTTTAGGAAGACATGATGATGTATAATTGTTCTACTTAATTCCCTTTCAAATTACATCTGATAGATCTATATCTAATGACCTAATTGTATCTAAAACAATGGATGCTGTTATTCTTTCTTAATAGTAGGGCTGAGGTGTCAGCTAGGTGTGAAATCCTTTGTAATTTTATTAGAAAGCCATGGTGGGTGAGGGTTAGGTATGACAGGCATGACAGCTTTGTAAGGCCTAGTGCTCTATCTACACCACTGCATACTAGTAACTACATAGTTGGCCCATGTGTGGAAGTAATGCTCAATTCTTAGGTGAAACACCACACTTTTCCAAATGATATTTTATTCTTTAGAAAAAAACCTGCCATCCCAGAGTCAAAGGCGCTGGCCACAGGGTTATAGGTAGTAGTGTGAAGAACCCAGATTGAATACATTTGAGCAAAGGAGTGCAGAGGGCAGCAGCTAAGGCTACCCACTAATTATTCACACAGAGGGTTGTCATACCAGGGTCCCTCATTGAAGCACTGCTGTGGTGGCTATTTAGCCAGCAGGCAGTACGATCACCCAGTAATGTAGCCAGCTATTTAGTCACCAAGGCCAAAATCCTAAGATCACCTGCTAAGATTTGACCCATCTCCAGTCATAGCTGGCTGAACCTGTCGTGGAAACTATTGAAACACGATCCTGGTGTACTGTATATATACTGTGTAGGACTGTCTAAACAGCATTGTAATGAACATACTGCATCAGTTAGGGTATAGAGCTACATAGAGTATTATATAATTGTAAAATTATCATTTGGAAACTAGTCATTTTGAAAGTATGAAAACCACTGGCAATTAGTTTAGTCTGTGAAATTTGGAATGGTCATTTTGATAGGGGTAATGTGTAAAATAGCTAAATAATTATTTTGAAATACAACACCCTGGAACCTCTGTCAATACAATGACCAACCACCTATTATCATCATTCTCTGATTCATAGTTCTAAATATGTGTGGGTAAAAATAGGGCAAAGGTGTAATTGCAGTGGTATTTGCTATAAAATTCATGTTCCCCAGACATTTAGCAGTACTATAGCATTGCTAGATGACATGTAGTGCTATTGGCTCTTCTGATCAGAAGGGGTCGGCACCTCCTTCGTGCTGATCAATTGTAGTTGTAGGCCATGTACACAGCATGGGTACATCTAGAGCTGATCTAGCTGGGAAAACGTGCAATGCACCTGTGAGCCCAACATGACTCAGTGTTCTCCACCACACCTTTTTTTTTATTCCCACACAGTGTTGTGGCTACAATTGTAGTGTCTTACAAGTGCAATAATAATTATATTAATAAGGCAGGCAGATCCTGATGGATTATAATGGAGCATTTATTCTTCTGATTTCACAGTCCAAACATAGCTGAACAAAGAGAAAACATCTAGGTCGTGACCTATCTGACATAAATGGCCCAGTGGCAGCACATACACAGCAACCATGTAAACACACAGACTAGACTGTAGGGTGGATAACAACAAAGACACTACAACAATAGATAGTGTTGCCTTTATCTACCTGACATATTTTCGAGGCCTATAGATGAAGTAGAAAGGAGAAATCAATATTGACTCAAAATTTGCTTATTTTGAGTACATCCTACAATGTTATTAATAGTCAAAAAAAAAAAATGAGAGACCCTAGGGGAAACTCAAACCTACTTTTAACTAGAATTGTGGTGTCTGTAGGTTCTTCTCGTAGACTTCCATAAGAAGTTGGTTTTCCTTACTCTCACACAGGGTCAGTAGTGCACCTACAACAGGTAAAATATCATAACTGCCCATTATCCTAGTATCTCCAAGCAGAGCTTTGTCTGTGACATATAGGCCATTATCTAACTATCTGGGCCTCAACAGTGCTTTTTTGCTCATAACCCCAGTTCCTTATCCAGCCATAATGCACTCTGAGACCTTTTCTTCGTCTTCAAGAAGCTGCTGGTTTCAATCCGGACATGTTATTAAATTGGAGGAATATACAAAGTCAACTCCTCCATACATTTCCTGTTAAAACCGTTTAGGTTCAACGGGGAATCGATCCCCGGCCGCTGGGGCAGGAGGCGAGCTCGCTGTCCACTATACCAAGCCGACTGGTGGTAGAAGCCAATACACATGGAAGATATCCAAAAGTTGTCCGACATACCTGAAGTTTACAGAGCTCGTTAGCATAGATTTCAATGGAGCCTGGTGTAGTTATTAACAGAGAAACATCCTTACATATCCTATATGAACATGCCATGCCTAATTTCTCCATTTTGTTCGAAATAATTAAGAATCCATTGATTTTCCACATCGATACAAGTCGTGACCCACCCCGTCCAGCCATTCCTTGCTCGACGCGTGGCTGACCTAGTTCTTACATCCGGGCACATCCCCGCTTTGTCAACAAGACGAAATGGCCGTGTACCGGGTCGTGTGCGTTGGATTGTTATGGAAAATCAATGGATTCTTATTTATTTCGAAGAAAATGGATACAAAATGTAGGCGAACACCAACTAGAGATCGTATATTTGCCGGTGTTAGAAGTACAGGACTTGACATGATTGGATTATACCCGAAAAGTGTTTGGAAAGACGAGGGTTTGACGGGTGGAGTAAAAACAATGGCTACGCTGGCTTGTCAAACCGTGCGAATCGGATGCACTTACAAAATGTCTTCTCCTGGATTAATTCTTGGGCTATAAGGTAAGAAATTAATACAAAATGGAGAAATATGTTCGATAAATGCTTTAATGTATGTTATGGGAAAGCACTCGTGGATTTACGGGTTAATAATCCACGAGTGCTCCCCATAACATACATTAAACGCTAAATAAAGCTAAGCGTTGTGCACCTGGCTCTCGATAATCACCTGGCTCTTCTGATCTTGAGGTGTTGTTGAAATGATACAATGGTGTCTGCATCTTTGCAATTAAGTTCTGACCATCAGGATTCACTACTGTAATCGTGTTGGCTATTCCAAGTGAACAAAATGGTTTATTTCTCTCTTTTAATTGCTTGTATACACACTGACTGAAAGTGCCAGTAGAAACTAACAAACAGTATGCTATTGGTAATGAGTTAGTTATTTACGGTGTATAAAACAACAACAACAACAAACAAAACAAATAAAGCCAAATGAGATGAAGAAAGCTTGGAAGATCCATCAAAGAAATCATGGTTGTATGTGGCAGAGTATCTCTCCAACGTGGGTTTAATTTCTAGGAGGAGGCCATTTTTTTGCTAATCTGATGGGCTCTCTTATACATTTGCTATATAGAAATGTGTGGGATTAGCAAATATTTGTCCCCAAGGATAGACGCTTGCTGCAGATGAGAGAATCTGTCTGAAGTCAGGGTGCACCATATGGACGAGGATGTAATACTATAAACAGTACCAAAATGACTAAAAACCGACCCCAAATGTGCCTAATGGGTCTTGGGTGAACTCATGGTGCATCTATATGATATGTGAGGTATTGGGCTATATCAAAATTTAATGTCAAAAACACTAGAATCATGGCAGCATATAATTATATTGATTATTTATGTCTCAATAAGTGAGTGAGAGTGTGGGTGGATGAGTGAGTAATAGATGTTTAACGCCATTTCTAGACTCAATGAGTTTGGTATATAGTCATTATATATCATGTCAGCAAGGTGCACATTACCTAACTCACATTGAATGAAACACTTACCAACATTTACCTTACACTAGAAATCCTCCTCATGATATTGGCCATTCTATTTGTTCAAATAATTACTATTCAAAATGTTATCAGCCATCCTACACACTGCACTGACAATAGTTAATGCCTCTGTATCTATTGTTCCTCCTTCTGTATATCTGTATAAGTGCAGGGACCATCATGAAGGATGACAGGATGTGCAGACTAACAGCCAGGTAGAAGGATGAGGCATACAACTTGGTGTAGTCATAGAGCCAGGCTGCAAATAACAAATCATACATTCTGAATTCATAATATTAGGAATATGTGTCTTCAAGTATGATCAGCCTAACCACAAGGGCTCTGTCAGATAGTGTGTATAGTAACATAAAGAATAACATCTAGGTTTGAAATTTCATGGTGAAGGGTATTAAGGAATTGATCCAAATGCTGAAAATCTACAATTCATTTAATAAGTGCACCGACAGCAAGATATTATACATACCTGCTAATGGGGCTCCACAAGCACTTCCAGGGACACAGAATAGGCACAGTTGTGTGCAAAGGTGAAAGGCAGGAGTATTGTAAGTACACCAATGGCTAGAGTAGTCATTGGGACTATGATGGAAGGGTAAGCTCCAGTGAATTCACTGAGGGCACCATACATGACCTGTGTGACAGTCGAGGTGATTCCTATGACCGTGTACAATGTAACCATGTTACTTTTAGTGTAACCTAATGTCAAAATGTAGCTGCCAAGATGAGTGTAGATCAAGACTGTTGGGAACTGTTGGGAACAGTGTGAACAATGCATAAAGGCAAAGGCATGTGACGCGTAAACTCTTGAAGATGGCCAAGACTCGTTTCATCATATTCCTTGATTGTAGTTCCAGCAGTATACTATCTTTTACCTTTAGCAGGTGATTCAGGCTGAACTTCTCCTTTCTGTCCCAGAGGTGGTTTTTGTGATGAACTGGTAAGCCATTCAGAGTATCAGACTCATTACACCTCATCTCCCCTTCCTTTTCTGTTGACACTGCCCTCTCTAATTGTAAATCACTTTGGTTTGGGGCATGGTAGTATGTACTCTCAGACACTGTATTATCAATAGGATAATTCTGATGACGTTCTGCTTTTAATATCACTGGTTGGTACAGGCAACTTAAGAGGATAATATGGGAGTGTATATGCCAGCCATTAACAACAAGGCTCCTCGCCATTCATAGTTATCCTCAAGAGCCTTGATAATTGATGGGGAAATAAATGAGCCAAATACGATTCCACATGCAGCAAGCCCTGCAGCAACACACATATATTTCTTAAAGTATTTCTCTAGAACTGTGATGCAAGGGTTATAGACCAACCCTGAGCCAATTCCTCCAATTAAAATGTAGCTTAGGTAAAGGTGGTAAGGCTGTGTCAAGAAATAGAAGATATGACAGATATAGAATCAACAACATATCAATGATAATCAATTCAAATTTATACATTATTATGATGATTGTAGTGTGGACTGTCTTGTCCATGAATATTTAAGTCATACAGCCTCTGTTGGGCCAGATAACAGAAAGGTGCTTCTTTTATTACAATTGCAACAATGAAGATCCATTGACTCTACCAAAATATTAATCTAAGCCTTCTGTACATCAGTGCCAAAAACAGATGGATCAATTTTGTCGCAGGTAAGTATTTTTCTATAGCTGCAGGCAGGGGTAGCCAATGTATTAAAAGTGGTTAGTGTTTACCCCATCTCTTTCCAAACTATGTATGAACTTCTTTGACATTTCTGAATAATCTAAGCCCAAACACCAGTGGTCAATATTCTCGCCACTACAAGTAAAACACTAGCTATGTCTAAACAAACAATAATGTTTAAATCAAATACATATGGCTATTGTTATTTACCTCAGTGGCAAAGTAGCAGCAAGCTAGTCCAGAAAGGGTCAATTTACCTTCACTTGCTGGATATAATCAACCATGAATGGTTATAATCAAAGCAATAAGTGCACAGAGAAAAGGCCGGTGGCAAACTCATCCAATGGGAAACTACCCTAAAATCCTACATATAAGGCTTGACATATAAACTATTTCAAACACTTATACAACACACAATATCATCCTGAACACAGAATGTGGCTAATATGAGGGGTTCTGCATACATTGACTATAACAAGACACAGCATGGGTTTAGCTCATCCACCAAGCCAGCAAGTGACTTAATACTCAGGTGTGGCTTATATCTGGGGCTTAACCTTATTTAAAATGCAGTTTGCAAAAAGGAAAATACAAAGAGAGACATATACTTATAAACAAGATACATGATTCCATAGTAGAGGGAGGTGACGAGGGATAAGGCACTGTCTCCTGCATCCATTCCTTGTTTAGACATGATGTAGAAAACACCCATGGAGTAGATGATGCCGCCCTGAATGACCTGTACCAGGAAGCTGGATGCACACACTGCCCATGCATAGCAGCCATCCTGAATAGCTGCAGCCATGGTAACCTCCTAAAATATACTGTCTTATACTTAGGTAGAGGCAATCACACACCCATGTGTAATGATGAATCAGGATGTTTTACCTTACCCTTATTCCAACTGCTTAGACTGAATATTGGAGCACACATTTATACTCAATATGGCGTATTAAATGAACAATAATGTGGACCAATGTGTGCGCATCTCTCTCTCTCCCCCTGAATATTGTAAATATTCTTTTAGAACCAAAGTTATTGAACAAAATACCTAGTGATATGTACTATACTTCACACTGGAGTATGTTCCAAAATTCCTTTGCTGTTATAAGGCCCGAATGTAGACCGTTTTAGCTTCTGTCGAAATTATTAGTGCAATATCTCATTCAGTGCCCATTATCGCCTTAAATGCCACATTAATCTTAGCAGAAGTGTTTTACACCTCCACATCAGTAACTCGTCATCCCCGTCCATTATACAGAACCTCTAGTTACCATTAGCTGGTTGTAGTGAAGGGGCCTGGGAAAGTGTCTTTCTACTCTCACTGGTTCACAGACTCAACTCATTACTAGTACTTAGCATTACCACACCTCATTTCAAAATACATGAAAACTTTGTCATACCTATTTGGGCTGATGTACAACGTTACAGGGAATATAAAACCATTGGAATTCTGTCTTCTTTAAGATTTTGGACCCTGAGAATAGGCCATGTATATAGGAGGAGGGCCCTTACACATGGACCCCCTCCTGCAGTGGGATGATAGGCCAGGCCAGTGGAGCACTATATATAGCTATGTCACAGGGTGGTTACCTGTAGGCAAACATCGCCTACAAACAGTTGCAAAGCCACAAGGGTTAATAACAACTCACATGCACAATTTTATATAAAATTGATTGATTGATTGATCACATTTATTGTACAAAAATCACCCTTAGAAGTGGCGTTCTTCCACGTACATTGGCCGGGTGCGAAAGATATGTTTAACCCTGGCTAGGGGTATATGTTGGTGTTGTTAGTAGTTTATAGCATTCGGCTAGATGTTTTAGCAGGAGGTGGACAGTCTAATACAGGCAACTTGGATAGATAATATTCAATGGGTATATCACACAGTTATACTACTGTGCTAATCTAAGTGTGGTTATCATATTCTGTTATGCTACAGGATGGGTTTTCAAACGTCGTTTGTACACTTCAATATCTTCAATCTTCTGGGTGTCACTGCTCAGCTTGTCCCACAGTTTGACTCCTCCATGGTATGGGGTTCTATGGTAGAAACTGCTTCTGGCACGTCTCGTCTTAAACCTGATCTTAAGATCTCCCCTGGTGCGGGCTTCACGTATGATAAAGTTGTTTGCATCTTTGGACTTTTTCCACATATAGACCAGAAGTTTATGGGCCCTTCAGCGGCTTAATAGTTCAAGGTTAGTTCTAGAATGCAGCTCAGCTATACTATGGCCTCTTATTTGGGCCTTTAGACATATTCGGATTCCAGTATTTTGTAGACGCTGCAGCTTGTTTAACCCAGTTTGAGATGCTCCCCCAAGGTAGTTACTACAGTAATCAAAGGTTGGGGCCATTGTGGCTTTATAAACCGTAAGGCAGTCCGCATCACTAAGGAACTTACGCAGTTTAGTGAGCTTGAATAGCTTATTCCCCATCGATTTCTTGATCTTATTGATATAAGGGGTCACTGTAAGTGGTCCATCTAAATCTACACCAAGGTAACAGTAATGAGTAGTAACAGGGAGAGGGGTTTGGCCCATATATATTGAGGGATCGGGTAGTACATTCAGCCTTCTACGTGTATCAAATCTCATAATCATGCTCTTTTCAATATTTACAGTCAGGTAATTACGTAAGCACCATGTATGTAGTGCACCAATATCAGCTTGTAGATGAGTTTCAAGAGTCACTGGGTCATTACCACTAACATCTAAGAAAAGGACATCTGCATATAGGACAGCTTTAGAATAGGCCAGGGTGTCACAGAGGTCGTTAATAAAGAGTACAATTAGTAAAGGACCGGTACTGGACCCCTGTGGCACCCCAAATTTGACACTAGCTTTAGTAGAAAGCTTGCCATTGGCTATAGTTTGATGGCTTCTGTTGCCTAAGTAGGCTTTTAACCAAATTTTGATCTTATGCGGTATTTCCAGTGCATATATTTTCTTTAAGAGTGACGAATGGTGTATACTATCAAACGCTTTGGAATAATAGATAAAACAGCCAATTGTATGATCCTTTTTGTCACTGGCTTCATATAGGTCTTCCAGGACTTCCATGACAGCATCACTGGTGCCTTTACACTTTCTGAAGCCAAACTGGTATTTATGTAGGAATTATTATCCTCTAGGTAGTTATAAATAACCTCATACACCTTTTTTTCGAGCAGCTTGCCTGGTAGTGGTAGCAGTGTTATGGGACGCCAGTTCTTTATGTTGGTCAGATCACCCTTCTTGGGTATGGGTACTAGTAGACCAGCGGACCATGCAGCTGGAAAAGCGCCATTAGCAATAGAGTTTTTTTAACATACTGATTACATGGTTTATTAGTAGGATCATGCTGTCCTTAAGTACATATGAGTTTATGTTGCTAATTCCTGATGACTTGTCGACATTAATATGCTTAATCAGGTTGTAGACTTTGTCATATGTGACAAACTCATTGACATCTAGGTTTGCCAGGTCAATCACATTGTCATGTATAATTGGGTCTATATCCATGTCAGCAGCATTAATTAACCAGTCACAATTTTTCGATACAATACGTCCCCTACAGTGGCAAAGTAATTATTTATGTAGTAAGAACATCATTCGGGGGGACAGGATTGCCTTCACTTAATAGAGAAATTTCGGTTTGTTTTGAGTCATCCAATGTTCTCATACTGCCCTCAGCTTTGGCATGCATTTGTTGTCGGTGAATCTTGTGTGTTAGTGTTTTTGCCCATCTCAAGTATACCAAATTACCAGTGATGTTGTAATTATACAGCATAGTATGGCAGTCATTGATAGATTCAATAATTTCACGCGTACAGTCACTCTATCTTTACATTTCAGTGTGATGTCTTTGACAGGACATGATCTATCCAGATATTCGAGAATGGCTCTTGTGTAAATTGTCCATTGTATGTCAGCATTTATATGACCTGCCACGAAAGGTTTTTGAGTTAGTATACACTCTCTTCTTTTTTTCGTACAGCAAAGACAGGATAATGATAAGAAATGAGTGCCTGCAATATGCCAGAAAAGTTAACAGTGGGGCAATCTGTCATAATGTAGTCAATACAGGTTCCAGGGCCACCCTAGTGCCTGGTCTGGTAACACCTTGTATCAGTGTCTTAATGCTAGTTTCACGACACATATCAATTATGCACTTAGCGCCTGCTTCGTTGCGTTTTTTCATGTCAATATTTAGATCCCTAATGACCCATAGTTCAAAATTCTCTGACTTTAGATCCTCAATAACATCCTGAAGAATTCTGACCCCGTTCATCAGATCAGTGTTATTAGGGGGTCTATAGACATTTACAATATGCATGTTTCTATAATTAGTCGGTATTACTGGCCTGGGATTACTAATGACATCCGTCGGTGGGTTAAACACTGTGAGCAGTGCTGTCTAGCCAAACCTGGCCCAGGCCTAGGCAAGATGCCCTTGAGTCAGGAAATCTTTGGCATAAGGTTTGCTAGGATAGCTGTAGATATCATAAGTGGTTTCTACCCAACTCCTAGAGGTAACACCTGCATGATGGTCATGCAGGATTACTATAGCAAGTATGTACAGGTATATCCAGTACCGAACCATACTGCTATGATGTGTGCAACCGCCCTGGATTCTTACATGGGGTGCTCCGTTAAAATTGCATTCAGATCAAGGTCAAGAGTTTGAGTCTCAATTGTGGACTGAGATATGTAATAAAACATAAATCTGTAAGACCCATACCAATCCCTACCGACCACAGAGTGCAGGTTTGGTGGAAAGGTTTAATCGGACACTTATAAGTTGCCTTACCATGATGGTAAATAAACATCGAGATTATTGGGACCTCCAGTCCCGATACATGGTGCATACTTGTAATGCTACCGAGCAGGTGTCTACCGGCTGCAAAACTAACCTATTGGTTATGGGAGAAGAGATAATTATGCCCTCTGATCTTGTGTATGGTGTACCTGGCTTAACAGAAAATGAGTGGCTTAGGACACAGGACTGAAGTCTCGGGTGTTCAAACCCAGGGATATAGTGATTCAGTATAGTACCCCCCAAACGAAAAAGCCTAATACGAAGTTAGATCTGTCTTCAATGAGATGACACTCTTCCTGAGATCGGCTATGGGAAAACGTTCTAAATGTCATATAACTAAGCTTAGGCCTTGGTTAGAAATGCCTTAAGAACGTCTACGGATCAGTACCAGATCCTGTGGCCGACCAAGTTATTGGAATTAAACCAACAACCTAATTGGCCAAAATTGCTCTCTAATTGGCCAAAATGTAGGTGTGCTCATGGGGCAGCCCCTCTATATATAGAGGCAGCGGTTGCCAAACACGTCAGATGCGACTTATACCTAGCTGGGTTAGAGGAAACGTTGATTTGAGCACGCCTCACTGTTCTACTGAGAACCCGAAGAAGCCTAAAAAGTCAAAGAAGAAGAAAAAGAGAAAAACTTCTGATGACGAGGTAGAACTGGTAAAAGAGCCAACACCTTCTCCACAGGAGGAACTACTTGTATGGTCTTCTGACGAAAGTCACAAAGACAGATGCAGGCGAGCCAGGACGGCTCAGGAGGGCGATGCTGAGCTCATGGCGAAACGAGAGACAGTAATCCTTGCTTCACTACAGAAGGGAGGACGTCACTTTGTTCCAAAAGCCATAGACAACGGCGGCATCTCTGATAATGAGGATTGGGTCAAGGAAGAAGGACACTCGATTGACTGGTAGGTCGACCGGGTGAATGAACTCATTCAACCTACCTCCAACCTCAGTCGTGAACTGCGACTGAAACTCAACTATGCCTGGACATACTATGCTCCGGATGATCCTTGCCCTTACCAGAGGTGTCAGGAATGCTCAGGAGGCCTACCCATGCTGTATTGTAGTAGCATGGCTCGTTATGCCAGGCGTCTATGGGAGACTCACTTGCCGACCCGGACACTAATTTACTGTGTAGCAGGACCCGGCCCCAATGGTTGTAAACCCTACAAGGATGGTGAGTTCCATAGGGCTCCCAGGAGAGCGGACATAGTAAGGCACCTCATGAAAAATGTGATGCATCAACTGTCCGTCTCCCGTGCCCTCGAGCATGAAAATGCTTGCTGGGTGTTGGAACCTGGGGTCACATGCCCGGTTAAGGTCCAGAAGAGGGAACACCTATCTCTTCCATTATCAACTTACCAAGCATGATTGGAACTGATGCATTGGTAAAAACTCTACCTTGGGGGACCAGGAAGAGCTTGGTAATGATGGGCAGGATAATGACCAGCCCACCGACGAACCAGCTCCTACCACCCTCAAAAGAGCTCGACCTGCATCAAGGAAAGCTTCTGCCACTGCTAACCGAGAGGACTCAGTAGGTCCTTTTTTGAGCAAACAGCGGAAGCCCACACCTGAGCAGCCCAAGCCTACCAGAGGGAAGCTGGCTGCTGCTACCCCAGTTGGCACTTTGTCCAAAACAAAGAGCCGACTCTGCAAGCAGATGGTAACCCTGCTTTCAGAAGTCCTGGGTGAAGAAGATGCTAACATCGTACATCAGGGCTATCTAGCACAACAACAGGTACTAGAAGACGTACGGGTCAAACCCACTGGTCCTAAGCCTCCTCCGCCTAAAACCAGTAATCCTGTTTCAGTGAGGATGTCGTCCCCTCTCACTGTGCCAGCTCAGGAGGGGGATCCGCTCGGGTGTTGGCCTTTACGGCAACGACCTGATGTGTGAGTAGACCCCCACAGCATCAGCATCTGTAGCAGAAGGCTCCTCTCGAGAGACTTCAAGTGCAGAGCCCGAGCCAGTGCCACCAGGAGTAGCAACTGTGCTGCTCCCTGGGATGTTACCAGAAGAGTCAGATGAATTTCTAAACTGGATGACCCCTCGGGTCAGAGAGCTTCGAGATTCACTGACTGAGGAGTTCAGCACCTTGTTAGCTGCACAGGTTGCAAGCCCTCTTTGAGCGTAAGCTCTTAGAAGCCGCGTCTTGCATTAAAAGTGAGCAAGCAGGGCAAGCCACCCGAGCACAAGAACAGGCGCTCCGAGAACTTCAGGCGAGACAGCTTTGGTTCGATCAGAGTCTGGCACACTTGAACACCAGACATGCGGAAATGAGCAAGTGTCTCGATACCATCTCCACCAGTTTGGAATTAGCCTAGAGACATGGCAGAGGCAAAACTTCCCAACCCTCACTCCGGTAGGACATACCTACCTGATGCCAGGTAGTCACAGCTCATCTTGGAGACCCACAGCGGGAGAAACTGTCTCACTGGCACACAGTCTGGGCAGTTTAACCGTGCAGGGATCCCCTGCCAGTCACCTACCCGGGTTCCCTATGGTACCTTCAGGCCACATGCTCTCACTACAGACAACCACCCATCAGTTGCAATGGAGATGGATCAAGAGAAGGATAAAGCAATACCCTAATACCTACCTGATCAACTATCAGCAGTTCGGAACCAAACAGGATGATGGCATTACCTTTGACGTCGACCTAAGACAAGTGTCTTTTTAAAGTACTTTTCAGTACTTAGTGAAACAGTTACCCTACCCGGGTGGTGTGTATTTTTAGAAGAGAAACATTTACGGAGTATTACCCGAGAGCTGGACTTTCTTGCTGACTTCTCCATGAGAACTTCTACAAGATGGAGGTTGAGGGTTTGTTCTAAGGTTATTTAGAATAGATGCTTTTATTTCATAGTAAATAATAATTATGTTGAAAAACAGCAATGATTTGTTCTTTAGATTCTGTCATGTCCAAGGAACCCAAATCCCTTTGCTAGACATCTGAGTTGCCCAGCTTAACTTTAGAACTATGACAGAATCAATATTAAGCTATTAATGTATGTTTAACCTAGGACGAGGTGAGATTTGCTGGAAATATTCGCCTGACCACACAGCAAAAAAGCACGCTGATGGGTCTGAATTGTCAGATAAACAGTTGCATCACAAATAAGATAGGAACTATATTGGCAGTAGTACAGATTTTTATCACCAGGTTGTAGCACCAGACAATGAGGCCACAGTGCATGTTGATAACCCTCCCCCCAGCCTCGAGCCCAGCCCCACTATGCGAACATGTGGGCTGGACAAGAGTCTATTTGCAGATGGTTACTTTTGGCTCCCCCTGTAGTCTAAGGAGAAACTAATATCCCCAGGGTCACGGTGCAAACACACTGGCACCCTGAGCTTATAAATGCTTCTCTGTGGTCCCAGTACTCTGCTGTTACACTGCACAATACCTGTATTACCAGTTGTAACTCCAGATCAACATGGCAGCTACCACAGTGGGAGGTAGGGGGTAAGACTTTACCTGAAATACATATGTTTGTTGACTATATATTGATAATGTCCTATATCTACCGTTCCAGAAAGATGGCAATTGTTCTACATAACTAACTACCAACAGTGGAGCAGCTGTCTTCCCTGTTTCTGTGCATGAGGACATTGTAGCCTATGTAGGCCCTTCACACTCACTGTGTACATGTATACATGTGCCCCACACAGTCTGGAGGGCCTTATGCAGTGTACTAGAGTGTTTCTCTACATTATGATAGTACTACTTGTGTAGGCAGGGTGTGACACCTGTTTGTACAGTAATGGGGGGGCCATATGCCTTTGTCTTCATGTCATATTCGGGACACCAAACTTAGGCTAAAACCTAATTATAAAACAGGGGTGACAATTTCTAGGTGCACAATTGTCTTAAAGCATCATTTATTTGTTTACAGGCAGTACTGTGCAGTCAATACTGGGCTGCATCTAGTCAATTGTGATGTCATACTCTGCATGAGATACAGTAATGTCACATATAGGGGCCAGGCCTTGAATAGTAGCCTCCCTTGAATAGGAGCTGGGGGTATGAGGGCTATGAAATCAATATTGAATATGGGCCGGGCCTTTAATAGGGGCTGGGTGTGGCCAGCTTTAGAAGACTAAAATAGCAGAATATTAACTTAAGATTGGATTTCATTTTATCTAAGGTATTACAAATACGTCTGGAAATGACTGAAATGAGACAGAAAAGTTCAAGGGTCTGTGCCTATACTAATGGGTATAAAAACCACCGCTGTTCCTTGGAATCATGTGATCTGTGGTTTTAGTTCATGTTTGGATCAGTAGGATTAACATAGAAGCTCTGTATCACACACTCCCCTGAGATAACCCTCCCTTGTATTGCATGGCCAGTAAGAGGACACCAAATGGTTAGAAAACATGTAAATAATTATCTTTTCATGTAATTTCAAAAGAATTTTCAACATTTCTGACTCAGATAACATGAAATAAATACTAAGATTCACGCTTTGCCTCGTGAGATAACCCTCAGTAATTCCCACTACTTGTGAACCTTTGTGTATGTGAAACACAGCCCCAACCGAAACAGATGTGATAGAAAAATGGGAAACATACAACCAACTAAAGAGAATTGCCATGTACCCATGCAAAGTGAATAAGATATGCCACTAGAGGGTAGCAGGGTCATCACAAACCACAAATCAAGTCATAGTGGGGACCCTTAATTTAGTGACATTACAGCCCAACAGTATTGGTCATGTAACTCCTGCAGCACTACGACTGCCCTTCCAAATGCTATGTAATATCTACATAACTGCTGATCGTACAGAGCAGTTGAAGGGCACTACCTATGATTGCTGACACTAAGTATTTGGGTCTCAAATCGTAGTGACAGTGTGCAGTCGTAGTGCCTTAAGAAATGACCTCCAGAAGCATAACTATGTCATCTGAGGGCATAGAATGGCATGTTCACAGAGCACTAGTGACCCCATGTGAGGGTAAGGAGAACCAACTTATAACAGAAGTCTATGAGAAGAACCTATAGATACCACAATTCTAGTTGTGAGTAGGCTTGATTTCCAAGCATAAGCAACATCAAAGGTTCTGACCACAGCAGACTTATATTTAAATACCGGCTGTACATGGCTAAATTTCAGGAGAGGCAAATCACTAATTGTTGGTGTATAAGCTGTCAGTTGATGACCCAAATATTGTGAGAGCATTCTGGGATAATGATAAAGTAAAACTCAAGGTAAAAAGGTTAAGATGTGTCAAGTATGACAAGCCCTTTATGTTGTGCCATACAATTATGGGATCATCTTCCGTCCCAGATCCAGCATTCACTGCATTTAAAAGTTTTCAGTTCTCTCATACGCCCTGAATGCTGATTTATGCATAGAAACTATATAATAGTATTGCCTGGTATATATAATATATAGCATTTGAACTAGTGTCGCTGTGATTGTTCGCTATGCTTATGACTATGCTAAAAGTATCACTTACTGGCATGAATATATACAACTGTCTTCTTTACTCTGATGAACTTATTTGTTAATATGATTTGTGACCAATAAGAACCTTTTCAGAGGGCCTCCTTTAGGGTCTCCCCTATTTTTGTAACACATGAGACAACCACTACCTGTGGCTATGAGTATATGAGTTATTCATATCAAATGAGATAACACTGCAGCAGAGACATAATTTATTTCCAGGCCCCTATGTTAGTTGTTCCTTTTTCATGACCATCTTATTCTGTCTAAATGCTAAGCTACAGTAGAAGTCCTCATTACAGGTTGCCACAAACTAGGTTTTTGCCATACACAAAGCAGTACCATTATATGAAGTACATTCATCACAAGAAAAGATGTTTAGATCCTAAACACAATTCTAAACATAATCCTGTCACGTTTTTCTAAACACAATATCCTTCTTAACACATGTAAAGTGTTTAGAAATATGACATGTTTAGCTACTGCATTTAGATTATCAAGTGTTTATTTTAATGTTGTGTTTAGGAATTGGCTTGTGAATGCATTTAGGTTGAGGACCCGATTTCATTCATGCCCATTTTCTAAATGAGATCAATGCACAACTCTATTGTCCAAGTATGTCATCCATATTGTATTGACCCTATATCGCAATAACAAACGTCAGGGACTCTATGCCAAATACAACAGAGAGACCGAGAATTTGCTTCATTGCTTCTTATAATTTACAAAATGGGTTTCCAAGAACTGACTGCTTCCTGATTGTACACGGTTAGCAATGCCATAGGGGTTAATTGCATAATCCTCTTTTGTTGACATTGTTCACATGCTTTTTATTATGTGAAACTGTGATTGAGGAGAATACTGCAATATGTTATGACCAAACAATGATAGATGATTGCATTCAGAAAGTCCATGATAGACCTACAGCTGCCACCTGGTGTATATCTTATCTCTAAACACTCAGAAAAAACAAACAAACCGCTAAACACCTAGTTTTCTGTATATTTACAGTCTAAAAATGTGAACATGATTAGTCTAATTTTCTAGGTGGATAGAATTTAAATGTTTTAATCTTAAACATGGTTAACAAAACAACTGCTGGATCAAAACGTTTATAATTTAAACATGTTTAGACCTAAACATGTTTAAACCCTAAACACCCTTTTTGCAGTATAGGGGTGCCTTACAGGATTATCAGAATATGGGATGAGGCCTATGATATAAATGAAGCACAAGTGGCAGAATGTTCCAGGTAACTCAATACTACAGGACCGAACCTTGAGCAAGAAGAAATGGTAGTCCATTTACTTGAAATTCTTGGATCAGTATAAGTTGATACTATGAGTTCTGAATTATTACTGCACGTTTATTGACATTGAAATTAAGAAGATCATTGTCTGCCGAACGCAGTTCTCCTTCCTTGCCCCCTCCTACTGTAATATATATCTAGATATCAGACCTTGGATCCCATGTTTTCTCAGAGAGACTTCCCTGTCCAATTGCATCACAAACACAGTGTTCACGCCCTGCTTTCCCTTTGTCTGCCACACTAGAAATTCATTAACAATTGCAATGCACACTGCATGGACTATATGCAATGGCTCTCTTAGTCTGTAGTTTGCCTTTGTAAGAAGATGATAATTAATTAACTAATCCTTTTCTGTAAGTCTGGCAGAGGGCAGGGACCATCATGAGAGCTGCAAGGATGAACAGACCACCCGCCAGGTAGAAGGATGAGGCATACAAGTTGGTGTAGTCATACAGCCAGGCTGGAAGTCAAAGGTAGGTAATTTGATAATTCTTTTATATCTGAGTACTCCTATAAGTAAGCAGAAATAGTCTTTGAAAATCAAAGTCTGATTCTATGGACCATGATGGGCATTAGGCTAAGCACCAGGCATTTTCCATTCAAGTTAAAAAGAAATGAAAATAATATAATGACACATTGGGGCATTACTATTCAGTATCCAATTTAAAGATTATCTACAATTTATTAAATGTTAAATATATTGCATGTTGTACACACCTGCTAATGGAGCTCCAAGGGCACACCCAGGCACACAAAAGAAGCACATAACTCCAAAGCCAGTTGCAACCCGAGACTTTTGGACAGAGTCAACCGTAATAACAAGGCAGAAGCTATCATATGGTGCCACCATAATGGAGAACAAAACACCATACACATATACTAGAGCCATATTGTTGGTGAAGGCAAAAGGCAGTAGAATTGTAAGTATGCCATTACTAATTGTGGTCACTGTGACTATCATAGGAGGACTGGTTCTTGCAAATTCACCTAAGGTGCCATATAATACCCTTGTGATGGTTGTGGTGATTCCTATGACTATGTAGAGAGTTACAACATCACTCTTTGTGAATCCAAGTGTTAAGATAAAGCTGCCGAGATGTGTGTAGACCAGAGCTATAGGAAACATGGTGAACATTGAATAGAGGCAGAGGCATGTGTAGGGTACACTTTTGAAGAGGGACAGGAATTGCATTAATACATTCTTTGACTTTAGATCTAAAAGCTTGCTATCTTTCATTTTAAAGCTGTGCCCTGACCTGATAGCTTCTGGTACATTTGATAGATTGTTCTGAGGTGCTGTGTGATTTTGTGTAATTGATTCCTCAAACTTCATCAACTTCACTCCAACATCATCCTGCTTCTTCTTAACCATGACAGAATTATGGCTGTGGTCATATGTATTTGTGCAATTACTTATCATCTCACTATCCACAGCAGTCTTGTAAGTGCATTCTTGAGTCAGTTTCACTGGTTGATAAAGGCAACTGAAGATGATGATATGGGCATATATTCCAGCTATTAACAACAGAGCTCCCCGCCAACCATACTTATCCTCTAGAGCCTCGATGATTGGAGGGAATATAAAGGCACCCACTCCACTCCCACAAACTGCAAGTCCTGTAGCAATGCGCAAATACTTCCTGAAGTATTTTTCTAAGATTGAGATGCAGGGGTTGTAGACCATCCCACCACCAATGCCTGCAATGAGGCCATAGGTGATGTAGAGATGGTAGGGCTGTTGAGAAGAAGCATATGGGTATTGAAAGGTATATCAGCTGTAAACTATCATTTTGTGGTGAAATACTAGATATTTAAAGTTTATCAAAAGCAAAAGTCAAAATGTTAAACAAGCTCACAATTCACAAATTGTACTGCTCTTCCTTTGTATTTATCAGTAGCACCTTTGAAAGCACATTGTCATCTAAGTCATAATTCCTATCAGATAGGAGATGAAGGTAGGGGCAAACTCAGCACATAGGAACAGCTACTGAAATCGATTTGACCTACTTACGAATCGGAAGTGAACTAGTTTTGAGACCGGAAGTTTGGTTGCTATGGCATACACTGCAGTAGCAATAAACTCTTGTGGTGCTGTAGTTGGGGCACGTTTATTTTAACAACAAGGGTGGTGGGTAGGTAGGTAGGTAAATAAATTAGGTAGGGGTAGGTAGGATGTAAGTAGGTGTATGTGTGTTATACACACGCGTATGGTGTGTGCCCCCATCCCCCTTATTACTTAAGGGGTGCCCCCATCCCATAGCCTACCCTACCCTACTATACTTTCTACATAACCTATTCTATTCTATCCAGTAACCAGCATGTTTTATTTGTCCCCCTACACTATAACATTCTCCCACTGTAATGTTACAAAAATAAATGACCCCTATCAACATGTTCCAATTAACCTTTTACATGCTGCACCCTACCATAGCACACCTACTCTTATTATAACATTTTCCCACCACCACCACCGCACACCCATTGCTGCTCACTGGTTCATGGATGAATAACAAACAATTTATGTAGGGTAGGGTATGGGGTGAGGGACACTCCAGTAACGACACATGCAATGACTGATATCCCCCCTATTAATAGGGACAATATAGAGAAGAAAAAAAGGTTAATACACTCAAGCATGATTATGTCAAATGCAGACAATTCATTTCCTTGTCTCTCGTCTTTTTTTGTGCATTATCTTAATGGATGTGTATGATTTATTCCTGTAAGTTAAACCCCTCTTACAACATTAAAGCACATGTATCACAGTAAGAAGTATGAATTGACACATGTAAAAGATAGAGCTGAGTATCGGTGCTCAGGTAACTACTCGGTCGGAGAACAAGGTGTGAGACCAATCAGCCACTGAAGTTCAGTAGACCAATCAGTTTGCAGTTTTGCTCATGTAACTGTAGCTGTAGTTATACCCGTGTGGCTCAGCACAATGCATAGCTGACCTTTTCGACCTTATATAGTAGGCTGTTAGCATGTGACCACAGAAAAGGTGTCTACTTACATGACATGAACATTTTTTTTTATTATTTGGTGTGTTCTTTAGCATGCTATAAAAATAGCACACAACCTTGCATGTCCTGTCACAAGTATCAAATGATGTGATCAACGTTGACTTTTACCCACTGTTAAAAGTAGAATGTGAGTAAAATATATACACATCCTTACACGCCTCCTTGTGACAGGTATTGAAAGTAAAAGTGGCACACCTACTTTTGCACTGATGTCAGCTTTTTTATTTTTTTTTGGGGGGGGAGGAAATAGCTCAGTTGGCCAGGTCATGTCCTTTTTCCGCCACCCACTAGGTGGCGGTAACAATATTGCATAGAAGAAATACAGGACCAAAGTAAGAGGAGAGATG
The DNA here is from genome assembly GCA_949317995.1 of Acholoe squamosa. NCBI lineage: Eukaryota > Metazoa > Annelida > Polychaeta > Phyllodocida > Polynoidae > Acholoe > Acholoe squamosa. The sequence continues at coordinate 56,600,464 of OX439046.1, forward strand.
GGAGTAAAGGGTGAGGGTTATTGTCATAACAGGTAGTAAATGTTTAAAAACCCTGTCCTCTTTTCCCCCTGTTACATGTAAAACGTAAGAAGTTGATATAATTGAACTTTATACCCATCCCTGTGAGCTGTCACTATAAACACCTTTTTGTGGAAGTCTTCAGAAGGTGTGCTATATATGAAGAGTTTGGTTCCAAAACGCAATAAACGCCATTTTGAAAAAAAGAGCTAAATATTCCAAAGACCTACAGGTTAGAGATGGTTACTTGTTAATGATAAACCATTTCCTTTGAAAACTAAATTTAGAGTCTACATATTGAAGATTTCATTATGATAGCACAAAAAAATTACTTCAGGGGGGGCCTTCAAACATGTGTATATGCTGAAAATCTCGAATGGATTTGTTGCATTTTGGAACCAAACTCTTCATATATCCAATATGCATCATAAGAGAATGGATTTGGGCCACAGCAAGGCTCAGCAACCTTAAGTACCAGACTGCTCCTCAGTCATGTAAGTCACTAGGGGGTAGACCATATATCCATATGACCATCCATATACTGTATCTACTACTACTACTACTACTACTACTACTACTACTACTACTACTACTACTACTACTACTACTACATTGTACTTAATCCAGGATTTTAACATCAAGGATACAACATACATCACTTTGGACCTTTATTTGCATCTACTTTTTAAACTACTTCACTGTACATTGGTGGAAATCCCTTTAAAAAAATTAGCAAAAAGTCATGGAAACAGTCCACTCTGTAGACCTAATTTTAGTTAATCTTTTCTCCAAATCCCAAAAAATCGCTTAAATTGTTAGTTAACCTTTTATCTCACCCCAAAACCCACAGCCCGGGAGGAGCAGCAGGGCAAATAATTGATGATATTTTGAGAGCTTCAATAGGTCTTGGTACTCAGCCAGAAATAGATATTCTTATTTCTGAAATGTCTGAACTGGGTAAAAATCTGACGACTGGCTTTGATCCTGGAACACAGGTACCACTGGGAGTGTTGTTGCTGCTGCTGCTGCTGCTACTAATGTCTTTGATCCTAGAGGATGTAGCACAGATGGTCATAAACAGAGTGTAACATGTAAACAGCATGTAGACTGCATGTAAACTGCTAATTTGCACATGGTGATAAGAGTCGGTTAATATCACAGGTATAGGTGGATGAACATTTTCTTTCTACATAGCTATAATTTCTAAGGTGAGGGGACATTTCTTCTACCAGATCAAGGCTCATCTCTGGGGTGTCTCTTTCTCCATTGGGATTGCATAGGGTTCTGGGGCTTGGTGAGTGCCATGCCCTCATAGCTGTCTGCCCCACAGTGGCTCCCACTGGTGATTGTGACTAGTGAAACTAGTGTATTACAAGAGAAGAGTGCACATGCACTGGCAAAATCAAAACAAACTTCACATCACTGTACCCATCCCTGTAGGACTGTGGGGGAAAACACCTACTCTATTTTTTAGTCCCCCTTTGACACCACCAACGTCAACTCTACAGGGCACACACTGGTAAAGGTACTACCCACTTATATAGTCATGTCAAAATCTCATTCACATTTACATTGAGATGGATCACATGGATATGGATATGTGTGAAGTTGGTGCATTTATAAGCTGTGACCTGCCACTGGCCATGCTATTACCTCACATCCCCATCTGTGCACTGTCTCTATCACATGTAATTTTCAGGCTCACATGATCAAACACATATCTCACAGTTCCTATAATGATTTGTTGGTAATCAGTATGTTATCCTCAGGTCAAGTAGAAAAAAATGCAGCCTTTTCTATAGTATCAATATCATGCCTATGCTCACTCAAAAAAGCTGTGGAATGATAACGGTAAACTCCAATCTGTCCTTTAGTCAGAATATCACATTAAATCCTATTGCCCAAGTGCCCATTAATTTGCCACTGTGGCGACATTTTGAAAAAAAAACCCAGCCAATGTTTCTGGTGTAACCATAGCAACCACTCCCCCCACCTTGAGGCTACCCAACTTTCAGTGTCTTAAGGACCTTCATAATCAAAAAATCCTACCCCTAATTAAAGATCTACTCACCCTTAAGGACTCTGCAGTGGGTATCCATGTTAAATCATCAATATTGTCCACCGATTCAATAACACACCTAGGATACCAGCTTGAATTCTCACCCTGGTTACACCTGTTGTCACCAATCGTCGCCATTTTCTGTTGCATAGTCACATGCCGTGTGCACACATGTGTGACACACCTGGTGCAGCTCACAGTACTCCAACCATGGTGGACCCTGCATCTTGGACTCAAGTATGCCAATCAGAAATGGTCCTTGAGCCCACCGCCCACTGATCCCATAATGGTGCATCAGTGGATTTAACTGGCAGGACATTATGATACAATGATGTCCTTTTGTAGTTGTCCTGATTTGCACTGTCCTCAGAGCCTTCGTAAAGAGATGCTTAGGCCACTGGCCCTATGGCCACCAGGAACCCAAGGATAACACTCCTAGGTTTGTCCTTCGGATTCACTCTGGGGGGAAAAGACCTGCAGCTTCCCAGTAGCCAATAGATTAATTGTAAAAAACCTCTGACCTGCCTCCATTGTAGCTCCCAAGCTCTCGAAGCCAAGGTTAACGAGGCCTATCGGACGCCACTTGGACGTCCACTGAGTAAATGAGGTCACCATGATCATTGCCGGACGTCTCAAAACAGTTCACCTGGAGAGATATGGGGATGGCTCAGGATGCCGATGCCACCAACGAGCAAGGTTAATCCCAAGGAACTGGTGTTATTAAACCCCAAGGAGGTCCAACCTCCAAAGGATATGTACCTCTTCAACGGCACACTGGCTGAGAGGGGCACAGACACTCTTCATGGTAGGTTTTTCTTCGATTCATGTGGGGATCGTCCCTGGTTCCCGTACCGCATTTCCCCACAAGCAACTACCGGCCACTCCTACTAAGCCATAAGATAAAATGGCCAGAAGGTTAATCTAAATGTCAGTAAGGACTGGACCATATCATCACACTTATGTGGGGGCGACAGCTACCCTAGCACAGCAGCGCTGGATAAAGCGCCGGATAAATCGGTGAAACGCTGATGTGGGGATCCCCCTCTGGGGATGGCATCCCCCTACAGAACTCCAATTCCCACCGTGACCCCCACAACCCGAAATTTCCCCGTATCAGTTAGCACCTGCCACTTATCCCTTTCTCTAACACTAGATTACACCATTGGCTAACCATAACTAACGCATTACATCGAGTTAGGTCGTTGGATTGTTCAACAAGCACCCGCCATGGCGTCTGAACACCCCCCTTTTCTGCAAAACGCTGCGCTGGTAGCCATCTTGATGTCACTTGCAACGACATCAAAATGATGGCCATCACGGCTGTTACCATGACAACAATCTGTCATGAATGCCCACACTTAATGTATGTGTCAAAACAACAACATTGACACATGCTACCTTGGTAGACTTGAGTAAAACATCCATCTACCTGATTCAAAAGCCGTTCATTGCCCCTGGTGGAGTGACGGCGAACTGGGTGAATGTCATATGGGTAAATGTCTTTTAGAAACCTTGCTTACTAAACTTACTTTAAGCCCCAAATGCCTAATAGACATGATCATAACTTTTGTGGTTATATAGAATTACATAGGAATTATATAGGATTTATGAATTATTATATGTTTAATATGTTAATTATCTCAGTTTAACCTTTTAATAATTGATACGACTACATTTACTGCCAGACGACCAACAGAGGGCAACCTGGTTCAAATATGCAAGTGTTATATACCAAATGAAAGCTCTTGATGAGCTGTAAATGGATATATGGCAATATCTAAACATTTTCTATTTGCGACTTCCATACCATTTTGTTAGGATGGGTCACATATGTGTTGCACCTCACACCTCCAAATAGGATTTTTCAAATAAATTGGTTGATAATCTTATAAAAGTGTCCCTATCTAATATCCTGGATAGAATAAAGGCACTTACCATTTAAATTTCTGCAAGTTTCCCACAAATTTGAAAACCTTACGTATGTGAGGTTTTGTTCATTTTGGTTACAATGTGTACTTTAGACCCACCCAGACTATACATAATTCACCATTGGTTCCCCAAACTAAAATAGTAGTGAATGTAGAAATCCTGCATTTTTTCTTTTCCAAATTATTTTATGGTTGCTATATTCTAGGGTAAGGCTGCACTGCCAGTCAGTAATAATATTTGTGGGGTTCTATCCATACACAAATTTTTGTTCCTACTTACTTCTCATCCCCCATTGAGAAACTGTAAATATTAGAGCATAATTGCTTGATATTACTCACCTTAGTTGTTCAACAATTATATTCAATTTTTTGCAGACTGCAAGTTTCTGAGGAGGACAGGCTGCCCAATGAGGATGGCATGCACTCAGAGTGAGATGGAAATGACCCATAATATAGTCTAATGTGTTAAGATATGCCTTTGAACTAATAATTTAACAAGTCCTGTACAAGAAATAGTGATGCAGATGATCTGTGATGTTTAAAAGTATTGCGCTATCCAAATCCTCACATACATAACGTTTTTTTTCTTTGGTATTCAGAAGTGCCTTTGCAGATCTGGACCAGAATGTATATGTATTGTTGGAAAAGAGTGACATCTTTTTGAAAGTAGGGACACTCTAGATAATAGAGTGTGTTTTTCATAAAGATCTAGTTATTTTTAAATGTATGAGGGAAAAGTTAAGAATGCTAGGCTGCATATTCAAAACTTTCACTGAACCCCATATTTAGCGATGAGGTGTAATAAAAAGTTCTTGGTGCAGGGATTTCATTTTTGCTACACCTTAAGGTATGTATTGTAACATTTTGGACATGAAATCTCATGTACATAGGAAGATATTTAACAGTTTTTATGACTGTTTGTTTAAAAACGTCATGTATATGAGGGTAAAGAATTATGGTTTTACACCACAGGCTATATAAACTGACACATTTGGAGTTGGTGACTTGAATCAACCTTTCTAACAAGCCAAGATATAGGGCTTTCAATAAAATAAAGTGTTGTTAAATAATATTGAGTTTGTTATTTCATTGGTTCTCAGGCTGGTGAACATCCTTCACTGAATCACCCCATATGGTCACTTCCGGTCTCAAAACTAGGTCACTTCCGGTTCATAAGTAGGTCAAATTGATTTCAGTAGCTGTTCCTATGCGCTGAGTTTACCCCAATATATACTACTGTTGAAGATAAGAAAAATGTGGTGGCCCCCTCAATTCTGACTAAGGAAATAAAACAGTATACTATATCATTTATTTGACTGGAGCCAAATGGGTTAAGAAAATGATTATGAACACATTGAAGTTATATTAATACCAATGCTTCAATCTTTTTAGAAACAGATCTATCTAAAGCATAATTTCATAATATATTTACCTTTGAAGTAAAGGAGCTACATGCAAGCCCTATCGTCCCAAGAAAAGCACCAGTTATTGCAAGTGGCCGCTCTCCACACATTTCTGTTAGGATACCAACAAATGGACCTGTGATAGAAGAGAAAGTTGCAGTTATTAAAGCTTTAGCAGTTTTAGATTTATACTGTTTGATTGCGTTGATATACTGTTGCTAGAATCTAAATGAAATTGAATAAATGAGCAGAGTGAATTGTTTGTTTTTTTTTATTTTGAGGTATATCCTAGTATAATTATTGTTACATACTAAATAATAATATCATATCCTAATCAAGGTAATTTAGGATATATCCTAGTCAACGTAACTTAGGATAACTCAAAACAGAAGACGACTCCATTATCTCTACTTCATTTAGGAAAAGTAAATCAATTTAATTTGAAGGATGTACAAATAAAAAAAATAATTCAATCAAACAGTAAAGCTTCATTGAGTAGCAGATCATATCATAAAAAGCTAAGGGTGTAATCCCAATGGCAATCAAAGTGTATGACCTAGGCGTCCTTGAGAATACCAGGAATATGAGTCTAGATCTCAGATGAAATGCAAAATGCACACTCACAGATGAGGTACATAAAACCGTAGTTTAAAGATGTGACTAGTGACAGGGCACCATCTTCTGCATCTAGCCCTTGTTGGAACATGATGTAAAAGATGCCCATTGAATAGACAATGCCACACTGAATAACCAGTACAAGGAAAGTGGCTACACACACAACCCATGCATAGCAACTATCCTGCAGAGATGATGCCGCCATTGCAGTCTAATGAAAGAAAAAATAGTACAGTTAATGTTATATTCAATGAGACCATTATCAATTGTCCTTGAAAAATCTAACATCCTAGCGATCTGTCACATCTTGAAAGATCTAAAAAATATACTATTGAGTACATCAGAATGTTACAACTCATTCATTATCTCTTTCGTCTCTCTGTTTATGCTATTTTTATATTCATTTCATTTCATATACTCTAATTCATTCATTAAAATCAATGAAGCAATGACATAGACCTACACCTGATTAGTCTTGAAATTATCTAAAGATATGTGCCACAGTGGAGCTAGGTAGATTTAGTGAGTGAAGGCTACAGCAAATTATACAATCGGTGACCTAAATAATAACTGCTATTGATGGATAGGTTGATTATTTAATTGAGCTCTTTACACCATGGTTGGGAATGATGGGAACAATGGGGCAGGAGTGGTACCAGTGAGTAAATAACATCATTTAGTGGTTGAGAGATAGGATAACGGTTAATGGACAGGTTGCATTGAGTCATTAACATAATGCAGTTAGCAGCATCAAATCACAAATACAAACAGCAAAATCTATGACAACACAAAAACAGGTGACAAATTGGTGAATTATACAGGACATGAGGGCTCAGCTTAGAACCACATTGCATGTGTAGATCTGCTCCATCAATCATTAGAGTGCTTATATTATAAGACATATAATATAATATATAATGGGACAATCTGTACTTAGTTTATAACCTTCAGTAGTTGCTAGCCTTTGATGTTCTATTGGGAGATCCTGTCTGCAAATTTGATCATTCATTCTAAGTAGGTACAATCATTTAAGATAGAGAAAATAAGGCTTTATATATTTAGCCTCGATAAGAGAGAAGTTATTTCAGGTCTAATTGACCTTTAAAAGTCATTTCTTGGTTATTAATAATGCATGTTTGGTCTAGCAAAACCAATGTAGTGAATGGGAATGTACTCACAGCAAATGGGAGTTGTTGGTCTTTGGATTTCATGCCCCTCCTCTGGGTCCCTCTCCCTTCCTCTGGAAAAATATCTACACCCCTCCTAGGTTTATCCAATGTGTGAACATGAAACATGACCAATCTAGAAACTAGCCTTATCTCTAGTTAATGAAAATTAGCAAGGTCGAAAATGCACTTGAAACAGCATTAGTGCTGTGACACTTGAATTTTTTTCTTCCGTTCTTTCTTTCTTAAGTAGGCCTAATAGGCCTCTCATGGTGGTGTTATCTACTCCAGACATCTGCCATCTGGACCCACTGGTTCAAGTCGACATCACCAATATTGGGGGCTCATAGAGAAGAGATTTTACACCCATTCTGAAAATGTTAGCCTTACATCCTGCTGAGAACATGTTAGAGCTATACTGCTATACTGTGTGCATAGGTAGGTGCAATTACATATATATGCATGTGCAACTGAAAATTCTATGGGGGCTTGAAATTCTATGTACATCTTCCTTTGGTCTGCAGAGAGCCACAGGGTCATTTTTGAAAATATGGGATATCAAATATTTTGCGGGTAAGAGGGAGAGTGTGGACTAAGAATATCACCAAAAACATCAGTCTTTTCCCTTTTTTGATTTCTTAGGAAAGCCTTAACTTTTAGTATGTAGCCTGTTCCCTACTTATTCCACACCCATGATGCAAGAGTCATAGTGCAAAGTCTATGGCCTGGCAGTATTTCCGTATTTCAATGTATTTACCATGAAACGAGGTCGAGGTTGCTATCCATGTTGAATTGAATCTTTGTATTTGACAAACCACCAACATTCATAGAAAAATTTACAAGTAAGTCAAAGGAGAAAAGTCATGACATGACAGACGGACTTGGTCCAATAGCAATCAAAGATGAAACAGACAGATATCCCTTTTACCTGAAATCGGCAATAGTCAAATATTTACATTTATATTTATATATTTTTTTTAATATAGGCTGGGCCTTATAGCTGGATTAATTACCTCATGACACAGTTGAAGCAGGGAAAGGACAAGTGAGAGGACATTCACTTTGGTTGTTATTGACCGCTTTTGGCTTGACCGGTTAGGTTTGACTTTTACTTAATGACATCTAGGGTAAGACTAATATTGACATACTGTGTTCGGTTTAATGTGGAAGTGTTAACTGACAAGCTTAATTCATTTGGACGAAAAATACATAGGTGTATACCTTTACTTGATTTACCTAATTGATGTCCTCACTGCACTGCTATGACCAGACCTTGGGACGATTGCAACACCACTTCTCCAATCCCAATGCAAGTTCCTACTCCAAATTATAGCTCCATTATTGGTGTATCTCTATAGATGTTCCCACCAAGTATAGGACTGATCTAAGATATGTCTTTACTGAAGGAAATTTTCAGTTTAAAAGCAATTTTGTCAGTCATTTCTGTTTTAATTATACAGGAGAAGCCTTGGACATCAGCAGAACTGATGAGAAATGAGGCCAATATTTCATCATTAGAGCTAAATAGATGATAGGAATAGCCTACAATAGGGGGTAACTTGGCCTAAACAGGCCTATGCTGCCACATGTTTAACTTTTTGAAGCATATTATGTGTTACAGATAGGTCGTTTATACCATTTGAATCTAACAGAATTTTTGTAGTTTTAATAAACTTCTTTGAGCTGCATTATGCTCAGATTTTTTATGATTGTACTAAGTTTTCTGATTGTAGGTACTCAGTGGGATAACAAAAAAAGGTCTTTCAGCTGCCAATAGAAGCCTATTCCTTCCCCTCGGAACCTCCATCCCCCTACCATTGCATCTCCCATTGGGGTTGTAGCCCTTGCTACTGGCTCATCTTTGCACCTCCTTAACGGTGCGAAGGAGTAACCCTTAAGAGGTTTTAACATTTCTGTCCAATCATTGTCATATAACATATTTGCACTCATTTGACAAATCTCTCAGTGTTTGGGCAATCAATTGAGTGAAGATTTGATGCATTTGCAAGGGAAGAATGTGTACAGTATGGATGATTCTCAGGGTAGGTTCTAGTGAAAAATGGCAATTTCCGGCAATCTGAGTGCCTGTTTGGTGACTGATACTTTTTAAAGTTAAGGTGCTACAGTTATCAAAACAGTCTCAAATAAAGCGGAATATTGTTTTACAACTTCTGTGGACTTCCCATGTACACAGAAAGATACATTTCTCTTCAATGGCTTTGAGAGTGATAAAAGGTAGTGAAAGATTGAAGATTTTAGAAAACTTTTACCATAGTTTCCATGGCAACGGGTCAAATGATTTTCAAAATATTTAAGAAATAACCCTACTTTCATGTAGCCCTTTATCTTAGCTTTAACCTGATATCTAGATCAATATTGCACCTTGAGTGGTTGGGAAATTATCAATGACCTTTTAAAACAAGTCAGGGAAACTTTAAGTTTTCAGGCCCATACTTGGTGAGAAGATCTGTAGAAAAATAGTGTGCCTCCTGGACATGACACTTCTATTTGATAAATTACGGTGTCAAAGATAGGTAAGTTGGTCCTAAAAAAAGATGGATAGATGCCTCCATTATTAAAGTCCAGTCAAGTTGGTTTACTTCAAGCCTGAACCCAGAACTAATTGCAAGGCAACTTTTGTTTTGACTGCCTGTTGGCTGCCTTCTGGTAGATAGGTTGGTCCAGGCAGGTATCAGAGAGCAGATGTTAATTTGGCAGGGTGCCTGCGTCTTGATCTATCAGGAGTCCTTTTCTAAATAATGCTTCTTTATACAACTCATGTAGGCACACACACATGCTACTCCATAATGTTCCGAGAGAATTCAGGCAATATATAATTTATATACAACATGGCAAAGGTATATACAATACTGTGCATGATATATTTGAGGTTCTAATAGGGATCTGCATTGATTCTTGAGATCCATCATAATTCTTCTACATTCTTATAGGAATTTCCAACTCACAGTCAGACATGGCCATTATATCACATGGCAGATTTGATTAATCTTATTCAGATCAATGATAGACATAGACTATTCAAAGTGAGCAACCAACCAAATCCCAAATGTTCGAACTCAGCTTTGATATAGGAATGAGGGAGTTGCATCTAGGCTTAGCCATTTATAAGGAATCTGTGTTTTTAATATGCACATATGAAGCTTTATTTTTAAAACATGAACCAACCTGCTCCGCTGTGTGTCACATTGGGTATATACGTTAATTTGTAAGTCTGTGTGTTATGCAGCTGTCTTCCTTCTCTGATGGGGTTACCTCCGCATAATTAGGTCCTTTTTTGGGCCCGAGAGGGCACCCATTTTGACATTAGGCCTAAAAAGTATTGTGTCTTTTTAGTACCATGCAGAAAAAGATAAGGTGGGGTAGGTTTGTTTTTTAATCATTTCATTTTTCTATGTCACAAAGCGGCGGGAGGTACAGCCACGACAGCCATGGGTCCCTAAAATGACCCAAAAGGTGGGACAAATAGGCTATTTCTCTTAATTGAAGAAAGAATTCTAGGGTCGGCCCTGTTTTTCTAAGTGTAGTTTAAGGTTACCCGAATTTATTTCCCTTATAGGGGCACGCATTGTATTGTACAAACAAGTTCCAAGGTTTGTAATTAGTTCATGGTGAAACTCAATTTTGACTTGAGTTATTGTGTGGAAAATGTTTAATGTGGAAAAACACTTCTGTTATCTTTAAGGATGATTCATACAAGAGCTGTATACGTGTCCTTAACTACTTCATCACCCCTGCTGGTACGACCCCATCACACTCCCACTTGTCTCCTGGTCAAGTGGTACATTATTTAGCTCTCATAGGCTTAACCCTTCAGAGACAGCATACCATATATATGCTGCTCGACAGCTTCATTTGTTGACAAATCCAGACCAGTTATGGTGAATGGCCTGACTTATTTCAAGGTAATTTATGATCAGAAAATGTACAAAGTAAAATTTAAATTGCTGTCATCAGGTACACTGACACAGGTTTACCTGTGTCAGTGTACCTCACAAGGCTAACATCAGAGAACCTCATTAGGACTCATTCGGTAACTGTGTGTGTACCTCATAAAGACACAATGTAACTGTGTGTGTACCTCATAAGAACACTCTGTGTAACTGTGTGTACCTCATAAGTCTAACATCTGGGGGACACTGCACAACATTATACTGTAGTTCACGACCCTTATGACCCTTATGATAATCGTCAGGAGTGACCCACTACTGGTCAGTATAATCAGCCCCTGATATGTAAAAATAAAAAGTGGCCACTAATATCAGCTGCTATTTAGCTATATGTACCCCACAGGGTTCTCCAGTTAAAAAAGTCACACTATGTTGTAGTCTTAAATAGACAACTCTGAAATAATAGTATGTCCTGCTCTAGGGCACAGGCGCAACACTTAAACAGTCATAACCCTTATTTGAAAAGCCTCAGCATGTTTATTATTCTGAATTTAGTATGTGTGGGCACTAAATTGAAAGGGTTAATTGTGTCTTTTTCTTCCCTTTTCTGAGTAAAGGCTAGATAATCATTACATAAATGTTGAGATTCTAAAAGTTGAAGATGAACATCCAGGTCAATACAGACGTGCAGTAAACATAGTCACATCATATACTTAACTACTAGTACAGAATGTAACAGATAATAAATTGCTCTGATTAACACAGAGTCAAATAATATTTCTGTAGATGAAGCTATATAGTTACCCCTTCTGTTATACACAGTAGATTGACAGGCCCAAAATCTATTGTTCTCAGCTATACATGTAAACACATGTAAACAAAAGAACAAAGAAATACCTGTGTCGTCTCTCACGCTGCTGCCCCATGCCGCCTATTGGAGCTTGGGCTTATGTTTAGATTGTTTTGTTTTTCTTATTACACTGAACAAAGTAGAAGCCATTGCATTCCAAATCATCACTTGGTATCTAGAGTGTTAGAATTGATGCTTTGGCTTGATATGGTCTGAGGGTAAGAATCGGTTCAACAGTGGCACATTGTCATGTCATCTACTGAACCTGCAGCACATTTGATACACTTATCTAAGCTAGAGCTAACGCTTTAACACTATGGGAGTAGTCTTTTGAGAGGGATGTAATAGACACTAAATTGATCCAAATTTTGAAGGCAATTGAGTTGCAAGAAAACTAGTATTCTTTTGTCATGTCTTGCTTTCATAGATCCTCATCAGTCTGTCTCTTCACCATAGCAGGTGAATTTAGCAAAAGTCATGGCTTACATACTTTTTTCCAAGAGTGTTCTGAGATTCTTCCAGTTTCTCCCATTTCGTCCAGAAGAAACCTGGAAAGAAATGAACAAAATAGGTTTCTTCCAGGTTTTTTCCACTGTCCAGGAAGAAATACCTTTCATCCGGGGAGAAATCTAGCCCTGAATGTGTGTAATACTATAAAGATATTGAAAAGGGTATCTCTACTTCGAATCAACTTAAAGTTCCGAAAGTGCATTTCTCAGGTCTTTGGAACTATTAAATTTTATTCCAGTTAGAATTTTGTATGTGGCAGCCATTTTGAATTAATTTTGTGTTATGCCCTGTCTAACCCAGATAGCCCTACTGTCCAACATGTAGGACGCCTAAGTGACATCATGGGAAGAGGTCTATATCCGCAAGTAAACTAAACACAGTGGAAGTAAAATGTTGCATCCTATAGTTCTAGACCCCAAAAATGCTCTAGAATGGTATTCTTAGGTACCTTTATGGCATTACACACATGTCGCAAAATACCTACTACTTAGAAAATTACCCTCTGGTAAAGATTTGGACCTTTTCAGAGGAGACAGACGCCCAAAGTCCTACTGTCCTATATGTAGGACAGTGCTTATCTCTGGATCCGCTATAGCTAAAGCATTGAAATTTCTTGTTTAGCATAAATGGCCATATAAATTAGCTTATTTGTCAGTTTCTGGCACTCTCATACAGGAATTGTGGTTTCCATGGCAACCAAAAGAACACAAATTTCAAAAGACAGTAGTCCTAAGTCCTACTGTCCTACATGTAGGAAGGTAGGCAATCCCTCATATCTCTGGACATGGTGCAGATAAAGGTCCGAATTTTTGAACAGTGCATATTTGGTCATATATTAGTCTACTTATCAATTTTTATCACTCTATGACAAAAATTGCCACTTTAGGGTTATCTGGGCTAATGAGATGAGATTATTCCAATGCCCTTTGGTGCTGGTAACATTCATTTTGCAAGGGATGCACTATTCAAGGTTCATATATGAAATGCCTGATGATATCAGAGAAAGCTTCATGAAGAGGCAGCATACTATGCATCACAGTGCCGGTATAGCTAATAGCATATGGAGTGACATGGCTGGACATAGATGGCACATGAGACTTTGGTACAGACTAGTAGGGATAATTGGTGCTACTTCGAAACCTAGGGAACATCTGAAAAAAAACAACTTCAGCAAATTCAGCATAAAGAAGAGATAATACCAAGAATCAAATCATACTCAAAAGACAAACAAGTGCTACAAGACAAGCTTGAATCAACCCTCTTAACATTAAACATTATGATGGCCTCACAGTCCCCTGAATAACCTCTCTCAGACTATCCTGATCCAGGACAGTCCTACATTACATCACACATCCTGTGGTGCTGTGTGTTTGGTGACCAGGAGGACACATAAACACATGGGGCTAGTTGGGTGTCTCCCCACCCCAATGTTAGAGGGGGATACACAAAACATTCCACTTCTTTTTTTCCAAATAATACTTCTGCTAACTCTACATCTGTAAGTTTGATTACTTTTGGCATTTTCCCCTATATTTTATTAACAATGATGATCTCAAATCTTTCAATGTCACACTTGCATTAAAACATCATTCCCAGTGATTGTTATGGTCTGGAGAGTAACTTGCCAGAGCTACACTCATGCCAACTCTATGAGGTTGATACTGTCCCAGAGCATCAGCATGATGCTCTGGGATTGTGACTGGCAGGCCCAGAACTTCATTACAGCATCATGATGACCAATAGGCTGAAGCACTCTTTTTATGAAAAAATAATATGTAAAAAAAATATTTCTCAAAAAGATGTGGACATTTTCTTGACAATATCTGAGATATGTAAATGTAGTAATGAGCCCTACGGCCCACTAAGGTCATGACACTGGTGTCAGATGGCTATCTTGCACAATCTAGACACTCCAGTGAATATTGCTATAAAAAGGTCGGGTGCACATGGATCTGTCTGCAAATGCAGGAAATCATGTGAGGATCAGCAGGAAGATTAAACAGATGCATTTGAGAAGACTTGACTTAAAAGATTCCTTAACAGACTCAATAAGAAAGTTGTAATGATGTCTCTATCTCATAAGCACATAAAGATGGCTGATTAATTAAAATGTGTATGACATTAAAATGATATATGATAGAGCTATGGGTCTTCACAAAGACATTGATGGCATATAGGCTACATTTAACAAGCTCACCGGCCTTCATTCATGTTTGGTGATCAGGGGAACAAACCAAAATCAGTTCTACAGAATACTCTGAAAGTAGAGATGTTAGTAATACAATAAAATGCTGATGGAGCTTTCATTGATGGATGTGCTGTAATTTGGATCATACAATTGGTTTTGCACAGAATTACCTAGACCTGTTCTTACATTATCTTTTAGGATACCTTCATGCCAGTGAACTTTTACTCTATATTTGATAGATATGATAAGGATGCCAGTATAGAGGAAGCTACTAGAAGTGAGAGGGAAAAGGCTCCAGTTGTGTCTAGAGTTTACACCCACTATGATTCCACCACCAAAAGTAGCAGTGACTATAAGTAACAAGAAGTTGTAAACCTGATTGTACAAGACCTTATAGCTCACAAAGATGATATGTCTTGTAAGCTAGTTCTCAGAGGAATTGAATCTGTCCCTGTTGAACTCAAATTCAGGTGTTGTAAATCAAAGGAAAGTAACACAGACACAATCATTATCCAGTAAGTAATACCAGTCAGAGGTCCTAGTGTAGGGGCCAGCTCTGGCTGTGAGTCCATGGCGGTATGCTATCTGTCCCCATTCCCCGGTTGCACCAGCCCCAAGGGGCTGGTCAGCCAGTGAACACTGCCCCCTTGTGTCATACCGATCCAGATGTAGGTGGAAGGTAGAGAACGTCAGGTCTGGGGAAGTAGCTCAGAGGAAGAGCTTCCGCTTCGAAGTTGGAGGGTCCCGGGTTCGATTCCCGGTTTCTCCAGGACGTTTTCCGCCGACCTCTACACTGGTGGAGAAACCGGGAATCGAACCCGGGACCCTCCAACTTCGAAGCGGAAGCTCTTCCTCTGAGCTACTTCCCCAGACCTGACGTTCTCTACCTTCCACCTACATCTGGATCGGTATGACACAAGGGGGCAGTGTTCACTGGCTGACCAGCCCCTGGGGGCTGGTGCAACCGGGGAACGGGGACAGATAGCATACCGCCATGGACTCACAGCCAGAGCTGGCCCCTACACTCCTCCCAACCAGCTTCAACCATGGCCAACCAGCACCAAGCATTCCTCCCAACCAGATCGGTTTGGGCTTTATCAAGCAGTGTGAGGCACTCCTGACTTCCCAGTTGACCTACCAGTACACAGTACTGCCAGGGTCGAAGCGTATCTGTATTATACCGTTCCAGGCACCTACACCTGGACTGGTATGACACACACATAGGGGGGAGCTACCACCAGGTGCCAGGTGGCTAGGCTGGTACACCCGGAACGGGGCAGATGGCCTACCGCCATGGACTTACAGCCAGAGCTGGCCCCTACACTCCTCCCCACACTGGTGGAGAAACCGAGTTGGTCCTGACCCGTGTGAGGGGGGACTACGAGAACTCGGTACCTGGACTGGTATGACACAGTTAACGCTTCAACCTGCTAGGGGTAAACTAGTCACCTGCTGGAGGTTGGGTTGGAGGAGTAGGGTTGGCTGAAGCTGGTGGGGAGGAGTGTAGGGGCCAGCTCTGGCTGTGAGTCCATGGCGGTATGCTATCTGTCCCCATTCCCCGGTTGCACCAGCCCCAAGGGGCTGGTCAGCCAGTGAACACTGCCCCCTTGTGTCATACCGATCCAGATGTAGGTGGAAGGTAGAGAACGTCAGGTCTGGGGAAGTAGCTCAGAGGAAGAGCTTCCGCTTCGAAGTTGGAGGGTCCCGGGTTCGATTCCCGGTTTCTCCAGGACGTTTTCCGCCGACCTCTACACTGGATTGTGTATTGTTGCAGATGACACTGATGTGTTTATTTTCCATGGATACTTTAATAGCCGGGTGGTAATGGTGTCACCAATAGAAGAATGGGTGGTGATTGATATCAGTACAGGGCACTCTCATATTCCATCATACCTATTTTGCCTTTAACCCAGTGGCATTATTGGATATGATACTGTAGATCCCTACTCAGGTATGGGAAAGTACAAAGTTGTAAAGCTACTGATGTCCAGCAAGTACTCCCTAAGCACAATTAGAATTAGAAATGGTTCCTTGAATGAGGTCTTCCAACAGGCATCTCAGTGTGTATTGGTCTGAGTCAATGTCAAAATGTCACATCTATTATGAAGCCTCTATGGGTCACCAAAACTAAAATGCCTGCCTCCAACAAATCAGCCCTATAGGATAAATGTTGGTAGAGCTCATTTTCATGAAGCTGCATGGAAGCATGCCAATGAAATTCAGTGAGTTTCAATCAATTAAATCCTGATCAGTGTTGGAAATGACTCATCAAAATCCTTGGTGCCCAAGACAGTTCCTGAAGGTGTTGTTCTTGCCCCAGAGGATGTTCTGAAATTGATAAGATGCTCACAAGCCTGCAAATCTAAGAGCTGCAGTTGTCACATGGCCAGTATACCATACACCATATTCTGTGTGTGTCGAGGAGAATGAGAAAACAAGGGAACAACTACAACTTTGTCAGCTTCCACTTTCTTTCCCCCATGATTGGATATCCTCAGGCATAAGAAATGGCTTGGAATTCCACACAGAACATTGCATAATAGATAAAACCACTGCACCCAAAAAAACTGCAAAAAAACACTCTATATGGATGGCCAAAGGCTGTATCATATTTGGGGCCACCTTTCTTAATGACTTTCACCCATTTCATGTCCTCATCTCTAATCAACAGTTTTCCCGCTGTTTTTGATGAAACATGCATTTTGGAGGGAAACTTGCCTACTGGACATGGTAGCAACCATGCTCAAAATAACCAATCCACTTTCTTTCCCCCACAATTGGGTATCTTGAGGCATTGAAATTAGCTCGGAATTCCAAACAGAATATTGCATAATAGCAAAAAACTGCAAAAAAAAACACTCTATATAGATGGCCAAAAGCTGTCTCATATTTGGGGCAAATTTTCAAACTTACTTTCACCCATTTCATGTCATCATCTCTATTCAACAGTTTTCCTGCTCTTTTTGATGAAGCATGTATTTTGGAGGGAAACTTGCCTACCAGACATGGTAGCAAGCATGCTCAAAATAACCAATCCACTTTCTTTCCCTCAATTTGCTATCCTCAGGCATTGGAATTGGCTTGGAATTCCAAACAGAACATTGCATGATAGATAAAGCTCGATTTTTGCAGTGCGCCCAAAAACTGCAAAAAAACACTCTATATGGATAGCCAAAGGATGTATCATATTTGGGGCCACTTTACTTAATGACTTTCACAGTTTTCAGGTCCTCATCTCTAATCAACAGTTTTCCCGCTCTTTTTGGTGAAACATGCATTTTTGATGGAAACTTGCCTACCAGACATGGTAGCAACTATGTTAAAAATAACCAATCCACCTTCTTTTTCCCACAATTGGGTATCCAGAGGCATTGGAATTGGCTTGGAATTCCAAGCATAACATTGCAAAATAGATAAAAGCAATGCTCAAGCAATGGCTTGGAATTCCAAAAGTAACATTGCAATATTGATATAACTTGACACTCTATAGATTAAACTTGATTTTTGCAGTGCACCCAAAGATGGTGAAGATGGTCTTCACAGTTTTTCCCGCTCTTTCATTGAAACTGGGAAACTGTCCAACTGGACATGGTAGCACCCATTCTGAACCACAAATCTGGGACCGTTAGACTGACAGCTAAAATCTTGATACCAATTTCAACCTCTCACAAGTTTTTTTATGTGGTATGTATTAGGGACAATGTATCACTATTATTAATAGATTTATTCTGACCTACGAGCTATTGTCACAGACACCTCAAAGAGTAAATTTCTACACTCAACTGACCGTAGTAAAGAATTTCAACCAACATCCACCCAAACTGATATAAATAGATAGGATTAGCATATATTTTTCTATGGCTGCATAAAGGCCAAAACCATGGTTTTCTGGCATTTGTACACTTTTTTCTTGACACTTACCCATACACCATCTATATGATGTTCCCATGGTCAGATGAAAGATCATTGCACATCATCCCCAAAATATTGTCTATACGACACATGGCTATTGTATTATTGACCAATGGGAAGCATCCCTGGCATTTACTGCGGAGACGGGGGCTGCAGGTGTTAGTCATAGTGCAGTCGGGGTCTAATGGCGGCCTCCATAGCCTAATGTGCTAATGCCCTATAAAGCTTTGTGTATAATTATGTACAGAAATATGTGTGTCTCATAAGGTGTTTCTCCTTATGAGGCAGAGTGAAGGCTTCCCCTCCCAGAGAACATATGTCTGGCAATCATTAGTCAGATAAAAATCACACTACAGCAGAGATGACCTAGTTACCATAATAACCAGGGTTTCTGTATACAAGGATACAACTTAAGTAAGATCAACTTTATAACTGACATTTGGGGAGACCTCACAAAGGTGACCTATATAAAATTATGTATGTGAATATTACATGAATACAACCTCACAGGGCCAACCTAGGTATATATGGTGTGTCTGAACCCAACATTGACAGAATCCCCTCTGTGTCTATTAGTGACAAACCATCAAACACCACAATGATCACACCTCAGATGCACTTTATGTCCTTCTTTGACTAAAATCAAATTGACTACAAAACACATTTTATGTTTTCTAAGAATGTACAAAGCTGTGAATGGATAAATTAATGTGTGTAGAGCTATTAGGATTAGAAAACTTCAAACTCTTTGCTTTTATGATCTCAGTGCTAGTTTACAAATGCATTGTGTGTGTGTGTCTTTGCCCTTCTGAGGTTCAGTGCCAGCAGAGGGAAAGTTGAAACTTCACCCCTTCCCCAAGGACCATCTGCCACTCATTAGTTAGATAAACATGTTACTCACATGGGTAGTATGATCCAGTATGCTGGGGTCATTTAACTGCAGATAGTTAGCTTCACTATGATGGGTGCATGTATATTCCTTCAAACTATGGGCATTATCAATAGCTTAAATTAAAAAAAGATGCAAGTAATGTTCATAATCCTACATTGTGAGTACCCCATAAGAACAGGTTGTACATAATTGTGTGTCTTATATGGAGTGTATATGAAAGTATCCTTCCCTGACCCTACATGGACAGATTTGCATGGATAGAACCTCATAAGGAGTATCGATGTACTGGGTGTGTCTGATATGGATAGACTTTATAAGGTGTATCGATGTACTGTGTGTGTCTGATATGGATAGGACCTCCTAAGGAATACACTTGTGCTGTGTGTGTCTGATATGGATAGGACCTCATAAGGAGTACCCAGGTACTGTGTGTCTGATATAGATAGGACCTCTTAAGGAGTACCCTTGTACTGTGTGTGTCTGATATGGATAGGGCCTCATAAGGAATACACTTGTGCTGTGTGTATGTCTGACACGGATAGAACCTCATAAGGAGTACCCAGGTACTGTGTGTCTGATATAGATAGGACCTCTTAAGGAGTACCCTTGTACTTTGTGTGTCTGATATGGATAGGACCTCATAAGGTGTACCCATGTACTGTGTGTGTCTGATATGGGTAGGACCTCATAAGGAGTACCCTTGAACTGTGTGTGTCTATTATGGATAGGATAGTGAGGTTCATTGACATGGATAGGATGTTGAGGTTCATTGACACATTTTTGTCCTAACATAGTAATAAAGGTCATACTACTGAGAGGTTATCTTTCTATATCTATGTTAGACAAACACTGTCATCCTATGTATGTTTGACACACAGTTATATATACCTCCTTGTGAGATTATATCAATGTAGAGCATCACACACAGGTGGTCTTTGTGTTGAATAAATACTCAAAGGTTGATGTTACTAGTTGGACTGAAAAAATACTAGGACAACAAAAATATACTGCAACTACTGCATTCCATATTCATCAAATATTGTATTATAATTCAAGAAAGCCTGCTGTTTGGAGAGAATGTGGATATATTGTTGTAGATTGACTAATAACTGTGGGTAAACCAGGCAAAATTGATACCATTGTAACTTAGAGACTCTTAACATACACCTTTTGCAAGATGACTTTGATAGAATGTAAGTCCTATATCTAACAAGTGGGCATGTTAGTGTGGCAACTTAGTAGCCCTCAGTCTACATGTCAGAGTTAACTAATGCAGGAGGTAATCTAATACTGTGTTTATCTATAGACAATCTGATGGTGTGCTTGCTTATATTGCCTTGGCCTTGTTTTTCCCTATGTTTAAAAATATAATAACATACGGACAAATACATATGGCTTTCCTGCGGGTCTTAATTAAAATAAGATAAAAAATGTGTTGCGCCACCCGTCCATATCTTTTTTCCTTTTCATAAGAACATGCAGACACATAGGGCGGAATACATCCGGACGTCTGCATGTACCCCTCCGTATCCCTCCGTATGTTTTAACACTAGTCCGTATGTGTCCGCATCTCATGTGAAATACCTCACATACCGGGAAACCCCCGGGGATTCCCTTTCCTCACTGTCCGACGTCACTTCCTGTCGCCATTTGCAATAGTGAAGATTTCATAACATGCGTCGAATGTCGTTCTTTCAGGTAAGGAAATTGATGTTTTCTTTCAAATCTCGCTGTAACTCAAAGCCCAAAGGCTGTGGGAAGGCAAAGGGGGTAAGGGTCTCTCCTCATAGTCCGGGAGAGGGAACAGTTCTTCAGTTTTCGCTTGATATGATAGCTTTACCGGCACCCTCTGCTGTCACTCCGGTCCTTGTAGACTTCAATCTGTGTTTCTGTTTTTTATACTTGTTAGAACAAAGCATATGGTAGTCCTATATCTTAACCTTTTAGGTCTTTTTACCCACGGGCGGGCACCCTGGGCAGCGGGCCCACCCCTCGTGTATGCCCTACGAGTTCTGTGTTTGGATAGCAGCACTTTCTTAAGTCGATACTGATTTAAAGTTAATTTATTTAGTGATTAAAAGTAAATAAGTTCACACTCATTTATACTGAATTAATTTTTCTAGGGAAAAGAGGAAGACGATGCTGACTTTATCTCGCCTGAAATGTTTCCTGGGGACGCAGGACAGCAAGCTATTTCCTACATGACAGCATGTCTGATGAAAGCCGTGAACCTTCAGAATAAAACAGACCTTTCCTCCAAAAGACAAAAAGGGAAGGCCCCAAGTTCCGAGCATCCCTCTCACTTTCCTCCAGTGTCTCCTGCTTCTTCTCTAAGGCCCTCTGTTGACCCTAAGAAAGAAAAGATCAAGGACCCTACCTATGTTCCTCCTGGCAGAGGATCCAGAGGAGGCTCCAGAGGAAGGGGAAGGGGGAGGGGCCGAGGCAGAGGAAAAGTTACCGGAAAAACTGATTTCACCTCTTTGGCCGCCTCTTTTTTAAGTGCTCTCTCAGAAGGCAGCAGTGAAATAGGCCTTTCAACCTCTGTTGACAGTACTTCTACCAAACAGGAAGGAGAGCAAGAAGAAGCTCCCTCTTACACATCTTCCCAGGGGAGCAGAACCAAAACCGGGAAATCTCCATGCAAGAAGTCTCTTCACTGGCAGACCGACAAGACCCGGGCTCTGATACATGGGGCAAACCATCTTAAGCCTGTGTTAAAAGGGAAATTCAAATGCTATGCCGATGGAATAACCTCAAGAAACTGGCTTGGGAGGAACTTGCAGGTAAAATAATTTTTTTTTCTTTGCTTAAATACATATAGACACTTATCACATGAAGACATATAAATCTTATACCTACCTCTGACATGTGCATGTTACCTATATGTGTCACATAGAATTATTCTATAACTAATCCAATAGACTAAATAAAACGTCCTCATTTAGACCCAAATCTGTATTTTACTTTTGTTTTTCATTCATCTTCAAATTAAAATATAACTTTTCCCATCTTTTTGTATTTAAAGATTACATGAATGCTAACAGCGGCCAGGACAGAGATGGGGATGGGTGTAAATCTAAAGTAACATACTTCTGTCAAGACGCCAAGCGCAAGGTACATATATTTTTACTTTTTATTTATTTTATATGCGGACATGTGTATATTTCATCTTCTAATAAATTTTGTGACCTATCTTTTAATGCTTTTTGTTAATTTTCCTGTAAGACAATAATTTAGTCTCTTATCTATTTTTTTTTTCATTGCAGTGTCAGAACATAGACTCGATATATAAGACGGGGAGTGGCCAGAAGGATGACAAACATTTCCTGACTGACCTTGAGCAGGCAGCATGTGACTTCTGTGGCACAGAGGTAATACTAGGTGAGCATCTCTTGGTTGTAATATTCTTATTCACTGTCAGAAATAAAAATATATGTCATCTTACAGTATTATTTTGTTAATAAATTGGACTCGGACAATAGGTGGAAAAATGTAATAATATATCATGTCTCCTGTCTCTTATGTAAGTTGTATATGTTGGTCCAACTTTAACACATTTCAAGTGAATATATGGATATGTTTTCATATCTACTGTGAAATTTACTTTTTTTTTGATGTATTTTTTATTGGATTATTAAATAATATATTCTTAGGAATCAAAGGAATGCAGCCTGCAGATCTGAAGGGCGGAGACCCATCGCAGAGAGATAAAGAGTGGTCATGTTATGACCCATATAGATCTACACGTGTGGACTATGAGAGCATGAAAATGCCATCCGATTCCCTTGCGGCAACAGTGCAGGGCCAGATGCTCCAGAGCATAGACGGAGGTGGGTATCTTACAGCTTCTTTCCATGAAGAAAGCTAGAACCTTATTATATTCTGACCTATGTACTTATTTTGCTTAAAGAGAAAGAAACCTTACTTTTTACATTATTTACTTTATACTACACATGCGGACCTGACATACCACATATTAATTGACCTGATTATTAACTTTGAATTTATTTTATGTTTTCAGTTCCGGTGCTCGAGGAAGGTGAAAGTGAAACTGCTTCTTGTGCGGACACAGAGGAAACACGTAGCACTCAGGGAGGAGAAACAGAGAGTGAAGTGGAGGTGGACCATGCTGAAGAAGCTGAAGCTTCCACTGACCTCACCCAGAACTTTGAGAGGGAACCGGTTTCTCATTACCCTGCCCCTGCCCGCGCTACTACTTTACAGCCCCGGGTATCCACTTCTCATATGTTGAAAATATGCAACTCTTTTAACAGAAAGCTTACCTTAGAAAAGGAGAAGAAGGGGACTCCCAGTGTCCTGAAATATCAAAAAAGTAGCCGACAGTTACTGGATGAGAAAAAAGATAAAGACAGGGATACCCTTCTGAAGAAGGTTAATGAGATCAAAGAAAGGAACCTAAGTAAAGCCTCTCATGAAAAGAACTTTGTTAGTCCATCTACTTCTAGCTCAGGTCCGAAGCCCTCTACCTCCGGGACACATCCTAAGCCCTCTACCTCAGGGACACATCCTAAGCCCTCTACCTCAGGGACAGGTCCTAAGCCCTCTTCCTCAGGGACAGTTCCTAAGCCCTCTACCTCAGGGACAGTTCCTAAGCCCTCTACCTCAGGGACAATTCCTAAGCCCTCTACCTCAGGGACAGTTCCTAAGCCCTCTACCTCAGGGACAGTTCCTAAGCCCTCTACCTAAGGGACAGGTAAACATCCCTCTACGTCAAGGTTGATAGAGCAGCATTCTTTAGGCAATGAACCACCACAAGAAGATACCCAAGACCAAGACTGTGTTCCTCTCCCCCAAGGAAGGATAAGGAGGAGGGCAGACTCCTTCTCAGGCTTGTTAAACGACAATGAACCTTATCTAGATGAGGATGATGACTTACAACAAGCCTTGGATTTGCCTTATAACACAAAAAGGACAAACGATGATGACTTACGGAATCCCTCTAAGAGGGTAAAGCTGTATACTGAGGAAGAGGTGCAGGAACTAATTGCCGCCTCTAAAAAGCAAGGAGACGCTAAAGCAGATGCACATGGTTTTTTAACCAGTTCTCCTTCTAGGACAGAAGGCAAAGAGAAGAAACAAACCTCTTCCAAGAAGAAAACTGTAGCTAAAACCAAGGATAAGCCTGTCCCTCCTGGTCCACGCAGAACCTCTCCACACCTGCAGGCCAAGCAAGATTTTGACTCCCCTCGTAACGTCTCTGTTTTAGAAGAAATTTCTCGAAAAAGTGACACTTCTTCAAGAAAAAAACTGTTTGGTTCTAAAAAGAAGAAAAGGAAAGATGGACAAGATAAATCTTTAATTGACATCCCCTCTTCTCCTATCCCATCTGACTTAGAGGAAGAAGGAGTTGGTAGTGTGGAGTTTATTACACATAAAAGGGGGACTGGGCATACTCCTGTGGAAAATCCCAACCCTATCACCCTGGAATTAAAAAAGACTCACGAGGCTCTGGCTGAGTCTGCAGTGAAAATATCTGAGGATATGAGATATGCAACGCAGGAACCGGTTATTTCCAACAAAAAGATGACTTCTTCTTATGACAATTTCTCTCAGAAGGTTGTAGAGTCAGCGGCAAATATCACGACAAACACAAATTTATTTATCGAAAATCTTGAGGAGACTTCTAAAGTGTCTTCTGATACATTAAAAAAATGTCCGCTGCTTTCCTGCATAACCAAAAGGAGACAGTCGAAGGAGTACAGGTTATAAACGATAAACTGATAGACAATTTACTGTCCAAGCAAGTGAAAATAGTGTGAATGCCATGACTGAGTCCTTAGGGAACCACACAAAAGCTGTAGAAGAAGCTCAGGGTAAAATATCTCTTGGTATTGTTTCTGTAGCAGACAGCTTTGCCCAGGTGTATGAAAGTATAAAGTAATTGGCTTCTACTCAAAAGGCCCTTAATCTTTGTAATAATACTTCTTTGCAGCTGGTTGACAACACAGAGAGAGTTCTAGACAGGGTAGTGTCCAACCTCAAGAATGGTGGACCAGGGTAGTGGCCAACCTCAAGAAGCTGGCTGACCTTCAGGAGAAGCTCAATAGGGAAACTATAGCCAGGACTTTAATAGAACGTGAGTATAAATTGACTAATAAATATATTAGTTTCAGTATAGCTTTCATTGATATCATTTTTTTCATTAAATAACACATGCATAAGACAACAGGAATAATTAAATTTTTTATTGATGTGAATATGTGTATAAAAAAGGGACACATAACCTTAACATACAGGCAATCGGTATGGGTATGTTCTTATAACCTACTGCTAAAAAAAATAAAGAAGGAAATTTATTTTTCATGTCTTTATTCAGTCAGTTGTCCCGTCGTTAAAACGCATGGAAACATGAACCGTCAGGACCATGATGAAGAGACAGAATCTCCTGTAGCGTCCCCTCCTCAAGCAGTCGCTGAAGGTCCGGACGAGTCTCCCCCACGAGATGTTAAAGAATTTCCTGTACCCTCTCCTCCCGTTCCACACTTACCGGAGCAGTCCTCAGGGCAAGAAACAAAAGAAACTATGGTTAATTCTCCTGCTATAGAAGTAGATGATGCAGCAGCGGAGCCACAGGGGGAGGGCAGTGCGTCCCAAGAGCCTGACACTCAGGCTTCTCTACAGACAGAAGAGACACAAGGTATAGAAAATAGATTCAAATCTTTCTTTGACATTGTATTATATTATTGCACATAATTTTAATGTATCCTATTTTCCTCTAATAACTGAGTTTCCTGAAGGCAGTATCAAGGTGGACCCTCTGTATTACTGAGAGTTCCACTTTTCTTTGAACATGTTAAGTCTAAAGGTAGTTAAAGGAAAGGAAAAAAGATCGACATAGAGCCTGACAAAAGCCAAACTGATATGATAACTATCGCCTAGGTGTTTGACAGGAGGCTCTCACTTTTATTGCATGCACACATTAGGGAATCAGATACATCCCTCAGAAGTAGACCCTTCCGGTTTATCTGCTTTCCTTACCTATCCACAACCTCCCACTGGTAAGTTCAGATTACTGTACACGCTCTTCCAGTCCTTAGAGGAAAAGAACGCAAAACATTGTTAGGGATTTGCATGTTTTTCAGATGGGTAAACATAGAAAGATGTATGTAAGATTTTATTCACTCTCTTTTATTATAATTTTTGGTTTTTGTATTTTCCTTTATAAGACGGGAAACCGCCCACATATCAGACTGAGAGCAACATTAACCCTGGTTTTTTCTTCGAAGAGGAAACGTCTAAGATGAAGTTGGCTATACCTGGTGAAGGTAAGGAGTTCCGAAAAAAAGATAACAAATAAAGTATCTCATTTCAGATAGACCGAAATAAATAAATTCTATGAGGTCGAGAATAAAACTGAAATATTTAGTTCATGCTTTGTGTAGGAAAAAATTATACTGAAGAATTATGTTTCGTTTCATATGCAGCTATCAACTGTATAAGTCCTCAAGAAAAAGGGCTTCCTCAGTTTAGTGTCTTAAAAAGCAACGATTTTGTTATAGTGGCTACAGACATACAGGAAGATCATCAAGATGCGGCAAAAAATGTTGTCATCCCCAAGGACATCGACACCCAGTCTGAAGCAGACACAGAAGCTTCAGTGTCGGCTTCAGAGAAGGACTACGGAGAAGATAAAAAGAAACGTGTCCCTCTGAAAAGGTCTTCCAGGGCATGTAAAGCAACACAGAAATACCGGGATAATATATAAGTCTTAATGAACATGTGTCATTCTGGAATCAAGAAGACAAAAACACCAAAGATTGATGTTTTCCAGTCACATACAGGTCTGTCTTTTAATACATAAAGTGAGGAGAATTGTTTGTGTCTAGTTACTTTTAAGACTGCAGAACTAAAGACAAATTCTCTTAGACTTGTTAAGCATCGAGTTAAATATCTAACATGTAATAGAAAAAAACAGGTTCAGTTGGAGAACTTGTTTCTGTAATAATTAGAAAAAGAATGTACAAGGCCCTTTGTTAAAGAATATTAAGGAAAGTAATGAATAGAAGGTTTAAGACTTTGCTGTTTCCATGCTGTTGATTGTTCTGACTATAGGATGACAGAAATGATTCATAGTTCACGTGGTATATGTCGGTATGTGCCGAACATGAGAGTGTTTCACTTATATCCAAGAAATTAAAAGAAAACTGAAGAACAGTGGAGATCTTCAAAAGAAATAAGTACTTGATACTTATATATACACACGTACATATGGAAGTCTATATCTAAGAAGTAGATAACATAGGGACTTCAGGTTAAATCTAAAAGGTACATCCGTATAATAAAACCATCAGAACCACAAGGAAGGATGCTTCCTCCTTACATAGAGATTAAGTTATGTCTTGACTTAGTGGTTTCAAATATTCAAGTAAAGCCAAATAAGTGCCTTCTTACATGATAACAAGGTTTGAAATTTATTGTGATGGATATACAAAGGATTTAATTATTTTAATTCACACTGAGACCTTCTTTGTCGGCTATTAAATACACAATATTTACTCTATACATATGTACAATAACATAAAATAGATGTGTCCTTATACATCTTAAGAGTTATAACCGATTCTGATCCTGAAAGAATTGCTCCATGACTCTGTTCACCTGTTGAATAAGGAAAGGAAGATCTGGATTACTGTTGAACTGGCTGGGGTCACCTGCGTCTTCTCTCTGGTCTTGAACCTCGGGATTCTCTCCCACCTGTGGCACATTTTCAGTCTCTTTGTCTTCTGAGCTAAAGTGTTTCTGGATGAAAGAAGACCGTAGGTTCTTGAAGGCTATACGCTCAGCCGGAGTCCTTTGCTCAGGTTGAGGAACAGGGGGCCTTATCCTCTTGAACCTGTCTCTGTCTAAGGAGTCTGGGAGAAGAGGAACCTTTGCTGCTTTGGCGCAGTTGTGCAGGGCAACAAATGACTCTATTATAGCCGCAGCTGTGGGAGGGCAATGGAACAAGTAGCCCCCACTGCTGTCTAGACACCTGGTTAAAAAAATATAACACATCTTATTTAAAAGGTGAACATGAGGGGGCTTTAAATGTTACGGTAGAAATTACATATGGTTTATGGATATATATAAGAAGCAAAAATATTTTAAGCCTTACCTCCAGCGCTGTTTTAGGATACCGATGGTTCTCTCGACTGAAGAACGAGTCTTCCTGTGCCATTTGTTGAAGTCTATGTCTGCTTGCGTTTTCTCATACTTTATAGGGGTGAGGACATAGTCTGTCAGGACGTACCTTAAAGAAATCGTTTTATTTTTAAAGGAAGAAATTTATGAATGACTTTCATAAATAAAGTTATCAGATAATTTGTTGTATTCAAGAGGAAAATCACATTTATATTTTTGAAATAAAGGAAAAACCTGTTTCTATTTTATTTGAGAAAAACCAAGAGAGAGAGAATTGTTCTTTAATCACTACTTACCCAGAGTCCCCCAGTAAATAGTATCCTTGGAAGTCCCCCCTCTCTCCTAGGAATTTAACCTGCGACCCATTCATTACATATATATCATTGAAGCTTCCCGGGTTCGCTGCATTCACGTGAAATATGATCCCGTCATAGTCTGCGATGATCTAGAAAAAAAAGGGACAACATGTAAAGAAGAGAAGGAAAAAAAGTTTGGACTTAAGACATTTAAGTTAAATAACAGGAGAGAAAAGAAGGAAGGAGAGAAGATAAACTTTATATCTTTTTCTTTATGAATGGAACTTTGATAGAAAGAAACCAAATGAAAAGGAAGACAAGAAAGAATTATGTTTAACTTACCATAACGTTAATGCTGTAGTACCCCTTATAGCAATAGTACTGATTCTCGTCGTTTATCACACCTTAGGGGCACATAATGGGAACGTGGGTTCCATCCACCAGACCGAAGCACTTTGGTTTCTTTGTTTTCTTGTAGAAGGCAGTGGCTTTGGCATTTTTCTCATCAAAAGAGTCCGGCCATTCCACATACTCTGTGATGTGTGTCCTGAAGTATTCAGCCACGTCTACCACAGACTTGCTCACCACGCTCTTGCTGACCCCGTGACAGTCCCCGATAGTCTGGTAGGTTGCTCCTGTGGCGAAGTACCTCAAAGCCACACAGAACTATGAAGTAAAAACAAATAAAGTAAAATTAGCTGAAGTCAAATTATTTTCAATGGATTTTGCTATCAGTATGGTTCTGCGGAACATAGAATGAAAGGGGGATATGGTAGACCCAAGATGGGCCTAAGAAAGGAAAAAATAGACTGCAGATAGGCAGAACAACCTCTTTAGAACAGGTGTGTGCAATGCCATTTGTATAAATAGATGTATAGGAGAATTATAGTCTTTATTGGTCGGGGATAAGGAGACTTACTCTGATCCTGTAGGGTACAGCATGCTTGCCCCTTAGGACTTTGATTTCTCTTGTGTCGACGAACCTGTCTATCAAAATCCTGACAACTGGTTTAGGAAGACGATACCTCTGGACAAACTTCTTGTCCGTGAAAAAGGAGAGGGGGTCAACACGCTTGAAGTATTCTCTCTTGCTTCTCTGGATCCATCCTATCCTCATCTTGGTGAGAGCGAGCACCACTGAGCAATCTTGGTGAGAGCGAGCACCACTGAGCAAGTTAGAATGAACCGCCGAAACAAAGAAATAAAAACTTCCGGGTCAAGGTCATATGTCATGACCCCACATACGGCTGAACAAACAAGACGCGGAAACATACGGACCTATGCGGGGGTCCATATGTAACATAGGGTGGTCCGTAAGCGTTTTTTTAACATACAAGGGGGGTACCCCCCTGTAGGTATTTGAGGCCCTACATACAGCGTTTCAGCGGTTTTCTGAAAGTCCGTAAGATAAGGAAAAACAGAGTTTTTCCCACATAGGAATACAGAGGTCCGCATGTAGAGGCTAAAAGTCCGTATACATAGGGAAATACAGAATTTTTCTTTTAAGCACATACGGAGGTCCCTATGTGATATACGGACGTCCGCATGATAGGGAAAAAAAGGCTCCTGGGGTACCCTTATGAGGTATTGTGGCAGGACAGCAGGTGGGATAACCATGGCACAGAAGAGCCACCTAGTGATTGTGTGTGGAACCACTTAGAATACTGTGTTTGAATGTGTTTACTAAACACACCTAAACACAATATTAAACACACTTAATGCCTTGTGAGGTCTTGACTCAAAAACTCACTTTATGACCTAAAATGCCCAAATAAGGGTGTAGTGGTTCGTTCGTTATGTCGATATGGGTGGCTCTTGGGCTCGCTTAGTGGCTATAAGAATTAACACAACATGAAGGGTTCGGGTTGGGCAGAGCCCTCAGTCTTCCACCCGTTCGTTATTATGTAGCACACTCAGAAGGCAAGGTAATGCGTGTGGACTGGATGAGATCACCCGGCTCCTTAGTAGGAGCTGGATGTGAGGCGTGGTGCTGCCCCCTCTTGAACCAAATGGGTATCCCGAAGCGACACCTGGTTGGCATAGAAGGAACAAGCAACACACGAGCACATCTCTTGGGTGATCCGCACTAGTATATATACAATGATGCTGGCCCCTACACCACCCCCCCCTAGACTTTACCTAGGGTAAGTGTTAGAATAGTAGACTAATAAACCTTCGTATAACATATATTGACTAGTATTCACACAGGTAAGTCTACGCTATAGTAGTTGAATAACTAATATAACAATAGAAGGGACGTTATAAACATTATGTACATTAATAGGCATCGCTACATATGACCCTAAGTATATAAGTATGCAAGTACAACCAGGAGGCCATTTCACCGCATTTATTACAATAAATGCGGACGTCCGTGTATTAAATACGGACGTCTGTATTTCAAGTTTATGTCAATATTTGAATACCTACTGCCCCTACCCCCCTCCACATTTGCAATATGAAGCATATTTCAAATGCGGAGGGGGGTAGGGGCAGTAGGTGTTCAGATATGGGCATAAATGTGAAACACGGACGTCCGTATTTAATATACGGACGTCCGCATTTATTGTAATAAATGCGGTGAAATGGCCTCCAGATAGGAAGTGATACCTTATGTACCATCGACCTTTTATTATATAGTTATACTGTTATTAATATTTACCATTAACCTTGTACAATAACTATACACATATCCAAGAGTGCTAATTTACAGGATTAAAACTGTTGTAATATCGTATTGACCCAAAAAATAAAATAATTTTTTTTTTTAAAGTTTTACAATTTTAGTTTTGTTTTGTATTTTATATTAATATATATATATATATATATATATATATATATATATATATATACAAGCGTGAACTCATACAATAGAGTCACCTATTAATATTAAGGAACACATATGGTGGTTTATATCATATATAGTTATTATTCCTATGAACACGAATGGTGGTCAGTTCGTATATCATAAAGAATAGATATCTAGTATGAGTATCACATGTATTTATATAGACAATAATTAAGAAATTAAAGTTGGCCTACCAGAATAGTAAGAACACCCGTACAATGATAATAGACTTCCGGTGAACCTGGAATGACTGGTTTCTGCAGCTCCATCCGGCGACATAAATGTGGTGGCAAGCCAAGTTGCTGTTGTGTTGTGCCCTGATAAAGAAGTGTAGATGGAGCCCCCTTTCGAGTGGTGGTCCACGAGTGGTTTGGGTGGTGTCCATCTAGCTGCAGGTCATCATTCCAGTCCGTAGGTTCCGAGTGGTCATCCGAGAGCAATCTCTGGCATATAACAGATGCCTTTACCCTTGGGTACATAAATAAACCACAGATGGGCACTTACAAGTCGGTAGACTCCCCTTCAGTGTCCATCTTCTCAGCCGACTCCTGGTTTGGAGCCGAGCTGCTATCGTCCTCGAGAAGCTTGAGGTTCCCAGTGTTCGGGTCCACATCTAATAGACGCGAACTCAAATCACCGGCGCCCTCAGACGAACTACCCCCTACTGCTCCTGTGTCAACATCCGAGGGGATAACCAGAGACGACAGTTTGCCATCCCAGTCATCCAGATGCTGCCCGAAGCAGAGGAAGAACTTGAGGTCCGCCTCCTTATACTGAGTGATGTACTTTAAGTTCCCAGCGGTGTGGAACTCCTAAAGCTTCACGGCTTCCTTCCGTTTTTCAACACAGGCTTTGTACCCCTCTTCAACCCATTTCACCTGCTGCTGCTTTATTTTATTTTCTTCACGTTTCTGCATCTCGTATATGAGATTGAACATTGCCTCAGTCACGTCCCACCAGTAGTCGATAGACTTCTTGCAGTGAAGTGCCACCCGGGTCTCTGGGGTCCACCCCCAGTGGTGGGGGTGGTGGTACAGCCTGACTACCCACGCATGACGCCTGTGTTTTGATAGCCAGGCATATCCAGCGCCGACACTTGCAGTCCGGACTGGCGACGATCAGCCCGGTTGGCTGGTCTAGATTGCTCCTTAGACCCCACGGGGCTTTTGAAACAATCCAAGCGGGTTTGTTTTTAGGCTGCGGCTGGGGTTTGTGCCCCGGCAGCTTCTTTCAAATGGGCCTGCTTCTCTTTCTCCCTCCTGTCTTCGCCTCTCCACTTCTTCAACTTTGTGTGCCCTTCGGTTGGAAGTTGAAACTTTGAACCTGAGGGATTCAGGGTGAAGGAAGTGGTGATGTTACCACTCTTGCAGGTACAGAACTCGGGTTCAAACGCAACTTTCCTCACCTGGTTCGCCGGGATAGAGGCCCAGATCGCAAGTAACTCGTTAAAGCACTTGATTGCATGCTTCCGGGTCTTTTCCAGGCCAGTTCCATGGGCTTTTTGCAAGTGCAAATCCATGTCGCTGCGCCTGTTGGTGAGGAAGGTATCATCGCACAACCGGCTGGGTCTCTCGCCTGGGATACACCTCAGCAAGGGCTTATGGTATATATGAAGCTCCACAAAATGCCTTGCGAACCGAGGCTTGGTCTTGAAAATCTTCACTCCACTAATGGAGAGCTGGCAAGATTCGAATGGGCACTTCCTGCGGTTGCCATTGGGTCCCCACTGGGTCAAAGCCCACTGAACTTTCGTTCTCGCCTCGTAGTTGTAGACCATATCCAATTTGGACTTGGGTTGGTCAATCCAAATCGGGTAGAACTTTCCTACCGGCGTGTCGTTAGGTCCAGATTTCATAATAATTATTGTTACAAAAAGTTATTCAAAGGTTTCTGACAACCTGTAGTGTTCTCTATGTAGCCAAGACTTCTGCATCCTGTCAACTGTATAATTATCGTAAATTCTCTTGTATAAGCCGCACCCTGACTTGAGAATGTTTTAAGCTGCACTGAGGCCTGAAGTGTGGTGGTTTAGTACTGTTCCATAGTGCGGCTTATACGAGAGAATTTATGGTACCCCATGTATAAGGTGTGGCGTATGTATACACGAGGATGGGTCCCTGATGTGCCTTATAGAAGTAGGCAAAGTTTGCATCTTTTTTATGAAGATTTTTAACTGGAAATCAGTTAAAAATTTCTTGCCAAGAATGTGTACATTTTACCCATCATGCAGTGCTTTGAATATGGATTCAAGATTTTCCAATACTTTTTTAATTCACATGGCCAAAACTATAAAATAATGCATGGGACCCCATATCAAAATTACTCTTATTGAAGAGCAAATTATCTGAACAATATTCTGAAGAAGTTTAAGAAAAATCTAGTGGTTGAAGATATGAATTTTATATGCTTTTGTTATAAAATAATAGAAAATTTACCCATCTCTTTTCCGAAAAATGAGAAATTTACCCAGAATACCATGTTATGGACTTAAAATAAAATATTCTTAATAAATAAGGATATCAGACCGTTTACCATGCAAGGTTTCATATCTCTGTGTTAAATAGTTATGACAGAAAAAGCATTCTCAAATCTGAGACGCATTTTCTCTTATTTCTTGGTGAAGATTAAAATACTTTTATTTTTCAAAAAATATGTAGAAAAAAAAGTAGCTCAGGACCCCCTACTTTTCTTTTCATATTCTAGATGATTCTTATTACTGTTGGGAGAAAAATGAATAAAATCTAGGATCTTTGATTCAATTGTAGCAACCCACCTTAAATGCCTAATAAGCAAATGAGAGAGTAAGTGCCATTAGTAACAAAAGTGCCAAGTAACCAAAGTGCCATTAGTAACTGAAAGTGCCATAAATCTACTGGAATCATAAGCAACAAGCAACACTGAAACACTGGTGACTCTTAAGGACATGTAGTAATTGGAAGTGAAATTCTATTTCTCTGAGTCTATTTACATGTAGTTTGTACTGTAAATTGAAAATCTAAAGTCTTCCCTCTCTGTTCTATAGTAAAGGGAGTCTGATATGTTTTGTGTATAGAAAGTGTCTGGTGTGCCCCTGACTGAAGGTCAAACTTCCATTGTTGCCGCACCTCTGTTATAAGAGCAGACAACAAGAATCAGGTCAGCTCTCTGGGTGCTATGGTAACAGTACAAAGGCTACCAAGACAGGGGACTGTATTATAGTAAACACCCAACCACATTAGCTGTTTGTTTCAAGTAACCAGTATTTTGGAAATTTGGATACCAACAAGTGACTAAGGGCAGGCGTTATAAGACCTAGCCGATCTCCATGGTCCGCCCCAGTGGTAATTGTTAAGAAAAAGGATGGCACAAAAAGGCTGTGCGTGGACTATAGGCAACTGAACAATGTTACTGTAAAGTATACGTGGCCCCTACCCCACATAGACGACCTTCTAAGCTCATTTCATGGAGCCAGATTCTTCAGTAGTCTCGACCTCCTCTCTGGCTATAATCAGATCCCTGTCCAGGTGAGGGACAAAAAAAAACTGCGTTTACCACACACTTTGGCAACTACGAGTACAACGTAATGCCATTTTTTCTGAACTTATGTATAAAGTCCTGGATGGATTGGACAATTGTACTAATTACCTTGATGACATACTCATCTACTCCTCCACCGAGGCAGAACATCTAGAGGACCTGGAAAGAGTGATGGGATGTCTGAGAAAGGCGGGGCTGAAACTCAAAAGAAAGAAGTGTGAGTCCTTCAGGGATTCCTTAGACTTCTTGTGCCACACAGTGACCTCGAGGGGAATAACACCTCAGACTAAGAAGATAGAGGCAATCACTGACATGGAGTGACCACAGACAGCGACTGATGTAAGGTCATTTCTTGGAATGACATCATACTACCAAAGGTACATTCCTCACTATACAGAGCGGGTCCATCCACTGATAGATCTTACCAAGAAGAGGAGAGTGCACCGTAGAGGTGGAGGTATCATTCGAGTTTCTGAAGAAAGCCTTGACTTCTCAGCACGTCCTGGCATACCCAGACCTGAATTAAACATTTGTTGTGCAGAATGACGCATCTCAGAGAAGCATAGGCGGAGCAAGAGGGATGTATAAGAGCTATAGAGTACATGAGTGGGCGTCTGTCCGACTCTCAGCGACGTTGGGGTACTATCCAATGAGAAGTATATGCTATTTTACAGGCTGTGCGCCAATTCAAACCATATCTATATGGACACAAGATTGTCATAAAACTGACCACAAGCCTCCAGTCAATATGTACAAAGCTGAGCTTGAGAATGAGCAGCTTAAAACTTCGGCAATGGAATTGTCACAATATGACTGCCTTGCCAACATTAGAATTAGGACATGAAGAAATAGATATCAAGGAAGAACAGGGGAGGGATAAAAACCTCCTGAAGTTAAGAGGCAATAAGGAGTACTTAGTGGTTGACGGAGTGCTGTATTACGTCAGTGAACGACCAAGTCCAAGCCTCAAGGTAGTAGTGCCAACTCAACTTAGACAGGCTATGATAGGAGCCGCTCATGCAGAGCTAGCCCACATGGGAATCGGAAAAGTGTACTACCCGCTGCAGGAGTCATATCATTGGCCACATATCTTTAGAGATGTAGCTAGAGCAATTGGGAGGTGTGTTCCGTGTAATGAGAGAAAATTGAAAAAGAACATACCGCCACCACAAGCGATGGATCAGTCCACAGTCCCTTTTTATAAAATAGCCATTGACATGTGCGGACCCTACCCGGAGAATGAAGAAGGGAACAAGTATCTGCTCACCATGATGGATACTTACACAGGGTGGCCTGAGATGTTTCCTGTGGCCAACAAAGAGGCAGCCACCATCGCAAGGAAAATGGCTGTCCACAGGTCATGTTGTCTGACTGTGGGCTAGAGTTTGTGAATAACATCGTAAATAACATCTGCAGTGTGCTAAAAATAAAGAGAATAAAGTCATCAATCTACAATCCACGGTCCAATGGTCTCTTAGAAAGGAGCCACAGAATATGGGGAGACATTGTCTTCAAATAATGTGAGCAGAGGGGAAGAATGGGATACAGCTGTACCATCAGCTCTCCTTGCAATGAGAACAGCGAAGCGCCGGAGGACGGGTTTCTCTCCCTTCTATCTCTTGTACCTGAGACTCTTTTGCCACTTGCCACCTTACTACAACCAAGGCGACGGTACTTGGGGGAAGAAGATCACAAGAAGATTCTACAGAGACATCATCAGGCACTGAACACAGTTAGAAAACACATGAAAAAGGCCAAGGACAGAATGAAAGCATATCATGATAGAAAGGCCAGAGAAGAAGAAATTGATGTAGGTGACCCAGTGTACCTATTCAATTACGGAAGGAAGAATAAACTTGAGAGACCCTTTAGGGCTTATTATAGGGTAGTGGAAAGGTTGGGGCCAGTTAACTACAGGGTGAGAAACAAGCTTAACAGCAAAGTGATAAAGATACACAAAATCCATCTGCGTAAAAGTAAAGAGGAATGGGTGGTACCTAAGTTAGGCGGGTACAGCTGGCTGTGACGCCCTCCTCATCTGAAGACTGGAGAAGGGACAGCATTTCTAGCTGGGATAGTGAAGATGAAGTACCCCTAGCTAGACTGCAGCTGAGTGGAGTTGGTCATCAGAAGATGACATACCACTGGCGAGGTTACCGCCAGCGATCATTAGTAGGGGTGTGGTTTCACCTGAAGCAGGGGGAATTGGGGTCCCTCCTGGTGATATGCCTCTTACCCCACAAGCAACATCATCAGAGGAGAGCATGGATGAGGGAGAGACAAGGGGGGCAACAGGTAGTAGTGCAGAAGCTCTCCTAGTGGAGAAGAAGAAGAGAGGGAGATCAAATATTGTATAGTAGAAAGTGAACCTACATCAGGTACTTACAGTGAAAAGAGGCCAAGAAGCAAAAATGCAAGCTCTGAAGAAGAGAGTCCTGATGAAATCAGAAGGATAGGAGGGACAGAGGGACCAGAGAACAAAGGGAAGAGAATATTCATAAGGGGACAAAAGAAGAAGAGGGAGTAAGTCAAAATGAACCT
This sequence comes from Acholoe squamosa, assembly GCA_949317995.1. Classification (NCBI taxonomy): domain Eukaryota; kingdom Metazoa; phylum Annelida; class Polychaeta; order Phyllodocida; family Polynoidae; genus Acholoe; species Acholoe squamosa. The sequence continues at coordinate 56,638,255 of OX439046.1, forward strand.
ATTTATCAGACTTGTAGCGATGGGGAGCTGAACAGCTCACCTTATAGCGCTGTGGATGAAATTCCCAACAAGTCTAATATTCGGAAGAAGTTGAAGGTGAAGAAGAAGTCAATGAAGTAGAGGACATGAAGAGTAAAACAGAAGAAGAGAGAAGAGAAAATGGGGACAGAGGGAAAGAGGTGAATTCAATAGGAAGTCATAAAATTCGCAACAGTAGGCTGAGAGCCTACTACTGCCTTCAATAGAATAGCAGGCTGAAAGCTTACTATGATATACAATAGCAGATAGGTGTGTCTGACCAGAGTGTCATCTCTTTGCAGACTCCTCCTTATCATTGTGTTGTCCGCTGACATGCTAAGAACTCAAGGAGAGAGGGAGACCCAGAACGTAGAACATGTGTTCTACGTTCTGGGTCAAGGCTGAGGTTTATACCACTAGGTCGAGATGGATAATCGGCCTAGTCATCGATTTCCAGGCATATGAACAGTATATGATATTCACAAACAAAACTTTGGATGAGACTTTCAAAATAACACAAAAAGGAAAAATGCATTTTGATGGATTATACTTCAGTAGTGCCTACAGAAAAAAAAGAATCAAGCAAGACTAACATCACACTTACAGGAGAAGAAAGAGATAAGATAACTCAATATGTAACATAAACTGGGAAAAGGGGTCTTAAAACCCCTGCACTAAGCCCCATTTTCGCAGATCGTGTCACATATTATGCCACTCTGAGATCCCAACTTCAAGAGCTCATCATCCTACAGGAACTACATAATAGAAACTGGCTTGACTTCACTGAGATTAAGAAAATAGGGCACAGTGAACTTGAGGTCATTAGAAATGAAAACAGACAGACAGTTAGGGAGAAAAGATCCCTTGCCATTCTGGCAAGTATATTTAGTGGGGTTGCTTTCTATAGAACAGAGCAGTTGAGGTCAGAGGTGAACAATCTGACAGATAATTAGGAAACAATTAGAACAGTTTTTAAAGAGAGTCTTTCACTGATAAACCTGACCAGACTTGAAGTGAGACAAATTCGCTTGGTGATAAAAAAAGTCATAGAAGGCCTAGGAGATCTAGTCAAGTTTGTAAATAAAGCTTTGATACCCATGCAGAGATTTCTTTTAGTATATCCACAGATTCAAATATAAATAGGGTACGAGACTTGATATCTGCTGAAACAGCTATGATCGCAGAGCTGCATGGAAAAATCACCAAATTGTCAATGGGTGAACTGTCTCCTACTATTCTCCCATCTCCAGAACTTCGATTTCCAGGCATATGAACAGTATATGATATTCACAAACAAAACTTTGGATGAGACTTTCAAAATAACACAAAAAGGAAAAATGCATTTTGATGGATTATACTTCAGTAGTGCCTACAGAAAAAAAAGAATCAAGCAAGACTAACATCACACTTACAGGAGAAGAAAGAGATAAGATAACTCAATATGTAACATAAACTGGGAAAAGGGGTCTTAAAACCCCTTTTCCCAGTTTTTTTGCTCATAACCCCCGTGCGTTATATAGCTATAACGCACTCTCAGACCTTTTCTTTGTCTTCAAGAAGCTGCTGGTTTCAATCCGGACATATTAATAAATTGAGGAATATACAAAGTCAACTCCTCCATACGTTTCCAGTTAAAACCGTTTAGGTTCAATAGGGAATCGATCCCCGGCCGCTGGGGCAGGAGGCGATTATTCATTTATCACATGAATTGATTTATCATATTTGTGATAATTGAGCTTATGATGTGATTATATCATTGTGATGACTGCATACATTGGTATCAAATGATAAACAAACATTATTCTATAGAGTCAGGTGTGGATGTGGTGGAGCATAAACGCTGATGTTAAAAACTAGTGGGTGGGGAAGGGGTGTAGTATAGCCTTACAAATGCAGTAGAGGGCGCCACCTTATAGAAGTAAAGTCGAGAGATGGCTCAGTGGATTGCTGAGCGGCCCCTATAGGCTTTGGGGTGCCTGTGGCAGCACTCGGCAGATCCATCCGTGCCTGTAGCAGCACTCGGCAGATCCATCCAGACCGCAGAGAGGGAGCCAGAGAGGCGGACATGTTTAGAGCTGCTCTCCGACCACAGGCCACACCGGGCAACTATTAACGAGCTAATATATGACCTAAACAAGACAAAGAATTCTTCATTTAAGTAGGGCATCCCCCCTCCTTACCCTAAAATCCCTCTTCAGACTTTATTTAACGTATTGATTAGCCATCTGCAATTATGTATCTTCAATTGTGTTATGATATGTGTGAAATGAAATTGCACGTGTGTGTCAGATAATTTCATGTTATTGATACAATAACTATTATTAGGAAAGAAGCATTGGATATGACATCCCTGAGAAACACAATCATCACAGTTTATCTTTAAATTTATATGGTACAATGTTGACCATATACCTTGATAACTAAGCTCAGCACACCCTTAATATCTATTTTGTGCAACCTATGCTTAGAACCATGTATAAGTTGCGTCTTCATATACCGGTAAGTTGGCTTATACAATGTTATTGGATTTTATGGTTCCAGACACTTCATACTTTGATTACCCGGTAGAAATATATATTGAAAACATTGGAAACAATATGAACAATATAGTAGGTTACATGGAAGTATATGCTGCCCTCTCGTGAGTCATATGGTATTCAGGCCTGCACTGAAGGTGATCTGGGTGCTGATTGGCTTAGAAATCATATGCAAGAAATATTGGTAAAATTATGAAAAAAATCACAAGTGACCCCAAATAGTTCCTAAATGGAACAGTAGATGAGTTTTTATATTATGCCAAGGTTTGGGGATTTTATCAGGTCTGCAAATGTTCATCTGGCCAATGGAGGTTTTGAAATAGGGTAGAATGGCACTTGCTGTACGTATCGCTCCCTTAGTTAAGATTTTCAGGGTTAAGCCTATCCTATATTCTAATGAACATTAGGGGGAGCTGTTTTTGTGTGTTATGCTATATAGAAACATAGAGGAAATGGAATTAGTTCCAGGTAGCCTATAGGATGATTGGACATTTGACCTGCCTATTTCAAATGCCCTCTTAATGTCATTTTTCTGTTACAGCAAGGATGGTTTTACAGGAATCTGGCCAAATTAGTCACAGAAATGGTGTGTAATTAAAAAAATTGGAAAACCTTGCTTGCGGAGGTAGGGTAATTCACTAAATATTGAAGTTTCTATGAATCGCCCCAAACATAACTTTTTCTGGACATAAACCACCTACAGAGTGAAATTTTCAGCAGAAAATGGCATTTTAGCCTCATTTTAATCTTGCTAGGGTTATTGATGCACAGATATCCATGTAGGGCCTACCATAGGGTCCATTGGAAGTTTGGTCGGGTTTGCGGTGTTCCGTCAAAGTTTCAGCAAGAGCGCAACTATCCAATTAACCAGTAGTAATTTATCCCCAAGTGCAAATATTAGTACAATATTGATAACAGGTATTCTTGATGCATGTAACAGAAAAGGCATGCCTTAAAAATGATCCCCTGGTAAGATATGATCTGTAAAAACTGGGATTAATTATAGGCCTAATATTAATCATTTTTCACCAGTTTTATCATGTTTTTCATGATTTTGTGAGTTTTTCTGGCAAAATCCGAACAATATTTTGCAAAATCAATGCCGCCTTCATCATCAGGTGACTGAATTCAATGCAAATATGCAATTTGACAGCTCTAGATCTGCTGCTTGTGCAGTGCATAGATCTTTGATGATAAAAGTTGCTGCTCGGAAATCACGTTGAAAACTGGTAGGAATTTCAGTGTGAATTGCACACATTAATCCCCTCATATCATAACATTGAGAAAGGCTGTTGCCACCACACTTTAGGATTTTATAGGACAGACCCTACGGTTTGATAGGAAAAACATTTTAGTTATATCTGAAGACCCTACCCCTAATTAAGGTTACATGGACATAAATGCTGCCCTCTCGTGAGTCATATGGTATTCAGGACTGCACTGAAGGTGATCTGGGTGCTGATTGGCTTAGAAATCATATGCAAGAAATATTGGTAAAATTATGAAAAAATCACAAGTGACCCCAAATAGTTCCTAAATGGAACAGTAGATGAGTTTTTATATTATGCCAAGGTTTGGGGATTTTATCAGGTCTGCAAATGTTCATCTGGCCAATGGAGGTTTTGAGGCCCAAAATAGGGTAGAATGGCACTTGCTGTATGTATCACTCCCTTAGTTAAGATTTTCAGGGTTAAGCCTATCCTATATTCTAACACATTGTGTGTGAGAGATGGTTTAATCTTGCTACGGTCGAAAATATTACCAACGAACATTAGGGGGGGCTGTTTTTGTGTGTTATGCTATATAGAAACATAGAGGAAATGGAATTAGTTCCAGGTAACCAGTAGCAGGAAAAGGAATGGCGGTAACAGAGACAACATGGGTGGTTACAATAGTACAAACAGAGGCTCCCCATAGTGAGAAATAATTGAACTAGTTGGAGCAGACGACACAGTGTGTGCATAAATATATATTTTGGGTAACTTTCATCCTTAAAAGTTTGCTGTGTGGAACAAAAATCAAAATGTATTTAGAATAGTGCATGTACTTATTATGCTGATACCTTATATAGACAACAACATGAACATTGTGTTCCCTTTCCCTGAGCAATGAACCATTGATACCCATACTTATACATACATAAAATATGTCACAACATCGACAACCATGGAACCTGTAAAACCTCAGCTGATAAAGGCCGCACAGCAAATCTTTATCAGAGGTTGCACAAAGTAACTTATAAATGTTATATGAAGGACCTTAATATAAGGTCCATTCACCCATTAAGCACGGTACAAAGCCTGAAGTACCAAGTTTTCCCTTGTGGTCATAATGTACCAATTGCAGCACCAGTGAACTTGCTAGGACTTACTATATACTAGATTCAGGTTAGTTTAGGCCAATATCCATTAGGATCTTCATGCATTTAACTTATAAAAGATGCACGCTTGACTTGAGGAAAATTGGGCCTTGATTTGAACCAAATTAGCTAGTATTAACGAATTTAATTTAAGGTAGAATAAATACCCTTGCCTGTAAGTCACACCCCAAAATCTGTCTGCTTCTACAAGGCACAAAATGTGTTCGCTCTTGTGTATGTGTCGTGCTTTATACAGGGTACAGTAATACACTTACAGGGGCATTCCAAGTAGACCAGTACAAGTAGTAGAAGAATAAATCCTTACATTTTCATTGAGAGGGCTTACTTTCAGATCTGTGTATATTTGATAAATATGAATCTACCTAACCTATAATCATCTAGTCAGAAAGGTATTGGGATCAATTTACAATTATCAACAATCAATGGTTGGCACAATAGACGCATTTACAATCATCTGTGCAATAGCACTGCCGTAGTAGGTACAATATTATCCTCAAAATATTACTAAAACAAAATTGTTATATTTGAGAGTTAGACACAGACTAGGAATAAAATTAACAAAAGAGAAACATTGAGTGATTTGTTCAAATAGACAATACATTAGGATATATATCTTTTTATCCTCTTTCCCACTGGCAATTATAATTGCCAAAGAGGTAATGGGTATGGCAAATCTGAGGGTGGGGCTTTAAGCAAAGCACAATGAAGCACAGTCTTGACACTATAGCATTACCACCAATAACCTGCAACAATATTATCTTAACAGATCTTAGTTACATCACTGTTTAGATGAGAGGTGTGAGAAGCTTCCAATAATATAAAGGCCTTGTTCATCTGGCTTTGTCGGAAAATAAGAAGGAAACAAAAATAACTGTGGTATGTAGTAAGCTAGAATAAACTTTTCAGCATCATGTTTCATAACTTGTGTAGGCCATGAGCCTCATGGCTTCATGTGAATAGGAACTGATACTGGGTAGAGATCAGAAAATAGATAAACAGAAAGTATTCTTTCAATACAGGGTGAAGAAAAAATGACTTTTTGTGAGGTCTTACCTATCAGCCTTTTCCTAGACTATGTATGCCTCACACTAACATATAATTTCACCCTTTGTCTCCTAGACTATGTATACCTCACACTAACATACAATTTCACCCTTTGTCTCTGGTTTGGCTTTTTGACTAGACGACAGCTTTTCATTCGACTGTTTCTTGTGTGCGTGCCACACCGCAGGTATCATAATAAGTCCTGAGAGGATGAAGAGACCACCTGCCAGGTAGAAGGATGAGGCATACAGCTTTGTGTAGTCATAGAGCCAGGCTGGAAGCAGATACAATAGCTAAGTACAGACAGGTTGCTAACTGGAAAATAAATATTACCTGATATGAACTTGGACAATTGAATTCTCCAAGAACAATATTAATTTTGTCAATGGTGAACAAAGGTGAGAATACAAAATTTTCCATCTATTTCACTTATTATGACAGCCCTAGTCTGAAAAATAATTGGGTCCTTTTTAGGCGGTGGGTACCATCATGCTTAATATTGTAACATAACCATGGATCTCATGATATAAAACCCAATGCGACCCATGCTTAGGAATCTTTGTCTAGATACTAACACATGTAGGCAAAAAGTATAATCTTACATTAAGAAGCAAATGGATAATAGGTCATCATCATTCTGAACAAACTGAACACATACCTGCTAAAGGAGCCCCAAAAGCAGTTCCAGGCACACAGAAGAAGCATACTACACCATAACCGGTAGCTGTCTGGGACTTGTGCACTGAGTCTACAGTCATCGGGAAACAGAAGGCATTGTATGGAGACACCATGATGGAAAACAGCACACCATACACATAGATCAGAATAAGGTTGTTGGTGAAAGGTAGGAAAATGGTGAGTATTCCATTGATAAGGGCACTTCCCATGACCAGTAAGGTCGGACTGACCCGAGTGAATTCTGCTAAGGCTCCTAAAAGTAAGCGTGTGATGGTAGTGGTAATGCCTATTGCCATGTACAGCAAGACCACATCTCTCTTTGTGAATCCAAGAGTTAAAATGTAATTCCCCAGATGGGTGTAGACTAGCACAGTTGGGAACAAATTGAGCATCGAATGAAGGCAGAGACATGTGAAGGGTACACTATTGAACAATAGCATGACTCGTTTTAGTGCACTTTTTGAATGTGATTCCAAGTCCATGGAAAAAGTACTACTTCCTTTGAGTGAGTGATTAGAGTTGGCCTCCATTTTCTTCCGGTTCCTCAGATGGCTACTGTCTTCGACCGAGCCATTCTGTATATGAGATCCATCAAGCTGCATCAATTTCTCTTCTACCCCTTCCTCACCTTGCTTGTGTTGTAAAGACACTGAATTGGGACTACTGCTACATCCATTAGTTTCCCCACACTCTTTCTCATCTAGAGTATTCTTGGTAGTTACACTTTTTGTTGTGGCCAATGGCCTGTACAGACAACCACATACCAGAATATGGGCATATATGCCAGATACCAACAGCAAAGCACCTCTCCAGCCATATGTATCCTCCAAACTCTTAAGAATTGGGGGAAAGATGAATGCACCTATGCCATTTCCACAGACCGCCATCCCAGAAGCGACCTTTATGTATCTCTTGAAGTACTTCCCTAGGATGGAGATGCAGGGGTTGTAGACCATCCCAAAACCGACACCCGTCACCAGGCTGTATCCAAGGTAGAGGTGATAGGGCTGTGAAGGAGAAGTCAGTTTATAGTATGTGCTTAAGGGGATTGTTAAATGAACCTGAATAGAATATATGTCAACACATACATCAAAAATCTTTCTAGACAATATAATAAGTAAAATCTGTAATATATAGATAATATCCAAATTTTCATCCATGTAGGCTTTGAGAATACAAAAAAAATTATCTGAACAATCTCCGTTAATTACTCTCAAGAAAATGTTACTTTCATACTTCACTTCGCAACTGCAAACAAAGTTGCCAAAAGGAATTTATTTCCATCAAAATGTAATTTCAATACTTGAATCCAAAACTTTAATCCAATGGCTAATGTAACTGTACTTACCTCAGTGGCAAAGGAGCAGCAAGCTAGTCCTGTTGTTGCCATAAAGGCACCAATTATTGCCAGCGGTCGTTCTCCATATTTCTCAGTAAGGATGCCCACAAATGGACCTGGGCAAAAGTAAATGGGCATATTTTCAATACTAAGAGAAAATCGATGAATACATTGCTTTCAAAACTGAGAGGAGTTAATCATGGTGCATTGTATGTCAATGTGAAAGAGAATAATTACTGTTTGATTTGGAGCAGTGCTGTGTTGGCTTTGCCAATTGTGACCAGTAAGAGAATATTACACAATCAAACACTATGCTATCTTTAAAGGGATAAACAAAATGATATCTTCTACTTCAACAGCGAATATAATGATTTCTAAACTGCAATAAAGTGCGTTACATCTTATATTGACATCAATACTTACAGACGAGATATAGAATGCTGTAGTTGAGGGAGGTGACGAGGGATAAGGCGCCGTCCCCTGCATCCAGGCCTTGTTGGAACATGATGTAGAAGATGCCCATGGAGTAAATCAGACCACCCTGAATAACCAGCACGAGGAAGGTGGCTGTACACACTGCCCATGCATAGCAACCATCCTGCACAGATGCCGCCATTTTAACCTTCTGAAATATTAGATTATTGGACAATGTGAAAGGTAAGCCCTCAGGGATGACGATAATGATGAAAGCATTGGACTAATAGGTGTGGGCACATAATAAATAATTATTATGTACAGAAATTGCATAACTATTTTCAAAATGTATATACATATAAATATACATGTACCATCATGGAGGTATAATGTGCTCTGTCAAATCTGAAAGTGTCTATGTCACCACCGTCGATCTTTTTCCATATCCTAATAGCTGCCACCCTGGTCGAATTTTGTAACCTCTTTGTCATTGTCCAATGCTATACTAAATGACATATATGCAGGGCTAATTAAAATATAAAACAATGCAACTCTCTTTAGGGGGCGTCCATAAAAGAGTCAAACGGCGGGGGAAGTGGGGGGGGAACCTCCTATATATTTCTAAAGTAGCCTATATATAGTAGAAGCATAACGAAAGGTTAATTTTTTGGCGTTGACTACATGACGTCCTCTCTGTGCCTATACACGGGTGCTCAAACTTTTAAATATGTCAGGCCGTCACTTTTTAGGAAGGGTGGAGCATCATGTATAATTATGCCAATGCATTGGGAGCTTTTGAAATCGGTGCCAAAATTTAAAAATCCCTCGATCACAAGAGGGGGCCATCAATAAATGACGTTGACGAAAATTTGACCATTTTTGACCCCCTCGTCATGTATTTTGCAATGCTGAAGGTATATGGAAAAATTATTTCGTCATGCCGGGCCTGACCCCCCCCCCCCTCCCCCTTCAGCATGACATGATTTGCGGATGGCCCCTCAGGGTCACGACCGTCACTTTTTTACCCATGTATAGTCACTCAAGTGCATAGACTATAAAGAAGAGGGGTGGCAGAAATGGCCAAATGACGTAATGTGTGGACGGCCCGTTCTATGCAGACTGGGCATATGTATTCACACAATGACGAGCGTTACTCAATTACATAACACAGTGTTAGTGCTATTGAATACAAGCCATGCGTAACGCCGATACTGCGGCAGCCAGTGTATATATTATTATAATATACCCGGGATATTAGATAATATACCCGGGATATTAAATGGGCCTACATTGGCTACAAGAATATATTGAGAGCTATTGGAGTGGCAGAGAAGTTTACTAGTATACTTGTCGAATGGGATAGGAATATCAATGGTGATTGACAGTCATACTTTATAGCCAACGTTAGAGGTGACTTGCTATTAAACTGCCGATGGTTTGCCTGTAGTAAAGGTTATGGTTACCCCCGATCGCCACACCAACTACTCACTCACAGTCTTGTGTACACACGTGCAAACACAGTACTAGTACTACTACTTCTACTACGAGTACTAGTACTCACCAATGGCCCTGCCTTCTGGTATGTTATATGACTAGGTGGGGAGGAAGCAAAGGTCCTAATTCACTAAGATCTCCCTCTCCAACTCTAAGTATCAGTCGGCCATCTCTTCTCTCCCATGCCTCTTTCTCACTTGACACACATCCACAGAAGCCTAGTACAGAAGCCGACAACAGCCAGCTGATATGTAGCGTCCAGACGCATGGACGCTGTTGTGCTTTATTATAATGAGCTCTTTCCGGCCCACCTCGTTCTGAGTTGGAGCTACACACAGCGTCTCCATGGACGCACCTCAGTCTCAGGCTCAGCCGCCTCGAACCAGGCAGTAATACCAACAGCTGCGCTGCAACAGACAGACGACAGTCCATACATACTAAACAGTGCTAAAGCTCCTCCCCACCACCCTACTTTTCAGAAGAATCAGCTAACATTAGTTAGCGACACTTTTCGCTCTATCCACCCCATCATTTCCATCTCAAGTTCCAAGGTGTCCGATGATAGTTTTACATATTTAAGAACGGAAAACATCTATTCTGTAAACCAGCAGTATTGAAAATTATTTTCTTCTCATAAACTCCTCAACATGAGAAGTAAAAACTCGGCATGTGATGGTCAGAATAAAAGGGGGATGAATGAACAAATGAATAAAAGAAAGAAAGAAAGAAAGAAAGAAAGAAAGAAAGAAAGAAAGAAAGAAAGAAAGAAAGAAAGAAAGAAAGAAAAAGGAAGAAAGACCACTGACATATTTCTTTATTAAGGGGCCCTCCATAAATGACGTGCCGAATTTGACCATTTTTGAGACTCCCCCCATGCCCCCTCATCATGTTTTTGTTTTTTGGCCAATTTTGCAATGCTGAAGGTATATGGAAAATCAATTTCGCTGGGCCTGCTCAAGCATGACGTCATTTGTGGATATTACACCTTCGATGGGTTTACTAAAAGCCATGAGGGCACATGCATGGTTTCTGTTAGCGCAACCTTCACTTGGACTTCAGGATATGGCCTGATGTACACGCCCACTCAGCATATCATAGAGGTACATTCTCTATCTCTATGATTATACCCAGGAGATGAGTGAAATTCGAGCCATCTCATCGTGTATGAAGTTTTATGGTATACTGTAGTTGCAATTGTTATGTTCAAAATGCAATTAGGAGTAGATGATCATAATTACTAGCTATGCCTGCATATATATGGCATCTCTCTGTCTCTGTCTCTCTGTCTATCTGTCTCAGTCTGTCTCTCTCTGTTTGTCATATATACATGTCTGTCTTTCTGTCTCTGTCTGTCCGCCACTCTCTGTCTCTCTGTCTGTCTATGTCTGTCTGTTTGTCTGTCGGGCTGTGTGTCTGTGTTTACTAGAGCTACACTGTGGGGTTTTTATAAGTACAACGCTACATTGTGGGGTCATTTTTTGCTTGTGGGGTTAACCCACAAGCAATGTCCTTAAAATGGTTCAAAATGACCTTGTGGGGTGCACGTGAAGAGATTGTGGTACAACCCCACAATGATCGTGTCTGTCAGACAGACCCCATTAGTCTGTGCATATTACAGACAGTATCACCACCTACTGCCCCCTAGTGAGTGATACACATTGCACCCCACATGTTCAGACGCAATGACCCCATAATGACAGACATAACACCCCACATGCACAGACATAATAACCCCATAGCGACAGACATTGCACCCCACATATTCAGACACAGTAACCCCAAAACAACAGATGATTACACCCCATGTATTCAGTAACTGAGACAGTTAATTCCAATTTGAAGAGTGCCTGGTAGCCCTTGCGATAAGCTTCGATTTGCACCCGGTCCCGTGTCTCTAAGTGCAACGGTTCACGGGTTAGAGCAAAAACAAACAATTCTTTGACTGGCCCCATCACGCAGTGGAGGCACTTTTTCCCAAATAGTCCTACAGTGAGCAGATGAAGCCTGCATCCTGTAGGTGCAAGAGTTAATGCCCACTGTGCCATGATCCAGTCTCCACCCCCCAATAGCACAGCCAGAAACTAGCATTTTGAATAGGGACTCTTTTACGATACTTCCGCTAAAACTTTCAAAACTAAATATCTCAGCAACCGCTGGTCCGATCGGCTTGATCTTAGGTGCGTTTCGAAGGCCATCAAAGCTACTTTCTTGTTTTGCCATTTAATGAAATATATTCCTGAATAACAATATGACCCCACTTTATTCAGACATTTTAACCCCATAATGTACATATGTACATGTATGAAATGTGCACCCCACAATGATTGATTGTACCCATTACCCAACCCCACAGTGCCCAGACCAAATTTTTCCCCACAACGTAACTCTCGTCTGTCGGGCTGTCTGTCTCCCTCTCTCTGTCTATCTATCCGATCCAGGATGTTGTGTTCATTTTAAGCGTTTATAGGATATAAATATATAATATTATAAAAACGCACTTTAACCGTCCTTTAAAATCTTGGTGCTGTGAACGCCATCAGAAGAGCGATATATCTCATCATCCCCGAGAGGGGTCAGATCTTTTTTTGCTGACTCAAAAACACATCAACCATTAAAAGAACTATAGATAATGTATTCTCCTTGGTCAGTCATTCAATTATATGATATAAGAAGCCAATAAGCACAGGGGACATTTCACATATTTATACATTTTAATCTGCAGGTTTGCCTGCTGGCTTTGGTCTTTTATGCCTCCATACAACCAGACACCATCTCCAACATGTGATGGTGAGACAAACATATCCAATCCCAGAGTGGCATAGAGCAGTCTATATCAACCTCGATCATCCAGTCCCTATACTGCGACTGAACCATTTCTTATCAATTTACCGCAGTACCTCCTTTAAAATGATCCAGGATTCTGGATCATTTTCTCATAGTTGCCTCACTAATTGGTGCATGCCCTCATGAATGGGCTAATGAATATTTATTAATGGAGCTTGTACCCCTGTGACTGTACCTGTTCCAACTTCATTGCTATAGAACCAGCAGGCAAATCATAGGCTTTGGCTGGAATTGAACTAACAACCCTTGCATTTGAAAACCTCTTCCAACTAAGCCAATCAGGCAATCAATTTGCCAGAAGCCAAAAGCATGACATATTCATTTAGCTGTAGGTATAAGGTACCCTCTAATGAAAAGAGACCAATCTACACCAGAATCTGTAGTACAGTGGTAACAAGTTGGCATGGCATGTGGAAGGTCAAGTGTTCAAGGCCTCACCATGGCACATTTTTATCAACATACAAGTCATATATCCCACAAGAAAATTTTTGCTAGTAATAACTAGATGTATGAATGTCCACATACCAAACAAATCTATGTAGTTGCCACCAAAATTCTATGTAGATATACCAGTCTCTGATATCCATATAGCAATCATATTATGTGTTTACTGGGGTTAGGATAGATTATAGGTGAGCACCTGCTTCAACTAAGTGTTGCAACGTCAGTGGATCCATAACAAGTCTCCCAGACTGTATATTGTACAATCTGGGCACGTCCAAGACTGAGTCTATTATAGGCCCTTCAAGATAAGTTAGCATTGCAGGGTTAGCATACACATCCCGGGATACAAATGCTAACTAAAACCCCCGGGCTGCCTTAGGGGCCATCCACAAATGAAGTCATGCTGGAGGGGGGGATCATAAATTATATCCCTCGATTTAATAATGAGTTCCTCAGTCAAACTCTACCTAAACACATTATTGAAACAAAAGTTACAGCTTTTTCTCTTGCACATCAATCATTCTGCCTATTTCAGAATGATTATGCTCTGCGGACTGAGAGTGATATTGTGATTGACGTCATTGGATCTACAAAGGCCACTGTAAAACAAAATGATAGGTAGTGCCCTCTTGGCTGGAACTATACTATATTAAGCTATAATAACCGATGTATGAGATACACCGTGTACGGTGCACCATAGTTTTAGGAGGTGCTACACATAACACTGCAGGGGTTGTACTTTCAGCAGTTTAGGACCGTTCTATAGTGTTCTAGTTAGCCTCGCCTTTAAGGGACCTCCCCAGCGTTGGCAACCCTAAAGGGCACACTATAGCAACCATCTCTGTGCACCCCATTGCTGCTCTAGGGGGCTCTAATAAGTGATAATGGAGGCAGGCTTGGAGAAATAAAATCTATTTACATTTTTGTTATCTATATGACAAAAATAGTAACATTGATTTGATTTATACACTTTTTAGACGTAAGATTGTATATTTGATATGAAAATAATAGAATAAAATTAAGTGGTAAAATACGACAGTGATAACATAGATAAAATATAAAATACAAGGTGTGGGTGGATGGGAAATTTGATTTTGAAGGTGAGCGAGCAGAGAGGTGAATGGAATGATACAAGGAGGGGGGGGGTTGTGGTGAAAAGTGAGGTGGACTGTTGTTGGTTGTAATTAAATAATGATGACAGAATATGATAGATAGAGTTGTGGCAGGTGAGAGTAGTTGAGAATTTAGACACCAGCTGGCAGCAATGACTGGCTCTGAGACCTTACAGGTCTCACAGAAGGAATTGGTTCCGCACTATAATTTAATCTAGCGCGAAATGCGATAGCACCCATTGGAACATGTTCATTTTCTAAAAATCACCCCAGAATTAATAGATACATCTTTCCTTCATAATATAGGCTGACTTAATATATAAATTGACCACGAAAATTTTGAGCACTGGACTATCGCGTAAAAACATCCTGATTCTGCCTAAATCTGCACTGAATAAAATGTAGATTCACTATTTCTAATCTAACCTTGAAAAAATGGGTAAACACTTTGAGAAATGCCCTCCTGGTATTTTATCCAAAGCAGCAAATGTTCAAAAACATGTGTAGTGGTTTTATATTTATTGGCATAATTTTCAACATGGTTATTGACCATTCAGTGTGCCTGCAGTATTCACTTCTGACCACAATCGTATATGACTTCCGGTTTTCTGCGGGATTTCCTTCACTGAGACCTACAGGCCCATGACTTCCCAATACCTGATGTATTACGGTATGTGTCACGGTCTGAGGAGTCACTTTCTCTATGTAGGCCAACACTATGCATACAGATCACCATGTGGAGAAGTAGGTCTTCATTTATCCTTTGTGTGTTATGGTGACTCTAGGTGATATCCCCTATTTTACTGTGTACAAACAGGATTATAACTGACTGTCAGTGCTGGGTAAGTACACTATATAATATCTGAAACACACGATTTGTTATCCGGTTTTGTAGTAGGTGCAATACGTCTAAGTGTCATTGTTAAAACCCTATTGAAGATATAATATAAATACCAGTCATTTGAGAGTGTATTTAATTTGTAGGCCACAAATACAAGATGCAAGCACCCCCTCCAGTAGCTGCACCCATGGTGGTGTCAACAATACAGACTTCACAGAGAAAGGAGCACTACATGTCAAAGGCTGTACTGGGATTGTCAATTTCACAGGTTATCATTGGGGTTCTGTGTATCCTGCTTCAGGTGGCTCTCATTGGTATCAGATCACCAATTAACTTTGTTGGTCAGGGAATTTGGACTGGAATATTTGTGAGTTTCATGCAAATTAGTGATTGGGGTTCTAGTCATAGGCTGTTTCAGTGTTCATGACATGATAGTAGAAATGTTGTTTCATTTAAGGGAAAGTTTTCATAACTGTGGGCAGATGAGGAGAAAGGTCCCTCCCTGCGGGATTTTTAGTACTAGGTTTGGCCACTAGGGGAGATACAAAGGCTATAAATGTGAGAAATAGGCCAAAAACTGGTCTTAGGTACTTTTTTACACAGAAAAAGATAATTTTCTCAAAAATGTTCTATTTTCACTCATTTCCTCTATATTTGGAAGGTAAATGGAACGTTTTGAATCCAAAACAAGGCCTAAATAAGGGTTGTCATAGAAATGTGTTGCCATGGCAACAAGAGAACATTCCAAATAGAAAAAGAAAATGACATTAGTCCATAGAACGATTCACAGGGATTTTAATACTGAAAACCGCACATAGATACCATTTCTACATATAATGTTATGGCCAAATGTATGGAAAGCATTGGTCATCTATCAATAGATTATTTAAATCATTATGCTAATTAGATGCAGGATTTAATCAAAACCATGAATGACAGAGCTTATTGGCTGTATTGATATGGTTATGTCATTCAATGTTCATTAAGCCATATCTCCGGGACCTGAAGGGCTATCTTCAAGTGATATACGTCATATTAAAGCTGATGACTTCAATTTTAAATGCTACATTTTACCTTTGAGGACCCTTTCTCCTCATCTGCCCCCAAACACCATAGCTTTGTCATGGCGCTGCGCTTGCGACATCGCGACGCTGCACTTGCGACATCGGAGTGATAGGCCCCAGGGTTGGACCCCCCCCCTTTTTCAAATTCCTGGATCCGCCCCTGGTCCCTGGTCATCGGAACTCGAGCTTGAACTCAAGTGTTTCCACAATAGTGTTCATTGCATGATAGTAGAAATGTTGTTTCATTTAAGGGAAAGTTTTTATAACTGATGATGAGATTGATTAAGATAAAACTGCTTGTGAAACAGAAGTATGTATATTCAAAAGATACCCTATAGATACAGAAATTAACTTGATTTGTGAGATATTGACTACATTAAATCCAAACTGAAAGACAGAATTAAATGGATGATGTCTTCATTTTCCTGATAGTTTATCCTGAGTGGATCATTTGGTATTGTGTCTAGCAAGACGAAAACTACATGTTATGTAAGTAACAGCCTTCTTTTTAATTAACTGTCTTATAGTTAAATGAAGAAATCGGTATTGCAATTGATATTTTACAGTATAACAAACAATCACTGTGACTCTGAATAATGGCACAGATGCAGAAAAAAATTACTCTCAACAATTCATTTAGATTTATCTCTGAAATTGATGAATTATTGCCTACTTGTTGGCACATAAAATCGTTAATGCATCTTACACCTTTGCGACAAAGGCATAGTGATCAAGGCGTGATATGGTTTAAGACCTCTTTTAGATAATTGTATATACAATTATCTAAAAGAGGTATAGCATACTAATTGCTATAGCATAACAATTATTGTATAATACTTATTCTGCAAGGCAGAGCAGATGGGTTCAGAATGAACTCAGGGTTCACATTATATGTGAATGAAGCCTTATGAATAGTGGTTTGCACTTCTTTTTCAGATTGTGACATTCCTTATCTTAGCAATCATTTCTGCTGTGATCACTATTGGAATTTTCATGACCAGCTCACTTGAAATGTCCTTTGGCTACTACAGCTATGGTAACCAACACGCAGTGAGTGCTTTGTTTATGGTTTTGTTGGACATTCACTGAAGAATTATTTATAACGGTTATCATGATACATGATCTTAGATAAATATTACATTATCTTTTTCATCCTGTATTTATTTGATTATTTCATTTTGACATGGGGCAGAAATCGATGTATAACTGATGTATCCATGCAAGAACCATAACACATTGTGGATGTTCAACATTTATTTTAAAGAGATTATCTAAAATAGATTTTTCAATGTACTTCTGTCTCAACTCTACAATATTATCAGAAAACAGATGTCATGTTGTTTTTTTGCCGTATGTTTAAGTCGATTGGCATCAATGCAGTTCTAATCATCCTGGCAGTGGCCCAAGGCATCCTGGCAATCATATCGACAGCCTTCAGCTGTCATGGTCTCTGTGGTGGAAGGCAGAGCCAGGTAATTCAAACCATTATATTTCATATATATATATATATATATATATATATATATATATATATATATATATATATATATATATATATATATAAACCTGATTCATTATATTTCATTAATCCCTTAATTTGCGATAAATCTAGTTTCTAATTTTGTTTTTTCGCTTACAAGTAAAATATGTGTACTATTCGATAGACTAATGTATGCTTTTGATAACTACATTCTGAACTGTTTTGAGAGGTCATTATATAGCCACCAGTATAAGGTACCTGTGGAACGGGTGGAGAAACTATTGTCCTGTTATGAACAGTACCAGGTATGGTTCTCCTGGTAGTATCTAACACTGGTTGTTCTTATAAGTTATTGCAGTTGCGGATTTAGAGGGGGCGCTTGTACTGAAGAGTTTATTTGAATATTTTGTACAAAAGAAAATGCTAAAATCTAGGGGGTGCACCCCCTCCTTTTGGACCGCACCCCCTCCTTTTCCAAATCCTGGATCCGCCACTGTATTGGGGAGGGAGGGGGGGGGGTCAGGGGTCAAGAACTTTCCCCTAAACTCATTCCCTCCCCTTGTTAATAATAGATGGCCTCTTCCTTAACCATGCAGGGAATTTCCATCGTGACTCAGCTGGGTCAAAACCTGTAACACATATACCCTTATTTACAACTCTGTAGATGCTTTTCCAGAATGTTGTGATGGCAGGACAGGTGCAGTACATGCAGGGACCAGATGGACAGCAGCAGATGGTGATTATACCCTTCAAACAGCAAGGAGCAGGTGTGTGGTGGTTCATCTTTGAATACATTCTCTGCAGTTATTCCTGCTAGATTGACTAAATCATAACCTTTTATTGTAGAGCACCATTCTTTATCATAGCGAATTTGGTAGAGCAGTGGTGGTACTGAAAGCACCAATGTAGGTTTTCTATGAGCGGCATCATAGAGACTCCTGATGATTGTTTTGAGGAGGCACAACATCTTGTGCAGTAACATCTTGAGTGCATTTCGGTGCTATGCTCTAAAGTAAAGCACAGGCATTATCACCAAAAGAGTGGTAAAAGAATCTTGCCCTCCACCTACTCAAAGAGTACAGCACTCCTTTGTAGAAACTGAAATAACAAAAGAAAGGAGACAATATTTCATCGCTTAACTTAGATGTGAAAAAAAGAAAAAAAACAAGCATAAAAAACAAATTCATGTGTCTTACATGCATGAATTCTAATATTCTGTGCAATTATAGGTCTTCCTGCTGGACCAAGCTTCAACCCTACTCAGCCACAGCTGCCTCAATACAACCAGACACAACCTCCAACATATGAGAGAGAGACAAAGCAACCCATTCCTGAGTAGCCAAGAACTAGAATTTGTCACTCCCACAGGTGATTCCTGAAGGATTACCCAATAGCCTGCTTATATCCGTTAAAAAACTGGCAATAGGAGTCTTGACAACTATGGATACTTTTCTTGCCATTTATTTTTATGATTTTCTCGTGTGGAATCAGAAGAATAACTTCCACAGTTGTAA
Source organism: Acholoe squamosa (assembly GCA_949317995.1). Classification (NCBI taxonomy): domain Eukaryota; kingdom Metazoa; phylum Annelida; class Polychaeta; order Phyllodocida; family Polynoidae; genus Acholoe; species Acholoe squamosa. The sequence continues at coordinate 56,657,458 of OX439046.1, forward strand.
CAGAAGTAAATGGTTTTATTCCATGTTGAATAGCGCAGTCTCAATGGTCTAACTAGTAAGGGATCCTCTATAGCAATTGGGCCATAAAACTAACACAAAAATTCAATAATTGGATCAGAAACAATCCAAATGTACCTTTGTATAGCTATACTATTTGATACAGGCTAACTTTTATCCACAATATCAATAAAGAAAAAGAAAGTTGGTTTCTTGAATTAGTACTGTCAATTGTATCAATTTGTAAAGGTTTGATATTAAGTTCGAGATATATTCCAGTCACAAAAGACCAGAGAGTGAATCTCTCTTTAGTGCGATCGGCACGCTTATCATCCGTAGCATCTATACCAACCAGCACGAAACCTAAAGGTGAGGCTCCACTACGTGATTTTTGCCGAAAATCGGAGCTATTCTCACAAAAGCAGCCACAAACACAGATTATAGAGTGGTACTTGTTATTATTTCAAGGTGTAAATAGAAGATTAAGAGAGCTTTTTGTTTATGTGGGGAAGGCTTTGTGTACAATCTCAGGCACATTTTTGTTGCCAAAAGATGTTTTTGTTTACTAAATCAAGTTGACCTAATGTAAATATTGCAGACTTTCACACTTATGACTCTCTGCAACTCAATATCTGACAGGTTTGATTTTTACAGTACAAGACCCTGCGATCTGTGTGACTGCTGTGTTGTTATTTATATTTTGCTGTGTTGATGTTTACATATTGAACTCCCACCCAATCACAGAGTCTGTGCAGGTGCAGGTTAGTTGGTAAATATGGCACACAAGGAGAGAGATCACCTACAAAATAACCCCTGAAATCTCATGTTTACAATTTGAATCTCATGTTTACAATATAGGAATGTCAACACCATATACCTTAGGAACTATAGGGATAGAATTAGGTGAGAATGTACCAAAAAATCGCGTAGTGGAGCCTCACCTTATGGGGAAACATTTAAGTGAAACTCAACCTACCAAGGATGCACTGGGACATAATATTATGGAAAGAGCCCACTTCAGAGGGGAGAGACTCTCTGGGATAAATTGGATGCAGGAGTCCAACATGCCGCTAATGTAACAGACTTCAATGATAAGTTGCTAATTAAACTATTGATATTAACTGTGTCGAGCACACACACAGTGTCATTATACGAGTTGTATGAGGAGAGCCTGAATTGTATGATATCTGTTTTTCTTGAATATTGTATTGCCTATATATGGCTGATTGTTGAACAGCTTACTTGTGTACGAAGACTGTTGCTCAATGGCATAGTCCGATGGTCGGGGCTCAAAAATCAATCTCCTCAAAAATGGATCTAGATCATACTTCCCATGGTACCTACTTTATTTGCTCTCCTTACCCATAATTAAGCTCATATTTGAAGGAATTGTCAGATTTATACCCGATCTCCTACTTTTGGCATGCACGCCAAAAGTCCATCCATTGGAAATACACTGTAAAATGCTTATGGATAGGTCCATGGGACCCCCTTTCTAAGCCAGTATAAGCTAAGGATAACAACAGATGGTCCACACACACCTAAATATGATGTTATTACAGCGTAAGGAACACATATGAATAAGATTTGAAAAATCAAAAAGAAATCGGACTATGTCACTTTAACCAACCAACCAACCATCAAGAAGTTTGCACTAACAGAACCTATAAAGCTAAGACAGACCTCCTTGTGTGCTCCTTAATTGTATTTATTTCATAAAGGGCACTGATTTACTCCAATGTTTGTAGTTTGTCTAGGAATGCATCGTCCTTGTATGTATACAGCACCTCTGACCCTGTTTACATTACTTTTGCCATGAATTAGGGTATACTGTACCCTCCCTGGATTTGAATATAATTTTCTTCAGTAAAGAAATACATGAAAGGGATTGTACGATTTTATTTCTACAAGATAGTTGGCAATCGCCTAGAAGGACTCCTTCCTATTAGAATCTTAAAGGGGTCATTTAATTGGTGAATGTTAATCTTTCTGAAATACATACCCAAGAGGCCAGGTGAGGAGTTAGTTAAGCCTTGGGTCTCGTCAGGGTAAGACCTGATCCACTGAACTTTATGATTATAGTAATTTGCAAGATGTAGGGCCACACGCTCCACCTTCAGCTATCACAGCATCCTGTGCATTACCTTTTAATACAGGTCTATATGATCCAATTATATCTTTTATTTTGTAAAACTGATGAGTTTTTATGTGGTAGATATTATAATCCAAAGAATTGTTGACAATACCTATTTTGTGTGCCCAGTAACTACATCCACATGTAAACAGTGGTTGAAGGCAATATTCGTCATGTTTTTTTTTTTTGTCTTTACAGCCAAGTGCGGTATAGGTAAGAATGATGTGTGATTACATGTTATATAGAAGTGTACAATTCTGACCTACTAACCCAACAAGTGGAAACCCAGCAGGGATATAGGACAGTCAGCTTCTTGAGTAGCATAATCTGATCTAACCCCACTCATAGACGAGTGGGGGTTATCGACAGATAATAACTGTTATTGTCTGTTGATAAACCCCAGGAGTCATGAGTTATCCATTGACTACTTATTTTATACCACGAAACCAATAAAAAATCAATATAATACCAATAAATTCAAGTTGAAAACAAAAATTATTCCCCCTCCCCGGGACTCGATCAAAGCCAGCCATAGTGTGTGTACACAGGTACATACACCTCCTTCCCCGGCAGCGGACAGCGACAGCGGCCATCTCGGCTCGGACAGGCAGCGGCACACGGCGAAAGATTTCAATGCGTCTCGCTGTTATGTTTGTGTATAATACACCTCCTCACCCGGCAGCGGGCAGCGACAGTGCACACGGCGAAAAAAGATGCTTCTCGCGGTTATGTTTGTGTATAATACACCTCCTCGCCCGGCAGCGGACAGCGGCAGCGCACACGGCGAAAAAAGATGCGCCCGGGCCGGGATTCGATCCGCGGACCTCTCACGGCTGAGCGCAAGGCGCTAACCGCTAGACCACCGCGCCTTCTCCGTTCACTGCGTCTCGCTGTTATTTTTGTGTATAATACACCTCGTCGCCCGGCAGCGGACAGCGACAGCGCACACGGCTTTGTATCATATCCAGATTTGGTTCTAACCGAGCGTATCTCGTCAGTCACTGTGACACTGCATAGGGGGTTGGACTAGGGATCTAAGGCTGCAGGTTCCAGCCCTGCCCTGGTCAAGCCTATCATGGGTTTTACCATGTAACATATGACATGGAAGGACATGAGAGGTGTGCGGTTATCCTGGATAACCGCATGCCTTACATGGATAACCGCATGTCTTACATTGATAACCGCACGCCTTACAAAATTGATGTTACAGCCTATAGGGTGTGCAATATCGACAGATATGTGGATGGGAATAAACACCAAAAAGCACTGTGTAACCCACAAATCGTGGTATAAATATATATATATAAGTTGACTCGCTACCAGGGAATAATGATACCGGTAATAACGATGATAGTGATGATGATAACAGTAATAATAATATAAGATACAGTAGTAATATAAATGATCATATCACAGACACATGAGTTTGGTGGGTTACTGACCTTGGGGCTATCAGCACCATACATGCCTTTATTAAAACAACTATAACAATTAGTTGACAAAGCATAGTCAGTAAAATGCATAATATAATAACAGTAGTATAGTAATAACAATAGTAATAACAATAATAATAACAGTAGTAAAAATTTAAAAATCAAGGAAACACCCAGCGTGGTGTTACCTGTACAGGTGAAAACGAGCCAATTGACCGTTACCTTTAAAATCCCCTCTTATATACTGGAGGAGTGTTGATCATGACGTCATGCTGTGACATCATAGATACCAATGCGCGCTGCAAATAGTCCCTAACCGTTCGCGGTTAATTATATATATATACACGGGTGTATATAGTTCCATAAGTTAACTCGCTACCAGGGAATAATGATACCGGTAATAACGATGATAGTGATGATGATAACAGTAATAATAATATAAGATACAGTAGTAATATAAATGATCATATCACAGACACATGAGTTTGGTGGGTTACTGACCTTGGGGCTATCAGCACCATACATGCCAAAAACACATAAAAACACGCCAAACACATGTGGAAAAAACACATACCAATCAGCAATGCAATTGAGATTGGCAACGTCTATCTAAATCCAAAAGTTCATTTTTATGATCATGTAAATATGTAAAAACAGAATTAGACTTCCAATTTACCTTCTTCTTAATAGAATCTACACTAAGCCCTGCATCCTTTAACATAGTAGCACCACCATGCCTAAGTGAGTGAGTGGACACTGAACCCTTGATACCAGCACGTATCGATAAAGATTTCAACCTGGAATTAATAAATTGGTACTGTAGAGGAAAACCATTAATTTTGAATAACAAATCACTCACACCCCTACCTGTGCACAATCTTTTTAAGTCTTTACATGGACATAACAGTGAAGTATCGTCCCTACATAAGTATATGTTAAAGGAATGGGTACCAAGCTGGTCAGTCTTTGAAGTTCTAATGCGAAGGCTAGCATAACTATTAAAAATCTTAACATCACCTACCCTTAGTGTATGAGGAGAAGATACAACATGTCCTACCCTGAGGACACCTCTAAAACATAAGAGAATAGCTAACCAAAATTTCAAGTCGGCCCTGCTGGAAAAGTCCAAATATGATCTAATACGTAACATTTCCTTTGGACTCAATGGGTGAATAACCCTAGTAGGAACAGTACAATTTCTGTCAATACCATCCAACACCTTTTTTAGCATGAAATCACTGCTATGGTCTAAGCCACCTCTAAGTTTTTGATGATACCAAATGGATGATAAATAATTTCTTACAGATGAAGGTTTCATATAACTAGATAAATATGCTGCATAAGTAGCAGCTTGTGAGGGAGAACAAGGAAATTTAGATAAATTAAATTTATCACAAAATTTTTTGTACCTTTTAAGTTGCTGTTTCCTTGTTCTCCTTGTATTCTCGGACACACCCTTCGCTAAAAGACACTCTTTTCTTTTTTGTAACCTTTTCCATTCTGGAATTAAAGCAACACATATCATTTTCAAGAAGAGAGTTTACACATTTGTCCAATACACCCTTGTAAGCAAGTCTAGATAGCTGGTCGGCCAGGACATTGTCTTCTGACTTGATATAGGTTGCATACACCTCAACATTATTGATGAAACAAAGCCAAAAAATTTCTCTAAGCCATTCCATACAAAGCTTATTTTTTGACCTACCGGTATTAATCATAGCTAGAACTTGCATATTATCAGTAATACAGTGTATTCTTTTATCTTTACAGCTAGATATCCAACGTCTAAGTCCCATAAGAAGGGGATATAATTCGTATACATTTATATTTCTATGGTGATTCCTTAAATTGTCTAGTATTGGAGGTTGTGTAAAATGACCACTACCTAGACTGAATTTATCGTAAGATGTCCAGTCACCATATAAATAATCTTTATCCATCCAAGCCCCGAAGCCTTTCATGGACGAGTCTGAGTACATAGGTGTGTCAATAGCATCATTTAGAATTAACCTCCTACAGTTAAACACTCTACAAAAATCCAACCACCACTGAAGGTCACGTCTGGTACATTCAGAAACCCTTATATAGCCCCTAGGCTTAGCTCGAGCACACAAATCGAAGACTCTCCTGCTGAACGTTCTGCCACCCTTAACCACCTGTGAGCAGAACGACATGTAACCACCTATCCTCTCTAAGTTCTTTTTAGAAATAAATTTCTTATTAACATTATCCAATAAGAGATTTTCCATTTTCTCAACCTTTTCAATAGGCAAAGACAGTTCCAACTTAACTGAATCTATGTTAATGCCTAAGAATTTACAAACTTGAGATGGGTCGGTCACCTTTTCTTTGGATACTACAAAACCCATATATGTCATACACTCCATTAATAAATTTCTCTGTCTAAGACATTCATCATACGTATCAGCAATTATGATAAAGTCGTCCAGATAATTTACAATTTTTTCTACACCGTAGAATCTTGCCACTTCCACAATAAAATCAGAGATTTTATTAAAAATATAGGGGGCACATTTCAGGCCAAAAGTTAACCTGTTGCTCACATAATAACCCTCACCATGTCCAAAATCCCATCTGAAACCTTGCATGGCCGTGTGAGGTGCATACACATTTATGGACCTATAGGCTGACTTTAAATCCACCACACTCATGAAATCGTTCTTATTCAATTGAGCAGTCACCGTGCTAATATTATTATAAGAAAAAGTCGAGCTAGTAGTATCCATAAAATTATTAATAGATATTTTATCAGGCATACTACAGTCAGTTATAGGTCTTAACTTGCCATTTGATTTTTCTACACCACCTAGAGCATGGATACAACGGGGTTTATCTACACTTTTAGAAACTAGACCAGCTTCTAGTTCATCTAACAATATACCACAGTACTCATTATAGAATTTTCCCTCGAGGATTGACTTATAATTTCTGCAATCATAAGAAGTATCGCAATCAGGATCTACTATCCTGAACCCCTCAACAAAACCTTGCCATAAGAATAGCGCCTCCTTGTCATTTACATTAATAATACCCTTCTGGGTTAAGTAAGAGGCAACTCTGCAAGGTAAAATTTGGGCATTTTTACCATTGATATAATGAACACATGTACATGTACCTTCTATACACTTGTCATATACCCTGATGCCGGGCAGACCTGTGACACTAACCGTAAAAAGCGGTTCAATGCCAACCTGTATTGGGTTATAACCAATAAAATTTATATTATTTTCCAACGAATTAAATTCTTTGAAAATACTTTGTTCTGCTACGGATTCAGTTGAAAGAATACCCTTCTTAACCACCTCCGTATCATTCACCTCCTGTACTGGAGCTTGTGAAGGCGAGTCGATATCTACCAAACCTACCATAACCTGGTCCGGCATCAAACAAATATCATTACCAGCTATGGGATATCGACCACCTGCAGCTTCCTATTCACTCCTGGCCTTCTGGCATTCAGTTTTACTATGACCAGAGGAACTGCAGGCACTGCAAACATGTCTATATTTGCAGGGGTCCCTTACACAGCCTTCTGCCCTGTTAAAGGCATAGCAAGAATTATTTGAGACCTTTTGTTTAATACCATTCATAGCTTTGGTAGTGTATGCTTTCTGTGCTTGAACAGTACCATCATATGATAAGTGTCTCAGAATATCCGAATTGTCTATAACACCAAAAGCTTCTATCCCATCATTATTTGCCCTGGTCCTAACTGATTTATCATATGCCACTAGAGCTGCTATCGTATACATTCTTGTACCAGCCTTTTCAACCAGAACTTGGAGATGTTTTAACATGCCTTCCACATCTCTGCTGTCTTTGTAATAATCTAAGACAAAATTCAAGTTGACCAACATCAACTTTTCAACGGTATCGATCTTTTCCTGTTTTTTTTACATACATTTCATGGTCAAACTCACCATATTTGGTATTGGTGTGAAGCTTGGATGTAATAGAATCAACTGACGACCCTCCTGAAGACGACCGAGGTCTGTGACGAGTAGAATAAGATGATTTCGATCTCCGACGACGACCACGATGCCCAATTTCGTCCCATCTCGAGCCGTCGCTAAGGACGCTGGGGGACCGCTGCCTGGATACGCGGCTGCGCACTTGATGCGATGACGTCACCGGCCGTTGACAAACATTCGCACGTGTATGCTGCCACGCCCCCTCCATGGGTTTCGTCTCGTCTTTTCCGTCCTTTCCAGCAACCAAATCCTGCAGTAGATTCTTGATGGTGCACAACTCGCCTTCCAACAGGTTCATCCTACTCGTCTGGTCAGTGAATTGATTGTCTTCCAACCCCTTAGCGTGGTGGGGGGATGTAGATCTCCGATCCACACAAGACGAATCCAACTCACTCGAAAGTCCTAAATTGACCGATTCCGCCGTTTTCTTCGCCGATTTGGCCGATTTTTTAGAAGTAGTAGCACTTCTAGTTGATTTTCTCCCCATCTTGATCCAAAAATCAAGTGTCAACCAAGAAAAACCGTTAAAAATCAAGGAAACACCCAGCGTGGTGTTACCTGTACAGGTGAAAACGAGCCAATTGACCGTTACCTTGAAAATCCCCTCTTATATACTGGAGGAGTGTTGATCATGACGTCATGCTGTGACATCATAGATACCAATGCGCGCTGCAAATAGTCCCTAACCGTTCGCGGTTAATTATATATATATACACGGGTGTATATAGTTCCATATATATATATATATATATATATATATATATATATATATATATATATTGTAGCGATAATCCGAATAGTCCTTCCTGTAAACACAACACAACTCGGAACATACAATTCAACAGTTTATTAAACCCTGGCACCTGGCCACACCATCTAACTCCTACTCGGAGGCTTTGTCGTGTTATTCTCTGCCGTGTGTCCGCCTTGCCTTCTACTGGAAAACCTTCTCCACCCGGAATAGCAACCGCTGCTTCCGACGCTGGTGTCACATACCCAGCGTCGGACGCTTCGTCCCTTGGCTCGGACTCTGGGCGCCCGGAGCTCTGCCGGCCCCATCTATGATGGTTCCGACTCGGCTCCGTGCTCCCTCGGTCTTACCGCCACACTCTCCCCTACTAATATAACACTACGGGGTGAGGTGCAAAACAACAAAAAACCCCCTTGTGAGGGTAGCTAACTTCTACATAACATATTTACAAGCGCAGGATCCCCTGGGCGCTGAATAAATAATAAACAACTTCCTCTGTCTTGGCCTTGTTTCTTCTCCCCGGAACTCGGAGATGACTCGGTGAGGACTCTGCCTCCGGGCGCTCCTATCGCCCCGATGAATAGCTGCTGCCTTTCCACGAAGGCACGTCAAACTCGGAGGTGACTTGGTGAGGACTCCGCCTCTGGGCGCTCCGATCGCCCCGATGAATAGCTGCTGCCTTTCTACGAAGGCACGTCACACTGAAACTCGGAGATAGCTTTGATGAGGACTCCGCCTCCGGACGCTCTGATCGCCCCGATGAATAGCTGCTGCCTTTCCACGAAGGCACGTCAAACTCGGAGGTGACTTGGTGAGGACTCCGCCTCTGGGCGCTCCGATCGCCCCGATGAATAGCTGCTGCCTTTCCATGAAGGCACGTCAACTGGACCTCGGAGATGACTTGGTGAGGACTCCGCCTCTGGGGGCTCCGATCGCCCTGATGAATAGCTGCTGCCTTTCCCCGAAGGCACGTCAAACTGGAACTCGGAGATAACTGGAACTCGCTCCGGGATAATGTCTCCGACCTCCCGACGCTCCTTACCGCGTCCAGCTGGCCCGGCATCCTTAGCTCCACGTAACGTATTTACACACTTCTTCCGCTGTCCGCCCGGGACAGCCGCAGCCCTTGTCTGCCTCCGACCCTGCTGCCGCTGCCACCCTCACCCCTTCCGCCCTGCAAGTACCAAACATGAAGCACCCGATGAGCCACTGCTTTCGACCTCTCCGCCCTCGGTAACAGCCACCCCAGTACTCTACTGCTTCCGGACCACTGCTTTTCTGCCCCGTCTACTCGGAGTGGGTTGCCCTCGTCCTTCGTTTCCTTCCCCGCCCTCTGCCGCCGTGTACTCGGGGCTTACTGGGTTTCGACACGTCACTAGGAACAGGATGAATAGAGTTACACTTAACCTGTTCCTCTCCGCTGGTTCCGGGCTCCTCGTCTTCCCCACGCTCGCAGCCCTCCGACTGGGCTGCCGACTGCTCCGTGTTGCTCGGCTCCGGCGGCTGCCGCCGACTCCCACACTCATGGCAGAACTTCCCCGGAGCCGATCCCACTGGCTCCCCGAACCGGGTGCGATATGTCTGTACGACCTCGAACTGTCCCTCCGGCAGCTGCCGTATCTTGGTGCCCATCCCTCCTCCCGGGACCACCACCAGGTCCGGAGTGAGGTCCGGGTTCAGTCCTAGCATCTCCGCGTATGCCCTCAGCGTCGTTGGGCCGTCATATTCCGGAACCCAGAACATTTTCTTCGCCCTTCTCGCCCTCGCTAACTCTTCCTGTGGTATCCTCTGTACTGGTGGCGGAGAGACGACTTGGGGCTGGTCTCCTCCTGGTTTCAGCTTGCAGTCCGGTACTACTACAACCCGGCTCCCGGGCTCCCCTTCCAGAGGCAAGCAGGAGTCCCCCGGTCGCCCTATTGCCCACGGGGTCCCTTCAGGTAACATAATCGTCGTGATTGTCCCCTCCCCTTCTTTCTCGGAAGCAATGACTTGTACTAAGAACTCCCCCCTTCCAAATCCAGGCAGATGCCATGATCCGGGACCACCGCCCGTATCGGGTTGCCCAGGTCAACTCTCACCTTCTCCTCCGCCTGGCCCCGTCGTCGTGGGGGAGTCTGGTAGACCTTCTGTAGTGCCACATGGGGCGTCCCCCTCTGGTTAACCTGGTCCCGGAGCTCCGCCTGCTCCTCCGACCGGTCTCCCTCCAATCCCCGCCCGACCTCCCCTGTCTTTGCAGTCCCAAGGTAAGTCTTTTTTTTAATCCAAACGTCCTTCCCCGTCTTCGCGTGCTCTCCGGGGACTTGATGCGGCTTGTCTTTACATGATGATCCGTCTGCTCCCTCTCCCTTTTGCGTTTCCAGGGCGGCTTTCCTACTGGCTTCCGCTTCGGCCTCTCTTGCCTTCCTCTTTTCCTCCGCTTTCTGCCATTCCAGCTCCGCCTCCTTCTCCCGCCTCTCCCTTTCCGCCTTCTTTCTCAGTGCTTCCTCCTCTTGCTCTTTCTCTTTTTCCTTCCTGATCTTCTCCGCTTCTCGCCGGGACCTCTCCGCCTCCTCCCTTTCTCGCCTCCTCCCTTCCCTGAGCCGCAGCAACTCCAGGTACTCTTTTCCCAGGTCGGGTTCATCCCGGAACATGTTGGCCACCGGTTCCCCGGTCGGGGGCTGCTCCCGGCCACTGCCCTTCTCCGGGGATGATGGTAAAGTCAGGTCCCTGGTCGCTAGACTCCCCCCTCCGATCTCTTCTCCCGAGACCTGTTCCGGCTCTGCCTGCTCCGATCCTCTCTTCAGGGTGCTGGTCTGAGGCCTGCTCTTCTGGGATGAGGTGGAGTGGTCCAGGCCCCAGAGGTTGGCTGATGTCTCCCCTTCTCCTGACTCCCTCAGCTCCCCCTCTTCCACTAATCGGCCGTTGGTGCTGGGAACAACTTGGCCTCGGATGGTCTTGGAAACAACTCATTGAACTGCTTCTCCAGCTCCGCTATGCTGAGTCCCACGGGGGCTGGGGACCCCCTCATTCGCTGCAGCATCTGGTTAGGCGTTTCTCCTATCTCTCCGTACTCCCGATGCACTTCCCTTATTATCCACTCAACTTTGTGGAACTGCCGGGGCGTCAGGTACGTCGGTATCCCTTCCTCCGTTGTTATCAAGCTGCCCCCTAGAGTTGGCTGCTTCCCTCCTTCTGGGTTCACTCTTAGTGCCGCTGACGGCTGGGTTTCCGGAGAAGCGCCAAGATTCGGCCCCTTCCTCTGGCCACCGCTCCGTGTATGGGGCTTGCCCTCCGAAGGCGCCTTCTCTGGCGTCCGGTATCCTAGCAGCACCTCCAAGTTGATGGCTGCCAGCTCCGTCTCGTCCCCGCTGATGGTGCCCAGACTGCCAAGGCTTATGGCCAGCGACCTCCACCTACTTCCCGTGGTGGACCCCGAGCCCCCTCCTTCCGGGAGAGCTTTGTTGCGGCTGGGCGGAGTTGTCTCTCCGGGGTACCCCCGAGTCGGGCTGCTGACTGGGGTCCTCTTCTTCTCCGAGACCCCCGGCTTGGATTTATCCGGAACTGCGACCACTGACTTGGGTTTCCTCTTCCTCTTATCCGACGATCCCTCGGCCCCTTTCTGCTTCTTCTCTTCTGTACTCTGCTTCCTCTTGCAGCTTGCCCCTGGCTGCACTGCCTCCGGGTCTGGGAGCACCACCTTCTCCGGTTCCCATTCTCCGAACTCCAAGTGCCGGCTGGCAACGTGCGACTTCATGTCCGGCAGATAGTCCTCCTTTACCTGGTGGCCACAGCCCCCGACCGGGCAGACATACCCCTTTACGTCCTTCTCGTGTGCCTTGAGATGCCTGTCCCTGTTGGAGCGGGAGGAAAACCACCACTTGGGGCCTCCCTCCTTCAATCTGCACCTATCGCACCTCCACTTCGGAAGGGAGCCTGGCCCGGCCTCCAGAGGCGACATCTCCGGTCCTCCGCTCGCCATTTCTGCCTCTGATGGTGATAGTTGTCGGTTGTGTCTCTTGTCGAAGTGCTCACTACAGGAGTTCGCTGCAGACTGGTTTTCGGAGCGGCTCCGCCCCTCTTTATACCCTCCTCCCCCTCTAGAAGCGTGGGAACGGCTCCTCTCCGTCTGTGCGACCATGTCGCCACATCCGGTTGAGCCGTGGGAATGGCGTCTTTCTGCGCGTTCCGTCCCGTGCGCCCTTCGCCTCTTCCTGCCTCTCGACTCCCTTTCCCATGCCTCTGTGCAACTTCCGCGGGAGCTGTCCGACCTACCCCTCTTCTTTCTATGATGACTAGTCGAGTCAGCCCTGGCAGCCTCCACCCTCGTCTGCTCCCTGCTCCGAGTCCTCTCTTTCTCATCGCCTTCCCCGGTCACCACCACCCGCCTGTTTCCGTTACCGACTGCCATGATTACCCTCAGCCCGACCCCCCCTCCTTCTTTTATGGTAGAGTCGCTGTCTCCTGATTGGTCGGTACTGTTGCTGGGGGCCTCGTCCGCTCCCCCATCTCTGCCTACCGCGCTGGGGGTCACTAGGGTGCTTACATCCACGTCCGCGCCCTTTCCCGCCCTTTCTGAGAGACCATCCGATTTCTGGGGTTGGCCCTCCGGCTCCTGCCGTGTCGGTGGATCCCATACTTCAGATGACTCCCCTGCCTTACCCGGTTCTCCGGCTATTGGTCGCTGGGCCTGGATCATCTCCCTTTCTCTCAAGAGATTCAGCCAGTTGTCCTCCCCTGCTTGTTCCATCATCTCGTCATACCGTAGGAAATTGTCCCACATCATCCTCCATCTTTTCACCGCTCTCTGCCTCTCCGTGTCTGCCCTTCTCTCCGCCCTCCTGGCCTCCCTCGCCCTATTTCGAGCTATCCTCCCTCTCTCTCCCTCTTCTTTTTCCGCCTCCGTGCGTCTCCGCCTCCACTTACCCTCCTCGTCAGGAGAAGTACGGTCCACCCACTCCCTGTCCCCTGACAAGGGGGATTCCTCGTCCCAGGAAATGCTGGTTTCATCCTCCACTGGTTTCTCGGGGGGAGTCGGTGGCCACACCATGGCTGCCACTTGCCGAATGATGTCGACCCCCTCCGCTCCCTGAGTCGCCTTGTTATGGTCCCTCGCCGGCCCCGACTCCATGCCGCCTCTTGCCTCTCCGACGCTGTCCTCCTCCGGCAGGACCTCCTTCAGGGCATCGTAGTGCACCACTTTCCAGTTCCCCCCTTTCCGGATCTCGTAGACCGCTTGCCCTATCCTCCTCTCTACCCTCCATGGTCCCGTCCAATAAGACTGCAGCTTCGGAGCCAAGAGCATCTCTATCGTCCGGTTCGCCCTTTCCACCATTCCATCACTCTGCGGTCTGAAGGCGCAGGTCCTGGTTTGCCTTTCCTCCAACAGGGCGACTATTTCCCTAAAAAGGGCAGATTGGAAGTTGGTCCCTCGGTCTGTATGCAACTCCACAGGCGGCCCCAACCGGCACACAAACTCCTCCACGAAGACTCTGGCTACCGTACTTGCCTCCTGGTTCGCCATAGGATACGCCTCCGTCCACTTTGTAAAATAGTCGGCTGCTACTAGGATAAACTTATTGCCCCTAGTGGATCGGGGCAGGGGCCCCATCACATCCAGAGCCACCCTCTGTAACGGCAGCCCCGCCCTGACATGTCCCATCTTAGCTCTGTGGATCGGAGCCGCCGACTTCCTCCGGTTGCATGCTTCACATCGGGCGCACCAGCAAGTGGCATCCCGTCGAAAGTCTGGCCAGTAGAACCCCTGCTGCAGCCGGCGGATGGTTCGAGCCCTTCCTAGATTGCCCGCCAGTGGGGTCCCATGTGCTCCCGCCAGCACCTCCATCCGGCTTCCCTTTGGTACCGCCACCTGGAAAATTTCCCTGTTCATTGGGCCCGCCCATCTCCGGACCAGTACTCCCCCCCGGAGCTCCAGCCTCTCCGTCTGGACCCTCCAGGCTTGCTCCTCGTAGCTGAAGTCCCGCGCCTCGTCTGCGGTTGGCGCGTGCTCCACCTCCACCCAACTCCAGACCCGGTGGAGCAGGTGGTCCTCTTCCTGCAGTTTCCTCCAATCTTGTCGTTCTACCTCCACCGGGCTCTCTGTCCATGCTCCTGGATCTTCCGCCCGCGCCCGAGACCTGGACACCACTCGACAGACCTCCGGCTCCGGGGCCCCCCATCCACACTGCTTACACGGGTCCCTGGCCGGTGCACCACTCTTATATCATAGGTGTCGATGATCTGGATCCACCTCGCCAACTGCCCCTCCGGTTTCTTGAAGCTGAGCAGCCATTTCAGGGAGGCGTGGTTGGTCCTCACCTCCACCGGCCGCCCCATCAGGTAGTGCTGGAATTTCCGGAGCCCAAAGATGATAGCCAGGAGCTCCCTCCGGGTAATGCAATAGTTCCGTTCCGGTCATGACAGCGTCCGGCTAGCGTACGCTAGAACTCTCTCCTGGCCCCCTTGGGCCTGACTCATGACCGCTCCCAGCCCTGAGTCGCTCGCATCAGTGTCCAATGTCAACTTCCCCTCCGGCTCTGGGAACGCCAGGACTGGTGCGGAGGTCAGTCGCCGCTTTAGCTCCCGGAAGGCCGTCTCGCAATCCTCCGTCCATCTAAAAGCTCTCCCTTTCTCCGCCAGGGCGCTCAAGGGTTTGGCCACTGTCGCAAACTCCAGAATAAACGCCCGATAGTAGCGTGCGAGTCCTAGGAAGCTCCGGATGTCAGTGACGGTCGCCGGTTGCCCCCACTCCCGAACCGCCTTCACCTTTGAGGGATCCGTTGCGACCCCCTCTTCATTGATAACGTGCCCCAGGAATTCCACTGTCCACCTGGCCAGCTGGCATTTCGACAGTTTTATCCTCAGGCCGGCAGCCACCAGTCTCCGAAGGACCTCCTCCAGTCTATCCATATGCTCCGCGAAGGAGTTGGAGAAAACCACCACATCATCCAGGTACACCAGGCATGTCCGCCACTGGAGTCCTCTCATGACTACCCCCATAACCCGCTCGAAGGTGCCGGGTGCGTTACAGAGGCCGAAGGGCATGCGGCGGAACTGAAAGAGCCCTTTATGTGTGGAGAACGCTGTCTTTTCCCTATCCTCTGCTCGGATGTCCAACTGCCAGTACCCACTGGCTAAATCCACCGAGGAAAACCAGGAGGCTCCGGCCATGGTGTCCAGGCAATCCTCCACTCTCGGAAGGGGGTATGCATCCTTGACCGTAACAGCATTCAGCTTCCGATAGTCCACGCAAAATCTGGTGGACCCGTCCTTTTTCCTTACTAGCACTACCGGGGATGCCCAGGGGCTCTGGGACTCTTCTATTACCTCCGCTGCCAGCATCTTGTCCACTTCCTTCTCGATCATCTCCCTTCTGTGTGGAGCCAGCCTCCGAGGTGGTTGTTTGATGGGTGTCGCCTCCGCCGTGTCGATTTTATGCTCCGCCACCGTCGTGTGACCCCTGTCCTCCGGCCCCAGCTGGAAAGCGGTCCTCCACCTGCGTAGCAGCTGTGCCAGCTCCTCCCTCCGGCCCATTTCCGTTCCTTCCACCAGCTGGCGTACCCAGTCATCCGGCTCGGCCCCTACGGATCCCAGCAACCGACACCACTCCTCCGGCGCGTGCTCCAACTCTCCTTCTACTCTTTGTACCGCCCCTAGGGTCATATCTTTGTATATAGTAACTGCCCCCTGGCCTGGATTTAGCACTCGCACCACGGTTATTGGGCCCTCCGGCCTTATCAAGCTCCGGGCTACCAGGAACTTAGGTTCCCCATGGTGTCCAGCGAGGCCTTCCACCAGTCCCTCCTGTCCGTCCTCCCACTCCCCCCGTAGCGTTCCTTCCAGTACCGCCTCCTTCCCTGCTCCGATCACCGCCGTACGTGAACTCACTATCCGGCAGGAACTCTCGCCCTCCGACTAGACCAGCCGCTCCCGTCCCAGATCCACCACCAAAGCTTGTTGCCGTATGAAGGCTGCTCCTAGTATGGCCTCGTTCGGTACCTCTCCCACTCCGAACGTCAGACGGACCGACCTGCCTCCCCACTCCGAACGTCAGACGGACCGACCTGCCTCCCAGTTCCAAAAGGGCGCTCCCTTCTCCCGCCAGTTCCATGGACCGTCCATCCACCGTAAACACGGTCCTTCCCGACTGCTCCAGCGACCTCGGTTCTCCATTTTTCTGCCACCAGCTCATCGAGATCAAGTTCATGGAGGCTCCCGTGTCAATCAAGAGCTGTATGGGGGCCCCCCCAAGTGAGCCTCCAGCAACAGTCCACCTCCCCCTCTCTCCCTCCGTCCTTGTACTATATTCTCCGGCCTCTCTACTCCGACCTCCGCGCGGCCACCGGCGCAGATCGGCGCTAGTTTTCCGCCGGCTTACCGGAGGTGGGTCCCCCAATGCCGCCTTCCAACGCGCTCCTCCGGCCTTTCCTTTCCGGGCATTCACGCTTAAAGTGCCCCTCTTTTCCGCAGCCGAAGCATGCTGTCCCCGAGGTCCTCCTCCTCCTATTTTCCTCTGGATCTCTTCTTTCCGTCAGCACCTTCACTAACTCCACGAGGCTTTCCAATTTCCTGTCATTGGACAGCAGTCTCTCCGACACCGTCGCGTCCGCTGCCCTCACCCGAGTCCGCTGGTCCCCCTCGTTTTTTAGATAGGCCTCCCCACTGATGGCTGTCATGACCGCCGACTGAAGGCTCTTTGGCGCCGACTGGTAGACCCACTGCCTCAGGGGCAGCGACAGACACAGCAAGAATCTATCCAACACCAGCGTGTCCCGGGTGCGGGCGTCCGCCTCCGGGTATGCCAAACGCGTGTACTTAGCCAGGTCCTCCTGCAACTCCTGCAGATCCTCCCGGGGCTTCAGCTCTCTCGTCCGGAGGAATGCTTTATAGGTCTCCTCCTGGTTAGCCGGCTCAAACCTAGCTATCAGCGCCGCCCTTAATTCCTTGTATCCTTCCTGAGTTCCGGGCTTCCTCCCCGCCAGCAACCTCCTGGCCTGTCCCGACAAACTCAATCCTAGAAACATGCCAGCCTCCTCTGGAGACCATTTGTTCGCCCTCACACAGAGGTCGAAGTGGTTCAAGTAATCTGTCAGGTCGGAGGTCCCATCATACTTAGTCGGCTTCACCGCCAGTTTGCCTCCAGTCCCATCACCCGCCTCCGTAGGCTGACGTTCCTTTCTTCCCTTCGCCGCCTCCACAGTCAGCTGGGCTATGGCCTCCGCCAGTCTTTCTCCCTCTCTTGCCCACTCCTCTCTCGCCTCTTCCCGATCTGCGTTAGCTCTCTCTTTACCCCTACCCCCGGGTTCCTCCCCTTCCCCGTCGCTCGAGTCGCTCTCATCATCCGGGTCCTTGTCCGGCCCCCCTCTGGCAGCTCCTAGCAGACGCTTGGGTGCCCCTCCTTCCACGCACGGCCGTCCGGTACCAGCTTCAGTCCAGGCCCCGCCCTGGCGCTCCGGATTCGGCCCCCACTGAACCGCCTCTCTCTGCCGTTCTCTCCTTGCAGCCTCTGCCCAATCTTCCTCCGTCCACCACAGCTCATCTCTCGGGCCCTTCCCCGGCGTAGATTCCGGTCTAGGATCCTTCCCCACCCCTTTCCAGCGGAGTTGCCTCTCCTGCCCGTCCTCAACCCTCTCCGAGCCCAGCTCCAACGGCCATCTTGGAATCGGCCTGTCACGTCCTTCCTCCTGCCTCTCCGGTCCCGTCTCTCGCCGCGGGGGCCCCTCTCGTCTTAGGGTGATTTCCTCGTCTACCACTTCCAGCAAGGTCGCCTTTCCTGCGGTTTCCATCTTCACGGTTTCCTTGCTGTCACCAATGTAGCGATAATCCGAATAGTCCTTCCTGTAAACACAACACAACTCGGAACATACAATTCAACAGTTTATTAAACCCTGGCACCTGGCCACACCATCTAACTCCTAATTGGAGGCTTTGTCGTGTTATTCTCTGCCGTGTGTCCGCCTTGCCTTCTACTGGAAAACCTTCTCCCCCCGGAACTACACGCACACGCGCTTTTATAGCAACCACTGCTTCCAACGCTGGTGTCACATACCCAGCGTCGGACGCTCCGTCCCTTGGCTCGGACTCTGGGCGCCCGGAGCTCCGCCGGCCCCATCTAGGATGGTTCCGACTCGGCTCCGTGCTCCCTTGGTCTTACCGCCACAATATATATATATATATGTGCAACTTCCGAACCATTTTGTAAGGATGGGTCACATATGATTCACCCCCTCCCCCGAAGGTTCTAACACCCCTGTATCATCAGCATACTAAGTCTCTTTTTCAGGCTTTTTTTCACTCTCTGACACCCTATACATGTTTAACTTGTTTTCTCAAGAAATATTCAACCCAGGACCCTGAAATTCAGCACACATTTCGTCCAGGTGATCTCCTACATGAAACAACTGCTTTTTCTGAGCTTTGACCCCTAGATTGTACATAGAGTGTTGAAATATTATGCAAAATTGACAAAATGTGCACTGAAAATAGAGATATTTTGACATTTTCTCTATTTCTTTTTCTGGATTTATTCCTTATCCATGGCTGTTTTTATGTTATATCCATATTCTCACATATCTAAGGAATGACTCTGTAAAATATTGTGATAAAAGCTTTAATATTTACTGTTCTATTACTTGAGCAAGGGCTTGATATTAGACAATGGAGCTGTACACCTTCTATCAGCAAGTAGGGCCTGAGTGTCCTTCAATCCTACATTCTGTCAAATATGCATGTCATTAGGTTATAAAAGCCCAGAGAGGGAATTATTCAGCATTTTTGCCCACAAATCCTTGAATTGATCGATCCCTGTAACTCTAAAAATGTGATAATGTGCATAGAAAGGCCTCTAAGTCAGAATCAATGAAGTCTGCAATAATACCAATAGCCCTACAGCCTGGATTTTCTCCATTTCCGCACTTTTCATGCAAATTTCCACCTTTTTCAGCATTAATCTATCCAAACTAACCAAATCCAACTAAGAAAAAAGCTTTTTGAGCATTTCCAAGCTATTCTGTCATATCACCACTTTTAAGGTCTCGGACCACCAAAACCCCAGGCACTAATGGGCATCCTTATAAACAGGGCAAAATAGAATTTGAAATCAGTATGTATTACCCCAAAAAGCCTCCAAGCCCCCTTTTCCCTCCTCTCTCCCCAAAAGAGGCCCTTTTTCCGGGAACGTTTTGATATTCTGTGGTTATATGGGGTGACATTTGGGGTGTTGTCACTATATAAGCTACCAGTTTAGCCTCCTAGGGGGCTAATCCCTTGGTGCCCTTCAGCCTCGCGCGGGCCAGTCGACTCTCATGGCGGCAGGCGTGTGAGAGCGTCTGGCCCGACTCGTATCTCGAACTGGTCACTAGGGGTTTGCCGGCAACCACCAGCGACCAGCGGATCTTAAGGATCCTGGAGAAACCACGATGGCCCCAACCTCTTCCAAAAGCCTATGTGAGGCCTACACCTCAGAGATTGATTTTGTCTGACAGCTTGTGGGCTGAACACGGCGGTGGATTAGACTTGATTGCGAAGGTAAGGTGATACTGATAGGCTTGAAGGGGGTCGTTTCTACAAAAAAATCAAATCAATGATTCTGTAACTAGCTAGTTTTCTACCCTATGGCGAAGATGTCTACTTTTCTGGTCCCTCCTGTCAAAATTTGGCCCCCCCCTTCCGTTTTAGCTAGTTTTCTACCCTAGGCTTGAAGGGGGTCGTTTTAACAAAAAATTCTAACCATTCTTTAACTACCAGCGACTTTTCCTATGCTAACAAGGACTCCAGATTTAAATTCTCATAGGAATCCGTTCAGTAGTTGCGGAGAACGAGTCAATTTAATTTCCGACAATGCCCATACGCCTAGGCTTGAAGAGGGTCGTTTTTACAAAAAAAATCAAATCATTCTGTAACTAGCAGCGACTTTTCCTATACTCACAAAGAGTCCAGATTTAAAATCTCAGAGAAATCGGTTCAGTAGTTGCGGAGAACGAGTCAATTTTATTTCCGACAATGCCCATACGCCTAGGCTTGAAGAGGGTGGTTTTACAAAAAAATCAAATCATTCTGTTACTAGCAGCGACTTTTCCTATGCTAACAAGGAGTCCAGATTTAAATTCTCATAGGAATCGTTTTTACAAAAAATTCAAATCATTCTGTAACTACCAGCGACTTTTGCTCTGCTAACAAGGAGTCCAGATTTAAATTCTCATAGGAATCGGTTCAGTAGTTGCGGAGAACGAGTCAATTTAATTTCCGACTATGCCCATACGCCTAGGCTTGAAGGGGGTCGTTTTTACAAAAAATTCTAACCATTCTGTTACTAGCAGCGACTTTTCCTATGCTCACAAGGATTGCAGATTTAAATTTTCATAGGAATCCGCTCAGTAGTTGCGGAGAACGAGTCAATTTAATTTCCGACAATGCCCATACGCCTAGGCTTGAAGAGGGTCGTTTTTACAAAAAATTTCAAATCATTCTGTAACTACCAGCGACATTTGCTCTGCTAACAAGGAGTCCAGATTTAAATTCTCATAGGAATCCGTTCAGTAGTTGCGGAGAACGAGTCAATTTAATTTCCGACAATGCCCATAGGCCTAGGCTTGAAGAGGGTTGTTTTTACAAAATAATTCAAATCATTCTGTAACTAGCAGCGACTTTTCCTATACTCATAAAGAGTCCAGATTTAAATTCTCATACGAATCCGTTCAGTAGTTGCGGAGAACGAGTCAATTTAATTTCCGACTATGCCCATACGCCTAGGCTTGAAGAGGGTCGTTTTTACAAAAAATTCTAACCATTCTGTAACTAGCAGCGACTTTTGCTCTGCTCACAAGGAATCCAGATTTAAATTCTTATAGGAATCATTTCAGTAGTTGCAGAGAACGAGTCAATTTATTTTCTGACAATGCCCATAGGCCTAGGCTTGAAGGGGGTCGTTTTTACAAAAAATTCAAATCATTCTGTAACTAGCAGCGACTTTTGCTCTGCTCACAAGGAGTCCAGATTTAAATTCTTATAAGAATCTGTTCAGTAGTTGCGGAGAACGAGTCAATTTAATTTCCGACAATGCCCATAGGCCTAGGCTTGAAGGTGGTCATTTCTACAAAAAATTCAAATCATTCGGTAACTAGCAGCGACTTTTGCTTTGGTCACAAGGAGTCTCATATAAATCGGTTCAGTAGTTTCAGAGAACGAGTCGATTTAATTTCCGACAATGCCATTGGTCACAATGAGATAGATAGCTGCATTTAACACTTTCTATACATGTTTGTGTAGCCAGTAGTAGTATATACATGCAAACTGAGCGCAATGGATTAGCTACTAACTAGGTTATGACCTACTGGTAGACCGGAAGTGACCTACTTTCAACCAATCAGAGGGCTGGATTTGACAGGAAGTGACGTCATAAGGTCATGACCTAGTTTTTTCGACCAATCAGAGAGCTGGATTCCATTTGACCTAGTGACCTGACCTAGTTGCATAAATTAAAAGAATTGCGCAATACCTAGGGTTGACCTACTTGCAAACCGGAAGTGCCCTACTTACCTACTTGAAAAACGTATGCCCTACATATGAAGTTGTATTGCGCAATGCTTGTAAGAAATTACACAATAGCCATGACTCATGTTCTGATGCAATATTTCTACGGATTTACGCAATACTTATGACTCATTTTGTTATCTCTGTTCATTTCATACATTAAAATAAAACACAACTCATTCAATTCACATAACAGATTATATTTTTATTAGACACAATATTTACAGATGAAGACAGATTTTCCATTTCCGGGGCGTGCACATATGTGTAGAGGCAAGGAGAAAGGGTGCTTCGTGCTAAAAGTCAACTTTAAAATTCAAATCACTAGCTTTACAGTGATATATAGCATGAGAAGATACTCCTGTTAGTTTTGGAGGAATGCCTTGCTAAATATGGGTAGGTGTGACCATTTTAAATATGTTAATAAGCTCTATGTCTAATTGGTCATGAGATATATAGCTAATTAGCATAATTTATGCTAATTAGCTAAATTCGTATAAATTTTTATTCTTTTGCCCATAACTTTTGATCTAGAAATGGTATTTTCATTCTGTTTTCACCATAGTAAACCTTGTGGGATGTTCCTTCAAATGGGATCATTGATTTTCCTATTTAGAATGAAAATCATGTTTCCATGGCAACAGAAATCAACAAAAATGCCTATTTTGGCCCAAAAACATTCTTTTTACATGCCAAATTTGGAACCTTTCCACCCAAAATAGAACGTTTTATCAAAAACCATTGAATTCTCCATAAAAAAGTACCCTATAACAGTTTTAGTCATATTTTTCCTATTCTAGTCCATAGTGGTGCCCCCTGGTGGCTAAATCTGGTACTAAATCCCGCAGTAACTGTCCCTTCTGCTTGCTGGCTCACATATACAACAGAAACATTTGTTGTGTGTGAATTAACTTGCTTGATACCAGCTTTGACCAGTAAGACTAGTTTTCCATGTGGTGTGGAAACAATAACTTAAGTTTGGCTATGTTAGATATAGCATGCTCGAACAAAGCCTGGGCCAGGAAGTAAGTTTGGCTGTTTTGGGGTCCAGGTAAAAGACCAGATAAAAATCCATCCTTAAAGTTTACCTCGAAAGAGAAATGGTTTCTCACTCCAGGTATACTTAAGGCGTGAAGTTCCAGTGAGACCTGTAGACATGTGAAACAAATAGTTTTAGCAATAGCAGATACTTCCAGTTTACAGTTACACTGACAAAACACTCCTACTATGGGATTACATTCTAACTCTTGGAGAGTAACAGCAAACTTTCTTACACTTCCTAAAGTGTACCTTGTGTAGTGTCTTGGGCAGCCAGGTTCAGTGTGCAATTGATTTACTCCTATACACCAATCATGCGATATCAAGTTAACTTTTTTCACTTGACAATAGTACATGCAGTTTCTGTAGGCGTCCCAAAAAGCTGAAGAGAAATATTTGTACATTTTAACATTAGTTATACAGTGGTCAACAGTGTCTGGTTCAGCTCCTCTAAAATAACCAATGTTTTCTGCAGGTATTATTTCCCAAAAGAAATTCTCTGAACATCCACATGCTACAGAACTTATATCATTGTCAGGTGTTATAGAAGAAGCTTGATTATATAAAGCAACACTTTGTAAAACTGGACGCATGTAATAGTCAAAAGGTGGAGTTTCTGTGGTTTGCTCCACAAGCATAGCTTCTAAACTTTCCATCTAAAATGGTAGCTTAAATCTAACCAGAAACTGAAAATCTGGTGAACATGACGCTATGAGTAAAGAAATTTGGTACCACTTTTTTCAATTCCAAGTTAATTTCTTTTGCGTCGGATTTTTTTATTTTTGTTGTGAACATGTATAGCGTTCACTTTTGTGAAAATTTTTTTGGATTTTTTTGGGTGATACAGTTCACTTTTTTTCAGTTTTGTCAGTTTTTTTTTCATGATATAGTACACATTTTTCTACCTTTTTTTGTTTATTTCAACAAATGTTTATTTGAACAAAAATATTTTCCAGTTTAACACTGTTTTCTATGGGAAAAAATGTTCATTTGAACAAATGTTCGTTTGAACAATTTTTCAAAAAAACATTTTTCAGTTTAACACTGTTTTCTATGGGAAAAAATGTTCATTTGAACAAATGTTCGTTTGAACAATTGTTCATTTGAACATTTTCCAGTTTAACACTGTTTTCTATGGGGAAAAATGTTCATTTGAACAAATGTTCTTTTGAACAATTTTTAAAAAAAACATTTTTCAGTTTAACACTGTTTTCTATGGGAAAAAATGTTCATTTGAACAAATGTTCGTTTGAACAATTGTTCATTTGAACATTTTCCAGTTTAACACTGTTTTCTATGGGGAAAAATGTTCATTTGAACAAATGTTCGTTTGAACAATTGTTCATTTGAACATTTTCCAGTTTAACACTGTTTTCTATGGGGAAAAATGTTCATTTGAACAAATGTTCGTTTGAACAATTGTTCATTTGAACATTTTCCAGTTTAACACTGTTTTCTATGGGGAAAAATGTTCATTTGAACAAATGTTCGTTTGAACAATTGTTCAAAAAAACATTTTTCATTTTAACACTGTTTTCTATGGGTCATGAGTCATGGTTATTGTGTAATTTCTTACAAGCATTGCACAATACACCTTCATACGTAAGGCATACGTTTTTCTAGTAGGTTAGTAGGGCACTTCCGGTTTGCAAGTAGGTCAACCCTAGGTATTGCGCAATTCTTTTAATTTATGCAACTAGGTCAGGTCACTAGGTCAAATGGAATCCAGCTCTCTGATTGGTCGAAAAAACTAGGTCATGACCTTATGACGTCACTTCCTGTCAAATCCAGCCCTCTGATCGGCTGAAACTAGGTCACTTCCAGTCTACCAGTAGGTCATGACCTAGTTAGTAGCTAATCCATTGCGCTCAGTTTGCATGTATATACTACTGCCAGTGACAGGTATGTTTTATGCGCGCCCCCTTCCCCACCTCCCATAAAAACTTGGATTTTGGCCAGAATGTGTGTACTGACACCAGACACTGGTTACATACTAAGAGTAAGAATTTTACATATTTTTCTCTGAACCTACATTAGTGATATATAACAAAATGATTGAAGAAAGGTCTGTTACAGGCAACATTTGAATGCACTTAACCACTGTTAAAATAACTCTTATCCTTAGTGAAAAATATAACTTTTTTCTTTTTACTTTTTGGCAGCTGTCAGGAACAGTCAACAAACATCAGTCATCTGTTCCGGTCATCTAACATAATCTCAGTGCAATCATCATTAGCCATACATTATCTATGAAGATGTGGAGAATAGCTACAAGTGACAGGTAACTATCACAATGACACCTAGTGCTGGAAATAGCTTTAGATTACAGATAAAGCCTAGAAACATGATAAAAATTTAAAATAAATGTAAATTACCTGGAGCATTGGTTACAAAAGAATGTGTAAGAAGTGTAATTTGTTTTGAACTAGGACAGAGGGCAGGTCACCTATTGTGAACGGTTGCAACTTTTCAGTATAAATTGTGTATCAATATCTTGATATGAAAACACAGTTTCTATTCTATATTTCAGTTTGATTGTTCAGAGCTGATATAATACAGTGGAAAGTCAATGCAAGAATACAAACAGTAGTGTCAGTTTCAAGATGTGACAATATCATCATTACCAACTTCCATCAATGTATAGCCCCTTGGTTCTTGTCTCCAAGGATCGAGTGTAATTGGAAATTGAAGAATTTACTGCCCCTTGATTCTTGTCTCCAAGGATCGAGTGTAATTGGAATATGAAGAATGTACTGCCCCTTGATTCTTGTCTCCAAGGATCGAGTGTAATTGGAATATGAAGAATGTACTGCCCCTTGATTCTTGTCTCCAAGGATCGAGTGTAATTGGAATATGAAGAATGTACTGCCCCTTGATTCTTGTCTACAAGGATCGAGTGTAATGGGAATTTGAAGAATGTACTGCCCCTCGATTCTTGTCTCCAAGGATCGAGTCTAATTGGAATTTGAAGAATGTACTGCCCCTCGATTCTTGTCTCCAAGGATCGAGTGTAATTGGAATTTGAAGAATGTACTGCCCCTTGATTCTTGTCTCCAAGGATCGAGTGTAATTGGAAATTGAAAATGTACTGCCCCTTGATTCTTGTCTCCAGGGATCGAGTGTAATTGGAATATGAAGAATGTACTGCCCCTTGATTCTTGTCTCCAAGGATCGAGTGTAATTGGAATATGAAGAATGTACTGCCCCTTGATTCTTGTCCTCAAGGATCGAGTGTAATTGGAATTTGAAGAATGTACTGCCCCTTGATTTTTGTCTCCAAGGATCGAGTGTAATTGGAATATGAAGAATGTACTGCCCCTTGATTCTTGTCTTCAAGGATCAAGTGTAATTAGAATTTGAATAATGTACTGCCCCTTGATTCTTGTCTCCAAGGATCGAGTGTAATTGGAATTTGAAGAATTTACTGCCCCTTGATTCTTGTCTCCAAGGATCGAGTGTAATTGGAATTTGAAGAATGTACTGCCCCTTGATTCTTGTCTCCAAGGATCGAGTGTAATTGGAATATGAAGAATGTACTGCCCCTTGATTCTTGTCTTCAAGGATCAAGTGTAATTAGAATTTGAAGAATGTACTGCCCATTAATTCTTGTCTCCAAGGATCAAGTGTAATTGTACTTCATGGATTTGACAGCCCCCTAGATTTTATCCCTAAGAATGATTTCAATTCTTACTCAACGCCAATGGCAAAAGATAACAATTTTATTGATGTATGTACCTGCAATAAAGGGATGAATCATTGTTGTCTCAATCTATTTTAATGTTGGCCATTGCCACAAATAAAGGCTGGTTGGTAGTTTGGAAATATGTATATCTAAGTAGCTGTAAATGGGGGATTTTGAAGCTCAGTATACATATTCTATGCAAATCGTTGAACTCATGCAATGTTCGTTACCCATTATATCATGTACACATACTTTTATGTGAATTGTGGGATGCTTGTATAACATAAAGAAATAGAAACTTTAAAAATAGTAAAACCCTGCATATACTATAATACCTTGTATATAAGGTGCACCCCGCAAATAGGCTCACCCCCAGGATCAGGAGATAATACAAGGTGTGCCATGCACATAATTTAGACCAGTTTAGTAGTAATTTTATGTAGATTATTCTCACCTATAAAACACACATCCAACTTCCCCAGTCCTCTAAAGTGCACAAGAGGTCCATCCTCATGAATAAGGTAACCTGTGGTATGGTAAGTCACAGCTATACACTTAAGCATCTCTGAGGCAAATCCAGGAATATTCAAGTCTTATATGCTGACTATAGCTTATGTGTGAGGTATTACAGTATACACCATAGTATCATGTAAAATGAATAGGGTACAGTGGCGGATTTAGAGGGGGCGGGGGCACACCCCCCTCCTTTTTGCCAGTATTTAAGAGTTTAACTGCATATTTTGGACCCCAGACTTTGCTCAAAAACAGGGGGTGCACCCCCCTCCTTTTCAAATCCTGGATCCGTCACTGGGGGTATATTGGTATTCAAGTGTTTTTGAACCATTTGCTGCATTTCTTGCCTATTACCTAATCATATTAATTTGAAGTTTTTGTGTTTTAAGTTCCATGAATCTTGGTTTTGTGTCATGTTCCCATGTTTCCCATTTACACTGTAAAATGATGACAATAAAGCTGAAAATGCACTTTTAAATATTGATTTTGTGTGTTGTGATATGTGAAAACCTTGAACAATTCATGTCCTTTGTCCCAGTATACCAATGAACTACATAGAATGTGTTACTTGTTTTACCTCTATTACTCACTCCTCCCTCCTCAAAATGTCAAAGTCTATATCAAAATAATTTATAGCCTGCTAGAAGAAATCCCCTTTTCATTATCTGTGTACAAATGGACACAGAAGTGAGAAAGGGAATCCATAATCAGAGATATTTTGGATATAACTGAAAAGGCTACAGAAGAGAGCACCCCAGGTTGTTAAAAAGTGGCAGAACACAGCATCTGCTGCTTCATACCCAATGCAACAATAAGCACTGCCCCCAAGTGGTCAAAGTGGCTGGAATGAGTACTCCCAGACTGTACTATTGATGCAGTTGGGCGCCAGAGACTGGGTGCCCTTGGGCTAGCCCCCTACCTCCCACAGAAATGTAAAATATGTGTCCTTTCAAGGCAGGTGGGTGGATGCATGATTTATCCAAAAGGTGGCAGCACCAGGTAAACACCCTTTGCGTGAACCCTTTCGGGGAGAAACGGTATGATCGGAAGTGTGTTCCTGGTACCGGTGAATATGCGAAAGTTTACTGCTCATATTTTACAAGCGAAATTGGCGCCACGTTAGCGCTTCTCCTCGAAAGACGTAACCCACGCTTTGATGTGGTTTTAAGTGTCTACCTGGATTTAGGGTGCATTCAGTGGATGTGCACTGTATATATCATGAATTTGGCCAGCCCCTTTGTATCCCAATTATACTAAGAGATTAGCCCTCTGCCTTTAGTGTGCTGGTGCAGTAAAAACCAGATGCAACTCTGACATATTTTCCCAACTCTCACCTTGATCCCAGCACATTGATATGGTGCTGCCACCTTTTTGATTCATCATGCCTCCACTCCCTTGCCTTGAAAGGACACATAATTTACCTTTCAGGGGTGGTAGAGGGTTAAACCCAAGGGCACCTGCAGAACCTATATATATATTGAAATAAGTATGTATTACCTCAAAGAGACTCCAAGCCCTCTCCTCTCTCCCCAAAAGAGGCCCTTTTCCCGGGACATTGCTTCCCTTGGATGTTTTTGCATTATATGGATTGATATTTTAGGTACAGTCTCTATATATACTACGAGTTTAGCCCCCTAGGGGCCATTCCCCAGGCACCTTCGGCGCGCCTTAGAAAGAGCTGTAAATTGAGTGACAAGAAATATGTATTACCCCAAAAAGACTCCAAGCCCCTTTTTCTCTCCTCTCCCCCCCCCAAAAAAAAAGAGGCCCTTTTACCAGGACCCTGCTTCCCTTGGATGTTTTTAGATTCTATGGATATATGGTGTTAAGTTAGAGGTGCTGTCCCTATACATGTATATACTACGAGTTTAGCGCCCCCTAGGGGGCTAATCTCGTTTCTCGAGCCTTCACTGAATAACCCTGAGTCATATCGATGATATTATATTTAAAGTGCAAAAGATATTAAAGTGTGAGCACATTACAATGGTTATTCTGTTTGCTCTCTTCAGAATCCATATTTTAAGAGGGGCTAAAGCAATACAAAGCCAGATGCACCGTGCAAGATGATTGTATCAACTGAATGAAGTGCACTACAGCAGCAGGGGTTGGACCTTTAGCAGTTTAGTACCATCATATGTTATGATATCCTCGCCTTTAAGGTGCATCCCTAGCGTTGGCAATCCTAAAGGGCACACATACTATAGCCACCATCTTCACCTAATACCCAATGTATTACGGTGTATGTTATGTTCTGAGGAGTCTCTTTTTCTATGTAGGCCAACACTATACAGACCTCCGCATGGAGAAGTAGGTCTTCAGTTATCCTTTGTCTGTTCCCGTGACTCAGGGTGATATCATTTATTTTACTGCCCCGGGGGGGGGGCCACTTCCAATATGATCTATAGTAACCATGTGCGTACAAAAACTAGAGGGAAAGGGCTATCTTTTTGGGTTTGGGGGTGGGTCCTGCCGGATCCGTTGATAGGGGTACCTTTTTGGGTATTTTGGGCAAAAAGGGGTATGTTTTTAGACCCAAAAAGACAAACCAATTTTTCAAAAACTTTAAGTGAAAAGAGGGCACATTTTTTTGATTTTCCATGGCTCACCTACTTCCTTTCCTCAACATTTTAAAGGGCAACATGCCAAAAGGGGTATCATTTTTGTAAATGAAGGGGGGTCCTGTCAAAATAGGGTGTGATTTCTTACAAATTTTTGGTGGGATCCCGCTAAAAGGGGGTATTTTTTGGTAAATTCTACCCCTCTAAAAGGGGTACCAGAGTCAAGGTGATGTACGCACATGGTATCCATAAATCTGAGAGTGGCCCCCCCGGGTTTACTGCATACAAACAGAATCATAACTGACTGTCAGAGCTACAGAATATCTGAAACACACGGTTTGATATCTAGTTTGTAGCAGGTGCAGTACTTTTAACTGTTTTATTTGGATATATTTATATCAATACATTATATCAATACATTGGTAGCCTCTTTATACACGTGACTATGCATTGGTGCTCAGGATTTCTGTACCTATAATGGGTAAATAATAATGCTTGTGGTGACTAGAGGGCTATGTATTTGGGGGCCATGGGTGAGAGATCCCCTAAAAAACTCCGTCACTTTTTAGGAAGGATGGGGCATACTGGGAACCGTCATTGACTGCCAATTTATAAAACCCATGCATCACCAGGTGTCAATTTTCAAAAATGACATTTCCCCTGCACTAATCCTTCACTTAGGGAGTGTTCATTTTTTAACATCAAGGGGGGTGGTGAGTTTTCGTTTTGACTCCTGAAAATATTTTGTGAGCCCCCCCTTCAGAGGTGCCAAAATATTTGAGAGCTTAAGAGCAGTCAGAATATTTTTCGCCCCCCCCCCCTCAGGAGGGGTCAAAATATTTTATGCCCCCTCTCAAACTCACCAATCCCCCCCCCCCCATGGTAAAAAATGAACACTCCCTTAGGTCAACTTTTATGCATGACTGTATGCCTGTATCTAGCGACATCCCTGGAAGCAAACCCATGTCATATCATTATCCGTATCTTTTTGTAGGCCACAAATACAAGATGCAAGCACCCCCTCCAGTAGCTTCACCCATGGTGGTGTCAACAATACAGACGTCACAGAGAAAGGAGCACTACATGTCAAAGGCTGTACTGGGATTGTCAATTACACAGGTTATCATTGGGATTCTGTGTATCCTCCTTCAGGTGGTTCTCATTGGTATCAGATCACCAATTCACTTTGTTGGTGTGGGAATTTGGACTGGAATATTTGTAAGCTTGTTTGAAAATTATTGAGTATGGTTCTAGTCATGGGCTCTTTCAGTTTATATTACATAATAGAACTACCATTGTTTTATTAAAGGGTGAATGTTCATAACCGATGTCAGATTGATTAAGATAAACAGGTGTGCTTGTGAAACAAAACTCTGTACCGTATTCGATGTAATAAGCGCTCATACCCTAATAAGTGCAGACCCCCTCTTTTTAATGATATTTTAGACTATAAATGACCCAAGATTTTTCAATTTTTGGGGCCCAATCAAACTGTTAACAACTAAACCAAGATTTTGGATATTTTTAAGTGCAAAGAGCGCTTATTACGTCGAATATGGTATATACATAATAATAAGAATTAACTGGATTAGTAATACATTGATTCCAACTAAAATCAAATTGAAGGTCAGAATGAAAAGGATGATCTGTTGATTTACTTTAGTTTATTCTGAGCGGATCGTTTGGCATTGTGTCTAGCAAGAGGAAAAGTACATGTTATGTAAGTAGCCTACCCCTTCTCCTCACATGGAATGTACACTGGGTTCATGCCATTATGAAAAGGAAAATAGTGGTATAGATATATAGCAACAATCATTGTAAGTGAGTAAGCCTACTAACAGTGTGTACCAACGCCAATAGAAAATGCCAGATTGCTACTAATTATTCATTTTTCTTTGAAACTTATGAATGTTCTAAACAGTTGTAAACTTATATACAAATAATGTATTCTGCATTTAGTTATAACTTTTCGTAGATCCATTATTTGAGGCATTGTTATGGAGGAAGCTAATGGCAGAAGTATCAGCATATGCTGTAGCCCTGTTGCCAAGTACTCTCTGTACAGAATTCTTTCTTTTACTATGGATTTTCTCTTATGTGCCATTGAAGTGATAGAGCGACTAGTCCTAGACATTGAAGTGTTTTCTTTTTAAATCAGGATCCCTATATCACAATTGAACTTGAAAGAAAAATCGAGTTGACATTGAAAAAAAAGTACATAGTTTTATCTAGCCTGTTTTGGTTTATCTGTTCCCGTCAAGGAGTCAAGCTTATCTTAATGGGGTGGGGACCAGCAACGAAGCAATTTATTTTTATACATGTGACCCATCCTTCCAAAATGAGTGACACCGTAGTGGCCTGTTTAAGTGCCGGGTCTTTGAATAAGCGCCGGTCTCGAATAAGTGAGGGTGGGTCACATATGGAATAATCATTTCTATGTTTGGGCTGGTATGGAGCACAGGACGCTTGCATTTGCTTACCGACTGAGCTAAACTAGGCAAATTATCTACAGGCAAGAGTTTGACAGCAGATTTACCAACGTTTTTCAAATTACCTTTTCCACCTTTATCAAGTAACTTTTTCAAATGTAGAAATACGTATTTCTGATAATTATCTAGAACGTAGGTAAACCTTGATGTTTGAATATCCATACAAAGCAAGAATATATAGGCCTACTGTAGTTGGCACCAAAATTCCACATAGATATGGGCCTACCACTGGGTGACTTCCATCTACGATTTTTTTTTTTACTGGGGAGGTGCTCATAAATCAGTAAATATCGGGGACCGTCCTGCAAAATTTATCCGACTTTATGAGTTTTGAGGTTTACTCACAGAAAAAAGAACATGGTTTTCCGTACTGTACAATTGTAGGCAGAGAACTTAAGACCTACCTGAATACATACAAATGAGCTGTCGACCAGCTCCAATATTATCACTATTTGTACCACTGATCCTGGCTACACATGGTATAAGATGCGCTGCTGACGCTTGACAAACTATTTCAAATACTTAAATTTTCCTCAGAACTAAGCCAAATATACCAGATTGTAGCTATTGAAATGGCAAAAATCATACACTAGGTCTGTCATAACAAAGTGCAATCAGATTTTTCGCAAATCGCCATGAAAACCACCGATGTGATTTCGTGGTCTGCCACCTGAGTCACTACACATCTATCCTAGGTCCCTTTGGTCCGCAGTAAATGATCTAAATTATTTTCATTCTTTTCCAATCTTTTATTAAAAATATTCTCCAAGCCTCCAGGATAATTCTAGTGCCAATATATACACAGACAGCCTGTTTAGAACCCATTTCATAGCACTAGAAATGAGAAATTGACTGTATTTAGTGCAGGACTTTCACTATTCTACCCGGAAGTGACCTGATTTAGGTTGGTACCACCATAATGTAAAATACTACCTCATATAAGTATATGCATTTTTAGTTAATGCCAATACAAAAATATGTTGAGCTATAATGTATGAAAATATCACCAAAAAATAAATCACCATGTGTTGAGCGCACAAGTACTAACTTTGTTCTTCAGATCTCAATTAATTAATCACAGTTATAGAATAACTGTGTGAGCCATATTCCTGGCACTAACACGTATACATAATTCATGCACCTTATAACATTCAAATGTAACAAGCAATAATACAAAATCAATGAAGAAAAAAAAGAATCCGACCCCCAACCCTTGTACAGATGGAAAGGATAATGCAAGGTCCTGTATTAATTTTTTTTTTCTTTTTTAAATAACGTGCTCTGTAAATAATATCGTTGCAAAGTAGTCTGTACTTGGTATCCAGGGCAAGACAGGATGCGCCCAGAGGTGCCTGAAAAGATAAGAAATAATGGATGTCAGTTCTTGGCGGATCAAAAAGAGACCTTACCTCCTGTGAAAGGACGAGAATAGGCTGGAATTTTTAACTCCCTTGTCAATGATTTTAAAGGTTTTGAGAAATCAGCCAATAGTGACTTGTCCCAGAAGATAACGTCATAACCAATGCATACCTTATTAAAGTTAAAAACTCCTTTTGGTGTACATAAAATTTCCATGCACTTTGCTACAGATTGTGATTTTCCTTGTCTTGGCAATCATTTCTGCTGTGAGCACTATTGGAATTTTCACGACCAGTTCAATTGAGATGAGCCTTGGTTATTACTACTATGAACACCGCGGAATTTCATTACATCAAGAAGTGAGTGTTTTGTACATGATTTGTAGACACATTTCATGACGATAATTGACTTATTTTATATACGTTCTGTATAATAATTGAGAATCATTGGAGGAAAGCTGGCACCTTCTTTGATTTTCTTATGTATACATGAATGCTATTGGTTTTGTACATTCCAAAACACTCTAAAGGATCAAATTATGTGAGTAAATCCATCTGGTGGAGATCAGAGAGTATAGTCAGTCATTTTAAATTATGAATCTTCAAAATATCCAAAATGAGCATTTCTAAAATAAGGTTTCCACAATCATATATGATCTGTACTGTCTTTGTTATTTGTATTATGGGTAACTTGCATCAAATTGCAGTATGTCAGCTCTGAAATGAATGCCACCAGCAGCAGCAACCTCTCATGCTTTTGTGTTGTGTTTTAGGTGATGGGCATAAATGCAGTTCTGATCATACTGGCAGTTGCTCAAGGCATCCTGGCAATCATATCATCTGCTTTCAGCTGTCATGGTCTCTGTGGTGGAAGGCAGGGCCAGGTGAGCCGATCAATCATATTTCATGGGATGAACTTAGCTCTAATTTTTAATTAAATTATTAATGTTTAATGCATGTTTCCCTATGCTGATGTAATCATTACCATTTTAGCAACCACGGAGGTGGGAGTGGTGCGGCCCTGCAGAAATGCCAAGAAAGAAATCAAATTTCAGACCTACTATGAACCATAATAATGTATGGGCAGATTATGCTATGCTGAGGGATGGGGAGGGGGGGGGGGTCATTTATGCCCCGTCTGGAGGGGGTCAAAGCCTTTTACTCCCCGCCCCCCCCCCAACCTCATCCCCTCCCCTGTTGATAATAGTGGGCTACTTCCTTGATAAGGCATGTATAATCACAGCTATGAATTCTTATTAGGACTTATCACACTTAGACCCCTATAGTTTAGGCCTATACCTGTGCCCTTACAGCCTGTGGTGATGGCAGGACAGGTGCAGTACATGCAGGGACCAGATGGACAGCAGCAGATGGTGGTTATACCCTTGAACCAGCAAGGAGCAGGTCTGTGGTGGTTCATCTTTGCGTGCATTTTTGTATTAATTCCTGGCAGTATCACATTCCCTAGTATTTAATATTAAGGATACAATATGCTATGGAATTATAGATTATAAGATCAATATTGTGCTATGGCAGCTCACAGCCACGCTGATTTTAAAAGCCCCAAACCATTGTGTAAAGTCATAGGGCATTCTCTTTATGACACATTAATGTATTTTCTTTCATCACAAAGACTTTGGTATAGAGCTCTAGGTTGTGTTGTAACACCACGAGAACTAAAGTAGACGAAAATATAGTGGTTAAATAATTATTGGCCCACCGCCTACTCAAGAATTCAGTACTCCCTTGTTAGATTGATTGGATTGGCTTTGAAATAATTTCAGAAAGGATCTGGGAGTTTTACAATTACTCCAATCAACCGCACAACAGCCTAATACTTCTGAAGAACAAACAAACATGTACAATACTAGAAATATAATTGAATTCTCACGTTATATATAACCAAATTTACAAACAAATGTCTAATCAATAATGAATACCTTCCAGGCCTTTACTGTGGTGTGAGACCCCCCCCCCCAACAAAAAAAAAAAACAACATGAAAGATAGTTGACATCTCTTAAATACATTCTAGGTCTTCCTGCTGGACCAAGCTTCAATCCTACCCAGCCACTGCTGCCTCCATACAACCAGACACCACCTCCAACATATGAGAG
The DNA here is from genome assembly GCA_949317995.1 of Acholoe squamosa. NCBI lineage: Eukaryota > Metazoa > Annelida > Polychaeta > Phyllodocida > Polynoidae > Acholoe > Acholoe squamosa. Next base: position 56,693,024 of record OX439046.1, read on the forward strand.
TGAGACAAAGCGACCCATTCCTGAGTAGCCCAGAACTAGAATTTGTCACTCCCACAGACCTACAGGTGTACCATGAAGGATTAACCAATAGCCAGCCTATCCACGATAAAATGGCAATTGGAGCCTTGACATGAAGTATATCTAGACATCGTCATTCTTTTCATTGGTGAATGGGAAGAAATATGGTTGATTTTCTTTGATTTTTCATGACTTTCTCCTTGGGAATCAGATGAATAACCTTCGCAGTTATAACAGAAATAAAAGTAGGCTATTCCATGTTGAATAAACCCTGTATGGCTATTAGGCAATAAACTTACAAAAGAAATTCAATAACTGAATCAGAAACAATTCAGCATGTAAGGCCCTAGGGCTCCAATATCCATGACCTATTAGGTTTATACCACCATTTCCTCCATTTTGTATTAATTTCTTACCTGAGATCCAAAGAATATAGCCAGGAGAAGACATTTTGTAAGTGCAAGCGATACGGCCCAGGTCCGCTCTGCGCGAAGCCATTGTTTTTGTTCCTTGCCGGGATCGGTACTGCCATGTTTACACTCACTTTTCGTATGGAATCCAACCAAGACAAATCGAGAAATTAACAGGTTCATATCCTTAGATAGTCTAGATGATCCCTCCATACGTATTATGTCCAATATATTCAAAATAAAGACGAATCCATTGATTTTTCAAACCGGTCCTAAATTTTCGGCGTGTTTCTTGTATGGCGAGAAGTTGGCCTATATCTACATCCGGGCCACTGACACAGTTTTGTCAGACAAGGAGGCAGGTGGGAATGGCCGGACCGCAACTCGCTTATGATGGAAAAATCAATGGATTCTTATTTATATTGAAGAAAATGGAGAAATGTAGCACGCATTCCTCGTCTATGGATCGAATACTTCTTGGGATTTTAATATTAAAACATGACAAGCTTGGAATCAAGACGTAAACTGAGTGGAAACGTAGGACTAGGACCTCAGGTTAGAACTTATTTACTTTCGCATTGGAATTCATCACTGTACAGTGTGGCGCTATGGCTAAGGCCTTCGCCTACCTCCACTGCGGCCAGGGTTCAATTTTCCTACGAGTTGGGACGATTTTTGAAACGACATTGAAACAATGGCTAGACTGACTTTGTATGTCCGCCAGCATTTCCCAAAATATTCTAAGTCCAACTTGACCCCGAAAAAGTATATAGTGCCAGAATCGTGGTATAACAATAAAGAAATAGAAAGTTGTTTTCCAGAATCAGTAGTCATTGGCGAACAGTTTAGGACCTTTGCAGGGTGAGCAAGATGTTTTGAAAATCCATTGACTAGAACAGAAATCATGCCATTTTTTTAATATTCTTTTTGGACAATTCTATAGAATCTCTAAGAATGTACATGTGGGACCACGTTATACATGGGACACTACAATCAAAATGTCACAGTGTAACTGATGACATGAACTTCTTTGGCTGTATCATCTTCTATAGATTTGATATGAATATATCTATTTTTCTTATAAAGTATTGTCACATGTATATTTTGTAAGAATACTGAAAATGTTCTCAAACCTGTCTATGCTGAATACTAAGGGCAAATAAAGTTTTAATTTGTTCAAAGAGAAAAAAAAAATCACACCCCGTTTCATGTACCTCTTTATTTAGTATATAATTATTTCATATCACATTGTTTGTGAGCATCAATACCTTACCACCATGTACTAAGAATTACATTATTGGTTCTTATACTGCGTTACCTGCTGATTAGAAATGATTTTTTTCTATAACCAGCTAAGTCCTAACCGATATGGTCCACTTCATATTCCCTTTACTCATTGGTCGCTAAACTATAGACCAACTCTGCAAATCTGGGCAAGTTTTCAGTCGACTTTTATACTTACACAATAATTAGCAATATGATGGCTCTAGACGCCTAAAATCAACATGGGACATGGGCCTTTTTTTGGCTTAGTGACATGGGACATGAACCTTTCTTTAAAATCGACATGGTGACATGAACTTTTCTTAAAATCGACATGGGGACATGGACTTTTCTTAAAATCGACATGGATACATGGCAATTTCTTAAAAACGACATGGGACATGGGAGCCCCCATCAAGGTCCCCAATATGGTTATGTTTAATATTGCATCAACATTATATTTCCATAGACCATGATATTGCAACATATAGAAAAACAACATTAAAAACATGTCCTTGCCCTAGCCTAAGGAGTGAGTGACTAATATATGTTTAATGCCATTTCGAGGGCTAAGGTCATATTCATGGTGAGTTAGCCTAAGGACTTCAAAAACCACCCCTGCTCGTCCACTTCCAGATCTACGCACTATCTTATTACTTATGCTTTTTTTGCTAATATATCAAATTGCCACAATAAATAATGATAGCAAGGCCCAACAGTCGTGATTATAGGCAAATAAAGGATATGTAAATGATGTTTTAATCTGCCTTGTGCTTTGCCTTATTTTGCACCCTGTGTTACTGCAGTGGTCTATAGTTATATTAGGTAGATTAACGTAATTCTAAATAATTCACTGAATGCATTGTGACAACTTTGTGGTATAGATGAAATCTAGCTCAATCCATACCTGTAATTTGTTCATTTCTACCTTGTTTGGTTGATTTAATACCATTTTTCAAAAATTATTTCCAGAGCAATCATCCCTGTCGAAAATCCTCAAGTCAAATATAAGCAATCAGCTGTATTCTTTTGATCAGGGGTAGGGAGGTGCTGACCCCTACTGCATACATATGACATTAATATCCGAGCCAGCTAGCAATGCTATAGGTTACGTGGATGTAAATGCTGCCCTCTCGTGAGTCATATGGTATTCAGGCCTGTACTGAAGGGTGTTCTGACTGCTGATTGGTTTAGAATTAGACAGAAGAAATATTGTAGGCCTTGACCGGTATATAAGGAAGGGCAAACATAGTCTTTGGTTGATAACTGATGTTTATTGTTACGTAAACACCGTGAAAACTGTAAAGAGAAATGATGAATCTCTAAAATACACAGCAGTCACAATTTTCCATAGAATATATAGAAAATACACAAATAATCATCTTTATGCTTACACAAACCTCTCTTATTCCAATAACTGGATAACAGACTTGCTCAGAAATATTCATAGAAAATAGCAAATATTCTCTCAAATATTCAGCCTAAAAAATACCAATTTTTTGTCATAGAAATATAGAAATATTTCCCAAATCTAGGCTTATCATGTCCAATAAAATACAGCCTTAAGGCTACATTTATCATAAATTTGTACCTTAAATGTCACAAATTCTTCTCTTAAAATGATATAAATATCCATGTAAATACTCAAAAAATACTCATTTTTGAGACACTAAAATAGGCAAAATATTGCTAAATAACAATAGCAAAATTACCAATAAATTGTGGTCAGACAAAATCATACCAGAGTTACTTGAGTGATAATACCAGTAAATAATGACATGCTTAGCCTTATTTACCATAGCAGAGATGGCATACATATATCTCTGAACTCACTATATGAATCAACACAATCACCTGGTGGCAAACTCTTGAACTACATACCCTAATACATATATGATAACTTGTAGTACACCAAACAACAGTGAAGATGTCTTTACATAGTCTGAATGACCAAACCCTTTGTTTAATACTGGTATACACGATGCTTGGCTTGGCATGTTTTCATATGCTCAAATTTACACTGATACATTAACCATCATACATCAAAAACACAGTCAAATAAATCTTAAATGTTTCATCTCTTGGATTCTTACCTTGCTGCACCTTTATACAGGTCTTGGCAGTGGGATTCTTTCAGAAAATTCACATCATTTGGTTGTTGTTGTGGCTTGCTCAGTCATGGCTGCTAGGCGTAATGATACCATGCAAGTAGTTCCCCTTACTCAATGAACCATTAACTTCAGGAACTATATATCATGTTTTAACTATTAATCAAGTCATTATACATGGATGTACAATAGTCAACAAGTTTCATTTGCTTACATTAACATACAAGAAATAGGGTGCATTTGGACAGGGACTATGTTGTGGAGCAACTCATGAGCTATTAGGTCATGCAGAACCTAACACCACCAAGTGGCAGAAACCAGAACTACCTCTGACTGGAGCTTCTGGCTCTATCCCCTGGATGGCAGCACCATCTGGCGCTCACCTCTACTTCTCTGTCATTCACACTCCCACCCAAATCACCTATTGTGATTTCTTCAATCTTCTCCCACCTGTGGAGCCTCAATGTTCTCAAGAAGAAGCATGAGTTTGTGGATATGTCTCTCAAGATATGTTGCTTTTCTCATTCTGTTACCCTCCTTGGAGAGAGTTGTGTCTCCAAGGAGTATCTTGACCTTGCGTACTAGTCCGTCGTCACTTGGCATGGTCTCGGTGACGCGGGCCATTTTTCAATGGCTACGCACCATGTCTTCGTCCTTAAGGAGTACAATATCTCCTGTCTGGAGATTCCTTGATTTTTTATTCCACTTCTGGTGAACCTGCAGGTTGGCCAGGTACTCCTTTTTCCATCTGGACCAAAACTGGTTGGCCAGATATTGAACATGTCTCCATCTTCTTCTAGCGTAGACATCTTCTGTCTGGAAGGCACCAGGTGGAGGTACTGTGACGCCTGTCTTCATCGTAAGCAGATGATTGGGTGTCAAAGGACTTGGTCCACATGGGTCATCTAGGTTCTCTACGGTGAGTGGCCTGCTATTTACAATCGCCATGGCCTCGTAGAAGAACGTGCACTGTCTAGTCTTCCATTGTGCTGGGAGAGTATTCCGGTGAGAACGCTTCTTATTGTTCTGATTTGGCGTTCCCAAACTCCACCCATATGACTGGCACTGGGGACATTCGAGATAAAGTCGCAGCCATTGTCTTTCATAAAAGATCTTACTGTTTCATTATCTAGTTCCTTGTAGGCTTTCCTCAGCTCATTTTCCGCCCCAATGAAATTGGTTCCGCGGTCGGAGCGTAACTGCCTAACCTTGCCTCGAAGTGCAATGAAGCACCTCAATCCATTGATGAAGGCGTCGGTTGACATGTCATCCAACATTTCAACATGGACTGCACGTGACGCCATGCACGTGAAGAGCAGTCCATATTTCTTTATCTCTTTTCTTCCTTCTTTGATTATGAATGGCACAAAACAATCAAAACCACAGTATGTGAAAGGTGGTGAGGGCTCTAGTCTTTCCTTTGGCAGATCGGCCATCTTCTGAGTTTGTGTTTGGCCACGCATCTTTCGGCACTGAATACATCTATGGATATGAGATGCTACTTCAGGACCAAGTCCCACAACCCAAAATCCATTTGAACGAATCTCGTTCATGGTCATGCCCTTACCCTGATGGGCCACTTTCTCGTGAAAGTGTTTCACCATGAGGTGGGTTACATGACCTGTCTTTGGTAGTATTACCGGGTGCTTCACACTGTAGTTGAGGGAGCATGATTTAGAAAGCCTTCCACCAACTCTCAGAATCTCTTCATCATCGAGGAAGGGGTCCAATCTGAGAAGTGGACTATCTTTCTTCAGGCTTCCTCTGTCAATTCCACTCTTTAGGGTCTTAACTTCATCAGGGAAGGCTTGCTCTTGTGCAAGCTTCACTATCATTCTTTCTGCCCTTTGTCTTCTTTCGACATTTGTCTGTCTGACATCATTGTCATTCGATCTCCTTCTTTCCAGGTAGTTCTGAAGTGTTGTCACTCCTGTCACAGCTCTTGACCAGTCGGAGAAGTGGTCTATCCGTTTGAGCAGTGACTCTTCCTTGGATCTTGTGCTTAGACACTTTACTTCGGGGTCGTCTGGGAGAATGACAGGGTCTACCTCTTCAGTGGATAGACTTGGTTCCCACAAGAATGAAGGTCCTGAAAACCAATTAGAGGCAATCAGTTCGGACACACTCAGGCCCCGCGATGCATGATCGGCAGGGTTTTCCTCCGTGGCCACATAATGCCACTGGTCTGATTGTGTTCTTTCTCTTATCTTCTGGACTCGATTAGCTACATAGACGTGGAAGCGTCTGGTCTCATTCCTTATATAGCCCAGGACTACTTTAGAGTCAGTCCAGAAGTACTCATGGACGTCTTGGTAGTTCAATTCTCTATGCAGGAGACAGCTCATCGTGCTTGACATAACCGCTGCCTGCAATTCAAGCCTCGGGATTGTGACCGCACGCAATGGGGTGACCCGGGCCTTTCCCATGACCAGTGTACAATGGACATTGTCCTCAGTGTCAAGAAGACGCAAGTAGGTGCATTGGCCATAACCAACGGTGCTTGCATCTGACAAGTGATGTAATTCAATCCTCTTGACTTGTCCAAGGTTCTTAGACTGGTAACATCTTGGTATCTTGACATTGGGCAGCTCTTTGAGGTCATCTTTCCAGCTTTCCCATTTACCTTTTAGGATTTCAGGAAGTGGATCGTCCCATTTTCATAATAAATATATGATAACTTGTAGTACACCAAACAACAGTGAAGATGTCTTTACATAGTCTGAATGACCAAACCCTTTGTTTAATACTGGTATACACGATGCTTGGCTTGGCATGTTTTCATATGCTCAAATTTACACTGATACATTAACCATCATACATCAAAAACACAGTCAAATAAATCTTAAATGTTTCATCTCTTAGATCCTTACCTTGCTGCACCTTTATACAGGTCTTGGCAGTGGGATTCTTTCAGATAATTCACATCATTTGGTTGTTGTTGTGGCTTGCTCAGTCATGGCTGCTAGGCGTAATGATACCATGCAAGTAGTTCCCCTTACTCAATGAACCATTAACTTCAGGAACTATATATCATGTTTTAACTATTAATCAAGTCATTATACATGGATGTACAATAGTCAACAAGTTTCATTTGCTTACATTAACATACAAGAAATAGGGTGCATTTGGACAGGGACTATGTTGTGGAGCAACTCATGAGCTATTAGGTCATGCAGAACCTAACACCACCAAGTGGCAGAAACCAGAACTGACTCTGACTGGAGCTTCTGGCTCTATCCCCTGGATGGCAGCACCATCTGGCGCTCACCTCTTCTTCTCTGTCATTCACACTCCCACCCAAATCACCTATTGTGATTTCTTCAATCTTCTCCCACCTGTGTAGCCTCAATGTTCTCATGAAGAAGCATGAGTTTGTGGATATGTCTCTCAAGATGTGTTGCTTTTCTCATTCTGTTACCCTCCTTGGAGAGAGTTGTGTCTCCAAGGAGTATCTTGACCTTACGTACTAGTCCGTCGTCACTTGGCATGGTCTCGGTGACGCGGGCCATTTTTCAATGGCTACGCACCATGTCTTCGTCCTTAAGGAGTACAATATCTCCTGTCTGGAGATTCCTTGATTTTTTATTCCACTTCTGGCGAACCTGCAGGTTGGCCAGGTACTCCTTTTTCCATCTGGACCAAAACTGGTTGGCCAGATATTGAACACGTCTCCATCTTCTTCTAGCATAGACATCTTCTGTCTGGAAGGCACCAGGTGGAGGTACTGTGACGCCTGTCTTCATCGTAAGCAGATGATTGGGTGTCAAAGGACTTGGTCCACATGGGTCATCTAGGTTCTCTACGGTGAGTGGCCTGCTATTTACAATCGCCATGGCCTCGTAGAAGAACGTGCACTGTCTAGTCTTCCATTGTGCTGGGAGAGTATTCCGGTGAGAACGCTTCTTATTGTTCTGATTTGGCGTTCCCAAACTCCACCCATATGACTGGCACTGGGGACATTCGAGATAAAGTCGCAGCCATTGTCTTTCATAAAAGATCTTACTGTTTCATTATCTAGTTCCTTGTAGGCTTTCCTCAGCTCATTTTCCGCCCCAATGAAATTGGTTCCGCGGTCGGAGCGTAACTGCCTAACCTTGCCTCGAAGTGCAATGAAGCACCTCAATCCATTGATGAAGGCGTCGGTTGACATGTCATCCAACATTTCAACATGGACTGCACGTGACGCCATGCACGTGAAGAGCAGTCCATATTTCTTTATCTCTTTTCTTCCTTCTTTGATTATGAATGGCCCAAAACAATCAAAACCACAGTATGTGAAAGGTGGTGAGGGCTCTAGTCTTTCCTTTGGCAGATCGGCCATCTTCTGAGTTTGTGTTTGGCCACGCATCTTTCGGCACTGAATACATCTATGGATATGAGATGCTACTGCAGGACCAAGTCCCACAACCCAAAATCCATTTGAACGAATCTCGTTCATGGTCATGCCCTTACCCTGATGGGCCACTTTCTCGTGAAAGTGTTTCACCATGAGGTGGGTTACATGACCTGTCTTTGGTAGTATTACCGGGTGCTTCACACTGTAGTTGAGGGAGCATGATTTAGAAAGCCTTCCACCAACTCTCAGAATCTCTTCATCATCGAGGAAGGGGTCCAATCTGAGAAGTGGACTATCTTTCTTCAGGCTTCCTCTGTCAATTCCACTCTTTAGGGTCTTAACTTCATCAGAGAAGGCTTGCTCTTGTGCAAGCTTCACTATCATTCTTTCTGCCCTTTGTCTTCTTTCGACATTTGTCTGTCTGACATCATTGTCATTAGATCTCCTTCTTTCCAGGTAGTTCTGAAGTGTTGTCACTCCTGTCACAGCTCTTGACCAGTCGGAGAAGTGGTCTATCCGTTTGAGCAGTGACTCTTCCTTGGATCTTGTGCTTAGACACTTTACTTCGGGGTCATCTGGGAGAATGACAGGGTCTACCTCTTCAGTGGATAGACTTGGTTCCCACAAGAATGAAGGTCCTGAAAACCAATTAGAGGCAATCAGTTCGGACACACTCAGGCCCCGCGATGCATGATCGGCAGGGTTTTCCTCCGTGGCCACATAATGCCACTGGTCTGATTGTGTTCTTTCTCTTATCTTCTGGACTCGATTAGCTACATAGACGTGGAAGCGTCTGGTCTCATTCCTGATATAGCCCAGGACTACTTTAGAGTCAGTCCAGAAGTACTCATGGACGTCTTGGTAGTTCAATTCTCTATGCAGGAGACAGCTCATCGTGCTTGACATAACCGCTGCCTGCAATTCAAGCCTCGGGATTGTGACCGCACGCAATGGGGTGACCCGGGCCTTTCCCATGACCAGTGTACAATGGACATTGTCCTCAGTGTCAAGAAGACGCAAGTAGGTGCATTGGACATAACCAACGGTGCTTGCATCTGACAAGTGATGTAATTCAATCCTCTTGACTTGTCCAAGGTTCTTAGACTGGTAACATCTTGGTATCTTGACATTGGGCAGCTCTTTGAGGTCATCTTTCCAGCTTTCCCATTTACCTTTTAGGATTTCAGGAAGTGGATCGTCCCATCCTGTGCCTTCTTTGCACATTTCCTGAAGTATCTGTTTTCCCTCCAGCACAAAAGGTGCAAGGAAACCAAGGGGGTCATAAACAGAGGCTATTGTGGTTAGAATTCCATGTCTGGTTGATGGCTGATCCTTCAGTGCCAAGCAGAACTGAAAGGTATCTGAAGCAGTACACCACTGAATACCGAGAGCTCTCTCTATTGGCAGTGGGTCAAAGGAGAGATCTAGATTTTCAAGATCCTTTGCTCTGTCCGTGCTGGGAATAGACTCTATAACCTCTCTGCTGTTAGAGATGAACTTATGGAGCCTAAGGGTTCCCTTAGCACACATCTTCTTGGTATCTTTGATGAGTCTCTTTGCATCATCTACAGTTCCTACACTCATCAGTCCATCGTCAACATAGAAGTTTCCTTTGATGAAGTTGGCAGCCTCTTTGCTGTCACCTTCATACTCTTTCGCAATTTGTTTGAGGCCGTAGTTGGCACATCCTGGTGAGGATGCTGCCCCAAACAGATGAACGTTCATCCGGTAATCTCCGTCTGTCCAGATGAACCGGATATAGTTCCTGTCTTATTCTTTCACCCTGCCCTGGTGAAACATCCTTTCAACATCGCACATAAAGGCGATTGGTCCTTGTCTGAATCTGACCAGGACTCTAACAAGGCTGTTGGTCAAGTCTGGGCCCTGGAGCAGATGATCATTCAGGGATGTCCCTTGGTATTTTGCACTGCAATCAAAGACAACCCTGATTTTGTCTGGTTTTTTGGGGTGGTAGACACCATGATGAGGTATATACCAGGAGGGACTGTTGTCCAACTCTGGGCCTGGTATCTTCTCAGCCTCACCACGTTCAAGGATGTCTGTCATAAACTTCTCATAATCTTTATGGTACTTGCTATCTACCTTGAAGCGACGTTGGAGCTGCCCAAATCGGCGTGCAGCTGCACTTCGGTTGTTAGGTAGCATTGGTCTGGACTTGAATGGAAGTGCCATATTATAATGGCCATCTGCTTGCTGATGGATACTGCTTTCCATTCTACTTAGGAACAACAGGTCGTCTTGGGACAGTGCTTTGTCCTCATTTGTTCCTTCTACAAAATCGGCCTCTAGTATCTTTATGATCTCCGAGGGCTGCAGGATTTCTTTGACGGTTGTTTTGGCAACAAACCGTACCTTTTCACGTTTCGATTTCTCGCAGAGAGGGTGGAAACGATCCTCCACTTTCTTCACCAGCACACAGTGAGCCACGCCTATGGCATCACCTTCTTCTAAGACGCTGGTGCACCCAACGACGCTCCACCCAAGGGGGGTCTGAAGGGCAAATGGTTTGTTTCCATCTCCGGTGATGTAATTTCTTGGAGCCAAGGCTAGAGGGCAGTTATACCCCAGTAGCAACCCAACCTCACACTCCTGGTGTGGGACCATTAAGTGTGCTATCCTTCTTAGGTGGGGCCACTTCCTAGCCGTAGCGGGAGTTGGTATATGCGATCTGTCGGTGGGAATAAAGTCCCTGGAGTAGGTAGTTGGGAGGTTAATAGCCTCATCTGAGTCATAACCTCTAACCTGTATGCCTTCTACCCTCCTACAACATATTGTGTCACTGCGCGATGAGATGGTAGATAGACGTAATCTCGCAGCTGTTGAAGGAGCCTCCAGAGCATCCAGTGTTTCCTCCAGGATAAACGTGGTGTCGGATTGTGTGTCCAAAAGGGCATACACAAGCTGCTCCTTCTGTGGATTCTCTTTCACCGACACCCAAACTGGTACAATCATAGATGTCTTATCCCTAACATTTGCCTTGATCTTGTTGCAGACCGCTTCGGTGTTTCGGTCTGCACATTTCTTATCTTTATCTGACTCCATTTTCTCTGGTTCTTTCTTTTCCCTTTCTGGAGGCTTGTCACTGTGCAGACATGTCGGATGGCGTTTCTGGCACACCTTACATGTTTTCCGCTGTCTGCATGTCTTGGACATGTGACCATGTTCCAGACACCCATAACAGATGCCCTTGGTCTTGATGATCTGAAGCCTCTCTTCTAGGGTTTTAGCAGCAAATGTCCTGCAATCTGCTAGGACGTGGCCACTTCTATCACAATTTAGGCAAGATTCTCGCTTGCCTTGTCTTTCTTCCTGCTTCTCAGAAGCCAAAGTTCGTGCTGATGGGCTTTCTTCTTTCCCTTTCTTGGTGGTGGTAGGCTTTGGTTTTGCCTTAGATCCTTCGGTGTCTCTTGGAGACACCAGAGATGTAACCGGATCACAGGCGATTGTTGCTTCTTCTTTGATGAAGTCTGCAAACTGGGCAAAGGATGGGTAGTTACCATCCCGTTTCTTGATCTTTGCAACCAGTTTACTCCATCGGCTCAGGACCCACTCTGGGAGCCTCTGTAGTATTTTCCTGTGTTCTCGATTGTCATTCAAGATCTCAAGCCCCTTCATTTCCAGCGTCGCAGCACGACACTGGTTCAGGAAATCTGACAACCGTCTTAAAGCAGGGCCATCTTTACCCTGAATCTTAGGCCATGCCTCCAGTTTGTCACGGAATGCTTCAGTGACGGTGAAGGGATCGCCGTATCTTTCGGTGAGGAGGGCTCTAGCTTCCTCGTAGGCGAACCCACTCTTCAGCAGGAAGTAGCCACTTATGGCTTCCTTTGCTGGCCCACTCACATACCTCTTCAGGTAGTGGATTCTGTCTTTCTCAGGGATCCCCTTGTCTTCTATTAGGGACTTGAAGGCGCTAGTCCAATCGTGGTACTTCAAGGGATCTCCATCAAAGATGGTGGGCTCTGGTGCAGGTAACCGACTCAGACTTACAGAGGCAGCAAAGGCCTCAGCCAAAGCAACTATGTCACTCGCAGGCCGTGAGGTCTGCGAAGATGACTCTTGCGGAACATCTTCTCTGCTCCTACGGTTGGCCGTCCTTGATGAGAAAAGCCCAGAGTGTCTACTCTGCCGGTCATCTTCTTCATTGTAAACATTGACCTTAGCTTCCTCGATTAGTAGAAGCTTCTCGATTCTGCGTTGCTCCAGCTGCCTCTTCTTCTTGGCTACCTCCAATTCGATTTTCTGCAGTTCTTCTTCTGCTTCAGCTTCCCTTTTCTGTTGTTCCAGTTCAATCCTGCGTGCTGCCCCGTTCGCCTCTGCCTCTATACGCTTCGATGAAGTCGTAGACTGTCCCGATCGATGTGATGGTCGATGGGACGAGTGGTGAGATGAACGGTGTGACTTCGTACGGATTGACTCATTGTCTCTGCTTGGCAGTCTGAGGTCTATCGCTGCAGTCAGGAGCTCTTTATCAGACTTAAGTCGATCGATGGCTGTCCGGATTTTCTGATCCGGTGCCGGTCCAAGCTCTTTCAGCTTGTCATATGCAGACTAAACTGCATCGTACCCTTTCGCAAGGGTAGTCCTTGTCTCTAGAAGACGTGTTTCTGTGCAGTACCCCTTTAGGGTGTTCTCTGTAGCAGTAATTTGGGAGGTGAATCTCTTTTCCTCCTTTAAAAAGGCTTTAGAGAATTCCTCCGTCTTCAGCAGTCGGGCCTTTTCCGTGAGCTTACGCTCTCGTTGGCCTTTTCTAGATGCGTCATCTTGAGGTTCCTTTTCGTGGTTTGACTTACCTTCAGCAGGTGTACCCTCCTGGTGTTCTTCAGCATGTTCTGACCTACCCGTTTCTAAAGGGGCCCTTTGTTCGCCCTCTGGGTCCTTGTCGTCAGCCATTCTAAAGGTTTGCGCACACGAGGATGAAGGTGGTCGTAGGGGGGGGTTAAAGCTCTCAAGGCACCACACAACACAGCCCCTACCCAAGGGTAGATCAAATTAAACCTTATCTGTAGGTTGCTAAATGTAAGACAACCGTAGTGACATGAATACGCTTATCTTATTTCTTAACCTTTAACCTTGTGTACCTTTGTACTTATGACATTCAAAGCGAAACACCAATTCTTTATATAAATCAACAAAGCGATACCATCTATTAGTACTTAAAGCAATTCAAATTGCACTCAACACAGTTCTCTTGTGTGCTGTGTTTTGAGTCAATACCTAAAGCAAGGTTTCTTTGTGGAGGAATAATCAAGGTAGGGTCAAAGTGTCTCTGTGTGATTTCTTTATAGTCCTTGTGACCATATCATCCACTTATTTGGATATTCTATAATCAACATTGACACCTTGCATTCAGCCTTTGCTGTTTTCTTACCCAGTCTTTATCAAACCTGACTATCTTAGATTCTTGCTTAGGACTTCTTTCTTGTTACTGCTTTCTTTGGTCTTGCTTCATTGGGTTCCACGTGTCACTCATAGCACATCACTCGGGCTCGTTGGTCATCTGGTGTGGAGGCATCAGTGTCCGACTGCGACCAGGTCCATGTGCACATGCGGCATCTATCAGCAGGCATCATCCGTTACGCGTCCGTCAGCTGGGCAGGACTTCTCGCTCGGTGCCAACCTACTACATGCCTCTTCCGTCTCAAGGTTCAAGTTTTCACTGTAGGCCTTGACCGGTATATAAGGAAGGGCAAACATAGTCTTTGGTTGATAACTGATGTTTATTGTTACGTAAACACCGTGAAAACTGTAAAGAGAAATGATGAATCTCTAAAATACACAGCAGTCACAATTTTCCATAGAATATATAGAAAATACACAAATAATCATCTTTATGCTTACACAAACTTCTCTTATTCCAATAACTGGATAACAGACTTGCTCAGAAATATTCATAGAAAATAGCAAATATTCTCTCAAATATTCAGCCTAAAAAATACCAATTTTTTGTCATAGAAATATAGAAATATTTCCCAAATTTAGGCTTATCATGTCCAATAAAATACAGCCTTAAGGCTACATTTATCATAAATTTGTACCTTAAATGTCACAAATTCTTCTCTTAAAATGATATAAATATCCATGTAAATACTCAAAAAATACTCATTTTTGAGACACCAAAATAGGCAAAATATTGCTAAATAACAATAGCAAAATTACCAATAAATTGTGGTCAGACAAAATCATACCAGAGTTACTTGAGTGATAATACCAGTAAATAATGACATGCTTAGCCTTATTTACCATAGCAGAGATGGCATACATATATCTCTGAACTCACTATATGAATCAACACAATCACCTGGTGGCAAACTCTTGAACTACATACTCTGAGTATTTTCATAATACATATATGATAACTTGTAGTACACCAAACAATAGTGAAGATGTCTTTACATAGTCTGAATGGCCAAACCCTTTGTTTAATACTGGTATACACGATGCTTGGCTTGGCATGTTTTCTTATGCTCAAATTTACACTGATACATTAACCATCATACATCAAAAACACAGTCAAATAAATCTTAAATGTTTCATCTCTTAGATTCTTACCTTGCTGCACCTTTATACAGGTCTTGGCAGTGGGATTCTTTCAGATAATTCACATCATTTGGTTGTTGTTGTGGCTTGCTCAGTCATGGCTGCTAGGCGTAATGATACCATGCAAGTAGTTCCCCTTACTCAATGAACCATTAACTTCAGGAACTATATATCATGTTTTAACTATTAATCAAGTCATTATACATGGATGTACAATAGTCAACAAGTTTCATTTGCTTACATTAACATACAAGAAATAGGGTGCATTTGGACAGGGACTATGTTGTGGAGCAACTCATGAGCTATTAGGTCATGCAGAACCTAACACCACCAAGTGGCAGAAACCAGAACTACCTCTGACTGGAGCTTCTGGCTCTATCCCCTGGATGGCAGCACCATCTGGCGCTCACCTCTACTTCTCTGTCATTCACAAATATTGGTAAAATTATGAAAAAAAATCACAGGTGTTCCCAAATAGTTAATAAATGGAATAGTAGGTGTGTTTTTTTATTATGCCAGGCCTTGGGGATTTTATGAGCCATGCAAAAGTTAATCTGGCCAATAGAGATTTTTAGGCCCAAAATAGGGTAGAATGGCACTCACTGCACATTCCCTTATTCAAGATTTTTAGGGTTAAGCCTATCCAACATTCTGTCACATTGTGTATAAGGGATGAGTTAACCGTGCTATGTTTGAAATTTTTACCAACAAACATTTTAGGCGGCTGTTTTTGTGTGTTACGCTATATAGAAACATAGAGGAAATGGATTTAGTTCCCCATGACCTATAGTTCTATGGCACCACCAATGTCTCATGAACATAAATATTTTGCAAATACCACTACAAACACACCCCTCTCCCAAAACTCCAGCTTATGTTGATGATGAGTGGTTGGCCTATCTATTGATGGTGGTTCAAGGGGGGGGGGGTGCCCTATAATGGTAAGCTAGATACACCTTAATCCTACCAGTAAAACCATCCCAGGTCACACAGAGATTCTTAGTGTTAGCAATTTTCCCACTCTAATAATAGCTGTATTAATTGAGAGAGACACTTGAAATATCACTTGATTATGAAGATTTAGACCCCTCCTGTACTACTGATATACTATAATACACCATACATCCATTATAGATAGTCCAGGGCAGGTTTAATGTTGAGTCTTTTAGCACTGTTACACATATGGTGGCGAGAGTTGGCCAAATGGCTGGCCTCTCTAAGTGAAGAGCTGGACATGAATGAGTGGGCTCTAAATAGACGTGCTCAAGTCTGTAGATTTTAATATGAGAGAATTTAAATAAAGTAAGATAACGAAAATCGATAATATTTCTAGTGAAACAGAGAGCAGAGAGAGGAGGATAGGGATGAGGTGGTATGTATGGTGAAGTTGGGAGGAGAGTTCTGGGACTGTCGCCAGTCTAGGCTCTATTTAAACTGCACTGGGTAATCAACCCTTTAGGGGATAGTATATATGTAGTGCTTTAGGCAATTCTTCAATTACATTTATCACGTATTCATAATGTATTGATTCATTATTACAGGTAGGAATTTGCATTCAGAAAATAGAAGCCATGGTTTAGGTAACGATTTTGGGAGTGCATGTGAAATAACCCTTCACAGGCAGCTTCGTTACCAACGTTGAACCATATATGTGGAACTATCTTTTCCTAAATATTGATATCAATTCAAGGTGGAGGCGGCCTTCTAAAACTGGTTTACTGCGTAGGTTTCTCAGCAGTTGCACATAGATGTGACTTGTAAAAAGAGGGGTCATGGTCCTCCACCACCAGCAGATTCTGTGGCTACTCTGTAAGCTGTTTGACTTCTAGTGAGAAGGCTTGGGGTTAGAATCCCTGCCTTGATACCCTGTACTGATTCTTCTTTATCAATAATAGTGCCAATTGTTGTCAATATAAGATAATGAAAACTGTGCTCATATGACCATCTTGAAGTCTCCACTTCTCTGCCCCATCCCTGTGTGCTACAAGTTGATTTTCCATTTTGTAAATGTCCCGAAAACATTAGAAATATGCCTGGGACTATATGTCAGTATTGCATTTGCTGCAAAGATATGCTTGTTATCTAAGTGTTGAGGAGGTTAGAAAAAAAATCTGACCACTTTTGGATATGGTTTTAGGGATTTGTATGCCAAATTGCTATATAATCCTACATAATGTTGAAAGTTCCGTATCTCAAAAATACCCTGGGACCCCCACACTTTTAATGCATATATGGAAAGTGCATGCCATTTTGTGACATTTACCCAGGTAGCATAGGTGGTGTAGCCCTGCTGTGGCCCACACTTTATTTGGTGTGGCTTCTGATGTGGGCCGCAATGGGCTAACTGATGGGCTGCTGACAGTCTCTGTCCTCAGTGAGGTGTATGGGCCACACTGGGCTAACCAATATAGGCACAGATCAGTCTCAGAGTGGGGTTTGGGTTCAACATGGGTTTTGGGTGTGGCTAAAAGTGGGCTGGCCACTTTGATCACATGGCGCCATCTGGTCAAAATTTATCATTTTGGGGTCAACATGTTTTTTTTGGTGTGGCTGAATGTGGGCTGACCCCTTTGATCAGGTGGCGCCATCTGGGATAGATATTATAGAAAACCTATTTTTTCCTCATTTTCTAAAATTGTGAAACATGAAAATGCTCTGCTAGCCTCCAGGTGCTAGCCCCTCCCCTTGGCCTCCATAGTTGGAGGGAGACTAAACATACTGTATTACTCTCCCCATCATCATAATACAGTAGAGCCATCAATTCAAACTTAGTTGGCCAAGGCATGTCAACCAGACCTAGTCCAGTAACATGCTAGCCTTCAAGTTCATAGTGCCTCCTAATGGGTAGCATACTTCAATATAAAATGATTACCACAGGAATGGTGTAGTCACATTAAAAACTGCTGACATCACCTAACTTTGCACATTTCAAATGTATTTTGCCAGTAGATCCACACTCTTAGAAAATTTGTGACCTATCTGGAGAAAACATGTATTGGGGGGGGGGGGATTTTTAGTTCCGCATTTGGCCACCAGGGGGCAGTGTATGAGTTAAACACTGAAAAAATATACCAAAAAATGGCTTAGATCAATTTTTTATGGGGAATTCAGTAGAATGCCCAGAATTATTCCATCTCTACTGAAATTGTTCCATTTATGGAATGCAAAACAGACATCTGTTGCCATGGAAACATAGATAATTGGTATAAATGGCAATTTCTGGTTGCCATGGAAACCACTCCATTGTTTTAAGTGGAAATCTTTGCCACAAATGTGTTGGATATTTACATAGGGAAGTCAGAACCAAAAACAGACCCAGATAATTCGCTCTAGCACCGATTTTATGATAAAAACATCACATTTCTTTGTTTATTTTTCCACAAAACTGTATTTTTTGAATTATCATTATTTAAGCTATGATATAATGTATTTAAAGCTTATTTACATTTTTCGATTGCTCACACTGACCTAGGTTTGACAAGCAATTACAGAAGAACTACCTGGAATATTTTAGCTCAAGATATCTCATTTTAAAGCACATGACTTCAACTTTAAAAGCTATTTCCCCACTGGATGCAGGTTTTTCCCCATCTAGTAACATTTGTGTACTGTTATGATTTATATGATTCATTAGCCTATTTCTGTTATATCATACTAAAGAAAATCAATACTGACATGGGAGGAAAGCCGTACATCAGACATAGTGGGGTCATCTAGTGTCAAAGTTCAGAACTCCCAGCTCAGTATGCCTTGTGCAAACCCATCCTCAACCCTGTCTGAGGAATTATCTTTGGAACTGATCTATGCCTGATTCGGGGTGCCCACCTTGAAACCAATCTGTGCCCAAAGTGTTTGCCCATTTTGAAGCTGCTCTGTGCCCAAATCAGTTAGCCTTATGTGGCCCATACAAAATGCTGAGGACAAAAACTGTTGGGAGCCCAACAGTCTTAGTTCAGTTTACCCTTTTAGGGCAACCCAATGTGGCCTTGCCTGGAAACCCACCATTTGCCCAACCTAAAACCATGAATAGTACTCTGCCTGCTTTGAACCAGCTTATCTGAGCTAAAACTGAATTGGCTCTAAGCAGGCTTGCTACATGGGTATGTAAATAATTATGGCGAAAATATGATCATTTTTGGTCTATCCCCGCTATGCATCTTAAACAATTGCCATTAAAGCCATGTATACAAAGATTGATTGAGAAACTTCACTCAATAGACTTGATGTTGATGCAGTTGATGTTATTTAGATAAAAGAGAAATTGTTTAAATAATATATAGGATGGCACGCCCCGCTAACCTGAAGGTTCTGACACCCCTGTATCATCAATATGCATGTACTTATCTTAAGGATTTCCCCCTGTTTTGAAGGTATAACGATTCCTCTGAAAAATAATTCAATTTATAGAAACCAAATGGTGCATCTCATAACTGCCAGTATACAACTTTTCCTTCCACACGTGTGATCTTTAGAAATGGTACCCAGCAGATTATTGGACTGAGACTGCACACAGGGGAGGGTGCTCCAACGTATTTTTTGTTATACAATGGACCTTATCAATTTCCTAGATGCTAGAAAAGTGTTAATTTACCAGTCAAACCTTGCTAGTTGTATCACTAATATCTATATAAAAAGGATAACTCATAATGCATCCTCTCAAATTTGAAGATGCAACAGACATGTAAATGTAATTTTTCAAATAGGTCATGGTTGTTGAAACAGATTTTCAGTGTAACTCAGCATATCAGCAATTATTGCAGACTAATAGACCGTAATATCCTTCATATAAGGCACACCTCACACATGTATACATACAAGGTGCAGCCTTAAATCCACTCCATTCTATAGGACACAGCTAGAGCACAATCTTTTGAAGCTTTAGTTTTGTTCTATAGCATTATATCCCTGCCTATAATGTACAGGATGGCTACTATGCATGGGCTGTGTGTACAGCCAGCTCGCTCGTGCTTGGTATTCAGGGTGGGCTCCTGTACTCCATGGGCATCTTTTACATTACTGTAATCTCCCGCGTATAAGGCACAGCCCGCGTATAAGGTGCACCTAGAGTTTTGGAAAATTCTCAAAAAAATGAAAAATTCATAACTTTGATTCTACTGAATGAATTTTCAAGATTAAAAAAATTATGTATAGCTTGGGCCACCCCGGACCCTCCTGGGCCCCCTTATGTCCTATTTTGACCAAGGGGGCATGTAAGATATCAAAAGAAAGGTCTTGGTGTCCCCGTTATGAATCCAATGAGAACTAAAAAACCCTGTATAAGACGCGCCTTATACGCGGGAGATTACGGTATGTTTAAAAAAGGGCTGGATGCAGGAGACAGCGCTCTATCCTTTGTTACCTCCCTACACATTGGTATCATGTCCTTTGTCTGTAAGCAGGTCTGAGACGAGGCTGAGAGAAGAGGTCTAGACTTAGAATATAGCCTGTACTCAAGAGTATCAACATGGATATATCTGTAGACAGCATTAGAAGTATAACCAGGGCCATTTCTGACCATGCTTCCCTGTGATCAGTGGACCATGACCACCCTGTACTGGTGTGCATCCAAGCAGAACATGCCCAGCAAATTGTCGTTATGTGTCGCCATGATTGGTCATCAATGGTGACTCCTTTTTGAGTGATAACTCACTGCGTCATCTTTCGCCACTGTGTGTCAGTCTCACATGGCATGGCGATTTATCATAACAGTCGACAACATGGTCTCACTCACTCACTGTGCCACCCCTTGTCATCCCTCACAAAGCATGGTAACTTATCACTAACATCGCCAACATGGATCTAACTCACTGCGTGAGTATGTGCCACTGCCTGTCAACTCTCACACAAAATGGTGACTTATCACCACCATTGCCAACATTGGTCTCACTCAATGCATGAATTTGTGTCACTTCAAGTCAATGCTCTCTGAGGATTGCATCATCTGTCACTCACTCTCACTCAAAATGGCAACTTATCACCACCATTGCCAAAGTTGTTGAGACAGCACCACAGTTCAACATGTAGCTTATCTAGGAAGTGTGGGCATGAAGTATAAGTCCTATACATATCAAATGTACTTTGTTTCACACTGATTTCCATGTAATACTTCAGAGTTGAATCAAACAAGATTATATAGAGAAAATGTTAATTGAATTTAGATAAAATGAAAGCAACTATCCATAAACACCTTTTCTCTGGTTACAGGAAAAATACATAGGGGAATATTTACATGAACACCTTGTCTGTGGTTAGAGGGAAGATACATATGGCAATACCTTCTCTGGCAAAACATACTTTGATCTGGCAGATGTGAGGCTGCATGATTACCAATGTCGATGATCATGAGCTTTTTATCTAACAAGGTGAGTGATCACCAGCGTCGCCATCACTGGTGAGTCTGAGTGATCACCACTCTTGCCATCCATGGTGAACCTGCGCTATGACGTGGTGTGCATTTCATCTAGCGAGGTGAATGATCAATCGCCTTGCCATCCCTGGTGAGTGTGAATCATCACGATCCTCACCAACCGTGGTAAACGTGCGCTATGGCATGGTGTGCGTTTCATCTAGCGAGGTGAGTGATCACTCGTGTCGCCATCCCTGGTGAGTGTGGGTGATCAAGATCCTCAGCATCTGTGGTGAACCTGTGCTATCAGGAGGTACGTGTTTCATCTAGCGAGGTGAGTGATCACCCGAGTGACCATCCCCCGTGAGTGTGAATGATCACAATCCTTGCCATCCGTGGTGAATGTGTGTTATGACGTGGTGTGCGTCTCATCTAGCGAAGCGAGTGATCACTCATGTCGCCATCCCTGGTGAGGATGAGTGATCACTCATGTTGCCATACCTGGTGAGAATGAGTGATCACCATCCTCGCCATCTGAGGTGAGGCCATGTGATCACCACCATTGCTATTCCTGGTGATCTTGTGCTATAGCGACGTTGTGTTCCATCTAGCGACATGTGTGAGCCACTTCACACAGGTTGAAGAGGAGTCACGACAATTTGCTGGTGAGTTGATATGACTGTGTGCTACAGAGTAGGCACTTACCTAGTTTTCAAGACTGTGTCCCATGCATTTTATCTATTAAGCAATGGATAGATCTCATCAACATAAGTGGATTTGCTCTGTATGAAGTCTACATGCCAAGTATAAGGGAAGTTATGACTGATCAAAGACCCCAAATCGAACCCAAAATTCTGCCAGTGTTAAGAGTTTCGATACGGTCCAGATTTGTGATCAAGTATATCACATACAGGAGTCAGTACATCTCTTAAATCATCATTTTGGACTATTTCCTTTTCATGTATGGAAGAGTTTCACATAAAAGGTTGAAAATCAATGACTCATATAAAATTTTAACAATTTAAAGGGATTTTATCTTGACTTAATATTATCTGCGATTTAGCGATCTGAGAGAATTGGTGCAAAATTATATGAGATCTTTAATTGGCCAGAATTTCCCTTTAAATTGACATAAAGACTTAATTCAAAAAGGAAATCCACTTCTTTTTATCAGCTCTATTCATTGCTATATAAATAATATACATAGGATTTTATTCTGGCAAACAGACAAGGACCTAGTTAACATGGAGAAGCTGTTGGAAGGGTGATAGCGAATGGCATGCTAGAATTTTTGTGGGGTCTGGCAAACATCCTGTTGCCCTATGAAAAGAAAAATCCTAGACATTTTCTAACCATTTTTTTAGAAAGTGTGGGAACTATTCTCTTTTATGTGAGATTTGGCCTTTATACCAAAAAATGCTTTCAAAGTTATGGGTTTACTTCACTTGGGGAGAATGGGATGTTTGCCTGCATCAATTATTTCTCAAATAGATTCATATTAAACCCCAAATCAATCCCTTTTAAAATGAGCCCATGTTTGTTAAGATCCTCCAATAAATAGCTACAAAATGAATTGTCAAAGAAAGGAGAGTTTACCACTCTCCAGTTTCAGCTTTATCACAGTTT
Source organism: Acholoe squamosa (assembly GCA_949317995.1). Taxonomy (NCBI): domain Eukaryota; kingdom Metazoa; phylum Annelida; class Polychaeta; order Phyllodocida; family Polynoidae; genus Acholoe; species Acholoe squamosa. Next base: position 56,715,692 of record OX439046.1, read on the forward strand.
CACACCTCCACTGCAGCAGAACCATGCATTGGGGCTAGGTAAGTGCCTATACAGAGGTGTGAGTTTAGCCCCCTACCTCCTATCCCACCCTCTTAGGGAAACCACACTTCCCCTGGCCGAACGTTTCCACCTTTCACCTACACCTGGAGCTTAATTCAAAACATCCTGGGATCACAACCCCAGCGATCTTAGTGTAGGCACATATCATAAGACCTGGCTGGTCTACCCTATCTAATGCAGTGGTTGCAGGCCTATCCAGAATAGCTAGTCCTGGGATCACTTCACTATTCCATTTCCACCACTAAGATCACTGCGATCTAAGTGAAAGAAATGTATAGTGGTTTCACCTGAGTACAAGTGCACTTACAGGTAACACTCCAGATCGAAAGAGGGAACAGCCTGCTGATTACATAAACAGGGGAGGGAGGACGTTTACTGAGACCTTGAAGGCCCTTAGGCCTACTCATGCATTAAGGGCTCTCTAAGGTAATTCTTCCTTCTCAAGTTTTGAAGTGAAGTCCTACCCAACTCCCTTAGTAGTATATACATGCAAACTGAGCGCAATGGATTAGCTACTAACTAGGTCATGACCTACTGGTAGACCGGAAGTGACCTAGTTTCAGCCAATCAGAGGGCTGGATTTGACAGGAAGTGACGTCATAAGGTCATGACCTAGTTTTTTCGACCAATCAGAGAGCTGGATTCCATTTGACCTAGTGACCTGACCTAGTTACATAAATTAAAAGAATTGTGCAATACCTAGAGCTGACCTACTTGCAAACCGGAAGTGACCTACTAACCTACTTGCAAAAACGTATGACCTACGTATGAGGGTGCATTGCGCAATGCTTGTAAGAATTTACACAATGTTCTGATGCAATACTTTTATGGATTTACGCAATACTTATGACTCATTTTGTTATGTCTCTTCATTTTCATGCATTAAAATAAAACACAACTCATTTATTTCACATAACAGATTATATTTTTTTATTAGACACAATATTTACAGATGAAGACAGATTTTCCATTTCCGGGGCGTGCACATATACTACAAAAACATTTGTTGTGTGTGAATTTACTTGCTTGATACCAGCTTTGGCCAGTGAGACTAGTTTTCCATGTGTTGTGGAAACAATAACTGTTAAGTTTGGCTATGTTAGATATAGCATGCTCGAACAAAGCCTGGGCCAGGAAGTATGTTTGACTGTTTTTGGGTCCAGGTAAAAGACCAGATAAAAAACCATCCTTAAAGTTTACCTCAAAGGAGAAATGATTTTTCACTCCAGGTATACTTAAGGCATGAAGTTCCAGTGAGACCTGCAGACATGTGAAACAAATAGTTTTAGCAATAGCAGATACTTCCAGTTTACAATTACACTGACAAAACACTCCTACTATGGGATTACATTCTAACTCTTGGAGAGTAAGAGCAAACTTTCTTACACTTCCTAAAGTGTACCTTGTGTAGTGTCTTGGGCAGCCAGGTTCAGTGTGCAATTGATATACTCCTATACACCAATCATGCATTATCAAGTTAACTTTTTTCACTCGACAATAGTACATGCAGTTTCTGTAGGCGTCCCAAAAAGCTGAAGAGAAATATTTGTACATTTTAACACTAGTTATACAGTGGTCAACAGTGTCTGGTTCAGCTCCTCTAAAATAACCAATGTTTTCTGCAGGTATTATTTCCCAAAAGAAATTCTCTGAACATCCACATGCTACAGAACTTATATCATTGTCAGGTGTTATAGAAGAAGCTTGATTATATGAAGCAACACTTTGTAAAACTGGACGCATGTAATAGTCATAAGGTGGAGTTTCTGTGGTTTGCTCCACAAGCATAGCTTCTAAACTTTCCATGTTAAAATGGTTGCTTAAATCTAACCAGATACTAATAATCTGGTGAACGTGACGCTATGAGATAAGAAATCTGGTACCACTTTTTTTCTGTTCCAACTTAATTTCTTCAGCGCCGGATTTTTTATTTTTTGTCGTGAACATGTACAGCGTTCACTTTTGTGAAAAGTTTTTTTTTATTTTTGGGTGATACAGTTCACTTTTCTTACTTTTTTATTAGTTTTTTTTCATGATACAGTACACATTTTTTTACCTTTGTTTTTTATTTGAAAAATGTTCATTTGAACAAAAAATATTTTCCAGTTTAACACTGTTTTCTATGGAAAAAAATGTTCATTTGAACAAATGTTCGTTTGAACAATTGTTCAAATGAACATTTTCCAGTTTAACACTGTTTTCTATGGAAAAAAATGTTCATTTGAACAAATGTTCGTTTGAACAATTGTTCAAATGAACATTTTCCTTTTTAACACTGTTTTCTATGGGGAAAAATGTTCATTTGAACAAATGTTCGTTTGAACAATTGTTCAAATGAACATTTTCCATTTTAACACTGTTTTCTATGGGGAAAAATGTTCATTTGAACAAATGTTCGTTTGAACAATTTTTCAAATGAACATTTTCCATTTTAACACTGTTTTCTATGAAGGAAATTTGTTCATTTGAACAATTTGTTTAAAACTTTTTTCTTTCAACGAAATGTACAACTGGAAGTGAAACTAGAAAAAGAAACCATTTTTTATATAGAAAGGGGTAGGGTGCTTACACCGTCTTCACATACTTGTCTCTTTATGTACTGATAGGTTAGACCTTGTTTCCTTTGAGAGTAAGTCGTAACGCTGTGGTTAACTACTTTAAATCCTTTGTTGACTACCGTGACAACATTTTCACTGTCCAGTACTTCTTTGTACTTGTCAGTGGTCAGGGGGTTTTGTTTTTGAATTACACCTTTGCAACTCATTTTAACGGGCACATTTACTCCTGTGCCTATGTAACATTTGGAGTTCAAGGCAGTCATTTCGTCACCTTCCCACTCCACTTTGAATAACCCGGGGGTTCTCTTGTCAAACGCCAGACGGCTCTTACAACATGGTTGAGGCAGCCACAGCTCACCCAATACTTTGGTCTGAACATAGGTCTCTCTGTGGTGACTGTTGTCACATGATTCAGAGAGCAACCATTTGTGACGTTCTCTGAAGAAAGCTTCACGTTTTTCAGGAATAATTACGTCTTCTATTTTCTCTGCACTTAAAGCAAAGTAAAAACTGTCAGTGTCCATTTCACACATTTCAAAATCTTTCTCGTCTATGTATTCAAGGAGAAAGTCGTAATAGAAAGCCAACATTTTAAGTTTGGCATATTGGTATACCATGAACCCTATTTGAACTGGGAGATCGTAGGTGATGGAGGTGGGCAAACAGGACAGTTCTACCGTGTTGTCACTTATGTCTTGCACATCTTGCACTGACCAGTGCATGGCCAAACGTCTTGCCTTAGAGGGGTGAAGATACTTTGTTTGAACAAAGTTTTGTTTGTTGCATATGGTTTTTCCGTATGAACCATTTCCCAAAAGTTTGTACAGATCTGACAAAATCTTACAGTCTATATTTTCGTCGCCCTTCCTCCTAGCTTTGGTTACTTCGTCCATGAAGGGTAAAAAAGTCTGTTCTGGAGTGTATTCTACGAGAAGGTGTACTGTTGTAACTACCAAACCTTTCTCCAGGTACCACTTCAAGAGAGGAGTTCCCAACAAAATTCCCTCTGCGTGGTAGCTGCCTATAAGTTGGCGTTGCGGTTGTTTTAGCTTACCTGCTGCTTCCAGGTAACGTTTCATATGTTCACCTACGTCTTTTTTTCCTACTAAACAGTTTTTGAAAATAGGTGTCATTTCACTGAATTTTTCTTTCAAGTATTCAGGTGTTTCTATGTCTACCTGGATAAGTCCAAAAGTTGTTCCTTTAGAAACCCCTCTCAGTATTTCATCCTGACTTTTTCTGCCTTGGCACAACGGTCTTTTAATTTCCAATTCACTTTTTGTTTCTCTGCACAAGTTTTCAGTTTTTTCTTTCAACCACATACACTCATACTTTTCCTCTACTTGGTAACCTAACGATTGAAGATATAGGGTAGTCAAAATGGTATTTTGGTTTTTTTCTTCTAACTATGCCTTTCCATTGGGGTCTCTCAAAACTGATTTAGTGAGGTGACATATGTGACCATGCCAGTAGCACCCGTGAAACTGGTATACTTTTTTTGAAGCTGGATTATAACCGTCCACTTTTATTTTCCTTGAACCCAATACTACTTCCCCGTAGTTGTATTGGTGTAATATCTTGACTTTGTCTGTCACAGTTTTGTATCGCAACCATTCTGTGGCTGAGTAGCTAATTTGTTGACTGCAAACAGCTTGAAAATCGTTTTCTTTCCTGCGCACCACATAATAACCTGTGCAGTGCTCTTCACCCATGCACTTGAGGTACAAGCTGTTAGCATCTACCCCTACTATGTGTCTGCATACTTTGCTTTGTGACCCGTATTTTTTTTGTCTTATTCTTGTTTCTCCACTTTTGTGATGTCTGTGAAAAATAATAGAGGGACCCCCTACTAAGTTGCGTCTGAGCAAGGAGTGAACATCCTTTTCTTTCTCCCCAAAAAGAATGTAAGGAGTGGCATTAGGTGCAGTGTTGTTGAAAAGAAACTTCAAGGTTAAACCTGGCAAAGTTAAACCGTCTTTGAACATGTCTACCCCACGATCTATAAAAAATTTTGTGTGCTCGTTTATGGCTAAAACAAAGGGTTTAACATCCAGGTTGTTGTAATATATCAAGTAGTCCTTCATAGTTTTCATTTTGTTTTCTTTCCAGACCTTTTTACATTCAAGATAATCTTCTTTGCTTATTCCACCACCCGACAAAGAACTGTAGAAGCAGTGGCGTGGAGGAAGAGCTTTGTTGTTCAGTTTTCTTATGTTGTCCATCCACTCGTAGGGAAAAAAACCTTTTTCAGCTTTCCCTTTTAGAAAGGCTTTCAGGTAGTTTGCGTAGGAATAACCTGGTGCCAAATAGTTAAACATGTCAAGGAAAAGAAGATGGTCTGTGTACACTGCTATGTACTTGTTGCATTTTTTTATGGTTTTCATTTCTGTTTTGTCTGTGTCTATAAAAAAAGAATGAAATTCCTTTTTTATCAAATTAATGTCATACTTTCCAGAGTTGAAACCTAGAACAGGGACTCTTTCTATGTAGGTAAGAAGTTTTTCCTTCACTTCAAGAACATGGGAGATTTTTTTTTTGGGATTTTTTTTTGTTCTTTGCTGGAAAAACTTTGCTAGCTTTATGTTCTAGTTCCTTTTGTTTTTCTTCTAGAGAGTCTAGTTCGTCTAAAACATCTCTAAAATTCTCTTTCACCTGTTCTCCTATCAACTGCCCCAAGTTGTTTATGTGTTCCAACACATTTTTAACCAAAGGATCGTCGTCCCTGTTGGAATTTCTGACAAAACACACTGGTTCTGTATGCCCAGGAAAATCAGAAGCTACACTGGCAGAAAGGGGTATGTGAGTTTTTTCTATCACAGTGTTAGCATTTTCTGGGGACGAATTTTCAGGTTGGACGAAATAGCTTTCAAAGTCAAAAACAATTTTATAGGGGTATATTTTTTTCTCAGGTGAACAAACTATTCCCAGTTCCTCTAAAACTTGAAAAACTGTTTTGGATGGATTGTATGCTCCACCTTTGTACCTGAAGCTGACTTTGGTGCAATCTTTTTTCACCCCATTGTGTTGTTTCAAAAGGAAGCTACGAGTGAAAACTTTATGACACTTTTCACAGGGGTACATTTTACCATACAGTCCCATGTTAGTTATTAAACTTACATGGTTTCTGTGTAAGTTCAAGTTCATGATTTTTTTGGATGAACACATGTTTGACCTTATAATTTTAGGTCGCCCCTTTCTTTTACCAAAAGAGGGAAGGTAAAAGATTCTTATGTTAACTTCAAACATTTTTTCTAACCTGTCTAAATCTCTTATGTTAACACCCTCAAAAGTCTCCTTGTTCACCCCTGGATAGGCTTCAAGGAAAAGCTCTTGAGTTTTTTCTAAAGATTCATACAGGAAGAAAGACAGACATCTAAAGAAACACAAGTTGTCCTTGTACGCCCTTTTGGTTTTAGGGTCTCTGTGAAAGTGTTGCATTCCTCTTTGTCTTAAACCTGGTGGAACAGTTTTCATTTTACCTAAAAGATATTCTCCTCCCGTAGCCCTTATCAGTGTGATGTTGGCGTTCACGTTGCCTATTACACTCCATTTAGTAGAGGGTCTTTGAGTGTCTTCTTTAATGTTGTTTTCTATTAAATCTAAACACTCTGCAAAGTCTTTGTCGTCCCTTATAAAAATGTAAGGGTCTCTATGACTTTCACTGTCATAGAACAAAGACGAGTTGTTGGCAGAAGCATGAAAGTACATGACTTTCTCTTCTTCTTCTTCCTCCTTAGAGGAAGCCAACAACCTTCCAAAAGAGACAGCCACTTTGTAAGCCATAACTTGATTTCTATGAATAGAGGTAAGCGCCTCTATTACCTGTTTGGCTCCCAAGTCTTTGTTGAAACTTGTCATTCTGACGTTGAAAATGGACTGAAGCTTACCAAGCACAGCCAAACCTGAAGCTATGGACTTGAAGTTGTCACGGTAACTGCTTTTATGCAAAGAATTTTTTTCTATTTCTTTTGGAAGTTCTAAGCTGTCGGAAAAAGTTTCTCTTCTACAAGAATCTGAGTTACATAAAGTTTTTCCACTGTTTTCTACAGTAACCAAACGTGGAGGTCTAGGGGTGTTACACATTGGACAGTTGACGGTGTAAAGTTGTTTTACCTTTTTGGGCGGCATTTTTTTTAAGGTTTTCTTTTTCTTGTTTCACTTTATGTTCTATATACAAACTTATAACTAAAACCTAACCTAAGTATACATGGAGTACATATGGAACTTAAACCTACGCTGGGCTATGTTGACTAAAAACGGAGTACATCTAAATCTAACTACAAATTAGCTGATATACATGATAATGTAAAAGCACTGAACAAGGAGCTGTTGACCAGACACTATACAAAGTTGACCACTTACCCAGAGTAAAAATCGGTCGTTTCGTCTAGGAAGGGACCAACTCGTGATTTTATGTCCTCCAGAATGAAGGGGGACACAGTGTGTCCGCAGTGTGTGGCTGAGGGGGGCATTCTGAAGCTGGAAGACACCGAGGCATTCATTTCCTCCACGTAGCTGGTTGTTCCTATGTGAACTTTAGGAGTTCCCTTGTACAAGTTTACCAGGACCATAGCCCGGCCTCCACTGGGGTCGGTGCAGTCTTGGTTCAAGGACAACAAAAGATTATCCACCTTCCTCTCTCCAAGGGCAGCTAGGCGGTGTAACTCCTTGTACTTTCCTAGGATGCACTCTATCTGGTCCACTAAGTTCCTGAATTCACGCGCCTCTAGGTTCAAGCACCGCTCGTAAGGTTTGTCCAGGTAGGTTCTCAAGCATACTCCCCTGATGCTAGGTTCCCTGTATATTTCTATGCAGGCGTTGTTATCCCCTTCCGGATAAAAAACTTGGTTGGGGGCAGGTGACTTTTCTTGGAAACCAAATCGAGCAGGCCACTTTTTTACCACCAAAGGCACTGACCTAAAGCCCACAAGCTTGCTGGAAGAACTGGGGGCAGTGCCCTCCCTAAACTTTTGCCTGTGTGACTTGTCTTTAGGAGAAGGAACACCTGGGACAGAACCAATTGGCTCGGCACCATAGGATGAAGTTGCTGAGGAAACTGAAGCAGGGGTAGAGACAGGGGTTTTCTTGTGGTAGGCGCGCTTCTGTCTTTTTTTCTTAGGCTCCCCTTCTCTCTCACTGGAACAGTTTCTTTTTTCCGGCGGGCTTTTAAGAAGCAGCTCCTCTACCGGAACCGGGAGAGAGTACAGAGGAGAAGGGCCGGTTAAATCTATAACCTCTACCTGCGAATATCCCCCGCGGTGAGCAGGTGAAGGTGTCCCTTGTGTTAAGTCCACCACTTCTATGGGTTTAACTGCCGGTGATGAGGTTGTAAGGTCTATAACCTTAATTGGACTGACCTGGGGAGAAGGTTCCTCCAGAGTCACGGGTGAGTAAGAGGCGGACGTAGGTGCTTCAGTGGGGGGTTGGTAGTTCAAAGGTGCCGGGGGATTGATGTATTCCCTGATGTCAAAATCGCCGTCGCCAGCTTCCTGAGGAGAGCGATCCCGGACGCGATCCAGGAAATCAGTGATTTCGCCATGAAGAGCTGCAAGAGCGGCTTCCTGTTCTCCTGCATCAGGCACTTCAGTTGGAAGCCGAGCAGGAGTTGCAGGTGGTTTATCAGGTGAGGCTGGAGAGGTAGGAGGAGGGGCGATGCCCGACGCCTTTTCCTCTGTCTGTTTAGAAGTAGTAAAAGTTAGTGGAGCCAGTTTTTTAGCTCCTCCTCTCCTGACACTAAGTCCCGTCTTCATGCGACCAGGCATTGTTCTCCTTGAAGATGAAACGGTGGCAGGGCTGGAAGGTGCAGGAGCAGGACGGCGAACAGCAGACAAACGTCAGAAAAGGTTTGATGAAGATCGAGCAGCTCAAGTCTACTTTATAGTAACTATCCTGATACGATGCTGGGACGTTCCCTTGTCGTTCAGATAACGTACAACCACGTCCATGAGTCGTAGATAACCGTGCTTTTCCATTCATAGTATGTTTTACACTTAGTCAGTGTTGTTTTGGAAAAAAGTAAAAAGCTTAACTCAAATAAAAAACGTGATAACGTTCAGTCAACGTTCAGGGTGAGGCTTGTAAAACGAATCTTGTTGTTACCATTCTGTAATTAACGCAGACCATTCGTCATTTATCAGAACTAGCTTCTCTCAAGCAGACATGGCTAACTTTTGTCCTTTGCCTTTGTCTTTGACCGTAGGTCACAAAAGGCGTCAGGAGGTGTTTATTTCAGACATCAGGAGGGGCGTAGAAGAAGGTAAGGTGTGGGCTGTGTGGAAATTCTGTCCTGAAAATTTGAACAGGGATCTTTACATCCCTCCTAACTGTAACTTCAAACAATGCTTTTTGCACAACCAAACCACTGCATTGGTTCCTGGTGGACCCTCTGTGAAAAAACTTATCTCAGAAAATGGGGAAAGTTTTTTTTCAGGTGTTCTTTTGGGACATGGTGCCATGGTACACTTGATGTCTAGACATTCCATTTCCTCTGGAAGTTCAAAGAAATTCATTTCAGACAGACAAAAACCCTTTTTTCTAAGGGATCAACCTTTGGGGGGAGGGCCTGGTAATTCAGTTTTCATCGATTCTACTATGGTGAAGGCTTTAATTAAAGCCACTTTACTTCACCCAGACAAAATTACACACTCTTTAGGTTCAAAAATTTTCTATGAAAGAGGATTCAGGACAGAGATTGGACACAATTACCATGGATGCTGTCATGTTGTGAGAGTTATTACTGAAATAACTACCTCCCATGAAAAAGGTCAGCTGAAGGTGGTAACAGCCTACCCCGTATCTAATTTTTGGTCCTCCTAATAAAACTGAACAAAAATAAACGATGATCCTCCGGGTAAGGCCCCTGGGCCAAACCCACCCTTCCACATGTTTTCCCCTCTTTTCAGAACGCTCAGGCACTGACCCTGACGTTTGTTTCGTCCTTGAGCAATAAATCATTTCAGGAAAGTGCGATAAGGAAAGACTGACAGGTTTCCTATAAAGGTTAAACGGGGACTAAACCATCGTTATTTGACACAACAACCTTCGCCCTACTATGTCGCGTTACTCCCTGCAGCGTGTATTAGAACAACGTCACCCCGACGACACTCAAGTTCTGACATACGTGAGGGAAAGAAATGAAATTATATGTTGCTCTTCAATTTGTTTCAGGTACGTGTGCAAATACTTGAAAGAATGTGTTCTTCACCGGAAAAAATTGTACTTAGTTTTTTCTTCACTGCAATCAAGTTTTACATCCAAAGACAGAAAAACCTTGAGGAAAATGGTTTTGAGTCATAACTTGTCGAAATTTTCAGCGGTGGAAACCTTGGGTTATGCCCTGAAGCATGGAAGAAAGGGAAAAGGCCCACTGAAAAACCCCTTCCATGTGGAAGCATTGAAAGCGGCAGAAGAGCATCACGCCAAAGAAAATCCCCGCCTACTTAACCAGCGTCTTCATTTCTTCATGTCTATTTTGGAACTTCTAGCTGAGTGCTTAGAAACCAAAACTTTGTTTTCCTCCTGCCCCATATTTCACATCCCATCATCGTCCCTGGATCGTTTCAGTGTAGAGGAGAAAGAAAAAGTTTGGTTTTATCTGGCTATGTGGTGCACCCAGCTTATCTCCCTTACTCACTGTTTTCACCACAATCAGCTCGCTTTACACTCAACGTCATAACAAATTTAAACGAACGAAGAACGATGTAACATGCTTACCTAAACAGGGGGAAGGGAACGGGAGAGATATATAGAATAGGATAGAATAGGGTAGGATAATATAGGGTAGGGTAGGGTAGGGTAGGGTAGGGTAAAAAAGGGTGGGGTTGGGTTTAAAAAACTATGGGGTGGGGGGGGTGGGGGCACCCCTCAAGTATGGGGGGTTTGGGGCTTGTTGGCCCGGGCTGGCCGCCCAAATAACCCACCTAACCCACCCACCCACCCACCCACCTAAACCACCTACCCACCTACCCTACCCTACCCTACCCTACCCTACCCTATATAAGTCAACTGTATGCTTTCTAGCCTGTCATAACCTGCCTGCCTTTCTACCTGCCTGCCTTACTTGCTCAACACCTTTTATTTGGACGCTATGGAGTTTCACCTTTCGGACGAGTTGTTATTCAAGGTCAGTGAAAAAATATCTGAAAAAGACTACCCTCGATTAGGGGTTTACTTAGGACTTAGACTAAGTTTAATGGATTACATGGAAAAAATACCGTCTCTTCGTTCTATGGGGAGAGAAATGCTTATTTCATGGAGCAGAAAGAACGTGCGTTGCAAGTGGATGGTATTGAGACATGCATTAAGTGACATAGGTCGTTACGATCTAACTGATTATTGTAGATGGTACATGGGATATTACAACGTAGTGGACCATTGTGAAATTCCTCCAGAACAGTGGAAAGTTGATACTTTGTTCGTCAACCTGGCAGACAAGTTCGAAATGCTTGACTGGAGGAAACTGGGAACTCAACTTGGATTGAGCGACCACGAGCTTAACCTGATATCCACCCCTGTTCCAGGGAAAAAAGGTGTCACAAATCCTGTTTTCGAAGTTCTGATGGTTTGGAAATATAGAGAAATATCTCATCCAAGCTGCCTAATAGCCAGTCTATACAACATGGGACTTTCTGATGTAGCTCTTTACGTGGAAGGTTTGAACAAGGGTTCTACTGGTTTAAAAGAGGACGAGATTGCTCCTTTGGTCACTTTGGTTTAAGATATCGTCCAACATGGATCACAAGGAAAAGGAGATCATTTTTGACCCACGTCTACAAAGCCCCTTCACAATGATCATAGCTGGACCTACTTCTTGTGGAAAAAGTCAACTTGTTTTCAAGTTGATTAAAGGTGTAGACGAGCTTGTTACTCCAAAAATACACGACATATACTACTGCTACAGTCAATGGCAAGATGGATTCGACGAAATGGTGAAGTTGGGGGTTAAGTTTAACAAAGGTCTTCTTTCAGAAGACTTTTTGTTCGAGGATGAAAGAGACGTGACTAAACATGGACTGGTCGTAATAGACGATCTCATGGATCCCGAGTACGTTCCCACCATAATGAAACTTTTCACTGTGGGCTCTCACCATCGCAGTTTAAGTGTAATTTTTATTACTCAAAACTTGTTTTTCAACAATCCTGCCTTCAGAACCTTGAGCTTAAATGCACACTACCTAGTTGTTTTTAAAAACCCTAGAGACATGAGTCAGATAGGGCACATTAGCAAACAGGCCTTTCCAGGACAGAAATCCTTTTTGACGGAGGTATATAACTCAGAAACCAAAGAGAAACATTCATACATCCTATTGGACTTTAAGCAGAGCACACCTAACGAGCTTAGGGTAAGAAACAGCATAACAACTCCTTGGAACACCTTGGTTTTCATTCCTCAAGCTTCAGCTTCGAAAAGAAAAAGATAGAATGGTGACCAAAAGATCTCCTTCTGGAGGAAAATTTAAAACAATTAGGAAACATTACCACTTGTTGAAACACATATCCAAGTGTTCCTCGGCAGAGTGTTCCCACATTATCAAAGGTCTCAGCGATGAGGTCATTAGGTTGATGAGTCAAATTTGCGTCAACGTAATGAACAAAAACCTGTTGCGTAACGAGTCCGACGCAGTCAAACGTTTATCACCCTACAAGAAAGAACTCAAGTCAGTCACAAGGCACAAGGCTACCGTTAAGCAGAAGAGGAAAACCTTTGAGCAAAAGGGTGGATTTTTGGGAACCATTTTGGGCCTCGCCTTACCCCTGATAACAGGTCTCATAGGAGCACGTCGATAAAAAATCATGTCTTATTCAAGGATGGCCCTCGTAAGGGCGGATCTTGTTCCCCGAGAAAAAAAACCTTCTTTTGTTAGTCCTTCCTCTCCTCCCCAGCCTGGACCTAGTGTTCAAGACCAGTACTACAGCACTCAACTTTTAAGAGAAGGTTTAACTCCTGATTCCAGCCTGGTTCAAGTCCTGAACCACCTTCAAAGTAAAGCACATGAGGTCCTTAACTCTCCTAACCTCAAACTGAAGGAAAAGTTAAGGCAGTACAATCAACTTATGATAAAGTCGGGAATTTTAACTAAAAAAGCCAAGGCCTTAGGACAACGTAGGGAAGGTCCCTATCCTGGTCGAGCAGTAGGACAAGGCCCTGCAGGAGCAGCAGCAGCAGTAGCTGGGGGTTTAAACAATTCTTTAGAAGACACCGACGACGGCGACGACGATGATGACCACACTTTCACAGAGACTAGAGACGATCCACCACTTCCTGACGATTCAGACGGAGACAGTGTAGACGAGTTCAAAGGGGAGGAAGGCTTTAAACCTCGTGCAAGAGACAACACAGAGGGTATGGACGCCGACATAAAAGAAAGAATACCTGCAAGTTACAGAACGACTGCTAAAAATCTCTACAGAGAATTATCTCGTCACGGAAGTCAAATTTTGAATTGGAACAGAGACGGAGAAATATATGTTAACGGGGAACGTGTGCCTGGAACTGACATAACAGATTTGTTAGCTTTTGCTGCCCGACCAAAGTCTTTGAAAAAGGACCAACCTAAAGGAAGCCAGGTTTTCATGAGAGCAGTTAAAAGGCTGAACCCCACCTTAAAATTTGTCAAAAACAAGTCGGCTTTTGCAGGGCACAGTCCTTCCTTTGCCGCCAGTCCCTTGAAAAGAGCTTCCCCTATTAAGAAGAGGAAAGTAAGTCAAAAAGGAACTGGACGTAAGTTTATATGGCGCACAAGGCTTTGAAAAAAGATGTCCTCAGGTTTTACACAGATCCTAAACAACCTGGAAGTTTCACCAGCGTATCTAAACTTCAACGTCATCACTTCAAGAAAACAAAGAAAAAAAACATAGAACAAGCTTTGGAAGATGTAGACGCTTACACCAGACACAAACCTTACAAGAGAATATTTCCAAGAAGAAAAACACAAACATGGGGGATAGACAAACAGTGGCAACTTGACCTCATAGACATGCGAGAATTTTCAAAGGAAAACAAAGGATACCAGTACATTCTAGCGGGAATAGATGTTTTTTCAAGGTATGGTTTTGGACAACCTGTGAAAAGTAAGAGAGCTGATGACGTGACAGAGGCTTTCAAAAAAATGAGCAAAGAAAGAAAACCTCAACAAATTCAAACTGACAAGGGCAAAGAGTTTGTCAACAAAATTTTCAAAAAACACTGTGAAGATCAAAAAATCAATTTTTTCACAGGAGAGAACGACGACGTGAAGTGTGCCTTAGCCGAAAGGTTCAACTCTACTTTACAAGGAAAAATGTGGGGATGTTTTTCTCATTTCAATAACTACAAATGGGTTGACTTGCTGCCCGACTTGGTTAAGTCCTACAATTTGACTTACCACAAATCCTTAGGAGCTGCCCCTTCAGACATAAATAAAGACAACTCTGAAGTCTTGTTCTACAGGTTGTACGATCAACCTCAAAAGAAAAAAGTTCCTGTCCTTCAGTTGAAGAGAAAAAATCAAGTGCGAATGTTGAAAACAAAGAAAACATTTAACAGAGGGTACGAACCTAACTGGACTGAGGAAATATACACAGTCGACAACATTTCGCCCAAAGGGTACCACCTGAAAGATCTCCTTGGAGAAGAGATAAAAGGAAGCTTCTACGAACCTGAAGTTCAGAAGGTGCAAGTCCGTCACAGGAGACGCTACAACATAGAAAAAATAGTAAAATACAGAGGAAAAGGCAAGAAAAGAGAAGCCTTGATCAAGTGGAAGGGTTATGGAGACAAGTTTAACTCTTGGGAACCTGTCAAAAACATAAACAAATGGCGTTTACCTTAACTTTACCTAGTAACTCATCTATGAACGTTTTTCCTGACAACACTTTAACTAGTTACAATACAATTTTGGCAGAATACATTAACTCTCCTACTCAGTTAGAGTGTGCTCTTCAAGAAATAACCTGTCCTACCACGTGGTACAACGTCAAAGAAGAACCCATTCTCTTGGTACAGGGAGAAAACGACCTGACAAACAACCTCCGCTCTGTAGTAGCTTTATTGAACAAACGCAGAAGAGAATTTTTTCCTCTGGAAAAACCAGGAGCCCATAGTGTCTTCAGTAGAGCTTCAAGCTCTACATCAAATTTATCAGCCCAATCTGCTTTAAAGAGAGGAGTAAAAATAACAAAAAACCTACGTCATGTCAACCCTGTGGGATCGACTGAAACCATTCCTCCTGCTGGTCCTGCAAGTGAAAGTCCACCGACTCCTGCTGCTGCGACTGAGACGCCATCTGGAGGATTCACTTCTAACCAACCCACGCCAGAGAAGGAGGAAAAGGAAGAGGAGGAGGGTGAGGGGGAGCGTGACACGGCAGGCAGAGAGAAAAGGGAAATATCGTCGGCTGTGGCTGAAGTGATGTCTATGGATGACAGGGAAAAAAGGTCTCTATCTTTTTTTGAAGAAAAGGCCGTCTTCACAGACTCTGCTAATGTTTCTCCTCTCTCTCCCAGTCAGTTACAGGCTGTAAAAATATGTACACGCTTCAAGGAAATTAGCAGATACCTGTCTAAGTATTACTTTAAGGAAGGTAGTATCTACAATATGTTTGCCTTAGAAGGTGTGAACCTGGAAAGCAACTCAGAGTTGATAGGATACTTGAACAGGACCATAAATAAACTACAGAGCATGTTGGTGAGAAAACTAAGAAACTACAGGAAAAACAACAAAGCCACCGTGTTTCACTACAACAAATACACAATGAAAAGTGTAGTTTCCTTGCCTCCTGGTGTGGTCATGCAACTCCCAGAAAACTTAGGGAAACAATTAGGTTTTGACGGAAGTGTTTTCCTAAGTGGAAAAACACAAAGCCCCTACGTGGTAGACCTTCAGTACAAAAGTCGATGTGCTTTCGTGTACTCTGACATAGTCAAGCACAGTCTTGTGGGTGACTCTAAAGCACCCCTTCTGAGGCAAATCAACATAAATCGTTACAACGGTGACATGCAGACCATAAGTTTCCAGAACTTGATATATCTGCCAGTCACTAAAACCACCTTCAGGCAGATAGGGATATACTTAAGAGACAAGACTGGGGAACCTATACCATTTGAAAGCGGATCAGTGTCGGTGGTACTTGCCTTCAGACCTCTTCAAGGATAGGAGTATATTACCATGCTTCACTACTATGGAACACCTCCATACCTGGCCCCTAGGGGTCAGTACGCTGAATACTACAGAAAATCACAGTTTGGGAACGGTGCTTTACCAGCGTACGGTGGCAGGGGCAGACAAAGAGGGCACGGACTTGGTTCGTTAATAGGTGGTTTACTGAGAGGAGCTGTTCCCCTCTTAAGTAAAATAGGACGCTCGGCTGCCAAATCTGCAGGCAAAGCCTTGCTTACTACAGGAGCTGGAGTCTTGTCCGACGTGGTAACAGGAAAAGGCTTCAAGAAAAGTGTAGTTAGGAGAAGTAAAGCTACAGGGAAGAACTTACTCAAAAGGGCTGCTTCTTCTGCTCAAGGATACATAAAAGGTACATCTGAACCTCCTCCAGTCAAACGACGAGCAACCGGCAAGCGCGGAGGACGTAAGGGGCAACGCGGCAGAGGTAGAGGACAAGCTAGAGGAAGGACCTTGTTCTAGTCATGAGTCTCCTTCATCCCAAGGGTCAGGTATGTGCAGTAGGTGAACTAGACCTACACGCCTTGCCTGTCACTCAAAAGGACATATTAAAGTGTCAAAAAATAACCAAAACTACCAACAATGCCCTGACTCCACACACTGAATCATTTGACTTCACCTTCGAACCAAGCAACCTGTACACAGACCTCTCAGAAACTGAGCTGTACATGGAACTGGAAGCCGTGGCGGCAGACGGAACAACTCACCTTGCCGTAGGCATAGAAGCTGCTCCAGTCAACAACTTGGCACACGCTCTCTTTGCTTCCTGTCAGTTGCTGATAAATGGAGAGAAAGTCACCGGCAACAATGAAGACTATGGTCTCAAGGCCTACATTTTGGACACAATTTGTTGCAACAAAGAAGACAAAGAGACTCGGTTGAAAGGGTGTCAAAAGTACATGAAAGACACCTGTGGTCACATGGAAGCCAGAGCGGGCGAAAATGCTGGATGGACGGCACGGAGAGCAGAGTTCAGTGCCCGCAACAAGCATGCCTTAGTAATGAAGCCGCACCTGGATTTAATTAAACAGTGCAAGGTGCTGCCTCCGAACTGTGAAATCAAGTTCATATTTGAAAAAAATCAGCCCAATTACTACATGATGCAAGCAGCCGATCAAAACTACTGGGTCAAAATCACCAAAGCTGAAATGACACTTCTCCAAAAATGTGTCGACGACGAGGTGGTGAAAACTCACGTCAGCAGTGTCAGGAATCCACATTGGGGCCCTTTCAACTATCATATAGCCAGGTGTGAAGTAACTAAACACACTTTGGACGGCGGCTCACAAGACTACAGTTGGACTCAACCTGACACTACTCAGATCCCCACCAGGATAGTCTTGTGTATGATAAAGGAAACAGCAGCTGCTGGGACTAAGACAGAAAATCCTTTCAACTGCAGGCATTTCAACGTGAAGGAAATATGCGTGAGATATGACGATCAAAAGTTTGAGTTGAAGACCGACTTCGAAACAGGCAACTGCATCAGAGCCTACAGTCAAATGTTCATAGACAGTGGGCTGTCGGCTTTGGGGCAAGACTGTGGCATAACTTTGGAAGATTTCAAAGATGGATATTCCTTCTTTGTTTTCGACCTCACCCCAGACAGAGCACCTGAAGACAGTCGTATAAATCTCATCAAGCAAGGAAAGCTGGGCATTTCCCTTAGGTTTGCCGCCCCGACTACTCACGCCATATCTGCCGTCTTGTGTTCCTTCTACGACAACAACATCCAACTAACGGCTGACTGTCTTCCTGTCACAGACTACCACATGAACTGAGAAAAAAAATGAGAACTTCAGACATAACAGGTGCACTGGGAAACCATCCACACACAAGACGTTTCTACCTGGGAACTTTTGCCAGTAATCAATGTCCTAAAAAACCAATTCCCTCTACATGTTTCGTCAGTAACACAGATCCAAGCTCTAAACCTGGTCAGCACTGGGTGGCATTTTACGTTTCTCATAACGGGAATGTATTCTACTTTGATCCCTATGGCTTACCTCTGTTTACTATATATCACCAGAGGTTCATGCAAAAGTCGTCAGATGGTCACGGGTCGTTCAGCAGAAAACAAGTGCAAAACTTTTACGCTAAAACGTGTGGAGCCCACTGCATTAACTTCCTCATAGAAACATGTCGGACCAAGGATCCACACCACACTGTGAAAAGGTTTTCTCAGGTCCCCTTCAACTTAATGGACAAAATAGTCAGGCCCTTCCTGAGAAAAAGAGAGAAGAAGAGGCAATGAATTTCGAGATGAGTCCAGAAGAAGTAGCAGTCAAAGCAGACGTGAGCAATCTTTTGGTGAAAGGAAAAGTTAAACGTGAACTGGACGTGATAGACGGGCTTCAGAGCACGGCGGAAGTAATAGACAAGATTCTCATCATCATGGCCGAGTTAATGGACAAAGTGGTAGCCCTGGAGGAGAACGACATAGGAAGAAAGGCCTTGAAGGATTTAATGGAGAGAATGCGGGCCTTAGAGGACCGTAGTCAAAGTCCTACTCCAGCCAAGACCGGGTGCAGTTGGTACTGCAACAAGAATTCATTTTCCATATAATATCCATGTACTCTGCTTGCAAAGCATATCTGATTATAATGATTCATACCTAGCATGTACTCTGATAGGAAGAAAAAATAAAAAGATTGAATTAAAAAACCGAGTTGTGTCTTTGTTGCATTTAATCTCATATCAAAATAGTGAGTCATAAGTATTGCGTAAATTCATAGGAACATTGCATCAGAAAATGAGTCATGGTTATTGTGTAATTTCTTTCAAGGATTGCACAATACACCCTCATACGTAGGTCATACGTTTTTGCAAGTAGGTTAGTAGGTCACTTCCGGTTTGCAAGTAGGTCAGCTCTAGGTATTGCACAATTCTTTTAATTTATGTAACTAGGTCAGGTCACTAGGTCAAATGAAATCCAGCTCTCTGATTGGTCGAAAAACTAGGTCATGCCCTTATGACGTCACTTCCTGTCAAATCCAGCCCTCTGATTGGCTGAAACTAGGTCACTTCCGGTCTACCAGTAGGTCATGACCTAGTTAGTAGCTAATCCATTGCGCTCAGTTTGCATGTATATACTACTTCCCTTTGGTATCCTCTTGCTGCAAGCAGACTCTATCTTTGCATTAAAGTTACCTTATTTACAGATGGAATCTAATATATTTCTTAGCCCATATGGGGATGTGGAACGATGGTATAAGCACTCTTGTGAAGAAGATTGACTCTACAGCTATTCCTTTATTTTGGGACTCTTACCCCTGTGCCTAGTCAGTTATTCTTGGAATAGTGTAGGAGGGCTGAGGCTAAGATTGATGCGATCTTAGTGCTGGCTAGGATATGTGAACCCAGTCAACTCTTAAGATCGCTTAATAGGATAAGGCTGATTTATTCCTAAGATCACTGGGGTTGTGATCCGAGGATTTTTGAATTAAGCTCCTGGGTCGGTATGACACACACATAGGGGCAGCTACCGGACGCCAGCCCCAGGAGCTTAATTCAAAACATCCTGGGATCCCAACCCCAGTGATCTTAGTGTAGGCACATATCATAAGACCTGGCTGGTCTACCCTATGTAATGCAGTGGTTGCAGGCCTGTCCAGAATAGCCAGTCCTGGGATCACTTTACTATTCCATTTCCACCACTAAGATCACTGCAATCTTAGTGAAAGAAATGCATAGTGGTTTCACCTGAGTACAAGAGCACTTGCAGGGAACACTCCTGATCAAAAGAGTGAATAGCCTGCTGCATACATAAAGAGGGGAGGGAGGACGTTTGCTGAGTGTCCTTGAGGGCTCTTAGGGCTACTCATGCATTAAGTGCACTGTAAGGTAATTCTTCCCTTCTCTCTCTTTGTCCTGGGGGGAGGGCACAATGCTTCTAATAGGCAAGCATAAATCATACATTCATGGGAACAACTCTTGAATACTGTACGGGGTCAACTGCACCCTGTGCTCTTTTGTTAGCCCATATGGGGACGGGGAACGATGGTATAAGCACTCTTGTGAAGAAGAGTGACTCCACAGCTATTCCTTTATTTTGGGACTCTTACCCCTGTGCCTAGTCAGTTCTTCTTGGAATAGTGTAGGAGGGCTGAGGCTAAGATCGATGCCATCTTAGTGCTGGCTAGGATATGTGAACCCAGTCAACTCTTAAGATTGCTTAATAGGATAAGGCTGATTTATTCCTAAGATCGCTGGGGTCGTGATCCCAGGATGTTTTGAATTAAGCTCCTGGGGTCTGGTACATCCAGAACGGGGCTGCTGGCTTTTCATGGCAGAGCTGGCCCATACACTGTAAATGCATGAGCACTTCAATAAAGTTATAGCTTGACCTGACCAGCAAAGGCTTCAGATGTTGATCTCCTGCCTCCTTATTTTACCTCAATCTACATCATCATTCTATGTGGTATGCAAAAGTAGTGCATTTTAACGATATGCTGCTTTCACAGAGTTAAATCCTGACTTCATTTCATGTTGGGAAGAGTGAGGTAAAAAAACGCCCATAGGTTTAACATTGCAGCTGACACCCGTCGTGAAATAACCCATCCCCGTATCTCACGGCCACTAAAACCACCCAAAATGATCACAAAACATGTAAACATTTATCTGTCTATGCAATTAAAAAAAGGTTTTGAACATTTCTGACTCAGATCATATGAAATAAATACAAAGCTTCGCCTTGTGAGATAACCCTCAGTCAGACCCAAAACCCGTGAACCCTTGTCTATTTATCTTACTGATATGAAAGTTAATGCATGATAACTCACCATGTGGTAGAAACAGGGAGAAAAAACCAGTCACTTGAATAATCTGACCTGACCCCATTTCTAGATCTAGGGTGTGATATGATGCACCAAGTTAACACAATCTGCTGTATAGGCCTACAACAATACCACTTCCACTTGTGGGTTACCATACTGAGACACACTACACACTGAGCAGGCTGCTGCTAAGGTATTTCCTAAATGATACAGAATTTTCCATAACCTTGTACATTAATGCATTGATAGTGTGAATAAAATGTGACCCATCAAGGTACAACACCCCTCCGTGGGGGATTTTTAATTCCCCATTTGGGGCATTGGAGGGGCAAAATTACTCTAAAATCATTATAAAAATATGCTAAGCTAATTTTTGATTCAGAATTCAATGGCCTCATTTAAAATGCACCATTTTCAGTAGAAATGGCCCATATTTGGACGGTAAATTGAACATTTTTCATGAAAAATCAACCTATATGCCTGTTCTTGGTTGCTATGGCAACCATTCCAATAATCAAAATTTGTAGATTTTTATGCCAATTTTCAGGGATATTCATCAAAAACCCAAAACTGAAAAAAGAAATGGAAAGTTCCTTCTATAGCAAAATCTATGATAAAAATCACCATATTGTTATGTATTTTTTAAGGAAAAGGGCTGATTTATTGTGTTTTTAGACACTATTATGGTTAATAATGTATTTTGAGCTTAATCCTCGATTTCAAATGTGAATAACGACCTATGTTCAAATGGGTTCTAACATAACCACTGGGAATATTTAAGCCAATGATGTCTCATTTTAAAGATCTTGAGATCTTGAGATAATACAGAAATAAACTCCCAGGCACACATTGTGGGCCACCAACCCCTCGGGAGGCCCTCGGGGGAGACAGGCTCCCTCAGGGTAGATCAGCCACAATGTACACCATGGTCGTTTAGTTCTGTGTATTTATGTCTTGGAGACTTTGAATTCCCTATAGCAGGGAGGATACAGTACTGTATATGTTCATGCCTTAATTAGGGGTAGGGTGTTCAGATAAAACTAAAATGTTTTTCCTATCAAACCTTAGGGTCTGTCCTATAAAATCCTAAAGTGTGGTGGCAACAGCCTTTCTCAAAGTTATGGTATGAGGGGATTGATCTGTGCAATTCACACTGAAATTCCTACCAGTTTTCAACATGATTTCCGAGCAGCGACTTTTATCATCAAAGATCTATGCACTGCACAAGCAGCAGTTCTAGAGCTGTCAAATTGCATATTTGCATTGAATTCAGTCACCTGATGATGAAGGGGGCATTGATTTTGCAAAATATTGTTCAGATTTTGCCAGAAAAACTCACAAAATCATGAAAAACATGATAAAACTGGTGAAAAATGATTAATATTAGGCCTATAATTAATCCCACTTTTTACAGATCATATCTTACCAGGGGATCATTTTTTAAGGCATGCCTTTTCTGTTACATGCATCAAGAATACCTGTTATCAATATTGTACTAATATTTGCACTTGGGGATAAATTGCTCCATGCTAAAAGTCAACTTTAAAATTCAGATCACTAGCTTTCCAGTGATATCTTGCAAGAGAAGATACTCCTGTTAGTTTCAGGGGAATGGCTTGCTAAATATGGGTAGGTATGACCAATTCCTGAATGGCAATAAGCTCTAAGCCTAATTCTTTTGCCTATAACTTTTGATCTAGAAATGGTATTTTCGTTCTGTTTTCACCATAGTAAACCTCGTGAAAAATTCTTTCGAATGGGATCATTGATTTTCCTATTTAGAATGAAAATCATGTTTCCATGGCAACAGAAATCAACAAAAATGCCTATTTAGGCCCAAAAATGTTCCTTTTACAAGCCTGATTTGGAACCTTTTCACCCAAAATAGAACATTCTATCAAAAATCATTGAATTCTCCTTAGAAAAGTACCCTGTAATAGTTTAAGGCATATTTTTCCTATTCTAGCCCATAGTGGTACCCCCTGGTGGCTAAAACAGGTACTAAATCCCACAGCAACCCCCATTTCTGCTTGCTGGCTCACAGTTGCGCTCTCGCTGAAACTTTTGACGGAACACCGCAAACCTGACCAAACTTCCAATGGACCCTATGGTAGGCCCTACATGGATATCTGTGCATCAATAATCCTAGGAAGATTAAAATGAGGCTAAAATGTCATTTTCTGCTGAAAATTTCACCCTGTAGGTGGTTTATGTCCAGAAAAAATTATGTTTGGGGTGATTCATAGAAACTGCAATATTTAGTGAATTACCCTACCTCTGCAAGCTAGGTTTTCCAATTTCCTTTATTTACACACCATTTCTGTGACTAATTTGGCCAGATTCCTGTAAAACCATCCTTGCTGTAACAGAAAAATTACATTAAGAGGGCATTTGAAATAGGCAGGTCAAATGTCCAATCATCCTATAGGTTAAGTGGAACTAATTCCATTTCCTCTATGTTTCTATATAGCATATATATATAACACACAAAAACAGCCCCCCCCCTGTAATGTTCGTTGGTAATATTTTCGACCGTAGCAAGATTCAACCATCTCTCACACACAATGTGTTAGAGTATAGGATAGGCTTAACCCTGAAAATCTTAACTAAGGGAGCGATACGTACAGCAAGTGCCATTCTACCCTATTTTGAGCCTCAAAACCTCCATTGGCCAGATGAACATTTGCAGACCTGATAAAATCCCCAAACCTTGGCATAATATAAAAACTCATCTACTGTTCCATTTAGGAACTATTTGGGGTCACTTGTGATTTTTTTCATAATTTTACCAATGTACATACACATACTGATTTGTTATCATGTATAATTGCAACATATTGCGTTCCAGTTGCAGCCAACAATGTCATCGTCTGTACAAGATGGCTGTTATGCATGGGCAGTGTGTGCAGCCACCTTCCTCGTAGAAGTTATTCAGGGTGGCCTCTTGTACTCAATGGGCATCTTTTACATTATGTTCCAACAAGGGCTGGATGCTGGAGACAGCACCTTGTCACTAATCACCTCTCTCAACTACGGTATCATGTCCTTTGTCTGTAAGTACAACTGCCAATTGGATTGCCTCATTAGCAAACCAGTGGATATTCTTCTTATATGAATGTATTGCATTCTTTTGTTTAGTTTCTCTTCCCTCGGCCATTGGGGGAGGAGTGATTTTCTGCAAAAAAAAAAAAATAAAAAAAATTAGGGGTTCAACCAACTTTGCCTGCCCATCTTCCTGGACCGGCCAGCCAAAACATTATATGAAAGATCAAATTTTACAACTTTGTTGATTAGAAATGGAGTTGATGCAAATGATAATGATGATCTGCCATAAACCTGTAATGTATGTACATATATGATTTGTTACTGTTATCGTTTTGAAATCACTTTCATTGGACAGGTCCATTTGTGGGCATTCTAACTGAAAAGTATGGTGAAAGGGTTTTGTCCATTACTGGTGCTTCAATGGCAACAGTGGGATTGGCTTGTAGCTCCTTTGCTACAGAGGTAATGATCTGTTAACATCTACAATAAATTATTATGTTTTTTAATTAAGAAGTAAAGTATTCCTTGGGCCTAACTTGTAGCTCCTTTATTACAGCAGTAAAAACCTGTTAACCTAAATACTACAGGCCTTATGAGGTCCATATACTGTCCATGGATATGTTAGCCTAAGCTAAGATTGGAAAGTAATCTGGCATAGCTCTATAGAAACAATTATGTTTTCTGAAAATTTGTCACATTGCTTTGTATCAACATCCTTCTTGGGGATGTAATGAATGAATTTCAGCAAAAGGCGATATTTCAATGTTTTAAGTAATTCTAAGCAGTAGTTAAAGGTGCTTAAATTCAAACAATTATGCAGTGTTAACAGGTATAACGTACACTGAAAAAAAAAACAACTGTTGAATCTACCAGGGATCCTTGTAAAACTAAACACTGATAATCATATTGCATCGAAGCAATGTAGTTTTTACAAGAGCCCCCAGGCAGTAGTACGGTAGTGCAAGGAATCTCTGTGAAAATAAAGACGGATATCTGACAACCTTGGGACAAGGTTTTTTACTGTTATTTCGACAACATCTTTTACAGTATAGTAATCATTGTTGAAAGTTTTTATTTCATATTAGCTGCTAATTACCTTTACACTTCTCTGCAGCCTTACCACCTGTACCTCAGCTACAGCCTCGTTGCAGGCATCGGATTTGGGGTGGTCTTTAATCCATCCATATCCATATTAGACAAACACTTCAAAAGGTATATCAAGGTTGCCTCAGGGCTTGCCATCTCTGGAGGTGGAATTGGTTCCTTTGTATTCCCACCCGTTATCAAGGCTCTAGAGGATAAGTATGGGTGGCGAGGAACCTTGTTGTTAGTTGCTGGCATATATTCTCATATCATACTTTGTAGTTGTCTATATCGCTCAGTAACTATTATGGCAAATCGACCTGACAAGAGTACTGATGATAAACTTTATATTGACACAAATACTCACAATCTAAAAGATCTACAAATTGTGCAAGAACAAGACACGTATGAGAGTTTGATGGAACTTGAGGCTCACATAAAAGGCACAGTGGATCATGGAAAAGTCGTGAACAAAAGGGACAAGTGTTCTAACCAGATTTCTGATGCAGTTCTTACCATACCGTTGGAACTACAGTCAAATAATTTACTAACACAAGTTGCACTCCTTTTCAAAAGCCTACCATTTTTGTGTCTTTGCTTTCATTCACTGTTCACTCTGTTCCCAACAATATTAGTCTACACCCATCTTGGCAGTTATATCTTAACACTTGGATACACAAAGAGTAATGTTGTTACATTGTACATAGTGATAGGAATCACGACAACCATCACCCGAGCATGTATTGGGATCTTGGCTGAATTCACGGGAGCCAGTCCTTCAATCCTGGTGGCAGTGTCTGCCATGATTAATGGCATAGTCACCATTTTACTGCCTTTCACTTTCACTCAGAACCTGCCCCTTATCTATGTATATGGTGTTCTCTTCGCAATCATGCTAGCACCATACCCTGCCCTCTGCCTTCCGATCGTTGTAGAATCTGTGCACACATCCCAGGTACCCACTGGTTATGGGGTTGTATGCTTCTATTGTGTCCCTGGAAGTGTCCTTGGAGCACCCCTAGCAGGTACGCCTATAAAATTAATTATGTAAACATTTTCCCACTTGGTCTTCATGCAATATGTCATTGCTTCAGTTGAAACTGACTGACACTTGCCTGACATTAGATATCAAATGGGCATGTCCTTTTTATCAATTTCCGCCATTGAGACAGAGACTGATGTCTTTCTGTCCATCTTCATGATGCATATAATTATTAACACTTGTATAACCTCACGCATGGCACTGCTTAATCAAGAAACAGAGCCCAATGGCTGAAAGATTTAATGTGATTCCTGGCCATCTATCTTTGATCTAATTAATATCCTTTTTCTTTTTCAAACGTAGTACTTGTGAATAACACTCAGCATGCAAAACTGTCTCATATTTCAGCTTGGCTGTATAACTACACTGGCCTGTATGCCTCATCCTTCTACTTAGCTGGTGCTTTGTTTGTCCTGTCAGCCCTCATGGTGATCCCTGCACAGTTGCAGATGACTGTATGCAAAGGGGGTCAAAAAGAGGAGGTCAACAAGTAAAAAAAAATGAACAAGGGAGAACGCATTAGACACATGATTAGGATGGATTGAATCCAATGCCAAACTACAAAATAATGTAACAGTTACATTTGTTGTTGAATAGCTGGCATGGCCTATCTAGACTTCATACAAAGATTGTATCAGGATCACATTAGCTGCAATGAAATACAGACTGGGCAATATCTAATCAATGCGTGATTATTTTCTCTTCATAGGTAATGTAAAAAAGGGCAATGTTTTTTGTTAGAGTAGAAATATAAAAAATCGAACAATTACACTTCCATGTCCTAGATATCTAAGATTACAGTATTTTGAAATATTGGAAAGGGGGAATTACATTTGGATTTTCAGGGCTATAAGAGAATTAGAACAAGTGTGCACTTGTTGGGATAACAGTCACATCCTTGAGAAAAGGTCTTGTTGTCTTTATTAAACTGTTTTCAATCAAGGAGAACAAGTGAATGACCCAGAAATTACATATTTGAACATTTTTCCCATTTCCCTATGTGACTATGGTAGTCAAAAATACCGTAGGCCATAGTCACCATTATTCCATGCAATGCTAACATGTTGTGGCCCAATTCCTTTGCACCCTATCTAAAGTGATTTAAACAATAACACACAATGTGAATTACGATTACATCGCTAACTTCACAACATGATAAGCCTTACAATCTTTAAGCAAGACACACGGTTCTTTTTGTAAGCAATTAGTGCAATACCAACCACACAGAGAAAGAAACACTACAAGACAGATACTGTCCAGGGGTTGTCTTTTACACAGTTCATAATGTGGATTCTGTTCATTGGGATACTTTTTCTATACCACTACTACCTTTTATGCTATGTCTATGAACAATATATGAGTCAGAGTAAAGGTCCATGAAAGAAAGTGATCTAAAGACTAAGACGAGCCTATACCTTTGCCACCAAATAAAATTACTGTAATACCTCAAGACACACCAAACGTATAGGGCATACTTGGTAGCCCATGAGCCCGTAGGTTTTTCGGTATCATCTCTGGGGACTAAACTAGACCATGCATTTCTGGTAGGTACATGTCTCAGGACCTGAAATCTCTTTGCTAGACATCTGAGGATCAGCTTAGCTTCAGAATCTTCATTTTTCTGATTCTGAACTTAGTTATTACTAGCAGGCTCACCGAGGCCAGTTTCTTGGTCACCATTCCCTTAATAATTGGGTTAGAGAGATGGGACCAGCACCAAAACAAGCCCCAAAACAAGCAAACGTCCAAATTTTTCAGAAATATTTTATAATTTTTTTACTTTCACAATGCATAAAACCCAAGAAAACAGGTTGTGCTATTCATAACCATTACCAGAAAATACCCTAACATATTCCTTTCTAGAAAGAAATTACTTTTGACAAATAGCTCTTACATGATGTATGATATTGACCCAGTTTCTAAAGGGTGTGAATAATACTAAATCCTCAGAGAAACTGGTATTTTGTCCACAGTTTCCCTAATAATTGACATAGAGTCACATAAATGATACCAAAATGTGGCTTATCATGAGCTAGACACCCTGGTTCATATATCATAGTTATTCAATATGTACCTTTCAATATTCATGGAAACTTGAATTCTCTGCCATAGTCTATAGCAAATTAACAACCCATATAATATGTGTAATGGTTCGTATTGACTTATATGTTGGGTGGCTCTTTGGCTCGCTTACCACTAGATGTACCATTACAACACGAGTAGTTCGGGTTGGGCAAAGCCCCAGAAACCCCTACCTCTCGGGTAGGACTTTATTTAATCTCTCTGATGACAAAGTATTAGCGTCTGGACTGGACCATGTCCAGTCCCCCTCTGCCGCTCGTCCGGCTCCTTAGTAGGAGCTGGACGCGAGGCATGGTGCTGCCCCCTCTTGTACCAACGAGGTATCGCAAAGCGACACCTAGCTAGCATAGAAGGAACAAGCACCACACGAACACGTCTCTCGGATGAACGGCACTAATATATATACAATGATGCCGGCCCCTACACCACCCCCACTAGACTTTACCTAGGGTTGTGTGTAATTAACAAGTAACTATTGTTGACTTTATACAGTGGTGTTATAAATAAATAGGTAAGTCTATATATACACAGTTCGTATTAAATATAGAACATTTAAGGGGCATTATAAGTTATATGTACATAATAAGGCATCATCGTATATAACCCGAAGTGTTTATAAATAATAACAAAAATAGGAAGTGGCCCCTTATGGACCATCGACCTATGGTGATAATGTTACACGTGTGTTATTATTAAACATGAGACGCGACGAAGAATATTCGATGTGTAGTAAGGTGATATTGATAAATTTTTACAATGTTTTTACCGACCTGAGGTGGGGTAAATAACCCGAAAAAAATTTTGACTTTTACTTACAAGAATATAATATACGATATAAAAATAGATTTATACAAAATATGAAATATAGGTGTCCTACCAGGGTAGCAGGATCACCCTTACAATATACCGGACTTCCGGCGAACCTGGAACGACTGGTTTCTGCAGCTCCACCCGGCGACATATGTGTGGTGGCAAACCACGTTGCTGTTATGATGTGCCCTGATGAAGATGGGAAGATGGAGACCCGGTTAGATGTTGTAGTCCTTTGGGTGTTCGGGTTAGCGTCCATCCTCGCTGCAGGTTACGATCCAGGTATCAGGAGTCCAGCGTAAGGAACAGTGCCTCTGGCATACTAAATGCATTTACCCTCGGGTACAAGGAGACACCAACAGATGGACACTCAAAGATCTTCAGGATCTGTGTCCATCTTCTCAGCCGGCTCCACTGAGGCAGATGGAGCCGAGCTGCTACAGCTGCTCGTAGAGAGCGCCGCTGAAGCCTCGCTGGGAGTCTCGCTCCCCAAGCTCAAGGCCCTCATCACTGCGGACGGACTGTCCATTGCCTCGGATGCTGGTGCAGCAACCGTGGCAGTTGGGACAGCCCGGTTCCAAGTGGGGGGCGGGAGCAAGAGAGCTGCCGGAATCGGCGGAGCAGCCGGGACCGGTGGAGTGGCCAGGACCGGTGGAGTAGCCGGGGCTGGCGGGGCATCCGGGGGTATCTCTGGTACGAAGATGAGAGACGACGGTAAGCCGTCCCACTCCTCCAGATGTTTCCCGAATGCCAGGAAAAACTTGAGGTCAGCCTCCTTAAATCGATGGATATATCTGGAGTTTTCAGCTTCGTGAAACTCTTTAAGCTTTTCGGCTTCCTTCTGTTTCCGCCGGCAGGACTCGAGGGCCTCCTCGACCTTCTTCCTTTCCAGCTCCCTGATTTTCTCTTCCTCCCGCCTCTGGATCTCGTAGACCAGATTGACGGTGGCTTCAGTCATCACACGCCAGTAGTCAACAGACTTCTGGCGGTGCAATGCCTGCCATTCTTCCATCAGGTCATTCTGGATCTGAACCGTTCGGACATCGCGGTGGTCGACGAACGTGTTCGGATCCTGAAGACCTGACAGGGTACCGGAGATTAGTTCCATTAGGGGTACCCGAGGACCTGTCGGTGGAACTATCACTGGTGGTGGCGCTGGGGCCTCCACTGAGACAGGCGGGGTGCCTGTTGGAGGAGCAGACGGGCCCTCTACCGTGATGCCTCCTCGGCCTCGGCCACCACCCGGAGAGCCTCAGGTGGACTCCAGCCCACCGCGGCCCCTACCACGAGCTTTGGCCCGGCCCAAGGGGGTAAGGACCTGCGACTCGGGTCCAGCCGGTCCCATTGAAGGGAACTTCGCCGCGTACTCACTGTACGTGGGGCGTTTGCCGGAGGATCCCTCTCCAGCCCACCAAGTAGAATACCCGGATGGGGGAGCGAATAGTTCGCCCCCATCATCCAGGCCGCCAGAGGCTTCGCCCGGGCGTTGTTCCGCGGGTGCAGGTGTGGGGGTGGCTGGAGTCGCCGATGCGGTCGCCTGGCTACCCGACCTGCGGGCCTGGTTGCCAGGCATCTCCAGAGCCGAGACCTGTTGTCCCGACTCGCGACGATCAGCTGGGTTGGCTGGTCTGGGCTGGTCCTTGCCACCCGAAGGGCTCACGGACCGGTCTGCTCGGGTCCTCTTGGAAGCAGTAGTCGTGACTGTGCCTCCGTTTGGACCTTTAGAGCGGGCTTTGGCCTTCTCTCGCTTGTCGTCTCCTCGCCACTTTTTCACCTTCAGGTGCACCTCGCTGGGCATCCCGAATTTTGTGGACGAGGAGTTCGTCTGGAAGTAAGTCAGCAAGTTGCCGCTCTTCCACGAGCAGAATCCGGTCTCGAATGCCTGCTCTTTCACTTCCTTGATGCTCAGCGCGGACCAATTTGCAAGGAGCTCGCTGAAGCACTTGATGGCTCGTTTCCTGGTCTTCTCCAGGCCGATGCCATGGGCCTTCTGCAAATGCAGAGCCATGTCTCGGCGCCGGTGAGTGCTGAACGAGCCATCACAATGTTTACTCGGGCGGTCCCCGAGCACACACATCATCACAGGCTTGTGATGCATATGAAACTCGACGATGTGTCGAGCGAAGCGGGGCTTCGTCTCGAACATCTTCTCACCAGTGAGAGACAGCTGGCAAGACTCAAACGGGCACCTTCGGCGGTTGCCGGTTGGTCCCCATTGGGTCATTGCCCACTGGACTTTCGTCCGGGCCTCGTAGCTGTAGATCGAGCCTAATTTGGACTTGAGCTGGTCAATCCAAATCAGGTAGAACTTGCCTACTGGCGTATCCGAGGGGCCGGACTTCATCCACTCCTCGTCATCGCTGTCACCGTCCTTATTGACGGCGCTCGGACACATATAATGGACTGTGTCGTAAGCACAGTCCGCGAAGCAGCGGGGAGTCCGTTCCTTGAACCCCTCGGCTGCATTCTTCCACATCCACTTCTGATTGTCGTCCTTGGGAACATCCGTGGTCATTTCTTCCCACGTTGTCACGGACTCCAAATCAGATTTGGCAGACTCGGGCAGCTCTGGATCGCTTTCGCTTTCCTCGCTGTCCGTGTATATGTCAGCTCCCCTACGGCTGGCTCGGCTGGAGGTGGTAGTACCAGTCGGAACCTTGGTAGGGGACTTCGTCTTTGCACCCGACGTGCTGGCTGCAGAAGATGCAGTAACCGAGGTGGCTACCGTGGTGGTTGTAGTGGTGGGAGCGGGCGTCTTCGGTTTGCCCTTACCCCTCGGCTTGGTGGGGGGCGTGGGCTCTGCCGGAGACGCTTTCGCTCCATTCTTCTTCTTCCGGCGCACAACCTTAGTCGGTTGGGCCGGAACTTCGGGACTGGAATCCGACTCGCGTCGGCTCCTGTCCCCTGTCCGAGGGCTCCTCCTTCCGCTGACTGGGGAGTCAGAGTCGGAAGAGATCTCTGTTTTTTCGTTGGGCCTGCTGCTTGCGATGGGCCCGGCGAGCTGCGGTGAGCTCCTTCTGCTGCTTGGCAAGCTCGATTCGCTTTGCCTCTACAGCAGCCTGCTGGCGCGAGATGTCCTCTTCCGAGATCTCGCCAGGTGCCTCTGGGATGTCGGCAGCTGGGTCGGTCTCGGTCGTGGACCTCTCGACGGCGATGCGGACATCTTCAGCCTCCAGATCGCTCTCAGTGAGAGGACCCTTGGGTGCAGGTTTACGGGTCAATCGCTTGACCCGGTCGGTTTCCACCGACGACAAGGTTACCGTGGAGTCTGTATCCATGTCGGATTCGGACTCCCTTAACTCCGTGGCCTTCTGGATGATGCCCGCAGAGATCAAGACGGCTCGAGCTAAATTCTCGTTAGTCGCCATATTCTCCGCCAACTTTAGGTAGTTGCGGAGCCAAGAAACTGGCATGTTGTCAGCCAGCTCGTCACTACACGAGTCCATTACCATAGTTTTAAGTTCATCTGGTATGGGCTCGGGCACGCCCTGCTCCACCGCCATGGGCCCGCATCCGAACATGGAGGCGTGCATAGGGATGTACGTACCCCAGGAGGTATACACGATACCTTCCTGGCGATCAACGTGTGCTAGACGTCTGATCTGAGTCCTGAATCCCGGAGGATACATTGGAATGTCCAGGACATCCACTTTGCTACCCGAAGCGTCTGTTGTAGACGGGCGCTCCGGGCGTGGCGGGGGTGGAGGTGGCATCCTCTCCCGGTCGGTTGCCTCGGCCATAGCCGTGAGCGTCCGGGCGGCCTCCTCTGTCGAAGAATCCATAGATTCCTCGACCCGAGACGGGACCTTCGGGTCCTCGTCTTGTTCCAACGGAATGTTGGCTGTTTGACGCGCAGCGTCAATCGTTCCCTGTGCCATGGCACCGGGTTCGACTTCCAAAATTAATTGGCAAGTTTTGTTGGACTCCTCCCGAAGGATTCGTCCAACAGAGGGGCTTTTGGGGTTAGCTAGGCTAACACGACAGCTACAGGCTGTATAACCGCCAACAAATAACTAGAGCAAAAACGGGTGGCGTCTAACCACCACGAGTCCGCTCTAGTTATGACCAGTATGACGTCAGACCTCTCGTCTCGCGAGATCCCGCCATGGCTATCCGGTGACCTAGTTCCGCGCTTTCCCGCCACACCAGCAGCGCCACCTAGGGAACTAGATCCGAACCAACATTCGACTCGACATGTGAGACGCGGCCTACTACCCGAGTGCTATCGTCTGGAGCTTAGCGGTGTATACAACGCTCCAAAGCGAATGTACCGGTTAATCCGACCGCCACTCACGGGATACAGCCACCCGGGGAGGGCGCGTTCGACATCTCTGGCCTTGGAACGTATGTTGCCTGCCTATGGCGGACAACACGCAGCAGCTCGTTGTGTACTGAGTTAGGTTACAGCAGACCTCAACCGGGGGCTGCGTCTAACGCCTTCGGTTAGCATTTTATTTTTCCCGGCTTTACGTACGGCCTTTTCTGGATCTCGCTTAGTCAGAGCGGGACCCTTCCCATACGTAATGCCTTCACTCAGCGAGACTTTCTTCCATTTCTTACGATTGGGTCGTTTCCTGGCCTTCGTCTTCTTTTTTACTATAACCTCGTCTCCCGGCGTCTTTCTCGGCCGGCCTCTAGGGCGCTTCCTCGGTACTACCACGCTCGGTCCGCTAGGGACAGATACAGGTGGTTTGTAACCGAACTCCCTCTCCGCCTCTTCGCGCCCCTTCCAGGGCCGAAGTTTTCCGACATTTGTCTTCCATTTCCTACCCGTCAGGCAGTCCTCTATCATCACCGTGGACTCGGAGATGACGCGAACGATTTTAAATGGACCTTCCCAAGGCGTTACGAGCTTCAGCTTATCCAGCGGCTCGTAGTACCTTAGTACTTTGTCCCCAACATTAAAACGAATTCGTTTAGCATTGGTGTCATAGCCCACCTTCTGCCACTTCGCACTCTTCAGCAGTTCTTTCCGAACGGCCTCGTATGCCTGTTTGAACCGGTCCCTTAATGACTCTACAAACAGCACCGTGCAGGGCGCCTCCGGGTCTATTCCAACCACTCCATACACTAAGTCGGCGGGCATTATGATGTCCTCGCCGAACACTAGCATGTTTGGGGTGCAGTTAGTTGATGAATGGACAGTGTTGTTGTAGGCATGTACTACAAACTCGCACTGTTCATCCCAGTCATCCTGGTGGGTATTAACCAGGGGCTTTAGTACTTGTATGAGGGTTCTATTGAAGCGTTCTACCTGCCCATCCGACTGTGGTCGGTACGGGTTTGTTCGGGTCTTACAAATGGCTAGGTAATGGCACATTTCCTGCCAAAGTTCTGACTCGAACTCCCTTCCCTGGTCACTGTGCATCATAAGGGGAACACCCAAATGCAGCACCCAGCCTTTCACAAATGCCTCCGCGCATGTGGCGGCTTTGTGGTTGGGAAGGGGGAACACCCGAGTGTACTTAGTATAATAGTCAGTTACGACCATCATACAAGTATTGTCTCGCGGCGTCGTCTTAATCCCACTGATGATGTCTATCGCTACTCGAGCAAATCTGACACCAAACAATTCCTGTGATAAGGGTTGCTTACCCAGGCCGGGTCCCGGTTTGTTTTTACAACAATCCGGGCAAGTGGCGATCCACCGGAGCAGGTCGCCTCTCATACCGGGCCAGTAGTAACGCCTTTGTAGACGCTCTATCGACCTTCTCTTACCGAAATGGCCACTCGTTTGGTGGCCATGGCAATAATACATGATATCCCTCCTCATCGGGGCGGGTATCACTATTTGCAACAGCCTACCGTTGGTGGGAGTTGTCTTCCACCTACATAGTATGCCGTCTCGGATCTCTAGCTCGGCCCATTGAGCCAGCAACCGCCTCGCTTCCCTATCCTCCAGGGAAACTAGAGGCCTTGCCGGTTTAATGCCTGACCGTAGGTATTCCATTATGCGCGCAGTGGTGGGGTCTGACTGTTGAAACTTCTTGATGGTCTCCGGGGACCAATCGAGATAGCTGCATACAGCCTCCTCCCAGGGGATACGGGGGGTGGTATAATTAAATACCAACCCGGCTACCACAGCATTGTGGGCCCCGCAGTCTTCACATGTGGCATTTTGGCACCTTCGGATAGGCCGTCTTGACAAGGCATCCGCATTGATGTGTTTAGCACCGGGTCGGTGCTCTATTTGTTTATGCTCTAATCCGAATTCGGATAGGTGAGCTAACCAACGTCCAATCATCCCCTCGGCGTCCTTAAAGTTAAGGAGCCACCTAAGAGACGAATGGTCTGTTCTTAAAGTAAAGTCACTTCCCCAAAGGAAATGCTTAAACTTCTTCGTATACACCACCACAGCGAGGAGTTCTCGCTTGGTGGTACAATAATTTCGCTGTGTCTTGCTTAACGTGTTGCTAGCAAATGCTATTGGCACTTCGACTCCCTCTTGGACCTGAGAGAGAGCTGCCCCAATCGCATCATTGCTCGCATCGGTGTCTAAGATGAAATGTCCCTCGGGAGTGGGATATTTCAACACGGGTGTATTCCTAAATAAATCTTTTATTTTATTGAAAGACTCTTCTTGCTCGCTGGTCCATGGGAATGGGTCCCGTGCCCTACCCGGGGTCCAGTGAGCTAAGCACTGCATGGGGAAGCTGACACGAGAGTAATTCGGTATGAAATCACGATAATAGGAACAAAATCCTAAAAATGATCTCACCTCCTTAGCACTCGTGGGTCTTTCCCAATTTTCTACAGCTTCTAATTTTTCCGGATCCGCACTTACCCCGTTAGGAGTAATGATCCTTCCCAAGTATGTAATGGTTTTCTTAAACAAATTACATTTCTTGGGTTTAAGTTTAAGACCGTTTGATAGTATCCGGTCGAGGACTAATTGCAGATTCGCCAGGCATTCCTTGAATGACTTGCCGAACACGACCACATCATCCAAGTAAACCAGGCATTTCTTCCACAAAAGGTCACTCAGTAAGGATTCCATCATAGCCTCGAATGTAGCGGGGGCGTTACACAATCCGAAGGGTAGGACATTATACTCAAACAACCCCATATGACTGGAGAATGCTGTCTTCTCCTTGTCTTTGGGGTGCATTGGTATTTGCCAATATCCGGACTGTAAATCCAAGGTACAGAACCATTGGTTCCCGCCCAAGCTATCTAAAGTCTCGTCTATCCTTGGTAAAGGATACGAGTTCTTCTTTGTTATACCGTTCAATTTCCGGTAGTCGACACAAAAGCGGATTGTACCGTCTTTCTTAGTAGTCATACAAACAGGGCTGGACCAGGGACTCGAGCTAGGCACGATTACCCCTAGGTCCAACTGTTTTTGTATTTGCTCTTCACAGATTAACTTCTTCTTAAGGGGAAGTCTACGATACGGGATTTTAAAAGGTTTCTCGCTGCCCACATCTATGGTGTGCAACACCTTATCGGATCTACCCACCGGGCCTCCTTCCCTACCAAAAGCACCTTCGTACTTTTGTAGAAGTCTCGCTAGGCAATCCTTATCGTCCGTATTCTTTAAATCTGATTGATCAATCAGCTTTTGGAATTCTTCATCCATAGGATGCTGACTAACTGGGTTTAGTGGTTTGTTAAATTTAGCCTCGGCGACATGTTCTACCGAACTCATCCTTCCAACACTGTCGCCTCGCCTCAAATAAACCACTGAACCACTTCGGTTAGTTATGGGTAATACGGACCAAGCTGCATTAGCCACTAATGTATCCACTGAGTCTAACCCGATGCTTGACAAATACACCGTGTCGGGTTCGTAGACTCCAGTTTCATTCCTCTGAGCCATGGATCCGCCACAAAGGACATCGCAAGTGGTACCCGGTGGGATCTTCACCGTATGTACCACTGCTGCGACCGAAGACACCTGTCTCAATACGCATTGGACATGCAAGCCATACGGGCTCCGTATACCCATACTACCGTCCCTCGGGTCCAAGACGGCCCCGTATAAGCTTGCAAAATCCAATCCGAGGATTCCGTCATCACTAACCTCTGCTATAGTTGGCGAAAGAACAAACTCTTTGCCTCCTATATGGATAGGCATAAACGTTCTACCAAATGTACGCATACTGCTTCCGTCGGCCGTGCAAGCATTTACCCCCGTTTTGAGGTTCTCATGGCTGCCGGCCACCGAATCGAAGAATCTTTTGGACACACATGAATGACTAGCTCCAGTATCCACCAAGAATTCCCCCACCCGGCCTTCCACAGATATGGGTACATACCACCGTCTCCCCCCTAAAGGCGAGGGGTTACTGGTAAACTGGTGAAAGTCTCCCGAATCACCAAGATTCAATCCGAGTCCTCTCAGGAATTCCAGACACGGATGACTTGGGGGAAGGCGTGTCCCACACACTCGAATCAACTCTTTGATCCATCCTTCCTCTCCCCTAGTGCGGCCACTCGCCTCCATATGATTGCTCCTGCACATATCAACACTAGGGTCCCTGGCCCCGGCCGAGGTGCAGGGGTGCGCACCCTCAGCCACCCGGCCTCCAGGTGTAATTGACTCGAAATCTTCCACCGGGATACCCCCGGTAGCATTTTGGCATTCGTTCCCACTCGGGGCCATGTCAGATGCCGTTGACACAACCCCCACTAGTTTTCCACATCTGTGGAATCCCTAGCATTCTCCCTTTCTACGCCGTCGTCTTCGGCTTCATAGAAGGCAGCCATTACCGGCTTAGTAGCGGTACATTCAGATGAGTAGTGTCCCATGCCCTGGCACCTGAAACACTTAACCGTTCGGCGATCCACCCGGGGTCTTTGCCGATTGGCTTGGATGGCATCTGTAATTTTCTTACACATGTCTTCCAGAAGTTTGGTCATGTCCGGGGACTGAGTCTTCACTTTGTCAGTGCTTACAATGGACTTGACCGCCTTATCGACAGCCTTCGGGTCACTCTTGACCTCGGATGAAGGTCTAGAGTCCCTTTGTTTATTGAAAGATTTCCTGGGAATATACTTCCTACCTGAAGTATTCTTCCTTAATTGCATCGAACAGAAGGTGCCGTCTTCCTGTTCGATATCAATCAATTCGAAGTCGTCTGATGGAGTATCGACCTCCGACTGCTGGGTCACCGATGCCAGGGGTACCAAGCCGCTGGCATTAGGTATGTCCCCAGCTAACATAGCTCGCTTCTTCACGGCCATATCTATACCATTAAATATGCCGTGTAGTGTTATGCCCTCCTTCCAGGCATCCCTCGCTGCTAATTGTTCATCTCGGTCTCTTAGACCCTTGACGAATTGAGTGATCAAATCGTCCATATACCAGTCCTGGTTTTCAGTACCGGGTCTGGCCTTACTTAGCAGGGCATGGAGTTCCATACCGTATGCTCTGAAAGCTTCATTCGGCTTCTGTGTGCGTTTCTTAAAACGGACCATCGGGTCTTCCTTGACCATATTGCATAACAGTCCACTAGCAGTTTCTACTAACTGCTCAAAACTCCCAACGAGGCCGTACCAGGTTCGCCATTGCTCTACAGCCATGCGACCCGGCCCGCCTTTCAGACATCTCACCAGATGTGGCTTGGCCTCGTATGGGGTCCATCCATTACAGTTCATCACATCGATGAAATCTTCAAACCACTCTTTCCATGGTCGAGTACCGTCATATTCTTTAGGAATAACGGCTACCCTTCGGGCAGAATTGTGAGCATACATCAATCTAGTGCATTGCTGTTTGCTCCATTCAATCGCCTTGGTTTCATTCAAGGTCCGATTGCCCCCTATACCACCGAAGCTCGAATTGCCAGGTGGAGGCGGTGGTGGAGGTTGCGTATACGTCCACTGTGTACCACTGTGGTTCGTATAACTCGCACTACCCTGGTTGGGGCCGGTACCCGAGGTACCATTATAGCTTGTGGCACCCGAAGCAGCGCCCCCCCCTTGCGCGCCTTGGTATCCGCCGTCGGATGGCTGGTTTCCCGTAGACTGGCCGCCATCGTTTGATGGATTCGGTTGGGTGTTGTCATTACCAGCACCCAGCCCCGGGTCGTTACTAGGATCCACATGAATGTGGAACCCACTGGTCTCCGCACTACTGTCGGAAGCCTCTCTAGGGGTATAGTCCGGGTCCAGGTTGTGGACTATGGGCACCTCACTTATCCGGACTCTACTAGTTCGGCCATGCTTATCCTGGGTTCTGATGTAAACACCCCCTTGATCTACGTTCCGCGAAGCATTATCATTTACAAAAGGATTATACTGCGGATTCTTCGGTGTAGAACAGGAGACCGGGTCGCCCTGTTTCACGAACGTCGAGTTCGGGTTTGTGACCCTACTCGCCGGAGGGGCATGTGTTTGCTCTTGCTCCTGTAAATAACTCTCCATAGCGGACTTATTTATTGTGAGGGTAGCTACGTCTGTAGTCAGGTTTCGCTGTTCCTCCCTAAGCTGTGCGTTTTCTGCCAAGATTTCGGATCGAATCTTTTCATTTTCAGCCACAGCTCGGTTTCTTTCTTCTTGGGCGATCATTGCCTCTCGCTTAAAAGTATCCTTAAGTAGGCGGTACTTTTCACCCTTCTCTTTTTGAGACCTGTTATATTCAGTAGTCTCCTTCCTGATCTCGGCTTGTTCCGAGACCATCTTGGCTTCTGTCTCAGCCTTCCGGAGTTGAAGTTTCTTAAGCTTCTCCTCCATTGCGTGCAACTCAGTTTGTAATTTATTTACATCCCGAGCCTTAGCAACCTCCTCGGCTCTAGCCTTGTCGATTGCTCTAAGTTTATTGGCTTCCTCGATTTCCAACTCAGCCAGCCTCTTTTCTTTTTCCTGTGCGTCTCTTTCCTTCCGCTCCAACCGATGGGATACGGAGGATAGACGATATTTGAGGTCGGATTCTTTTAGAATCGCCTCCTGCTCAACGGATCGTAATTTTCCGATCCGGGACTTAGCTTCCTCCTCTATTTTGGATTGGGCTAACATGAATTGTTCATGTTGCTTCTTTGCCTGTAACTCTACCTGTTCCTTGGCTTTCAAATAGGCCTGAGTATTTTTATACCCGGGACCCATCCGACGTCCGTAGATAGACTTGCGACTGCCTCCAGGGTAGAACATGGAGTCAGACAAGCCTTCGTCTAGAGATCGGCCTAGGTGATGCCTTTCCGAGCTTTTCGGTCCGGTACCACTAGGCTTATCTTTTGATTTCGCGTCTGGGACTATTGCGTCCCTTTTGGTTTTACCATCGTCGCTGTCATGATCCGACGATGTCATTAGTGGGGCTACTTCGGTTCCACCTGGTGCTGAACCCTGGGGGGTTGCAGTACGCTGCATAGGGCTTTGTGCAATTGGTGTACCCAAGCCGCTAGCCGAGCCTGTTGGTACCATAGGACCTAGCTGGCGTCTGCTAGTTATAACTTGGGACCAATCGCTCAAGTCTAAAGTTGGGGGTCTTAACACACCCCTGAACAATCCGGTATCCGGTACTCCTGTCTGGGGTGTAGCCGGATACAATTTTACGATGCCATCTCTGGTGGCATTGTCCCTGAGGTCGGGTGTAGAAAAAATATTTCGTACACCCTCCTGATTAAACATTTGTTGTTGACCGGGTTTCCAGTCTAACAACAGATGCTGGGATGTGTAATCATCCTCTTCGAATCCCTCTAGCCCAGGGCTGGGGGGATCCGCTTCGGGTTTCCCGAGGCTTTCGGCCAATGTGGCCGCGCACCACCCCCGAACCGACTGGTCACGGCACCAGTGTAATGGTTCGTATTGACTTATATGTTGGGTGGCTCTTTGGCTCGCTTACCACTAGATGTACCAACACAACACGAGTAGTTCGGGTTGGGCAAAGCCCCAGAAACCCCTACCTCTCGGGTAGGACTTTATTTAATCTCTCTGATGACAAAGTATTAGCGTCTGGACTGGACCATGTCCAGTCCCCCTCTGCCGCTCGTCCGGCTCCTTAGTAGGAGCTGGACGCGAGGCATGGTGCTGCCCCCTCTTGTACCAACGAGGTATCGCAAAGCGACACCTAGCTAGCATAGAAGGAACAAGCACCACACGAACACGTCTCTCGGATGAACGGCACTAATATATATACAATGATGCCGGCCCCTACATATGTGACATAAGAATCATAGGAATTACCCCTAAAGGCATCAACTTGATTATGTTACTTTGATATGGTTCAACACTTTACAACATAATAAACTTTATATGCTTGTTCACTAATATTCTTTGGAAATGGTGTATTCTTATTTGTAAGATAATTTCAGGTATGTGCCTCTACCCACTTCCCTCAAATTGTATTGCAAAAGGTAGATTTTGACAAAGCACTTCAAGACAAGGTTAGGTGCTAAAGCTTGCCTTATAACCAATGCTGCTTCACAATTCTTTAAGAACAACCTTCCTGTGTACTTGGCCTAGGGGGCATTGAGGAAGGGTTTTAATGATGACAGTGGCCTGGCACTCAGGAGCGATGGGCGGTCAGCTGGCAGTAGGGCTGAAAAGGCGGGCAGTCAGCTAACAGGTTAGAGCGATCTATACATTTTCGCAACCTTGTCATTATATTGCAGTACATGTGAAATATGGCATGTACCCTAGATATGGCAGGTACTGCCAAATATGGCTTATGTTCCTAAATACAGCATGTTTCCCTCGCAAAATATGGCATGTACACTAGATATGGCAGGTAGAGCCAAATATGGCATATGTTCTACACCTAAGCATCCGCAATACAATCCTTTTGTCAACGACAATGCGACGCGGAATGTAGATCAAGGGGGAGTCTATATCAGAACCCAAGATAAGCATGGCCGAACTAGTAGAGTCCGGATAAGTGAGGTCCCCATAGTCCACAACTTAGACCCGGACTATGTACCCCAGGATGCTTCCGACAGTAGCGCGGAGACTAGTGGTTTCCACATACATGTGGATCAGACAGAAAATGTTGGGTTGGGAGCTGGTAATGACAGCAGCCAACAAACTCCATCAAACGATGGTAGTCAACCGACGGGGAACCAGCCATCCGATGGCGGCCACCAAGGTGCACAAGGGGGGGGCAGTGCTACGGGTACTACAGGTAGCAATAGTACCTCGGGTACCGGCCCTAACCAGGGTGGTGGAAGCTATACGAATCACAGTGGTTCACAGTGGACGTATACCCAGCCGCCACCACCACCTCCACCGGGCAACACAAGCTTCGGTGGAATAGGGGGCAATCGAACTTTGAACGAAACCAAGGCGATTGAGTGGAGCAAACAGCAATGCACTAGATTGATGTATGCTCATAATTTCGCCCGAAGGGTAGCCGTGATTCCTAAGGAATATGACGGTACTCGACCATGGAAAGAGTGGTTTGAAGATTTCATCGATGTGATGAATTGTAATGGTTGGACCCCATACGAGGCCAAGCCGCATCTAGTGAGATGCTTGAAAGGCGGGACGGGTCGCATGGCTGTAGAGCAATGGCGGACCTGGTACGGTCTCGTAGGGAGTTTCGAGCAGTTAGTGGAATCTGCTAGTGGACTGTTATGTAACATGGTCAAGGAGGATCCGATGGTCTGCTTTAAAAAACGCACGCAGAAGCCTAACGAAGCTTTCAGAGCATACGGTATGGAACTCCATGCCCTGCTAAGCAAGGCCAGGCCCGGTACTGAAAACCAGGACTGGTATATGGATGATTTAATTACACAATTCGTTAAGGGTCTGAGAGACCGAGACGAGCAGATTGCTGCGAGAGATGCCTGGAAGGAAGGCATAACATTGCACGGTATATTTAATGGTATAGATATGGCCGTGAAGAAGCGAACCATGTTAGCCAGGGACATACCGAACGCCAGTGGCTCGGCTCCCCTATCATCAGTAACCCAGCAGTCCGAGGTAAACAGTACCTCGGACGACTTTGAACTGATTGAAATCGAACAGGAGGACAGCACCTTCTGTTCGATGCAGCTAAGGAAAAATGCTTCAGGTAGGAAATATATTCCGAGGAAGGCATTTAATAAGGCAAGGGATTCTAGGCCATCTTCCGAGGTCAAGGGTGACCCGAAAGTTGGTGAGAAGGCAGCCAAGCCTCTTGTAAGCACTGATAAAGCGAAGGGTCAGTCTCCGGACATGACCAAACTTATGGAGGATATGTGTAAGAAAATTACAGATGCCCTCCAAGCCAGTCGGCAAAGGCCCCGGGTGGATCGCCGGACGGTTAAGTGTTTCAGGTGCCAGCGCATGGGACACTACTCCTCTGAATGCACCGCTGCTAAGCCGGTAATGGCTGCCTTCTATGAAGCCGAAGACAACGGCGAAGGAAGGGAGAACGCTACGGATTCCACTGATGTGGAAAACTAGTGGGGGTTGTATCCACGGCATTGGGTATAACCCCGGAGAGGAACGAATGCCAAAATGCTACCGGGGGTGACCCGGTGGAAGATTTCGAA
The DNA here is from genome assembly GCA_949317995.1 of Acholoe squamosa. Classification (NCBI taxonomy): domain Eukaryota; kingdom Metazoa; phylum Annelida; class Polychaeta; order Phyllodocida; family Polynoidae; genus Acholoe; species Acholoe squamosa. The sequence goes on from OX439046.1 coordinate 56,758,711, forward strand.
TCAAATTCACCTGGAGGCCGGGTGGCTGCGGGTGCGCACCCCTGCACCTTGGCCGGGGCCAGGGACCCTAGTGCTTATGTGTACGGTAGTGAACATATGGAGGCGAGTCGCCGCACTGGGGGAGAGGAAGGATGGATCAAAGAGTTGATCCGAGTGTGTGGGACACGCCTTCCCCCAAGTCATCCGTGTCTGGAATTTTTGAGAGGACTCGGATTGAATCTTGGTGATTCGGGAGACTTTCACCAGTTTACCAGTAACCCCTCTCCTTTAGGGGGGAGACGGTGGTATGTACCCATATCTGTGGAAGGCCGGGTAGGTGAATTCTTGGTGGATACCGGAGCCAGCCACTCCTGTGTGTCCAAAAGATTCTTCGACTCGGTGGCCGGCAGCCATGAGAACCTCAAAACGGGGGTAAATGCTTGCACAGCCGACGGAAGCAGTATGCGTACTTTTGGTAGGACGTTTATGCCTATCCGTATAGGAGGCAAAGAATTTGTTCTTTCGCCAACTATAGCAGAGGTTAGTGATGACGGAATCCTCGGATTGGATTTTGCAAGCTTATATGGGGCCGTCTTGGACCCTAGGGATGGTATGATGAGTATACCTGAAAATGGCGTCAAGAGGTTGAGCATCGGTCGTCGCGAGCTCCCGAGAATTAGGGCATTTTTAATGTTCAACCCTTACTAGGACGGTTAAATTTCTGGCAGAAATACTTGTAAACATCTACTACATCGATTTCATCATGTTTCACGGAAAAGGCAGCTCAAAGAGCAGAGGAAAAGATGATTTACTCAGGAATGACGCTTCACTTTTAGACATCATCGTAGCTGTCAATAGCCTTGGAAAGAGGCTGTCAGAGAATGAGACGAAATGTGACAGTATGAAAACAACGCTTGACACCTTGTCAACATCAATTGGAAATTTAAACCAAACCAATACTACCACTAATACGACGTTAGGAAGTATCCAGAATAGACTTACCAAGACGGAAGGAACCATGGAGGGTATGCTGTCAACGTTGACGGCAACCGAAGAGGCCATGAAAGGCCATACAACGGTCCTGGCGGCACAGACTAGAATTTTGACGGAACACTCCAATAAATTCGAAAAATCAGAGGAAATGGAAAGGAAAAAAATTGTTATGATACAAGGGCTCAAGCACCATGATGGAGAAAACTTACTCGAAAAAATGGGCAAATTATTTCGGGATATTAAGGCTGAGTTCGACATAAGTAGTATCGAAAGTGTAACGCGCGACGAAACCCCAATCCAAGATGGCGGCGCCCAGGCAAACGTAAACAGACCGGTCAGGTTGATCTTTAAACGTACAGATACCAAGGCAAAAATGATGAAAAAGCTCAAAAATCTAAAAGGGAAACTTGACTACAAGAAAGTTTCTATTGGCGATGAGCTGAATGAAGGTGAATATAAACGGTTTACGCTGTATGTACTTTCATGCCAAAGCTGCCGGGTATAGAGTTCAATTACGACAACGTTCTCTGATTCTAGAGGGCAAAACCTATGGATATAACATGTTGAATGCACTACCCTACGATGATCTGACAATGGAAAAAGCTACCACCGCCACAACCCCGGATGGAGTTATGTACAGGTCGCCATATAACAGACTGTCAAATCTATACATGTCCCCCTTTACCCTGGAGGACACCGAGTATTGTTGTGCTGAACAAGCCTTTCAGGCTAAAAAGGCCCTACATTGTAAAGATGCACCAGCACTGGAACGTATTATGAAACTGCATGATCCATTCGCCATAATGTCTGAGGGTAAGAAGATCAAACAGAAGCCAGAGTGGCCAAAGAGAGCAGAAGCAGAAATGCACCGAGTCGTCAAGGCTAAATTCGCCACCAAGCCAATGAGAACCTACCTCAAGTCCTTTGATGGGAAGGAAATGTATGAAGCCTGTTATCACCCTATTTGGGGTGCATGTCTACACCTTGGCCAATACACAGACTGTACTAAAGGTAACTTAAAAGGGCAGAATCTCCATGGATACACCCTCATGAGAGTCAGAGATGAACTGCTACAATATGAGGAATCTGACGATGACAATGAAGATGACGAGCAAGCAATAGATGATGGCAAAAAGGATGATGAGAAAAAAGAAGAAAATCCAAACTTTGATCCACCAGAAAATATTGAAACTGAAGCTCAGGCGGAGGAGAATGAAATAGTTCCCCAACAAGATGCTGCCACCTAGTGTCACTAAATCTATGAAATAGTATTCTGAGGAAATAATTCCCATAATAAGACTTTCCATGCTATACATGATTCATGACTAAACAGGTCATAACTATTAAGTATGGTTTTGTGGAAATTCTCTCTATTTATGTCTATTGATTTCGGGGCTCTGACATTTACCTGCCAATCAATGTTTGAATATAGCTTATCAGGCCACAAGAGCCGTGTGATAATCTATCAGGGGGGTTTGACATGTTTTTTTCAATTTATGTTATTGTATTTCTTCTCTTACGTGTATATCAGAGTAGACAAGGGGCTTAATGGGACGTACCGGTACATATGTTTCCACTTATTAGTGTGAATCGTAAATCATTTAAGAAGGGTTTCACAACTGTTCACTTAAATGCTAGGAGTGTGCGAAATAAGTTTACTAGTATAACTGAAGAATTGTCTGATAATAATATTGATGTTATACTTTTTTCAGAAACATGGTTGAATGATTCTGATTGTAGTGCCTTATATAGCTTTCCTAGGTACAATTTATTTCAATCTGATAGAATGTCTATTTTTAGGGGAGGAGGATTGTGTGCACATGTAGATGAGCAGGTGTCGTGTTCTGTAGATGCATATAAACATTTAAACAGATGTACTGAGGACATAGAAGTGCAGTGGCTAGTCTCTATAAAGGGTCATACAAAAAAAACCTTATTATGTAATGTGTATCGACCACCTAATGGATCATTGTTAGAATTTTGTAATGTATTTAAGGCTCTCTTATTACAACTGGATACCATAGATCAGTATGATTTATTCCTGATTGGTGACTTTAATGTTAATGCACTGGTAAACTCTCCAGATAAGAGATTATTATACGAGACTATGGATCAATTTAATCTAGTTCAATTGGTAAATAAGGTTACAACTACTTCTGGCACGGATACATGTATTGATTTAATTTTTACAAATTGTGATACAGTTATTTCCTCTGGCCCGGTTAATATCCATCTCAGCGATCATCTTCCTATTCATTTTACTAAACGACAGGTTCATGTGAAAAAAAACTATAGGACTTTTATGGGCAGATCTTATAAAAATTTTAACATGGCCACATACTTGGCTGACTTACAGAATTTAAATTGGAATTATTTTGACAATTGTGAGGATCCCACGGAATGTTGGGTAACCTTAGAAAATATTTTAAAGAGGTTGCTTGATGTACAATGCCCAGTCAAACAGATAAGCCTAAGCCTTGGATGACAAATTATTTAATAGAACGAATTAATGACAAAAATTCCTTGTTGTTGGAAGCCAGAAGGGCAAATAGTATTATTGTATGGCACAGAGCTCGAATCCTACGTAATTCTGTAAACCAAGAACTGGATAGAGCCAGAGATGATTATTATTGTAATCTTATAAATATGTATGCAAGTGATTCTAAACGATTTTGGTCAACGATGAAGGAAGTAGTACCGGGTAGTAAGGGAGCAGCAAAAACAATTAATCTAGTGGATTCTAATGGAAATAGTGTAGCTATGGAAAACACTGCTGAGTTTATAAATAATTTTTTTGCCAATATTGGACCCAGGCTGGCAGAAGCCCACACCAAAGATTTTACTTTTAGAGGAAAACGCTGCACCATCGACATGCCTCAATTTGACTTCTCTGATGAAGAGATTATTACTTGTATTAAGGACTTAGACACCTCCAAATCTTCTGCTATAGAGTATTTACCAACTCATATTTTTAAAGCAGCAATGCTTCATATGCCTGCGAAATTTATAAAAATTATAAATTTATGTGTTTCTAAGTGTATTGTGCCAGATTCCTGGAAAATTGCTATGGTCACTCCCTTGCCAAAGGGGGGAGATCCTACTAATGTTTCCAATTATAGACCAATTAGTGTTTTGCCTGTACCAGGCAAAATACTGGAAAGGTTAATTCACACTGCTATCTCTAAACATATTGAAAAGTATGACTTATTATCAAAGAATCAAGGCGGGTATCAGAAAAAAAAATCCACTCTCGATACAATCTCGACCTTTGTTAATAATATTTTGAAAAATAGAAATTCAGGCAATATTACTTTGGCAGCATTTATCGATATAAAGAAGGCATTCGATTCAGTCAATTATATAATATTACATAATAAATTGGAAAATTATGGAATTCGAAACAGAAATCTTTCCCTAATAGAAAATTACTTATCCAGGCGACAGCAGTGCTCATTGGCCAACCATGCACGTTCTATTAATGCAGGTTTAACCTGTGGCGTACCCCAGGGCTCGATTTTGGGTCCGTTATTTTTTCTCTTATATATCAATGACTGCATTAGTATTGATGATAGACATGAAACTTTGCTTTTTGCTGATGACTCAGTCTTGTTTGTTTCGGGGAAATCCATTGATCTCTTGACGAACCAATTAACTGTGGCTTTAAATAAATTCTATGTCTGGTCATCTTCCAATAAATTAACCATGAACGAGTCAAAAACCAAGGTTATGTTATTTGCATCCGCAAATAAACTTAAAAAGTTGCCAAAGCCGAAAATTTCATTAAATGGTAAAGAACTGATGTCTGTTATCTCATACAAATATTTAGGAGTGACGCTTGATCAGCAGTTAAATTTTAATATGTATGTTTCAAATATTATAAAGAGTATTAGATACAAATCTCTATTGTTGTATAAAACCAGGAAATGTATGACTACTCAAGCAAGGTTAAAAATGTATAAAGCACATATTCTCCCTGTAATTGATTATTGTGATATCTTGTACGATGGAGCTAAAGGAAGCCTTTTAGATGAGTTGCAACGTATGCAAAACAAGTGCTTAAAGACATGTTTAAATTTTCATATATTAGCTGCTACTGACATGGTGCATAGACAAACTACTACTCCAATGTTAGAACATAGAAGAAAGTTCCATATTAAATGTCATGCCTTCAAAAGAGCACAGAATGTGAATTTTTTAACAGACAAGGTTAGAATCACAAGATTTTCTACTGCACCAATTTTAAAATATGTCAAGATTAATTTACTCTCTTATGAGAAGAGTCCAGAAGTTCAATGTGGACAGGCATGGAACGCCCTAACACCTAATGTACGTAACATGATAAATTATGATGAATTTAAAGAGAAAATGAAACAAGAAATGTTAGACACAGTAAAATAGCTCAAAAGGTCGTCTGATGCATGTATATGTATGATATTATGAATGTATACGGGGTTTTATTACTGGGTTTATAATACAAATTTTACATTTTTTTTTGTAAAGGGCCGTGGGATATGTATTACTTAAAGTGTATAAGTACTGACTCCATCTTTCAAATGTAATTGTCACCTCCATGTATGTTACATGCCAGACCCCACATCTTTATATGGTCGGACCACAACAACAGTCCTACTGATGGTCCCTCCATGAACTAATTAGCCAATGTTATTATACCGGTATGCTCAGATCCAAAGTATTGGATATACCCACATGTAATGTCAATGAAGGATTGTATTTTGAGCTTCAAACAATGGATTCATGTCAAATGTCATATTTTGTTACGGCTAATAAAGTTTAATCATTTCAAAAAAATATACGGAACCCGTATGGCTTGCATGTCCAATGCGTATTGAGACAGGTGTCTTCGGTTGCATCAGTGATACACACGGTGAAGATCCCACCGGGTACCACTTGCGATGTCCTTTGTGGCGGATCAATGGCCCAAAGGAATGAAACTGGAGTCTATGAACCCGACACGGTGTATCTGTCAAGTATCGGGTTGGACTCAGTGGATAAATTAGTGGCTAATGCAGCTTGGACTGTATTACCCATGACTAACCGAAGTGGTTCAGTGGTCTACCTGAAGCGAGGCGACAGTGTGGGTAGGATGAGTTCGGTTGAACACGTCGCCGAGGCTAGGTTCAATAAACCACTAAACCCTGTTAGTAAGCATCCATTAGATGAAGAATTCCAAAAGCTGATTGACCAATCAGATTTACAGAATACGGAGGATAAGGATTGCCTAGCGAAACTCCTACAAAAGTACGAGAGTGCTTTTGGTAGGAAAGGAGGACTGGTGGGTAGATCCGACAAGGTGTTGCACACCATAGATGTGGGCAACGAGAAACCTTTTAAAATCCCGTATCGCAGACTTCCTCTTAAGAAGAAGTTAATTTGCGAACAGGAAATACAAAAACAGTTGGACCTAGGGGTCATCGTGCCGAGCTCGAGTCCCTGGTCCAGTCCTGTTTGTATGACCACTAAGAAAGACGGTACAATCCGCTTTTGTGTCGACTACCGAAAACTGAACGGTATAACAAAGAAGAACTCATATCCTTTACCAAGGATAGACGAAACATTAGATAGCTTGGGTGGGAACCAATGGTTCTGTACCTTGGACTTACAATCCGGGTATTGGCAGATACCGATGCACCCTGACGACATGGAGAAAACAGCGTTCTCCAGTCATATGGGGCTATTCGAGTATAATGTCTTACCCTTCGGATTGTGTAACGCCCCCGCTACATTCGAGGCCATGATGGAATCCTTGTTGAGTGATCTTTTGTGGAAGAAATGTTTGGTCTACTTGGACGACGTTGTCGTGTTCGGCAAGTCGTTTAGGGAATGCCATGCAAATCTGCAATTGGTACTCGACCGGATACTATCAAACGGTCTAAAACTCAAACCCAAGAAATGTAACCTGTTTAAGAAAACAATTACATACTTGGGAAGGATCATCACCCCCGACGGAGTGAGAGCAGATCCGGAGAAATTAGAAGCTGTAGAGAATTGGGAAAGACCCACGAGTGCTAAGGAGGTGAGATCATTTCTAGGATTTTGTTCCTACTACCGTGATTTCATACCGAATTATTCTCGTGTTAGCTTTCCTATGCAGTGCTTAGCTCACTGGACCCCGGGTAGGGCACGGGACCCATTCCCATGGACCAGCGAGCAAGAAGAATCTTTTAATAAAATAAAAGATTTGTTTAGAAACACACCCGTGTTGAAATATCCCACTCCCGAGGGACATTTCATCTTAGACACAGATGCGAGCAATGATGCAATAGGGGCGGCTCTCTCTCAGGTCCAGGAGGGAGTCGAAGTTCCAATAGCATTCGCTAGCAACACGTTAAGCAAGACCCCGCGTAATTATTGTACCACCAAGCGGGAACTCCTCGCGGTAGTGGTGTATACGAAGAAGTTTAAGCATTTTCTCTGGGGAAGTTACTTTACTTTAAGAACCGACCATTCGTCTCTTAGGTGGCTCCTTAACTTTAAGGACGCCGAGGGGATGATTGGACGATGGTTAGCTCATCTATCCGAGTTTGGATTAGAGCATAAACAAATAGAGCACCGACCCGGTGCTAAACATATCAATGCGGATGCCTTGTCGAGGCGACCTATCCGAAGGTGCCAAAATGCCACTTGTGAAGACTGCGGGGCCCACAATGCTGTGGTAGCCGGGTTGGTATTTAATTATACCACCCCCCGTATCCCCTGGGAGGAGGCTGTATGTAGCTACCTTGATTGGTCCCCAGAGACCATCAAGAAGTTCCAACAGTCGGATCCCACCACCGCGCGCATAATGGAATACCTACGGTCAGGTATTAAACCGGCAAGGCCACTAGTATCCCTAGAAGATAGGGAAGCGAGGCGATTGCTAGCTCAATGGACCAAACTAGAGATCCGAGACAGCATACTATGCAGGTGGAAGACAACCCCCACCACCGGTAGGCTGTTGCAAATAGTGATCCCCGCCCCGATGAGGAGGGATATCATGTATTATTGCCATGGTCACCAGACGAGCGGCCATTTCGGTAAGAAGAGATCAATAGAGCGCCTACAAAGGTGTTACTACTGGCCTGGAATGAGAGGCGACCTGCTCCGGTGGATCGCCACTTGCCCGGATTGTTGTAAAAACAAGCCTGGACCTGGCCGGGGAAAGCAACCCTTATCCCAGGAATTGTTTGGTGTCAGGTTCGCTCGAGTGGCGATAGACATCATCAGCGGGATCAAGACGACGCCCCGGGACAATACTTGCATGATGGTCGTAACCGACTATTACACCAAGTACACCCGGGTGTTCTCTCTTCCTAATCACAAAGCCGCCACATGCGCGGAAGCGTTTGTGAAAGGCTGGGTGCTGCATTTGGGTGTTCCCCTTATGATGCACAGCGACCAAGGAAGAGAGTTCGAGTCAGAGCTGTGGCAGGAAATGTGCCATTACCTAGCCATTTGCAAGACCCGAACAAACCCATACCGACCACAGTCGGATGGGCAGGTAGAGTGGTTCAACAGAACCGTGATACAAGTACTAAAGCCCCTGGGCAATACCCACCAGGACGACTGGGATGAACAGTGTGAGTTTGTAGTACATGCTTACAACAACACTGTCCATTCATCTACTAATTGCACTCCAAACATGCTAGTGTTCGGCGAGGACATCATAATGCCCGCTGACTTAGTGTATGGAGTGGTTGGGATAGACCCGGAGGCGCCCTGCACTGTGTTGTTTGTGGAGTCGTTAAGGGATAGGTTCAAACAGGCATACGAGGCCGTTCGGAAAGAGCTGCTGAAGAGTGCGAAGTGGCAAAAGGTGGGTTATGACACCAATGCCAAACGAATTCGTTTTAATGTTGGGGATAAAGTACTAAGGTACTATGAGCCGCTAGAACGGCTGAAGCTCGTAACGCCCTGGGAAGGTCCATTTAAAATCATTCGCATCATCTCCGAGTCTACGGTGATGATGGAGGACTGCCTAACTGGTAGGAAATGGAAGACAAATGTCGGAAAACTTCGGCCCTGGAAGGGACGCGAAGAGGCGGAAAGGGAGTTCGGTTACCAACCACCTGAGTCTGTCCCTAGCGGACCTAGCGTGGTAGTACCGATGAGGCGCCCTAGAGGCTGGCCGAGAAAAATGCCGGAAGACGAGGTAATAGTCAAAAAGAAGACGAAGGCCAGGAAATGACCTAATCGTAAGAAAAGGAAGAATGTCTCGCTGAGTGAAGGCATGGGAAAATGGAAAAACGTATGGGAAAGGTTTCGCCATGGCTAAGGGGAGCCCAGAAAAGGCCGTACGTAAAGCTGGGAAGAATAAGAAGCTAACCGAAGGCGTTAGACGCAGTCCCCGGTTGAGGTCTGCTGTAACCTAACTCAGTACACAACGAGCTGCTGCGTGTTGTCCACCATAGGTGGTTAACATACGTTCCACGGCTGGAGATGCCGAACGCGCCCCCCCCCCCCGGGTAGCTGTATCCCGTGAGTGGCGGACGGATTAACCGGTACATTCGCTTTGAAGCGTTGTATACACCGCCAAGCTCCAGACGATAGCACTCGGGTAGTAGGCCGCGTCTCGCATGTCGAGTCGAATGTTAGTTCGGATCTAGTTCCCTAGGGAAAGCGCAGAACTAGGTCACCGGATAGCCTTTGCGGGATCTCGCGAGACGAGAGGTCTGATGTCATATTGTTCATAACTAGAGCGGACTCGTGGTGGTAAGACGCCACCCGTTTCGCTCTGGTTAGTGTTGGCGGTAGGCAGCCTCTAGCTGTCGAGTTAGCTTGCCCTAACTAGCAACCTTTGTTGGACGAATCCTTCGGGAGGAGTCCAACACATTTGCTAATTCAAAATTGGAAGTCGCCCTCAGTGCCATGGCACAGGGGACGATTGACGCTGCGCGTCAAACAGCCAACGTTCTGTTGGAGGAAGGCGAGGACCCGAAGGTCCCGTCTCGGGTCGAGGAGTCTATGGACTCTTCAACTGAGGAGGCAGCCCTGACGCTCTCTGCGATGGCCGAGGCCACCGACCGGGAGAGGATGCCACCTCCACCACCACCGCGCCCGGAGCGCCCGGAGCCCGGAGGCTTTGGGTGATAGGATTGATGTCCTGGACATCCCAATGTATCCTCCGGGATTCAAGACTCGCATCGAGCGTATGGCTCACGTCGATGATGAGGCTGGTGTCGTGTACACCTCCTGGGGGACTTATATCCCCATGCACGCCTCCATGTTCGGATACGGACCGCTGGCGGCGAAACCAGGCGTGCCCGAGGCCATACCAGACGACTTCAAGACTCTGGTCATGGACTCGTGCAGCGACGAGTTGGCTGACAGTATGCCAGTCTCTTGGCTCCGGAACTATCGAAAGTTGGCAGAGAAGATGGCGGTCAACGAGAGCTTGGCCCGAGCAGTATTGATCTCCGAAGGCATTACCCGCAAGGCCGCGGAGTTAAGAGAGTCTGAGTCCGACATGGATACAGACTCTACAGTCACTCTTTCCTCGGTGGAAACCGGCCGGGTCAAGCGATTGACCCACAAACCTGCACCAAAGGGTCCTCTCACTGAGAGTGACCTGGAGGTTGAAGACCTGAGGATCGCCATCGAGAGGTCCACATCCGAGAAGGAACCGGGTGCCGACATACCGGAGGCGCCTGGCGAGATCTCGGAGGAGGACATCTCGCGTCAGCAGGCTGCTGTTGAAGCCAAGCGAGCCGAGCTCGCCAAACAGCAGAAGGAGCTCACCGCAGCTCGTCGGGCCCAAAGTAAGGCGAAGGCTTCCTCCGACTCCGACTCCCGGTCAGTAGTAGGAGAAGCCCTCGTTCAAAGGACAAGGATCCACGACAGTCGGATTCTAGTCCCGAGGTGCCGGCGCAGCCACCCAAGGTCATGCCTCGGAAGAAGAAGAACGGAGCGAAAGCGTCTCCGGTGGAGCCCACGCCCCCCACCAAGTCGAGGGGTAAGGGCGACCCGAAGGCGCCCGCCTCCAAGACACCAGCCACCACAGTAGCCACCTCGGTTACTGCAGCGTCCACTGCCAGCACTAGCGGAGCGAGCGCCAAGTCCTCTACCAAGGCTTCGTCTGGTACTACTGCCACCAGCCGAGCCAGCCGTAGAGGAGAGGGCATTTACACGGACAGTGAGGGAAGCGAGAGCGACCCGGAGCTGCCCGAGTCAGCCAGATCTGATTTGGAGTCCGTGACAACGTGGGAAGAGATGACCACGGATGTCCCTAAGGATGACAATCAGAAATGGATGTGGAAGAATGCAGCCGAGGGGTTCAAAGAACGGACTCCCCGCTGCTTCGCGGACTGTGCTTACGACACAGTCCACTACATGTGTCCGGGCGCCGTCAATAAGGATGGTGATAGCGACGACGACGAGTGGATGAAGTCCGGCCCCTCGGATACGCCAGTGGGTAAATTCTACCTCATTTGGATTGACCAGCTCAAATCCAAATTGGGGTCGATTTACAGCTATGAGGCCCGGACGAAAGTCCAATGGGCGATGACCCAATGGGGGCCATCCGGCAACCGCCGGAGGTGCCCATTCGAATCGTGCCAGCTGGCTCTCACGGGAGAGAAGGTGTTTGAGACGAAGCCCCGCTTCGCTTGACACATAGTGGAGCACCATATGCACCACAAGCCCCTGATGATGTGTGTGCTCGGAGACCGTCCGAGCAAACTATGTGACGGCTCGTTCTCCACTAACCGGCGTCGGGACATGGCTCTGCATCTGCAGAAAGCCCATGGCACCGGCCTGGAAAAGACGAGGAAACGGGCCCTCAAGTGCTTCAACGAGCTCCTGGCTAACTGGGCCTCGTTGAGTGTCAAAGACATCAAGGAGCAAGCATTCGAGACCGGATTCTGCTCGTGGAAGAGTGGCAACCTGTTGGCCTTCTTCCAGATCAACTTCTCCTCCACCAAGTTCGGGATGCCCAGCGAGGTGCACCTGAAGGTGAAGAAGTGGAGGGGAGATGACAAGCGGGAGAAGATCAAAGCCCGCTCGAAGGGTCGAACGGAGGCACAGCCACGGCTACCGGTGCTTCCAAAAGGACCCGCGCAGACCGGTCCGTAAGCCCTTCGGGTAATAAGGACCAGCCTGGACCAGCCAACCCAGCTGATCGTCGCGAGTCGGGACAACAGGTCTCGGCTCTAGATATGCCTAGCAACCAGGCCCGTAGGGCGGTTAGCCAGGCGGCCACTCCGGCCACCTCTACACCACCTGCACCCGCGGGGCAAACCCCGGGCGAAGCCTCTGGCAGCCAGGATGATGGGGGCGAGCTCTTCGCTCCCCCATCCGGGTACACATCTTGGTGGGCTGGTGAGGGATCTTCCGGCAAGCGCCCCCACGTACAGTGAGTACGCGGCGAAGTTCCCTTCCATGGGACCAGCGGGACCCGAATCTCAGGTCCTAACCCCCTTGGGCCGGTCTAAGTCCCGGGGTAGAGGCCGTGGTGGAATGGAGTCCACCCGAGCTCCCCCGGGCGGTGGCCGAGGCCGAGGTGGTGCTACGTTGAGGGCCCGTCTGTCCCTCCAGCAGGCGCTCCGCCTGCCACTGTGGAGGCCGCCGCGCCCCCACCAGTTATAGTTCCACCAACGGCCCCTCGGGTGCCCGTTATGGAACTGATATCAGGAACTCTGTCAGGTCTTCAGGATCCGAACACGTTTGTTGATCATCGCGATGTTCAAACGGCCAGGATCCAGAATGACCTGATGGCGGAATGGCAGGCATTGCATCGCCAGAAGTCAGTCGACTACTGGCAGGTAATGACTGAAGCCACCTTCAACCTGGTCTACGAGGTCCAGAAGAGGGAGGAAGAGAAAATTCAGGTGCAGGAAAGGAAGAATGTCGAGGAGGCAATCCAATCCTGCCGGCGCCAGCAGTTGGAAGCTGAAAAGCTTAAAGAGTTCCACCGCGCTGAGAACGCCGGGTACATCCGTAGGTACAAGGAGGCTGACCTCAAGTTCTTCCTCGCATTCGGGAAGCACTTAGACGAGTGGGACGGCTTTCCGTCGTCCCTGTCCTTCGCTCCGGCTGCTCCACCGGTTCCGGCTGCTCCACCGGTTCCGGCTGCTCCACCGGTTCCGGCTGCTCCACCAGTTCCGGCTGCTCCGCCCGTTCCAGCTGCTCCACCCGCTCCGGCTGCTCTACCTGCACCAGAGGCAGTGGACAGTCCGTCCGCGGTGATGAGCGCGCTGAGCTTGGGGAGCGACACGCCCAGCGAGGCCTCCACGCTGCTCTCTGTGAGCAGTTGCAGCAGCTCGGCTCCGGCTGCCTCAGCGGAGTTGGCTGAGAAGATGGACACGGATCCGGAAGATCTTTAAGTGTCCATCTGATGGTGTTTTATAGTACCCGAGGGTAAAGGCATTTATCATGCCAGAGGTACTTATCCTTACACTGGACTCGCCGATCTGGGACGGAACCTGCAGTGAAGATGGACGCTAACCCGAAACACAAAGAGGATTACTACACCTAACCGGGGCTCCATCTTCCCACCTTCATCAGGGCACACCATAACAGCAACGTGGCTTGCCACCACATATATGTCGCCGGGTGGAGCTGCAGAAACCAGTCGTTCCAGATTCGCCGGAAGTCCGGTATTTTGTAAGGGCGATCCTGCTACCCTGGTAGGACGTCTATTATTATCAGTATTAATATTTTGTGTAAAGCTATTTTTATATAATATTTATATTCTTGTAATGAAACCAAACAAAATTTTTCTCGGGTTATTTACCCCACCTCGGGTCGGCTAGTTACTACTGTAAAATATCGTTAATACCATTTCACTACATATCTACAACTTTTTATCGCGTCTCTAATACTATGATAACACTGTAACATTGTTACCATCTACTACCCTAGGTCGATGGTGCATAAGGCACCACTTCCTAATTGTTATTATTAGTTACTTCGGGTTATATGCGACGATGCCTCATCATGTACATATTATTTATTATAATGCCCCTTAATGTTCTATATTCTATACGAACACTTATGTATAGACTTACCTATGTGTATATAACTTATTATTGTATAAAGTCAACAATAGGTATCTATTAAATACACCCAACCCTAGGTATAGTCTAGTGGGGGTGGTATAGGGGCCGGCATCGTTGTATATATATTAGTGCCGTTCATCCAAGAGACGTGTTCGTGTGGTGCTTGTTCCTTCTATGCCAGCTAGGTGTCGCTTTGCGATACCCCGTTGGTACAAGAGGGGGCAGCACCATGCCTCGCATCCAGCTTCTACTAAGAAGCCGGACGAGCGGCAGAAGGGGACTGGACGTGGTCCAGTCAAGACGCTCAGTTACAATCCATTGAAACTTGAATAAAGTCCTACCCAAGAGGTAGGGGTATCCGGGGCTTTGCCCAACCCGAACTACTCGTGTTGTGTTGGTATCTCTAGTGATAAGCGAGCCAACGAGCCACCCAACATATAAGTCGATACAAACCATTACAACACTATGGGGAATTTCATCGGTGTCTCAGCTTGAAGCACACGATTTTCATCAGGCTGCTGCTATAGGGTGATGATGATGGCTAGCCTGGTTTTAAGTCCAATAAGATCATGAAGACGTGACATCACACACAACAATGGCGAATAGTGGAAAATCCCTTTAAACGAAATGTGATGCAAAAAAAAAAAGAAGATATAACATAATGTTTCCTTTCGAAACGCTTTTCAACATAGAAAGGACGATGTTACTATGAAGTAAGATGATGTCCTTTACCATAGTTGAGAAATGCAACCCTGAGCCTTACCATTATGTTAACTTTAGGGGATGAGAAAATTTCATGGGGGGATATGGGAATAACAATTTAACCTTTGAAGAACTTTGACCTTGAAATGAGATACAGTTGTTAAACCCCGAATATACTCCAAGAACTATGCAGGAGGTTGATTTACTGTGTCAAAGCAGTGACAAATAAGAACAGAAGTACGCTATAATCATTTTGAATATTAATGACCACTTCCCTACACAGGTCTGCCTGATGGAATGAACTTCAAACCTGCCAATACCAAGCTCTCTGAATACAATCAGCCCCAGCCACCAATGTATTTAAAATGAGAGTGACGCCAAGCCACCTATGCTTCAGTGAGAGGGGACAACTTGAGTTGGTGATATGCTTGGAAAAAAACCATAAATCCCCGCATATAGGATGCACATTGCATAAAATACACATCCTGGCTTGAAGGAAATGCTATGAGGTGCACCTGTAGCTTAAGTCAGAGTGCTGAAGAGTTGTTCTGGAGGGTATCTCAAAAAGATTTGGAATTGATCCTGTCGGAGGTGATAATTCCAAAATTGAACTCACTGGCCTTCTGGACTGGATTCCCTCTTGTATTGTAAAGAGGGAGTCAGTTATAGGAGTGGTATAGGAGGGGTCCAGTCTCTTATTTTGCAACTCAACCTATTTCTGTGCAGTTCACTTGTAGCAGAGGTCAAGCAGGGAAGTCTGTTCTTAGGGTGAGAAATGTAGGAGAACTGCAGGATCAAATAGTTACGGTGAGAACTGGTTTCCCAATCTTATTGAGATACCCTCCTGAACTCGCCTATAATTATATTGCACATGAAGTTCAGGTAATCCATATTTATAAGGCACATCTGCAAGCTATCCTCATGTATAGCCCACACTGGTGAGTAGGGTGTGGTGTGAAGGTTTGAAAACAGTTCTGGGGCCTATTTCAATATAGCGGAAAATATCGCCTTCAAATTGTCATAAATGCCACTAAGACTCTTACACAGAGGCCTTCATTAGCATGTGAACTGCTATGACTGTTCTACCAAATCCTATGTACATGATACCATAGGGGGTCTAGATGGGGGGTCCCCATGTCACTTGTCGATTTTAAGAAAAGCCCATGTCACATGTCACTAAATTTGTAATTTCCCCCTGTCCTTGTCACTTAGCTCCATGTCACATGTCGATTTTAAGAAAGGACCATGTCCCATGTCATTATCTTTTTTTCTCCCCTGTCCTTGTCACTAGAGCTCTATGTCCCTTGTCGATTGTAAGAAAAGGCCCTGTCATAGGGGGGGGGGGTCAGAGGGGTCAACCCCCCCCCCACCCTTTATTATATAGTAATAAACGGGCTATTACTCTTAAAAACTGACCACTCCCTACCAATTCATTTTCCTATCTCACAAACAATAATTTTGCCCCTATAGTCAGGTAGCCAAGGGGGTATACCTTGCACCAAGGTATGGCAAAGGTTTTTTGATTGATTTTGGACAATTAGAATATGGCGATTCAGAATCTGCCTGTTGCCGGCCTGGTAACGTTGAGCATTTTTTCTTATTCACTGTTGCTTAGCAACCTCTTAAATCAACAAAATAGCATAACAAAGGGGATAAAACATGCACAAATAAAGAAGGTAATCATTCCTACACCCCCTAAATCCAGGTCAGACATTCTATTTATGGTGATGTCTTGTTGCTAAGAAACTCATGTTTCCTAGCAACAAGGAATTTTTCATGTTTTTGCTTAGCAACAGCATGTTTTTGCTTAGCAACAACATGATTTTGCTTAGCAACAGCATGTTTTTGCTTAGCAATCACAATTTAACAGCAACCTTTCAAGTTTTTGAGTGAGTATTTCTACACTTTCCTTCATTTTATCATGTAATATGTATCACAAAGCCTTCATTTCTGTTGAAATTGTCAGGTAAAACAAACATATTGTTGGTTCCCTAGCAACATTCTACATTCCTAAAAGCTAAAGACATTGTCAATAACAGTCTAATGCACCTTAATGATGTCAATCACTTTGTCTTCCTTATTATCAATTTTGAGACACAAATATATAGTAGCATTTCATCAGTTTTCAATAGGCCTATGGATCAAGTTGAACTAGTTCTAAGACCCCACTGGTAGCCATGGAAACATTAATATTATGAATATCATGCTAGCATCCTAAGAATTCTTATGGCCAATATTCTTTGAACAATATATCAAGACCCCCCCCACTCAAGATCTCTGATTGTTATTTTAGGTATTAAAAATGTTGTGTCACTATAAATACCACACCTTTCTTAAATGTCTTTTAATCAAGATATCAGCATTAACATAGTTCTGGTACTTAACTCTGTGCATAAATATACACAATTTAGATCTATTTAAGCCCTTCAGAAAATTGTAATATGGAGTTTTTGGGTTCATTCAATTCTCTGCAATCCTTCACCAGACATCTCTGCTACAATTTTTGTCCCATTCCCAACCACTTTGTTACTTCAACATTATTCAGTTCTACAATGCATACCTCAATGTCAAGCATCTATTCTCTCCCCACCATTCTCCAATCCACTCATGACACAGCATTTTCTTAATATTATTTTTTCAATAATCGCTCATAGTGATTGTTTGCATATATTCCACCAGGGGGAGTCCACCTCAACTAGTTCAATACCTACCCACCAGGTGTAGGGGTTCTACCTGTAACTGCTGTGTGTGTATTCAAATCCATTGTTGTCGTCATCCTATACAGTTCACCTTCAGGATGAAGAAGATTTTAATGAATTTTTTTCATTTCCAAATACTAAAGTTTCATTCCCAACCACTTCTTTTTTAAATACAGCATCATTCAGTTATACAACACATCAAACTCACCCTCAGGCATCTATTCCTCCACCCATCATCCAATCCACTCATGACATAGCCCACTTGGCATAAAAACGTTAAAAAAACTTTTAAAATGTTTTTATTGGTTTCCCTATTGGTTATTTGGTTGAAAATTGGTTAAAAAAAACATTTAAAAATGTTTTTTTGCCAGGTGGGAGAGTTGTCACAATATGATGAACAAAATCCCTATCACTTATATGATTATGACCACTTACCAACCACTTATAATATGTATATAGAGAGTATATACGAATTTAAGGTGGTTCTTATGGCTACCATATTTAACAAAAACAAAGCATGCATTGTTATGCACCCACGCCTGCAGTGTCCCCATGTAAAAGGATTCAACCCTTTTCCAATATTGGCTCTTATCCCTCACTTCCCCTCCTCATCCCAAAAGTTGCATTGAATTGGTGATACAGAGCCTGTACCAATTGGGAACACTAACTGATGAAATGTATTGAGTAACAAAGTGGGTAATATATTCAGTATAGATGTCTGGTCTCTCTCAGTTACACCATTGAAAGGTATTTATACATTTATAAAATACGGAGTGTGTCATCTTTATTCAGAGATTGGATGATATTATCATATTGGATGATATTATCATGAATATACAAATATCTTACTCTTTTTAAAAATCTGTTTTAATAGAATCACCATCATGGAAGAGATGTGTATATTCCCTGGATGTAACAGAAGCAGTAAGCTGAGTACTGCAGGATTTGGAGGACTGAACAGTATAATCAAGGCTAGTGAAGGAAGAGGAGATGGTCTGCATCTAACAGTACACACGGACCTGACTCAATGTGATGACAAGATCATAAAATACCACAGGGAATGCATGACATCATACATCTCACAAGAACATATAAACCGTCCAGTCAACAACCGCCAACGGAAAAGTAGCAGAGCACAAAGTGAACCACCAAGAACAAGACAGAAGTCAGAACTATGTCATTTCAATTTTCAGTGTCATTGTATATTCTGTGGGGAGGAGTGTAAAGTGAAGGATAAGAAGAACCCATCGAGGTGCAGAGAGTTTAGCCTCTGCAGGACAGCTGAAAGAGCTGGCATGGATGACTTAAAATCTGTGGTCCTACAAATATATGAGCAACGGGGTAATAAGTAGGCTTATGATTGCTTGGTGCCCCCAGTAATCTGCATGCAGCAGATGCTAGGTATCATAGGGATTGTTATAAGACATTCATGGGGGCAAGGAACATCAAGGCAGCCAAAACACCAGAAAATAAGGAACAGCCAATGAATAAGAATGATATTGGGATGGTGATTGAGCTTATGGAGAGTGATCCAACTCATATCTGGACAACTGTGGACTTGCATAACTCATATTCCAGGTTCTGCAAAGAAAATGAATTGATGAGTCAAAGAGAACTCATTTCAAAATTGCAGATTCACTTTGGAAATACCCTCATCAAACTGGATATCAGTGGTTGTGCAAGCCTACTTTGCTTTAAAGATCATCTGCCAAAAAACCTGAAGTTAATCAAAGTTGACCATAAGAGTGAGGAAACCTAAATTATCCAAAAACTGAAAAGGAAAATTTACTCTGAAGCCAATGAGATCCCAAAACAGCAGGACTATGACATTGCCCAGTTCTCAAAGTAGAAAACTATAAACTATAGACAGTACAAGTCCAACCTTGCTAGCATTGATATCTGCATTGGTTTCCAGGGGGAAGGTAACAAAGATCTCAACTACAATGGCCCAAGCTATACAGGCACAAATAACAAAGTCTTGGAATCAAACAATGCTGGGTCTAGCTTTAAAGTTACACCATAGACATGTGTCTAAGGAGCTTGTGACACTATTACATGATTATGGAATCACTGCAACATATGATGAGATCCTTCGCTTTAGAACTTCAGCAGCTATTTACATGGGATCTCAACCTCAAACAATCCAAGGTCTTGAGGAAAATCAAGGGCAGCTCTTGTCATGGATTGACAATTATGATCTAAAAATCTTCACTCCAAATGGCTGTAGAGGAACACATGCTCTAGTCACAGAGGTGACTCAACAACAATCACTTTGTGTAGATCAGGTTGAAAAGGCAGACAAAGTCAGACCAATCATACCCAGAGTCAGTAAACACAATATGACCAAAATCAAGCTTGATACCCTGTGTGAAAATGATCTCCAGCATTACCAAGGTGAAAAAATCCAATGCCTCCAGTTATCCTAACCATGATGGTATACCATTCCATGAGGCGATGAAAAATATGGATGAAATAACCCAAGCACTAAATGCTGATATTGCATGACTCAATAAAGTCATAACCAATGACTCAGAAGAAGATCCCCCAGCTGAATGGTCTGGCTACATGGTACGTACTTATGGCCAGGGAAAATGGCTTTATTTCAAAGGCAACAAACTATGCGTAAGGTCCTCTTATAGATGCACCACCAAGCCACCCAGACACAGTTCTCACCAGCATAATGTACTTGGAGACATTTTTCAAGTCTCATGGCCAGAGATACCTCAACTTGGTTGCTGACCTATAACTATACAAAGTACTATTGCAAATTAAGTGGTCCAACCCAAACAGATGGAAACATCTATTACCTAGAACAGGTGGTATGCATTTGCATATGTCTTTCTTGGGATCCATTGGAAATCTCATGGCAGGATCAGGATTGAAGGAGATCTTTGGGGCTGCATACAATGGAACTACGAACATGCTAAATGGTAAGGCTTGGCCAAAGGCAATGAGAGGTTTTTGTATGGTAGCAACTGAAATCATGAGAGAATCAGTACAATCTGGCAAGAAATCATGGGAATCCCTGGAAAATGAACTATCAGCAGCACGTTCGTCAAAAACAGGTCATCTTTGGGTAGATTGCTTCCTACTTCCAGTGTTACTGGCGCATATGTTCTTGAGAGCAGAAAGGGAAGCAAATTTCACCTTGTATGTGTATCATATCCAGAAGATGGTACCTTTCTCTTTTGCAGCCGGCCATTGGAATTATGCAAGATATGTAACATGGTACCTTCTAGAATTGGCACAACTTGATGAAGAGGCAGCATCCTTTTACTTGCTTGGTAATCATGTTTGTCGTCACAAACCAGGTAGTTGGAATGCAGTCTCTGCAGATCAGTTCCGTGAACAGACATATATTCGAAAAGGCAAGGCCAAAGGAGGTCTTGTTGGAACAACACTCAACCCTAACCAAACTGCCCGGTGGGTACTCTCTCAGAATATTTGTAATATGCTATCCCACGACATGGATGAAATGTGAGAACCTTATCAAGAGGAAGACCTTGATACAAATGTTGACAGACACAAGGAAGAGGGAAAAAACAGAAGAAAAATGGATGCTGTAGATAGGAAACAAATTCGGGCTGAGATAGCTGCACATCCATATCCATTAAAATAAAGTGAACCGGTCCTGTTCAACATTGTAAATGGACGAATCATTGATGATAGAATCAATGTCGCTGATGCACTCTCTATCGGTGAGTGTATGGCAGCACAGTTCAATGGTAGTCTCCCATCTGTGACCACAATGGAGGCTATAAAAGGGATTAAAATTGGTGAAAGAACTACCTATGACATGGAGAAGGTGTATGAAAGATTGCTTGTCCTATCTCGAAAGAGAGATGTGACACTGGAACATCTCCTCACCTATGAGGTATCACCTCTACCTCCTGCCATTTTTGATGAGTATGGAGGACTCCAAAGAGGAAACAAGTCATACCTCTTGCATAAACTGGCTAGATATAATGATCCTGGGGATAATGATGATCTTGAACTATTAGATGGCAATGAAACACTCTCCCATAAAGCTCTACCTAGTGACAGTTCTAATGTTGAACTGTTAAATGGCATAAAAATGCTCAACCATGTACCTCTACCTACTGACAGCCCTGATGTTGACCTTGTAGACGGCAATGAAATGCTTTACCATATAGCATGGCCAAAGGCTGGAACAATTAAAACCCTTACCAATAACATCACACGAGCAGTAGCAAAAGATCATGAAGTCATAGTTATCTTTGATAGGTACAATGAAACCTCCATCAAAACTCAAAAGCGTTTAAGGAGAGTAGGAGGAACAAACCAGCCAATGATTAAACTCACACAAGAAACCCCATTACCATCCAGAGATACTATCATGAAGAGCACAGCGAACAAGAAGCAACTTATTCACCAGATATGCTGTCAGAACAGTTATCTGAAGGCCACTAGAAAAAACATGAAGAAGCTGACTGTATCATTATCAGTTACATGAAGATACTGATTGACCAGCAAAAAAAAAACATCTTCAAGAGGTATCTGATGACACAGCCATATTTGCACTGCTTGTCTACTTTTGCTGGAAGTGGCAGAGTGCTACCCTCATAACAATGTGCAAGTCAGATGGCAAAATCATCAACATCAATGAAATAGCAAACAAACTTGGTGACAAATCCCTCAAGATCTTGGGGGTGCATGTGCTGTCGGGATGTGACACAGTTAGCTTCTTTGACAAAGGGAAAGGAGCTGCATTGTCTGCATTTGAAATGCCTGGTGTCAATATAGAAGTACTTGGAGAGAAAGAGGCTACTGAAACTGACATGTTAAAGGCAGGCAATCATTTCATTAGTCTCATGTACAAAGTAAAGAAGCCACATAAATCCATGAATGAAGCAAGATCTTCAATCTTCATCCACCAGAAGATAACTCCGAAGATTAAATCCCTGCCACCTACAGATCCTGCTCTCAAACTTCATATCAAAAGAGCGCATCTGCAGACCATAATATGGAAGTCAGCAGAAAAGTTAGCCCCTCCAACTTTGGACATTGAAAACTATGGTTGGGTAATCAAGTCAGGCATACCATGTCTCTTAAGTGGCAGAAGTTGTCCCACCAGAACTAATGAAATCAGTGGCTTGCAATTGCAGTACCAATGAGCCATGTGCAACCAAAAGGTGTGCTTGTACAAGAGCAGACCTGCCATGTACAACCTTCCGCAAGTGTCATATGACTGGAAATTGTGCCAATCCACTATCTAATGGACTGGATCACGATGAAAGTACTGACCTAATTGAAGATGATGACATTTAAGAGCATGCACATTATGTAAGATGTAAGGAAATGCATCTTTATATTACTGTTACCTCCTAGTTCTACTTCTCATTAAAAAAGGCCGAATATATCCCATACTACGCCAGAACATCACGACACTGTACTTTATAGGTGATTATCAAAATTTATCCAAAGTTAAAAAAGTAAGTTTCAAGCAGGTATTGCCCATTCATATGTAAACTGATTTTTAACCTTGTTGATTATACAGTCAGTTAAATTATATTTGGAAATTAGGAACTTTGCATTCTGAAGATTGACAAAACAACTCAAACCATACTAAACCACAAAGAAAATATTCCTAAATTCATTCCCAATTATTCTAAGATGTTTCTTTCTTGTGTACAGGTTTTTGTATGGGGAAGGCAGGACCACAGACACAGTGACAGAGAGAATACAAATACTGACTATGAACTATTATCTAATGTCTGATATGAGGACATTCTTCACCATGCTATTTAATATGGGAAATCACCATCTTTATCACATGTACAAATCATTAATGCCTAGATAAAAAAAATATATATCAACAAGATAACCTTTGTATTGATATATATATATATATATATATATATATATATATATATATATATATATATATATACAACTTACATGACATACTTATTGAAGAATTGGTGTAAACATTCTTTAATAAATTTATGATGTAGTAACATAAGGAATCATAATAAAGGTACATACATGAAGAATACAGAAAGTATATGCAATATTGTTATTTCACATATCATTACTATTGCTTCATGGTCTATGAACACGAATAAATGTATGAAACCACAGAATTGTTCTTTCAAATGCATGAAAGGTGACATTTATTTGTGGTAGCTTAGCAGCAATGCGTTGTAACTAAGCAAAAACCTGAATAATTCCTTGTTGCTAGGCAACATGAAAGGGTAGAATATCTAACATGGATTGGGAGGGGGGGTAACACATATCACTATTTCATTGCAGTGATATCTATGAACTTATGACATGTGTCCCATAGGTCTACTAAATGTGAATTCATGCCAAATATTACTCTTGTTTATAACTGTTTTTGATGTTTTCTGTAGATTGCTATGTGACCTAGTAATAGAATTTCAACTGGCAATATAAAGGGAAATGAATGTGTCATGGACTATTAATATGATAAAATGAAAGAAAGTGTAGAAATACTCACTCGAAGACTTGAAAGGTTGCTGTTAAATTGTGATTGCTAAGCAAAAACATGCTGTTGCTAAGCAAAATCATGTTGTTGCTAAGCAAAAACATGCTGTTACTAAGCAAAATCATGAAAAATTCCTTGTTGCTAGGAAACATGAGGTTCTTAGCAACAAGCCATCAGCATAAATAGAATGTCTGACCTGGATTTACTTTCTTTATTTGTGCATGTTTTATCGCCTTTGTCATGCTATTTTGTTGATTTAAGTGGTTGCTAAGCAACCGTGAATAACAAAAAATGCTCAACTTTACCAGGCCGGCAACAGGCAGATTCTGAATCGCCATACCCTAATTGTCCAAAATCAATCAAAAAACCTTTGCCGTACCTTAGTGCGAGGTTGAGCCATATTTGGG
This sequence comes from Acholoe squamosa, assembly GCA_949317995.1. Lineage (NCBI taxonomy): Eukaryota > Metazoa > Annelida > Polychaeta > Phyllodocida > Polynoidae > Acholoe > Acholoe squamosa. Next base: position 56,782,952 of record OX439046.1, read on the forward strand.
CATCTGGCTACTGGACTACTATCTCACAAACATGGCATGGTTCAGGACTATATCTTAAGATTTGTAGGATGTTTTTTTTTGGTTAGGGACTTAATTAAGTTGACTCAATTATCCCCTGAGTTACAGTTATGTGGGATAGGTGATTTTGAGCCATAGGTGCCTCACGACTTCAGTCTCCCTGAATCCAGGTTATTGATATTTACACACAAAGTAAAAACTGTGTTCTGTTTGTCAGCCTTTGCTGCTGCAGGAAGTGTTTACAGACAACACAGGTGGGAGCAGCAATTTAACATCACATCCTGAATTATCATTACATTTGCTGTTCCAATACAGGCCTTATATAACCTTTGAGCAATAGGAAAAGGTTTGTGCTATGCCAAAGGCACAAGATGCAGCCATCAAGTCAAGAGCCATTGTCCATGTCAATACCAACCACACAGCCTGCCGCCCGGCCGACCCCGTCACAGAGAAAGGAGCACTACATGTCAAGGATTGTCTTGGTGTTGTCTATTACACAGATCATTATTGGGACTCTGTGTATAATACTGAGTTTGCTCCAACTGGTCCTGATAAATTCCTTCAAAGCAACCTCTGGCTTTGGAATTTTTGGAGGAATACTTGTAAGTTTGACATTTGATAATAATCTTAATGCTTTTCTATGTCAGCACATTCAGAATCCTCCTGGTAGAAGGATTTATAAAGGATTTGACTGTTTGACGGGGAGTGACAGATTAATAGATCTGGTCATAATATATACATTTAGCCTAGATCACTTCAATGAAAAACACTCACTCACAAAAAGAAATTATCGACATTAAATGTACCATTATGATTCTTTATCAAGCCATGCACAGTGTTCCAGCAAGTATATTCTTGGTGGGGCATATTCATGTTCATATTCAACTGATATATGCCCCCCCCCCCCAACTGTTGGAGACCACACCTTAGTGTGCGGTCTTATCTCCTGGTTGCATAGTGATAACTGATAAGGGATAACTGCAGGTGTGGAAGCACCGGCATTTTTGCCAGTGCTGACCTTTTCCCATGGCAGGGCACTGCCACAAAAACCAGGGCTCAGATTTTAGCCAGGACTGGCAAATTTACAGGATTTCCCGGACCTATCAATTGTATCAATTCTAACTTTTCTTTTACTAGTTTTAGTACTGGTGAAAAAGCAAAATTTTGAAATTTATAGCAACGCACGGTGCTTCGAACTCCAAACGTCCTGCCATTCTCTTTCCAAATATGGGCTTGCTTTGACGTAACCCTGGTTGAGCACAGAGCGGGAGGGGGTGTACTCACCCAACTTTGGGGTCCCAATATCCCTAACATGTCTGAACACTACAGAAGCTGTAGAAAATTAGTGAGAGCAAGTTCTTGGGTATTGCTGTGACCCAGTTTCATTATGAAACTGCTGGAATTTCTCTTATAAGAAAGCTTCATGTCCTACCTGTTCCTGAGATAGACAATTATTCAAAGGTACTACCATTTTAACCAGGTAAGTGCTGCTTCATAGTTCATTTCACTATGAGGAATGGGAAAATTTTGGTCCTTTCTTTGGCGTCTTTTGATAAAAACGCCCTGGACCCAAGGTCTCGCCAATAACTCATTTTCTTCAGATATTTGTTACTGGATTGATTGGCATCTCATTTTCTTCAGATATTTGTTACTGGATTGATTGACATCTCATTGTCTTCAGATATTTGTTACTGGATTGATTGGCACAACCTCCAGCAGGATGAAAACACAGAATTGGGTAAGATCCACATCACATAACATAGAGAGAAACTTTTTGATATTCAATTTCGTAGGGAATGCTGGGCTGCTACACGGAGGCCCCCAGTAACAGAATAAAATGTCCTTAAAAAATCACCACTGAACTACAGTCAACTCCCTATGGCCTGCCCTTTTTTGTAAAGTCTGAATCGTTTTTTTCACTTTACTTTATTATTCAAAGAAAAAAATAATGCCATACATGCCATTATGGTGACAACTTTTGAACAGCTTTCTTCTCATGATCATGACATTATACCGTCATTCGTCACTGACTCTTTTAAATGTAAGGTATTGTACCACATACCCAGACTACCCTTGGGCTAGCCATTTTGTTTGCCTGTTCAAAATTTGCAGATTGGGGGATTCCTTGTCCTGTCCATCATTTCAACTGTCGTCACTGTTGGGGCTCTCATTCCTGCAAGTACAATTGAACTTATCCTCTTGAGATGGAACTGCTATAAGGGCTGTTCATTTGATAGAAAAGATGACCTAGTGAGTGTCTTACACATCTCATTTCCCTATCTTAATCACTGATTACACATATGTCATTTATTAGGCACCTTTAAAATACTTGATACCTATTACTAAATGCATGGAAAAGGGGTTTGTGAAAATCCCATTTTTCATGCGAACTTTATTTACCATTACAGAAATCAGTAAAATTCGACCGTCGATTTACAGACAACACAGGTGGGAGCAGTCCTTCTTGTTGTTGTTCTTAATATTATCAGGTGGCAACCACAAATATGATTTAAAACAAATGTTAATATTTTTTACCTAAGGTATATGGCATCTTCAAAGCTTTGATCATCACGGCAGTCATATTTGTAGTTTTGGCCATAATATCATCAGCCTTCGCCTGTCATGGCCTCTGTTGTGGAAATCAAAACCAGGTAGGTTTTTTACAGGTATTCATGCATGTCATTCCCTGATAATAGACTCTACAATTTTTAAACCCACTGGAAAAAATAACTGTTGAATCTACCAGGGATACTTGTAAAAACACTGAACAGATCGTAAGTGCATAGCATTGATCCAGTTCCGTTTTTACAAGAAGCCCCATGGGAGTATGGTGATATACAAATATATAAGGAATCTCCGTGAACATAAAGACGGATCTCTGGCAATTTTGGGATGAGGATTGCACATATATTCCGACGAATTATATTTTTATAGTGCCCTAGATATGGTACCCATTGCAAGGGCGGAATTATGCCATGCTAGACAAAGTTAACATATACAAGACTTATCAGTTCAAAACATTTGATAAACTTGATGATCAGAACACATACATAGTTATTGTCATTTCTTTCTGTAATGAGGTCTATGTTTTTACAATTCTAAGATCTTTATCAATGTGTCTATCATTTTATTCAAGTCCAATGGGATGACATTTACATTTTGCTTCCGCATCGTTTATACCCTTGATTTCACATGACTGTCTCCAGCATTTCTCTGGATACTGTATTCTTCCATTTGTCTATCAGATTCCAGTTATTGCAGGAGAGGTGCAACACACAGAAAGGCCAGATGGACAGCAGCAAGTTGTAATTGTACCCTTCAACCATAAGGAAGGAGCAGGTGTGTGGCGCTTTATCATCTTCTGTTATCCTAAAACTATTGATGGAAAATAAAGTTTGTTATGGATTCATCTTTTTGATAGAAACTAGCAGCGCATCACTGATGTACAAAATATTACTGTGGCCTGACCGCCTGCGTTAATGCCTGGGCACATCTTATTTTCAAGGACGACATGCCCCAGGCTGACTGGCAACATATTTTTCACGACATAGTGTATAGTATTACTATATTGTTCAATTGTAATACCACTGCACATTAATACAGCTCACATAGCAATTATCAGCTGGGGGCCGCCATTAGACCCCGACGGCACTATGACTAACACCTTCAGCCCCCGACTCCACAGTATATGCCAGGGATGCCTCCCATTGGTCAATAATACAATAGCCATGTGCCGTATACTGAAAGGCCTGGTGCCCATAATGACAGCTTACAATATGCAGTCTGACTAGATGTTGTGTACAAGATACGTTCCAGGAACATTTACATTTACTCGACTGTAGGTGCTTAAACTGTCAATTATAAATGGAATATGAGAACATGATAAGTAGAATCAACAGGATCTCTTTTGAATGATATAATGCAGCAATGTAAATTGCTGATAACTCGAAAAGTGAAAAGCCAGTGATTGGCTCTCATCCTGTTGCATCAGCACTCCCTTACCCAGGTTATTCGCACCACCAAAATGACTGAAAGTGTAGGGCCGAGGGTGTCTCCTTATAACTCGCTTTTCGGGTTAACGAGGAAACCTTTTCTTCTTTCTATAGGCACACCTGATAGAGTGAACTTCAAACCTAGTCAGCCTCAACTCCATCCATATGACCAGACCCCGCCACCAATGTATTCCGAGAATGAGACCAAGTCAGCCATGCCTCAGTAAGAGTCGAAAAAGCATTATGAAAACTTGAAAGAAATATCTTCCTACAAATTACTCCCAGACAAAAAAAAACGTTACAAAACGTTTCACTATGACTCCTCATCATGGCCATACGTTTTAAAAACGTTTGACGTTAAATAACCTTTTTGTTATAGGATACACTCTGGCTTGAGGAAAATGTTAAAAGGCACATCAGGGGCTTGATTTTTTTTTGTTATATCAAAAAAATATTCCAGCATTCCTATGCAACGGCAGGAGGGATGAGCAACTGTTGCTGCTCATGTATAAATGAGTCCAAAAACTGGGGCTTAAACCAACTGAAAACCCCAGGACATGGTTTGACAGGAAAATTAAAATCAAGCTTAGAAGACCAAGACTTGAAAAGTATATAAAAAGGACCCATGTACTGAGGCAAAGTGTTGTGGGACAAACTTGCACCACATGTCCAATTATCCAGTAATAAGTCTGTTTTCCAAAGACGACTACCCAAGACCCTCTAAGACCCTGACACTGAAGAAGAAAGGGAGGGGATGTGAATGGGGAGAGGCAGGAGGCAGGGTGAGGGACAGTGTAGGGGAAGATGGTTAAACAACCTCCTTTATTAGAATAGAAGCAATTCTTTCTTAAACCTCCTCAGTCTGGTAGATGGAGTCAAAGTATTTAGCCCATGCTTTAGCTTCATTGCGACCCACTGGATAGCCTTTACATTTGCAGCCTTTGATAGTATATTTTCATGGTCAATAGTATTGGGGAGGGGATCCATGACTGCACTCTTGAAAACTTACTTGCTTGTTCTTTGCTTTATGTACCATTGTTGTCAATTCTCACATTCAACGATATAGCCAGAGCACGCCACCAAGCTATCTTCTTTTTCTATCAAAACATGAATTCATTAAACCCAAAGGACTAACATACATAACGGTTCACTACCACTAGAACATTTCCTGATAAGCTAGAATGGACTCACATGGCTATATAATCTGAAATATTATCTACAGACAAACCCAACAGCTAAATGCTCGGGATCGATATCCACATTTTCATGTATACACGTGAGAATACATTGAATAAATGAAGCCTAGGTGGCTTCGCTGCAAGAGAAAAAAAAATTCAGCTCAGGGAAATTAAGTGTTTTATAGTGTTAAGACTCCACCTACAAGCCATAGCCCCTGTTCACTTAGTCGACACCTGACTTCTTGTAAACTTTTTATGCCATGGCTATTATCCATGGTTTTCTAGAAGTGCGTATCTCACCTGTACCAACACCTATGTGTATCCCCTGAACGGAATGCCTTTGTCATACATAATCGTATTCACTCATGTTGGTTCCGCCTTGTGCTATACCTAAGAAGCCAGTAAATCTTACCTGAAAAAAAATCTATCAGCACTGGGAAATATATGGTTTAGAGTATTACAGCTAAATGAAGAAAACGTAAAAAGGACTTCTTTTCAAACATACCTTTCTCACTGTATTTGGATGAACACTCATTGAAAAGATTTAACGTGTGATATATATCACATATGGCCCAGGGTCTACTACCCCCCCCCCATATAAAATTGGGCGTTGTGCATTTAAGCACAGAAGGCTCAGGGTAAGAACCATAAAACCCTCTATCAACCCTGTAGGGTCACAGGAATCAGCACTTGCAAAATATTGACTAATTACTTACAAATAGAGACTATTATCTATACATGTACTGACACCAGTCTGGCATAATCTTCTCTTACTAAACCCCTTGGACCGTTGGCCCCCAGACACCTGGCCCCCTGGAGACCTAGCCTCCTGGAAACCTGGCCCCCTGGACACCTAGCCCCCACAGAAAACCTTATCCTTAGCATGCTTAGTTTATTGCTCAGTCCCCAATGTGTTATGTGTATAGCTTGGACACTGTAAACATTGCCTACTGAAAAAAAGTGTCTCACTTGGTGATTACCCATAGGACTCCATGTGCTAATTTCATTGCCAAAATCTATCTGACCCATAGACCCAATGGTTAAAGAACTTGTAGTCAGTATAGCTCCCAAAAACATGTAAAAAAAAAAGTACAGCAGCTTTTTTCGTAGAGAAAGACATCACTCACCATAAAGGACAAAATGTTGTCTGATAGATGAGATTTGAAACTTTCCTTTGGCTTTTGAAAAATGTGTAAACTAACAGTATATCACTGAATGATTACACCCTAAAGTTGGTGATTAGAAATTTGTGGATCTGACTGAAAACCCGGCTCCAATAGCCCAGGGGATACCCTGGGCCAATTATGAACATGGCAGAAGAAAGGTTTAAAGCAGCGGTCTAGTTTAATATATTTTTATTCAGGTTTTTGGCATGATGAATTACACAAATTTAAGCACTAGGATAATATGAGATTGTTTGTATCTGGTGTGTTGACTGAGGAAAATACACTTTCTGTACTAAGGACTGGTCGTCTTTGGGGGCACGGAATATAAAATCTTTTAAAATAGGATATATTGGCATTTGTAATCTTTGAAGTTTTTTATTACTATATCTATGGCTGATGATTACAAAAGCTCAATTATGTAGTGATGTAATTGGCCAATAGACTGTTTGAAACTTCAACTTCAAACTTCTTACGGATTAAATGTAGTTTTCTCTTTTATTATAACCAAAAAGCGTTTAGCATTTGTAAATTCTGTTGACATGTAATCAACTTAAGAAGATCCTGGATATATGATTGTATACATTTACCTAACAAAGATATTACCCATGCATTATATTTGGACATCAGATGACTCTGTATGTACATTATCCCTTTACAGATACCACAATAACTCTTAGCGAATAACACCAACTTTTCTGGATACAACATCACTATGAACAAACTGGTTCGTTAAGGAGAGGTCTTTTTTAACAACCGGGGGGAGCAAAAAATTCTATGCTACTAAAGAGAAAAGGGGGGACAGATTTTTTTTAAGATCCATCCGAGGGGGAATGGAATTTCACCGACCCCCTCCCCCCCTCGTTGTTAACAAATGACGACCACTCCCTTTGATAACTCTGCAGCTACCAAATGGTAACCGGAGAAACACATATATCTACCTTCAAGCTTTGTGGGTTTACAGTATGACGTAGGACGAAATCAATATACTTACTCACTGGATACTTGAATCTAATTACAGAGGGGGTATCAAAGCACTATGCTGTGCCTAAAGATGTGAATACATATTGTATATGACAGTCTATGCACATACACAACTCTAGGTACTTCAAAAGCCAAAAATAACCTGCACGCTGGAGAAGGTTCGCAGGCTATTTCAGTGTTGACAAAGATACAAAGTCTGAACGAACCGTCTGTATTCTTAATAATCCAAAAATATATCATACAGTTCGTTTGTATATCAAAATATAAGTCCACTAGTCAAGAACTAGAAGCGGTCAATCGTCCTTGAATACAACTGTTACAATCAATAATGTTCGTATGATAAGAAGCTGCCCCAAACCAATGATTGAATGGTGAATTGTCTCCGGCATTCAGGAATTTTGAAAATCCTTTACCGTACCAGTGTAGGCTTAAAATTGGCGTGTTGGTGGCCAAAATATGAAGTCTATCCTTAAAAGGTCAAACTGATGGTGATGTGAGAGCTGTCTATGATTCCTCCTCGTATGCCACTGCTGCTTCTACCCGTACATAGTACGGTCCATCGTTCACATATTGTCTGAAGCGCATGAATGTTGGGGCTCCAAAGATGGCTGCTGCAGTTGGCGACTCTGCCAATGTCTTAATAATAGCGAATTTACTGTCTTTTCCCTCCTTGTTCTTTTCCGTTGACCGGTCAAGGAGGTATTCTATAAACCCAGCCTGATTGTTTAATAAATGTTGACCCCATGGTAGGTTACCTAACGAACATAGGACGGAGGATGAAGCTTGGCGTAGGTCAGTGAAGGGTTGGCTGGCGATTGATTTGAGTGTGTCAACTGGTTTCGGCATAAGGTGAGAGAACCACTTTTCTGTTAGTGCCAACATCTCAGTGGTCTGCAGCTCTCCCTGTGCAAGAGAAATCAAAGAAAATTACTGACAGAGAAGTTTCAGTTTACGTTGTTCAGGTTATCTCTCTACTACAAAGGGGAAGGGGACTGTAGGTTGCTGCTTGCTTTTCTGAGGTTTGAAATGCCCAAGATCACTCACTTTCTCTGAAGTACGTTATACTGACTTACGAAAAATGTGCTGATTGGTATTGCAAAATCTCTAATTGTGAAAGTCAGATATGATAATACAACATGTTTGAGATATACATGAAAGGCCTTAGAGATATATTCTAATATACCTATCAGTATCAAGTCTACCTTTATGTAACTGTGATTAGCACATCTGCTTTATTGAAATTAATATGGATTGAAAAAAAACCGTTATTTTGTAGACAATTCGAAGTGACTTATCAGTGCTTACTTCTAACGTGATAAGAGTCGACACAACGTTGAGAGCCCGGACTCTGATTTCTGTTGAGGCATTGTTGACAAGGCCCCCAATGTTCTTCATGGCAACGTACATCTGATTACCTGGTGTGGTATGGAAACATATAAAGATTATTCAAATTCGTCCCCAAAGAGTTTCTACTATTATTCAGTTTATAAGAAGAGTATGTACTACATCATATAAAGAGGAGAAGCTCTTTTCAGAAAAGATACTCCTTGCAGTGGTATTCAGATCATACTTACTGCCGGCCAGCACACGTTCTTGAAACGGTTTTGAAGAACTAATTACATGAAACAGAAATAAAGTAGCATTGGGAAATCCATTCCCCTAAAGCTTTATACATACCTTGTTTTTCTAAAGCCAGTTTTCCTTCTAATGAACCTCCTATAACACCGAGAGTCTCAGCGGCTAGAACAGCCAGCGTAACATCGTCTCCTTGCACCAGCTCGAAGACAAGCACAGTGAAGTCCTTAAACCGGCCACACACTTCTTTCGGGTAGAGTGACGCCACATTACCAAAGAACTTTACGAGACCTGGAAATACAGAATGGGTTCAAACTTTACTCATAGCAAGCATGGCCAGAACTTTTGCCATTATGTAGGATCAATGAGATATCAGAATGAAAAATCTCGCATTGGTATCTACTATATTCCTTCTTGTTTCCATTTTTAAAAATACTCAACTACCGGTAGCTCATGGAAATTAAGAGCAGGGTTTGGGTAGTCCTCTTATCATAGCAGCTAAGCTTATAATGGGACAGATTTGACTCTTTTATTTCACATGATAGAGGAATAGATGTAACTAAATTTAGACTATCCTTCATATGCAGCCAATGTCATTTTACCCCTACATCCCAACTCTCTCATTTAAACTACTGGGTAGATACATATGCTTAGCACACTTTCATGTATTCTACCTTAGTCAGGGCAAGATATATCACGATATCCTCTCATTTACCTATCCGCAATTTGAAAGACTCTGTTCTGTTTAATTCTTTTTTTTTAATTTTTATCTTACCCCTGATGTGTGTAAAAACCCCAGTACAGGTCCTTACCTGGTAGTAAGAACCCAGCGAGTGCATCACTTTGTGCAGACACCAGAAGCTGCTCCAGTTTGCCTACCACACCCTGTTCTTCCAGGTAGCGGAGACCGTGTGGCGTTAGTACCAGGTGGGTAAGGAGCTCCAGGCTGTTGAGCTGGGTCAGGATGTCATCGCGATACACCTCGTTAATCAGTTGCTGCAGGAGGCCAGTACGCGAGCAGCTCACGAGGGCCTCCTCAGACAGACAAGTTATTCGCATCACCACCTACACACAATACAGATCACATAGTCAAGCTTATGGAGTAGATTCTACCTATGCAGGGCTGCTTTATTTTTATTATAATACTGTAAAACCTCCCTCAGAAGCCGAACATTTTTTTTTAATTTGAATGCAAATTCGGCATACATCCTTAACTTTGGGGGGGGGGGGTCAATCGACATAAAACCTTTTCTTTGTTACCCCAGAGAGTGCCGCTATACATAAATGTTTATCTCACCTCGTAGACCCTAAAGCGCACTGTGTCTGATATCCGACTGATCTCATGCAGTCTGTCGACAACCGCCTGCTGGAAAACTGAATCCAACCCTTCATTTGTTCGACCTGTTGAAATAAAATTTTAGTTAAATAGCTAATGAAATGTTTGCCTCTATAATGTACAGTCATCACATTTAATCTCGAGACTACAAATTCTATGAATGTTATTGAATACTTCATCATTACATAGGCAGAGTACTTTTATAACGATATGATATCAAATTACCTAGAGTGACGAGTATCTCCTCTGCTTGTTTGGCCACAGACAGACTCTCTGAGAGCACTTGGGCAGTGTTGATGATAAGATCGCTGTGCAACGCGAGCTGTTGGGCATCCTCTTCTGCTGCTCGCATAATCTACATATGAATAAAATAACATGAATAAAATAATTTGGTACAGGTAATCAATAATTGGGAGGTACAGAAAAATCTGTTGTATCGACTCAGAACACATCAAGACAATAAAATAAATTTATTCACCTGTTTAAGGCATAGTTGTTTAACGGCTTCATCTGGGTGAGACAATCCGATGAGTAGATCATCGTGGAATTGGGCGAGCAACGCAGGTGGGTCAATGCCTTGTAGTAATAAGGACAGCACTGAACAGCTTATTGACACCTGCTCACTGAAACATACAGCACATCAATTTATTCTCGGGAGCAGAACCCTGGTTGCTAGGTACCTGGCAAAGGGTCAAATTGTATAGGCAATTTACTAGAAAAAGTAACATGTTTGATGTTGCACCAAGACTGTCCAAGTATGTGATGGAGGTTTTAGATATCTTTCAGGTTGTGTAGGCCTAATCATGATTAACCTAATGCATTTTGCTGTGGGATTTTTGATCTTTTCTGATAAGGGTTTTAGCACCTCGAAATTCACTTTTCAGTTAATCACTAGGGAAAACATGCCAAACTTTTATTTTGGATTTTAATACCCGGGTAATTTTACATCACCGGGAAGCTGGCAACTTGAGTAATTTAATGGTGTTTAAATTGTCTTTATAATGGTACTAGAACAGAAGTTATGAGGGATTGAATGTGGAATTTCTATAATATTTTCAGTCAGTGGATTTCCAGCCAGTGTGGGTCTTATCAGTCCCTGCCCACTGTGCACAGGCTGCACTGGTTCTCACACATTTCAGACTTTGCTTTACTTAATCTCAAATTAAAATTGATTGAATGATCATAGAGGGTAACCAATTACACCACTGTAAGCACAATACATGTAGTTTACTCTCCTTTACTCTTTAGCTTTGGGCTAATTTGGGCTAATAGATAATAAATAACTGATTAAAGATTCTAAAAGTACACACTTTTGTGGTTATCCCATATGAGTTTAAAAAAGTTACACAAATATTTATTTTTGATATTTTCGGGTTTAAGTCAAAACTCTTCTGAAATATATACAAACTGTCCAGATATTTCATTCTTTCTCCCACTATGGTAACTGATAATATCTTAAGCTTTCAACAGAGGTCTCAAATGTAAAAATTGACCAAGAATTAACAAAAATATCAGCATTTTATATTTCAAGGTTTTATAGAAATTACAGTCTGTGCACACCAATACCCCTTGAGAACTGATAAGATATTAAATCAATGACTGGATCTAGAGTAAAATGACCCACAAATTCCGATTCCTTGGTTATTTTTACCCTTGGTACATGAAAATAGTTAATGTTGACGGTCTGTTCTGCCTGTGGTAGTGAGCGGTACATCGTCCAACGACAATGGAAAAGAGCCCTAAAATAGAGAATCATGTTGATTGATTTACTATAGTGACAGATAGGGACTCACGGGAGTGGGTGCAGGGGTGTTATTCCTATAATCACGTCGCATAGCTGTAGGCGCCAGAATTTACCACCGGCCTAAAAAAAAAATCACAAAAAAAATTCCCCTTCCTACCTACCCTAATTTTATTCAACCCCATTACCTGAACACAACATTTTTTTTTAGGCCCGAGGATTTTTATCAGAAGTTCTAACACTCGAGTGCAGTTGGGTCGGTTTTCCTGCAATCTGATTCGTCGAGAGCCAGTGCTGGGTCCGCTGACCCAGCACTGAGAGCTACTTCCGGTTTGAGAAGTACTTCCTCTATGCAGCATTAAGTCATATTTTGTGATCATTTTGAGGAAAATCAAAGTGATTTCTCGTGTCAGAACGTAAACAAAGGGCTCCAGTTTGTCTCTGTTCCGGATACCCAAGGCCCTCGGTCCTCAGGCTGGGCTGATCGCCTTCGCCGATCTTGGCCCAGTCTTCGGACCTCGGGCCTTGGGTCTCCAGACAGAGACGCACCGTCGCCCTTTGTTATTACGTTAAAAGTTTCCAAATGCATGGAAAGCTGCAGCTGTCGTACCGGTGCCCAAGGTCGTGAATCCAGCCAGCCCATCTCAGTTAAGGCCCATTTCCCTTCTACCAATACCAGGGAAAATTTTAGAGAAGCTAATTCACATGCAAATATACCCATTCTTAGAAACTAACAACTTGCTTGCTTCTGAACAAAATGGCTTCAGAAAATCACATGCAACTCAGGATGCTGCTTTCCTTGTAAATAACATGGCTTATGAGGCCATAATTGATAACTGAAGTGCAGCTATAGTATTTCTGGATTTCACCAAAGCATTTGATTCGCTCTCTCATGCTAAAGTAGTAAGCAAACTGAGGACTTTTGGGCTGGCAGGATCGACAATAAATTGGTTGTCTAGTTACCTGGAACTCAGAACCCAGAAAACTGTATGTAATAATGTTAAATCGGACCTGAGAAACATAACCTATGGGATTCCTCAAGGGTCGATCTTGGGCCCTCTGTTATTCATAATATATGTCAACTCAATGCCAAACATCAATATCAGTTCTAGTATCAAACTATATGCTGATGATACCTTAATTATATGTAAGGGCAAATCTATTCAGGAACTAAGGGACACAATACAAAAAGACTTGGACTTGGTGAGTTCCTGGTGCCTAGAAAACGGCCTGACAGTGAATGGCAGTAAATCAAAATCCATGCTCATCACGAGGGCCCAGGAACTGCCAGAATTGTTGTTACATATTGGCACTGTCAGCCTTGAACAGGTTAAGGCATTTAAGTACTTGGGGATAACCCTAGATGAGGACCTCTCCTTCCACAATCAAGTGGAAGCTATGATTAACTCAGTTAAATTGAAAATAAGAATGTTAAAACAAGTGAGAAAATACATAGACACGTTCACTGCCCTGACCATCATGAAAACTATGCTAATGCCATATCTTGAATATGGATCTATTTTTGTTACTGGAGCTACAGTTCCCCAGTTAAACAGTCTGCATATCTGCTGTAACAACGCGATAAGGGTATGCTATTATATCTTAGATCCTACTACAGTCCCAATTAAGCAGTTATATACTATGGCAAACTTGCTTCCGCAGGACTTAAGGTGTATATACCTCCAAGTTACAACTTGCCATAGGCTGGTATATTCAGGACAAATGGATATTATGCCACAAACCGGGACTAGGGCTACATATGCCCCTACAATTAAGCAAGCGCACCCAAAGTTGACCAGCTTGTTAAACTCACCCCCCTATCAGTTAATAGCTCAATGGAATGCATTACCAGCCCACCTCAGATGGGTGACAAACAAAGCAGACTTTAGTGTCTTATTAAGGAAAGGACTGTATGAATTCTTCCAGGAAAAATGAACAAACCAGGAGCACCACTTGCTCTACGATGGAGCATCCATTCTAGCCTGATACAAACTAAACCATAAAGGGATTGGCTACCCTTACAGCCTGAAAACATTTGTTACCGGCTGCCTAGTTAGGCCATGGGAACTCAGGTTACAGTTTACCGTCCAAGCCATTTTGAAAATTGATGAGGCATTTTTCATTATTCATTATTATATGATTATATAGGGACCACTGCCTGGATATCTCCAGGTTGTATATGCCACCATGTTATTGACATTCCTGGCACTGTAAGCTTTAATTTGATACCAAATATGCCCTCCTTTGCTCATTCCTACCATGTCCAAATACATTTTTGAGAAATTCTACAATTTTTTTTAGATAATGAATAATGAAATTTTCTCATGCGGCCCTTTAAATGCATGCGGGCAGTGGACGGTAAACTGTAACATGAGTTCTATTGGCTTTAGTTAGAAAGCAATCGATACCCTGTCCCTGTCTTTGTACTGTCTTTATCTTTTTCATGTGACGTCTTGTAATAGTTTTATATTGGTCTGGACGAAAAGCAAAGATTTGTTTATAGAGGGCGCCACCACGCACCCACGGCAGACATACTTTGGAGGTGAATAACAAGGCACTGCTCACACCTGGCAGGCAATGGGACTGATTGTCAGGGTGCAGAAAATATTATTTTTCTCAAATACCACTCAATCAAAATGCTTGAGATTTTTGGCGAGTGATCTTAAGATGTTGATGAATAATGGGTGCGAATATGAATTAAATCTATTGAGAACATTTTGAGAGAATGAATTTTGAAATATTTACTCCAGTGCACCTCTCTTCTGCCTATCCCCGCAAGGCTCAAACCCAAAGTTTAATGATTTCAAAAGGGCACTTCTACTAGAGATACATTAACTAAACTTTCAGCGAGTTATCCTCATATATAAGAAACCCTTTGTGTGAAGTTTACAAGCATTCTGACTAGCGAAAGCATTGAAAATTATCATTTTTGTCAGTGTTGAATATCAGCATTGCTAGGCACTTACCTAGTTTTTCAAAACTTTATATTATCTATTCTATCTGCATACTATTGGATAGATCTCAAGAAAAGAAGTGGATTTGCTTTTTGAATGAAGTCTCTATCTTAATTCAAAGTGACATTATGACCATCCAAAGACCACAAAATGACCCCAATATTCTGCCACAATAACCCATACTTAAGAGTTTAATCAGGGTTCAAATTTTGTGATCATGCTAGTTGTGGTCAGAAATGCCTGGAACACTTAAATCACTGTTTCTCAGAAGATATTAACAAGGGTCAAGGTCATGAGAAATAAGAGAGGTCAAAGTTATCAAAAATTTTCAATGTTTTGATGTAATATTAGTGTGAACCCAAAAGTTAAAAGTAAAGATCACATGACATGTCAAAATGTGTGGGTTGCCATGTCACCTTAAAATGACACTCTGACTGATGTTCATACTTCAAAGTATAGCCCTACTAGTCAGTCAGAGAAGTCCTGGTAGTCAGCCCTCCAGTAGGGGCCACCTCCAGGTGGCCCCTCCAGTGGTGGCTATAGGTGTGCTGCAGTGGGGGGGGGGGGGTGTTAGAGCTAATCTCTCACACACCCTCACAGAGTTAATAGGTCATGATTTTGTAGTTGCTTAACAAACATACTGCTGCCTATTAGAAGGAAGAAAACTAGACATTTTCTAGACCTTATTTAACCAGGGAATATGTGAGTGCCATTTTTAACTATGTGAGATGCATACTTCATACCATAAAATGCTCCTGAACTTAAGTTTTGAGTTCACCTGGGAGAAACATGATTTTTTTCTCCTTAATTTATTAAATAAATACATGCATATTGAAGCCCTCTTCAAGCTCTTTAAAATGATACTCTAATTGTCCAAATCCACCTGTAAACAGCTTTAGAATCAATAAGTACTAATCTGCCAGTCTGCCGACTGGCAGATTAGTTCACCATACCTGTCCTCTGAACGAAGGCATTCGAAGATGACATCAAACGATGTGTTGGGTACTACATCCCTCAATGTTCCTGCGTTCACTGATGACAATAAAGTCTTCAAATCTTGTAAACTTGTGATTTTATCATCGGAATTAGGAAGAGCGTCAAGAGCGGCGGCAATTTTCATGGAGGCTGCCATCTTGAATGATACTTGCATGCAGGTACATCCAGATATTTCCAATACCGTATTAATGTTTGAACAGCGTTAATAAAATATTTAAGCAGATGAACCGTGCAATTCTTATAGCAACGTTGCCTATTTTCAAACAGATTTCTTTTTATCAGCAATTATAACAATATGTGAAATACAGGTTTCTGGCGCACCTGTAGGTAATCTGTTTTCTCGGCCAAGTTAACGCGTTCCGAGATTTTGTTACCCTGGAAACCGCTTCATTCCCATCGATCGGCTACTGATGAACTATTTCTTAAATATTGCCAATTTTCTTCTAAAATCATAGGATTAACACGATGAAATATCTTCTCTGATGCTCTACCAATATTGAATTGTAGCTCGCAAGGCTTGTTTCTCCACTTTGGCCGATGTAAACAACTTGTGACCGCAGGCAACTCAGACATTTCTCCTTTTATCGCCCACATAAACCACCGAAGATGGCCACGGTGGAGGAGGCAGTGCCCGTTAGGGTTGTTCCAAGTGGGAAAGTTTACCGCCAGATGTTCGATGCAGAGGTGAGTTTACCATGAAATGTTTGATTTCATTCTAGAGCAATTGCCCCGACTAAGACAATGGTAAAAGCATGAAAGCATCAGTCCAAGTCTTAAAGTAGGCCTAACTTCAAGCCCTAACTTAGCGAAGCCGAAGTTAGCCTAAGGCTAATCTGGCTGCCCCCTCCCCGTACCTGTCAGTATATCACTATGATAAACTGGTGTTGGAAAAATATTGATTCTGAGGGTTCTACTGGACAGAATTACTTCAAATTAGTATCAAATGAAAGGTAGAACATAGCTCTACATCACTAGAACAATGTTTTGCTTTATTCTAGTATTTTTCTGCACATTCAGGCAGTCCACTTTTGAGTGAACTTTGTGATTCTGTCAGACCACAGTGTTTGACTCACCTGAGCGGCCTTCAATTATTGCAGAAATACATGGATATTACCCTTTCTACTAAAATTTAGATTGAATATAACAATGTACTTGTGTACCCAACATGTACACCTACATTTTAAGGGGATTTTGAAAAATATTGACTGGTTAATAAGAGCAGGGCAGGCTTGCAAACTTACACAACTTTGGACCAATTTTCCTTAAAAAAATATTTCTTACAGAAGCTAAAAGAACCAATAGGGCTATTCTACAATATGTTATTTACCTGAATATTGTCAGTTTTTAGAGCTATAAGGCTGCGATTTTAAATCACCTGCATGTGTAATTCCAGAAAATTCATGAAAAAATTATTCAAAGTTCATATTTCAACTCAATGTTAATCTCCTAATAGTCAGCTTTAAGAAGATGTAATTGGTTAGTAAATTGGTCCATGCAATCAAAAGTTATCAGTAATTATGTACAGCAGTGTCCAAATCCCACCCGAACAGTGCATGTTTAATGGTTGGGCTTATCTAAAGATTTGAGCAAATATACAGAGAGAAGAATGACAGAATGTATTTCATATTTCCAAAACTTAAAGTTATATAAAAATGCTTCTAATGGGTGTATCAACTTGATTTAAAAAGCTATGAATTGCAATTTTCAAGCTCTTTCATTTGATATATAACTCGTCTACTTCTGTTGAAGTCTACGCTTTGGGCTGACTTCGCTACCTAAGTTACTACCCTAAGGCTAAGGTAGGCACTTACCTAGTTTTCAAGACTTTGTCCCATGCTAGCGAAGTCAGCCAAAAATCAGGAACTCAACAGAAATGCATAAGTGATATATCAAATGGAAGAGCTTGAAATTTACAATTCATAGCTTTTTGAATCAAGTTGATACACCCACTACTAGGCACTAGAAGCATTTTTATATCACTTTATAATTTGGAAAAGTGAAAAAAATTCTGTCAGTCCCTTCCCTGTATATTTGCCCAAATCTTAAGATAAGCATAAGACCGCCCATTAAACATGCACTAGGCCCATGGTTTGTTGGCCCTGCTGTACATAATTACTGATATATTCTGACTGAATAGGCGTATCTACTAACCAATTACACCACCTTAAAGCTAAATATTAGCAGATTAACATATCCAAGTGGCACTTTGGTATTGAAGGTATAAGTATTTTAAATATCTGGTTGAAATCAGATTTTAAAATATTTTTTCTTGAATATTTTGGTATGATGCATCCAGGAGATTAAAAATCGCAGAAAATCGCAGCCATATAGCTGTTTAAACTAGCTATATTCTAATAAATAAGATGTCATAGAATAACCTTGTATGTTCTGATAGCTTCTGTACTGAATATTAATTTTGGAAAAACTGTCCCAAGTTGTATAAGTTGGTCAGACCGCCCTGCTTTTAATAACCAGTCAATATTTCTCAAAATCCCCTCAAAATGTAGGTCTATATGTTGGCTGCACATGTACAATATTATATCTCATCTAACTTTTACTAAAAATGGAAATATCCATGTGTTTCTGCAATAAGAACATGGCCGGTCAGGTCACTCAACATTGTGGTCTGACAGAATCATTAATTTCACTCAAAAGTTTACTGCCTGAATTTGGAGAAAAAACAGGTGAATAAAGTAAAATACTTCCAGTGATGTAGAGCTATGTTTCACCTTTCATTTGATACAAATTTGAAGTAATTCTGACCAGTAGAACCCCCAGAATCAATATTCTACAAACACAAGTTTATCATAGTGACAGATAAGGGGAGCGGGCAGCCAGATTCGGCTGACTTCGCTACCCATGCATTTTATCTTTTAAGCAATGGATAGATCTCATCAAAAGAAATGGATTTGCTCTTTAAATGAAGTCTTTATGCCAAGTAAAAGGGAAGTTATGAATGATCAAAGACCCCAAATCGAACCCAAAATTCTGCCACTGTTAGGAGTTTAAATAGAGCCCAGATTTGTGATCAAGCATATCTGATACAGGAGTGGCTACATCTCTTAAATCATTATTTTGGACTATTTTCTTCTCATGTATGGAAGAGTTCCCCATAAAAGGTTGAAAATCAATGTATCATATCAAAATTTAACAATTTAAAGGGATTTTATCTTGACCTAATATCATCTGCGGTTTAGCGATCTCACAGAATTGGCGCAAAATTATGGAGTTGATATGAGATCTTTAATCGGTCAGAATATCCCTTTAAATTGATGTAAAGACTTCATTTAAAAAGGAAATCCACTTATTTTTATCAGCTCTATCCATTGCTATATAAATGATATACATAGGATTGGATTCTAACAAACAGACAAGGACCTAACATGGAGAAGCTGGTGGAAGGGTGATAGCGAATGGCACGCTAAAATTTTGTTGGGGTCTGGCAAACATCCTGTTCCCCTATGAAATGAAAAAACCTAGACAGTTTCTAAACCATTTTTTTCTGTAGAAAGTGTGGGAACTGTTCTCTTTTATGTGAGATTTGGCCTTTATACCAAAAAATGATTTCAAAGTTATGGGGTAACAGTTTCACACCTCTACTGCAGCAGAACCATGCACTGGGGGTAGGTAAGTGCCTACCTAAGGCTTAGTAAGGCTAAGCCAAGGCGGCTAAGCCTACTAGGCTAAGGCTAAGGCTAAGGCTATAAAGACTAGCGTAGACTGTAGTGAGGCTAGGACTAAGAGTAAGACTGTCTAAGGTAGGGATGCCAGAAAAAAATGGAATCTGTTAGATACCACAGTTGACTAGTTCTTTTGGATAGAGCCAGGGTAGGGAAATCTAAATCTTTTGGAATTTTGTTTCTATCTATCATAGAACCCGAGATACGATGAAATATATGTCGGTAAATCCAAGGCAAGGATTTGCTACCCATACATTTCTATTATAATAGAGCTTAAAGGTTGTGACCAAAGAGATCCAAAATCTAGGGTTTTCCAAAACATCCTGAAAAAAAATAGTTTCACTTCTAGTAGGAGTTTTTAGAAAAATTGCAAAACTCCTAGATGGATATATATGTGACCTATTTTGACTAGTCAAATGACCTTCTGACCTTGACCTTTGACCTAGATCTTACTCTAGGAGGTCACCGAGCTTCACATTCAATCAACAAAATCCTTTCAGAGCATGGGAGAGTATCAGTCGATTGTTCTACAATGTTTTACAGTGCATATTGAGGTAAAGTCCAACCTAACCACTGAGTAGCAACCAGTAGCATTAATAACTTCATGGTTTAGGCTAGGCCTGTTTGGCCTACGAGTACACTGTATCATAGCCATAGGCCTGGCTACTCTATACAGCATGATGTCAAAGTGCCCACCTTCCCCACTTTACCTTCTTCTATTTTTGGAATAGTACCACCAAATGTAATAAAACTTGCACATATCACTTCCTGAAACACTTCTCTGCAATCCTACCTTATTGTAAGCACATGTTATAAATCCCTTTGAGTCACTTTCAGACAGTTATTGTCTGAAAAGTTTTCAAACTTCATCAAAGTTCCCACCACAATGCACTGGTAGTTAGGTAGGGTAGGTCGGATTTTTTTTTGATTTTTTTTGTTGCAAATTCTCTTTTAACTACTATACAGTGATTCGTGACGAGTCACAGGGACGACTAAATTCGGCCCTCTTTTGGCTAGGTAGAGTCGGGTTACCTGGAACAAACCAGGTGGCAGCACACACTATGACAGGATTATTGATTATAATGCTGCATGAATTCTCTTGATTAAAAGGTCAATAGTGTAATTAACAAAGCTCTCAGTGAGTGGGGTGTACACACATTTCCAAACACTTTTATGGTGAGCAGAATGGCATGTTTCATTCAGCAGTTTAAGGGTATTTAGAGCACCATGGTATAGACTACACCTTTTCTTTGGTTAAAGAAAATACATGACCCTGTGTACATCTTTCTGGTTTGGAAATTGGAGGTACCCCGCGTATAAGGCGCACCCCCAACTCAAGGCAATTACCCTCCCGCATATAAGACCCAGTCACGATCTGATTCGCGTATAAGACGCGCCTTATACGCGGGAGATTACGGTACCTGATAGTGCCAATAAGGTTTATAAGATATGGAGATGTTAAATGAATACGGTATAAATACGGAAACATATATACTTTACCAGGGAGAGGTCCCTCCAGCCTATTCCTAGAAGGATAATGCACGTGAAACTCCAAAATTGCGAGTTGTACTTCTTTCTAGACAATAAAAATGTTTGAACTTAAACTTGACTGATACTTAACTTAAGGGTGCAGGGGCACTTAGGGTGTGTTCAGGTGGACACATAGGGTTCTAGGAACCCCCAAAGCCAATGAGCGGTATCACCATCGTCCATCAGTCTCTAGCTATCACAGGTGAAGAGGTGGACACATAGGTTGCTAGGACATGTATGTAATAAACATCAGAAAAAAAAGAAGAAATGTCCAAGTTCCCTCCTTTTTCTTCTTTTATGATGTCACTCCGAAATCCGGCGCAGAGAATTCAGGGAAAATTTTCCAAAATGTATCACTTGTGTTTGATTTGAAACAAGCTTTCTGTCAACAAGTGCCTTTTTTTTTTTTTTTTTTTTTTTTTTTTTTTAAGAAATCAAGTTTCGGTGTACAATCAATAAACTACAGCGAATTTTTGTTCCAATTAAGACCTTTAGAATAGATTACAGGTTAAACGATGACAAGTCATATTCTGTGACATTATGATATGAAAAGGTAAAATAATCAAGGGAGGGTCAGCGAATTTTTATTCGAGATTCTTGTGGGAACCTTGCAGATATGATTACTTAGGGATATAATACGCTGAACTATATTTGCACTCTCTGACTAAAGGGTAACAGTTACACTCTAGCCTTTCCCTTGCAGGTCCAACTTGTCCGTGCACTTGAGAAAAGGGAGTCAACTCTGCTTCTGAAACAGTCCAGTAAGGATGAGCCCCCAAAACCAACGAGCGGTATCCCCATCGTCCGTCAGTCTCGGGCTGTCACAGGGACTGGCATTCTTGATGAAAGACAGAAGACATGGATCGAAGGGTTCCCGAATGAACCCCATGTTGAAAACCCAATCGTCTATAAGTAAGTGGCTGTTGAATAATGCTTACATAGATTATTTAAAAAAACTTGAAATAAGGAAATGCAGAATTGTTCTTGCTAAATCATATTGACATGTTTTAATGTATCTTATTCGCATCAACAGGTTCATGTCGGAGGAGCAGCAGGGTAATGATTCAGCACCGGCCAGTGCCGTAGAAAGTAACGAAGTCCGCGGCCTCCCTGACGTCCTAAGTGAGTTTAATTTTAAGCATCAAGATCAGTTTACGTAAATTTACATGAATTCAGATAGTCAACTTTCTGTTACAATATACATACATATGTGATATTAGTTTACGTTTTTACTTTTACACTTTTTCAATAAACTTTACGTCTTTATCTTCAACAGCACCAGCTAAAGTTGGGTCCGACATCATTGAGAGGATTGGGAAGAGCAGAGCTCAAAGGTGAGCGAGAGCAACCTTTTTGGCATTAGTTTCCCATCTCTCGAAATTTGATTCATTTTCCAGGGCAAGGTGAAATCAAAGTCTTTGGTCCAATTCAGTCCAGATTCATATTCAAAAGAGTATATCTATTCAAAAGCTATCTCATATTTTTTCCCCTACTTTAGACATGAGGCTGCCATAGAAGACCTACATCAGGAACTCGGAGTCACCAACCAGGTGAGTCTTTTACTCGTGTTTTACCCTCTAACATTGTACATACCCGGTATGTTATTTGAAAAAAAAAAAGAAAAGAAAATATACCCCAAAAAAGTGTTCAGATAACTTTTGAGATGGCTAGTAGCCAAATTTGACAATTTAGAAGCTTTCACAGTAAGAATTTAGATGCTGCAAATATGTTAGACTTGCATGTCATGTGTTCCAAAAGTAACAATCAATGCTGACTTTCTAAGGGGACCTTATGATAGCCAACATGTGAATGCAATCGTTTATCAGGGGACTCACCAATGTCCCAGTCATGCATGCACAGGGTTGATTCACGTTGCAAACATCAAAAAGATTCACCAAATACAGTGTCTAGACCACAATTGATGCATAATGAAATCAGATGAAGCCTTTAGGCATCATTCCATCCTTAACTTGTACAACCTATTTGTACAGGGATAGAAGTCTTGTGCCTTTTCCATAGTTTCAGGGATTTTCAAGTTTCAAAGTAATTGAAATACTTGTTCATTCCTTTACAAAACCTGTATGTAGGCGACGCTAATAATTTATCAGGCAGTTAGAAGTTTTTGTGTTCATCTACTTTCATCTCTGTGTGCAGGAACTGGAGCCGCGTATCCAGGCGGCAGGACAACGGCTGTTGGAGAAGTTACATGAGGATGACCAGGAGATCGAACAAATCATGGACCGTATCAAGGAGGACGAGGTCAGAATAAGAATTAAAATTTATTTCATGGTGGAAATCGTGAAATACGGCAGCCCCATAGGTTTAACCTTATAACTGTGTATTCCACACCCCCTGTTGAATAACCCTGTCCCATTTGTCTACCGATAGTGCATTAATGCACTATTTATCATATGTATTATACATATATGATAAATATATATTTGCAAAGGTTCTTCAATAAAACGATGAAATAAATACAAAGGTTCACTCTCGCCTCGTGAGATGACCCTCAGTCATACCCAATACTCGTGAACCTTTGTCAATTTATCATACATAAACTTATGGTATTGTCTATAGAGTCATACACTGTATTTGATATATCATAGTGGATTCCATATTGAAATATACCCGCTATATATAAAATGACCAAGTCCAGTATATATAATACGTACTGTACCCCAAAAATCATGCTCAGGGGGTATGGGGGGGGGGGGTTGGGCAACAGTGAATATATGGCTTCCTAATACACAGATGAATAATGACTCATACCTATCACAAGACATTATATAACTTTGTTTTTATCATGTTCTTCTGTTTATCAGGACCTGGTGCGGTACACGTTAGACGACCTGCGGGGACTATGGGAGGAGGCGTCCTCTCACTCCATCCAGCGGCAAGCGCTGATTAATGCCATAGATAAGGAACTCTCTGATATGGAGACAGAGCGGATGCTGAAGGTACTGACAACATCATTTGTAATTTAATAATCTTCTTGTCATGTGGAGGTACCTGGTAATTAATGCATTAGTAAATACCTGGTAGTTAAAAAGTAGTTAATGGCACTCTTGGTGCCATTTTATTTTCTTATGTGACACTTTGAAAGAGCTTTGAAGTTTTAATTCCACATGTTATCATTTAGGTCCGCGAGGTCTTTCAGTCTTATGCAAAGATGCTGGAGAAGATTGCGCACCTCATGCCGCCCGACCTCCAGCGCCTTCTGGATAAGGAGTCTCAGGTAGGTGTATGTCTGCAGGAATGGCCCAATAGTGTAAACCTTTAATCCTCTATGGGCTGCATAGTACAGTATCCAGGAGTGAAATGCATTGTATCACAATAGTTAAATACAGTCTTGGCGAGTAATTCGCCATGCCTGTGTTTATTGAATATGTAAAGAAATAAGAATAATGCACTCCTTAATCACATGATACACCAAGACATTATCAAGGAGTTACTCATCTGTGCTGCATTTGCTGCAATTGGTGTATCATACCCTGAGTCAGAACTGAGGTACCCATATGAACTTTCACTGAGAGATAACTTTGGGAATAATATTTCAGCCAGCACTTTATATATTTCAGTTGATAAACCAGACGGTGCTCAGTAACCGTCGTGCTTACGCTGACTTGTACTCACGTCTAATGATGGCTGACATAGAACGGGAGAAGCGTCTCCACACCCAGTGGGAGACCCGCGTAGAGGACTGGGCACGTATACACACTGACGCTGCCCTCGACATCTTCAAGTAAGTTATAATCTACAGTCTGCAGCCATCGACTTGTGTTTGTATTGTATTGGGAAGTTTATTGGCAAAGAATTCATATCGATGGGACATTTTTGATAATCCGCCAGATTACAAATCAGAAAATAAGTGCTATAGCCTCATCTTCATTGTCACTAATTACTATATCATGTGCAGCATAGTGCTTTGATACAAATATAACATACATGTCCTTTGGTCAAGATATAGTATGGATGCAGTCCTAGCGAGTAATTTATATTCATGCATTATGACAAACCTAAGGGGGTTCATTAACTCCTAAAGGGTCAATATGATGAAGGAGTCTTCAAATGATTATAAGAATAATTCATTAATCGAAATGTGCCAACTTTTCTGTCACCTTCAGGAAGTTCATGGAGAGTGAGGAAGTGATGAACCCATCAGGTGCAAGTGTCGTATTAGAACACATGAGGACTGACCAAGCCGCTCTCAACCAGCGGCGCCTCGACCTCATCGACTCACTAAAGTAAGCTATGAACTTTGTTCAATTCTCTGTGCTTGATATACATCAAGATATAGCTCATGATTTCTAAGATCGTCTTAATCTATTAGAATTAATTTGGCAGGTATTTTATTCAGAAGTCAATACATGTTTTTTTTCTTTCATTTAGAATTAGAAAAATAAACTTAAACTCTAGATGAGGCTCGTGATGAAACCACATGTCCCTGACCTCACACTTACCCCCCATGGCTTGATTTTTTTCCTTAATATTTTCTTCCCTTTTAGAACCCCCCGTGCCCTCCCCATCTTATTTCAACATGTCAGACTATACCTTTTGATTGTATCAGTGTGCATATTTCAGAGACCTAAAACCGCCAACATCTACAAAGACATCCGTGTACCACTGGAACCAACAAGTCATGGATGTCTCTAAGGAAATAGGTCTGTCTCTCATTACATTCATTCTTCTAAAAATAAATTGCGATCCTCCAGGGCAGCACAGTGCCAGTACTATTCTCTTTTCATCGTTACAAGAAAAAAATGATGGCCCCTTAACCCTGTATTGTTCATTAACTTTTGAAAGGTCAGCACGACCCAAAAGCAATGTGCATGCGTGTTAATCAGCTTGCGAGTTACTTGCCTGCATTTTATTGATATTATATGAGGTCAAATATACATAGAGACTTTATGTCAGTAATAAAAATCACATGACTAGATATCAGTGTTATAAATGAATACATCTCGTACCAAATATAACAGTTAGCATACATTTCAATGATATTTGAACTATTCGTAAAACTTTGTAGAAGCATTTTCATTCTTGATCTTTTACCTTTCAGACACATTAAATCAGGAATATTTCACCAAGCTGTATAGGGAGTATGAAAAGGTCTGCCAGAACTGTCTTACTGAGGTTGACAAAGTCAAGGTAAGCACCATTTTTTCCCCTTCCTCTTTTAGAAAGAGATGCTCTCTTCTTAAAACAAATATAGTGATCGATTGTGGCTCAGATGCGTGGTTCATCGATCCTTATTGTGTGTTTCAAGTGAAACTGGTCTACGAGTTAACCATACTTAAATACCGTATTTGCCCGAAATAGCGCACATACCCTAGTCACGTGTTGGCCTGTATAAGCGCCGGGTATTTTAATAAGTGTCGGTCTTGAATTAGTGCAAAGGTATTGAAATTTGAAAATCCACTATAATTGAAGTCTTATTTACATGCTATCTGCACAGATTTTTGTTTTATCTAAATACTTAATCTTACATTCTAGGCGGACTTGATATCGCGGGGTATCTGCACAGAGGTCAAGGCTAAAGAAGTCGTCCACAACCAGTGCCTCCCCCTTGTGGGAGAACAACAAACAAAGTTTGAGAAGGCTCTGGAGGAAATGGATGTAAGTTGATGATGGATCATTTCAAAATATAAAATTTCAAGTTCCTGGGCAGGAGACATTGGTGTTATGAAGTGCCTCTACCTATGGAATAAGACCGGGGTTATCATTAATAACAGCATCAAACACTAGAGACTCCAATAATTGCAAAGCTGAAGGCCTAAAATATTCCAAAGGTTTCTTTTATATCTGTCAGATGTCAATGTTCTATGAGTTGAGCTTTTCTTCGATATTTTTTTTTCTCTTCATTATTTTCATCTTATTTTGTGTAAGCAATGTGAGCATCACCTTAAAATGAATTCATTTCCACTAGCATTTCCTCTCTAGTTATATGCTGTCATCCAAACTCTGTCATTTTGGGGTATAAAAGGCAGTAACTATTTATGTTCAACATAGGGCATACAAACCATGAAAGCGAGTATGAAAGCACCAACGATGGAAAACTCCCCAGCACTTTGCTCTTGCATAATGCTGCCTGTATATATGTTGATTCATCCTAGAAGATTCAGTATGATATAGAGCCCTAAGTCAAATGAATACAAAGCCCTACTCCAGCATGACCCCCTGAAAGGACTAAAAACTAAACGGTCTCTCTTCTTTTCTCATACAGAAGTCCCTGGAGTCACATAATGCCTACCTGCTGGAACAGCTCAAGTCATTGTTTAAGTTCTGTCAGGGCTCGGCTCACCTCTGGGACGTACACGAGATAGGACTCGCGCGGCAAGAGCGCATCCTGCAGGAAAAACTGGACACATGTAGACAGGCTCATGACAACCAGAATCAGGTAGGTGATGTTATTCGATACTAGTTTAGGCGTGGTTTTATGGGTTAAGTTATTTCACACTTTACTTTTGGGGAAATCTTTGAAGGCCAAAAGTTAGGACCATTTGGGATTTGTAGTATGTTATTTATTTTGACATATTTTATGCGTAATATTTGTAGGAGAAGGAGGGTCAGTTGGACATTGTGATGGACAGAATGCGGCAGGACGCTTCAGAACCGGCACTTAATGACAGCCTCAAGGAGGCCCTGGAGAGCCTTAATAAGATTAGGGATGGGTGAGTATTGGAACCACAGTATGCAGAAAACTACTGATATCATAGCATCATAGAATCTTTCAGCCCAAACATTTTTGATTGCCAAACCTGTACAGGAAACCTAACAATGAGCTTACAACTGCTACTGATCTGGGGAACCCAATTCGTTTTGCTAGACATCTGGATCACACAGCTTAGTTTTAGAATCTTATGTGGCAAGGAATGAGGCTGTTTAGATTGAGAATTCTGCAAGATACGTAGCATCAGTGATAGCATTGGTGGTAGTGCAGATACAGAGAAAAAAAAACTTTCCCAAAAGTATTGCTCAGTTTGCTGCGCAAGATTGGCACTCAGGATCTATAAACCTCTCACCTGGGCTCAGGGGCAACTAAGGGACTAGTTGGGGCAGGGCTATGCCTGGGTCTTTTGCGGTGAGTTTGAGGCCAAGTTTATGATTTCTAGTCACCAACTTTACAGTGTAATCATTGGTGGATCCAGGCCTCTTACCAATTTAATTAAAAAACCAAGGGATAGATTGGAATCTCATCTCTCCAACAATAAATCTCTCTTGTCCGTAAGCCATGTCTTTCCCTTTCAAATGAGCTGCCATATTTGACTCACCTTTTAAAGAGCCATATGTATAACATGGCTTCAACATGGGGCCTATGTTGGCAATCAGTTTTTGCGATTTCAAAAACACCTTGATTCCTATGGAAATTGCTGATTAAGACACCAAAAATTCAGTAGGTGTAGAAGTAATCAGGCACGTCATATGTGCTACTTCCTTAGTGTCGGGCTTCCCTAGTCCACTTAAAAGGGTCTATGTCTCCTCTTTCCTATCCCCTCAGATGTGAGTGGTGCACATAATGTAGTTCTCGCCATAAATATGACCTTAGCCGTCGAAATGGCGTTAAACATCTATTACTCACTCACTCACTCACTCACTCACTCACTCACTCACTCACTCACTCACTGATCAGTTTACTTCTTTGTTCCTATATATGAGAGGGGATCACCATGCCATCTGGACCGCCATACCTGTAGAGACTGCCATATTGTAGTTTAAATCACAACCCAGCAAAATCTTATATTAGGTATGGCAGTTCCAGCAGTACATACAGATAAGTAGGGGTGTATGGCACTTCCAGCTATATATATAGGCTGGTAGGGGCTGTATGGTAGTTCCAGCAATACATACAGGTTAGTAAGGGTGTTCAGGGATTGAATGGCAGTCCTAGCAGACCATACAGATTTTTCTTTTTATATTGGGGGGGGGGGGGTAGTAGACCCAAGGCCATATGTGATATATATCAAGCGTTAAATCTTCATTATTTATCAACAGTTTGGGGGGAGTGTAAAAACCTTAGACCCCTCGGGGGGGGGGGTTAAAAACTTTTGACCCCTCTAGAGGGGTTGGGGCACAAAAATGTTTGACTGCCGTTGGGGGGGGGGTGTAAAAATGTTCACACATCCGCACAAAACCTCAACAACCCCTTCCCCCACCCTTTGATAAATAATGACCACTCCCTAAGCCCAAAAAGCTCTGACGTTAAAAACATAAAGGCGATGTTACATTGATATCCACAGCAGGCCACTGAAATAAGCAGTAGGGCAGTTAGATCAACCACAGGGCATTGGAGTAAGACATGGTATAGGATGTCGCTGAACTGATGTGCGCTTTATAGCCAGGGAACAAATGCCATAGAACAATATCAAAACTGCAGAAGTCTACTTCCAGATGCACCATATAGCATTAAATTTGACACAAAGGTGACCTGATGCGGGGTCGCCTCATGTGCAGGGTGGGGTATTAAGGTAGAAAAATCTCAGTGACGTTGGTCAACAATAGGGCAGTTGCATTTATATATGATTATATCAGTAACAGGGCAATTCATCCTCATCATAAGATATTGATATTTGAAATAGAATAATTACATCCACAACACTGATGTTACAGGTATGATGAGTTCCACGGTCAGCAGTTGGACATTGTTGCCACGTACCCCGCTATGGTGGTCAGCGAGGTGAAGAACTTTGACAAAGCCGTCTGTAAGTTCTACTCTGTGGACAGGAGGCATCCAGATGTAAGTTTTTTATTACTAAATGCTGACTTTGTGTTATTTTAAAATTTAATTTGTGTTATTTAGCAATCATTTTGGAACATAACATGTTTGAGTTTGACATTTTGCTTTTGATTTTTGATGCAGAAGCTAATCAAGGTGGATGATCTAAGTACTGATTCTATTGATAACATGATAACATATTTTCAACGTTAAGACTTTTGTTGATTCTACAATAATCATATTGGTTATCAAAAGTATTTGATTTTTTCCCATCGAAATTCAAAAAAGAAATGGTGAAAATAGTGAAGGAGATGTTGGAACTACCTAAGCCATCATTAATTTTTGTGGCCATTTTTGTGTGTCTAAAATTATCAGTGGCGGATGCAGGATTGGGAAAGTATAGGCGCAACAAAAAAGAAGGAGGGGATGCACCACTTGTTCTTCACACAAAATTCAGGCTGTAAAATATGCAAAGACACAGTTTAACATGGGCAAAAGAAGAGCGGGTGTGCCAACTCAACCCGTAGTTTAATTAATGGGATGGCCGTTTAAGCGCTAGGGTCTCAAATAAGCACCGGTCTTGAATAATTACTGGGGGTAGAGGGGTTTTGAAATTAATCTTAAGCACTAAAAACAGTATTCAAATAATAGCCTTTTTCGAATAAGCGCCGGGGATACAGTGGGATTCAAATCAATGAGTGCCCGGGTGCTAACACTGGCCACTACGGTATCTTAATCCGCCACGGAGATTAAATATCGCATTAACCCTTTGCTGTTTTTGATGTCATTAACCCTTGTGTGTGGTGTGGTGTGTTTTAACCCCTTACAGCAGGTGAAGGCCGACCTGGAGGAGGAGGAGCGCCGCTTACAGGAGGAGGCTGAAGACGAGGTCAGCTCTATTGTATAATGGTTTAATCAGTATTCGGTCACACGTGAAGAGTTTTGAAAAGATGGTAGATAAGAAATAAGATAAGGGTCCAATTGGAGCCTTATACTACTAACCATAGGTTTCTAACTTATCCATTTATCTTATATATATAGAGGGGATTTCTTTACTGTATTGACTGATTTGCCAAATGATAAAAATTTCTTATTATGGCTTATGCGTATGACCATTATATGAGTTGGTTTTTTATTGTTTTATTTCTAGATGTAGGCAATTTAATTTGTTTATCCTCACCTATGGTCTAAATGAGTTATTAGTGCAGGTGACATTCCTGACATTATAAGCTTTTATTTGATAGCAAATGTACCTACTTTTCCTGTAAGAAATATCATACATTTGCCTGGTAATTTCGGAGGAAATAAAAAAAGTTGATTTTCCAAATTTTATTTCTATTTTGGTTTTGGACTTTTTCACGTGGGCCGGCCCGTAACCCAAATAAATAAAAAAAAGTGTGGACTAAAGGTGACCCTGACTTTGGAATAAGCCTGATTTGGAATAAGCCATCGGCTATAAGCCGCATCTAGGGGTTAAATATGCTAGATCCAGTACTGGTCTATAATGTCTGTAAACTGTACCCCTTGTTTGAGGTGTTTCTCTAAGGCATGCTTTGGTTCTGGTTTGTGTATAAGCTATTGCTTATAAATACGCTGAAATTCATGGTTTTCTTACCCTCTCAGAGTGAACCATTTGGTGTCAGCATGATATACATTGTACTTGAATGCAATGTACCATAAACTCCCGCGTATAAGACACGTCTTATACGCCAAACAAAATGCTGATGCGTCTTATAGCTTACTCTCAAGTTGGGCGTGCGTCTTATATGAGGGGTAATTTTACTATAGAAATGTACTAATCTTACAAATTTCAGCCCTAAGAGGTGCATCTTATACGCGAAAATGCTTTTGCTGAGTTTGGGGTGCGTCTTCTACGCGCAACGCGTCTTCTACGCGGGAGAATAAGGTAGTGTCTGAATCGTTAGAAGGATATTTAAAGGAGAACCTGAGTTAGGGTTTTACTCAGATGGGCTTTGCCGGAGGGAATTCAATAGCCGCATGCCTGAGGCATGGCGCACACGCTGTGCGATTTTTCTCTAATAGCTGAAGTGTGAGAGCTTTCAGGGTATGGTGCATGCCGATTGCTAGGCATGCTGCCTCTCAAATCCCCCTCCAACATAGACATACCGGTACCATGCTTTGAATTTGCACACTTGTGTGTCTATACTACAAGTAAGCCTACCTGCCTAACCAAGGCCCCACCTGGTGTTTATAACTGACATTTATGTAACTGTCCTTCTTTGTATGTAACTTAATACTTTAAATTTAACAACGGTCGTGTTTTTTTCTTGTTTTATTTTTTATTTTTTATAAATCCGATAACTTATACAGTTCGACATACATGTATGTGGTGTGTGGTTCAGAAAAAGAAATCAGATATCAAAATTATTTACTGTCCCAAGTTATGTGAACTTAATTCATAACTCAATAAATAATTCATTTTCTTGAAGATACTATGAAGGCTCTTTCTTTCATCACAGACCCTTTTACCTTTTAGGATGAAAAGAAGGAGGACACAAAAGGCAAGAAGATCAAAAAGAAGGCCACGGGTGGTGACACACATCGATCAGAGGTAAGGAAATTCTTCTTTTGCAATCACCTATAGAAAATGTAACTACACGTCGATGTGTCCCATCTTTTTCTTTCAGCAATATTCCAGTCAGAGTCGACAGAATAGTTAATAAGCTTTCCATGAATTAGTTGTTTATATTGTTAAGATAACAAAAAAAAATTGTATATTTTAGTTCTGTTTACTCCTCTCTTTTTTGCCATACTAGCGATAGATATTTCTCTATAAGAATAGGTCATAAGACGTGTGTCGTTTTAAAAAGGTATCAGTTGCGAAGCATCCTCTTGATTACCATTGCCATTTACTTTTGTGCTGATTTTAATAACTATGTTAGAATTAAGTTTGAATCTAAAACACAGTTACAACAATAGCTAAGTAGAGTTTGTCACATGTATGGACCAGAAATCATCACCTGAATATGACATAAAACAGGTTTAAATAAGTTAGGTTATTCACATAAATTACTTCCTATATCACTAGAAAAAAATTGGAAAGGGCAAACATGGGAAGGTAAGTTTATGAGGATTAAAAATAAAATAAACTTGAATCTAAAATTGTTTGAAGTTGAGCTATAGCTAAAGAAACTGAAGTGACTCATCCAAAGCCATGTCTGCGTTATAGAACTTTAAAATGGAACTTATATTTATGCTTCTCTGCTAATTTCTGTGTGAAGAAAAACTTACAAGTGCTTATTGTGCTTCTTAAATCATCTCCTTTCGTTCCACGAAACGAGAGAGGGGACTTTGTACTTTATTATGGCATATAAACTTAACAAAACATAAAATGTAATGCCAGTGAGTGAATTAAAATAATAATCTAATTAATGTACCCCAGGTCATGAATTAGGGCTGCAGAAATAATTAACACTCAGTGCAAGAGTAGAAAAAGGTCAAGGCAATTTTTTTTTTTTTTTTGATTTTTCAAATATTCAGCCGATATTGCTTTTGAGACGGTACATGTGATTAATGCGATCGGCAGGTGTTTTTTTTTTATAACAAAGGTCTAACTTTTTAACTTCGGAGGGGGTGGTCTGGGGGGTTAGAGTGCCCAAAATCAAAAACGAACCCCAGATTCTTGTTTCTCACTATGAGTAGCATCTTTTAGAGGTGTCCCCGTATTACTATCATCAATTTGATTGAATAACCTCCCCCCCCCCCCCATTTGGATTAGGCCAATACTTTCTCCATTTTTGTTAATTATCATTTTTTGTATCTGTTTTTTTTTATCCTTCTTCTTTTTAAACGACAGGGGCAGGGATAGGTGTTCTTTCCACGAATATCAACAGGAGCCCTTCTCCATGGCATTGTCTGTGGCTTATATGCAGGTCTGAAAACCAGACTAGAATGTGTGCTTTTTGTTAAACTGGAAGTCATCTAAGAAAAGGACTAGATAAATATGTGTGGTCCTTCCTTCCTCCCTGACCGAGTGTTGAGTCACCCATGCTGAGACTTTGTCTGGTAGATGTTTATAGTGTCAGGGTGTGACATGTTTATACAGAGTCTTAATGCACAGCTAGTGTATTAAAACATATTCAATGATGAAACCATGGGATTTAAAAGAAGGAAGGAAAAGGGGAAAAAACTCCCTATGAGATATTTCCACATGTGTTTCCCTTACCATTTCCCACTTTGGGGTTTATGCATCCCATAACAAATGCACTACTTTTGTTCCAAAATACTACTTTGTTTGATGACTATAATAAGCTTATAGTCGTATATTGACTATAATTTAGTAATTGTTGGAAGTCTTTCACATGAAAGCCTAAAAAAAAAGCTGAATGATCCAGGTATACTTAAGTTGGCAAGAAGCAAGGGAGGGTGTCCCCAGTGGAGTTTAGAAACTGTGGGAAAATACTTCGTTTGTAGGGACGTTCTTTAAAGACTCACACTCAAAACATCATCCAGATCTATGGGAAAACCTTTGGTATACCGTAATCTCCCGCGTATAAGACGTGTCCTCTAGGCCAAACAAAATGCTGGGGAGTCTTATAGCTTTCTCTCAAGTTGGGGGTGCGTCTTATACGAGTGGTACTTTTACTATAGAAATGTACTCATCTTACAAATATCAGCATTAAAATGTGCGTCTTATACCCGAAAATGCATGTGCTGAGTTTGGGGTGCGTCTTATACGCGCACCGCGTCTTCTACGCAGGAGATTATGGTATCTAATGAAAACACTGGTGCTGTACAACAATTTCATCTCATAGATTCGGTCAGCCTTAATAGATGCGATCAGCGTTGTGTCAGGCAACCAGTCTAGCTGTTTGGACAAGTAGCTTTTAAATTAAATACATGTACCTATTTAAAGTGAGAAAAGAAACGACTTTGATGTCCGTAAAGTATTAAGTCTAGAAACCACAGTCTCTCTGCTAACTTTTAATTACAAATACTGGTGGTGCATATAAAATCAACCAAACTAAACCAAACCAAAAGTGCTGATCCAGGGAAATGACACTTGAAACAATTAGAACCGTGCACAGCTCGTTGGCCACAGAGGATAAATGGAGGTTAGATAACAGACAAGATAGATAACCCTGGGAGCTGTTTAAAACATCAGCCTAATGTTCACACCTCACCTACCCAGACTCATGCCACATCTAGGTGAGCTGCCATGGCGTTTTAAATTTTGTAAATCCATATCTTTGAGAAAGAGAGCAAAAAGAAATGATGCTTTTTAGAAAAAAAAAAAACACAAAAAAAAAACCACATTTATAAACTAAAGTTGCATCTTATATGCAGTGCTATTGAAACACTCACCACCAAGGCAAAGGAACACTGAACTAAATGTAGCCCTCAGAGGGCCAAGTCTAAGGACATCTTTACAGAGAAGGTCCCTACATCAGCACTGTGATAGACAAAAAGTACATACCAATAACTAAAAGAAAGTGTATAACTAGTCTAACGGCTCTATTTATAAAGGATCTACAATGTGCCCTACATATGTCAGCTGAGCATGTACTTCTTATGGTGGTAAAAGCGCTCTTTCGTGATTGGTAATTTCCTGAGCCTTGCCAAACCATTCAAATAAAGACGCATGGCTTCATTCCATTATGTTACGGCATTGGTCTTCTGGGGGGATACGCTTTTTTTTGTGCAATAGCCCAAATTCATTTCCAATTTCAGAAATACAGACTTATGAAAATCGACTATACATAAATTGATGGAAGGGGCTGCACCAGTATCTCAGGAACAAATACATTAATTAATTATCACTTAAGGATCATTTAAACATAATCTTAATGTCATGGTGCAGGAACAAAGTGGTGATGCATTACTGAC
This sequence comes from Acholoe squamosa, assembly GCA_949317995.1. Lineage (NCBI taxonomy): Eukaryota > Metazoa > Annelida > Polychaeta > Phyllodocida > Polynoidae > Acholoe > Acholoe squamosa. The sequence continues at coordinate 56,818,659 of OX439046.1, forward strand.
CAAGGTTTTATCGGCGTATCATGTAGATCACCCGGACCAACATGCAGTAGAAAAGCAGTACTAAAGCAGCTGAGAAACAGTGTGGTGTGACAGTAGTGATTCAGTGTGAAAGCAGCATCAGAAACAGTATTGTATCAGCATCTACTGGCATTCTACTGCTCAGTACCACAGAAATTGCAGCAGTGGTTCAGTAGTAGAGCAGTAGTATTAGCAGCATGCAAGCAGTATTGAATCAGTTGTCCCAATTATGTAAATTAGATGGCAGCATTTGAACAGTATCTACTTATTTAATGCTGCATGACCATATATGGGGTTGGGGCAGTGTTCAATCAGCACTACTGCATGACTGCTGCTATAGCAGTAGGTGAGCAGTAGACCATACTGAAGACTACTGCTGGGGGCAGGTAGAAGCATAAAAGAAGCAGCCGCTGTTTTAGTACTGTCACTACCAATGCCTTTCTAGGTGGTCCTTGCTGGATTTGAACTTATGATCTTCTGATTACTGCACCAACGCATTAGCCCCCTGAGCCACAACCCTATCAGCTATGTGGAGCTGTTATTACTCCCTAGTAGTGCATGCAACTCATATAAGAGGGGGCAGTATTTATTCAGTAGTACTGGGTAACTTCTAACCATAGCAAGAGTGTATGAGTAGACCTGTCTACAGTGCTGCTATAGTAGAATCCCTTGCACTTTATTGAGCTTTGTAATTATCAATGATACATGTACATGTATACTATGTATACACCCCGACATCCATGTTTATCCATTAGGCCCCCTACTGGCACTCAATAACATAATAATATACAAAGGTATAAGTATGCTTTTCTTCACAAATACTGAATAGTTTCAGAATTTCAATACTGAATCTTTTGATTACTGTTCACAACCATACTGACATTTACACTGGACTGTCTCAGAAGCATCAGGTCAGTAGCCCAGTAAATAATCCATGAATGGACAGAGTGATACCAGTAAATGGTCAGTAGACTACTGCATCTATGCTGCTGCACAGAGTGTGACAATTTTGGTATCTATTAACATTCAGTTGAGAGTCAGTAGACTACTGATTCTAGCCTGAAAATGCAGTGTATGTTCAGTTGATAGTCAGTACACTACTGAGTCTATGCTGAAAATGCAGTGTAGAGTCAGCTGTTTCAGAAGTATTTCAGCAGTGCCTACTGCAAAATGCAGTTGTTGATCAGCATATTCTCAGTAGCTACTGATAGGAGAAGCAGATACTGCCTTCTGGTCCGGGATGCAGTCATTTGGGCATCATCTGTGTAAGGTTGGCATGGTTACATATTTTAATGTAGTAGTTCTTCATTAGATCATGGAAAATGAAACCACCTTTAATTGATGTCATGGGTAGTTTCTGAAAGGTGGATAAATGCCAAGGCTGCAATGGTTTGTACTTTAAAACGCGATATGTATAAGCCACACAAGTGTGTAAGTCACACCCTGGGGCGGAGAATAAGACACGTCTTATACGCCAAACAAAATGCTGGTGCGTCTTATAGCTTACTCTCAAGTTGGGGGTGCATCTTATACAAGGGGTAATTTTACTATAGAAATGTACTGAATTTACAAAATTGGTACCTAAGAGGTGCGTCTTATACGCGAAATAACCTTTGACAAGTTAGGGGGGGGCGTCCTCTACGCGCGCTGCGTCTTCTACGCGGGAGTTTACGGTAAAAGCCCCACCTGGGGCTTTAAACCCACCAGCTTAGTGGTATTATATAGGGTCAAACCCTGCCTGTAAGCCATACACAGAGTTCAGGACAATGCTAAGACTTCATTAAGCAGTGTCCCAACTCTTAAGTCTATAATTCACCGCTTGCATGTAAGGTTTATGGTAATGATGCCATGGCATAAACAAATCAGGGCCATGTTGACCAGAGTTATATTTCTACAGCCATGTTGACCAGAGTTATATTTCTACAGCCATCCACACTTAATGTACCCACATAGTCGATACAATCGCAAATGTGCCACATTATTCTGCCCCATTGCTCTTTCTATTGTATGTGAATATGAAATGACAGGAAAATCAATAGACAGATTTATCTCTTTGCCTCCACGCTCAATACTAGCATAAAAATACAGGAAAACTGCACAGGGCATGGGATGTGTTTTCATGATGTTTCCATGGCAACCAACTGCAAACATTTTGCTTGTTAAACCCCCTGTGAGTTCAATACACATATCACGATTTGCAGGGGAGTAAGTCGGTCACGTTGCATTTTTGCATCATATCGATTCAGCCTGATGCACTAATGCAGCATCAGACTAAGCAGAGAAATCTCCAGCAATGCATTAATGCAGCATGACTACAAAAATTAAATGAAAACTAGAGGTATCATACTGCTATTTAAGGGTTGAATACAGAGGTTTTATGTGGGGGCCGTGCTATGTTGTATCTCTGTCTGGTTATACAGAACGACCCCCCCCCCATTCTTTACGTAGGGGTTTGGCCGAAAAATTAAGATAAAGTTGGTGCTTAATAACAGAAATATGGAGGTAAAAACAGGAAATTTGAGAGTAGCGTGAGCAACTTAAACATTTTTTGTGCGTACAATTTTCAGGAATTCTTGAAATTTGATGTGGAAAGTTTAGAAAAAGAGAGGTTTGTAAAAGCTATCAAATTGTCCATAGAGCTCTATAGTAAATCGACTTTTTTATTAATGTAATCAGGAGCTTCATTTTGGGATAGTTGTGAGATCAGTGCACATAGAATGAGTGTGCAGACTTGCAGATTTTTCTAATAGGCAGTTTTTGAGAAAATTCCGCTTTTGTATTTGAGCATAAGGCCCTAAGAAGTAAGGCGTAGTTACTAAACAATTACTAAAATGTAGAGAAAATTGTTGTAAGAAGGCCAAAAAGTCCTTTTTTTTTTGTTTGAACTATTTCTATATCATGTAAAGTCAGTATGATTGTATTTAATAGTGATGTTATAATTACAAAGAGGTAACTAATATTGCGCAATAATAGCGTGTGTGAAACATGGTAGGTTCATTTTGCCTTGAAATCTTTCCCTGTGAAGGTCAATATGCTAAATAGGCGTTGGTGTTTAATCTCCTATCATAGCACATAAGTGATCTAGTGATATCCGGCAGGTTGAAGGTCTAAGACTATGCTAGGAGAGGGGACTGGAATAGAATCATTACCATATAAGGAGTCACACATGGCTTGGGTCTTGTTCACCATAATTATATGGGCATGGATCAGTTTTAGGTAGATTACTACACCTGACTAGCATGACTGATGTTTGATTGGTCTAGACACAGCTATAATTAGCTACTTGTCACCACACAAATTAAGCCAGTTGGGTTAGAAGGCAGGGGGCAGGGTGGGTAGGTGGTGACACCATCAGACAATCACCAGAGTACAGTAGGCAGGGGAAGGGTGGGTGGGTGGTTGTAGGTAGGCAGGCAGGCACACCACTGGGTGTAGGAGGTGGGGGGACACTCAGCTACTGCTTAGCAGTCCTGGGTGGGTGGGAGACTACTCAGTCATGCCTCAGTAGTTCTAGTTGGGCAGGAGTACCCGGACCAGAAGGCAGTATCTACTTCTCCTATCAGTAGCTACTGAGAATATGCTGATCAACAAATGCATATTGCAGTAGGTACTGCTGAAATACTTCCGAAACAGCTGACTCCACACTGCATTTTCAGTCTACACTCAGTAGTGTACTGACTATCAACTGAATATGCACTGCATTTCATACTAGAATCAGTAGTCTGCTGACTCTCAACTGAATGTTAATACATTCTAGAAATTATACACTCTGTGCAGTAGCATAGATGCAGTAGTCTACTGACCATCTACTGGTATGACTCTGTCCATTCACAGATTATTTACCTGATGCTTCTAAGACAGTCCATAGTGTGAATGTCAGTATGGTTGTGAACAGCAATCAAAAGATTCAGTAATGTAATAATGAAACTATCCAGTGTTTGTGGAGACAAGCATACTTCACCCCTTTGCATATGAATATCTTATTCAGTGCCAGTAATGGATACACATGGATGTTGGGGTGTATGAAATTGAGGAATTACTCACTGACTTTATATAGGGTACAAATATACTGAATCTTTTGGTCCCCATCATGACATTTTTTTTTTACATAGTATCCATGTATCATTGATAATTGCAAAGTGCTTGTCTCATCACCTTAACATCAGTAAACCGAAAGGCATTATACTATAGCAGCACTCTATAGATATGTCTACTATTACCCTTTTGCTATGGTAAGAGTTACCCAGTACTACTGAATCAATACTGCCCTAGCCCCCTCCTACATGATTTGCATGCACTACTAGGAAGTAGTAACCGCTCCACATAGCTGATGGGGCGGTGGCTCAGGGGGCTAATGCGTTGGAAGAGTAATCAGAAGATCCCAAGTTCAAATCCAGCAAGGACCACCTAGAGAGGCATTGGTAGTGCCAGTACTAGAACAGCGGCTGCTTCTTTTATGCTTCTACCTGCCCCCGGCAGTAGTTTTCAGTATGATCTACTGCTCAACTACTGCTATAGCAGCAGCCATTCAGTAGTGCTGATTGAACACTGCCCCAACCCCATATATGGTCATGCAGCATTAAATAAGTAGATACTGTTCAAATGCTGCCATCTAATTTACATAATTGGGACAACTGATTCAATACTGCTTGCATGCTGCTAATACTACTGTTCTACTACTGTACACTGCTGCAAGTTTTGTGGTGCTGAGCAGTAGAATGACAGTAGATGCTGATACAATACTGTTTCTGATGCTGCTTTCACACTGAATCACTACTGTCACACCACACTGTTTCCCAGCTGCTTTAGTGCTGCATTTCTACTGCATTTTGGTCCGGGTAGGGTCAGTTGCTTAGTAGATGACCACAGGGGCTATCAAAATAGGGTGTTGGGAGGGTCTCACCAATCTCAGATCTCACAACGCGTATATATACCTGTATCATGCTACAGGTGTAGATTGATGTTAAGATATGAGTAAGGCTGTATATAACTATAGAGCTGGACTGATGCAATCCTGGTTTTTCCCCACTTTCTCTGCTCTTTTGTTCCATGGCCCCCCATACTGGTAACTTGTTACCATTTGAACTGCTCTAACTTAAAGTTGCTGTCTAGTTATTTTTGCCAGTATCATAATAATTGATACTCAAGGATGAGTCAGTCAATGAAGGTTGGCTGTGTCTCATTTTTCGAAATGCTACATAGAAACTACTCTTCCTGTTTAGAATTTTCTTTTACAGAATTACAATAATATGTCTGTAAAATAGGGTTTTTGCACGGATGAGAATTTGAGCCATGAGGGAATAGGGAATAATGTCATCTAACCATTGGATCAAATAAGTAAATACAAGTAACGTTTATTGGAAATTTCACTTTTATTTGTTATAAATATATAATTGAAAATCATTTCTGCTCTTTCTGATGAAAAACAAAATGTACACTTTAGTTTCCTCATGAATTAGAAACAATTGATTTAACTATAGGACATTTATCTATAATTGCTTAATGAGTCATATTATCTACAAAGTCTGCAAAAACACCTGGATTTATGATCAATTTGTTTGACAATAGTTTCCTGGCGCAGGTGGCTTTTCTAAAGCTTTAACCCTTTAGGGACAGCTCCATGTTCCTCTGTTTAAAGGGTTAACACGTGCTTTGACCCTTTAGGTTCACTTATCATGTAGACTAAATAGCATGTATTGCTGCCCACAAAGTTTTAAGGGCTGATAAGTGAACCTCCAGAGTAGCACCACCCCACCATTGATGCAGTAGGTCTAATATGTAAACTACAGTTTTCAACATTATTGAATAGAATTGACTATAGGTTAACATGTTTACTTTTTGTTTCCAAAATATTTCCCGGCCACTCATTGAATGTATTCTATGTGCAGGTGATTTATTTGAGTTTTCTGAACAAAACATATCGAAACTAAAACTAATGTTTTTTTATCCTCCATTCCATGTGGAAAAAAAATAATGATGGAAACCTGGAAAATTCACCGATATTCTACACAATCTATGCTTAGTTAATTTCTTTCTGCAAGACCGAGAATTAGGTTACACCGCAAATATTTAAACCTGGAATTACTCTGTGCTTGCCTTACGTAAGCAAACATTATCTTCAGTCATAGTCTTTTCATGACCTGGGATTTTGGCACTGCTTTCCCGTCCTTTGGATATTCAGAAAGGCTATGTTTTAAAATAGCATGCATGGGGAAACTGTGTAGGCTCGATTTGTACCTTTTCTTGATTAGCAAATAAACCTCTTCAAAACTTAACTTGAAACCTGTCAAGTATAGTCAATATAGTATAAAAATCTAGTGCTCTGTCTTATTTCGCTTCCCCTTCCTTGTTTATTAATGGATTTATTTGGGCTATTTAATTCTTTTGTGGGAAGTCTAGAACGATCAATATCAGAATATATACAAATATTAAGATATACGACCAGCATTGAATTACCGTAATCTCCCCGTATAAGGCGCACCCCGCCTATAAGGCGCACCAAGACTTTCAGGATTTGGCAAGAAAAATTAAAAATTCATAACTTCTTTTCTACTGAATGAATTTTCAAAATTTAAAAAGTTGTGTGTTTCTTGGACCCCCTGGACCCCTCTGGACCCCATATGCTGCTGATTGGGTTACATGGGAGTGTCACATATTAAAAGAAAGTTCTTGGTGTCCCCCTTGTGGATCCAGGGAGAACTAAAACTATATAAGATGCGCCTTATATGCGGGAGATTACGGTACATGACCATTTCGCTGCTTTAGGTGAGGCACCCCTCACCCCTCAACTTCCTTTAGAAGTGTATTGCCCTTATGGATTTGAACCGCATTATGTGTTAGCATAAATGCCTTACTTCAATAAAACAAGAGTTTAGCCTATGTACAGACGTTAGATCCTTTAGGTCTTACCCTTTAACTGAGGCTGATGGTGCATTAGTACCATGCCCATTGGTTGCATTGAAACATTAAGGTAGCCCTGATAATAACCTCGCTAGACATAGCGCATTCATGTATCATGCTGACCCAACATGGACGATAACACACCAGGAGGGTTAGGGTGATACACCAATGCTATCTTTGCCATTGCTTCTTTGGTGGATCATCACAACCAGTGTTAACTATAAACTATGTAGCGCTTACTTAAAGGGTTAAGGACCCCTTCAACACCATGCATACCATACTGACCATATGGGGCTATTACATTTGTACATTCTCAAATGGTCAAAGATGGGGCGCCATCATTTTAGTCATCAACTTTCTATCTGTCTGTTCTGAGAATTACATGAGAAGATTGGGTTTATGTGAATTCCCCAATTAGCATAAACTCTCTGTGCATCTGTACATCATGTTACCTTCTAGGATAACATATGGATCTGTCATATGGGATTTGAAATACATGTATATATACCTGGTATTTATTAGTACCGCCCCCGGTAGCTATAGAAGCTTGAACATTCATTTAATTAACTGATATTTGCGACTCCCACATACCGTAAATCCCCGGTCATAAGCCGGCCCCAGTCATAAGCCGGGGGGTGAGTTCAGGAAAAAAATAAAAGCCGGTTTTTGGGTCAAATTTTTACCATTTTCTCTTTATTCTAAAGTAAAAAAAAAAACCGGTCATAAGCCGGGGGGGGGGAGGACTTTGGGAAAAATTTAGAAGCCGGTTTGGGCCCAAAATAGAAAAAAAAATCCGGCTTATGACCGGGGATTTACGGTATATGCTCTGATTGTAGCTTAAATTTTCCCTCGATTTACATACCCTTATTCTTTTTAAGTACTATTTCTACTGACAGGTGATTTACCTCTAGGAAACTTTGTTTTAAAATCACTTTTACCCTGTCATATTTTAGGGTTATGCAATGATATCCGAAGCTCCTCATCATTAAATAACATAGTATGGTACTACAATAACGCAGATAAGGTGTAAGTAAGGTAGACATGTTTGCATAGCAGTTATTTAATGCGAAAATAATTATCATTTACAACTGTTCGATTGCATTTTACATATAATGATATACGTCTACAACGGAACGGATAAAAGTAACAAAACATGGTTGTCATACACGTGGGGATGATTATAATGCAGGTCTTTCTGGAGGAAATGGTCATTTTACTTAATGTTTAATTTTTTCTTTATCAGATGAAAAGGTATGCCTATTTCATTGTCCTCTTGGCTTTAGTATAATGAATGGAACCCTTCTGGCCTTAATACAGACATTTGAACCAGCTCAAAATAGATGTATTATATTATCCTCTGAACTGTAAATGGTATATATACACCAACCACTATTTTTAGCACAGTAATCCTTCATTTTATCTTCATTCAGTGGAGTTTGAATACAAAGTCATCTGCAAGTAATCCTTTGTTTTTTTATCCCCATTTGAGAGGTTTGAATACAAAAGTACTTGTATGTAAACTTCCCAATTGGCTCCAATAATTTCAGAGGTAAAATTCAGTAATTTTAGCCTCTTATATGTATCCGGGGAAGCCCCCACCCCCAACACAGTAACTCACGCCACCACAGGCAAACTCAAAGAGTACATTGGCCTGGGGGCTTAAACCTTAGAATGGTTCATATACACTCCTATTTAGAAAGGTAAAAGGGACCTCCATGAGGGGCCTCACCAAAGACCCTAGCCAGTTTATCAGCGTATATTCATTGTAGGATGAACACTTTTATTGCTGATGGAACACTGGGTTCTGTCGAATGACCCCATTATCTAGAGGCCGTCTAAAGTCTGTCTCCTTGCCATCCATGTACTCGTCTAAGCCATCGATGTCGATGCCATCAAAATCCCTTTTTACTGCCTCCATATACTCGGTTTGCTCTTCCGTGTGATCATCATGGTGTTTTTGATCTTGTTTCTCCGGAATGCCACTCTTGTCGTAGATCTTCGCTCTGTTTGAGGTCCCCTCCCCTTGCATCGTACCCACAATAATGGGAACAGTCATCTTGATTTCACTCCCACCAGAAATCTCAATCTTGAAAAGGAGCTCATAGCTGATGTCGATGATGTCGCAACCATCGAGTCGAGACTCTGGGATATAAGGTGGAATGGTGAGTCGTACATTCTTCCAGCGACGTCCCTCACCATAGGACATTTCCCATTCATCTCGTTTCTTGTTAACAATCTGAGTGTTATAGCGAGACTTGTTCTTGGCATGGAATGTGCTGTGCATGATAATAGATGCTTGCACAGCCTTTACTATCCGCGGGCTGCTGTTGGTGATCTCAGCATCCATGAAGATGTCCTCACCAGGGAGATGTCCAGTCTTGTTCACTGTTAACTTAGCCCAGACTTTGCCGGAGAGGCAGAAAGCAAAGGCACCCCATAACCGCTTTGTCTCCTCCATCTCTACTGCCTTCAGCAAGCTTGGATCACGAGACAAGTCCAGGCGGCGCAGGACAAGGAAAGGCTCTGAAGTGATCATCGTACTCAACCCAAACTTCTTAGCCTCCTGAAGTGTCGACTTCACCACATAGGTGATACTCCCAAACTTCCCAATAAATGAACTAGGGAGGTTTTGTGGGAGGATATACTCAATGTTGAACCGATGCTCCCCTGAACCTAACTCCATGATCTTGCCGGGTGTTTTTACCAGAGAATGTGTCACATCAATATAAGTCTCATCAGCTTTGTATACCTGGCCACCCCGGCCATCTTCCTCCCAGCCACCAGTGGCTTCCCCGCGGAGCCGAATAGTGACATCTTTGATTTTGATCGAGTCTTTGACAACCAGCAGTACGTAGCCACGGATCATCTCTCCGGGCTCATACTGGTACTGTTCATCTATGTCATGCTCCAGGTTTATTTCAAACTTCTCTACAGTCCCCATTGTGCTAGTCCTGGGTGCTACAGTCCAATAGTAAGCAGTATATGGTAAATATAAAGACTAATTCTTAGGGAGCTGTTGTCAACTATGACTAAAAACTAATGCATACAGTCCTTTGTAGAAAAAGCAAAGTAGTCTCGTATTCCTTGTCCCGACACGTAAAATCCAATTAAAGTTCAGCTACATCGACTTCTGAAAATAGAAAGATGGAAATAGTTGAAGTTCATGGGTAATATAATTGAATGGTAGCTTTCAATAAATAGATTGTAGAAGTGTCTTCATATTTTAAATGCAAAGGAACACATACACATTGGGCCTACATAATGAAGAGAGTTACCTATATTTAGGGCACATGCACGGTAGGGGTATCCTATTCACAAAGTCCTAGCCAATGACTACCATACTAAAACCCACCCTTTCCTTATGAGCAAACCTCACCTCTTTTGAAGTTCACCTTATATGAATGTCTGGATCCCACTTGGCCAGGACGTAAGTCTACGAATACATCTCTACAGTTGACTAAGTAAATACCACATTCAACTTTAAGGACAACACCATTCCTCAAGGTCTTCTATGCATTTCCTTTTCATTACACCAAGAAAAGGCGCTGACACCTTGTTTACATATCATACCAAACTTTCAGGTTTATCAAACACTATATAGCTAGTATTGTGCCCAAAGATGGCAGCGATAAGTCCCCTGATTCATTGAGCTGCTGGGCTTCCCTAGCCCACTTAAAGGGTCTACTTCTCATCTTTCCTATCCCCTCAGGATGTGTGTGGTGCACATATGCGCGGGCACTGACACATTTCTCTGTGAAATTGTGTAATGTTGTTCTCGCCATGAATATGACCTTAGCTGTCGAAATGGCGTTAAACATCTATTACTCACTCACTCATTGAGCTGCAGTTGTGCATTTGCGAGAAAAAAATTATACCAATAGTATTGTATTGTATCAAAATAGTATGCCATAAAAGGGTTAGACCTAAGGTGGGCCATGCGTATGATAAGAGTCGTGCAAGTAGGGTGGAACAAGTTATAAAGGTCACCAAGTCTGTGAGAACACACCCAAGACAATACCTTTTCATTATGACATGAGGTTTTCTTCCTTTTTTCCTTTTTCATTATCACATTGTCATCAATATATTATGTTGTAGTTTTTTCACAATCACTTACTTCAATGGCTTTTACTCCCAATCATGACCCTGTATGTGCCTCCTTTCATTTCCTTTTCTCTCCCTGCTTCTCCCTTCTCTTACCTCTTCTCCCCTAGTTTAATACCACCCCTTTCCCCACGAGTTCTCTCCTCCTATATGAGTCATGTTCTGGTCTACGTCTGCTCCAGCCATGTTAGCATATGCCAGTCGTGCGGAACCTCCATGGAGGGAGTGGGGGGGGGGGGGGGGGTCTGGCGGCCAGTTTTTCCACCCAAACATGTATTGTGTATTCACTGCCAGCTCTAGCCGCACCTCCCCTTCTATCACCTAAATGTGAGTTAGATAGCTTCATGGCCATTATACACAAGATTTAGGGACTGCAGAAAAAGTAGGAGGTCTGCACAGCATGCATGGCAATGACCACTTGTTGTAGCCTGGTTCTCTGCCTGTTATGGAATTACATGCATATTGCTGAATATTCTCTATGGAAAGGTGTATTGAACCAAGTGGGACTCATTTAGTCTAAGATTTATCATATGTATTCATCTATAGCAGACATTCCAGTATTGTATAGGCCTGAAGAGACCAGTGGTTTTATAGTTCACCAGCCATGTGGGTCAGTTTATTTTCTGAATGTAATCTATGTCATCTGAGAACAATTGCTATTACATTGATTATACCATGGTAACAAGCCTTGCAGGATGAAAGCTCCGTTTTAACTATCAATAATGTACAAGTTTTTACTAGTTATAAGGATTTTGGTCAGGTGTAGTTACAATAAGTGCCTATCATATAGGACAGAAAAGGTGGGGGTGGGGTACCCTACTGCATACCTTCCACTGTGTAAGGAAATTTCCCTGCCAGTTTTATGGGTGGTTGTGAAAACATAGACAGATTGATCATGACCCTTGATGGTGATATAATTCCATGTGTACACCCAGAATACAGATTTAACCTTCCTCTAAACTATAAAGATATATCAATTGCTGCCAATATAGCTATCCATACTCCCATTGAATTCAACTTTTTCCCCACAGAAATATATGTATATAGTGCTCTAGTATAACTAGCCCTTACCCTATACACCACTGTATAGTACCTCCATATATAGTTTCCTCCATAGTGTAACTCCATGGTGTTCCACCCCTGTCCATGTGTACCTGAGGACTGAGGGTGCAGCAGGCAGGTATTACTATTAGCTTATAAGTGGTCCACCCTGGAGGTGGCAGTCACTATTCCTGGAGTCTGTAGTAGAGCCCGTAGTAGAGCCCATAGTGGAGGCTATTAAACTATGTGTGGACCTATGTTGCAGCCTGCCATAGTATGATGTATACACTGGCTACTTTTAGTATTGGATTGACACCCTTAAGGGGGTGCACGCATGGTCATTATTATTCACTTGGGGGAGCCAAGAGGTCTTTTTCCCTCTTTTTCAACAAGATAGCTTATAATATGAGGGGGGACGGCTTAAAAGTTTCATCCCTTTTAACAAAACTTATGTGTCCTGCTATAATTCAAACAGGGGAGGGTTGGAAGGGTTTTGATCCCTCTAAGGACTTATGGGAGGGAAGAGGGGAGGCGAAAATGTCTAAGTATTCAGAAAAAAAAACAACACTGAACCTCCTCCCCTGTTATATAAAATAAGCACTTTCTCACTGCTAAATTGCATGTCTGCACATAGGCACATATGGAGTATGTAGACTACAGACTCATATTATCTGCCAGACATGGGGTAATCATAATTGTACATACCTGAGGCTAATATGTTCAGTAGGTAAAATAACATGCAAAAGAACCCTCTGTCTTCAGATTTGGTAGTTGCCTGAGCCTTCCTGGTTACTGTTGGTAAACCACAATTGCACACAATGGGCCAATGCAGGTTTAAACAATCTTACAAACATAACATGTAGAATAAAGAAAACACCTTAAGCCTTTGAGAAAAACATCAGGTCCCAAAGCTACATGTCAAGTTTCTCACCAGAGCTGCATTCATACATATGGAATTTTGGATGTGCTGCACTATGAATCCTTTAAAAGATTGATTAATATCACCAATTCAAGTGAATGTACAATTTTCTAAAACATCTCTTTATGATGGTAAATGACCAGGTTTCCTTACAAAATAGCCTTAATAGATATGTTTCTACCTACCATGGATGGTACTAATGACTTGTTGGGATATGTGGAACACAACCACCAAATCTCATTGCCTACTGGCCTCAGGGGAGCTTCATGGTGACACCCACAGTCCTACCAGGCCAAATAGCCTCCAGCACCTGTAAGCTATTCACAGGTCCCAGGGGATTCACCTATTCCACAGTCCATGTTTTATTTTATAACAAATTGACTTGTAAGGACGTGTCAGTTATGCTATAATATAGAACATATTTATGCTATAATATAGGACACACACATACATATGGTCCCTGTTTGGTGCGGTGAGATATGTGAGCCTCAAACCCTAGTACTGTCCTGTTACAGGAGAGGTATCCTCCATAACCTTCAGGTAAATTAAGTAAGCTCCAACTCCTCCTTAATTGACGTGAGGTGTGTTCACCTGGTCTGTAGACCATGCTGTGACTTAGCTTTAGTTGTCTGCTGCTATGGACTATGGTCAATAATGTGGTCTGTTAAGTATACTCTCCAACCACAGTCTTTCTAACCCTAGCCCTCAAACTATAGAAGTCTATTACCAAACTCTGAGCTTGGGGCGGAGTGAGGTGAGGACAGAGGGTGTGCTGGGGATGAGGGGGGATTTAGAGTGGGTTACAAGGAGAGAGGGGGCTGGTAGAGTAGGGGGGGCATAGTACAATGAAGTAGATTATCCAAGTGTTGGTGTTAGTTGATGGGGTGAAGTAGTACAGGTGATTCATATGAACACTCCCTATGAGGCAAAGCATCTCACCATAGCATTGGGCATGCTTACTGAATAGACCTAGTGCCATGGGGCCTACTCCCTCTAACTAAATACAGGCTGATTCTCATAGGCAGGGTGCATGGGGGGAATCTATTGACTTTTCAATTTGCCTCACCCTGCAATGCAAACTTTTCCATATTGATTCAAGGTAGGAAGTATAGTCATTATTCCCTATTATACTATTACTATATGTACTAGATAATTCAGGAGACCCAACGCTGAATCTCATACCATAAAAACCCTGCTTATAAGGCGCACTTACATATAAGGCACACCCAAACTTACATCTCATAAGGTCCATCTGAGGTTAGATTTTTATCATCTATAGTTCCAAATTCCCCTGTGTTAAGTACTCTATTAAATTTGCTGACTTTATTAGGCGAATCATGGGTCCAGATAAGCTGTGCCTTATACGTGTGGTTTTTACACCATGTTCAGTACTCACACCTGCCTTGCCTCACCCTTGAATGCCTCTTTCCCCCCGGAACTCTGGAGGCAGAGGAAGGCAGCTCATAGTCTGTATAAGGTGTGCACCATGACATGCCAACCTCTAATGAGTCTAGGACTTCCTTAGATTGAGTCAGGGCTAGCAGGAAAACATTGCAATGGGAAAGCCCCTGTATAGTTAAACATAGACTTATTCAAGTCTTTGAGTAAATTAGATTTAGACCGTTGGAGTTTAAAATGTAGTATTCTGTATTACACTGCTCCTAAGGGGTCTGTGATAAACCAATGCAATTCTAGTGATGTTTAGAATGCCTTATAGTTCAAGCATGTATGAGGGAAATAAAGGATTAAAACGTGTTTCCTGGTAAGATTAGGTATAGACATATTGATTGAGTTAGTCTGTGAGTAATTGGTGTTCCACGCTTTTGTATTTCGACATCCAGTTCATATAAGCCGAACAACTAATTTAGAGAGTGAGATTGAGGAATAATTTCATATTTGAAGTGGTAGTCTGATTGAGATAAAGTATATGTCATTGGTTCAGTCAATTTGAGATGGTGTTGGAATGATAAAGTATGAGTCCAAAATCAATCAAAAGAGCAGTTGTGGCTATGACAATCTATTTTTTTGTCCTACCAGTACTATATATATATATATATATATATATATATATATATATATATATATATATATATATATATATATATATATAAATATATATATATATATATATATATATATATATATATATATATGATAAATAGTTGTACAACAAGTTTATCTGGGAAAAGCCCAGTATTCCGATAGAGGTCTTCACCATACACTATTATAAAGTCATATAGTTATAATGCAGCGAAGTATATTTAGGAACACTTCCTTGCGTGACCTTGGATGGTCCATCCTTGAAGCATGCCATGACAATAGGAATCACTAAAGAGCACCACTGAATTATAATGACATGAACTTGTTCGCCATGCGTGCATCAATTCTAATGGTGATTTGACACGATCATCTATCGGGTTAATATAACAAGATCCCCTGGAGGAAAATTGGTTTAAAAAGGAAATGTGCCATGATGCTGCAAAACCAGTTGGATCAGCCTGGAGAACAATTCAAGATGTGAAGGGCGTTCCACATAAGGTGTCAGCTTGCTATCACAGGATATAGTTGGCAGATTTACAGTCTAGTAACCAATTGGACAGTATCCAGATCCTCTCTCTACTTATTGCCGTTCATTCTTAGGAATGAACGGCTATAGGAGGGGACCCATTCTTAAATACAAGCTCTCATAGTGGTGCTTCCTCGCTCTCCATGTATAATCCTGTCATAGGTACAGTATTGAGTATGCCTATACCTGGATTAAAATCTGCAAATCAGTCAAGCATAGAAGTGGTGGCAGTGGTGGTGTTGGTGGACCTGTTATTGTAGACCCTGGGGACAGAGTGGTGGTAGCCCTGGACACCTCAGGCAGAGCCATGGTATATAGTATATATACCCCCCCCCCCCAACCCACCTCTGAATAGTGGTGGTGGCTGTGCTCCTGTGGTGGCCCCATACCTGCCTGCCACCATCTCTCCCAGCACCATGTGGTTCTCTTCTGCTGGTGGTGCATTTCTCAGCACCACTGACTATTAACCCACTAAAGGCCACCTACATGTATATTTATGTATACATGTACACATAAGTATGATGCACTTTTTTAGGAGTTTTAAGTGGCGTGGCATTGGATTATTTGGAGTCTTGGGACCGTTTTCCATGTGTGTCGGCCATCTTGGTTTTCGGAAACACAGGGATCCAGGCCATATATATGGTCAATTTTGATCTTAAAAAGTTATCAGATGGATGTTAGTGACCATTGGGACACCTCAACTACCCAATTTTATTGTTTGCCATGTGTGTCAGCCATCTTGGTTTTAGGAAACACAGGGATCCAGGTCATTTGTGGTCAATTTTGATCTTCAAATGTTATCAGATGGATATAAGTGACCATTGAAAGACCTCAACTACCTAATTCTATTATTTTCCATATGTGTCGGCCATCTTTGTTTTAGGATACACAGGGATCCAGGCCATACATGGTCAATTTTGATCTTCAAGAATTATCAGATGGGTGTTAGTGACTATTGGGAGACCTCAACTAGCCTATTTTATTGTTTTCCATGTGTGTCGGCCATCTTTGTTTTAGGAAACACAGGGATCCAGGCCATAGATGGTCAATTTCGATCTTCAAAAGTTATCAGATGGATGTTAGTGACCATTGGGGGACCTCAACTAGCCTATTTTATTGTTTTCCATGTGTGTCGGCCATCTTTGTTTTAGGAAACACAGGGATCCAGGTCATATATGGTCAATTTTGATCTTCAAAAGTTATGAGATGGATGTTAGTGACCATTGAAAGACCTCAACTACCTAATTCTTTTTTTTTTCAATATGTGTCGGCCATCTTTGTTTTAGAAAACACAGGTATCCAGGCCATATATGGTCAACTTTGATCTTCAAAAGTTATCAGATGGATGTTAGTGACCATTGGGAGACCTCAACTAGCCTATTTTATTGTTTTCCATGTGTGTCGGCCATCTTTGTTTTAGGAAACACAGGGATCCAGGTCATATATTGTCAATTTTAATCTTCAAAAGTTATCAGATGGCTGTTAGTGACCATTGGGACACCTCAACTAGCTAATTTTATTGTTCTCCATATATGTCGGCCATCTTTGTTTTAGGAAACACAGGGATCCAGGCCATATAGCTCACATAGCCATTATCAGCTGGGGGCCGCCATTAGACCCCGACGGCACTATGACTAACACCTTCAGCCCCCGACTCCGCAGTATATGCCAGTGATGCCTCCCATTGGTCAATAATACAATAGCCATGTGCCGTATATGGTCAACTTCGATCTTCAAAAGTTATCAGATGGATGTTAGTGACCATTGGGGGACCTCAACTACCCAATTTTGTTGTTTTCCATGTGTGTCGGCCATCTTTGTTTTAGGAAACACAGGGATCCAGGTCATATATGGTCAATTTTGATCTTCAAAAGTTATGGTTAGTGACCATTTGGACACCTCAACTACCCAATTTTATTGTTTTCCATGTGTGTCGGCCATCTTGGTTTCAGGAATCACAGGGATCCAGGCCATATATGGTCAATTTTGATCTTCAAAAGTTATCAGATGGATGTTAGTGACCATTGGGGGACCTCAACTACCCAATTTTGTTGTTTTCCATGTGTGTCGGCCATCTTTGTTTTAGGAAACACAGGGATCCAGGTCATATATGGTCAATTTTGATCTTCAAAAGTTATGGTTAGTGACCATTTGGACACCTCAACTACCCAATTTTATTGTTTTCCATGTGTGTCGGCCATCTTGGTTTCAGGAATCACAGGGATCCAGGCCATATATGGTCAATTTTGATCTTCAAAAGTTATCAGATGGATGTTAGTGACCATTGTGACACCACCACCACCAATACCACCACCACACTACTCCCAACCCTCACACACATTCCTTATTTGCATATTTTAATCCAGGCATAGGTTTACTCCATACTATAGCAATGGGGCAGGATTTTACATGGAGAGCGAGGAAGCACCACAATCAGAGCATATATATATATAGTATAGGTCCATTCCAAAGGCCATAGAGTTCATATATAATGATCTTTTTTCCTTGGATCATCATAGGAATATGCACGGCATTACAGCATTGCTGTGTTTACTTTCCTGAAAGTATGTTATAGATTAATAAATTGCAAAACACACAACATATGAAGGGCTTCTAGATTCCGTATTAAAATAATATTTGTTCTGAAAATTTTGATCTACTATCATATTAAAAATGTTGTAAATCAATTCTATACTTCTTAGAACATGATATGAATATGCACGGCATTACAGCTTTGCTGTGTTTACTTTGCCGAAAATATGGGATAAATTTCTAATCCGGGAAACGCACTGCAATTTAACTGCTTTTAGAATTGATATTAAACTCAGAATTGATCGTCAAATTTAAATATGAAACCCTAATATCTTGATCATAAATGACAGATCCTAAATTGAATCCTCTCAATTGCATCCTTAACATGGGCCTCTTGATCATAGATCTTAGATTCTAAATTTTCAATTGAATCCTTAACATAATCTCCTAACCATGGACCCCTTGTTACCTAGAATGTATTTAACCTACATGTTGTGTTATGAGAGGGTAATCATAATTCAGTATGGCTGCTCAATGCTACAATAATACCAAGGACATGTACACAGCTTCTCCTCCCTGATCAGTACACATTTTGACTATGGTAGTGAGATATCATGAATGCTCTTATTAAAGGATTAGGATGTGCACCCTCAGAACACATTTTGACTCAGGTAGTGAGATATCATGCTGAACCTAAATGGTTAATTAAGATGTGTCCCCCGACACACATTTTGACTCAGGTAGTGATATATCATGCTGTTCTTAAAGAGTTAAAATGTGCACCCTCATAACACACTTTGACTCAGGTAGTGAGATATTATGCTGAACCTAAATGGTTAATTAAGACGTGTCCCCCGACACACATTTTGACTCAGGTAGTGAGATATCATGCTGTTCTTAAAGGGTTAAGATGTGCACCCGCAGAACACATTTTGACTCAGGTAGTGAGATATGCTTTACCTAAATGGTTAATTAAGATGTGTCCCCAGACACACATTTTGACTCAGGTAGTGAGATATATTGCTGTGCTTAAAGGGTTAAGATGTGCACCCTCAGAACACAGTTTGACTATTAAGATTGAGATAGTTAGAGCATCTGCTGTGAGGGGCGGGGTACCATCGGGACAGTTTCCTGGTCGTAGAAGGGACATGAAAAGTTTAAGTTCATGGTTGTAGGTTGGACTCAGATCCATTTCCCTTAATCCCTACCCAGGTAAACTAGCTGTATTCTATGGTTGACCAGTTTTAGGGTATGGGGTACTGGAGTTGGTAAGTGAAGGGTAGGCCAAGTTATCATGCAGTACCCTTTTGTAGGGTTTACACTTTGACTATTAAGATTGATATATATTGGTTATGCTCTCCTTCAAAGGGTCATACTAGCTGTGCACCTGCAGCGCACAGTAAGACCCAGGTATGTGAGACATCATGCTGTCCTTACAGGGTTTTTAATTTCTGCACCCTCAGTGCACAGTATGACTCAGGTATGTCGAGGTGTCAGTAAGATAACAGGTGTGTCAGTAGTAGGCCGTCAACCAGGATCTCATCCTGTGGTCTAAGGGTGTTACTGGGTGTGGTCAGGTGGAATCAGACACACATTCACCCCTCTATACCTACAGTATTATAGAATACCTACGGTATATTAGGCCGTTGTATCACCAGGACCTTTACCTAGTTATAGCAAGAGCCTGTGCAGGACTAGGTACCATCAGGACCTTCACCCAGTTATAGCATAGGTCTATGCAGGACTGGGAACATTTTCCTAGTTAGAGCATCTGCTGTGAGGGGCGGGGTACCATCGGGACAGTTTCCTGGTCATAGAAGAGACATGAAAAGTTTAAGTTCATGGTTGTAGGTTGGACTCAGATCCATTTCCCTTAATCCCTACCCAGGTAAACTAGCTGTATTCTATGGTTGACCGGTTTTAGGGTATGGGGTACTGGAGTTGGTAAGTGAAGGGTTGGCCAAGTTATCATGCAGTACCCTTTTGTGGGTTTTACCTTTGACTTCACCCTGTGTACGGATCCATACAAATGATACACTGGATGAAGCCATAAGGGGAGGTGTGGGAACTTTCTGGGAGTTACTGAATCATTGAAGTGACTTGTCACTGTTATGTGTGATTTAGGTAGGATAGGCTAAGTAGAAATTCACTTCCCTTTACATCAGCAGATGTTCTCATCTTTTTGTTGGGTGAAGTTACACATTATTTTGCAGCAGAAAGCTGACTAAAATTGCTACTTAACGTCCACTAAGGAGTGCCATTTCTGCATATATGACTCCTGACTTACTGACTAAAAAACATACTCCATACACCTGTAAACACCTATTATTAATAAAAATCGTGTAACATTTAGGAGTGAATAGCCGGGTAGAAAGTAGGTGGACAGTTTTTTTTTCTCTTTTTCTTTTTCGCTATATGCCATTTGCATTACACTGTAGACTTCCTGTTTATAGAAAGTAACTTTGTAGGATTATGTGTACACCACCTGCATTAATTCACCCACCTGGCACAGTTCCTGTTTCACAGTATTGGATAGACTTACCATAAGTGGCTCAAACAATCTACAGTTGAATAGTCCTACATCCCCTACATTCCGGGTTATCCCACTTAGTGGTCAAAATATTCCCCAAATATCATAATGGACCTACCAGGTATATCTATATGTCACATGGAAGGGCAACCATGCAGAACACTGTCTCAAGAACATAAACTCTGGAAGATTCATCCAATATGGCTATAGAAGGTGTTAGGACCTTATATAGGTCATACAGTGCATAGGTACATCATACAAATCTACAGGTTGATACACTCCTGGAGGGTCAGCATGATGCGCTGATGCAGCACTGGCAAGTAGACTCTTGAGCACTGCACTGGTGCATCATGACTATGAACTTTAACCTGGATATGCATCATGTTCCCCTAAAAGCGCTAATCCTGTATCTGACCAGTGAGTTACTCACCAGAGACATTATACATCATGATGTCACGCTGATGCATGTCTCGTTACTTGCATTGAGTGAGACTACACTCGACCATGCTTTCAATTGAGTGAGACTACTCTTGACTATGGTTCGCATTGAGTGAGACTACACCCGACCATGCTTTAAATTGAGTGAGACTACTCTTGACCATGCTTTGCATTGAGTGAGACTACACCCGACCATGTTTTGCATTTGCATTGAGTGAGACTACACTCGACTATGCTTTGCATTGAGTGAGACTACACTCGACCATGCTTCGTATTGAGTGAGACTACTTTTGACTAAGGTTCGCATTGACTGATTGAGTGAGACTACTCTTGACCATGCTTTGCATTGAGTGAGACTACTCTTGACCATGCTTTGCATTGAGTGAGCATACTCTTGACCATGCTGTGCATAAAGTGAGACTTCACTCAACCATACAACACATAGAGTGAGACTACACTCAACCATACTTCACATTGAATGAGACCACACTTGACCATGCTTCACAATGAGTGAGAACACACTCAACCGTCCTTCGCATTGAGTGAGAATAGGCTTGACCATGCTGCCACTGAGAATATCAGCAAAATACCAATCGCCTACCAGCTCAGTGCTTACAAGGTGGGTTTTGGCACACCTGAGAGCATCCTTTCACCATGCAGGTCACACCTGTGTGTATTGGATCCTCAGGGATCTAACTTTTAACTCTTTAAAGATCTGGCACTGCTGAAACTCTGGTATACAGCTCCTTAGAGGAACTGTTATGGTGAATCCAACTGATCTTTCATGAAAGTATCAATCCATTGGGTCAGAATGATACATGAATACAGCACTGGCGAGTTACTCACTAGGATTGTGCTTCTACATCTTGGTAATAAAAGGCTAAATGTGCAACATGGCAACACGCTGTCATTGATTGTCCCACCCCAGTCCCAAACATGGACCATACCTGAGCATTGGTGCGGTGAGGGTGAGGAGGGGACAGTTTATAGAACGTGAGATGCAATATCCCCTACAGCGTTTACCCAGCTTCAATTTCACAAAATAGGAAAAGTCCATCTAGAATATTCACCAGAGCCAATGTCAGGACATGGTGTCTATGGGGAATTTTGTGGCGTAGTTCTGTTGGATATTAATCGTTAAACGACTGAGAAATAGATCTAGGCCTACGTGATTCAGAATGTATACTTTTTGAGGGGAAGGCAACAATTTAGCCTTGTAGAAAATGATTCAGAATATAATGTGGAGTTAAACCGGTATTGAGCTCTACCCTTATTTACATGTCATAGTGGGTGAATTGTCAATGGTGTATGGTGCACCGATGTAAATCTGACGAGTTACTATTGACAGCATGACGCAATGTAGGATTATCATGGCTAGACATACGGTAACCATGGAACCTTGAGGCATTACGCCGTTCTTAAAGAGCTGATATTTGACAAAATATACCTGAAATAGACTTAAAAATGGACTTACAAATAGACCTAAAAGCAAATTAACCCCATAGGCCATGACATAAATGCAAATGTCCACTCCCATGGAACATTTTTGCATCGCATTCACCGAGGTGAGGCTGTCCGTATTCAATGACGCCCTTGACATAACTTGACTACCGGGTAGACAATATACATTTGTGTGCATGTCCTGAATGGGTGTTACCTACCGGGGTATTATTTGTGGGGTTCATCATTTTGATGACGTGCAATGATCTTGGGTGATAGGACTATTGAGTTGGCCGGGCAATCCAGAACACTTTGGTGGAAATAAGTGGGTGCAAGTCCTTTTTCTTTTTCTTTTGAGTCAAAATGCACACACATTTTGAAATTATAAAACTCCTATTAAAGTGCACTTTACTGCATGTTCAATACAAGTTTCGGAGGGCATTTTGCAACGTTATTTGACTTTGTTGTGAAATGCCCTCCTGGACACATTATAGTGAGACTATAGACGAATAATTGCAATGAGGGGCCATAGTGTTGGGGTGATACAGTCTACTGGACACGTGGAAAAACCAATTATCTCTTATACAATACACACTGAAATATTAACCAGCTCAGGGGTGGTAATCAGGACGTTATGAATGGGGAGAATATTGTGTTATTGGTAGCAATATTAGGGGTTCTGCCCTCTAGCCATTTTGATGTATGAATGCAGCCCTGGCCAAATATTTACAACTACTACATGTATGCATGTAGGCCTACATATACCTGGTAGAAGGTATCTATGGAGTCTCTCGTGCTCTGCTCCAAGCACCTCAGCAATCGGCCGTACCATCACCCCTGTTTCTTATACTGCCTCCTCCTTCCCACACCCTTCCCCCCCCCCATTTTCTGTTTTTTTTTTTGTTTTTTTTTTTTTTTCTCTCTCTCAAGTGGCCAAATTACCCCCTCATTGAAGATAGACAAATATATGACACACGTTACCGTGATGTTTTAATACAAAGACCCTTTGATCCTGCATCTTCACAAGCCCTCAGGGTGTGAATAGTTCTCAAGACGCAATTCGTAGCTAAGACATACCAGAATAAGAAAAATAAGCTACCTGAAAAAAAAAAGCAAACATGTCGTGACCCTTTAACTTCCTCTATATCAATGTGAATTCTTAAGACGCTATTCACAGCTTGCTCTTTTATGAAGACAATGAAAGACTCAAGATAGTCCCACTCCCTTAAAAAAAATCAATGACTGGATAGATTTAGATAGATTAAATAAACCTAAACTAAAGTAGAAATAAATAAATGAATAAAAAGGTAAAGATATCATTGATTATATTTATAATATGAATATGTTGAATTGCTAAACGGTATGAAATAAAAATAAATGAATATGTATATTGGAATAAACCTAAAGGAGATAAAAAGCATAATCTATACTGGTATGTCGTGACCACCCCCCCCCCACACACACACACACACACTTCCACCCTTTTTCCAAGTTCGGTGTGTGAAGATGAGTCACACCCCAGTGGGCTTATACTTGACCTCAGAGCTACCGGATATATCTAACCCTGGCTTCTCGGGGGGGGGGGTGGGTTGGTGGGTTTGAGGGGGGGGTCAGAATTTTTCAAACCCCTTGACCGGGGGCGGTCAGAATTTTTTCAACACCTCTGATGGGGGGGGGGGGTCAAAATAATTATACCTGCTTTCAGTGGAAAACCCTGCGCGTTACTATAGGCTAAAAGGGGACGTTCGCACACGATTTTTGTCCCTTATTGGGAGGTCAAAAAAATTTAACCCCCTCAAGAGGGGGGTCGAATTTTTTTCCGCGCGTCCAGGCGCAAACCCACCAGCCCCCCCCCCCCCTGTTGTTAGAAAATGATCACTCACTTATCTAAAACTCCCGTTTTAACATTTTACCCAACCTTCTCTGAAATTTTATTGTTCATCTTCATTCATGTTTCTTATCCTTATCAGTTTCTGTGCATCTGATATGTCCCTGTCTCGCTGTCTCAATTTTCTGTCTGTAGTTTCAGCCCGATATCTTGGTCTGTCATCAACTTTCTCTTTCCCATGAACAATATATCTCCCCCTTCTTGTCCCTGTGGTTTCGTTGGGAGATGTTTGGATCACCAAAGAGATCCAGCAACAGCTATAGCCTATAGGGCTTGTCAACCCCACAGAGATGTCAGGCCTTCATAGGTTCATCTATTTTCAGAGGTTTAGTAGGCCGAGAGATCTGCCCTCGGAGGTCTACGGAGTAAGGTTCAGAGGCCCCTCAAATAAATTAGACTTTAGCACAGTTTCATATGTTGAGAAATCCTTCCACTTCCTAAAACGTTCAGCAACATCCAACTGACACTCTGACCCCAGGACTCAACTAGATTCTTCAAGCCTCCAGATTCAATCCCAATCAGATGGATAAGGGGTTGGTTTCTTGAGTAGGACAGTGGAGTACATGCCAGTACTGAGGTGTGCATTAGTGTATTTGGTGTGTGTATTTGGTGTGTGTATTTGGTGTGTGTATTGGGTGGGTGTGTATGGGGGGGGGGGGGAGGATGTCATCAGTCACCGTCCAATGACCAAGTGGGTCAGGAACCACCCCTTCCCCTACCCAATCCTACCTATCCATGTGTACTTATTTCTACCCATACTTATAAATACATACAGCTACTTTTAGACAACTCTGTTAAAACTACTCTGATTAATATAGATCCAGCCCAGAAAGGCAATCCATATACATGTAGAAACTACAGATGTATAGTATAGAGATTGAAATCACCGGCCACTCCCACAGGGTGTATCCCACCCCACCCTTCCCCAACCCAGGTCGAACAAGATCAAAGGAGGCCGTGGGATCCACACACCGGCTTGTATTAAAGCCTAAAGGTGTATCGCCCCAACGCTCCCACGCTCTATCCTGTCTATATTATACATTACTATGATTACACTTTCCAAGAAGATGGATATTGTCTTCCTCCAGTGCTACTCACCTGGCGTGTTAAGTATGGTCAGCTGGTCGGTGGCAGGGTACAGGAGGTAGGATCCATGGTGGGGGTGAGAGGTAGGTCTACTACCGCCTCCTGTGCTGGACTGCAGGGACTGGGGGCTGACTGAGGCCGTGTTTCTGCAACCCACAGCACGGGGGACCAGGCAGTACAGGTGGGGAAGGTGGAAGGGGTGGTGGTAGAGAGAGAGAGAGAGGGGGGGGGGGGGGTACTTGACATTGACAAGTTATTATACTTCCGAAACTTTTTAATGACTTTTTTTTCCTGCCCCAGCTTTTTTCTGTCTTTTTTTTGTACACCTGGATGGGGGTGGGGTGTGGGGCCCTTGTCACTTGTCGATTTTAAGAAATGCCCATGTTAATTCTAATACGATCCTCTCATGTCCCATTTCGAATTAAGGAAAGCATCTATGTACACATGTATCAAGGTCATAATTTTGTTTGTTTTCTCGTGTTTTTTTTTGTTTTTTTTTTTACCCTTTCTGCCTCATATCACGGCATATGTCACCCTGTCGATTTCAGTCGCCCAGACCAAGACTGCTGTCCAAATGGCATACACATAAGTTTTACAGTTTTCGTAGAGTACCCCCCCCCCCTCCCCCGCGTGTGGTGCACAGGGCGGTGAGTGTGGGACAGGTAGACCGTCAGGTGAGACGTCATCCCGTCCGAGCACGTCACACCCACCCATACCTGTCTAGTCCCCTTCCCTACCTGCACATAGACGTACCAACGTCCCAGGGGCCAAAGTTTCACTCTGTTTTACCTTTCTTGAGAAGCAGCAGAGTGCATAATTAAACACATTACGCATGCTTCATGAGACCGAGGGGTCTTATATGAATCACCAATGCAGCACCCCATTAAACAAGTCTGCAGTGAATGGAGGAAATAACAAATCTAAAAGTATATAACCCGCTTAGCACCTGGTTTAACCCTTTCCATCCCTGTGTTTCCCAAATACAGTGTTAAAGTACTGCATATAGGCAGTACAGGGAGTTTAAGGGTTAACTTCAAAGATAACAATCAGAACACTTTTATGGCATGCAAATAGCTTTGTAGTCATCAAATTTATGCCAAACCCATACCAATTTGATATGGACAAATTTGGGCCACGTAAAATACCAGAGAAATAAAGGGATACATGTACCTTGATATCTATGAAAATAACAAATTTGAAACAATACACCCGAAAGCAATGGGCAGGTTCACCCTTTTTGATTGATTCGGGCAAGAGATTCAGAAAATAATCATGCATATACACACACAATCATGTATGCATTAGACTGAAGGGACTATCAGATTTATTGATTAGATATTTTACAAACTCAAAATTATACAACACATGTATCTGAGCGGCACGTTGTAGTCAAGGTGTACTGATATTTTGAAATATTCAGAGATGCATTGTGCCAGTCCAGAGAAAATACAAACAAGAAAAATGTTAGAACTCAGATCTTGGGCAAGTCTAGTTTATCACTGCGTGAGTAAGTCAACCATGACCACACTCTCCTGCCAGAATTCTCTGGAGCTATGGAGGACGATCGATGCAAAGCCTGAGTAGGAAAGTGTTGAAAGACTGGCGAATGTCAGAATGTTATTTTCCCGCCCTCACACTGTCACATTCGTCCAAGCGTTGAAATGGGGGGAAAAATATATATTTAGAAAAATCAGCAAATAAAGGATCATCATTTTTAAAATCAAGAGAGGAAATATTCTTTGGTGTCATTTGCCTACAACTATATTGCAAGGCTTCAAGATGGATGGTTATTGAAAGGTCATTCTTATTTATACATGGTCTGTATGGTATTTGCTATGATGTTCGGAGTAAAATATGAACCAGATCCTAAAAATCATTTCTAATACCCTTGGTTTTCAGAGGAGCTCTTCGTCGATGTCCTTGACAAAAATTGGCAAAAAGCTGGTAACAGAAAAAGAACAACACCCACAGAACATGTCTGCACACACGTGTACCATATACATTTCTACATGCACACAGTACAGACACACAACTGACAACCTGAGTGTTAAAAATCATATTTTTCTTGTATATATTGGCTCACCTACCCGCGAGATTATGGGATATAGATTAAAATAGTCAAAAAGTCAGTACTTGAGAAAGGTACAGTTTCCATACGTTGTTTAGACGAAATAGTTAATTTCCATTGTATTTGTAGGATTTGTAAAAGAATTTTTTTCTGAAACTCTTGGTTATCATTTGTATGATTTGGGCAAGATATGAAATTATATCATTTCCTTTTGTAAATAGATAGATCATTTATAGATTGGTTTATAGATATCCACATTTGTAGATAGTATAAAACGAGAACGTACATACCTTTCTGTTTTAAACTGAGAAACTTTTGACAAGAGAGAAATTGATTTTTGAATGAAATGGGGGATGACACACTTCAGTATCGACAGTCGTCTCAGTAGGGGAATGCGTGACTAAGGACTTATAAATAAGGTTATGGAAATGTTGAATTTTCCCTTATTCTTGAATATTACTGAAGCGGTTCGCAATCTTGTAGACCATAAAAGTACTAGATATATGTCAGCTAGATAATCAAAGTGTCTATTCTTTCCTTTTTACCATATAGCAGAAGGATAAAACAAAGACAAAAGCTACCAAGGAGACTACTGATCAGGTAGCATGATTGTGTAAAATCACAAGCCACAAACTTCATGTCTGCCACCATTATCAAAGAACCTATATTTGTTAAATCATGAGAGACACACACACATGATTCAAATGAAAGATTCCAGAGACTGCATCTCAGAATTTTCACACTGTCCTGACACTTGATATTGGCGAGATCTGACTATTTCCATGTTGTTGTTTTTTTTTCCAATTCAATGTTTGAAACATGAACACTGTTAATACACACAACCAGCTGCTATCATACGAAAATCACAACAACCTTGTATCTTATGCTATAAAAACCGCCCTATAAGCCAACATCCAAGATACCGTAATCTCCCGCGTATAAGGCATGTCTTATACGCCAAACAAAATGCTGCTGAGTCTTATAAGTGGGAGGGACATTGCCTTGAGTTTAGGGTGCGCCTTATAGGGGGGGGGGGTATTTTTACTATAGAACAGTACTAAATTAACAAAAAATCTGGCCTTAGGGGTGCGCCTTATACGTGGGAAAGGCCTCCCTTAGTTGGGGGTGCGCCTTATACGCGGGCTGCGCCTTATACGCGGGAGATTACGGTAGGTATTCTGCATTTAGTAGAAATAGTTTCAAAAGGATGATATCTCATTATAATATATATATTAGACCCTATAAATGAAATCTCTGACTTTCAGATAGATATGCCTTTACTAGTGGGAGATTACAAAAAGAAAAGAGGGTTTGGCTTATAGATGGAAATTTGCAGTAGATGCTAGCAGGTTGTTTTCATAACACACCAGTATATACACTCCCAATCAACCACTCCACTCACCATGATTTTTGTGATATCACATATTGAAGACCCATTCTATCAGAACACTGATATTTCATGAAATATGTAACTAATGTCAATGCCTAGGCCTAATGGACATAACACTTCATATACACAGAACAAATTGGCCAATCTCATAGCAGATTGTTTAATATGCCGGAAAAAGCTATTTCATTTATTGATATTGAAATACATAACAGCATGTTAGTACCAGCTATCAGTATATCTAGTATTGTTCTAAATGTATTAATGCAATAGATATATACATAGACATAGACCTGATCATCAGTTCTATAACAAGTCTCGAGATATTGGTTCCAACACCCAAACTAGTATAGCATTCTAAGCATTATATACCCTGTCGGTATACCCTAGAATCAGGCATCTACATGATTAATTAACCCTCTAAGGACAGCATGCTGCTTTGATTTAATAGGCTTTTTTTTTGTATGACCCGGACCAAAATGCAGTAGAAATGCAGCACTAAAGCAGCTGGGAAACAGTGTGGTGTGACAGTAGTGATTCAGTGTGAAAGCAGCATCAGAAACAGTATTGTATCAGCATCTACTGTCATTCTACTGCTCAGCACCACAAAACTTGCAGCAGTGGTACAGTAGTAGAACAGTAGTATTAGCAGCATGCAAGCAGTATTGAATCAGTTGTCCCAATTATGTAAATTAGATGGCAGCATTTGAACAGTATCTACTTATTTAATGCTGCATGACCATATATGGGGTTGGGGCAGTGCCCAATCAGCACTACTGCATGGCTGCTGCTATAGCAGTAGTTGAGCAGTAGATCATACTGAAAACTACTGCTGGGGGCAGGTAGAAGCACAAAAGAAGCAGCCGCTGTTCTAGTACTGGCACTACCAATGCCTCTCTAGGTGGTCTTTGCTGGATTTGAACTTGGGATCTTCTGATTACTCTACCAACGCATTAGCCCCCTGAGCCACCGCCCCATCAGCTATGTGGAGCAGTTACTACTTCCTAGTACTGCATGCAAATCATGTAGGAGGGGGCTAGGGCAGTATTGATTCAGTAGTACTGGCTAACCCTTACCATAGCAAAAGGGTAAGAGTAGACATATCTATAGAGTGCTGCTATAGTATAATGCCTTTTGGTTTACTGATGTTAAAGTGATGAGACAAGCACTTTGTAATTATCAATGATACATGGATACTATGTAAAAAGGAATATGTCATGATGGGGACCAAAAGAATACTTGATGATTCAGTATATTTGTACCCTATATAAAGTCAGTGAGTAATTCCTCACTTTCATACACCCCAATATCCATGTGTATCCATTACTGGCACTGAATAAGATATTCATATGCAAAGGGGTGAAGTATGCTTGTCTCCACAAACACTGGATAGTTTCATTATTACATTACTGAATCTTTTGATTGCTGTTCACAACCATACTGACATTCACACTATGGACTGTCTTAGAAGCATCAGGTAAGTAATCCGTGAATGGACAGAGTCATACCAGTAGATGGTCAGTAGACTACTGCATCTATGCTGCTGCACAGAGTGTATAATTTCTGGAATCTATTAACATTCAGTTGAGAGTCAGTAGACTGCTGATTCTAGCCTGAAATGCAGTGCATATTCAGTTGATAGTCAGTACACTACTGAGTCTAGACTGAAAATGCAGTGTGGAGTCAGCTGTTTTGGAAGTATTTCAGCAGTACCTACTGCAATATGCAGTTGTTGATCAGCATATTCTCAGTAGCCACTGATAGAAGAAGTAGATACTGCCTTCTGGTCCGGGGAATTAATGTAGTACAATTAATTGATTCTGCATCCATTAACCATACCAACCCCATGCCAGCTATCTGACATATTACACCTCTGGTTGATTGACATGTGGATTAAGTCATACTAGGGTCGTATTTTTTACATCATGATAAAGAATTGACAATGTAGCCCCCAGGCATCATGCCGTCCTTAAAGGGTTAAAATGTGATCTTACATGTAGGTCAATAGTATAACCTTGTTCACACAGAAGTCTGTAGTTACACCCTTCCACATTGTCCCTGTTTACAGGCAGCAAAGAAGAACAAGACAGGAAACAGACTGAAAAGTGCTACCCCAACCAAAGAGGTACAAATCTGGTGCTTTGGGGACTTTTACATTGGGTTTGTCATGATGTAGATCTTTGATGGAGATGATGAGAGATTGATGTGTTGCCACTGTAAACAGTTCACATAGGTTTGACAGTGTGATATATCACATTCCTGAAATCTCTGTAGTTATACTGAAAGGCGTGTGAATATCAGAACACTAGTGTGGAGTTAAATTGCTATCAACTCTCTAAGGGCAGCATGATGCATAAATGATATTCATTTGCTGCCATGATGCATGGATGCAGCACTGGCGAGTTACTACTCAGGGCTGCATTCATGCATCATGACCACAAAGGACAGCGGATTGAATGATAAGTAGCCCTTCGACAGTTGATCTATATATCAAACATTCTTGAATGACATCACAATTGAGAACCACTATGCATACAAACCACACCAAAGCCATAGACTATCATGTACAGGGTTTCTTTTAGATAGTTATCTCTGGTAATGGGCAACAGTACCCTTATTGAGTTTCTCAAACAATATAGAATGTCCCTAAATTAATACCAGTATCAGAGTTTATAATAAACAAAATAAATTTGATCACACATCATCATTTAAATTTTTGGGTAGATCTACCTGGACATCATTTGCAGTAATTTAGTACAGTTTAAGATATTGCCTCATTATTGCAAATTTATCAATATCTGCTATGAAGATAGTTCTACAAAACCCACATTGACATATTTCATTTACATTCATTAAATTGTTGCACATGCAAGAAAAGTAACTTAGATTGAGGAATATAGAACCTGTCAACCATCGTAACTTTGATAGAAGTGATTAAACAAAAACACAAAGACAGTATCATGATTTATGCACAGACACTGAGTGATTGCATGTTCATTGTGTTCAATACTTACCGCAGCCCGCAACCTCTCGTAAAAGGTCAAGCCGCGCTGAACCATCTCTCATAACCATCGTCAGCATGAAAGTAAGCCTACTCTGGCACTAAATATCCTGAGAAACATATAAATTTTACAGTCTTATAGATGAAATAGAAAAAGCACAATTTAAACAAAGCTAGGTGTCCACATCATAATGGTAGTACATTATCTGACTATAATATCTGGTTTCTAATTTTTCATTCTTCCCACAAAATGAAAAATAACTACAAAATCACCTGAAATCAATATATGTCTGCAAAATATACAAAATCACTTGCCGATCTGCGTAGGACACAAACATAGCACTTGCGGAATAGTAAAAACAGAAAACCTTTCATTTAGAAAATCAACATAAAGAATCACAAGGGTGTATTTCAATTCACACTCATATATTTCTACACCAGTGTTATATAGTTTTTGTAGACACCAAATACTGTACTTTTGTCTTCCTATGCACCATAGACAAAATTGGGTAGAGGAAAAAAGAAGGTCAGAATAAATGACCCCCCTGTGAACAAGGTATACTCTAATAACAACACTTCATCTATGGTCACCCTATAAAGATGTCAATACTGAATGAAAAGACATCTTTCCTCATGGTGTATGATATGCTTATTATTATCATATGGCAGTTTTGGAATGAAGAATTTTCTATGGTATGCCTTAGAGCTAATCGTATAGAGGCATCAAATAATATGTCTCTGAGCAAAGTTGAGTTAATTTAATTACCGGTTTCGCATGCATCTCCGATTTCCGATTAAGGAATATATTGTTCTTTTTCAATAATAGACAACTGTTGAAGTCTATTGGTAACCACTCAAGTTGGTAAATATTTAAGGAGGGCATGACGCCTTAAGATTCATGTTCGCCTGTTGTCGTGATAGACCAAAACAGTAAAATGAGTAACACGCCGGCACTGTGTAAGCGTATAATGACCCTATGAGAATTTAGTGACCCTATATTTTCAAAATGTATGAATGCACACTGGCAAGTTTTGTACAGTACTATATTCATGAATTATTCATTCATGACAATAAAAGAGTAAAGTAAATCAAGGCAAAGTGCTGGTCTTAAAGATTTATGCATGTATGTACATGCATGTACGTTGGAATAGTATAAGCTTTCCATCAGAAGATAACATATCAGCGAAATTGCAAAATTAACTGAAAAAAAAAGCCTCTTGCAGAAGTAGACATTGGGAAATGGTAAGGACGAGAGATGTGAGGAAGTATATTTTCAACAATCACAAATGCTGTATTCATTCCCTTGCACCCAAACACCAAGGTCTCATATTCATATTTCCTAAATGTAGCAGCTGATACAGGCAGTTTGAATTTGAAGTAGTTTCAAGTTTAGACTATCAGATGTCTTCAGCAGACCATTGTGACTATTCGTTAAACTTCAGCTTCACAAAATATACCGCCCACTTCTTTTCTAAGACTATCTTGGATTAGTCTGTTTTATTTCTGACCCCTTTCTTTACATATTGTCTCTCTGTTCTTGTGGTTTTCAGGAAGGTGGTTCAGAGTCTGTTGTGTCAGACACCAACAATAAACAGGTACTCACACCAGGCATTTTGAATTTTCTTTACAAATATTTCAATGTAGTGTTTTAGTACCTCTAGGCATTTGGGTTCTCTGACCAGGGACTCAGTTGGAATCTGTAAATTCTGTTCATGTAAGATTGTCAAATTCCCCCTGTTCAGAGGTGCCAAATTTAGAGGGCCCTGGCACTTTATAGCATGTTCCCCCAATATCCTTGTATATAACACACATTTCATATACTATGACAACACCAGCATTTTAGAACCTTTATTTTCATTTGTACTTTTGCTTATCACAGCTCCATCTTGACTTATTTTCATTTTCCATTATTGATTTTGTTTTCATGAACTATTGAATCATTAAATCTTAATCATTTAGAATTGCCTTGCAGATAATCCCTTTGCATGTACGTAGAAAAAGCTAGATGGATAGGTATAGTTGTAACTGCTCACTACAGGATGTAGATGGTATGATATGGGTGTAGTTCAAATTCTAATGATTTGGTTCAGATTTAATTTAGAATTTGAACCCGTCTCACACTATGCAATACTCTATACCCCCTTCCTAAATTTTATTTCAGGTGGTTATTTGAAAAGACTGAGGTAGCTCCATTACCTACAATCAATACAAAGAGATGGATGATCTCATGTTTCTTTATTCCAGAATATCATAACCCTTTTGACTTACCATGCGCGCCTGTGCTGCTTCTCTGCTTGCAATCTAATATTATATTTTTAATTGTATGCATTATTGTGACTGCACATTATTCTTGACACTATTTTGATAACAGATGTGTAATGAATATATAAATTACATTCCACAACATAAAGCAAAAAGAGTACTTATATAAACAGTGCATGAGTAATACTAATACAAAAGGGAATTTCTCCATGGAGGTCTGTTGTTCATAATGACAAATTAGGTCTCATCTGGAGTCAATCATGATACAATCTTCAATTCTCTTTGATTTCATAATAATGGTCAACAAAATGGATGCAGCATCCCTGTCTGAACATAATAAATCTTAAACAATTCAGCTTGATGGATACCTGAATTACAGCTAATTGTATATGCACCAATTACCATGAAATAAATCTTTAAAAGCATTTAAACAGAATTGCCTGAATATACATACAGTTACTGTGATCTTTCCTGACCATATGATTTTAAATGACAATTCATAAGCAAGAGTCCTGTGAACATTGAGTTGGTAGTCCTTCTGCCAAGAGGGGAACTGTTGCAACCCCTCCCCCTCATATAATTCATCCATTCCATTAGATTTACCGCCATAAAGGATTTCGGTATATGATTCTGAGAAAAAGGTATACGGATTGTAAGCTTGGTTTAACTTATTAGTTTGCCTATGCATACCAGTATACATAGGTGTTACGGGTGTTTTAAATTGTTACTCCTCACTTTTACAGAGGACTGCAAGGAGCCCGCTGCCACTCG
The DNA here is from genome assembly GCA_949317995.1 of Acholoe squamosa. Classification (NCBI taxonomy): domain Eukaryota; kingdom Metazoa; phylum Annelida; class Polychaeta; order Phyllodocida; family Polynoidae; genus Acholoe; species Acholoe squamosa. The sequence goes on from OX439046.1 coordinate 56,853,607, forward strand.
CTGTCAGCGAAGTGCTGTCCACAAACAAAGGCACTACCTTCTTCCTGCTCACAGTGGCCGGGGAGCATGGCATCCCTGATGAGGGAGCTGTTCCTACAACTGCACCGACTGATGGTAAGGCTAGCTTATGTTATGGTACATCATCAATTCCATTATGTCATATTGATGCTGCTGGTCGTCACTGTACTAGAGCGCAATGCTAACCTTATGAATCCTCAAGGTTTATATACTGCAGAGTACCTCACCAGTGAAGGTGAATCCATGTTTTCTGCCTGATAATTATCACATAAAGTAAATTCAAATGAGTAATTACATCAGTGTGAACTCATCTTATTAATTAAACTGTACTGCAGGTGCATAATACTTTGTGTAATATTACAAGACTACTCTTTTATGCAAGCCCAAGAATAAGTGACCCCCCCCCCCAGCCTCTCTTTAAAGCCACCAATTGTAAATATTCCTCATCGTGCATCCCACAGGAGGGAGTTATTTTACCTGATGGTAAATATGACTAGAACCTTGTTATCATGTAAAGTAAAATTCTTCATGTCTCTCAATAATTCTCCCCCCCCCCTGCATTATTCACAATAAAGAGCAATGTGAAGCTATGCATTCACTGCCAACAGTCCAAGACATGTAGAGATGGCATGCCTTTTTCCCCTCAGCTTCTAATTACTAGCTCAGTTTGCTTGTACTTGAGCTGAAGAAAATTACTGAATGTTTTAGCTATTAAAATCTTTTGATTGAATAAATGGTATTCCTGTTGCAGCCCCTACAGACCAGCAGGCATTCCTCACAGAGACCCAGCCCGCTAAAACTGAAACCAAGCCGGCCTACCTGGAGAATGCTGATGTGCCGGACAATGTCATACTCAACATCAAAAAGGCGTATGTAGACACATTATGTAAACACATTTGACAGTCAAAAATTTGTTGTGTACTCATTTTCAAGGGTTAACTTAATGATAACTTGTACTTTGCAAACCTTCTCAAATGGAGATTTTCACTTAGTGATTAGTTTCAGTTCTGGCAAGTTCCTCACTTTCATGCATCATAGAGTAGTTTTCATGCACCAATGGAGTGTTGTTGGTGCACCAGCCGAGACACCAAATATTACTGTACCTTGAGTCAAGATTCTTAAAAGTCATATTACCTGAAAATCAAATCGCTTTCAGTTATTGACAGTGACTCTGTCAGTGAGTCCTATTCTGATATACAATTATGATCATATCACGACTATGTCCCTCTGTCTGTCTGTTGTCTCTAGTATCCGTATGAACTTCCTCAACTACCTGGAAGAGTGGACCGATCAGTCTGTGGACCGTGCCAGCAGTGTCGTAAGCGCAAAAGTAAGTGACACTTATACAAACATACATGGGTACCATGTGTTGTCCGAAATGGGTATTCTTGGAAAATTGAAATTACTATTCTACTCTTTCTTTATTCATTGACTATCTGCTGATTACATCTGGATGAGGTAAACATATTCAATAAAAATAAAGAGTTATACAACTTTACCAGAAAACTGAAAATTCGCCAAAAAAAAAAACATATTTCAAAATACCTGTAATAACTAAAAGATTTCCAACAATTTAATAGTAGCTGATTATCAAAAGAGTGCAGTCCACCTTTCTGCATGTTCTAGACTGAAGAATTAAACAGCGAGTTGGATCTACGCATGCACCTGCACCAACCTCGCTCCCGTCGTGCTCAGCTAGATGTGCACAATGTGCGTGCTGGTAAGTGACATATACCATTTGTATTCAATCACGAATGCATGACATTTTCTTCTGATGAAAAGTTTCTAATATGGTGATGCTGATCTGGTGATAGGATATCAACCAGGGATGAAAGAGTTCAAGGTTTTCCTTGATTTCAAGGTTTGTTTTCACTCACTTAAGAAAAATAAGTTTTCTTGAAAATCCTCTGAAAATAGGATAAAGGAGTCACAAATTACCTCCAGAGGTTGCATACATGCACACAGTCAGGTCCCACAACACTGCATACAGTGGCAGCATGCCTGTTTTTAGTTCAAGGTTTTCAAGGATTCTCAAGTTTTTCCTTGAAAACTTTCCCCTCTTTATTGGTGTTTGTTCCACTCTTCAGTGTAGTCTTAGCAGCAAGCTATAGTTCCTATGCTAGAAGAGTGTCGGATAGTATACCCCTTTTCTGCGCGTTATGATTTCACCATGTAACTATATTGGTCATTTATTCCCTGCACCCTTTGACCTATCTCTATACATAACATTGTAATTGGTCCCTAGGTCGTGTTGTGCAAAGGCACCACTACCAGTAGATCAGGTGGTGCATATTTTGGGTATGCTATCTGAACAAGACCTTGGAAAACAGCTATACAGTAACATTCTGAAGGGATCCTAGGAATACTCTGCAAAAGGGCCATAATGTGCACATTTTAGGTATAGTATCCGAACAACATCTTGAAAAACAGCTTTTCCTGTTATTTGAGGACAAACTACACCCTTATACAACACCTACTGCCTCCTCCCTCCCCCCCCCAACCACACAAACCCTGTAACACACTTATGGATGGGACTGGAGGGCATATACAATGCATTTAAAGTTGTTTCCTTTTTCAAGGTTTTTTGTCATCGTCGACTTTCATCCCTGATCAACTACCCTACAATTCATATCTTTGCTTTGGGAATTGCTACCATCAGCCCAGCCCTCTTACAACCATGTTAAATAAATCATCACATTGATAGATTTCTAATTACACTGCGGATATTTCATATTTGTAGCTGAGCTTGTGATGCATAGCGAACGCGTGGCTCGCCACTGTAAGGGCATTAACCAGGCACTAGGCGACCTTAAGACCCGCTTCAACGACATGACCGAGGAACACAACCAAAAAGCTGACAAGTTCCGCCATGACATTGAGGCTCTTGAGGTTGTCTTCATCAATGCCACCAAGTCAGCCAAGTAAGTGACCACTATAAACCTTTAATTGACCTCACCATCTGAATTTTATTTCATTTCTCCAAGCCATGTGGGTAGCAGTATGCCTCATGGACTTTGTTGTATCTCAGGGTGGTTTGCGGCAAGTCCCCAGTGGACATTATTTTCTTTCGAAAGAAATTACCACAACCTATAAAGCATCCAAGGACCCAATTCCAAAAATGGTTATATTGAATTGAATTTCAAAATGACAAATTACATGTAAACCTTACCTCTTCTTCTTTTTTTTTTTGCAGGCTTGTGGCCCTGTCCAATCAGCTACAGCTGGAACAAGAGAAGTACATGAATGTGATCCGCACCTCCCTGCGCAAGTTCCGCCAACACCTGGATGACACACTGCAGATGCTGCGTGAGTCAAATGCACGCTTCATCAAATCATTCAAGTAAGCTACCATGGAGGTCATAATAGATGTTACACCCTTTTAGTGAGCATACATATACTGTACTACCTTGCCTATGAGGGGCATCTCATGTAAGCTTACTCCACGTATGAGGCGCATTCCTTCTATTGGGAAGTTCTATAAGGCACAGTAGATTTATGTATAATATGCGGCTTATATACAAGGAACTGCAGTAATTTAATGCGTCTCAATGTATAATTCAAGGGATCCTAAAAGATTCCTGATTCATTAACATTTAATGAGTCAACTTAACTATATATTTTTTTTCAAATATATCAGATCCAGCCAAACAACATCCAGCATCCCACCAGATATACAAATAGACCTACCTGTCTAACAATCGATATTATTATGTCTTGCTGTGATAGAAATATCAAAATGTAAATGTAAAGTATATTCTAAACCAATATTGAATCACCACAGGGTCTTTTCTGATGGTGGTAACTTCTGCCCAGAGGAGATTGAGGACTTCAGGAAAAGGCTGGAGAAGATGGCGCAAAAGATCGATGCATCTGAGGGCTACATCATGGCTGACCTAGAGGGCATGGAGTCAAAACGGCTTGACCAAGCCACCAAGATATCTGCTGAGTTTGAAGATAGGTGTGTTCTTACATTTAGTAGTTAATAATAAAAAGATACTGCTAAATCCTCTTGCTCAGGCATCCCTGCCAATAAATTCACCTCTAACAATAAACACAAAATAATACACACACATAAAATAAAGGGATGTATGAAAAATAGTTTGCAGTATTATCTTTTTAAAAGCCTCCCTAATAAGCTGGCTCCTGTCATCACTAAAACTTCTGAGATTAATTTCAAAAGAAATGTACAATCATTGTGGCTTATTGTGGTTTATATATGACCCATGGCACAAACTTGTAAATGAATTGAGCATCAATAATGTGTTTTCCATCATCTTAAGTCCTTTCACCTAAAAAAAAGGCTCTTCTACCCTCTCCCAGATTTAAACATCACATGGTGGACCTGGTGTTTATGGAGAAGGTGGCTCGCTGGTTGACTAACACGCAGGTCAAAATCAAAGCTGAAGTTGCTAACAGCAACACCCAGGCACAGAAACTCAGCAAGGCGCTCGATGACCTGGATAGAAGGATAGATGCCTGCCTCAAACCCAACCCTGACAAAGAGGTGAGCAGTAGTAAATTTATCTCTGGATGGCCTATATTACAGGGGTAGACAGGCTGGTAGCTCTATACAAGTTATATGTAGCTAAATAGTATACGGGCAAAATAGTGATTTTTTTTTTCCAAGGGAAGGGAGTGAGCAATATATATGGTTGGGTATGAACTTCATTTTATACCGAAATAACAGCCTGCAGAATCTTGAGAGGACACCGAACACAGAATAATATAAAAGTAAAGGCCTTATCCATAATTTGAGAACATAGGACTGAGGATTTTTACATGGAGTTCAAAAAGATTCAGTGTGGAACATAATATCATTGGCCATTGCATTAATTACTTAATGAATATTACAGCAGAATTAAGAAGGCATACTTGTGTTTTAGTTCACAGAATCATTGTAAAATCATAACTTGCATCATAATTCATATTTGTTACTGTTCCCAGTTGGTTTCACCAGCTCAGCTAAACGAGGGCCTACGTGCCCTGTTTGAGGCCTTCCACGAACGTAGTAGGTACCTGAACAGTGTCAAGGATCCCAACCCACCTCCACCACCAACCCCACTACAGGGCAACCCTGCACAGGCCGGTAAGCATGACTTTGTTATAAGAGACCTGAATAACAAAATTTTATAAGTGTAAAGATAACACTTTTCAAAAAATGTTTTCTAGCTGATATTTTAAATTATTGTATGCTAATTCACATAGTTTCTGGTTAGAACTAAGTTGATATGAAGACTGATAAAACAAAATCTGTTTAAATCCATTGCCATCTGATTCTCTCATTGATCAAAACAATAAAAAAATCAATCTTATCTAAAATGCAATTAATTAACATTGAAAATGTGAGGGTTCATATGATAGATCAATTTAAGTGGAGGTCCTTATTTGGTAGTTATAGACGAGAATGAAGCCCTGTTCACAGAAGTTCAGAATGAGGAACAGACAGACAACAGTCAGAAACATAAACTCTACCACCAACGGCACAATATCAGTCAGTCTAAAGAACTTATGTTGAATATATTTTGAACTTTTATCAAACTTTAACCCATTTGATCTCAGATAAATCAATAGTACTGTAGTGGTTCGGTTTCTTGTTATGAGGAATCAAGACTATGGTTACGGTTACATGGGTAATGATCTGTATTGAGCAGCGGTCTCTACCACTACTGGAGATTGGTTGGAACCTTTGTCCTTATATAGGGGAAAAACTTAGACCCATCCCGTGACATGTGATAGACGAGTGGAAGGCCCCCTGGTGTAATGCATACAAACCCGAATGCAGGTGCTGCCACCTACATCCGAGTGCCTGCATCACACCCGGAGACCTATAGGTCTGAGCTCCACTGGCATACAAACCTAGACTGTAAAAAACGTATACTTATATACCACACCCCTACAGTACTTTTATTATTGACCTTGTCTATCAAAATTATCACTCTAATAAAAGGTATCTTTAACTTTTAAGAGGATGTGATGGTTTCTCTGAAATGAACATTGATGCTCAGATATAGAAAGATTTACCTGGGTTTTAATGGGTTATTCCACCTTTACAAAGTTTCCAATTACCAGTTGACAATTATGATATCCCTTTTTAGTAAGTGTATGGAGACTACTGCTGTTGACGCATAGCAGGAATGCCTCAATAGTAGAATTTAGTTTTAACTGTCATTCTATTTATGTGGAGATAATATCCAAGCTGCTGGTCAACTAAATAAGAGACTCATACATTTCTATGTAAAGTTTTACATGGAACTCTCACTGGAACAATTGCTGAGGAAGAGGAGGAGGAAAAGGGAGGCAAGAGTTGCTCATTCTCTCATACTGCATGAAAAGTGGGATTTAATCATTCTCTCAAACTCCAAATTTCCTATTTTCAAAAATTTAGATGCCTACTTTAAGTGCATTGGATTTTTCTTTTCCTTTTTTTCACATTTTCTGCATCAGATGAACTTAATTATTTCATATACTGGTAGTTTGAATTACTGTAGGCAGTTTTGGACTTTGAGAATTGATTAAACCTTACCCTGTATACAATGCCCTAGGCTCATCCACATTGTGAACACTTATATACCGAACACTGTCATGGCACCATCCCAACACAGAATTTAGCAGTTTAGTACAACAATGGTGTATAAATGTTCGTACACATCACAAACTAATCATACAGCACTTGAACACACATCACTATTTACCTCATGGCATATATACCTGTCTAATTCCAGTTTATGATACTACACTGGCAACATTTTGGCCAGTCATCACATCTAAAGATACATAGCTAAAACTTTGCAGAAGAGCTAGTCCATCACTTTTCTGCACTGCCTGATATGAAATGTAAGGTCAGGTGTGAATGTGGACATGTTTAGCTTGACATGTTAAGCTTGACCGGTCCTTTATCATAGCTCACTTTTGAGTTGTTTATAGCGTTCTCAATGGGCGTGCTCTCCGCCGTGGTTAAAGCTGGTAAGACTGTCAAACTTACATAAACATGTTTTACTACTAACAAAGCCTTATTCAGGAAATGTAAGTGCATCCCCTGTTATATCTTGACATATTTATCATTGAGAATAGATTTTTATCTTGTTTGGAAAATATTAGGATAACTCACACTTCAGACATTGTTAGTCGATGGATTTATATTTCTACTTAGGTATTCAATCATTTTTCAGAAGAGATTGATTCAGTAAATTAATTGAAGGCATCATCTGAATTCTATTTTCTCCAAATCACTTTTCTATCCTGTTTTTAAGAGGTCAAACAACAGTTTGAAATATAAATCAAACCTCAAAGAATGAATGGCATAATAAATCCATTGACAAACTTGGGTGTGGCCCCTAACTTTCAATTTAAGGTACCAGCAAGTCATCTTCTAGACTTTGTAGACATGTGGCCCGATCATTATAGATTTTCAGGGTTCCTAAGACTTTGTTGAGAAGGTTTGAAGTTATCCCATTCCCTATCCCAGAGTTTTTGATTGATGTGTATGTTTAGCGCAAGTACCGATAGATTTATCAAATAACATTTGGTAGATGGAATGACTAGTTAGGTATGGTTTTGTTTCATAGATACTAAGTATTAAATTATGAATGTGATGTTGCCATTACAGAGACTCAAGAATTTGGGTGTATTCAAAAGTCCCATCCCCTCTAATATTCCATATTGTTTTGCTGACAGTATTGATTGACTTTCAGTACCCAAACTATAATGAACTTTCCACTGTGCCTCCCTTCTTAATATACACCATCAAAAATACCGTATAAATTCTGTAAAACACATACTGCCGTCACAATTTCTATACCTAAGGGATTCTTTCCCTACAGTGAATCAATCCTAAGGGCATCCCTTCAAAGCTTTCTTTCCCTTGGTATTTAGGAAACCATGCAGACAATTGTAATTCTAGCTAAGAATCAATTTGCCTGATTACATTTTGGTATGTATTATACTTGAGATAAATAGTAGAAAACATTAAGGCTAGCCAAATGTTGAGTCTGCAGGCTATACCAAATTTGGAATTCTGAAATTTACAAGGGGTTTGGGCTGGCTACCCTTCAAAAGCCACTGCGTCTACCATTTTCATTGCAACTAATAAGTTACCAGCAAGTACCTAATTGCTTTTGTTCATCATTAAGTGGAGGGAAGACTGGTATGTGAGGTATTTATTTTACAATAAGCTCTGTTTATAACAGACACATATAATACTTACCTCAGCTTCCTACTACAATATGCCACCAATTTTAAACGAAACAGGGGCTTAGAACAGCTTGTAGTATGTTTCTTTTTCTCAAGTTGTGCCTTATGTATGAGGTATTGATTGTACTATCAAAAGAAAACCACCAGGAATGCTTTATATCATTGACTGTAATCCTGCGTGTTCCTGATATATGAAGTGATCCGTATACACAAGATGTTATGGTATACAGTGGGTCTTGGGTTTGACTTTTTCTATATGATAAATCCCTCACATAAACCGCACCAAGACTATGAGACACACCTGGTATGTTTCAAGTTAGGCTAACATGTAGAAGCAGGCTTTCAATATTTAAGCAGCATTTTATCTTCGTTTTTTTTTTTTTGCAGTGTTGGGACTGTTTTAGTTTCTACATTTTTTACATAAGCATTCAATGATGACACATGTTGACTTTTGATGAAGCATTACTTTTGTGAATATTGTTTTTACTTTTTGTTTGTTTCATTATCCAGCTAACTTGGGTTGTTCTATGCATGTAATAATGCTACCACTACACTATTGCAGGGATGCGGGTAGGCTTCACAGCTGAGTCCATCCCACCTGTTAGCAAGCCTGGAAAGCAGCCCATTGAGGACCCTTCTGTTGGAATCATCAAAAACATCCTCAAGTAAGTGACTGCTCCCAGATGTATAGAAATCTTTTTGATTCACACATGTATATAAATGAAAATATATGCTTTTACACTCAAATAAAAAAAAAAAAAAAAAAAAAAGAGCTTAATATTAGAGTATTTGAATCCCTGTTGAAAGGTTTACCAATGTTAAGTTGCTTTTACTTGAGGTCAAGTGCCAGTAAATGTTTGAGCTTCAAGCTTTGGTCAAAAGCTCATGCTTCAAACATGAAACACTGCAGAAATGGCGGAGCAGCTGGAAAGCTATGGGGGATGCGCTGTGCAAGTTTTCTCAATCTTCAATATAATCCATAGGGACTAACCAGAAAAAGCACTGGGGGTGTACTCCCACATCCCCCACAGCTCTGTCACCACTGTAAATAGCCCATGAAGAAAAGCTTTTATCAAGGAGAGATATTTAAACCCTGATCACATTCTTTATTATATTCTGATTGGATTTTGATTGGATTTGTATATTCAGGACCCAGAAGTCTCTGCTTAAAGGTCTGGAGCCAGAGGGTGATGACTTCCCAATGCGTGAGTTTATTTCTTACTTCATCTTTAGATTCAAAATATCTTTAACTGATATAGGGCCACCTGAAATGTACTTTGGACATCATGATGCATGATTGCAACCCTGATACTGTCAAAGCTTGTATGATGCATCATGAAAACTCAAAGGGTTTGATACACTCCTTGTATTGATTTATCATGGGAAGGAATGGTCTTTATTATCTTTAATTATAGGATACTATATGCTTGTAAAGGTTTTGCCCACGTTTTGCGTAATGTGTGACACAGAATACATGTGTATATGACATATGAAATATCTTTTTGACTAACAATGCACATTTCTTATTTTACCACATAGTTGATGTTATCCAATAAGTATACCATGCATTTCTTTCCACACTGAAATTGATTGACCTAATTGTCATGATTCTGGAGGAACGGATGTCTGTACCTCCTCACCCTGACAAAAAAAATAATAATAATAATTGTCATGATTCCATAACACGTTTTGAGATAAAAAGTCCCCTTCAGGCACAGGTAGGGTAGAGGTCGCTCAAATAATATCTCTAAAGCCTCCCCCAATTACTTCTAGGGCAAGAAGAAGTATCTTTTTTTCTCAATTTTGAGAATTCATTGATTGGAAACATTTCATTTCAAATATTTCTTGTAATAGTACAAAAATCACACCTGATGTACTACCATTCTTCATGCACCCGTGGAAATCTTGAACTACCCAAATAAAATGCAATTTTGTTGACTGTGTGTTTTTAAACTTCACCTTACCTTTTTTTAAACTTCCAACGGATATTTTTTACATGTGAGTCATATTTCCCTTGTCATTTGCAATAAGCTTGTAGTGTTTTACCAGACTGAAGTACTAGAATTAAGACTATGTAGGCATGGGATGTATATACATATCTATGTAATCTTGTACATATAAGAAGGTCATTACTCTGAAGCTGTCTATATCTCTGAACAACTGTATGCCCTTTATCTTCCTCCTTTGTCATCATCTACACCAGATGCTGGCTCTTATTCCCAGTAACTCCCACTTTCTTATCTTTCCTCTCCTCTGTTTTCCGCTTATCTCTCCCCTTTTCTTTCCTTTCTTTTCCCCCTCCCATCTCTCTCTGTTCTTCAAAATGGCATATCATGTTATAACTTTTCCTAAGTATACTTTCAGGGCCATATGTACTATACTTTCATTCTTAATCATTTTGAATGAAAGAATAAAACTCAAACTTTGGAGTCTCCTTTCATGTCTCACTTCATCTAAGATATTGATTGAAAGATGTACATATAATCTAGAGTGAGAAATACAAGTAATGCCATAAATTCTCTTAAATAAACCGCGGCTAGTACCAGAACCCAAATGAAACTGCGGCTTATATGATCGGCCAGACTCAAATTATGGCCTATACAAGGGTATTTGACACAATAGAGGAGGACTAAAATGCCAATTTCAAGTCTTAAGTGCGGCTTATAGCTTATCCACTATGTCAGGGTGCGACTTATACAAGAGAATTTACCATGCTGGTTCAAAGGAAATTATGCCGGTATTATTGGTCTTCATTTCCTCAATTGAACATCGCAATTACAGTGGACAGAGGCTGGTTTCTGTAAATGGATCTACTCATTCAAGCATCCTTTGTATATAGGAACTAATTTTAAGGAAAACTCTTGCAAAACCATTCTGAACTACTGTACTTGTAGCATCTACATGGAGAATCCCCAGCACTGTAGAAAAAATGGAACTGATATCCTTATGCCTGTCTCTGAGAAAGAACAGCATCATAATCCACGTTATAATGACTTATATGTACAGCATTCAGTGCTAATAAATCAGTACTAAAGGCCCCCATAAATTTGATTGATCTTAAAGCAACTTATCAAAATCAATTAGGTATTTATGTGAGAATCTTTATGATCATGTGTGATTCATGAAACATATGTTCGTAAAAGTCTATAAATGAGAACATTCATGAATACTATTAAATGACTCAGTGCAAGAAGGCCCAAATACATTTTATTGATTTTTCTCTATAAATGATACATTTATAAAAGCAACTTTAAAAAATCATTCAGGTATTTATGTGAGATTGATCATGATCATGTGAGATTCATTAAACATGAGTTCATAATAGTCTATGAATAAGAATTTAATCATTCAAAAATGGCATTTCAATATGTATTTTGTTGCTGCTCCCTTCAGCTGTTGCTGGTGGTCCTGTGTTGCTCACAGTTCCTGGTCAACATCTTACCGGTGCTGCTGGTGGTACTGCTGATGCTCGAGGACTAAGAGCTCGTCAGTCCCGTCCTCCCACCGACACAGAGTCTCGGTCCAAGAAGTCCAGCCGGCAAGGAACTGCAACTTCCATAGTTACCGAAACCCCCAAGCGGGCCCAATCAGGGTAAGCAAAAGACCTTTTGCAAATTAACCACAGATATAAAACCAGTAGCTTAGAATTTTGATTTTTCCAACCTTATTCCTGCTTCCCCAAATAATATTGATAATCTTCTTAGTATGAAAATAAATGAGTGTTTTTTGAGTATATGAACTAAAAGTTGATTTTCAATTTAATGAGATGCTAGATGTGCCATTGCTTTGTAAAATAGATATTAGCCCTTTTAGCATTAAGGGGTTGGTAACATGTACTTGGTTTGTGAAAAGTAAGCGATTGTATCTAGATATGTTGTATTCACCAGTCACTTCTAAATTGTGTTTTCTATGATTCCTAAAATGGAATGTGCTATTTCATGTTAACCCATTTTACTGATGGTACCTGAGTGTCATCTCTAATTAGGATTTGAAAAGTTGAGGTGTCATATTATAGTCACCCTTATGATGGCAGTAAGGTGTTTCGGTGCGCTATGCCCTATATTGGGTCTACAGGCTTGATCCATTCCTGAAGAACCCGGACAATTCACCAAAGCAGGAACTATATATGCTGGCTGCTTTGATGCATGTGGATACCAAAAGGTCATAGTGCATTAATTCCCTGTGTTGCCCTTAAAGGGTTGAATGTAGTATCTACAGTGGTTTGTACTTGATATTTCAGCAAAAAGAATAAGAAGGGTGAAGATGAGGAGTAAGAAAACTAAAATACATGTTCATGCACTTAGTAGTCACCTTAGTCATTCTATACTCCCATGTCTGTACAAGAACAGATCACTCTCCCCTAGTTGATATTTAAAGGAAATATGACAAGTATTTGCTGCATTTGGTGAGAACAATATATGCAGATTCAGATCAAACTGCGGATTTCCTATCAATAAATTGGTTGTGTTCTACCCTTCCCTGGCCCTTTTTTCCATTTCAATCTTTGTCTCTCTTTTTTCTTATGAAGAACTGATACTTGGCCTTTATTTTGAAATTCTTTCCTTAAAAGGCAGCAGAAGTCTTAAAATGCTACACCTTTTGATTAGATATAGAACTTAGCCTGTACTGTCAACAGGGCCACATGTGGGAATAGCACAGTTATAGTGTCAGGAGAGAGCGAACTGTTTTCACAGGGGCATTGGTGGGTACATTCTTATTTTGCCATAGGTTTTGACTCCCAGACATTTGACATGCATTAGGACACCAAATCCATCCTTAGAAACATTAATTAATGTGCCCACTAAGTGTATTTCTAACTTCTTCCTATGGCAAAATAAATGAGTATCCTAACTTGTGTGCAGGATCTTGGAGGCTCCTGCATCTATTTCCCATTGCTTGACTTTTCCACTCAGATTTCTATCATCAGAGATCTGTGGAATTGTAATGCAAACTCAATCATGCAGTATCCTACCAGTTCAGCACACTTGATAGGGTCTCTAATAGTCTCCAATCCTGACCTGGACTTGGAGCCAATTGTTAGTTGTAATGCTGGCACTCAACACTGTTAGATATAGATGGTGGACGTATATTTAGGTCCAAGTTATGCTTGTATGGTTATTTGCATGGTTTTATGCATGATTGTTGAATGAGTATACAAAAATGTTAATAATATTTGTCCCATAATTTTGTTATTAAGATCTGGAGAATTTACTAGTATAATGGCAATCTTTAAGATTTATGTAATGAAGTATACAGAACCTAAACTACTGACTACTTTTCTCAAGATATTCCTAAGACTAAAACGAATCCAACCTACTCTTGCTAGGATCCAGGATCTAAACCAATACCATCTCTTTGATTATAAGTAATGTACTGGGGATTTCATGATTTTGTAACTCCTCAGCTCCAGAATCCAGATGAATCTTTCCTCAATTAAAGTGGGAGAAAAATATATGAATAAGTGTCAATGTCTATGCGGCATGAATGGTGTGCCGAATGCTTAAACCTGTCAGAAATGTCTCTGTAAGAAACCATATAGATTGAAGACAAGATACTTCACACTTAATCCTGAAACTATTTTATGTAGTACTCCATCACCATAGCTGGTAGAAGTTTCACCTGTATCTATCTTTTATTTCCCACTTCAAGCAGACACAGATTGTTTTATACACACTTGCTATATTGTATATGTTTTGATTTGTTGACATTTGTTTTATATATTGGATACTTTTACATGTTCTGCAAATCTGTAGCATATATGGCAGCTGTATTGTTCAATCTTGGTGAACATTGTATATTTTTTCCATGCACTTTTACTAGTTCATGCATTTTTTAAAAATGTTTAGGAATACATATTCAATTATCAATGGCACTCTACCATCAACATTCTAGAAGATGCAGTTACCGTTTTCTTTTCAGACTTTATGCTTAAATCTGAATGAGTTGATTTCACTGAACATGGTTTGGTTATTACTGTTGCTGTAGACAAAAGCGTGGTCATGGAAAACGTGGTTTTGGTTCGCTTGAGAGCGTGCGCTCCTCCATGATGTCTGCCAGTTACACCTCACTGGTTTCCCACACTCGGCGTTCACGACAGTCAGTATTGTACCCTCTCACAGTGTGTGAGGTGTGCGTGTGCTGCTGTTGGTCCACCTCTCAGTTACGGCTTCGCCCAGACACTAAACACTCACTACACACTGCTGACAAAACAGACCATATCTATACACATCATATCATGTTTTACCATGAAATTGTAATCACCCTTTTCTCGAGGAAACACTTTTCTGTGTTTTTTACTTGGTAGGGGCACTTCTTGTAAATAAAAGAAAGAAATTGCCTAACCATTAAGCAGCTAAGAAATTTCTTTGAATTTGGCTGAATGCAAAGGTTAAGAACAAGCACACCAATGGGTAGATTGGAGAAAATATATGATAACTTAGAGGCAAGTGAAGGCTAGACATATATATGTTATATCTCACAATGCATAATAATGTGTAGTAGAACGTTCATCATGAGGGCTTGGCATTTCATTATTCCCCTGTAAACAAAAACAAAAGTTATATAACGTCAAAAAACCGTTTTTAACGTTTTAAAACGTTTTACCATGATAAAGAGCCATAGGGAAACGTTCTGAAACGTTTTGCAACGTTTTTTGTTGACTGGGTCACCACATACATTACAAAAAAACATCCACCACAGATATGTCTAATGATGCAGTCTTTTTCTCTTTACACCAGACTATTTTGTATAGTTAGCACCCATCCATAATGGTGTCACCATTGAACACTGACACCAAACTACAAAATATATAACCTTTAAATGATTGCATGGTGCCCCAAGCCTCCATGTCCATTTACCATTATGCTACACAAGAGAGCAGTCAAGTAACTCAGAACTACTGCAAAGATGCAACATGCTGATGCTTCAGATGGGTATTAGCCCTGAAGCCTTTCATGCATTATGGTGACATAAGTAAATATCACATGCAGTCCTTAAAAGGTTATTTCATTTGATCACCACCACCAGCATCCTTTTATAATCACCCGGTCTGGTTGCTAATTGTTGATTTTTTACTGTGTTGTTGGCACCATTTGATCAGGGAGACTGGCTTTGTTTTGACTTTGTTTTACCGTAATTTTATTCGTCCATGCGACATGCACGGTTGTATGTATAATGTGATTGGTTCTTCAATGATGTGACCTGCGACATCATTATACCTGGCGCTAAAATCTTTTTTTTCACTCTTTGGCTGTACTGTACCCTCACCCTGCCTGTCAATTAAAGAGTCTAAATATGGTACATTGTCTCAAAGGTTTCCTTGGCACTGCACAGCACCATTTGTATGGTGTGTCTTGGTTGTCATGGTGGATGGATGTAATATTGATCACTTACTCAAAGGTGTAACATTCACACACCATGCTGAAACTGGGCACAGTGCAATAAACAAGGATGGAAGTTATCAGGTTGTTTTTTTTTGCTAACTTCAGGGTATTTTTAAGATCCAAGCACCTATGCAAAACCTATATTTAGGGGGGGGGTTCTAATTGAGCAATTTGGGGATTTTTGTGTTCAGTCACTTCTATCCTTGAGTAAAGAAGCTCTAGGTGCATTTAATTGTTAAGCCATTAAGATTACATATGGTACACTTGAATCCTGTTTAGATGCATCACAGGGACTTATAAAAAGACCATGTACAAGTCGAGGGTATAATCTTTCACAGGCATGGTCTGGGCTCAGAGATTGCTGACAGTGCTAATCTGTACAAAGAACATATCTACCCTCTAACACCAAGCTGTCTTAAAACTTTACTTCTGTCAAAACTATCACTTTGTGCTTATCCAAATAATTCACTCTTGAATTTTTCTTGTAAATATAATTTCGTTTGGCACATGGACTGAAACTTGTTATATTTTGCTGCATTGTACTGGAATGTACTTCCAGAGCTATTTTAAGAATTTCTTTATATCATTTCATGAACACAAGTAAAGATTTGGTCTCATAGATGATGAGTTATGCCATTTTATTTCACTATTATTATTTGAACAAATTTGATACCCCATATTTCCTGCTCATTCATTGCTTAACTTTGAAATATTTACTTGTTGCTTGACTTTGAAACAAAGTTGTTTTTTTAATGTAAGAGAAAGCTATTAACGCTCTTCCTCTTTCCCTTTCACCCGGCGCTTGGCTACCACCCTACCCTAAACCTGGTAAGTTAAATAATTATCTTACCATCAAACCCCAATACGAAGCGACCCATGTATAAGATGTGCCTAGAGTTTGTCAATTTGATAAAAAAAAAACAATATATAAAATAAAATGACAAACATTTATTAGTCAATGTGAATTTCAAAGAGGTTTGGGCTGTGATTGCTATACAACTTTATTCTTTGGATGGAGCCTTTGGTAAGTTTTGGAGCAATTCCTCCCTCCAAGGTACCCTCTCTCTAGCCAGGTGTGAATGGTCTGTAAGCCATGCCTCATATGCTGGGTACTGTAAAAAATCACCTTTTACTCTTTTCACATTACAAAAGCAGTCAAAAAAAATATCTGGCCTCCAACAATGTGTCATATGAAGGATGCTCTAATTACTCAAACAGTATCACTGATAATTTAAAAACTGCAATATAGAATTTCTGTGTTTCAATAAAAGTCAGGAAATTGGTAATGGTGCACATGACACCAAACCTGCAGATAGCTTTTATGTTTGCTTTGTTTCATAGTGTGTTTGTAACTAGGATCTTCCTACATCTAGAGAGACCTGTTTGCTTTGAATTGAACAGCAAGTCAAAAATATATGACGTTTCAAGATATCATGCATTTTCTATATGGTACTCACTTTGAAACTTTATTGTGCAGGTGCCTTTCTACGATTTCCTCCTTGTAGGGAACTTGGCTGAGATAGCCCGTTTTGTGCTACAGCAGTTAACTGTGCTTTTTCTGTTGGTAATGTTAAATGTGAACCTGTATTGATACCATCGTTTTCTACCTTCTTCCTATAGGCGGCGTCACAGTAAGGGCACTAAGTTCGACCCTAAGTACATGGTCTTTGGAGCCAAGGAAGAAAATGGGGAGGATAACCATTTCCTGGGCAAGGTCAGACGTCTACTCAGGGACGCGCTTGATGGTCTACTGTCTGCCGCTGAGGTGAGCAAATATTTCATGTATATAATTCTAATGTTAACAGCACTTCTAGTGCTGTCATGTACATAGCCTTTTTTTTATCTACTTGATTCAGACAGTCATGCTCTTCTTAACCTGTTAAGCTGTGGTTATAATTGGTTTACCCTTTTCACATCTGCATCCAGATCTACTATCGTACAAAGGGACCACGGCCAGTGACACGTCCTCAGGCCTTACAGGAGACCTTCGAGCAGTGTGCAGACATCTGTGTGGCAAAGCTGCAGTCCTACTTTGGGCAGGCTGATGAGTTCCACAACCAGTGCCTGCAGGGTGAGTGGATGTTACTCTATATCCACTGCTTTTTATTTCTTGTAATCATTTCAAATAATAAAGACAAGGTTTTGAGTGAAAAATTAAGCCTACATGTAATACCTTCAAAAATGTAGTAACTGAGGGTAAAGGCTTTGAGTGACCTTGTCAAGAGTAATAAAGGAATTACTTCCTGTATACTTGAATAGGAATCATAATCCCTACAGTCCGTTTAGCATCACATTGCATGAGATATGATACTGAGTTATCTTCTACATATTTTAATCTAATGAATGTAGATTTGAGAGAGGAATTTTGAAACTGGTGAAAGTTAGTTTAGAACACAAACTGAAGCAAAAATTTTGCAAATTACAGAGTTGCGTCAGCAGTTGCAGCGTGTTGAACTAACGGTGACAGCTGTACCTGCTGCGCTGATTGACGAAATGCTGACCATGAGTGTCAGGACAGCTGAGATGGAGCGGGGAGTGCTTGCCGCTGAGTTCAGCAAGAAACTCAAGCAGTGGGACAGCGAAAAGGTGATGTGCTTTCCTATCCTTTAAACATAAGTCGTCTGTTTCTCCTTTTATTTCTGTTATAGTCATAAATAGGTGAGAAGTTATTAGGGTAGCACAGTCATGCATAAGGTCTCCTCGAATGGTCAGTTTTATAGGATAAAGTGGTCAGATAACCATGGCAAGCTATAAATGAATAAATTCCCAATTTATAGAATGTATTGGATTATTGAATATTTTTTGTTAACTAAACTCAGCGAAGATAAACCTTGCCTTACATTTCTTAACGATATTGATATGTTTGTCCAACAGATGGAGCACCAGGCTGAGCTGCGTCCCGGGTTGGGACATCCCCAACAGGAACAGGAGCTGATGTCTTTGTGTCGCACTGAGGACAAGCGCCGTGAGGCCTACCTCGCAGGTGTGGAGGAACATACCAAGGCTCTGCAGGTAAATACCAGTCTAGTTCATTTGACCCACTGCTGCAGTGGAAGATGCTCTCTGAGACCAAAATTCAAAACCAATACAAAATGTGCCATTTTGGCACTAGTTTCAAGTTTAGGCATGTCTGAATAAAGACCACTTATGATTGATTAATTTCTTCAATTTTGAAAATATATCGGCTTGATATATATATATGTGTTCGCATAAACATAATTCATTTCTTTGTGACAGGAGCTGACGGTGCGTCAGGCACAGATGTTTGTGGACAGACTAGCCAAGACATCTGAACAACTCCTTCTGCAGGCTGACAGTCTGCTCACTGTGGATGACATAGAGCGAGGCCGTGAGTACTTCAGTAATTATAGGCCAGATTCAATTAGTAAATAGCCCAGATCCATTGGAAAAATATTGAATGAATACATTTATGGGGTGTGGGAAGTCTCTATGGAAGAGATGTAGTCCACTGATTACATTTCATGTCAATTACCACCCTTATGAGGGATTTATGAGGCATATTGGGTATGGTTTCAAAATTCAGACACATACCTAATTATAGAACTCTGGGAAGCCTCAGGACATTCTTTGGATCATGAGTTAGTCTCAAGGGGCATTTAACAATTGATTTCAGATTCGTTTCTAATCTTTTGCTCCAGGTGTTCCCCAAGTGAAGAGAACTACGGCAGAACTGCTGCGTCGGCAGAATGCAGGCCAGCAGCTGGAGGAAGATGAGGTGCAGGAGACTGTGCCCCGTGGAAAGAACACCTGGCCAGGTATATCATTAGCCATGACTAAGGTGTATGTGGCGAATGTCCATAGTTCTGAAAATTTAATAGAATTGTTAAAACCATGACTTTGAGTTCCCACTGTGAGCTGAAAATAAGGAACTAGTAGAACAGTTACTATCACATCTGTATATAGCCAGAGTTTCTTTTTAGAAATATTGTTAGCTCCTACCTCTGTCTATCCCACTCCAAAAAGTCTTTATGTAGAGGGCCCCATTATGTTATTCCAGGTTTGCCAAAGAACAAATTGGTTGTACCTGTTAGTGATGATGTGGAGAACAAGTCTCCTGAGCCGTCTGAGCGCCGCAGTGCCCGAACTGTGAAGAAGGTGAAGAAGGATGCATTCACAGCCTCCGTCACTACTGCCAAGACCACCTTGGCACACAGCAGCACCGTGGAGCATCGTGACCGGGCCTACAAGGTAACCTTAATTGTATACCTGTTGGTATTCTCAGATCACACTTCTCTATTTCCTGTATAATTTTCCTGCTTCAAGCTCAGACATACAGATATATCCTGCCTATAACCAAATTCCTCATGGCATATGTATTTTTCTTATATAAATCAAAAGTAATTTTGCATTTCACATTAGGAGAGTGATTTAAATGAAATGTTTTCATGTAGCTATCTATGACATTTGTCTTCCCAATATAGAAGGCTTGCTAAATAGGTTGGATTTCATGGTTTGTTAATGTGCACATATTTTCAACTATTTTCATTATCTATATACATTATTTTCAGAACTACCAGCGTCACTTTGAGCAGACCCTGGAGAAGATCAAAAGTGAGCAGGATCGTCTGACCATGGCTGAGACACGCTGGACCGACAGCTGGAGGACCGCTGTCAACAAAGTCAAGAAGCTGTACTAGACCAGTGGCAACTGCATCGTACCAGACAATTGCACTGAGCTGGAGCTCTTCAAGACCATAGTGAATATTGCCCAGTGACATCACTATACTGTTATCATTATGTGTGAAAAAGAAGCTAGCAGCTTTAGCTTTACCTGCAATGTTGTCTTATAAAAGGGAGCCAAGTATTGTTTTGAAAGATTTTGGGCTGAAAACGTTGCTTTCGCAAGCAGAGATCAAGACAACAGAACCAAAAGTGGAGAAAATGTGAAATCTAGGAAAGACCTGCACCTTCAAAAGCATTCCAGAAATGTGTACTTGGAGTTGGGATGGTAGCAAAATAAGTGCCAATAACATCTTTGGCCAACACACATTTGATATTGTGATATATAGGTATCATTTCACAGACTGTGATATATTTTTTATGTTGAAAATGTTCTCAGCCAACATTAGTTGTTTAGAGAATAGTTGAAATGTTGAAGACAAGCTCATTTGCAAAATATGTACATAATAAACAGAATCCTTCTAGAGATGTATACTTTAAATTATTTGATGTGACATATATATATATATATATATATATATATATATATATATATATATATATATATATATATATATATATATATATATATATATATATATTGCACTGTAGTGATAACACAAGAATCTATTTAAAAAAAAACAAATGCATGCCTCACCCAAATGTATCAGCAGAAACAAAAAAACAATGTTTCTGGATGGAATGGACAGAATATCACATAGCTTACATTTAATGATTTAGTATAATAAAATGGGTTATTGTTGCTAAATAAAATGTGGGCATTTGAATTGAATTGCCTTTTATTCTGATGAGAAAAAAAATAGAATTTCTCTTTCAAGTCATCTTCTTGTTCTCATACATTGAGATGATATTGAAATGAATATTACTGAGTGTCACATGTAATCTTTATCTTTGGAGTTCATCCCCTTTTCGATTTGCCAGGCAAAAGTTCCCCAGTCCAAAGGTGTACATTCCTGCCCATCAGATCATGCCCCTATCAATCTAACCCCCAGCCCCACCCCCACGCTATTTTCTTATAAGGGTCTTTCTCTTCCTTCTCCCTTCTTACAAAAATACATGGATTTAGTAGAAGGAAAATGTTCTTTCTTTAACCAGAAGAAAAAAAATGTTAGAAAAAGGGTAGTAAAGCTTTTACCCATTCATTGCAGTATGACCAAGTGGTAGGGTATCTTGTCATGAGCTGACATCTGATGGGGAGATTATGTACTACTGTGGGGTGTTGACGTCTTCCTGAGAATGATATCTTTATTTCTCCTGACAATAAATGACTCAACCCTAAAACATAGATTACAAAAAAAAAATACACCCGAAATATCTTTCATTAACAAAGATTTGGGCCTAGTGCTAGAGATCAGTTTCTAGGACTTTTGCGGGGGGTCTAAAAGCCAAAATATGAGATATAGGCTGAAATCTGTCTTGTGAATTCCTTTGGCTACAAAATTCATTTACAGTTTCTATAGCTATTTCTAAAGCAACCAATGGTAATGCACATAATTATAAAGTGCTGGTTCCACAGGCGTACATCGGTCAGATTAGTGCTAATCCAATTGTATGCCTGTGGAACCAGGGCTTAAGGCATGGCTTATATCGGATACATTTCTAAGTATCTATCTACTTCGTTGGGGATGTATGGGTAAGCATTAGATTATTGCATATCTGAGTTCACAAGGCCTACTACTAGGCGGTAGTTTGGACATACTTCCTAAAACCCAGGTTGCCATATCCAACACAGAGATTATGGGTACCCTGGGGGCAGTTTGACAAGGCATTGCTTCAGGGTCAGTTAAGAGGGAGGCTGCTTGGAGTAGCTCCAATGCCTTTCCTGCCTTGATTACCAATCACATCTAGGCAAAGGCCCTGTTGGTGATAAGAAGAAAATACTGGCCCGACCACAGCAGGAGATACCGTTCTGGAAAAGATCTGAAATTATTGTACACCTATATATATATCCATTATACAAACAACTATTCTTTTCTAAATGGATGTGGTACCTTCTTGTCCTTTGATACCAGCAACAGAATTGATGGCTGACAAACTTCTCTATAACTCCTGCCTATGAAGGAAGTGGCTCATGCCTCAATTAATTGGGAACCACTTTAATTGCCTAATATGGGACACCCTATGATATAACATCATTATGAGGTAGTGTTCAATGGATGGTGAACCTTACAATCTCACCCATCCACACCCTGCCTGTTAGATGCCGTGTAATATAGTAAATCTGATTGGAACAGTGTGAAAACATCCCTGGTTGCATGAAAAGTTCCATTGACAAGGTGGTCCTTAGTAGGTTAGACCTAGTCACAATATGTGTGTAGGTTCCTACTTCGTTTTGACATGACCATTTTTCAACTCTGATTTTTGTGCTTTAAAATAACTTTCTACAGATTTTTAGGGAGGGGGTCATTGTAATCACTGCAAAAAAGGGATTCTCGTCTTTCTGCTGACATAATTCTATATAGACTGCTGCTTAAAGAGTGGGTGTGGAAAGCTATCTTCACAGGATAATCAGATGAAATGATATATCAGAACCCATGTGTCAGTGTGTGTGATACTGCGTCATAACCCATGCGTCAGTGTGTATGATACTGTTCATGACCCAGCGTCATTGTGTGTGAAGATAAGTCATGACACATGTGTCAGTCTGCGTGAAGCTGAGTTGGCCCTGGTGATGCTTGAAACATGTACAATTTCCAGGAGCACACTGTGTGAAGACTCACACACTTTGACTCAACTTCACGAAGATTTGCTGGGGTGTGAGTCTCTCTTTATTGCTCTTCTTTGAGTAGCTATCATCTTCATTGGCCCACGTCCTCCTGGGTCATTGGCGGTGCCTTTTCGGACACAAACTGACGATCAGGAATTGGGACTTTAGATGGGAATTGCTCATCGAAAATGGGGGATAATTAAACAAAAAATCATGGAAACATGTTCTTAAGGATCTAGTCGTCCATTGTACATGCACAATTCCTGGAGAAAAATTCTTTACCTATGAAAAAAGCTGAAGAAAAAACCTGACATGTTTGACTTATTTTCTCCTAAAAATAAGGCTCCATAGGATTGCATTGTGCGATAGATTTTCGTGATAGACATGGGCTCCTATGGGAATTGTCCAATTAAGACGTTTTTTTTCAGCAGGTAACGGTGGAAGACCGTCCATATAATGCGATAGAATGAGGAAAAGTTGGTAAATTTTTGTATAGGACGGGTTAAGACCGTTCATGTAGCAAATGTGTTAACACGACCTCCATATTCTTGTTATGGCTATCGCATTTCCGGCAAGGCGAGTCCGGACATGCGCACAGAGTGGTCCGTCATAAGCTTTTTTTATTTTTCATATAAAAGTAAATTGAGGCCATGTATTTGATTTAATTCAATTGATATTGCCAAAAATGCATGGATTATATTCAACAAGCCATTAATTTCAAGGTAAATCGATAGAATATATCATTTCTCCGTTGAAAATGCTACTTCTGGCAAGGAGGGTCGCGCATGCACACAGAACATCAAAATCTAAAATGGCAGACAGCGAGACAATCGACTCACGGTGCTATCGAAACTGCTGGATTATAACAAAATGGAGGAGAATTACACTGTCTCATGCCTTTTTATAGTTAATATGGATCTTTATTCAAGACCTGCTGCTGTTTTGCAATGCTTAACTCGCCAAAAGAGGAGTTATTCGCCAATGAAAAATATGAGCGATAATGGGTGCATTCTCCATAGCCTATAGCACACGTCAATTTTTTTAAAGGTACTTGTACCTGACTGACATGAATACTTCTGTGCATCATGAAAAAAGTCTGGACTGAAAAGGGGGCCATCCATAAATGACATCTTGCAAAATTTGACAATTTTTGACCACCCCTCCCCCTGGTCACGATTTTTGCCAATTTTGCAATGCTGAAGGTATATTGGAAATGAATTCTGTCATGCCGGGCCTGACCCCCTCCCCCCCTCCAGAATGACGTCATTTGTGGATGGCACCAAAGAAAGTGACTGCTACAGGTGAGACACATATTAGGAAAAACTACCTTTCCCCTATGTGCAACATCCTCCTGAGAATTTGCTATAATTTGTCCACCAGAAACTGGCGATGCCAACAAAAGGTCTGGCTAATGACTTCTCAGTAAAGTGTTATGGCTGTGGTAAGTGGTTATACCAAGTTCTACCATGTTATATTTCATTAACAGCGTGGCATACAGCATATTGTACGCCACGCTTGTGGGCATATGGGTTTTATTAATGTAGGTATATGAATTCCATGTTTTGTCATGCTTTGTTGTCATAGTTAGAATAATAGGTGTCCCTTTTTATTCCAGGGGACCTGGATGACACCAGAAAGTATTCATGCTGACAAGAATTGGCCACTAGGGGGCAGCATCAGTTTTAAGACATACAGCACCACCTACAGGCCTGATCTGAAACCCGCCCTCAAGGATCTCAACTTCACGATCCATCCATCTGAAAAGGTGGTTTATAATGAAATGCATTTATGCACTATGCCCATTTGTTTTCATGGTGTATGACTGTAGCCTCAGAAAATGATTCATCAATGTTGAATTATTCATGGATCATGCCATCATATCAGAGCATATACACTCTCATGGAATCAACATAATATGTGACACGATCTGCAAAAGGGGTCTTAGTGCAGGGGGCAATAAACCCCCTTTTCCCAGTACATGTATTATATCAATGCAGCTATTGGTGCGTCCTGTTGGCAACTGAGGCAGAACAAGAAAGGTCTACCTGTTTAATCAGAGTATTACACATACAATGTATTTTAATGCCTGGGAATTAACTCAGTATATTACTTGTTTTTTTACATCTATAACTCATTAGCAAAAGAACAATCTATCATAGACTATACTCTATTCCTATTTCTATGAACTATGTGGCCCAGAGATTGCAAAATGATGGCCTTTATGTCCATTTTATATATGGATGATTCTTCTAAAGCAGTCAAGGTATGATGAAGGAAAAGGCATGTAAATGTAGACACCAAATAATATTATATGCAAAAAGGGAGGGTGTAGATTTTCAGGTAATGACATCAAAATACTGTTGGTTAGGCAAGTTAGAAGTGGGTAGCATAAATAACATAAGTAAGGTTGGGCATACTGTTCAGCAGGTTGGTATAGTAGGATGAACTGGAGCAGGGAAGACAACATTAATCTTGGCTCCTCTGAGGGTGCTGGGGCCCGAACATCGAAACATCGATATTGACAATGTGGATATCTCCACACTGGGCCTCCATCAATTAAGGTCACATGTTACAGTAATTACACAGGACCCAGTATTGTTTGAAGGTAGGAGCGCAAGTGAATAGGAGTCTCACCAGATGGTGAATTATGCATTGACACATCAATATTTTTCTACATTTTCAAGATGCAATATATAAATTTGCATCTAATTAAATCAAATCAGTAAAGAATGCTAACAAAGTCAGTCCAGAGATCACTTAAGAATCACCATACAATTAGGCAATTAAGAAGAATCGACAATATCTAGCTCAAGAAAGTGAAAAACAAATGTAATAATGGCTGCTAAACTCTATTATTCACTTCTTATAATGATACCTCTTGGACAGATTGTTTTACCTGTAGTCTTCCCACATATAAGAAACTATAGGAAACAACCTAGACCCAGCTGGCTCCCATGATGATCGATGCTGCACTGTGGGAAGCTCTAGAACAGGCCCATCTCAAGGACTTCATCAAAGCTGCCCCTAATGGGTTAAACTGGTACTGCAAGGATGCCGGCTTACTTCTCAGGTATGAATAGTGATGGAATGATGCACCTGGATATTCACTTTATGTTTAAAAAGAAGGAGGACTTGATCTGCCTCACATGCTCTAACCCAAGGAGATGCCTTAGCGGTACTTCTCACATCAGATCTCTATTAATTCCCCACTAAATCTGCCTCAATTTAATGACTTTCTTTTACACATATTTTCATTTTATCATAAAAAATGAAATTTAATAAAACCTCGCATAAGAGCTGCACCCCTAACTATGGAAGAGACAATCAGCCTGGAGGTTGGGAATTTTGTGCTGTTATATAATGTCTAAACCCCACCCTTATGCTGCACACCTTGCTTAGGTTAATCCTATGTGCTGCATTTAGCATCTAAATTGGGCTATATGCAGCATCCTATACACTGGGTTTTACCAGGTATCAGCTCTCAATGTTGCAGCATTGGACAGCATCAGTTGGTGGTGCCTAGCACGTGCCATGCTCCGGCAGTCTTGCATGGTCCTACTTGATGTACCCACAGCCTCCATAGATATGGAAACAGAGAGACTAGATGGTGTAGGAAACTTTAAAGGAGTATCTCCATGACTGTACCCTCATCAACACCATCATAGGTTGTGACAGGTACAAATACCAGGGCAATTCCTCGCAATAGCATCCAGCATATATAACATCATTGGAGGTAATAAATTGCTACCTTCCTCATAATACCATGTGACATGACTTATAAATAATCTGTTCCCAATAACCACTGCAAAATTCTTGAACCTTTGCCCAATTGATCAAGACAGCAAAGGGAATATAATATTATAGTATTGGCTTTGATGGAATGGCTAATTGTGCATTTGCAGGGTTCTGGTTATGGAGGCTGGACATGTAACAGAGTTTGACACGCCTCAAAACCTGCTGCAGGACACCTCCTCTCACTTCTACAGCTTATCCCTAAACTCACCATTTGGGGGGGGGGAAGCTTCTGGCATCCTCAAAGACCTCCACTCCACTGACCTGCTAACATTACAGCAATACCTTATACGCTCCATACTGGTCTCATCATATTGTATTGTTAATGTCTGAGCAAATTAGCAACAAGGGTAGAAAAAAATAAAGCAAAGGGCAAATGGGTGAGCCCCTCAGACTGCCTAATCACACATTCTTTAGATAGCACTGTGGCTTTTGTGTGGCTTTAAAATAAGCCTTTTATTCTAACTGAGACTGAAACATGCTTAAAGTCATTTCTGAGGTAAAGTGGCAGATGATTCTATTGTTAATATTGAAGTCATTGAGTGGTCATTTACTGTTTATGCTCAGTCAATATGCCACAGGGTATCCTACTATGTTAAGTTTCGAGCACAAAAGGAGGTGTTTAAAATTACAAAATTACAAATTACAAAGGTACTGCAAAAGGCTTCATTTATTATACAGAAATGTGACTTTTCAATCCTAGGCTTACTGCAGCTCGGCCTTTCTGTCTCTTTATCCCTGCCTCTCCCTTTGTTTATAGAACCCAATTTGAATTTATTGGAATAAACTATATATGTACCTACCTCCACTCTCCTGTTATGGGACAATAAAGGACTTAGCCCTAAAGTAAGACTATGGTGGGGATGTAGGACTTGGCATTAAGCTGTGCTGGAGTAGACAAGGCTTGCCCCTGGGTGGCAGTTTGGACATACTTTTTAGGAACTGTCCTCTCATGCTTAATATGGAGATTATGAGCACACAGGAGTATTTGACAAGGAACTCCTTCCATATCATTTTAAGGGTTAACATTAGCTCGGAGGGAGGCTTCTGTCATTCTCCAGACACCACAATAGTCATTTGGAGAAGAGGTTGACAAGTGGGTGCTGCCAATAGGGTAGGTTAACCTAAAGAAGTCCACATACCTTGAGACGCCGCCCCCCCAGAAATTACCCATAACATTGGGTATGTGCTTTAACCAATGTTACAAGCTGTTTCATTCAATGCTTATTAATGCTTTGTCAATGTTGATCCATGAATAAATCAATTTCTATGACCAATTTGTGGGTGGACATCTCAAGGTATGTTTAGGTTAACCTACCCTACTGGGTAAGGGTCCTAATCTATAATGAGAACACTGAACAGGAAATTCAGAAAGTGGAGTTTTATTACACTAACATGACTAAATACGGTGTAAACATGTAACTAAACTCCAAGAGTTGAATAAGAGTTGAATATGTAAATGAGGTAAGGCAGTAACTTGTACCGTATGTTACCAACAATGGATAAATGTTCAGAGTCCATAGTATAAAGTTTGAGTATAATATATATGGTAAGTCATCATATCAAGGTGCAAATAAGTCTCTGAGGCACTGTGAGACTGATAGGGTATGTTGGCTCGGTACGTAAGGTCTCATACCGGAAGTGGATGACCAGGTGCTGTGGTGTGAGGCAGCCTGTTTGCCACATCCAGTAACTAGAGCCAATTGAAGACCACCTCTCCTGAGTGGCCAGAGAAATCCATGACATACGGGCACTCGATGTCTAAGAGTGTGGCTCTGGTAATGTTGGTGAGTTGGAGAGGGGTAAGAGGTAGTCCTGAGGGATGAGTGAAAGCCGGAGCAAACTGAGATGATGGTACATAGTTTACATATTCTGCAGGCTTTAGTAGGGCAGGCTGGAGATGACGGGATGGAAGGTAGGGATATGACTAACAGGGCATCTCTTGGTCCAATAATTTTTGATATGCATATCACTATATACCAGTTTCAGTCAGTAATACATCTCTCCTGAGTGAGGTATGTGGGCCAGACCACAGTGAGGCAGGGGGGGTGAGGAGATCAGAAACTCTGAGGAAGGCAAAGAAGCCCATTGTAAGGGCTGCTTTGTAGTGTAATGTGTTTGGTATAGTATCCAATAGTGAGCAGACTGCGACTAAGTGCTGGGGTAGTAATGATGGAGCTGGTACCGTCTCATGTGGTGAGAGTCTAACATCTCCCTTAGCTACCCCCACTGATTCATATGATAATAATGAAGACGGGTCGCCTCCATGTATTAATATCCAAAGTTTGGACCCAGATATATAGTTCCTACGGGATGAAGGTGCTGACAGTGAGTTGGCCAGATATTGTTCATATAGGGCAACAGCCTGAGGTAAAGGATGTAATATGTCCATGTTGTAGGACACAACGAAGGTTAGGTAATATGTAGCTTGTCTAAGTCTGTTTACTGCCGTGGCCTCTGAAACCAAGGCCTGGAATGAGGCTATAGCCTGGTCTCCCAGAGTAAGGCCTGAAATGTATAGAATCAAATTATATCAAACATAGGGTGAGGTACGGCGGGTTTGAGTTTAGTGAGATTCCTTGTTGTGATTTCAGCTAGAGCATAGGTTCTTTTAGCTGGGTCATGTTGGCAGGACAGTGCATCTGCCAGAGGTATGAGTTAACCTTTCTTGTGTCTAATATCTTGTGTGTGTTCATTTATAGTAGCCTCAAGCCACAGTTGTCTCACACAGGCAGATAACACTCCTCGAGGCTTGTAACACGGTCGCCTAAATTGTCCGTAGAAGTAGTCTTTTTAGCCTTACCGCCTGCCTTCTTTGTAGGTGGAGCGGCAGTAGATGGTGTAGTATTAGTACGCTTCATCCTGGAAGTCGGATGGTCACCTTAGACAGTGATAGTGATGGATTAAATATGTAAAGATTATAAGGTGTATTGTTATGAACGCTGGGTGAGAAGAGGTAAAGTGTGTCACCCATTGCAACTGGGGGTTGAGAGTTGCTCAGTGATTAGCAGAAGGTGGAGCCTACGGGCTGAGTCCTTGAGAGTCTGGTGGGTCTGTTACACAAAGTTAATCAAAGACAAAATTAAGTACCTACTCAAGGAATATCTATCATTCATAAAGGGCTATGAGAAACACCCGTTATAAACCTCATAGATAGTGAAATAATACAAATACAAATAACCCGGTCAATAGGAATTATACAAAACAGAGCAGTAATATCTGGGCTTCATCAGTAGTAGGAATCATTGGTTAACATGTACATTTAGTCTATGAAAACTAGCTCAAGATAAGGATTAACATCTATACACTAAGTTGACATTTTCCAACCCATTTACAAATTTCTCCTTTGTCGGTAGATGTTGAATGTCACTACTCAGTTGGTCCCACAATTTGACACCCCTGAATAAGGGACTTTTTCAAAATGGTATACATTAACTCTTCCTAGTTGTAGCTTTATCTAATTGTTACTCCTGAGTACTCGAGCAGGTACTTCAGTATTTGCAGTGATTCTAGAGAGTTTGTACATAAGGCACAGTAAGGACCTGGTCCTACACTCATACAACCACTTGCAGTCACTCCTGGTATGTAAATCAACTCGGGACATATCAATAGGTCTGCGTACATTCAGGCACAATCTCAAACAGTTGTTTTGTATTGTCTGCAGATGTTTTTTTTCATACGCTTTGATTCCCCTTCCACAATTATGTCTCCATAATCAAAGGTCAGTAGCACCATTTGCTTATATATCTGTAGTGCCAGTGTAGTGTCTCTCACTTTGCGGACCTGTCTAAGCTGATAGAATCTACCAAGTATGTTTGATTTTATGACAGTACAATACTTTTTGAAACTCAAGTGTCTCTAGTCACTCCTAGGTAACAAGTGTCAGTCACTGTTTCAAGCTGTTCCCCATGAAGGTAGACTATATGGTCCTGTAGGTCAGGTTCCACTCTATCACTGTGACACCACATTAGCTTACTCTTATAAATCTGTATTGACTGTTAGTTTAGTCAGATCACACCAAGTGGCTATCCTATTGAGGTCATCCTGTAGGTTCCTGCTTAAGACAATTCTACTAACGTCACCGGGTACATTATCTTTGGTTTGCTGTGGTGGGCCTATTTAAAATAAAAACAAAAACCACTGTAAGAAACATAAGAAAACCCACTATAAGAAACAGGACATATTGAATCATGTCGACCTGTATGATTAGACTTGTATAAGCGATATCAGTTCCCCAACACTTGAGGAGACCCAGTTTCTCAGAATACTACTTGAATAGATGACCCATCACGACCCGAGGATAGGGAGATTAACCATTTGAGGATAGCCATGACTTGTGAATGTGGCTCTTTATCTACATCCATTTGAAGTGTTCAGGTACATGTTCGTGTAGCATGATAGGTCACTTGGGTGAATCCAAAGCTTGGTGTACAGAACCTGTAGTACACCTCTGTATACACTCACATGTATGTAGGGGAAATTGACATATATATATATATATATATATATATATATATATATATATATATATATATATATATATATATATATATATATAAGAAACAGCAACATAAAATACCACTTAACTTCGGTCAGTTAAGGTATAATGCATTGGTCTGTGTCCCTAGGCCTAGATGATGAGGCAGTATATCATACAGTTATCTTAAGTTTACATGATCAATATTATGATGAATATAATGATTTATAATATGTAGTTATCGTTAATTGTATATGAGTAAAGGGTTAGTTATGATATTCTGCTAGTATTCAGCCCTTCTTCACTACATGTGTTCTCTGTGAATCAGGCCATGGCAATTGGCAGCTGGATAGACCTTCAGTGAATACACTGTAAAAAATAACTGTTGAATCAACAAGGGATCCTTGTAAAACCGAAGAGTGAACAATCGTAATTTTAAAGCAGGGAGCCAATGTAGTTTTTACAAGAAGCCCAAGGTGGCAGTACGTAGATACAAGGAATCTCTGTGAAAATAACAACATCTCTGTGAAAATAATGACGGATCTCTGGCAACTTTGGGACAAAAACATCATTACTTTGACGACATTATTTTTACAGTGTAGGACATGGAACATGACCGTGGATGTGTTCTGGAATGCCTGTAGAAAGTAAGGTTCTTCTAAGTCTTATAAGCTTTTAGTTCCCCTAAAAGTCCTAGACTGGCGGCACTCCCTGAGCTCTCCTCCCAACGCCACTATACCCCCGTCCCTCTCCTCTCTCTGCTGTGCTCAGGAACTGGTAAACTCTGTAACAGGATTGCAAACTTTTGTGACACTGGTGGGGGGTTAGTGGGGGAGGGTGGGAGGAGGGAGTGAAAGCTGGTAACTGGGTTAGGGGTCAGGCTGACCATAAAGTTCAACCTACATTCTAAGCCACAGTGTGGGAATTTCAAACAGTGAGGCTGAGTGTGTTCACTTGGGGTTATCAGATGATAACATGGAATGATCACTTGGAATAATCAGGTGATCACATGGTGCGATCATATGGGATGATCACATAAGGAGATCACTTGTAATGATCAGGTGATCATATGGCATAAGGTGATCACATGGAATGATCACTTGGAATGACCAGGTGATCACATGGGGTGATCATTAGGGGTGATTATATACAGTGATCACTTGGGGTAATCAGGTGATCATATATAATCATCACATAAGGTGATCACATAGGGTGATTAGTTGGGGTAATCAGGTGATCACATGAGGTGATCATTTGGGGTGATCACATGGAATGATCACTTGGAATGAGCAAGTGTTCATATGGGATGATCACATAAGGTGATCACATGAGGTGATCATTTGGGGTAATCACATGGAAAGATCACTTGGTATGAGCAAGTGATCATGTGGGATGATCACATAAGATGATCAAATGAGGTGATCATTAGGGATGATCACAGCCAGTCCAAGTTAATGAGATAAACACACTGCTCAGATGGTATCACTTACATTTGAGAAGGGGTAGGTGAAGAGGTGGGGGTAGTGAGTGGAGTGGGGCTTCAATGGGTTTTGTCCCTAATGGACAAGTCCATAGATTCACTAGAAATAGATTCACTAGAAATGTTTTTCATTTTCATTTTCCCTCCTTATTTCAATTCTCTCATATCAAAATCTATGGACTTGAGTAAGTCTAGTTCAGTCCTTGAACTAAATGAATAAACCTGCCACATGCACCTCTCCATCTCTCAGAGTCCCATATATCACCAGTGATTGCCTGTTGTAAATAACACTTGTCAACAGTTCAGAGACACGGGTACGTACGTGTAAGGCACAAGTTATCCTATTGGCGTTTGGGGCTTGCTACCTTATGAGATCTTTGGTGCTGGTCGTAATAACTATTCAGCTCCAAGTGGAATTATGATTATAAAATACAAGTACAGCATTAAGAGAGACTAAGCCTATCCATAGGGAATGGATGGCCTGGATACTGGAAACGTCAAAATGGGGTATAATTCTACTATAAATGTGACACATGCTGAGCCGAGAGCAGCATCTGGGGTTTGGTGTAATGTGTCTAACGCAACAGAGGTGAGTGCAATGCTGCAGCTTTTTATAATGCATAGTGACTGTCGGTAAATTGAGAGAACAACCAGTTAAAAACACAGTGAACATCTAGGTTGATGCACTATATTATCTCTATGGACACTTTGCAACATATGGGTGTCGACCACTAAAATCGACATTGGCTATTTTAGGCTTAGTGACATGGGACATAAACAATTTCTTAAAAGTGACATGGTGACATGAACAATTTCTTAAAATCGACATGATGACATGACCATTTCTTAAAATTGACATGGGGACATGGCCATTTTTTAAAATCGACATGTGACATAGGGGACCCCCATCCACACACCCCAACATGCTTGAAGCACGCAGCACTGACAATTTTTTTAACAATTTAAACTTTTATTTGACCGAAACATTTCATACATGTGACAAGTGCTCAATAATACTCATAATCCTTGTGGATATATATTTCTACTGGTCAACAAAGTTAATGATAGCACCATCAGTAAACTGTTGGGGCGGTTCCATCACAAAATATCAAAAGTTGCTGATGAGACAAATACAAAAGTTATAAAAATAATCGCTGAGAGAATGGACATTGGCAACCTTCAGTATACAGTTAATTCTGAAATTAACCCCCTTTTTAGAAAAAAATCTAAAAACCTATTAAGGAAAAATTACAACAAATGAATATAACCTTTATACAAACACAATAGATGTAGAACGTCTACGTCGGTATCGGGGCCAGCATAATAGATTTTGCATGGCCTTTAAAACTATTTAGGTCACCCATGTTTCTTACCAGTAAACTTAATGCATTCCAGGCTTGAGCACTCACAACCATAGGAGAATTAGTAAACGCTGTACATTTGGGAATAGGATAGTTTAATAATGGAGCTTGGTTAAATCTAGTGGGTCTATTGATTGGTTTTACATAATTGGGTTCTTTTGATCTTTTATATGCAAATGTTTTTGGGTGAAATAGTCTCCTCTGGTCTAAGGTGGGAAGAGAGGCATCTTTATGAATTTGGACTGTAGGGGTTAAGATGTGGAGGGATAAGCAAGTTTTAATACATTTATTTTGCATGCGCTGTAGTTCCTCTAGGTTAAAGTTGCTGGCTCCTGTATATAATATGTCACAATAATCAATGACAGGTAACATGTAGCTCTTGTAGATTTTTAGTCTGACATATCTTTTCTAGTTTTATATAATAGGAAAGACTTGTGGCGTAATTTATTGATGATACTTCTGACATACATATTAAAATTCAGCTCTCTTTCGAGAATGACTCCTAAGTATTTATAGGAGATATAACATATTTTAAGGATTTTCCATTCAACTTAATTTTTGGTTTTCTGAGGTTTTTTAGCTTTATCTTAGAGGCAAAAATCATAATTTTGGTTTTAGATTCGTTGATGGTAAGCTTATTTTTTGAAGACCAGAGGTAAAACCCATTAAGAGCAGTAGTTAACGTGGCTGCAATGGTGTCTATTGATTTACCTGAGACATAATATTATAGGACAGAATCATCGGTGTAGAGCATAGTAGAATGAACATCATTTGGCATAATACAGTCATTAATATATGTGGACAGATGAGGGGAAAGGGTCCTCCGAGGTTAAATATGAAATTCAAAATTGATGTTATCAGCTTTAAAATGAGATATAACACTTGTAGATAGCCCTTCTAGTCTTGGAGATATTGCTTCACAAAAATGGAATGACATGACTGTATTAATACAGCCAATAAGCTCTATAATTTATTGGTTTAAGGCATCTAATTAGGCAACAGGAATCTAATTAGCATAATGATTTAAATAACCAATTAAAAAATGGCCATTCCTTAACATACATTTTGGCATAGCTTTGGAGCTAGAAATGGTATCTTTATGCTTTTTTTCAGCGTATGAATCTTCATGAATCATTCTATCAGTTGACATTATTTTTTTTCTATTTGGAATATAATTTTGGTTGCCATCTCATCTAGGCCTTGTTTTGGATTCAAAACGTTCCATTTACATTCCAAATATACTGGAAGTGCCAGGAAACCACCTTTTTCTGTGTAAAAAAAGTACATAAGAGCTATTTTTGGTCTATTTTTTACATTTTTAGCCTCTGTAGCTCCCCTAGTGGCCCAACTTTCTCTTGCTACATTAATTTCCATGTTAACAGCATTTTTGAGAACTCTAGCATCGTGCCACTTAATGATGGATAAGGAAGTTCTAGCCTCCCTTAATGCCAAATTCTTATCATTAATTCGCTCCAGCAAATTATTGGTCATCCAAGGTCAGGGTTTATCCTGAACTTTAAAACATTTGACTGGACATTGTGTATCTAACATACGCTTGAGCAAATTTTCATAAATATCCCAACATTCTAGGGCATCAATACATTTATCAAAGTATGTCCAATCACAATTTTCAAAGTCATTTAATAGTTTGTTTAGATCAAAATTTTGATAAGATCTGCCAAAGAACTGTCTAAAAGATTTTTTAACCTTGGGGCCTCTTTTGATTATGTGAACAGGAAGGTGATCACTTAAATGAATATTGAGTGGTCCAGATGATACAATATTATCACAATTAGTGAATATTAGGTCAATACAAAATATTAGTTCCAGATGAAGTAGTAACATTTTTTACGATTTGTTTTAAATGATATTGATCCATGGTTTCATACAAGAGATTTTTCTCGTTGGAGTTTTGCAAGGTATTTACATTGAAATCACCGATAATGTACAAGTCATCATTATCTATGTCTTTAATTTGTAAGAATAAAGCTCTGAAGGTGTCACAAAAATCATGCAGCGAACCATTGGGAGGTCTGTATACATTACAAATTATAGCGCGTTTTTCAGTATCCTTGATAGACAGGAGCCATTGAACCTCAATGCACTCGTTACACTTGTTTAGATCCTTAAATTTGTCTATTGAACAGGTAACACCTTCATCTACGTATGCACATAAGCCCCCACCTCTGAATATGCCTATCCTATCATATCTAAATAAATTGTATCTTGGGAATGTATACAAGCAGCTATCATTTAACCAAGTTTCAGAGAAAAGTACAATATCCAAATCTAAATTGCCAAGCTCTTTACGAATGTTCACAATTTTATTTCTAATACTTCTAGCATTTAAATGTAGGACTGAGAAACCTTTTTTAAAATCAGGGATTTCAACCCTTATATTAGTCCTTGAGAGTGCTTGCACGTTGATAGTGTGAATTCAATTGATGTAAGTTAGGAGTCAGAATTTTGATCAATATGGTAGGTTGACAATATGGTTGTGGGATTAGAACTGACTGTGCAACTTTGGCACTGAAATGTTTTACAAGACACATAGAAAAAAAGTGACAAACAGGAACAGAAAAATAAATAAAAAACAATAATCCCCCTGCTCTCCCCCCTAGCACAGGTTTCCGGCTACAGTGGCCACCCATGCCCCCCCCCCAGTTTACATAGAATTTAAGTTGGCCAACCTGTATAGGGAAAGTGTTGTGGAATAATATTTTTACCACAGTAGTAAATGTAATATCAAAAGAAAATATAATATCATATCATATCAAATCAATGTGAAAAGGCATGAAATTGAGAACACAATACAATGGTCAATATCTCATACATCCATATAAAACACAAGCAGATTACACATAGAATATCAAAGACACGAGTCATTTTGTAATAGGTGTAAAGCCACTATGTAAAGGGTCTGCAGTCTGTAAAGGGTTAAACAGCTGGTCACTGAATTGCTTTAACCTACTGCTGACCGCTGTAAGTGGCTAGGCTACCGCGCCCAATATGAGACGTAAGTAGTGCTAAGTTAACAGCGACTCAAATGATTTGGACGCGCTTGAGTTCGATGGGTAATTGCCTGTACATTTCCAGTCAGGTAATACATCCAAGGTAGGGAAAGTCAATTGGATGTTTAGACTGGTGTAGCTTGAAGTCTATTGGTCATATCATCCTCTTCTTCTCCCAGTTCTTCCTCATCAAAGGTATCATACTCATCAGGATCTTCTTCATCTTCATACTCTGCATTCTCAGTACTATTTTCATCCTGATACTCATCTTCCTCTTGCCATCCCCCGTCTCTATCGTAGGCTGCCCGTTGCTCTGTTCTAATACCCTCCAACACTTTGCCCAGGAGATTTTTGGCTTTTAGGTTGCCCTGATAACAATGTCTAGCTTGGCCAAGATGGTATCCACAGGACCATACTGGATGAAAAGATGACTCATAAAGATGGCCATCCATTTTCTGAAGTGCATCCCTGCAGAGTGGTACTTTGAATTTTGTTTTGTTTATAGAGTACATTATACCCTCAGCGTTCCTGGCTCAATCAGCTCCAATTTGTACCTGCTTACCAAGCTCCATCATTACATAAGGACATGAGGTGCTCATTATAATTTCCCCTAGGTCTCTTCTACCATTCAGCCTTGCTTTTGTAGCCTGAAAAGCCTGCTCAGATGAATTATAGTTGGTCCCATCTACCTTGATGTCAACTGGGAATAGGTTTGATAGGCGATTGTGTTGTGATCTGAACATAACGCCATCGTCAGTGTATTCAGTTGTTGCATTTTCAAGATTGATGTCTGGAAGAGGAATCCTGTTAAGCATGGCATGTGTGTAGGACTTCCCCTCTATAATGACATACCTCTGTCGTAGTTGGCTATTATAATTGAGAGAACGTGCCAGAAAGTGGATGGATCTCAGATCAGTGAAATTTTGCTGCTCTTCTGGCGTTAATTCATCACCAATTGATACTGATTTCCAATTGTCATTGTTTTTCAGATTTTTCAAGAGAGACATCACTTTGGGCTTGGTGGTGGATTTGTGAAATATCACTTTGATAGGACAAATGATAGGTTTCTTAGGTGCGCCATCTTGGCTCTCTGTGGGTGGTGGACCATCTCTGAATACCGAGTCAATAGTATCAATAACAACATTGGCCCTAATATCTATGAATAACTGCGCCATGACTTGGGACAGGTCTAATATTTTTCCTCTACACCTTTAATAATCAACACCTTTTTGTTATACTCAGCTTGTATCTTCTTGAATTTCGATGAATAATCAGTGATGACTCTATTTTGGGCCTGAGCTACAACTGTCAAGTGCTTCATGGTTTTCTCAGTTTCAGATAAAGCCATGGTCATGCCTGTCATGGTACCTTCAGTATCCTTGAGACGTGAATCTATATTAGTTAGAGTTTTAGCAGAATTCTTACAGCTCTTTTCTAACTTGACCATCGTGGACTGTACCTTCTCTAATGTGTGAGCCAGCAAGCAGAAAGGACAGTTACTGCGGGATTTAGTACCAGATTTAGCCACCAGGGGGCACCACTATGGACTAGAATAGGAAAAATATGACTAAAACTGTTATAGGCTACTTTTTTATGGAGAATTCAATGGTTTTTGATAAAATGTTCTATTTTGGGTGGAAAGGTTCCAAATTTGGCATGTAAAAAGAATGTTTTTGGGCCAAAATAGGCATTTTTGTTGATTTCTGTTGCCATGGAAACATGATTTTCATTCTAAATAGGAAAATCAATGATCCCATTTGAAGGAATATCCCACAAGGTTTACTATGGTGAAAACAGAATGAAAATACCATTTCTATATCAAAAGTTATGGGCAAAAGAATAAAAAATTTATACGAATTTAGCTAATTAGCATAAATTATGCTAATTAGCTATATATCTCATGACCAATTAGACATAGAGCTTATTAACATATTTAAAATGGTCACACCTACTCATATTTAGCAAGCCATTCCTCCAAAACTAACAGGAGTATCTTCTCATGCTATGTATCACTGTAAAGCTAGTGATTTGAATTTTAAAGTTGACTTTTAGCACAGAGCACCCTTTCTCCTTGCCTCTACACATGTTGTAAGTATGCCGTATGCTTCTCTCTTCCCATAGCCACATGGTCCCAGGCACCCTGTGGGGAACAGGGGTAGTTTCATTCCTTATCATACACCAGATACACCTTCTATGAATAAATGACTATCAGATCATTGAAAATGCATATATTTGTGATAATCAAATAATTTGGTTGCAGTGCCCCCATGATAGTTTTAGGTAGATTTCAGAGGTCCTTTACTAATATTGGGCTCCTGTTGTCAGTGCCATCCCACTTGGCAAAAAACATGTTTATAACGTTTGCAAACGTTTTTATTTGGTTTGGGTAAAAACGTTTAAAAAAACCCCTTATTTTGACGTTGAAAAAACGTTTTTAAATGTTTTTTCAACCAATTTTCAACCAAATAGAAAAGTTTGCTTTTTCAATCAATTTTCAACCAAATAAAAACGTTTTTTATTTATGTTTCTTTTACGTTAAAAAAACGTTATAAAAACGTCAAAATAACGTTATTTTGAGTACATGTAAAAACATTATTTTGACGTTTAAAAAAAAACGTTTTGCAAACTTAGGAACCAAAATAAAACGGCATAAAACGGCATGACCCCACACTAGGACTGTTTGATCCGCACTCAATGGCCAACCACCCATGAATAGAACTACACACAACCCTTTAATTATATTCCACTATCACTGCACACCAGCTGCCGATGGCCGGCTGACAGGGACCGCAATCACTGCGTGTCATGACCTCTTGACCTTATTCGCAGTCACATGACCATTCTGGGTCATAGGCCGCCTGAAGCCTCCCATTTGACAAAGAAATCCCATAGCATTAAGCAAGAAAATTCGTCAGTACTGTGTGCCTCGAGCATGTGATGTCTGCCCCTGTGGCTGCTATATTGGTCTAGGGGAGGCAGAGAGGCCTGATAACATAGTCAATCTATCAAACAAAAATCTATCTAGTATAGAAATTAGCTTATTGAACAAAGGCTTGAGCTTTTGCCCAGCCCAATCTTATGTCACAGATGGTGACATTAAGCTGGACAAATTTCACAACACTCTCAGAACGAAAACCTCCTTTCACAAGGGGGACAATGAAAATGAAAGCGGATAAATTATCCGCAAACCCTTAAAAAAACAAAAGAAAATGATGGACCTATGGGACCCGAACCCTAGGCCCAAAATCAAAGGAAAGGGCAGTCTAGGCAAACCCTACCAAGACCCAGATTTTATTCTGAGCATGGGCCCTAATTCAGGCTGGAAACCACCAAAAGGTCCACAAAATTTGGAAAATTCTATAGCCCTCAATGAAATTGAACTAGCAGGACGTATGCTCCACCAAAAACCAACCAGAAAGAATCTGACTAAACAAGAGCATAAAGCCCTTAAAGACCCTTCTAAACATAGGGAAATCACTATAAAACCAGCAGATAAGGGAGGGGTTGTTGTTATTCAGAACACCATAGACTATGTGAAAGAAAGTCTCCGTCAACTAGGTTATGAAAACACCTACAGACAACTGGACAATGACTCAGTGAACAGGTACGTGAAACTGGTAGATGATAAAATCGATACAATGGTACAACAAGGGGAAATTTCACTCAAGATGGCAGGCACATTGAGAACAATCAATCCCAGAACACCACACATATATATTTCCTACCTAAAATACACAAAGGGACAGTACCACCTCCAGGCAGACCAGTGGTCTCCGCATGTGGTTGTCCCACAGAGAAAATATCAGCATTCATCGATACTTTCCTCAAGCCACTAGTCCCAGACTTATATCAAAGACACCACAGACTTTTTTAGTCAAAATTGAGGACCTTAACCCACTTCCTCAGGATGTCATCATAGGCTCCCTGGATGTAACGGCACTATACACCAACATCCCAAATGAAGAAGGAACAATGGCCATAGAACAAAAATCTCTGGGAGAATAGGGACAAGCAATTGGTCCCTACCAACGAAACGCTCGTTGACCTCCTGGATATAGTTCTAAATACCAATCATATTCAATTCAATGGTAGATACTACATGCAACAACGTAGAACGGCAATTGGGACTAGACTAGCCCCCTCATATGCCAACCTGTTCATGGAGTAAATCGAGACCCAAATGTTACTGGCACACCCAAAAAAACTGAATATCTGGCTCAGGTTCATTGACAATATATTTTTTACGTTTGGACGGAAGGTGAAGAGGAACTAGGAAAATGACTCTTTGAACTAGGAAAATGACTCTTTGAACTCCGCACATGAAAGCATTAAATTCACCATGGAACATTCCAAAGAAACAGTGAGGTTCTTAGATACCAGGGGGAAAATAAACATGACCACTAGGAAGCTGTATACAGATTTATACAGAAAACCCACAGATGTAAACAATTATTTACATCACACCTCAGCACATGCTCCCTCTACAAAGAGGAGCATACCGTACAAACAAATGCTCAGACTAAGACGTATCTGCCAAGAAGTGGAGGACTATATGTACCACGGCAAGAAGAAAATCAAGGAGTTTGAGGAGAAGGGATACCCCAGACCAGTACTGGAGGAGGTACAGCTTAGGGTCCTAGGATTGGATAGGGTCCGACTCCTCAAACCAAAGAAGAAAAATGATGAGAAATCAGAATCCACATACCTGATCAGCCTAGTTAAAGGGAAGAAACGTCCTAAAAACTTAAAGAACTATCTAGGCAAAGCAGCTACTAGATACTCAATGTTAGACGACGAAGATGAAAGCACATCAAGTCAAAAGAAGAGTCTGAGTACATCTATAGGTGTTTTCTCATTGTCGTTTAATATAATATTACGACAATTAAATACTCCACAGAAATCTTTCCACCATTTCAAGTCTTTTTGGGTCTCTTCATCCGGCCTAATAACCCCTCTGTTTTTAGCCTTGGCACAGAGATCAAAAATTCTTCTACTAAAAGTTCTACCACCACATACTACTTGAGAACAAAAAGACATTAAACCTCCAATTTTCTGAAGGGATTTTTTAGATACAAACTTTTTATCCATGCATTCATCCAATGCGTTAGACATTTTGTCTAATTTTTTCTGGGGTAAAGACAATTCCATTTTAGTAAAATCAATAGTTATGCCCAAGAAAACATGTAACTGGCTTGGTTCAGTTACTTTTTCCTTTGACACAATAAAACCCATATATTCCATACATTCAATGAAAATATTTTCTCAAGCACTCATCCTCAGTAACAGCAATGCCAATAAAATCATCAAAATAATTGACTACTCTACACGATAGAATTTAGCAACTGCTGTAATAAAATCAGAGATTCTATTGAATATATAAGGGGCACACTTATGGCTACTTAGAAATATTGAGAATGCACATTTACTGCCAAACTCGCTACTTATAATGTTTAGTAGCAAAGTGTCAAGTAAAGGCACACTTTAGGGTATTGTAAGTATGGACTTACAATACCCCTTTATTTGACACCCTGTTACAAGCCTCTCTTAGCAACCTATTGTAGAAATAATCAACCTCTTGTAATGCAAATATGAGAGGCACATGCTTAGAAATATGAATTAGCTATTTTTCCTCAAATATAAAGCATTTTACACAAAGACTAACCATTAGCAATATAATAACTTTCTATCATGGCATTGCAGAAGAGTATTTTTGTGGGCTCCATGAGAAAAGAATTAAATATGTGTGACCCATCAAGGAAGATTGTTAATTACCCATTTGGCCGCCAAGGGCATTGAAGGGACAAAATTAGTCTCAAATCATTATAAAAATACATTAAGCTAACTTTTGATGCAGAATTCAATGGTCTCATCGAAAATGCACCATTTTCAGTAGAAATGGGCGATATTCTGCGGGATATTTCGGGGATACTCACCAAAAAACCCAAAACTGAAAACAGAAATGGAAAATTCCTTCTAGATTTTTTTTTATGAAAAAGGCTGATTTGTTGTGTTTTTAGACATTGGAACTATATACATCCATGTATTTATATACAATTAATATGTGGAGCGGTTGGAACTATTTTCCTCCAGGGCATGCATGAATATCTGTGACGTCATACTCATAGTAAACATCCTACCACTAAATAGGCCACTGGAGTCAAAGTCAACGGTCAATTGGTCGTATAAGCTCATATAAGACACACCACGCTGGGTGGTCCCAGAAATCTTTTGCTCTTTATTCCACACAAATTAAAGGCAATAACATCTGCCAAATCATACATATTATACTAGATGAGAATTTAACATCTTCCTCATTTACTAACTACTTTGCTATTAGGATAAGATAGGTCTTCGACCTGATACATTTATCTGATTTCAGGATATATTTACACTGGCACACATTTATGTCTGTGCTACTGTGCATGTAATCTATCGTTGATACACATTCTATATTTTATTTGTTACTCAACAGCAAGTTACTGTACAATTAACTGGAGTATGACTAATTACAGCCAATTGAGCTACAGTACAGTTAATTAACTTATATCATTATTACTGGTATGTAGTAATTATTTAATAATATTACCGGAATCGAATAGCAAACATAATTAACTTATATTATGGTTTATAATGTATTTAGAGCTTAATCATCGATTTCGGATATGAATAACGACCTATGTTCAAGGAATGGTTCTGATATAACTACTAGGAATATCTAAGCCAATGATGTCTCATTTTAAAAATCCTGAGATGAACTTTGATAATGAATTTCCTTGCACAGGGTTTTTTTGCTTGCCTGGTCACATGTATCCACAGGTAAATTACTTTGGACCTTTTTTCTACAATTAAGTTGACCAATATGTATGAGAAGCATAAAAACGTCTAAGTCCAAAAATGAATTATAATACACTAGTTTCACTAGTCACAATCACAAGGGGGAGCCCCTGTAGGTTAGCCAGCTAGGAGGGGTAGACACTCACCTAGCCCCATAATCCTATGCGATCAATATGGAGAAAGAGACACCTCTCAGAGATAAGCCTTAATCTGGTAGAAGAAATGTCCCCTCACCTTAAAAATTACAGCTACATAGAGAAAAAATGTTCATCTACCTATCTCTCCGATATTAGGGCATTATCTTTAGCCAAAATCTATCTTGACTTAGATAAATATGAGTGACCTTACAATTTTGAGAGCTAAGAAAAGGGGGCAGAAGGGGGTGCATGGGGTTGGTGTTGGTGGTCATAACGCACCACAAGACAGGTCCCCTGGGGGCCTTAAACCAATTAGATGTAGATTATCTCACCATGGAGGAGTGTGTTAATGGTTATCTCAGGCCTGGGTAGGGGGTGTTATCTCTGATGTTTATTATCTCTCCTCCAGTGTCCACTACAGTAATGACAGGTGACAACCCTCTTCTGACCA
This sequence comes from Acholoe squamosa, assembly GCA_949317995.1. NCBI lineage: Eukaryota > Metazoa > Annelida > Polychaeta > Phyllodocida > Polynoidae > Acholoe > Acholoe squamosa. Next base: position 56,898,148 of record OX439046.1, read on the forward strand.
CCCCCTTTTCCTTGAGAATCACCCCTCCAGTGGTGCCCATGTAGCAGGGCCAAAATGGTCAGGTTAACACTAGTGCCACCTACTGTATTATGGTTTGATGAATCTTATGTATAAGGACATAGATGACTACTAGGTTTCCACTAGGTCCTTTTTCTAAGGGATAAAAGGACTGAGTGAAAGCCTATCCGTCACCTATGACGTTTATACCATGGTTTAGTCCTGAATTCAAATTATTTACCTTTTAAATCGATGAAATAAATTAGATTTTTGGTGCGAGTTGATACGGTCCAGGCCTACGCCATTTTGGATTTCTTGTTTATGTACTGCCAAGTCAGTGGTGTGCGAGAATATATCCTCCATTTATACTGTAAATACTGCAAAGCCGGGGCCTGCGACAAGATTGGGGAACCTTTACCTATATATTTAAGTCTTGCTTGGGTGGAATCCATGATGTGATATGATTTTATCCTCAAATTAGACATTTTCTGTCAACAACATTGCTACGATTCAATTCAAAACAGAAAGTCTTTCTCAGCTGCATAATGTTACGCCGACGTGTGTCCAAGAGGCATGTTCATAGTAGAATTGCTGGGAAGGAGTGCGCGTGGCAGCCAGAATGGTCCCCTCTGAACAGATATCACGTGCCTATGGCGAGCGCCACTGATCCCATAACGCTATGTGGAATGAGATCACTATGTACTGCTATAGGCAGGTGATCTTTTCTTTGGATACACAATGTCTGTTCAGAACCCTGCAGAATAACCCCAGAGCATATGCCAACGTAACATTTTGTATACAGTGACTTTTTAGTACATACTAACCGACGCCTCTTATTAGGGTTTTGGCACCGTAAAATCGTGCTTAAACCATGGTATAAAAATAATAATATTCACCATAAACTTACAAAAACTGATTGATGCAGTGTCCAATTGAATAACCAACTCACATCCTGTATTATTTCTCTTTTGTATATAATTTTTTTCATTGGTGTTATGCATTTTTGGTTAACATAAATATTTTTTATTTAACTCATTTTCGCCTCTTGTAACTTCAACAAAATTACAACTTCTTGTAACTTTAACAAAGTTACAAGAAGTGGGTATTGTATTTTTTTTATTTAACAATTGGCTAAAAAGGATCTAGTATGTTCCCTACTCATAATTTACCAGAGGTGAACTGACGGAGCACTTACAATACCCTGATTTACGCGAGGTTCATAATTCACTAGTCTGCCTCTCATAATCATTCTTTATTTAACGGGCCTCTGTTATGCCGGTAACAGGTACTTTAGGGTGCAAGGACACTTAGGGTGCAGACATGTAGGGTGCGAAGACACTTAGGTAGCAGACACTTAGGGTGCACAAAAAGGACAGGTAGGGTGCAGGGTGAAAATTTCAAGACACTTAGGGTGCAGTCAGTCTATAGCCCATCTGTCTGTACGGAGTCCCCTCTGAACAGACATCACATGCCTCTAGCTCGCACCACTGATTTTATCTCTCTGCATATAAGGCTATGGGGAATAAAATCAGTGGTAGGGCTAGAGGCTGGTGATTTCATCTTTGTATGCACAACAAAACTGCCGACTGATGGCGTAGGGACAGTATCCTTAGCCCTTTAATTGTTTCTAGTTCTATTAGAGCTTGGAGTATAATTATTTGGTTCACTATTACTCCCAAATCTTTTTAATTCCACTATCACTGCCGATGGGAGGCCAACTCCCGGCCGCCAGCCTCTGGGGGGGGGGCAGACACTCTGAGGGGGACAGAATAGTTCACACTTTACAAATCTAGACAAGTTTGTTTTGCATCCTAAATGTCCTGCCGTTGCACCCTATGTGTCCTTGCACCCTACATCTCCTGTGGTTTGCACCCTAAATGTCCTAGCACCCTAAGTGTCCACCCGCATGCACCCTAAGTGTCTGCACCCTAAGTGTCTCTGCTACCTAAGGTACCAGTATTCATTATGCCAGGGTCAGTCGGGTTACAGGAAACACACGTTTTTCTTTTGGCTTAGCACTATAACACATGCTAGAATAGACAGTGTTAAAGCTGCACCCTGAGTTCTGGGCATTGCTATAAGCCGCACCAGAGGCCTGAAATGGTCCTCATTCCTTCTTTTAATCTATATTTAAAAGTAAAACGCCGCATATAAGCTGCACCCTGAGTTCCTGGAGATGATATGAATGACACCATTGGCCTAAAATGGCTTATGCGCGGGGTTTTACGGTATCAACTGATACTGATAAGCCCAGATACTCCTACTCTTCTACATGTAGGACACCTGAGTGACATATGGGAAGAGGTCTATATCCACAAGTAAAATCAATAGACATGGAAGTAAAATGTTGTTTCATATAGTCCCAGGCCCAAGGCTTCCAAAAGATGCCCCAGACAGGTTTTTAGGTACTTTTACCCACACATGTTCCAAAACACCTACTACTTGTGAGATTGCTACCAATATAGATTTTGACCTTAAGTGTAGGCCTTAAGGACAGTAGTGCTTAGGTATGCAAACCCTCATAATTATCATAAAAACATTGAAAGTCTTTTTTGCCAAAGTTTTCATAATCCTCCATACAAAAGCATAGTTTCTTAATCTATGTGCACACATTATCATAAACCGTTATAAAGAGCAGACTCCCGAGCTTAATATGAGTGGATATTCAGGTTGATTGAAAAATCTGTGACCAGTCAAGCCAAAACACCCCTCTGCAGGGAAATTCATTATCAAAGGTCATCTCAAGATCTTTAAAATGAGACATCATTGGGTTAAATATTCCTAGTAGTTATATCAGAACCCCTCCTTGAACATAGGTCGTTATTCATATCTGAAATCAATGATTAAGCTCTAAATACATTATAAACTATAATAATGTCTAAAAACCCAATAAATCAGCCTTTTTCACAAAAAAAAAATTCATAATAATATGATGCTTTTTATCACAGATTTTGATCTAGAAGGAATTTTCCATTTCTGTTTTCAGTTTTGGGTTCCTGGTGAGTATCCCCAAAAACTGACATGAAAATTTCGATTATTGGAATGGTTGCCATGGCAACCAGGAACAGGCATATAGGTTGATTTCTCATGAAAAATGTTCATTTTACCATCCAAATATGGGCCAATTCTACCGAAAATGGTGCATTTTAAATAAAACCATTGAATTCTGCATCAAAAATTACCTTGATGTATTTTTATAATGATTTTAGAGTAATTTTGCCCTCCAATGCCCCCTGGTGGCCAAATGGGGAATTAAAAATCCCCCACAGAGGGGATGGTTTACATTAAAAAGATATTTAGAAATCTATGAAACATTTGTACTCACCGTTTGGTAGATTTATTTCACCCTAAATTAGAATTTATTAATTTATCTATAAACTATGCATAGCATTTATACTCATTGTACTTAATGTGTAACTGTGAATGTTTGCACCCATTGTAATATTGTGTCAAAAAAGTAATAATACACCCGAAATGCCATAGTTGTTATTTTGAGGCACAGACTCTATGTATTTTTACCTAATTTTGGCAAAAGTTATGCCACAATGACCATTTACCAAAAGTGGTTCCATTCATTAGGTTAGATACTGTTATATAGGACATACGGTACCCCAAAAACTGATAATAAACAACATGGAGAAAAATGAATTGACGAGATAGGGTAGAAACGAAATACCAAAATGGTATATTACAGCCCTAAGCCCCCTCACAATTGATAGTATCCATAGAGTGTTTGATTATACATTGTGTATGATGTCTAGACTAAATAATCAATACAAGGGACAATCAGGGTAGACGGCATGTCATATATGCACGCACAAGAAATAGATGAAATATCTCGGAATTAAGACTTCAGATTATTATTTGTCATTGCAACATTCTGCAGCTAAATCTGATATCAACTGCAGGTTAGAGATGGGACAGCTTGTAGCTCGCTTGTGCTCACCCATTGGCTACCTCATGTTTTCCTGTGGTGCTGCCTCCTAGTGGAGATACCCTACATTTCTATGACAGCCCACAGAGTCAGGAACCACCTATACAACCATATTTACAAAATAAGAACTGTAAGTAGATTTATATGGCTTTCATCTTTTTTTTTCATTTACTTCACTCTCTCTCATTACCAAGGATAAGTACTATTTAGAGTAAACTTCTTGTTATTACCAATCGATTTGTGTCGACGTATAGCATCCCTATTCCTAGTCTTGCTGGTTTATTTTCTTTCGTAACTGCAGGTGTTATGTAGCCTCACCTTGATGGCCTACCTGGCTGAAGTTCTCCATGACCTCTGGACGATGAACACTTACATCCCCTGGTCTGCTTCTCTAGCTGCTATGCTTAATGCTGCTTCATTGGTAAGGTATCTTTGTAATCTTTACCAATTGTGACATAGTGGTAAAAAGGATCATTCTAGATTCTAAGAAAACAAAAAATATAACAGTCAAAAAAGCTTTGACGGATAAAAAGAACTTCCTGTCACAATTACAACCTATTTCACTTCTCAGATAATACTCCCAGAAATCTTCATTACCTTTCAATTCCATAGGGCTGTGCATGCCTTTTAGCCACCCTGGAGACATGGCATGGGATGCACCCTACCTTTGTACCTTGTGGATTCTGGCTCCTGCTGCTGGCTGCAGAGAATTCCATCCTCCAGGCAGTTCTATTTCAGGTCAATTGTGAACAGGTAAGATGTATTCACCAACATAGGGCACTTCTACTACAGATCAACTGCCAAAAGATAAAGCAAATTGGGGATTATTAGGAGCCATTAAAGATGCCTCTCAATACTTAGTAATGCGTTAGATGAGAATTATACCTTTCTTATTTTATCATACACCTTCTGGGCCTCAAAGGCTACAAATCAAAAGAATATTTTAAGAATTAGGCTAGGCACAATCATCATTCTTTTGTCAATAGATAATCCCAGTTTCACAATGATCATTTGTACATCACGATCATGCTGAATATACATATTGCATTTCAGAAGGTGTCATGTGATACTAATGTCTTCAAACTTATCCGCCTTACAACTCTGTCAGCTGTTAGTCTATGGTCAGTAGTGACTGATGTCCTCGTACCCTCCAGGTTCTTCATGTTGGACTCTGTAGCAAAGGTTAGAATTTATAACCTGTAAAAGTGCCATGCAATGGAATAATAATTTACTCTTCATATTTCCTATTCCAAATGAATAGTACATAAAATTATATTCTTCTGGCTGTGTCACTATGATAGCAATACACTACGGCAGTAGTTCAAAGCAAGAACTCTGGGTATCTTCCCATTTACTGGTAAAACATGATCTTCTAGGAATTGTCACTTCTGTTATCTACCTTGTGCTCAATACTCTAGGGGAAAAATGACTATGATACCACCAACCTCCTATCCCGAGTTACCTTTACATGGATACTAAGGTGAACATTATTTGTATTCTTAGCTTAAGATTATGCCTATGGCCTTCCTGTAGATCAATATGCAATTGCCTTAACAGCTGCAGTATAATTGTTGATTAAAAAAAACACTAACAAAAATATGCTATTGAAATAACAGTGCATTCCTCGCCCCAAAGTTGCCGTCATTATTCTCAGAGATTCCTTGTACATTAAATTGTGTGTACCACCATACTGTCACCTGGGGCTTCTTGTGTTCAATGCTATACAATTACGTTGGTCAACTGTTCGGTTTTACGCAACTCCCTGGTAGATTCAACAATTATTTTTTACAGTGTATGTATTCATACCATTTTAATTTGTATAGAGGTTGAGGGGAACTGTTGGTCGTGAACTTTGAACCTTTTCATGGCATACCAAGTAAATAATCAACATAAAATTTAGTTAACAATGTAAGATATTTGCTAACCATATTATTTGTTTTGCAACTTGAAAATGCATGATAAGGACTGACGAGTCTTGACACCTCAGACTGAAAATTACAGTCCAAAAGGCCTCTAATGTGATACAGTGGTTTATCAGTGTGGCACAACTTACTCTTATTTGGAATACGAGCTGTGTGGTCAATCTAGATAGGCATATAGTATAAATATAATTAAGTGTATTCTTCATTACAGATCGGAGCTAGTGGCCTTGAAGCAGCAAATCTCCTTATCTCATCTGTTTTGGTATACACCAGATGAAGGCTGCAAAGCCAGTCTTAGGAACTTAGATATCTATATTACAAGTAGATTAAGGTAAGTCCATAGAAGTCCACAAGATTGCTGTTCAGTATATGACCAGATTTACTTTAGGATTGGTTTGAGAATGAATCTAAACACGTCTGAGACTATTATAACCATTTTGTCTTTGAGTGTGCAATTTCATTTCCTTTTAAAGATAAATTGAGATCTCTGAAAGATGCAACTCTACTGTTTACTTCCAATTATCTTTTATATCACTGCATTCACAGTTAGGGAAATTAGATTTACATGGTTAAAATTGTTTAGGCAAAAGGTAGGCATGGAGGTTAATTCAACAGATCCTGCCATTGCTACCCCTGCGATGGTAGCATAGGCACATCTTTTAAGACCTAGTCAGTCTACCCTAACTTTTATAGTGGTGGTAGCCCAGTCAGGCGCAGCACGTCCTGTGCATCCTTCACTATTCCTTATCCAGCCTTACCACCACTGTGATGGTACTGAAAGAAATGCATAGTGGTTTCCCCTAAGTACAAGTGCACCTATAGGGAACATTCCTCCTCTCAAGGAATACTGGTGGGGTCGGCCCCATCGAGAAAATGGCCCCAGAGAAAACGACCTCAAGGAGGAAACGGCCCCAGAGAAAATGGCCAAAAACAGGAAATAGCATTAAATATCAAGAGCGAAACAATATGAGTGAATGTCTGGGGCATCTTTTATCTTGCAATGTGATTTTCCTACTTCCTTCCTTGGTGGAAGCATCTTTACTTAAAAAACAAGCAGAGTGCCAGAGACAAAACCTAATTATAGATCTCATTGTGTCCATGCTGATATACATTACAAGTAACACTACCCTGAACACAAATAAATGCATTACTGAGTAATCCAATGTACAAGTACCGGTACGATAATATGGACATTGCAACAATCACACTGACATTACCAACCCCATCTCGACCCCCCCCCCCCCCACACACACAAAGTAGCATGTCCCAGTAAAGTTATAAATGTACAGAGCAGTAGACAGTATTAGTTAGGGAATAATGCACGGGGTAGTGCATGGCTGTGGGAGTGCTCTAGACTGTATTGAGACATCGAGGGGCCCGTTATAACACAGAAAAATAACCCATCAGCCACCAGACAACATATATGAATATCAATTATGAAGTCTAAATGTGAGATGAAGTTGACCTCCTATGCTGGGAGTGCATTATCCATCTAAGTCAATCAGCCAATCAGAACGCAGCATTCAGGATAATGCACTCTGGCTTCGCCCAGCAGTGTTACAATACGCCCTATTAGTACTACACACACTAACCCCTGCCAACCCCCTACACGCACCTTGGGGACTGAGTCTTCAACCAATGGCTAATATTGGGGTGCTTCCTGTCTTAAAAGCACATCCCAATGGGGTAGTAATAGGTGTCTGTTTGATGCTGCCTTGATATAGAATAACTTGTGTGTGCAGGGATTAGCATAACGTCTTTCTTTACCAATGAAATAAATTGGGAAAGAAAAGGTATAAAGAATATTATCAAAACAGTCCCGCACCAGATATAGGGGCTGCATTATTGGTTTTTATTGCTCATGACCTTAAAAAGATTTCCGCATCAACTGAAAAGGGTTTATTCAAAAATGAAAATTTTCAAAGATTTGGGTAGATGAATATAGAAAGGCCATCCTTTGTCACTCAAAAACCAAATAAAAGATAAAAGACCCCTGCCCTCAGCAGTATCCGCAAAGCTGATAGTTTTTTTAAGCAGCCTTACACGAAGACTGATTGGGCCTTTTCTCTATGACCAGGTCCTTGGGGCCATCCCCCCGACTGCAGACCATTTTCTCCTTGGGGCCATTTTGTACTCGGGGCCATCCTATTTTTGGGGCCATTTTCTCTGGGGCCATTTTCTCTATGGGGCCGTCATGTCCATATATGGAATATATATGGAATATATTCCTCTTCAGGCTACTCATGCATTAAGTGCACTTGAATACTGTACGGGGTCAACTGCACCCTATACCGTATATATATATCCTTGATTAAAAGCCCAGACTTATAATGATTTCAAGAGGCCAATTGACCAGGCTTATATTCAGGGTGGGCTTATATTTGAGGCAGGCTTGTATTAAGTTCAATAGAAGATTTACTCTGCTCCTTTGCCATAATTCATAATACTTATACTACGATTTAAACAACATTACAGACATTTTCTGAACTGAAACTCATATAATAACTTTATATATGTCTATCTGGTCATTAGACTATTAATGTGCAGAGGGAATGCATAGATATTTCACTTAAATATCAGATTATGACTATATGATTGATCTCAATTAGATTTCTGTCCCATACCCAGGCTTACATTCGGGGCCAAACTTATATTAGACCTACTGTCCCTTTTGACCAGGCTGATAAACGGGGCAGGCTTATATTTGAGGCTAGGCTTGTATTCGAGAAAATACGGTACTCTATAAGTAGCTCATAATTATAGGGAAGGGGAACGCTTGTGTAATCACTGTTGTGAAACTAGAGTCATGTTGAAATACTTAGACGGTTTATAGATGTACTGAATGTTTCAGAGGAAGCAGAGAAAATGGCCCTAGCTCACAGCCTGCATCCAGTAGCAGACTTGTTTGGGGGGTGGTTAGACAGCTGCTGCCCCCTGTGTTAGCGTCTGGTTTAGCACGCTGTATAGCGTATGGCGTTAAAGTCACTCAGCTCTTCATACTAAGGTATGTGTTAGCTTTTCACGTGTAATCTGATGTTTCATGGTTTTACTGAGTGAATAGCTAATGCTGTATTAACACATCAGTTAGTGTAAGAGGAATGCAGCATTGTTGAGTGATTTATCAGACTGTAAACCAAGATTTGGGCTTTTTCAGTGGCTTTTTTTTTAGCCTTTCTGAGGATATCAAGTACATCCCATTTATGTGAAAACAGATTTAATATCTAGCATACTTTGAACAAAAGAAAACCGGTGTTATTATGTACAGTGTGCAATTTAGACAGATATAAGTATCCATACGCTGTTCAGCATGATTGCACTGAATGTTTCTGATCGATATAGAGACCTGCTTGTGTACCTGGAAGGGGAGGGCGAGCAGTATGGTGGGTTGAGTAGGGGGCTGCACCTGGCTGGAAGGTTGACAGTCACTAATCTCATCTTGTGTCTTGGCCCCTCCCACTACTTCTATGCTACCCACTATGCCAGTGCCAAACTACGGGGCATCCTCAGTGCCCTAGTCATGAGGAAGGTAAACCAAATTATTGATTATATCGAAAGTTATTAAAGTTTACAATACTGAAATAGTATAATTTGGATATAATTCCATCACAATATGATTCAATTGGAACTTTATTTCACTTCATACTTCATTCACCTACTGTCGAAATTCACTAGAACCATGCCAATAGATTTTATGAATGGAATCCCAATAAACAACTCTTACGATGCTTATAATCACACCAACCATGGCCTCAAGTCATTTCAGCCTTGAATCATATATTTCATCTTATCAGTGAGGCATTCTTATCTAATAATTTCTACATTCTGTGTAGTTTCTCAGTCTACCAGCAGGAAGACAAGAGGCATCTACATCAGATGTCATCTCTTACATGACAGTTGACGTGCACAAGGTTAGTCTTAGTTTCTGTATGGTAATTTATTTCGATTAGTGGTAAACTGGTCCAAATTCAGCTCCTGGTGCAACGTATAGAATTGAAGGTGCACCTTATATATGATGTGCGTCATGAATGCAGGGACCTTTGGTTAACCTTTTAGAACTAGCTACGTAACTAAACCCTTTTACCCCTGGTTCTAAAAAAAGTAATTTAACTTTGTTGACTAGGGCAATGCTGACTAGGGCAAATATGTTTTCATGTAGAAAAAAAAACCCATGTCATCCATGTGGTTGTGCTGCCTATAGGAATCCCTTCGGTGTTGCCCTTGGGCAGCAGCCTGTTTTCATGGCTAATTCAACTGCTGCCTCCAGGCGGTTGCACTGCTCAAAGGGTTAATAAAGATTTCTCTCCGTGCAGGTGGGAGATGTCCTTTCAGAGGCCAACACTTTCTTTGAGCTGCTCATCCTTGGGCCTGCAGCCATCTATTTTCTGTGGGTGTCATTTGGTGCCTCATGTCTGGTTGGGGTGTTCATGTTTTGTCTCATCATATTTGTGAACACTGCACCATTAAGGGCTGTCATGCACAGAATTAAGGTAAGCAGTTTAAGATATGCATGTCAAATTGTTTTAGAGAAACTTATCTCAGGGCATCTGCATTGCAATATCAACCTGGTGGCTTAACTCCAGTGGTCATCACCTTTTTCAGTTTTGGACTCAATGAAATATTTGAGCTCCTTATTGAAGTATCCAAAATAGGGCACATGTTTGTTCTTATGGACTGTCAGATATCGGCCCAAAAACTTAAATTCAACATAACCAGTGTGTAGCGGTTATGGGATGGGATTCATGCGATTGCATTGATCCATACTGCCATAAAGATGACATGTTTTTTATGAGATGTGTTTGATTATTTTAGTCTTGATTTTTAAGATGATATGGATTCAAATTATGTTTCCTTTCTAGACCCTTTCCACAAGCAGAAAGTTGTTTGGAATAATACAACCTGAATATGATTATACTGATGAAGAGTTCTAAAGATAAGAGAAGTAACTGACTTAAGATGTTGTATTCCTTTACAGACCGCTGAAATGGTGGCTAAAGTTGAAAGGGTTGGTTTAATCCAGAGCATACTCACAGGAATCAAGGTTTGTTACCAGCTACAGACATTTGTAGTTGTTCTAAAACTTGTAGTTGTTCTAAAACTCCCATCAGACAGCAGATCAAATGACACTATACAGGGTGAGATTTCCCTACATCAGAAGGGTAAGCTATAAGTTATAACAGCCAACTCCTGCTCATCTGTTAGGTATGAAAATATAGTGTCAATCGCATATATTTTCATGAATTCCATTTTGACCACAGATTTTATTTCTTTCAATATCCTGGCATTAGAAGGTCGGTTGCTAGAGACGGAATGCGAATAGAACAAAAACGTTCTTTTTCATGTTACTTTTTTTTTTGACAGCCATAAAGGGGGGAGTATCATTAAAATTGATGGTTCTCATGATTTAAATGTAATCTGGAGACAGTTTACTAGGAAAGGGTGTCTCATTTAGTGGATATTCCAATTATTAAGTCCAAGAGAGAATGTTAAAGTAGAAAATAGGTAAAAAGTGAGGAAATTAACAAAATCTTGAGAAGATGGGGATTTTCTTCCTTTGGCAACCCCTGTAGACCTTAATAATTGACATTTCCACTAAATGCGACACCTTTCCCTGCTAAATCATCTCTAGATTACATTCAAATCATTAAAACCATCAATTTAAATGATATTCCATCCTATATTACCGTCATAGGAAAGTAACATGAAAAAGAATGTTTTTGTTCCATTAGCATTCCGTCCCTAGCAACCGGCCCTCTAATGCCAGGAAACTGAAAGAAACAAAATGTGTGGTCAAAATGAGGTATAATTTGTGAATCTCTGATGCAAATTCACAAAATCATATGCAATTGAATATTCAGAAAATGTAGAAAAAGAGGGGGGTATACACTATCCTTAATCATTTTAGAGTTAATTGGTTCTGTAGTTGGTTTCTAATTGATTATTTGTGACAAAACATGGGAAAACGTACCATTACTGGGATTAGTGTTATTTATGGCCACCAGGTGGCCCCACTAGTGCTGCACATAAAATAACATTATACATATTCACGGGACTTTCTCCGGCTACTCCATGTCAGATTTGGATGATCCATATACCAAAATGATCCATGAAACCTCTTCATTTTAAATGAAACAGACCTGATTTAATGAGCTTATTGGATATTATCTTTGTCAGCTGATTACTCAAATTAGATAGACATACCTGAACTAAGAATATTACAATATCTGTCAACTTACACAGATAGTATCAGTTTTGGGCATGATGACATGCTTATTTGTGCTGTAAAAGAAGTTTATGACCATTATTCAGGGTCTGTGATTGTCCAAAATTATAAAGGAAGACTTACAGAAAGTATTCTGATGGATCAGAGTAAAATTATCCTCTTTTATTATTTGGTTGTGCCACCTAGTTGCTGGGAATAACCACAAATCCCCATAACGTTACCTTTTCCCATGTTGCGTCACATTTACAGGTGCTGAAGTTATATGCCTGGGAAGAAATCTATGAGCAGAAGATATTCAAGACAAGGAATGAAGAACTCAAACATATCAGAAAGAGTTTATACATTCAGGCTGCATCAAATACACTCTCATTTCTGGCCCCCTATCTGGTAAGGATTTTCCTCGTTATGTACATGTCATTAATTTTCTTAAAATTGAAGGTTATTTCACCCAGGTCTACCCTACCCATATCAATCTCTAAAAATTGCCTTCAAATACCTGTATGGGCCCCTATATTTCAAGTGACTCATTTTGATTATGAAATGAATTCCTAGAGTGTTTACAAACATTTGGAGGTTGTCCTTTGAAAGGTCATATTATGGTCAGATAGGTCTGTATGGTGGAGAGCATTGGGCGCATTTCACATTTTGGTGCAATGTCCTATCTTTTGGTTTACTCAAGTGCTCTATCACAGTGGAAACAGTAAGTTCATTAGGGCTGACATGCTGCTTCTATTTTTTTTCTTCTTACATTGTGCTTTAAATGAAAATAATGTTGGTATTGCAGGTGCTAATGACTACACTGGTGATATACGTGTTCCTGTCACCGTCCCAGCCCATCACCGCAGAAAAGATCTTTGTCACCATCACTGCCATTGATAACACACTTTTCTTTGCAGCATTCATGCCATGTATTGTGACTTACTTTGCTCAGGTATGTTGTAAAAAAAGATTTTCTTAAGGGGCAGGGGGCTAACTGTAGTATGATTGCAGTGTATTCCAAAGTGTTCATCTGATATATCTGAGCAAGTAGTATTTTCCCATGTATAAACTTAATAAGGTTCAGCAGTTAGACTTCACTTACAATTTGACACTAATGGTTGGTATCTCTGCCATATATTATATTATGATTTTTGAATTGCACAAATGTAACATAAGGGGTCTTAGCGTAGGTAGGGCAAAGTGCCCATGGTAGGTTTGATAAGTACTTTCTTTTGATTGTGTTATTGTAATTGTGTACCGAATGAAAACACTTTCAAGTCATTGGTACTGTACATATTGGTATACATATCCTTTCCCCCTAGGGTTATGTGTCTGGCTGCAGACTGATGTCCTTCCTACAGACATGGGAGCAGGTTTCTACTCATGATGCAACACTCACAGAACCAACTAAAGGAAATGGTATCAGCAGCCCTGAGGCTAAAAGCAAACTGTCAGCTCAGGCAAATGGCGTCAAGAATGCTGATACCACAATGACAAGGATCATAAAGCACCAAAATGACAACACTAGATTTCTAGCTAGAGCAGTAGTAGAGCAACCAGACATTTCTGGTCAATCAGAAGGTAGGTCAGATTTTGCAAAAGTGTTATTTCTTTTTTCAGTCTGTATCTTATCAGTTTTGATAGCAACATAGTTATAGTTTAGTTCAGTCCTACCTTGCAGCATTCTGATTTAATTTTGTATCCATGTGTTCCCTAACATTAGTTGAGAAGCAACACTCTTTCTGATGCAATGGCTGAGCATATGGTAGAAATCCTAGCCAAAGCAATTATGAAAGACTTTACTTGAATCAGCTCTAATAGTTTTCTCGGGTTATTTTACAAACCCTCGGACCAGACTTTGGAAAAGTGTCTTTTGTGCAGGCTACCTTTTCATGGAACAAGATTAACCAGGACACAGTAACACTAAAAAGGTATAGAATCTGATTGCTTAAATCCCTATAAAAAGTACAAAATCCTAATAACTTCAACCTCTAAAAAAGCTATCGTCTAGCAGCATGTTTCATATGGGCTCTAGGACGGGCTCTAAAATTAATCATCTAACCTTCAATTTCAATAAGCTATATACTGTAAATTTGAAAGTATTTCCTAGTGTGTCTGTCCCGTGTTTAGGCATGGGAATAGCAATCCCTACGATATAATTCACATTTAACTCTAATGTCATATCTCGATGGGCGTATTGAAACATTTTCAGCTCTGCAACCACTGTTTTTCTTTGGGTAGAGAGGCCTGGTCAATTGCTAATATATGCCCAGGCATATATCAGGAATTATAGTACAGTACACAGTTATTGTTTTAAATACTCATTCAGTATAAACCTGGAGGTAGGCTGTGGTCAGTGTGTGGCTGTGGTGGGCAGTGTTGGGGCTGGCAAATCATCATTGTTGTCTGCAATACTTGGCGAGATGATGCAACTTAATGGACAGAGGAAAGTATTTGTAAGTCCACTGACTCTTATGGCCACATTTTTCTTTTTACGAATCCCTGCCATTAATGAAGATTACTAGAACAATTATAACTATTATCTCAAGCATAAAACAGTGATTACCAACTGATTACTCTGATTATGAATCGACTGGGACAAAAGCTGTAATTTTGGGAGTTTATATGAAATCAAGAGCTGTGATTTATTGAGTTTCTATATTTTGAAATATCCATTATTTTTTCAACATGTTGAAGACATTCATTATCATTTGATTAATCAAGAAAGACATTTCCTTCAGGGGACTATAGGGTATGTACCACAGGAGCCATGGATCCTTCAGGCCACAGTAAAAGAAAATGTAACCCTTGGGTGTACAGCATTAATGGACAACATACAAAAGGTTATCCAAGCATGTGCACTGGATACTGACTTGTCAACCTTCAGAGATGGCGTTCACACTGAATTAGGTGAAAGGGTATGAAAAGAGATTTTTGGTTATGTATTTTAATCTATTTTCAATTACGTTAAAGTCAACAACCGATTCTGAAATTAATTTGTGGAAACATTCATTCTGGAGCCACACCAAGAATTGATTGATGTACGTTAATTTGGTCCATTTGCTTTTGATTCATTGAGTGGGTAATATATTGCAGGGTCCAAATGATGTGAGACTGTGTAATTTGTCTAATACAATCAAGACAGTGCTCGAAAGAATAGGGATAGGTAGGCCAGTGGCAGATACAGGGGGGGGCCGAACGGGCCTTGGACCCCCCCCCCCAAAAAAAAAGAGGAAAGGGGTAGAAGGAGGAGAAGGAGAGGGAGACAGAACATGGTGTTCCATATACCATTAGAAAGCTTAGATCATAAGGATGCTAACTGTTGGCTTCTTATATAGATGTAATGAAAGCTGATTTTTTTCCAGAATTTTAAAAGAATTATTTCTCTTCTCGAGGGTTCAAATAAACCTTCCAGTGACCCCCCCGCCCTCCACACACACACATACACACATTCACACCCATGTCCCTCTTAGTATGTCTGGTCCATTACATGTACGTGTGACTTGCACTTTGCTGTTACAGCACATCAACGAGGCTGTGTATGAAGTGTGACAATGGGGGGGGGGGTCTGGGGGCATGCCCCAAGGAGAACTTTTTAACAATCTAGAACAGAAATGATGCATTCTGGTGCATTTTAGCCTGCCATATCTCTGATAACCATGCTCATCTCCACCAAATACAAAGGGAAGTTGATGCACATGAATGCATCTTTCAACTTGCCTGGTCTAATGAGATTCCATTCTGTGTCTTTCTTCTATGGAGGGGGGGAAGGGGGTGATCTTGGTATAGTTTTGAGCTGAGGATATTTATGCAACAGAACGCACCATTTGACCTCCAGTATTCCAAAATTTTCCTGGGGATATCCTCAGACCCACCACCTACAATGAGGATTGCAACTCAATGTATGTTTACTTTTAAGGCCAAGTTGAATATGTATATTGTGGTATGATTGTGAAAATGCAATCAGAAAGCACTGGTTCAATTATTGAGTTTCACAATTTTCTTTGTGAGAGAAGAGGTGGGAGAGCATACATGTATGTAAATATGGAGTGCCAGAATGCCACAGAATGCACCATTTCAAGTCTTATATTTCAAAATCATCAACCCCCAAACTTTTAAATATTTGGGAGTGAAGCTTATTACAAATTTTCCATTCTATGTGGTGTTCAAAAATGCACCAGAATGAAAATTTTGTAGAGATCGTCAAGGTGATTTGTTTATATACTGTATGGGAGGACATACATATCACCTTTCCTTCAGGATATTTAACATTAAAACAGATTTTTTATCTAAAATTGTACAGACTTGACACTTAATATGTTTAATTAGAATGCATCAGAATTCACCATTTCAAGTATTAAGCCTTAAAATTTTCTTGGGGGGGCATGCCCCCAAACCCCCCTAGTTTGACCGCTGCGCTTTGCTTGCGGTGCTCAGGACCATGTAGTATCTCACCACTTTCACTAGGTCTTGGCCGCCCCCCTCTACAGAATCCTGGATCCGCCACTGGTAGGTTCCGGGCCGGTGTTAGTAAGGGAATAATGCACGGGACATGGCAGTCTAGAGCACGACGGCAGCCATGACCAAGTGCATTATTCCCGTTATAATCTATCAGCCACCTGACAACATATGAATATCAATTGGGAAGTCTAAATGTGAGATGGAGTTGACCTCCTGTGCTGGGAGTGCATTATCCATCTAGATAATGCACAATCAATCAGCCAATCAGAACGCAGCATTCAGGATAATGCACTCTGGCTTCGCCCAGCAGTGTTATAACATGTACCTCTGCCCTATATCAAGGATAGTATAGGTTGAAGGTTCCCTATCATCCTTGCCTATATATTACAGGGGCTATTTAAAAGCATTGTATCAATACCATTATGTTAGACATAAATATTTCTAGGGGTTGACCCTGAGCGGGGGACAGAGACAACGCCTCAGCCTGGCACGGGCTGTATATGCTGATGCTGATATCTACCTATTAGATGACCCCCTCAGTGCTGTAGATGCCAAGGTGGCCAATCATCTGTTTCAAGAGGTTATGGGACCACAAGGTATCCTAGGTAACAAGGTAGGTACTATCTGTGCTAGGTTATCACATGGCACTAATTAGCCACTCGGAAGACACGCACCACTGCCCTCAAAAGACCAGTCATGGGTCCCACTCTACAATTGGCCCCCTTATGGCAGACTTCCTTAAATGAGCTAGGGATTTTATCTCATTCCTGAGATACAAATACAGATATCATATCATATGATGATTCAATGGAAAGCCCTTGACTGGGACTTTCATTTACTTATACACCGGGAACCTATCATTTGAACAAAGGTGGAATGACAATTTTTTGAATGCATAGGTTATCTTTGTCCTTGAAGATCTTATTAAGATATAAAACAGACATACTTTTAGATATGACAGGCACATTCCCCATGTCTTAAATGTGTTGTATATGATTTTCTAGGTTTATAAAACGATGCACAGGGTGTTAAAAAGATTGCGCTCATCTATGAACTATCAACTGCAGCTCACTGAGAGGAGCATGTCAGTTCTTAAAGCAAATTCCTATCATTATTAGTTCAAAAGTTGGGCCTATTGATTATCGCTAGCACATATCTAGCATTTCAGGGTACATATACCTTTTTCCACACGTAAGAACACTCCCCTCCACATCTACTCTATGCTAGTTTACACAAGAGAATACCCATTTACAATGCCACTTATGTTCTTCTGCTAGAGCAGTACCACCACCTGGTGGACATGTAGAGAATGAATGATGAAGACACTGGATCCTTGCAGGCCCCTTCAGTATACTGTAATGCACCACCTGGTGAATTGTACAGGAACCAGTAGTTGAGGTATCTCAGATACATAATACACTCTGGCAAATATATTCTGTCTATATTCATCCATACATGAGGTTAAAATTAGGTTATGCATTATTATCTCTTGTAGTGTACATACTTGATACCCTGCATAACCTCTACAGAGAGCCCTGAGTGAAGAGAATCCATAGTTAGCAAGCCATCATGATGGTTCCAATTTCAAATGGCAGTCCCCATAGAGGGAAGTCACTTTTACAACCCTGCATGTTTCCATTCATTTCTCCACTTCTAGACATCATAGGATCATAATTAAAGATGTTATGAAAAGGGATTAACCTTGCCTATCGTGTGAAAACTTGAATATTTAAACAATTTGAAAATTATTTCCAAGTGCCTACACTAATGCTTCTCGGGTCTTGTTTGCCAAACTGGACCATGACTATAAAGGCAATGAAGAACAACACTTCAATGTCATGCTTTGTAGGAATTTCAACATCTCACTGGGATGATCTGATTTACCAGGCAGATAGATTAAGCACAATAAAAAAAAACAAAAGTGTAACCAAAGATATAAAATGTGTTGGAAAGAAGGGGCAAAGGCTTCTCTTGCTCTATTTCAGACAAGGATATTGGTGACAAATGCAATGCAGTGGCTCCCTCTGGTAGATGTGGTTGTGGTTATGGAAGAGGGTCGTATTGTATCATCTGGGACCTTTGATGAGTTGATTTCACGTGACAGCCTCTTGACCAAATCCTTAGAGTGTTACAGCAAGCATGGTCAGTTAACACTAAAGGGATAACTCTTTTGATAAGGTTCATGTTCCATATATCATTGATATATTAGCAAACACAGTTCCTACTTTTTAGTGCATTCTTTTGACACCACATTAAGGTTGCACTCTAGTAAGGTGTTGTGTCAAGTTCTACTATTGTGATTGAAGGTGTTTTCTATGTAGCTATAGCCATGTTCACGGGGGTGACACAATTCTAACTCAATAATAGATACAGCAGTGTAGCTTTTTGAGATCTAGCAGGGACCTATCAGTGCCCGATTTTCCCATTACAACAGGCCCAGATAAGCTGTCCAGAGGGTATGGGAAAGACAAGTATTTGTACCATGCAGAACACTCATTAAATTCAGCCAGTATAATGACAGAAGAACGAGAGGGCCATGAAAGAGTAAGTCTCTCCAGTAACTGTCATTACTGTGAATGTTATTGTGCATATTTTCCATTAGCCATATTGCCCCTTTTTGTACAAAACATATAATTGCAAGATTTCAACTGGATTGAATTCGACCAAGCCTCTTCTTCATATCATATCATAAATGATTATTATAATGTCAAGATTACAAGATACATGTTACACCAGAACTTTAAAGTTGATCATTCATTTGACATCAAATACCTACATATACCAGCCAATTCTAGAAATATTGCTTGTTTGTGTAGATCTAAATTAGCTTTCTGGACTCCAGACTACTCTCCATACACTCCTGACCTATGTAAAGAGCATGGGATATGGCAGAATAGCTACAATTTTGGTTCTGTTCCTTCTCCTGACCTTGACAACCTCAATGTCCAGTATCTGGGTCATGTGGTGGAGTGCTGACTGGAAGACAGATCCTGAAAATGCAGTCGATAACACTCATTTTCGTCTAGGAATCCATGTTGCTCTTGGTGCCTTCCACCGTGAGTTTGTTAAAAGAATTATAATGAATTTATATGCAGCACATATCTAAAGATAAAATAAGCCCCAGTTGAAACTATACAGGAATAAATCAAATATACATCTAACCCATGGGCATGGACTGGTCACTAGGTTTAGTCTGTGTAGGTGCTATCCATATGCTATAGAAGGGTGAGAAACTAAAGGGAACAGTGCTGCCCTCCGGTGCTTTTATTTGCTATGCACAGACCTTGATTACAGAGGTGAGGGGTTACTTTGGCAATGTCAAGTAATAAACTGTAATAGCTTGAAACTGTAATGTCATATTTTGTCCACATTGTTCAGTCACGCTGACATTGCTCATACTGCTCTTCATGGCTAATGCATCCATGACCTGTGCCCGGAACCTTCACCGTGATCTTGTCAGTCGTGTCCTCCGAGCAACATTGACCTTTTTTGACACAACCCCTGGAGGACGGATTCTGAACTGGTTTACCAAGGATACAGATGAAATTGATATTGCAATACCTGAAGAGGTACGTGTAAAAGTCCAAAGTGTGATTTTAGAGTGGCTCAATTAATGGCTCCGTCTGTTGGCTCTGATGCTCATTTTGGCTGATGCTGATTACAGAGATAATGTGAAATTTGGGGTTTTCATGGTCAAACCTATGAGACCTCAGCAGAGGCGTAGGAACCAAATCTTGATGGGGGGGGCCCAGGGCCAAGCCCAGGGGGGCCCTGTCACACTGATCGTAATTCATTGGATAGCGTGGGCTGACACTTATTTAATGGGTACATAAGGTATATGTATTAAAATATCTTCGATGACTTTTGCCTGTGATTTAAAGCCCAGGCTCTCCCTTTTTTCCATTCTGCTACCATATTTGTGAAAAATATGGAGGAAATCTTTGCATTTTATCATGGGTCTTGACAAATATTGGGGGGCCCAGACATATTCAGGCCCCACCTCCTCTGGGATTGGGCGGGCCCCGGGCCCCACTGCCCCCCCCCCCTGTTCCTACGCCCCTGAACATCCATGTCCGGAATGAGATAAAAGAGTGGCATTTTATTGATAGTGCTTCATGCTTACAGATTTGGCAACTATTGTACTCTGTGCCAGCAATACTGTCCATGATTGCCATCACCGCCTATGTGGTACCTGCTATCCTCCTACTCAACATCCCTATGTTAGCTCTGTATATAGGTATCCAGGTATGTATCCGATGATTATATGGATATGTGAATATGTTGACAAGATGCTTAAGTGCTAGACATTGAAAAAAGTGATATGTTCAAAGGTTCGGGTGAAATATATATAATAATTCGGTATACACCACTAATGTCCCAAAAGTTGAAACCCATGGCAGGCACAATGCATCATATTTCTAGAGGTGTATCATATTCCATTGTTATTGCTGTAGGTGGGGCAAGATGCTGGGGTTGAAGCACTCAGGTGGATAAATTGAGAAGATATATATATGCTACTGATGCCTAAACACTCAATTGGATGACTTTTACATTTGGTTACCATAAAATCACATGCAACAGAGATCATCATTTTTTTTTTTTTTTTTTGGAGTTGCTTGCGTGTAGTGGCCGGGAGCGCAGCGACCGTAGCAACTTCATTATGGTTTCGGTTTGTCAGTGATGTCACGGTCACCTTGTGACGCAATTTGTGACGTCATACGTCGGCCGTGACATCACATGTCGGCCGCAGAGTGGCAACTCCTATCCGTGGTCCTTGCAACATTTTTCTTGTTTACTACAGAGACTCTACACAACCTATGTATGTCAGGTCATGAGGATTGATGGTGTAGCCAAGTCTGCAGTGTTTACATCCTTTAATGAGATTGTGCAAGGTGCTGTCTCCATCCGTGCCTATCAGAAGCAGACACACTTTTGTGACATTTTCTACAATCTTGTTGATGACAGCACCAGACCTATGTGGCACATAGCAGCAGCTAAAGTGTACTCATGACAATGATTTGATAACCTCTTGAAACCATTTCTCAAGATCATATGACAGCACTGTGACTTGAAACCCTTAAAATTAGAGTGGGTGATCATAGGTGATGCGCTAAAACTACTCTGTGAGGACAGCAATAATGTAGTAATTACATAGTGTTTGCTAGGGCAGTCATACCAGTGCACTTGTTTGGAGTAGTGACCACTAGATACTGGGATGTAATGGCATTAGCGTGTGGGATCGAACTAAGATTTGAAGGGGTCTAGTCGTACCATCTTGAGAAATGCCTTCCTGAGAATGTTCAAGATATACCGTCGTAGATATAACGTTGTGGACAATAATAATAATAATAATAATAATAATAATAATAATAATAATAATAATAATAATAATAATAATAATAATAATAATAATAATAATAATATCATATCAAGTCACTGTTGCATCTAGATAGTTTGGTTGTAACTTAAAAGAGGGTTCCGGCCAGAAAGGAGAAGGGAGAAGGAGGGGCACACCCACTATTTTGGAGCAAACTTTGCCGAAATGTGGCAAATATTCTCTTAAATACTAAAAGAAAAAAGGAGTCTCATGCCCCCTTGCCACCCCCCCCCCACATCTAAATCCACTACTAAATTCTTAATTAAATCAGGAAATAGCTGGAATAGAGGAGCTGTGCTTTTTACAT
Source organism: Acholoe squamosa (assembly GCA_949317995.1). NCBI lineage: Eukaryota > Metazoa > Annelida > Polychaeta > Phyllodocida > Polynoidae > Acholoe > Acholoe squamosa. The sequence goes on from OX439046.1 coordinate 56,920,345, forward strand.
TTTTAATTGTGACTACCATCATGGCTTCAGATTGATGATAACAGTTATGTCGTGCATATCTACGGCCATGTCTCTCTGTGTGTCAGTGGTATGTGTGGTGCACAGGGACCAACTCGACCCGGCTCTGTCTGCTGTGGCACTGTTCTGCTCCATGCAGGTATGTGCTCAATGCATTCTTCAGGTATACACTCAGATATGGAGAACCCATTGGACCAATGCTGGGCTAATATAGGGGGTATTAATCATTTATTTGACCTGCTCACAGCAAAACCAATGCCAGGAAAGATTAGCCAATTAGGAAATGCTGTATATTCGATAGACAAAGATAACAAATTATGGTGATTCTCTTTTTCCTTTTTCTTTGTCTATAGGGAATGTTTACACTTCAGTCCTTCATCCGAATGACAGCACAACTGGAGCGGTCATTGGTAGCAGTGGAAAGAGTCACTGGACATAACCATATAACTAAAGAGGTAAACAGATTTTTTTTTCCAGTGTTAGATATATGCATCCTAACAAATAAAGGATAATATAAGGCCACTCCAAAAAGAACAACTGATCCCTTTCCCATAGCGTTACAGCCCCAATGGGATCAGTGTTGCTATGCTAGAGGCACATGATCTGAGGGATGTAAACACAACAAAACGCCAATTCAGGGCCAACTGATGGCCATCAGTCACTGACAGATGGCGTAGGGACAGTATCATTAGCCCTTCAATTGTTTCTAGTTCTATTAGAGCTTGGAGTATGAGTATTTGGTTAACTATTCATCCTCAATCGTTATTATTCCACTATAATAGCACACCGGCAGCCGACTCCAGACGCTAGCCGGCCACCATCACTGCGTGTGACGTCATGACCTCTTGACCTACTTAGTACTCAAAACGAGGCTCGCGGAGATCACGTGCCTCTTGCAGAAGCCTGATCTGGATCACCTGCCTCTAGCACTACCACTGATCTTATTCCGATACGGTCTTATTACGGCCCCAATGGGATCAGTGCTGCTAGCTACAGGCACTAAAGTTATAAAAAAAAAAAATGATTTAATCTTTTTTTTCTGCCTAATCAGTTCACTAGGTCCTGAAACTTATGCATCGCAGCCTGATATTTATGCATCACAGGCCTGTCGTGGACAGCTGTATGTAAGGAAAACTACATTGTAAATAGTAAAATTATCATTGACATTTTAAAAGTGTGAAGATATCTATTACTGATGGCTAACTGCATTCCCTGCACCGTAAGCTTTCATTTCATACGGAACTACTTTTGTTCATTTTTTAGTAGGCCCATTATTGTTCTCAGAACTTATAGAAATAAAAAATTTCAAATGATGCTTTTTCTAGCAAGGGCGGTACCGGTAGTAAGAAACAAGTTTTTCTTTTTATGGAGTGACCTAAAATTAACCCACTTGCCATGTAACCTTTCATTATTTAAAATAATTGTCATTGATAGCAGGCTCTGTATATAAAGATATATAAGGGAAAGGATTATTAAATGAATAATTCAATTGTAAATTAGTACACTAATAATGTAAATTCATGTCTTTCTGCCCAAGGGAGTGTGGAGGACACCAGATACCATTGGTGTGGACAGGGATTGGCCACAAAGGGGCAGCATCAGGTTTGAGGCATACAGTGCCACCTACAGACCTGATCTGGAACCAGCAATCAAGGACCTCACATTCATCATCCAGCCATCAGAAAAGGTGATTCATCAGGGATTGTAAGAATGCATTCAGACTATTTATTGTCATGGACGATAGTATATGAATACAGTCATGGTAAGTCACCTATGGTGGCTGCATTTATGCATCATGCTGACCCAAAAAGACACAAATAATTGGCCATAAAGACTTATTTTTGTCTCAGGTTGGGATAGTTGGACGGACTGGAGCAGGGAAGACAACACTGACATTAGCATTACTGAGGGTTCTGGAGCCCCAACATGGACATATCTTTATTGATGATGTAGATATCTCCACGCTCGGCCTCCACCACTTAAGGTCAAAGGTCACAGTTATTACCCAGGGCCCAGTATTGTTTGAAGGTAGGATAATGAAAAACTTCTTGGGCTATTGAAATCATTTTTGTACTTTCAAACCAAAGCTGTACATGAGTGAATTATATATGTGTGGAACAGTGAGTTATCCATCTACCAGTTACTGTGGGAAACAATGAAATGTAATGTAGGGCAAATTATTTTCGACTACATCATCATAGTTAAATGGAGTTTGATTCCATCCATTCAACAATCAAAGAAAGGTTGGTCTCAAGACATCAAATAAACCTACTTTTTTGTATAGGGACTATAAGAGACAACCTAGACCCAGCTGGTTGCCATGAAGATGCAGCATTGTGGGAGGCACTAGAACAGGCCCATCTGAAGGACTTTTTCATGGCAGCACCAGATGGGTTAAACTGGTACTGCAAGGATGCTGGAAAATTACTCAGGTAAATTGGTTCTTGAAAACTGTCATGCCAGTTACAATGCTTAGTATCCGAGAGGGTGATTCAAAGCTGTATAAAGATTTCGCCTCACTTCATCTAAAGTTATTAGAAACTACCATTATGCCCCATCAATAAGGTGTGCCTTTTAAGAAAGGATGAAAGGATGCGGCACCTTATTGAAGCAACCAAAGATAGTGGTGTACCTTGTATACAAGGATTTAATGCTGTACTTTCTATGTTAATAACCTATTGAGTGAATATTGCCAGTCCCTATTTTTCCATCTGCTGATTGTGTTCATATTGACATTTGTCAAGATCCATGAAGTTATTGTACTGTTTCATTTGTGACTTTCCTTTGAAAAATCAATAAAACTTGGTCTGCTGTATAGCATTATTTAAATGGACATAGCAGTTCATTAATGCAATGAGCAAGTCCAAAAAGCAAAAAAAAACAAAGAAATGCTATAGAACAGTGTAAAGTAATTAGGCAGAGACATAGGCCAAACAGTGGATATACATATAGCTTGAAATATAATCCCTGTTAAACTTAGTTGCACTAAATAATTGTGCTTATTATATCACAAAAAGAAAATTACCTCTGGTTGTTGCAGTGTTGGACAGTGTCAGTTGGTGTGCTTGGCACGTGCCCTACTCCGCCAGTCTCGAGTGGTCCTACTTGATGAACCCACAGCCTCCATAGATATGGAAACAGACAGACTGGTGCAGGAAACATTAAAGGAACATCTCTATGACTGTACACTCCTCACCATAGCACACCGCATCAACACCATCATAGATTGTGACAGGTAAGGAAGCGAATGTAACCCCTCATCATAGTCATTGAACATCCCATTAGCATTACTATAGGGTGGAACCTAGTGTAGCCTCTCACTAAAGCACACAATTTAAAGGCCTTCATAGAATACCACCCTTCTCATGACAGCACAATGCAGACCGCCACCTGCTGTGACAGCTAACTGTAAGGATACAAGTATACCCTTGCTATCATAACTACTAGTATAGTGTCATACACTGTAACACAGAAAGGAATCTTGGGAAATCTGAAACTGAATCCTTTTGGCAGATTTACATTCACAACTGTGGAATCAGGCTTTCTACACAAAACACAACATTTACCATGCGCTTTTAAAAGTGTCCATATTTTTTTGACTTATGGTGCATTTGCAGGGTTCTGGTCATGGAGGCTGGACATGTAGCAGAATTTGACACACCTCACAACCTGCTGCAGGACACCTCCTCTCACTTCTACAACTTGGCTAAGGAGGCAGGACTAGTTTGCTGACATCACTATAACCTGGCTAAGGAGGCAGCATTAGGTTAATTTGCTGCCATTATCATACCTGACTACTTAGGACTAGTATACAGGTATATATTATAGTGATCATAAGCTGACTAGCTGCAGTATGGGGTAACACAGCACAGGCGTACAAAGCACTAGCGGTATTATCATAGTCGGACTAAGGAGGCACAGCTAGTCTGCCTATGTATTTTCATAGATATCTTTAAATTGAAAGAATTGCATGCCATTTGAAAACCCAATCGTGTAAAGTAGTTAAATCATTGTTAAATGTTTGATTGTTGAATATTCCAATAATAAAATGGATAAGGTGAAAACTATTGAATTTCTTCTTTAATATGATGTATCATTTATACATAGTCCATACTTATTGTTGTTTTATGCGCATTTATCTGTTTTACCGAACCTAGGGGTAAATCATATTGCAACAAATTTCGTGTTTTTTTTTGTACGTGTATATGAATTCTAGACTTTTGTATAGAAAAAGTCCTGATAAACTCCAAGTGTTCCCATGTGTACCTTGGCATGGAACGTCTATATTGGGGGTACAAATTCCGGCAAGGATGCACAGGTCAAGGTCAGGAGGTATTTTCGAGGTGAAACAAAGGTCGTTCTGACAACGATTCTGGAAGGGGTTGCCTGCTTCGTTCAGTGCTGGGTCAAAAGGTGTTACAGAGAAGAAAAGTGTGAAGCAGTCAAAATTAATATGGCCCCTGGGGATTCAATCTATGTGCTGCATTCAGGAATTGCCAAATGATTCACTAAGTGGAAAAAATCGTTTTATAACTACAATTATGTTTATTGACATAATCTCAGACAGCTTGGAACATGATCAATCACTTTTGTCAATTTTTTATCTCTAAAATCGAAGAATGTGTTATATTATTTTAAGTAACTGCCATTGGTATTTTGTCGATCGGCTAATCTCTACCGACACAGACTTGAGAGACAGGACTGATAGGAAGGGGAACATAGGGAAGACAGGTATCCTGGTTAAAAGATACCGGTTAATCCACCTGCCACTCAGACAGGCCCTTTTAACTGAAGTCTCTTTTTGTTTCTAAATCTGATACATGTCATTCCTTCTAGATCAATTTATGGGAGGAGAAAGTCTAAAGTTGTGAAGGGCCTGTTATGGCATGCATTACAACTGCACAAAATGTGGTTTAAATCATATTTCATATAGAGATTTGTACATGTGTTGGGAAAAGATTCTCAATTGACTCATAACTGATGTCATAATCCAAAGTATATACAGTTCTTTAGTGTATTGTCGTTTTGCTAGTATGATGTGTGAATGCATGGATCAGATAGCAATTCTAGGGTCTACGAGATAATGGATGATAGAATGGTTTTCACCGAGTAACAAAGGCTCGGATCCCATTTTTGTCCAATTTTTGGCCGCCCAACGTGTAAGTGCATACTTTCAAAGTTGACTCCTTCCTCACCACAGGTAGAAACAAAACTTGTTATCGCTGAGAATAATATTGTTATCCGTCTACACACAAATTTTTGAGAAACTCGAAAGAATAGTAATAACAAATATAACCTTACCCTTCTCAGGCAGCCTAAGTGAATTCCTCTAAATTGATCCATGCGATTGAGCAGGGTGAGTGTAGGTTAAGTTAAATTCCATGCAAAAGGAAACGCTGTCCACAAACATGAATCTCTAGACCGTATGATGAAGCTGTAGATGGCTTCTGATTCAGAATATTCCCTGCAGGGGGCATCACTGGCCGTGCCAAGGACCACCAGGACCCGTTTTGTAAAATGTGAGGTACGCTCGTCTCTGCGTCCTGGTTCCGTTCCTCTACACAGGAATATGGGTTACCTTTGAAAACTGCAAACTCATGTGACGTCCCCTTTTGATGTTGAGTGTACAATATAACTGAGTATCATGGATGCAAGATTGCAATGCTACGATTTTCTTCCCTGCATGGCAATGCATGTATATATAATCATATATATGCACAAACAAACATACTGTCCCAAGTTGAAAAGAGCAAAAGTTTGCAAGTGAGCAAAATACGGTCCTTGAAGGGTAAAGACTTCACACCTGTGGTCTACTCATCACCCTTCCCCTATCCTCCCGTTGTACAGGAGACAGAGGCTAGTGCTCATTACCGGCCACTCCAGGGTCCTGACCTCCTCCAGGCTAACCCACATACCTCTCAGTTCACCCCTGTCTGACTGGGAGCAGTTCACTCCTGTCCAATGGCCGGTGGATGTGATACAGAAACAACTTTTAGTTTGCCAAAAACCAATTTGTCTCAACATTTTTAGATCACGGAACCACGTAAAAAAAAAAAACAGCTCCGTATTTTCATCTCAAATCGGAGTTTGGGGCAAAAATAGATTCTCAAGTCTGGGCTCAGGAGAAAAACTGTTACTTATGATTATGCAAAGGTTTTTCTCTCAATAGTTAGGAGCATCATCCTAATCGTTGGGAGTTTGTTCTCAACTTTCAAAAAGTCAAAAATGGTGGATTATGTAAAGCTTTTATTATCAACTAAAGTTGGGAGAGTTTCTCAACCTTTATGTAAGACCCTCCAGGCTCACTGATATTTTTAAAGATTAACACTTAAAGGGCCACAGAGTACTCAGGTCTTTTGTCACCATGTTGCATTTTTAGATGCATACCCTAGTTCCTCAAGTATTTATATTTATGTAATGTGAATTCAAGTCCTGTAGGTTTAACAAAGGAATTCCGATCCACACCCCCTGTGTAATAACAAGTCTCAATCTGCACCATTTCGCACTCGACCTCTTTAGGTGCAAAACTCGATGAATTTAATGACTTTTATATCAACATAACATGAAATAAATACAGAGGTGCACTCAGCACAATGTATTTTCTTAATTCTTGTCTTTTGAATAAGAAGAATCTACTGTAAATATTTTGTTTTCACTCATCATACTGTACACAAAGTGTGATGATAAGAGTTGGGCAGTCTGCTACATTGTATACCATTGGTGGCAATTGGACGCTACATTGTATAACATTGGTGACAATTGGACGCTACATTGTATACCATTGGTGGCAATTGGACGCTACATTGTATACCATTGGTGGCAATTGGACGCTACATTGTATACCATTGGTGACAATTGGACGCTACATTGTATAACATTGGTGGCAATTGGACGCATTCGCCTTTATAGTGCTCTTGCAAACCTGCAGGTGGTAGCATTGAAACTGAAAAATCCACTATAAGTCTTAAATAAGCTCCGGTCTTGAATAAGGGGGGTAAAGGTAGGTTGAAACCTATAAGTGCCGGCAGGCTTTTACAGGCCTCTACGTAGCTTCATTTACAACTTCTTTTTGAATTTTCACAAATGCTTCATATCTTCTCAGCATAGCCTCCTTTATAACTTCTTTTTGAATTCACACAAATGCTTCATTTGTACAGCAAGGACTTTACATAATTATATAAGTTCCCCCCTATACACAGTATTTGTGATCACATATTTTAAAAAGTATAATTTTTTTTTCTGATCATTTCTGTTATAAAACATCCCCTGGAGTAGTTAATGGTATTGGCCCCCTAAGATTTGGAATGCAAGGGGGTGGGATTTGAGAGGGGGGGGGTACAAGTCAAAACTTTTATAAAGAGAAGTCTAATAAGAGGGTAGCCTACTTGTATCCTAAAGGGCAGTGGGTTATGAAACTCTGTATACCTCCGAATTTGGTCCGGCAAGCAAGTGCCTAGGACTCCTATCACCATCAGCACCTCCCTCAAAACAAGACACGGGAAAATCCCGTGAACGACTGGTGATTCTGTGAGCACATATTCTCGGGAAGATCCTGGGAATAGTACCTACAATCCCGTGAATTACCCTGATATTCCCCAGTTTTTAACAGGGCCCTCTAGTGAGATTTATACACATAAGTCTGATTCTTCAGCATAAAGTGAAGATGCCAGAGTCCACCAGGGGCCTCTGTGTGAGCATGGAATCCTGGTTTGGTCCAAAGAACAGAGAGAGGGAGTGAGATGGAAAGAAATGAGAGGGCAAGAGAGGCACAGAGAGAGCAAGAGAGATAGATATAAAGAGAGAAAGAGAGAGAGAGAGGGAGAGAGAGAGAGAGAGGGAGAGGGAGAGGGAAAGGAGAGAAAGGGAGAGGGAAACGGGAGAAAGAGAGGAAGGCAATAGAGGGAGGGAAGAGAGAGAAAGAGAGCAAAATAGAAAGAGAGCGAGGCAGAAAAAAAAGAGGGAGAGCCTTGCCCCCCCAAAAAAAGGAAATTGATTGACTTAAGCTACTGACAAAATTGATACATAAAGTTGATTGAATCATAATATTATGTGTCCCATTCTAATATGTGTGTGGTGCACATATGCATGGGCACTGACACATTCATCTGTAAAGATGTGTAATGTAGTTCTCGCCATGAATATGACCTCAGTTGTTGAAATGGCGTTAAACATTTATTACTCACTCACTCTCCCGTTCTAATAATTATGACCCTTATTGATATCTCACTAAATGTGCATGTTTGCTAGACATGTCTTGAACAGAGTTAAACCCTTTAAGGGCTAACCCTAATGCATTAATGCATTTTGGTTGTCATGATGCATTAATGCAGCCAGGGCTACATTCAAGCATCATGCTTACGCTTTGGGAAGATCAGCACGATGCCCCAATGAAGTGCTGGCAAGCAGACTCCCCAAGTCTTCATCGGTAAATCATGCCAGCCAATGGGCACGTTACACTACTGCATCAGCAGACCTTAAAGAGTTAGGTAGCATTTAGAGGCCTGGCAAATAGGCACTCAATGATTATAGGGCATGCTAAGTTGTTTACGGGCACTAAGTAAAGAGTCAGCTAAATTTAGACTGTCAAGGTTGTAGGGTGCAGGCAAACCACCTGTGGTACACACTTACAGAACAGGTCATTTTAGTCAGATGGGGAGGGGGATTTCTGGGGCATAAATGGGTGAATGTAAAAGCATATCTAAACTCAGCCTCCCATGAAAAATATACTGGCATCATTTAACACTGTCTGTGCTGTCTACTTAACCGTGTGAAAAGCACCCAAAATCTCACTGTGCCTTATTCACTGTACTAAATAAATACCCAGACATTTGGTTTGGTCTTTACCCCTGGTCCATATCCAAGACAGGTACTTATGAACTTTTAGTGCTGAAGAGTTATTTTAACACCTCCCCACCCCCACTAACCACTGGTACTTATATGAGACCAGCAATCATTGCTGAGTGTCAAGAATTAATCTTCTCAAAAATGAGCATCAAGATACTCACATGGAAAACTTTTCTGACTCTCTTTTTTATGTCATTTTTGGGGGAAAATATTTGGGGAAATCTCAAATTTACACCAGACTCCCTTCATATGGGATGCATGCCATAGTTCCATCCATTGAAAATACACTGTAACAGGTTTATGCCTAGGTCCATCACACCTCATGTATAGACTCACTATGAACTATGTGATATTTCATGGACTATAACTATGTGAGTAATAGATGTTTAACGCCATTTCGACAGCTAAGGTCATATTCATGGCGAGAACTACATTACACAATTTCACAGAGGAATGTGTCAGTGCCCGCGCATATGTGCACCACACACATCCTGAGGGGATAGGAAAGAGGAGAAATAGACCCTTTTAAGTGGGCTAGGGAAGCCCGTATAACTATGTGATATTTAATGGACTATTAACACATAAATACCATGTTATGACATGTGTCCGTCGAGAACACATTTGAGTATGATTTGAAAAATTAACGTGACATATCAGATGGAAATAGAACCACCCCTGTGCCCCCTCACCCCCTGCTGATACCTACTGAGCACTCCCAAACACCAACAGGACCAACCAGTTTGGGCTACACTGCCCCACCTCAGCTGTCATTTCCACCTGGTTCACAAGACCTGTCTCCAAAAACTGAGGGTAACAGTAGGTAAGCATAAATCTGCCATTTTTCACCATTTTCTATTCATTATGACATGCAAAGGTCACCATTTTCTTGCTGCTCTATTCATAAGGGCACTAGTGCCATTTCCTAAATAGGAAATGGCACTAGTATCTCAATATTACCAATGCCATTATACCTTGTTGTGTGCAATATTCATGAATGCTAATTCAAGCACTTTGCCAGCATTTGCAATGATCCATAAAAGAAATCCTAAGTACTTGACTGGATCTTTATTTGCAATAATATGTGATATTGTACATCTGAAGGCATGATTGCAAACCTATACATGTAATTGTGTGGCCACTGGCTGTGTTCAGAAATAGCCCTCCTTATTGCAGCTGCATACTACTACTATACAACTAAGTGTGAGAGGCAGTCAGACCCTTTCCCAATCCAGGTCATAGTGGGCCCACCTTGTGTACTGATTACCTTACCTCTTATACAGTGTACCCATTCCCAGCCAGCCTAATTTGGGTAACTCACACAAGCACCTAGCAGAAGGTGACTTTACTTGTATGCAGGGTTGTTGTAGATTGCAACACTCATGGTCAGATTCCCCTTCTGTCCCAGTATATTTACATGTCTGTATATGTGTCCACACTCACATCCATCTATGTACATACATTCCCTTTTATCCACATACACTCACATGCCTCATGTCCACATGCACCCCCTCACACATCCACATCCTCTCTATGTCCACATCCCCTCTTAGTGCACACACACCTCCCTCTATATACACACCCACCTCCCTCTGTGTCCACACCCACCTCCCTCTATGTCCACACCCCCCTCTCTCTGTGTCCACACTTAACTTCCTATATGTCCACACCCATCTACCTCTGTGTCCACACACACCTCTTACAGTGGCCCACAAGGGTCAAATTGAAAGAAAAGTAAAGAGTTGACTTTCACAAAAAAAGTTAGAGTCCAAAACCAATATTAATGTTCAAAGTCAATTTCATTTCATTGCTGTCAAACTGTCAAGGTGTCAACTCATGAAAACCAACTTGTGACAGGTATCTTTTAGCATTGCATGGAGCACTCTATGTCTTTCTATATGAACAAAGTTTATACCAGCAACTACTGGGTAGCTATCGGTTCCCTCACACAATAACTGATGGTTCCACACCAAGTAGTTGGTGGTTCCAGCATCCCATAACTGGTTGTTCCCACCCACTGTAACTGCGTTTCCACACCTATCCGCTACTGGCACTGGATCCCATACCAAGTAGCTGCTGGTTGCCACACCCAGCACTTGGTGGTTCCCATGCAGATTAGTTGCTGTTTCCTGTACCCAGTACATGCTGGTTCCCACATCCAGTAGCTGCTGGTTCCCATATAAAATGGTTCCTAACCCAAGTAGCTGCTGGATCCCACACCCTTGCTGGTTCTTGCACCCAGTACCTGCTGGCTTCCACATAGAGTAGCTGGTAGTGGTTCCCACATCCATTAGGTGCTGGTTCCTGCACCCACTTCCTGCTGGTTCCCAAATAGAGTGCCTGCTGGTTCCTACATCAGGTAATTGCGAGTTCTTAAAAGAGTAGCTGTCAAAATAAGTCAATTGGGTCAGGATAGGTCAAATTAGGTCAAATATGTTGAAAATAGGTTATATTGGTCAAAAGTATGTCTATTCGGGTAGCATAGGTCAAATTATGTCAAATATGGTGAAAATAGGCCAAATTGGTCAAAAGCAGGTCAATTAGGGTAGGATAGGACAAATTAGAGTAAATATGGTGAAAATAGGTCAAATTGGTCAAAAGTATGTCTATTCGGGTAGCATAGGTCAAATTATGTCAAATATGGTAAAATAGGCCAAATTGGTTAAAAGCAGGTCAATTAGGGTAGGATAGGACAAATTAGATTAAATATGGTGAAAATAGGTCAAATTGGTCAAAAGTAGGTCAATAAGGTCAGGATAGGTGAAATTAAGTCAAATAGGGTGAAATTAGGTCTAATTGATAAAAAGTAGGTCGATAAGGGTAGGATAGGTCAAATTAGGTCAAATATGCTGGAAAAATATGTAAAATTGGTACAAAAAAGGTCAAATAGGGTAGGATAGGACAAATTAGAGTAAATATGGCGAAATTAGGTCAAATTGGTCAAAAGTAGATAAATAATGTCAGGATAGTTGAAATTAAGTCAAATAGGGTGAAATTAGGTCTAATTGATAAAAAGTAGGTCGATAAGGGTAGGATAGTTCAAATTAGGTCAAATATGCTGGAAAAATATGTCAAATTGGTAAAAAGCAGGTCAAATAGGGTAGGATAGGACAAATTAGAGTAAATATGGTGAAATTAGGTCAAATTGGTCAAAAAAAGATAAATAATGTCAGGATAGTTCAAATTAAGTCAAATAGGGTGAAAATAGGTCTAATTGGTAACAAGTAGGTCAATAAGGGTAGGATAAGTCAAATTAGGTCAAATATGGTGAAAACCAGTCAAATTGGTCAGAAATAGGTCGATAAGGTCAAAGTAAATCAAATTAGGTCAAACATGGTGAAAATAGGTCGAATTGGTTAAAAGTAGGTCAATTAGGTCAGGATGGGTCAATTAAGGTCATATATAGTGAAAACGGGTCATATTGATCAATAGTAGGTCAATTAGGTCCAATAAGGTCAGGATAGATCAAATATGGTTGAAATAGATCAAATTGGTCAAAAGTAGGTCAATTTTGTCAAAATGTAAGGTATGATAGGTGAAGTAAGGACAAATATGCTGGAAATAGGTAAAAGTAGGTCATTTAGGTCAAATTATGTCGAAATTTGTCAAAATAAGGTCGACTATGACTATTTTTGACCAATCTGACCTATATTTGACCTAATATGACCCATTCTAACCTACTTTGACCTAATCATGCTACTTTTGACTGATTTGACCTATTTTAAGATATTTGACCTAATTTGAACTATCCTTACCTAATTGACCTTCTTTTGAACAATTTTACCTATTTTGACCATTATTTGACCTAATTTGACCTATCTTAGCCTGATTTGACCTACTGACCTACCTTTGACCAATTTGACCTACTTTTACCATATTTGACCTGATTTAACCTCCTTGACCCACCTTTAACCAAATTGACTTATTTTCGCCATATTTGACCTACCTTAGCCTACTTTGACCTACTGGACCTAATTTTGACCAATGTGATCTATTCTTACCACCGTTGACCTAATTTGATAGAATTTGACCTGATTGACCCATTTCCAACCAATTTGACATAATTTATCCTAGTCTGACCTAATTTCATTCAATTTTACCTACTTGGAACCAGTTTGACCTATTTCGACAAATTTTAACTATCTTGACTGCTTATGACCTAGTTTAACGCAAATTTCCCAATTTGCCCATTTTTGACTTATATGACCTTTTTCATCCAGAATTTATCCAGATCACTCTTTTGCTACTAGGAATGGGAACAGGTAGCTACTCTATATCGGAACCAGCAGCAACTGGATATGGGAACAAGTAGCTACTGTATGGGAACCAACAGCTACTGTTTTCAGAACTAGCAGCTACCTGATGTGGGAACCAGCAGGCACTCTATTTGGGAACCAGCAGGTAGTGAGTGCAGGAACCAGCACCTAATGGATGTGGGAACCACTACCAGTTACTCCATGTGAAAGCCAGCAGGTATTGGGTACAAGAACCAGCAAGGGTGTGGGATCCAGCAACTACTTGGGTTAGGAACCAGTTTATATGGGAACCAGCAGCTACCTGATGTGGGAAGCAGTAGCTACTGTATGTGGGAACCAGCATGTACTGGGTACAGGAAACAGCAACTAATGTGTATGGGACTACCAAGTGCTGGGTGTGGGAACCAGCAGCTACTTGGTATGGGATCCAGTATCAGTAGCTGATTGGTGTGGAAACACCAGTTACAGTGGGTGGGAACCACCAGTTATGGGATGCTGGAACCAGCAGCTACTTGGTATGGAACCATCAGTTATTGTGTGAGGGAACCAATAGCTACCCAGTAGTTGCTGGTATAGACATATAGAAAGACATAGAGTGTACCATGCAAAGCCAAAAGATACCTGTCACAAGTGGGTTTGCATTCATGAGTTGACACCTTGACAGCTTGACAGCAATGAAATGAAATTGACTTTGAACATTGATTTTGCTTTTGGACTTTTTGTCCACACCTGCCCTCCCTCTATCTTCCTACCCATCCCCACTATGTCCACACCCAAAGCTCTCTGTGTCCACACCCACCTCCCTCTGTGTCCACTCTCATGTCCCTCTATGTTCACACCCACCTCCCTCTATGTTCACACCCACCTCCCTCTATGTCAACACCCACCTCCTTCTATGTCCACACCCACTTACCTCTTTGTCCACACTCACTTACCTCTTTGTCCACAACCACTGACCTCTTTGTTCACACACACCTCACTCTTTGTACACACCAAACTCCCTCTATGTCAACACCCACCTCCCTCTATGTCCACACCCACCTCCTTCTGTGTCCACACCCCCACCTCCCTCTATGTCCACACCCATCTCCCTCTCTGTCCACTGTCACCTGCCTCTATGTCCACACCCACCTCCCTCTGTGTCCACACCCACTTACCTCTTTATCCACACCCCACCTCCCTCTGTGTCAACACCCACCTCCCTCTGTGTCCACTCTCACATTTCTCTATGTTCACACCCACCTCCCTCTATGTTCACACCCACCTCCCTCTATGTCCACACCTACCTCCCTTTGTGTCCACTCTCACCCCCCTCTATGTCTACATAAACCTCCCTCTTTTTCCACACCAACTGCCTTCTGTGTCCACTCTCACCTCTCTCTATGGCCACATACACATCCCTCTTTGTCCACACCCATCTCCCTCTTTGTCCACTCTCACCTTCCTCTATGCCCACACTCACATCCCTCTGTGTTCACACCCACCTCCCTCTATGTCTACACCCACTTACCTCTTTGTCCACACCCACTTACCTTTTAGTCCACACCCACTCACCTGTATGTCCACACCCACCTCCCTCCATTTCCACACCCACCTCCCTCTGTGTCCACACCACCTCCCTCTGTGTCCACACCACCTCACTCTTTCTCCACTCTCTCCTCCCTCTATGCCTAACCTCACATCCCTCTGTGTTCACACTCACATCCATTTGTGTCCACTCTCATCTCCCTCTATGTCCACATCCATTTGCCTCTTTGTCCACACCCACCTCCCTCTGTGTCCACATCCACCTTCCTCTATGTCAGCACCCACCTCACTCTGTGTTCACATCCACCTCCCCTATGTCCACGGCCACCTCCCTCATTATCCACACCCACCTCCCTCTATGTCAACACTCAATTCCCTCTTTGTTCACACCCACCTCCCTCTGTGTTTACACCCACCTCCCTCTGGGTCCACACCCACCTCCCTCTGTGTCCACTCTCACCTCCCTCTATGTCCACACCTACCTCCTTCTGTTTGGTTTGGCATAACCTAGTGAGTAATGGATATACCATTTGTCTTTATAGGTGCATGAAGTTGGACCAATGAAGACCTGGAGGCAACATCCTACTAAGTGGTTCAAGAGGACAACACGTTCTACTCCATATGATTTTTTCAAAATTTTCAAAGGTTCTCTAAAATTGTTATTTGACATGTATGCACATATTTGCAAATGATTTTTTCTGATATCCCAAGCAGGAAATGAACATTCCTAACACCCACCAGTGAAAACCCAGCAAAGAATAATTGCTTTTCAGTGACCATGATCACTGAATGGTTGATAGTATGGAGAAACAATGAATTTCTACAACATGCTTGGCAAAGTCCTAGATTTTTTTTTGGTTTTTTGTGGCCCGTAGCCTTTAACCATTACAGCTATGTAATAATGCTATCCGTAGTATCAAGCACATCTAACAAACTGTGAACAGGTCAGCTTGACTCGTACACCTGGCCTTCAGAACTGGTCATGTGACCATAGCACTGAGACACACACAGAGGACCTGCCCTCCCCCCACTTGGCCCTTCATAGGATGTGTTACAGTTACTGATTGTTAATATTTATGGGTCTTTTTGGGCAAACAAACCAATGCATTAAGTTGACCTTTGGGTAAGATGACTAGGATGCACTTACCTGAAAACTATACACACATTGCAATTAGATCTTAATCTCTTGTTGTACATGTTAAATCATGTAATTTACATACCAATCATAGGAGCATTCCATATAGTCATCTAACAATATCCTATCTAATATATTCTAATATATTGAGGAGCTTCTACTCATGGTGTAGTCACCTAACCATGTGTTGCCAATGTCTGCCTGCAGCTAACCACCCTGTGACATCACAGAGGCCTAACTGTAACACACCCTAATGGTCACGACTTTGACAGCTCTCATACCCCCTCCTCCACAGTAGGGCCGCACACACCTCTTAACCCTTCAAGGGCCTCTGATGCATTAATGCATCATGTCCATTGGACATCATGATGCACCAATGTATGAAGTGCATATTAGGAGTACAAAGTGACATGGCATTGGTTAATTGGAGTCTTAGAATGGAAAACAAGCAAGTCATTCCCATATTAGGAGCCCAGTCACATAGTATTGTTATATTTGGAGCAGTTACTGCTACAAATACACATGTTGCAGACTGGTAATACCTACACAGCCGTTGTTCTGTTTACTGGTGTCTATTTTTACACATCCCAGGTCACTTCAGGTACATACAGAGTGATTGGTGGTTTTGGGTTTTAGGTATTTAACACAAGGCAATCCTGGATAGTCATTGGTAGGTGTCACACACTGCTATTTTACAGGCTGGGGTTATATGTATACATGTTTATTTTAGTAATTGTTAATGTGGGTTAGAGTTTTAGCACAAGGTGATCCTGGACAGTCAGCAGTACTGGGGTAGGCATCACACACTGCTATGTACAGGCTGGTTCTATATTTTAGTGGTTGGTAAGGTGGGATTAGAGTCTGCATGCTCTCCAACACTTAATTGGAGCATTATGCCGACCCTTTTGCAGTGTGTGTATCATCTCATATGGTCATCATGATGCATGAATGTAGCATCATGATGACCGATGGGCATGATGCATTAATGCATTAGTGGTCCTTCAAGGGATGTAATGGTTGGTGAGTTGGGATGTAGTGGTTCAGGTTGGTGAGTTGATGCATTTGATGCATGGCCATCAAAATTTATATAATGCCAAACTATAGTCCATACCTGATTACTTGTCACTTGTACATATAATAACTGCAACCTATAGTCCATACTTAACACATGTAAACAGATTCATTTCCCTTGGACTATGGGCAGAAGGAGGGGTCAGCTAGTGCTGGAGGAATGGATAGGCTTGTAGCTTACTGCCGGTGGGGGACCCATTCATATTTTTGAGATACAGAACCTTTAATATTATGTAGGATTATGCAGTAATTTGTCACATTATTCTCCATATTCATATCCAAAAGTTGACAGATTTTTTCATAACTTCCTGAGCACTTAGATTATAAGCATATCTTTGTAATGAATGAAGTATCAACATATAGTCCAAGTGGTAACACATTTGACTCTATATCAAGAGATCTTGGGTTCTATTTTATGCCAGGGAATGTAAGAACATCTGTGAGCCAGCAAGCAGAAATGAGGGTTCCTGCAGGATTTAGTACCTGTTTTAGCCACCAGGGGGCACTACTATGGGCTAGAATAGGAAAAATATGCCTAAAACTGCTATAGGCTACTTTTTTATGGACAATCCAATGATTTTTTTTATAAAACATTCTATTTTTGGGGGAAAGGGTCCATATTTGGCATTAAAAAGAATGTTTTTGGGCCAAAATAGGCATTTTTGTTGATTTCTGTTGGCATGGAAACATTATTTTCATTCTAAATAAGAAAATCGATGATCCCATTTGAAGGAACATTTCATAAGGTCCACTATGGTGTTAACAGAATGAAAATACCGTTTCTACATCAAGAGTTATGGGCAAAAGAATGAAAATTTATGCTTATTTAGCTAATTAGCATAAATTATGCTAATTACAGATGTATCTCATGACCAATGGGACTTACGGCTTATTGACACTCACAAAATGGTCATACCTACCCATATTTAGCAAGCCATTCCTCCAAAACTAACAGGAGTATCTTCTCATGCAATATATCACTGTAAAGCTAGTGATCTGAATTTTAAAGTTGACTTCTAGCATGGAGCACCCTTTCTCCTTGCCTCTACACATCTATACAAATATTTTGGGAACATTTCGATTTTCTTTTTTTTAATTTGGCTACCATAAAACGTTTTTTAATGTTTGTCAACATTTTTTCATCATCCAATTGATGTTTCTGGGACAAACCCCCTCTCTATCAAACGGTTTTTACTAACCCTGTTATTAAGCTATACTATCATAGAATGTGTTTGTCTGAAATATAGACAGATTGCAACCCCTCTTTTCCCTCTCCTGCAAAACTTGAAATATGCAGATACAACCTTGTTGCACTGAGGCAACGACATATGGATGAAAATCAATATGAAAAGCAAATGCTGTCATTCACTGTTAGTATCAAAGACACACAAAAACAATCTATTATCCAATAATTTGTAATACACTAATGAGGTTTATTATATAGAAGTCATTCTACCCAATTTACAAATTGATATTCATGTAGTAGATTAATTTGTTATCATTCCATAATAAAACTGATTTAAACTAAAACTTTCCCAAAAATATTATTTAGATGACTTGTTTAAAGATAAGTGGAATTTTTATCAGTGGTCTCATGCATTGGTCATTTGAATTTGTGTAGAAAAGTAATTTTTTTTTAATTTAAATTTATTTTGAATACTTTGCAAATTTTGAGGGGCCCAGATAAACTTGCTTTATAATTGAGGCTGGTGCCCCTTTTCCTATGCCCCTGATTCATGTTCCACTTGAAATAACTACTACCCACACATTCACTTTAACTCACGGGCATGTACTTTTGTTTTCTTTATGCAGGTAGTCAATTGCAACACAGGAGCTTGATGAAATCTGCTAGATAGCACATATTAAGAGAGGTACTCCAGAGAAGAGGGCTGGCTGAAAAACAGCACAGTGGTGCCACCCATATGATATTTTTATTGCTGTCATAGATGTTCTGTCAGAAATAAGATACATTAAGTATGGCTATTTAGGGAAACCAAACTTTGAGAGGCTTGCATTGTTGATTCCTGGATTCATCATGCCTTTTTTGGTAGATTTGAATAAAAAGATTCAGACATACAGTCTTGAATTCTAAACAAAAGAAAATGTAGTTACAATACCCTGTCTATAAGGTGCACCCCACATTTAAGGCACACCCAGACCTTTGTAATATGATAAAAGGATATGTAAATATTGTATATTTTATTCTAATCAATGGATCTTCAAAATTCAAGAACCAATAGCCATCTCAGTGCTTCCTTCATCCACCTTTACCACTGAATGTGGATGGGGGAATATTGCAGAGACTTTGGGGGAAAATTTACTCCCAGAGAGAAAATGTACTCCCAGTTTTGCTGCATCTAGAAGATGCACCAAAGGGCAATTCTTGCATATAAGACATGCCATATACATGGTGTATTACAGTATAATATTGCAAAGGCATTTTATGCTATGTTCCTGCCCCCTGGTGGCCAAGACTAGAATTTCAAATCCTCTATGTAAGAATGTATGGTAGTAATAGCAGTGTAGATGTAAGGGTAAATGGTTTTCCATGTTAAAAATCAATTATCAAATTGAGATCACACCTTTCAGTGTTATATTGCGTAAGAAAATACTCCTGATAGTTTGAGAGAAATAGCTTGCTAGATATGAACCCATGAGTATTTGAGCTTCCCTAGCCCACTTAAAAGGGTCTATTTCTCCTCTTTCCTATCCCCTCAGGATGTGTGTGGTGCACATATGCGCGGGCACCAACACATTCCCCTGTGAAATTGTGTAAGTAGTTCTCGCCATGAATATGACCTTAGCTGTCGAAATGGCGTTAAACATCTATTACTCACTCACTCACCCATGAGTATTTATAACCATATTCCCAATCTCAATATGTTCTAGCTCTATTTGGCCTTGAAATACATCCATTTATTTCATTATAACTTCTGGTGTGAGAATGGTATGTTCTTTCTGCCTTCACCATAGTAAACCATGGAACTTTCCCACAAATGGGTTCCTTGATTTTCTTTTGCTCCTTTGTGCTCCCTTGTACTCCCTTGTGGCAAAATTAGGAAATAAATCTAGCACGGGCTAGGCACCAATTCTGTTTACCTGTTCGAGACTATATGTGTGATGAAAAACCTGAATATTTTCATTGCGGTGGAGCTTACTCTATTCAATATGCTGATGCTGGCTTTTTTAAGGTAGATGGCTCTAATGCCAATCATGTTCTCTGTGCAGGTTTCTGCACATGTGTACTTCTCTATGGCTAGTGAACGACTATACAAAATCATAGCAGGCCCATGAAGCTGAGGTGAACTCTCAATCTTCTGTGTCTACACCAGGCACACTAACTAGTTAGGCCACAAAGCCAGCTGGCGGTGTGGGGGTTTATGAGCAGTATTTAGCCTGCATGATGTAATTCTATTATTTTCAGGAGATTTTCAATGTGGAAAAACAATTCAAAAATGCATGGGACCACATGATGGTAATATATTTTCTGGGTACAGAAAGTTGATGAAAATATTCTGGGAAAGTAAGCCAAAAAATTAGCTACTCTTTAATGAGATTCCATGCAAATTATGGCAAAACACTGTATAACCCTATGGTAGATTCATAGATAAATATCTCATAAACTAGCATGGGACCCTATGCTAGTTTATAAGACTGCTTTCTTTGTACTATTAGAAAGAGAAAGTAATTACAAACATCTGGCGAAAATTTAGCTACTTTTAGCCTATGGGCGCCATCCACCTTCCCCATTTATTGCCCCCATTCTAGATGTATTTATTACCCAAATAAAGGCTCAAATCAAAATATAAGTCAATGTGTCTAGTTTTGTGTGAATCTCTATATTGCTCAGAATCTATCAATCGAAATGATGGCGTTTCAAGGCTAGATCTACATCAAAGACAAATACAATGAGGAAAGTCTCATCATAGGAATACAAACTATCGATTTCAAATCTTAAATTGAGGTTAGAAGTGGGGGTTATTTGCAAAAGTATTTTCAATATTCCCGTGATATCACGTGAATTTACTGTCATTTCACGTGATCCCGTGATATCACGTGAATTTCTGCTCACAGAATCCCGTGAATTCACGTGTAAAATTCACGGGAATTCACGGGAACGACACCAGT
Organism: Acholoe squamosa; assembly: GCA_949317995.1. Taxonomy (NCBI): domain Eukaryota; kingdom Metazoa; phylum Annelida; class Polychaeta; order Phyllodocida; family Polynoidae; genus Acholoe; species Acholoe squamosa. The sequence continues at coordinate 56,941,321 of OX439046.1, forward strand.
TCAACACGTGATTTTACTGGTGAATTCACGTGAATTTGTTTCAAGGGCTAGGTTGGCTTCATGGCCACAGGTTCTATTCCTGCCTTTTTGGCTTCATGGCCACATAGGTTCGATTCCTGCCTTTATGAATGTCCAAAGGTAATGGCAACGTAGGTTCAAATCCTGGTGTCAGAAGTTTTGAAAATGGCTTTTCTATTATTTCTCATTAGGGTAGGCTCAAACCTAATGTAATTCTAGGTTTTAGAATGTAAATAGCTTAGATGTGTCAAGAGGTTTCTTTGATACTTCCTTGCATGTGAAATCATGTGAAGTTGTTCTAAACATTCTGGAATGTGTTCAGGACAAAACGTTTTCAGATGATTCCACGTAGGAGGACAGGTCTATGTAGTTGATACCTAGAGACTATGTTCATTTAGGATTACACACATGTCTGTGTTCACTGGGTTTCCTCCCCCCCCACCTCCTTACCACTATGCTCTCTCCCTTCTTACATTTCAACCCCTCCTCCTGTCTCTCTCCTTTGTCATCTCCATTAACTTTCCCTTCATTTTTCCTCTACAACCCTTCACTCCTATCTGATGTATATTTCCTGTTTACTGCTGTCCTCCCTGCCTCCCTCCCCACCCCTTGTGCCCCATACCCGACCTTGACCCTACCCTACTGCCTTCTATCACATCAGCTCCTATTGTGGTATTGACTGCAGGGCGGCTTGTTCTACAAGCCCTGGAGGAGCATTACAGCAGTGGGGGGGGGGGGCAGTCTCAGACAGACCCCTCGGCCTCCCTCCCTCCCAGTACTCACCCTCAGCCACCCTGTGTAAGATACCCCTATCCTCTGTACCTGACATCTCAAAGTGCTCAACCCCTTGGGCAGCATGATGATTTAATATCCCAATAGCCATTTCTGCATTTTTGCATCATTGCTGACTCCTCGAGGTTGATACTCTCCCAATGAATCACCTCCTGACACTGCCCCGAATGCTACAAGTCCTGACACCATGGAGAGGCATAAGTTGCCGGGAGATAGGTGAGAGGCAGTGACAGATATCTGCAGTAATAGTGAGACACCCTGGAGGACCTGCATAAGCCCTGGAGGTCTCGTCACATGAGGATTCAGCATTAGGCCTCCACACCCCCAAGTACAGCAAGCAGCAAAATGGGCCTTCACAGGCCACCAGTATACCACCAGGCCGCTATGACACCCTTTAACCCTAAAAAGGCACATAATAATGTAGTGCACTTGTATACCATGTTCATTTGTACTTGTGATACCTGTCTATTGTGCAAAAGTAATAGTAAGATTTGCACAAATTAATTTATTTGAAACTGGCTGATACCATGATGTGGCCTGATAGACTAAAAAAATGAAGAAAAGATAATCAGCACTTTATCACATGCACCATGTCAGATTGAGCCTGTGTAAAAAGGAGCTACATTTTATTGTGTTATCTAACATATAATTTGCCCACATTAGATTATTTTGACTTGACATCGTACTACCGCTATCTTTGCAAAGGGCCGCTATCTGTAGTACTACATGTTGAGAGAGGTAGTTCAGTCAGTCGCTATCCATATGAATATGATACTATCGGTATCAAGTCAAGTGTACCAAACAGGTGTTATCTCCATCAAAGATTATATTGCCCCTGTGCTTTGTTATAGTGTACCAGTAGAGCTTGGTTACCTCAAAGGTTTTACGGCTAGGTTTCTACAATAATGTCAATTTTTACAGATAATAGTTAGAGGGGTACAACATTATAGTGATCATCTTTACACAGATAGTGGTTGGATGGTCAGCCTCTGTGTTTAATGATTAATTATAAGATAGTGGTCGTTTAAACAGATAGTGGTTGAAAACATCTTGCCATCCTTAAAGGGTAAGACACCATCCTTCACCCCCACCCCCACATGAGACTTTATAATACGGCTGGCAGCGCACGATAGAAGTGACCTTGAGTGCATTATAGGAAAAATACCTTGATTGGGTACTTGATTGGTTGGTAATGAAATGTACAATGTTTTATAAAGACAATAGACAACTCCTTCTTCACATCTTGACTGCCTCTTGTCCTATAATGCACTCAGATGCATTTGTGCATTATAGAACAACAGACAGTCTCGATGTGAAGAAGATCGTTGTCTATTCTCTAAAGCACAGGTCTGCTCAGTGATCCCTACTATACAGGTACTCACCCTCGACCGACACCCTCAATCACGTCCACCACCACTACCAGCCCTCGTCCATAACACCCTGAGCCTCACACACTGTCCCCTTTGAGGGTCTTGCCACCGGTCCCTGCACCTCCCAGCCCTGAGTGACATCCACCTGCGTTCCCAAATACAAGGGAAAAGGGTCATTTTCCCCTAAATCCACATGTCCCTGTTGTCTGGAAATAGGGATCTTTTTTCTCAATAGAATCCGTGTCTCTAAGAAAAAGGGGTCCAATTTATTTGGGAGCTCTTCATATTAAACACTAAGTAGATGTTTCTATATATCCTGGCTGACTTGCTACATGCATAGCTCTATTATTATACTGTTTCAAATTGCAGAATTCCATGTGCAGTTTGAACAAACACTTTTTCATGATTTTCTCCTCAGAGTGATTGGATAGGGGAATAAATAAGTCTGTGATTTGCTGCAAAAAGGGGTGCATTTTCACCTGAAAATCCGTGTAAAAGGGGTCATTTTTGAGGAGGGGGAATGCAGGTGGATGTCAATCCTGCATTAGAAGTGCAGGAACCGGGGTCTTGCCAAAAGATAACGAGGACGAACCTCTGTAAATCTAGAGAACTAAGGGAAACTTGCATGGCCTACTTCAGTTTCATAGTATTGCCAAATTTTAACCCCCATCCTAACACTATTATTCTTTTCGTAATGGCACTGTCAATGGAGCATGGATGACCTCTAATGCTAATGAAAGTAACTGCCGTATAAATACAGACGAGTCTAATGTGATTCCATTACTTTTGGAAACACAGTGCTGTCTGATAAAAATGTGCACATTATGAGTACGAAGTGCCAGCGCATGTTTAACCTATCAGGTGATTAGAATACATTTGCCATTACAAAAACGTGCACATTTTGGAGAGTTCACGTTTCCTTTTTTGGCAAGACCCTCCAGCAGCAATGTTTGGGCACAATAACATTAAATGGGGGCACTATAGTCTAGAGATATGTCCATGTGTCCCCTCCAACCTTGAGATCCCAAAATAACAATGGAGGCCTCCCCTACTTCCATAACAATGAGGCCATAAGACACTGTAGTAAGGGCCCATTAGGACCATAAGCTTTTTCAGTCACTAGGGTAGCATATGGCATTCCCAGACTTCCTGCCATTCCCTGAATAGCCATAACCTCTCTCCAACACTCTGTATACTCTCTGTATACGTATCCTAGACAATACACTTGTAAATGCAATTCTCAGTCGTTGTATGACCAGGAAGTCAGTAACTTAAAGGCCTATGGGGGAGCACTGAGCCTCGGTTTGGGTACCAACTGCAGTACTAACCCGTCTGAGCGGTGGCTGTTGAGGCGTCAAAGAGAGGAAAAAGGGGGGCTGCTGAATGAATCACATCTTGAGATTAGGGGGCTGTTAATACTTATCATGACTTGCATGGAAAGGAAATAACTTGAATGTTCCGTGTTATCACTCCAGGGCTGTGAAATTCTTGAATTTTAAGGGGCTGTGAAATGGCAAAAAAGAGGGGGCTGTAGTTTCGCAGTTGGTACTACCAATCAAAGATTCAGTGCCCCCCCCCGAGCTTAAAGGTCTCCACTTGGCCTTTATAGCTTATACCATAGTCCATGTGTCCTATAACAGCACCACGGATTGAACGGGACAACCCAGTAGGTTATCTGAACCTAAAGTGATCTCTGTAAACAACTACTACCATCCAACCTCTATCTGTGTAAAAAAATGCTATCTGCATCAACCATCCAACCACTATCTGTAGAAACAAATGCTATCTGCAGAATCATCCCCATTGCCATGCAAAGGCACATCCAACCACTATCTGTGTAAAAAGTGTTATCTGCATAAAGGTTTTCAAAGATTCCATGATAACCTTGTATACAAAGTATAACTAGAGTTTTTGGGCATAGTATAAAAAGAGCATAAAAAGTAAGGGCCGATCCATGAATTATATCACGCAGAAGGGTATCTTTTAACATTTCATGGTGCACTTTGTCTTGCTATATGAACAGAATCTATACCAGCAGATCTATACTGGGTAGCTCAGTTCCCACACACAATACATGATGGTTCCACACCAAGTAGCTGCTGGTTCCAGCATCCTGTAACTGGTGGTTCCCACACACTGTAACTGGTGGTTCCACACCAATTAGCTACCGGTACTGGATCCCATACCAAGTAGCCCATACCCATACCCAGAACATACTGGTTCACATACATATTAGTTGATGGTTCCTGCACCCAGTACCTGCTGGCTCCCATAAATACAGTAGCTTCTGGTTCCCACATCCAGTAGCTCCTGGTTCCCACACCCATTAGTTGCCTGTTCCTGTAACACTACCTGCTGGTTCCCACATACAGTAGCTGCTGGTTCCCACATGAGGTAGCTGCTGGTTCCCACACTGTATAGGTAAAGGGTAATCTGGATCAATTCTGGATAAAAAGTCATATTGGTTCAAAATGGGCGAACTGGGTCAAATTAGTCAAAACAGTTTTATACAGATAGAGGTTGGATGGTCAGCCTCTATCTGCAGTACTGCAGATAGCGGTCATTTACACAGATAGTGGTTGAACAAGCCCTCATACCAGTGAGTTTCAACCTGGAAGCTCTTGGAGCCACTTGCCCAGGACCTCCTTAGCGTCCACAGGCAGTGGCTGAGTGAGCAACATCCCCAGTCACCCTTAGTATAACAACCAGCGAGCCTCTGTCTGTCCTGGAGGAGATTGCATGTCCATGTTCAGTAGCATATATGGGTGCTGGAGGAAGGACATTGAGTAGAATACCCCGAATTTGTGGTCCATTACCCCATTATGTGTTACTGGTTATATCAGCTGTGTTATAACTGCCCCTTACCCAGTCACTCCCAGCAATAGGGTCAATCAGAACATGTGTACTTGTAAGTTGTAGCAAGGAGTTACTGCAGAATCGTTGCTCGTAGTACAGCAGACTCACTGGTACCCAGCTAACCAGGCCCTGATATATACTCATTCAGAGGCCCAGCAATTGATGTCCACTGAAACAGTAGTCCCCCATCTTGTCTGAACCTTTATGGAGCTGTCTTACTTACTGTTGTTGCCAATATATCCTCCCTGTGGAATGGGATTGTTCACACATATCGTAAATGTCAACAAAACTCCTTGACAGTCTCCATTTTAGGATTCAACTTTCTGTCCTCTGGTGGCTAGAGGTACAGTTAATACTCTAATCACCAGAGGGCCCCAGTATGGAAAGCCAGTTGCACATGCTAGTTGAGGAATTTTCCCCTTGCTATTATCAGGTCTAAGCTAAAGTATAGAAATGACCCTGGGTGATTTTTGACCCGGAGTCATTTTTGACCCTGCCCCCCACCATCCCCCCACTTACCCTACTTGAAGAATTTTCACCCCAGAGTCATTTTTGACCCTGGGTCATTTTTGACCCAGAGTCATTTATGACCCTCTCCTCCACCCCTCCCCTTCCCCCTCTCTCTGCCTTATCAGTTGACCTAGATAAGGGGCCTCCCCTCTATACTGACTTTCAGTTATGAATGGGCAGCAGATTAAGTTTCAAATTGTGTTTTCTCAACTGCTATAGTTCATATCCAAAAGTTATTTTAGATTTAACTAGGATACATATTGGTCTTTCTAGTGATGTATGATTGATCAATCTCAAATGTGATACAAACTTATCATTTGCATTATTGTGAGCCCAGAGAGCTATTTTCCCTCATACCTACTGCAGTAATTAAAACAGAATGCAAAATAAGATGGCTAAAAAGTAGTTTTGTATTCTAGTCTACCATTATCAATCCTCCTCTTTTCATATATGATGGTTTTATGATGGATAGATAAAGAAAAATGTCCCCAAAAAGCAAATTAAAATTGCTTTTTCCATAGCAGACAGAGCAGGGTCATTTTTCACCCTGGGTCATTTTTCACCCAGGATCATTTTTGGGGTTTTACAGAACCTGATTATTTTTGCATTCATCAAAATTTGGCCATTCAACAAAATTTGCTATCCTCTTACATCAAACTTGGTGTATTTGGATGTGTTTTGTATGGGTTTAATGGATTTTTATAGTCCCATTTTACTAAAACTGTTTTCAACTATTAGATCTTTACAACTGGCATGTAGTACTGGCTTTCCATACCCCAACTCCGACCCACTGGAAATAAGCACAAATGCAAGCAACATGTCTTCCTTGGTCCCAGATATCAAGTTACAAAAAGCAAAGACATGGCGTATGATGTTACATTTCAAAACAATACAAAACAGGTAGGTAGGTCTTAGAGTTAAGATATTAAAGACCATCCCCACATAAGACTAGGGACCCAGTTTTCATTGGGGGCTTGGGAAACTACTCTGAACGTTCCACCACCACAATACCAGTGCCACCGCTTTCCATCGCTCCTTTAGCGATGATGGTTCCGTCTAAGTAACTGGGACTCAGTCAATGACCAGAGACAGAGGAATACAGGGTTGCAGCCATACATCAGGACTTTTATAGCCACACCCCCAGACAGGGGAGCCTCTTCACATAGTTCTGTGGAGGTATTACCAACAAGTGACATCAGGGCCTTGTGTTTTCTGTTTGACCCTGTCCAGGATTAGTACAGACTGTGTATAGGAGGCACCTGCCTTTTTAAAATAGTGTTCTGTTAGCCTCAACAACCAGCTCCTCCAGAGGCCCCGTCCTCCTAGCACTGAGGGGAGGGATGCAGTGAGGCAGGGCTGGTGGTGTCAACCAGGGAGGTACAAGTGGTGTTAGGGTCCCTGCTATACCAGCAGGGGGAGGCTCAGTGTGGATGTACCCATACTGCACCACCACCCATACACCACCACACAACATCAGCCACACTGAGTGAGTCAGTCAGGTCATCCTGTCTGTCTCCCCGCTCCACCCTCCACCCCGGCCTCCACCTCTCCTCATCTACCAGCTGGAGAAGGCTCAGGGCTCCAAGGTTCATGTTGAGGATACAGGAGCAGTGGTAGAGCAGGCTGGAAGGTGTCTGAGGGTGCCACAAGTTGCACAGACTACAACAACAGCTGTACTTGTAGCAGGTTGTACAGTTGTCAAACTGGTGCTGTCTACTACCCCCATACATGTAATACCACTCAGTCCTAGTCAGTACGCAGGGTACATACACCCCTCAGGCTGTCCCTGTCTGTGCTCTCTCAGTCACTGAGTCAGCTTCCCCTTGTACTGCAGGGGCCGGTGTGAGTGAGGGGTGTGAGACCCATCTACCTCCCACATACGTCCACACTACCACAGGGAGCACTGGAGCAGCCACACACCTGGGTGCTTAAGGAGTCTGGAGGATTACCAATACTAGCCCAAGTCGTCTCTGCCTTGATCTACCAGTGCGTCTTATATCACTTGAGGAGAGGCTCATGTCACAGGGTAGGTCTAGCTTGTGTAAGCCAACATCCATCTACAATTGATGCCTACATCGCTTTAGGCCTGGATGCAGTACAGGCTGGAGGAGGCCAGCACCTGGAGGGGGAGAATCACCACCTCCCAGTAGAGCATCCCAGACCCTGGAGGGGTGCATTGCTTACCAATGCTACACCCACACCCTACATGCTAGGGTGAGGAATAAAACCTATAGACCTACTGGAGGTATCACCTGGAGGGAGAAGGAGCTACACTACAAAAGGGGCATACCAGTGCCTTAACATGAGTGTGTAGATAGTGTGAACCTTGCTTATTGAATGTATACCTGTGTCACTTCAACTAGTGCCTATTCAAGACCAGGTGTTGGTTGATACATTGCAGGAGAGGAGCCTGACTGAGAAAGTTGCTGAAGCAGATACCCCAGATGATCGTCGGGTTGAACTGGGTCACTGAATTCCATTGTTATATCAGTGAGGTACAGGACGTATGAGGCACAGGACGTAGCTGAAAGCAAGTCAAAGTTGTTATATAAGCCATATAATGCTGTAACATGTATATGGTCTGATAGCATATGTGTTAAAGGAGTCTGGGTCTGATGTGATGAACACAAGCTCAAACCTGTAGGAGTGGAATCTGTAACATAGTGAGTGGGTGGCTTTTCTTGCAAATGAAAAATACGCCATTAGTACCTCAATAACAGGAGGCAATACCAAAATACTGCTAGCCCTAGGCTAGGAGGAGCTATCCTTCACATCTAGGATTATAACTATGAGGCATTGTGTATAATCACATTGAAAGAAGGATTAGAAGGAAACCTCATTATTTATTGCATGGGATGTGTGATACTTTGCTTTTGATCCGACAAGAGTCTAACATCAGAGCTCAAGTCATTTGTTCGATACGTTGTGCTACTTTTCCTGAGGTCTAGCACAAGCCATTAAGAGCCTTAAGTATTTGTACACACAGGAGAAGCTGCTATAGAGTACCTTAGTGTGCCCTGTGTGGTTATACGTCCAGATATACAGGCAGGGCCCATGTTTACTGTGTATAGGTCACCACCCAGGGCATGTGGAGAATCCTGTTACCTGTACCATAGGGGGTGTACCCAATTCTACACCTGCACACCTTACCGGGCCCACCTGTATATGGATGTGTTATCTTATCTATAAATCTAAATTACTATCTACAGTTAATAAATGGTCAGTATCTAATCAATGTAAGATTAGTGTGGAGACTTCCTAAAGTTACTGGGCCAAAGGTCAGATGATTGAAGGTTACACCATCCACTGATTTTATCTACTTTCTGATGTCCATCTCTATATCCACAAGTGGATTCCCCATATCAATTACACAATCTCGTTGAAGTCATCATAAATGTGAATCAACTATTTCCGGATTCTAGATGATATCAGTCATTATACACATTTGATTTAGCCATTTCTAATAACTAAAGCAATTAAAAACCTGAGGGAATAAAACTTTGAGATATACTTTGGCTAATCTTTGATCATTAGATTACCTACACTGCACATTAACACCTTTGGATTACCGCCCAACTGACCCTGGAGTAGGGTAGCAGTCAGGAGGAGGGATTATACCAGAGAGGCATCTATACCAACACCAACCAGACATCCCCTACAGCCTTCACCATGTGGAGTTTACTACTGCTGCTGCTGTCTCTATCCTGCAGTCTAAGATCATGTTTAACACAAGGTATGCTGTACCATTTTTCTTATTTGACACGTCAAAGGTGCTAGTCGTTATTTTTTTTATCTTGATGGTCTGCAGTTGTTTCATTGTGTATTGGAAAGTCTTTTTGAGCTTTTTTCTATATAGGTGGGGGGGGGGGCAGCCCCTGGATACGGAGAAGTGCTGGTGTTGAGAGCAGCACAAGGTATAAGAGTTGGATCTGGGTAAATTGATAGTGCAGATTACGAATCTTGGGTGCGTATCTTCCTATCTAGATCGGATCAAGGTCAAATCAAAGGTCAAAGGTCATGTACAAATATGTACAACGCTGAGACAGAAGTCATGGTACTAATGAAACAGTAGTACACTGTCAAGATGAGAAAGGCAAGGGTGGAAGGAAAGGTTATACAGAGTTGCCATACACAATATGAAATAATCCTGCAGCTTTGAAGCTGTTTTGATATCTTAGTGGATATTGTAATAGCCTGTTTAAGCGCCTATGCGCTTATTAATTCAATACCACAGTACCCCAGAGACAGGTGCTTATTTGAATACTGTTTTTAGTGATTAAGATTGATGTCAATACCCCTTTACCCCTGGCGATTAAAAAAATTGAGACCGGCATTTATTTGAGACCCCAGCACTTAAATGGACCATTACAGTATGTTTTCTATCAGTAGTACTGCTGAGCCTGAGTTCATATGATGCACTCATCAAACACTGGTGAGTAACTCGCCAGTAGCTGTTAGTACCGAGCACTACATATATGAAGCAATGTAAGTGGGTAACACATCCAATAAGTATTCAGTATGGAGGTGCACCCAGGAAGAAGACTGTTCTAGTTTAGTAGTTTACGTGCTCACCTGGGGACATATATTACAACAACCTCATGACACCACCTGTTCCTCTTATCCCTTATTTATTCATGCCCAACTCTGCAGTGTTTAATTCCCCAGGGGCCACTGAAGGTGTGCTGTTTGGTTGAGAGGTTGGTAGGAGGGGTAATGGTAGGAAGTGGGAGTGGACATAAAGACTGGTTTTTGAAAAGGAAGGAGTGTGGGGTGGTACGTGTTAGGGTGGTGCTTACATCTATAAGGAACAAGACCCAAATAAATAGCTGGCCCATGTGCACATTAACTAAAAAATGTGTAATGTCATTTAATTCAATTTGCAAAAATAAAGAATAGAATAATAATGTGACCCATCTAGAGAAAACATGCATCCGGGGGGGGGGGACTTTTAGTTCTGCATTTGGCCAAATGCCAAAATATACCAAAAAATGGCTTAGATCAATTTTTAATGGGGAATTCAGTGGTATGCTCAGAATTATTCCATTTCTACTTAAAACGTTCCATTTATGGAATGCAAAAGAGACATCCGTTGCCATGGAAACATAGATAATTGGCATATATGATAATTTCTGGTTGCCATGGAAACCACTCCATTATTCTAAATGGGAAATTTTGCCACAAATATGTTGGATATTTACATAAGGAACTCAGAACTGAAAACAGACCCAGAGAATTCCCTCTAGAACCGATTTTATGATAAAAAAAAATTACATTTCTTTGTTTATTTTTCCACAAAACTGTATTTTTTGCATTATCACTATTTAACCTAGAATATAATGTATTTAGAGCTTATTTGCATTTTTCAATTGCTCACACTGACCTAGGTTTGGCAAGCAATTACAGAAGAACTACCTGGAATATTCTAGCTCAAGATATCTCATTTTAAAGCACATGACTTCAACCTTTAAAAGCCATTTCCCCCTGGATGCAGGTTTTTCCCCATCTAGTCATTATTGATCTCCAATGGTACTTCAACGTATTATCTCATAATGTATTACATTGCTTAGTACACTAGCTTCCAGGGAATTGTTGGGTTACCAACAATTAGGGAGGTTAAGATGTGAACGTATACGGCTATGCGTATGGGTTATGTCAAAGGTCACGTGGGGGGGATTCCCATCCAGCAGTACAAAACCTCTAGGCTAGACGTTTTAAACTTGTAGACCCCTCTCTACGTGTAGTGCTACTATGTGTAGGGAAAATGATTATAAATAGAAATTAAAGATAAAATAATATGAAAAATCTGAATGGATCCATTTAATTGAGAAGTACTAAGGTACCTCTATTATATGTATATTATAGGTTGGATAACTATAGCCATGTGTAGTCAAACCTTTATTGAGTGTCTATTTCCTTACTCAACTGGGGCCATTCAGATCAACTATAATAGACTTACAGTGTAGGACAAATCTTAACCACATTACCTCTACCTGTACTGGAACCTGTAATTGTAGCCCTTGCCGGTCCCGTACAGGTACACGTTCAACAATCTTAACCTCTCTAATATAGGCCTATGCTTATAAAGGACTATGAAATAATAATTCACTATGATTTCATTCAGGTTGCCTGTACTTGCATGCATATCACAAATTTCCTTCCAGGAAACCGTAATTTCCAACTTTGCCTGAATAGTTGAAAAAAGGGGAGTGTAGATACCCTAAGGTATGGTGGTGCAATATTAAAAAGGTATATATGGCTCACTTGATCCTCTTCCCACTAAGGACACCTATTCACACCAATACGGCTAGACGTGGCAGGCTTAGATAGTGGGGCTGGAAGAGGGCAGACTCCTAGTGGTGGAGGCGTGTTAAGCGGTTTTATTAGTAGAACATGGAGCCATGGGTTACTAGTATTAAAGAAAGGGATGTTTTGTCTAAAACTAAAGTAAGTATTGGTAACAACCGTAATACTTTATACTAATACTATTTAACAGCCTATTGGGAATACATCCCAAATGTTCATATAATAATCAGTTTGAAATCACCTTCAATTATCAATGGATGTGCAGTGGCGGATCCAGGATCTGGAAGAGGAGGGGGCATAGCCTGAAAGGAGGGGGCGCGACCCTTATTTTGGGGCAAATATTCGGGTCCAAAATATCTAATTAAACTCTCAATTACTGGGAAAAAGGGGGTGAGTGCGCCCCCGCTCCCCCCTCTAAATCCACCACTAAATGTGAATCAATTTTGCTGGAAGAACTGCATCTCTTGGACTACATCTTTTGGAGTGAACCATATGGATAATGTCGAGGTACATGTTATTATAACTATCATAGGGTATTATCAATATTTACAATGTGGAAGTGGTGTAGGTTACCATCAAAGGGGATGGGAGAGACCCCTAGATCTACTTCTGTAAGTATCATATGACAGTTTACAGTGTACAGCTTCATGGCTAGGCACACAGGCAAGCTATCAAAGCTACAGTTACAGACTAACAGTCCATGTTGTTACTTTGACATTCTGCTTTCTATATTTTAAAGTGGTTTCCTATAGCCCCAGAATTAGCAGTTAAACTTAAAGGCTTTCATACGGCAGCTGATGATTGTCAGCGAGTAGCTGAGGGCTGTTAGGTAACAGCTGAAGGTTATCAGGCATTGGCTGATGGGTTGTCAGGGAGCGACTGATGGTTGTCAGGCAGTAGATCATGGTTGTCAGGGAGCGACTGATGGTTGTCAGGCAGTAGATCATGGTTGTCAGGGAGCGGCTGACGGTTGTCAGGGAGTAGCTGCTGGTTGTCAGGTAGCAGCTGAGGGTTGCCAGGCAAAAGATGAGGTTTGGCAGGAAGTGACTAATGGTTTTCAGGGAGTAGCTAAGTGTTGCCAGAAAGCAGTTGATGGTTGTCAGGTAGCAGTTGATGGTTGTCAGGCAGCAACTGATAGTTGTAGGTGAGGGTTGTCAGGCAAGAGTTCAGGGTTGTTATGCTAGAGCCCAGGGTAATCAGACAACAGCTGATGGTTGTCACAATGCAACTGATGGTTGCCATGCATCAGCTAAGCAGCCAGGGTTAGGCAGCAGCATCTTTTCCAAACTTTGCCCTGAGAAACTTTATGGCTGGAGATCACCAATCCCAAATTTTTACCTTTCGGGGTGCCTTTGCCCCGCTCCCCCAAAGAGAAGTTGCTTCCACGCCTCAGAATAGAATCTCTAGTGTTAAGCCAGGGATAAAGTAGGACTATTCAAGGTGAGAAAAAACCTTTAACTTAGACCCAGATCTACGCCCCCTGTGCTTTAGGCCCCCGGGTTTAGGCCTCACACATAGAGCCTATCTAACAGGATAAAACCTCACTTTACCCTGTTATAGTGGTTGTATACACCTTCTACCTACACTAAATATACACCCCAGCCACACAACAACACCAGCAGCAGCTACAATACCTCTCCTGGCCGGGAGGCGAGAATGGAGGTTTTTCTCCACATTCAGGCCTCACAGTACTGTATCCTTCAGCGGTAATTCCAGCTGCCCCCTGAGGTATAGAGGTGAGGGATGGTGGGGGCGGGTCTTCTCCTACAGATCACTTTAGTCAAATGAGTTGTAGGATCTCTCTGCCACAAGCTACCTAGTCATTTACAATATGAGAACAAACATGCATGAAGTGTCAAAGATCCAGCTGAAGGAAGTAAATCAACAATGCAGAGAGATCTCTGTGATCGTGTTTTCCCACCTTCCAAAGGAGAAATCGGACTGGGAAAAAGATGTTGAGAGAGAGCAACATAGTGTTAGGAGAGTGATCAGCAAAGGCCCTGTGTATATGCCCAAAGGGCAGTGAATAGCCAAGCTTTCCACTAGGGTGTTTTGGGGGAGGGATTCAATCCTTCCCTAAAACCTTTGTATCGTGCCATAGTGCACCAAAGCAGTCAAAGTGAGAAACTCATTACTCATTGGTATTCTGAATCTTCAGAGCATCTTGTTTAGTCTTGTGCTGTATCCATGTTGACAAAATAGTTCTCAAATCACCAGGTAGTCTACAAAGAGTTAAGCTAGTACAAAACATTTAGTGCCCGATTTAGTGTCCACTTCCTCTTGAGGCTTGGCCTAAGGTTACCATCCCCTGGATGGAGACATTAGATCCCGGCATTAGATCCCCTGGAAATGCGCCTCTCTATTTAGTTAGTAAATACTGTAAAAAAAATAAAATGTCATAAAAAAATAACGACATCTCTGTGGCAACTTTGGGATAAGGATTCTCATAGAGATTCATTGTACTACATAGATAGAACTAAACGACCGTGGTGTACGAGGTGGTCGATCCACCACAAGGGAGTTGTCTCCCTCGAGGGCTGACGCCCTCGGGGGAGACAACTCCCGAGGGGTGGATCGTCCACCGAGGACACCAGGGGAGGTTAGTTCTATATTTACTTTATGTTTTTAGAGGGTTTAAATAAGGAAAAATTATCAAAATCTGGTACCGTAGTTCCCCGTACGAGCGCCGGTCCGCCATTTTGAATGTTTACATGCACCCAGATCGAGGCTGCAGTCCTGGATCGGCGGCTGTGGTGGATCGAGACACGTTACGCCACTGGGGGTGTGGCGATCGGCCCTGCAATTCTATCTCTATGGGAAGAAGTTATTCACATAAAATAAAGTGCTTTACTGTACTAGCATTGGGGGTTCAGTGGAAATACACTGCTTGGTCCCATAACAAAGTGGATCAAAAAGGGTTGTTTAACGATCAGTTTTGGGGATGCCTGTTAGGTTCAACAAGTATCATTTAGAATGTAGATAGATTTAGATTGTCAGTGGATTATCTGTTCAGTGGAGGGGTTTTCAGAATAATGGCATTTCTTATTATATTACTTAAAGAATACACTCATGAATATAAGATACTGTTCAAGTATATTGTGAAAAAATGAGATCAAAGGTATTTAGCATATGCGAATGATCACATTGCCATGCTGATTCTACACGTTACGCTGCAATGGGGGGGGGGGGGGTGCTAGGAACCTAGGAATAGATCATATGATATCTAAATATTTCATAAAATTCATCTAACTGTCATCTACTGTTATTCAACTTAAACACTTTTGCAACTTTAACAGCAATTTTTAACTATTTAGCATCAAATCACCAACGTCAATTGCCTGAATACTATGTGCCGAGGATAATTTGAAACCCTTACCACTTCCCGTTCGAACTTCAATGCACAAACTACTTTATTTTCTTCATTTCGATTTAGGGTTTTCGTTGCCTTATGTATTTCTTTTTCAAAATGTTCTGGGTGAAAGCCTGCATTTAGACTTTCTGCTGCCTTGGTCAATGGTTGGTCATACTGTAAACAGCTACATAAATCGTTCATGGCAATATTTAGGTTCTCTTGCAATGAACTGAGAGGCTTTATATGCAGGAATGTGAGTGGGTTTGATAGATCTGTTTGTGGTATTGTAGAATATGGCGGACTGAGGCCGATATGCTGCCTCACTTACCATGATATATTGGTCAAAGCCAAACTGGGCACTGCAGGCTCTATCCATTGTACCCCATCAGGGGGAATAGTTCCATTTGGCACTGTATGCTATCTTGTTTTCTTATCAATATAATCTGAAATAAGTATTGAAGCTTGAAAAGGCCTGGTATATAGGCCTACTTTAATGGATTATGCCCATTTGTCATGCTAGTGCATTCCAACTATAAACCATACACTGTATAAAAGAAAATGTCCAAATAAGATGTACTTTGGTCACAGATATCAGTTGTACCACAGTGCTTTACTGTATCGCCATCTATGGGGCTTCATTGTAGAAATTACGCTGCTTCACTGCAATATAATTATGTTGGCTCATTGTTCTCTTTTATGAGGATATCAACAGTTCTTTCTTGGAGTGATATTTTGATGTACAAGACTTAGTACTGTATTTATGTATCATGCCAAACTCCAATACTGTAAAAAGTATCTAAGAATCAGTATGATACATCTTCCCATCACCCAAGCAGGTTTCATGTTTGTTATGCATAATATGTGACATGAACTGGGAATAGGGACCTTATTGCACCCTGCACTAAGGGCCTTTTTTGCAGATTGTGTCACATATTATAATTGGTGTGTCATGAACATTAATTCTCCATGTCTTCTCTGCCAGTGTTAAAGCCGAGTAGATTGATTGCTATGCATTGCACTTGTTGGTGTGCAGGGGTAGGTATGCAAAGATGTCCCCCTCTGTTCCTATTCTGTCTACGGCCCTGTCTACAAGTGGAATGCAATAAAGACTTTTATAGCTTTTCATCCGCAAATGATGAGTTATTGGAGCAGATATTGTAGGAACAATCAGGAAGTACAGCATATATGAAATAACTAATCAATCACTCTCTTCCTTTGCCCCTCACCCCTCAGTGCCATCCTTTCCACCAACCACATCTTGTGGCTCCCCTCCCACTGCTGTCACCACATATTTCCCATAGACCCTCTGTGCAACCACTATCTGTGTAAACGACCGCTTTCTACACAAAGAGGCTGACCATCCAAGCACCATCTGTGTGAAAATGAACACTATCTGTAGTAACCATCCAACCACTATCTCTGTAAATGAATGCTATCTGTAGGAACCTTTTTTTTTACCAACATGTTTAGTCATATAAATGATTCTGGTACAATTAAAGTAAGGGGGATAAAATGTGTCTTTGATACTGATATCAGCTGTTTGACACACTGAATCTGATACAGATAGCATTATTTTGTTTTACACAGGTAGTGGTTGGTTGGTCAGTTTCTAACTGTAGTACTGAAGAGAGTGGCTCTCTACACAGATGGTGGTTGTACATCCCCCCTCCTTTCTTTTTACTAAATTTCGATATCACCTCCTCTTTCTGTCCGATTGTTCTTTCCCTTTTCCCATAACCTCCCTCATTCCAACCTATATCCCCATCCTCTTTGAAATTGCCATGCTCCTACAGCAAACCAGCACTTCCTTTCGAATCCCTCGTTTCCTCAGACGGAGGATTCGTAACTGCCTCTATGTTTTCTTTTATATTGATATTGGACTTGAATTCTAAGATAACTTGCTTCCTCAAACATTTTCCCTTGCATTTTCCAATTTTGTGGAAGTGAGGGCTGAATGTAGTCCTTTTTATTCACTGCTTTGCTATTGATGCGCCATGAAGAGAGAGGGAAAAATAAACAAAGCCAAATGGCAGCATTTACTGTCCCTGGGGAGTTAAAAGACAGAATTTGAAGCCATTCACTGTACAAATTAGGCTTCCCTAAGCACATTTTAAGTCTTCCTGTCTGTGATTGTGTTTTGGCAACTAGCATCGATTTTCCTTAAACAGTTTAATCGATTCTATTTGAACAGGCCCCAACCAGTTATGGGCCTTTTCTCTGGATGCCTTTACAGACAACCACTGGTGTACAACGGAGGCGCCTACCTTCACCCTCAGGCTTAACATGACATTATTTTATATCGCCCAAGGATAAAAAAAAAAATACATTGAAGTTTGTTTCTGGTTACGATGCACTGTATGCATAGAAAAGCAGTACATTGATTTTTCCCTTAGAAATTTAGGACAAAAGCATGGCTGATTGTTCGGATGGGGCTGTTAAAAAACAAAACCAAACAAAAATAAATAAATAACAGGACATGGACTGTTGAGGCATTGCCCATGAAGTTTGATTTGCATCCCGCCATGGAAATGCTATATGTATAGGGGACTAGCACATTGCTAGTGATGAGGAAATCAGCCAGGTGGCTCAGTTAGTCAGGGGCTAAACCTACAATTAGCCTCTTTGTGTAGTTTACTTTGATGGGTTCTTCCTCATTCACTATGTGTAGCTATTCTGTAAAATTTGAATCTATGGATAGCAAATACTGTGAACTTTAACTAGATAAGTTTGGTATAAATCTATTTCTTAAAATACAAGAGAAATATAGCTTTAAAATTCAATAAGAGACCACATGTCACTCAGATTGAATGCACCCAGACTATTGTCTCATTATCAAGCTAATCCACTCTCCTAACACCTGAAACAGTGGGGCGGTACTTAGGGTGATTAAGATTAAGGGCAGGGTGCAGCTTATCTCCCCTATCAGTCTTATCAATGGCCATTGTTCTGTGGTGGGTGAGTGTGTAGATAAGAGATTACCCAAAATTCTCTGACAAAATCCAAGATGGCGTCGGGGGCTAAGAACAAAGATGGCGACCTCCAGGCAGGGATAGCTATGTGCCCTATAGTAAGACAATGCGCCAGTTCAACCTACAACCCAAGAAATTTTTTCCAGACCAGGTATTATGAAAAACACCTCACTTTTTGGCTGATTTACAAATGATGCGGACAGTATTTCCTGAGGCGCTGAAGCATAAACCATCGTTAGTGTGCATAAAGTAGGCCCTAAAGGAATTTCTGGCTTTCTAACTATCATCTGTTCTGCCCCTCCTGAGACAGCTGAAACATGTTACACGGGGAAGATACATCCCCGGGGGGGGGGGGCAGTCACTCTTTGATAGGTGGTGCCAACTGCGAAACTACAGCCCCCCCCCCCTTTTTGGCCATTTGACAGCCCCTTAAAATCAGCTGAAAATTTACAGCCCCCCTTTTCAGGTAAGTCAGATAACAGCCCCCCTTTTTGGAGCCCTCCTCCATTTGAAATAGGGTTGTTTCACAGCTCTGGGATGATTTTTACAATATTTAGGTTATTTTGATTCCATACAAGTTATAGCAGCTGTCAAAAGGCCCTGATCCTATAGTCTAATTCAATTGACAGCCCCCCTTTTTCCCCCTTATCAATGCATCGACAGCCACAACCCCACGGGTTCGGTACCACAGTTGGTACCCAAACTGAGGCTCAGTGCCCCCCCCCCCCGGGATACAGCCCACAACCCCAAAGTTCTACAGTACTTCTTTTGTCTTCATGCGAGACGTTTAGCTGAGGATTTTTTTCTTTTAATTCTGCTGACCCCAAATGGTTACTCACTGTCGCTGCATTTGTGTAATAATAATGATACCTGAGGCACCATGCCGTCCATAAAGGGTTAAGGTTCTGTAACAGGCTGAGTGTATATATCATTCACCACTCACCAAGTGTATACTGCACACTTAGCACCCATGTCATGACCCTGACCCCAGGTCACCACCCAGGTCAATCGGTGCAGTATGGAGGTGGGAGGGATGGGTGATGGTGAAGAGTGCCCGGCCCATATTATAACTTATAGTGACCTGACACTGGTGATAGTCTGCTACCATAACTCACAAACACAAGCCATTATTCATATCATGGTGCTTCTTCTATATTATAGTATAGTTGAAAGGGGACTTTCAGCTGAAGGAATGACCGAATCAATCTGTTAACTATCTTTGTTGTATTGATCTCAACAATAGTTTTCTTTTGTTGAAAAAAACCTCTGAGATTTCGCATAGTTGATGTATATATGTAGAGGATAATATGTTATCAGTTGTGGATTGATTTTAAAATAATTATTCTGTTGCCTTAGTCTGACCTTGAATCAAGCATTGGAAACCAACCATGCAGTTACCTACTGTAGTGGCCCATATAAGCGCCTGTAGTGGCCCATATAAGCGCCTGTAGTGGCCCATTTTAGCGCCTGTAGTGGCCCATATAAGCGCCTGTAGTGGCCCATATAAGCGCCTGTAGTGGCCCATATAAGCGCCTTTAGTGGCCCATATAAGCGCCTTTTTGTGGCCCATATAAGTGCCTGTAGTGGCCCATATAAGCGCCTGTAGTGGCCCATATAAGCGCCTGTAGTGGCCCATATAAGCGCCTTTAGTGGCCCATATAAGCGCCTTTAGTGGCCCATATAAGCGCCTGTAGTGGCCCATATAAGCGCCTGAAGTGGCCCATATAAGCGCCTGTAGTAGCCCATATAAGCGCCTTTAGTGGCCCATATAAGCGCCTGTAGTGGCCCATATAAGCACCTGTAGTGGCCCATATAAGCACCTGTAGTGGCCAATATAAGCGCCTGTAGTGGCCCATATAAGCACCTGTAGTGGCCCATATAAGCACCTGTAGTGGCCCATATAAGCACCTGTAGTGGCCCATATAAGCACCTTTAGTGGTCCATATAAGCACCTGTAGTGGCCCATATATGCGCCTGTAGTGGCCCATATAAGCACCTGTAGTGGCCCATATAAGCACCTGTAGTGGCCCACAAAAGTGCCTTTAGTGGCCCATATAAGCACCTGTAGTGGCCCATATAAGCACCTGTAGTGGCCCACAAAAGCGCCTTTAGTGGCCCATATAAGCGCCTGTAGTGGCCCATATAAGCGACTGTAGTGGCCCATATAAGCGACTGTAGTGGCCCATATAAGCGCATTTAGTGGCCCATATAAGCACCTGTAGTGGCCCACAAAAGCGCCTTTAGTGGCCCATATAAGCACCTGTAGTGGCCCATATAAGCGCCTGTAGTGGCCCATATAAGCGCCTGTAGTGGCCCATATAAGCACCTGTAGTGGCCCATATAAGCGCCTTTAGTGGCCCATATAAGCACCTGTAGTGGCCCACAAAAGCGCCTTTAGTGGCCCATATAAGCACCTTTAGTGGCCCATATAAGCGCCTGTAGTGGCCCATATAAGCGCATTTAGTGGCCCATATAAGCACCTGTAGTTGTCCATATAAGTGCCTGTAGTGGCCCATATAAGCACCTGTAGTGGCCCATATAAGCACCTGCAGTGGCCCATATAAGCGCTTGTAGTGGCCCACAAAAGCGCCTGTAGTGGCCCATATAAGCACCTGTAGTGGCCTATATAAGCACCTGTAGTGGCCCATATAAGCGCCTTTAGTGGCCCATATAAGCACCTATAGTGGCCCATATAAGCGCCTGTAGTGGCCCATATAAGCACCTGTAGTGGCCCATATAAGCGCCTGTAGTGGCCCATATAAGCACCTGTAGTGGCCCATATAAGCGACTTTAGTGGCCCATATAAGCACCTGTAGTGGCCAATATAAGCACCTTTAGTGGTCCATATAAGCACCTGTAGTGGCCCATATAAGCGCCTGTAGTGGCCCATATAAGCACCTTCAGTGTCCCATATAAGCGCCTGTAGTGGCCCATATAAGCGCCTGTAGTGGCCCATATAAGCCTTTAGTGGCCCATATAAGCACCTGTAGTGGCCCATGTAAGCGCCTATAGTGGCCCATATAAGCACCTTTAGTGGCCCATATAAGCGCCTGTAGTGGCCCATATAAGCGCATTTAGTGGCCCATATAAGCACCTGTAGTTGTCCATATAAGTGCCTGTAGTGGCCCATATAAGCGCCTGTAGTGGCCCATATAAGCACCTGCAGTGGCCCATATAAGCGCTTGTAGTGGCCCATATTAGCGCCTGTAGTGGCCCATATAAGCGCCTTTAGTGGCCCATATAAGCACCTGTAGTGGCCTATATAAGCGCCTGTAGTGGCCCATATAAGCGCCTTCAGTGGCCCATATAAGCGCCTGTAGTGGCCCATATAAGCGCCTGTAGTGGCCCATATAAGCCTTTAGTGGCCCATATAAGCACCTGTAGTGGCCCATGTAAGCGCCTATAGTGGCCCATATAAGCGCCTTTAGTGGCCCATATAAGCACCTGTAGTGGCCCATGTAAGCGCCTATAGTGGCCCATATAAGCGCCTTTAGTGGCCCATATAAGCGCCTTTAGTGGCCCATATAAGTGCATGTAGTGGCCCATATAAGCGCCTGTAGTGGCCCATATAAGAGTCTCACTAATTTCAATCACACTGTATACCCTGGCACTTATATGAGACAGGCGCTCATTTGAATACTGTTTTAGATTTATTTCAATACCTCTATATCCCTGGTGCTTATTTGAGACCCCAAGGCTTAAACGGGACATTACGGTATGTTAATTCAATGTCTGTCCCAATGGTCGTTTTCTTCTTGTCCATATGTCTCTCTTCATCACTTATAACGTCTACCCCAACCACTATATACACCCATTGTAAACCGTGAAAAGGAGAGAAATAGAAAAGATGGCAATAAAATGTACCGTAGTGGCCTTTATAAGCGCCCCGGCCCTCATAGATTTCAACCTACATTTCCCCTTGGCCCTTATGTCAAGGTGAATATCGAGCGCCCATTGACAATGCACTGAACCCCCGTATTGCACCCCTGCGTTAAATAACCCGCGGGAATTCCGCACTCGAGGGTCACGTGACTTGAGGGAGAAAGTAGTCCCGACCGGCGTCTACTGCTTCTAAAATTGCGTCGAGAGCAGCAGAAGCAGACGAGAAAGGTGAAAATGGAAGAAGAAAATATGGCAACCCTCGAGATAACCACATATTTAGAAGTAGACGATGCACAGGTATTTGGGAACTTTTCCTTGTCTCAATTTTTTGAGCACAACTACAGTGAAAACACCGATCGAGAGGCAGAAGTGACCGAGGAAGAAGTGATCGAATTCCAAGGAGGCGCCATGACAGTGGTGAATGATGTAAATTCGTCAGAAATTGAGAATAATAACTGGAGATCTGAGTTAAAAACCCCTGAATTCGAGTTTAAAGGACGATCTGAGCTAAAAGAGTACATCGAGGGCTCCAAAAATGTAAATACTGCCAAGAAAACCAGCCAGGTGAGATCTGTTTTCCTCTCGAGACAGGCATCAGTGCACTTGATAGAATGGGTTAATTTCTTTTGGGTATGGAGAATATGTAGGTTTGATCAGAAATTATTATTATATTTATTTTTTATTGTATTCACATCAAAGTCAGGCATAATTTTAATACATTTTCTGGTTATTTTTAGGTTGTGAAAACGTTCCAGAAGTGGCTACAGGAGAATTGTTTTGAAGAAAGGCCTATAGAATCCATTGAACCAAAGGAACTTGATGGTCTACTTGCTAACTACTTATTAAATAAAAAGAAGGCAAACGGCGAGCCCCATCAACCAGATACATTAACATCGATACACAGAGCCATTGTTAGGTATGTATGTCTCGAGGGTCTGTCGATTACTTTAGGAGAATTTACAACATGATCCAATGCAATATTTACCATTTTATTTTAATGATTTTCTATAGTGTGTGAGTGATTCTACCCGATGTTATGAGGTCATTAAAAACTGGTTTAATAAATAGAAATTTATTATATATTTTTACAGACATCTACGAGCTAAAGACTATGAGGTGGACCCAATGTTTCATGAATCTTTTGAGATTAGCCGGGACGTTTTGGCTTCAAAGAGGAACAAACTGAAGGCAGAAGGCATGGGAAATAGACCCAACCGTGCTGAAGCTTTTGATGAAGAAGAGGTGGAGAAATTATGGGAAAAAGGAGCGCTTGGATTTCAAAATCCATGTACCCTACAGAGAACCTTGTATTGGTTTCAGACTATTGGCTATGGACTTAGGGGTTGTGACGAGTCCCGTGGTATGAAATGGGGGGACGTAGATCTCATAGAGGGAAAGGAGGAGCTGGCTTATCTAGAATTCAATGAGAGAGCTACTAAGACCCGTAAGGGGGGGGATGGTGGCCATGTTCGGGCATTTGCACCCAAAATTTATGAAACTAATGATGAGAGATGCCCAGTTAAATGTTATAAGTTATTTGCCTCAAAGAGGCCTGACAACATGAGATTTCCTGATGCACCGTTCTACCTGACTGTAAAAAAGAGACAGTACGATGTCAGATTCTGATGGTTATGTAAGTGCACCTATGGGAATCAACACCCTACGTCAGATTGTGAAAAACATGTGCCAAGTTGCTGGTATTCAAGGAAAACACACCAACCATTCCCTACGTAAAACTACATGTCAAACCCTGCTGGAAAACAATGTACCCCCAAATTTGGTAGCTCAACTATCTGGCCATAAGAACCTGAACAGCTTAAATAATTATTCCACTGCATCGAAACCCCAGCAACGCGCCATGTCCCACATTCTGACCGGGGCGGGTTCAAAGAGGCCTACCTGTGAGCTGAAGAATGACTCCTCCTCCTGTGGTAACATTCCAGGTCCTAGCCAACCTAAAAATTTTGCACAGGCGGCTTTAGGGTATAATCCAGTGGAGGGTCCATCATTAAACTCAGTCAGTAGCCATGGAGATATGGTTTTGCCACCTGCCCCACAGCCCGTAATCCTGGCAGGTCTACCGGGGTTCCCACCGAGGGAAGGCGGGCGAAGTTCGAATATTCTCCCGGGGTTGGCGGCGTTTGGTAATCAAACCGCTGGTATGCTCCAGAACAGTGTTGTCAATGCTCCAATTACGTTCAACATACACTACAACACATATTCTTCATCCCAGGCTAATGTAACCGTGTCTCCCAAAATCCCTTCCGTGGTAGATGGTGAATAATTATATTCCACGTGTTAAGCTTCTTGTTCAAGTTGGCGCCATGACGCCTCGAAATAGAATGTAGGTCAGCGTCTCGAAGAGACCCGGATGTAATCGTAAGAAATAAAAATTTAATTCCTGTTGATATCTGTGTCCATCTGGTCTTTTAAGTCATTGTATTGAATTCATTATATTTTAAACTTCAGTCCTATACGTAAATCTCCCTAAAATCAACTATATTTTTAATTGATCGTAACAAAAAACAGTGATGGCGAAACCAATGCTAGCTCTGTATCACGAGTGACGAAAAATAGTTCGACAAGATGCTTTTATAAATATGCACTCAAACTGTTGGAAACGCTGGCTTACAACAGAAATCTATCCTAATTTAATTATTTTAAACAATTTAAACCACTAAAAATGGGGAATAATAACATTGAAATTATTCATCGACAAATTCAAAATGGCGCTACGAAAGTATTGAGTGAACATGGCTGGAGCTCCACGCGTATGAAGACGTAAGCCTCATTCTGGATCAAAAATCCAACATGGCGGAGAAGAACACGAATCGGCGTAAACAAGAAGTGAATGTGAGTGATTTTTGATTAAAAATGGCTTTATTGTTGTCTCAAAACACCTTGACATAAATGTAAAGATGAACTCTGACCAGTTTGAGCTTCCTGTTTCTTCACTCGCGTGTCCGGCCCGCTCCGCACTCGGCCTATCGGCCTCGTGCGGAACGGGCCGGACACGCTCGTGAAGAAACGGTCAGCTCAAACTGCTCATCGTTCACCTTTACCATTTTATTCAAGACCGGCGCTTATTCAAGACTTAGTTTATAGTGGATTTTTCAATTTCAATGCTACCATATCCCTGGCGCTTATTCAAAGACCCGGCGCTTATACAGGACACTGTACGGTACAAAAGCACCTGACCCTGACTTGATAGATGAGGCTTGTAAATGAAACAGCTTACACAGTACATTAGGACATACTACGTCCCCGTGTACAAATACACAGTTACATTACTTAGCTAAATCCTGGCAGATCCCTGCCCAGCCTCCACGCCATGGTGATTGTCCAATAGGTTAATTACAGGAGTCAACATGGCCTCCAGCAGTCATACATTAATCTAAAACCAACTGCCTTTTTCTCAAATACTATGCCCATACAGCAGCAGTTTAAAGAAGGCGCATATTTAACTATATATAGTTTAAGACATTGTGCCTATACATTGGTGTTCAAATTTTTTAGGTGTCACTTTTTTTTTTCTTTTTTTTTAGGAAGGATGGAGCATCACTGCGTCACTTTTTATGTATATAATATTATGACAATGTAGTAGGAACTTTTAATGTCGCTGTCCGTCATTTTCTAAAACCCCTGCATCACGACTGTCAATTTTCAAAACTGCCTGACACTTTAATGGGTCTATTCATGATGTGTTTATCCTGATACATCAATACTTTACCAGTGAGTTACTCGCCATCAGTGCCTCATATAGCAACTCTTGGAGAGTGGATCTAATGTTAACCCATTTCCCATAAAACTCAAGGTATAAGCCGCATCCCGAATATACACCGATATATCAGGCCCATTTTGGGACTGAACACGATGCCATTTCATGCTATAGTCTATAATTGTAAGAAGCCGCATCCTTACCCCCTGAAGTCCACATAAGCTGCAGTAGACCTCTGAAATGGTCTATCATTAAGCCATGGCTCATCCTTTGGGCTTTACAGAAGTGAACATACTGTAACTATACACCACTACACTCGGTTCTCTGTCAATTATACATCCATGCGTCATGTATTATGAGAGCACAAAAAGCGAAGAGCCCCGGTAGTGCTTTAAAGCACTATACGGTGTTTAAATAATTAAAAGGGTTAAAGTGCGACAGACAACAGATAGGACTGCTCACAGTGTTGACCTTACCAAACCTCGTACAAATACAGGGGAAGGTAATATTAGGATGGTTGTAGCAGTTTATGCTTTGGATAGAATCCCTCACCTGGCCTTCATCAAGGCCTAAATGTCTATGAATCTATGGTAATAAGTCGGTATGTCCGGGGTATGTTCTATGCTTCAAAATAAGTCTGTAATCAATTTATTTATTTTTGTTATATGTAAGCACACCTAAACATTGACTGAGTTTCGTCTCAATATTGGCAAATTGACATTATTGGCAATATAATGTCTCCCGACAGCCACTTTTAATAGAGGCTAACCTAAACCACCCAACCGGTACATCGTCCAACAACATAACCTAAACCACTGATTTGATCCATTCGTTGGCACTTTTTTTCAGAATGTGTTTAAAAGCAACCCATATTTGAGTGGATTTCTTACAGGGGCGTAGGATAATAAAGGGGCCCCAATCATAAAGGAGGTAGGGCCTGAGTATGTCTGCCCCCCCCCCCCCAAAAAAAAAAAAAAATTGCCAAGAATTCATAATGAATTGAACAAGAAGCTAAAACTTTTGGATCTCAAATTAGATTGACAGTAATGGGATAGGGAAAATGACGCGTTGGCCTCAAATCAGATCTAAAATGGGGGTGTGGATGGGGGGTCCCCCATGTCACATGTCAATTTTAAGAAATGGTTATGTCACATGTCACTTAAATCCCAATGTCCCATGTCACCTCTAAGAACCTCTCATGTCACATGTCGATTTTAAGAAATGGTTATGTCACATGTCACTTAAATCCCAATGTCCCATGTCACCTCTAAGAACCTCTCATGTCACATGTCGATTTTAAGAAATTGCCATGTCACCATGTCAAATTTAGTGGTCCACACCCATTAAAATTCATGAAAATTACTTTTCTATACAAATTTTGTAGAGGTATGTATAGGCGCTATTGCACTTGTGCCGACAATTCAAGGTGGTCGAAGTGCCCCCCCCCCAATTAAAATTTGCTTCCTACGCCTCTGGGGTTAAATATAGGGTTTCTGAATCACTGCCAATCTTGACTAAGCTTGATGTTCAGCATTTTATTTGTTTTTGCATCTTCGCCAATATGACCAATCAGCAGAGATATTTTCACAGCCTAAATCTCGTTTCTATAGGCAGGAACGGATAGGCAGCCTCTGTCAGCCTACTAAGCCAATAGCTCGGCAGATATCTAGTTGGGGAAGCCTTCGAGAGAAGCCTTCTTGATGCATCCCAACTACAGAGTGAGCAAGCCATCTAGTAACTCACTCAAAGATCTACTATATACAGGGTTATACCATGGTTATCACGTTCTTGAATGAATTTACGATGCCTGGAGCGGATAATGATGTTCGAATAGTACGCGCTAAGTGAACGGATGTTGACACTTGAGACAAGACGACCTGACAGCAAGTTGACATGATAGATTTAATTCGATAATAAAAAAACTATAGCATTAAGACCTTAATGCTTATAGACGATGAAAGTAGACATTATAATCTATCACCTACCTTAAATTCGCCATGATTTAAAGTGTATTTTCAACAGGATTGAAGAAATAAAAATCGAATCGAGCGAAATTTCTCCGTCATGTTGACTGCGTGGCGCACGGATTATTTACCGCGGCGAGACACAAGTTGTCACGTTGGCATATGCTCTATGGGTATTCTGGCCGTCGCGCGCAGTCCTTACCAGCGGTAGCTCTATGAGAATGCCTGTAGGACACACGCCGACCTAACACTTTGCGTCCTGGCAGTCCTGTCGTCTCGCCGAGAAACCAAGATGGCGGAGGACTTTGAACAAGACGTATCGCTTGGATTTTTATTTCTTCATTTTATAAGGTATTTACTTAAGAAAATCGAGGAAACCATGGTATAAACGTCATACATAACAAATAGAGGTTCACTCGTTGATTATAGAGGCTAGATAAAAAGACACTCGGCCTACGGCCTCGTGCTTCTTATCTGCCCCTATAATCAACTCGTGAACCTCTATTTGTTATTTATGCCTTTACTAAAGCTCAAAAGCTGGCAATCTCAGTCCACATTTCCCAGAGCTCAGAAACCTGTATAGAGAATCTGTGCCCCAGAGACCTGGGTAATACTTGTCCTGAGGGTGAAGGGGTGGGTGTTTGGGGAGAAGATTAGAGTGGGATGTATGTATCTCAACACCAGCCACAGACCCAGACCACTGCCCAGAGGCAATCAGCTCCCATTGAACTGCTCCTCCCTGAGTCTCTGAGCTGCTCTTACACTCTCAATGTATTGGTGAGTATCCATGAGTTGCTCATATGCTCCAGACATTTCTGAGTGTCACAGATCTATTTTTTAAATACATTCTCTAGATCTTACCGAGAGTTATTTGGGTGGTACTGAGAATTTCTGAGCTGCTGGTACATGACGTTTCTTAACATTGTCTAATCACGTTCCATGCTCATAGAGACAGTCTCTCCGCATTTCCCAGTGTCTCCGAGGTGCTCTTTGTTGACTGCACTTGAACTGTTCCTTAGTCTTTGTCTGGACACTGTTGAACTGTTAGCTGCTTTGCCTTTGAAGTTTATGCAGCTCACACCTTTTCAGCAGCATTGCTATTTACATAATGGTCTCTGATCAAAGTTGCATCATTATATGTAGATAACATTATAAGTATCAAAGATGTGGATATTGCCTAACCTCCTGTTGCAGTGTTTGGGTGGGGAGGTGGCATTGACCAGGGTCCATTGTCTGCAGGCAATCAGCTCATATTGAGCTGCTCCCAGCTCCCCTGAGCCACTCATCTCTAAGGTTTCCCATACTGCCCTGTGTTTCCCATCACCAGATTCCTTGACGTCGATTCCACGCAGCTGTCTCCCAAAGGCCAATCTAAGCACCAGGAAATCATTCAGTTTTTTTTTTCTATATTGAAGGCTTAATTCCGTTTGGTACGTTGAATACCCATAGTATAGGTAGGATAGTGGGTCCTCTTGTGTGTTCAATCGTTCAGGTATTGTGCATGGATATATATGATGTAAGGGTGTCATTTGTATGGACTAAAATGGTAATGGGTGTCTGAAAGCAAGAGGCAATCAGTATTGAATTGGTTATTGAAACTACTACACTGTTGCTGCAGAACTATGCGAGGGTGTCGGTGAGTGTCCTTACTCGGTCATAGGGTTGGTCTAGCTTTGACCGAATAATGTTTCTAACAAGCTAACCTAAATCCTAAAATTGTAGGACCCTAGCTACTCAATTCTGATGAGTGGATATCTTGGTTCAACTCACAAGAGCCGCCCACACAGGTTATTAAACCCAAGGGAACTCGAGTAATTTGGTTATTATGGAATCAATTATCTTCGCATTTTAGCAAGGTCTATTTCAATCCTAGTTTTCATAACTTTCTTTGAGTGCTGCTGAGCTAGGTGGTAGCTCTCCAAGGGATATGAAGTGCATCCTGCCCTACATCCATCTTTCTTTGTTCATGGTATTTGGGGAAGTATGTTACATCTGCTGTTCATATGTGGAAACAGGGGATGGCTCCAAAGGCTGTCCCTAGCCCGATGTCCTGGGGATAGGATGAGATTGTACTGGCTGAATAAGTTGTATCCATGCACCGCCTTGTTCAGTTTATATAGAGAAATTCTCTTTTGAATAGCTGAAGAATATCTCCGAACCAACAATCTGGACATTACAGATAATATATAGGCCAATTGTGGTTAAAGCAGTATTGCCCAGCACTACATATAATACCTCTTATGCATGCATGGATACTATACTTTGACCGTACTACCCGGTATCAATGACTATCTCCGACGATATAATCTCTGTACACATATTATTTTTACCAAATGCATTGATCACTGTAACATTTCTTCAGTTGTGATCACAAACATGCTTAGTATTGATGGTACCCCTAATTTTGAAGAATTTACTAGACTTAAA
This sequence comes from Acholoe squamosa, assembly GCA_949317995.1. NCBI lineage: Eukaryota > Metazoa > Annelida > Polychaeta > Phyllodocida > Polynoidae > Acholoe > Acholoe squamosa. The sequence goes on from OX439046.1 coordinate 56,971,482, forward strand.
GGCACTACCTAGTTGAAGTAGATATCCGATGATATGTCAAGACGTTCATACAGAACGATGATGGTATTTGAAATAAAGGATCCCTCCCAGCATAATCATTCAAATATTAGCCCAGTGGGAGGTCTGTTTAAGAGCGCTCACAGATTTCCTAAACCCTGCCATTGTATGTGACCAGTTCTCAATTAAGATACATCTATTTGTGTTTTTTTTTTTTTTTTTTTTTTTTTTATTGTTCTTATAAGACCCCTATATATCCCGAGCATATATTCCAGTGGCGGATTTAGATATGGGGGGCGCCCCCTCCTCTTTATCTGTAATTAACAGTTTATTTCATCGTTTTAGACCTCGTTAAACATGCTACATGCTGGTATCTGCCATACAAGTGGCATGCTCGTACTTAACTACTCATATCTACTGGTACAGAAAGTTGATGAAAGAGGGTAACCGTGGGTGGTCATACGCTACTGGTTTTAGTAGAGCTGGGGTCGGGGTCAACATCATAACTTGTGAGTAGCTCAGTAAATAGCTGTGTGAACTGCTCCTAAAGAGCTCCCCGCTGATTACTCTGCTCCTTTGGGCATAGCCTGATACATTGTGAGGATGAGGGTGTTCAAAGCACACACATTTTGTACACGGAGGAGAATTTCCAGCGCATGTTATACTTAAACCATTCTTAATTTAAAAGAAATGTCGACCAGAGAGTAGGCTACCCCACTGGTTGGTCGCTTAACTCTGCAAGGGTCGCATAGTTCTTCAAAGAATTGTATCTATCAGTCATTGAAATGGATGCAATTGTCTCTCACAAGCTTACTCGCCATGGCTGCATTCTGGGCATCATGAGGACATGCTGGGAGTTCATCTTCCCCATAGGATCAGCATAATTGACAGAATCTTTTGATTAATGTATTATGTAGCCCCTGAACATGCAAATGAGAAACCATTAAATTCTACATTTATTGGCTTCATATTTCATGCCTAACTACATGTGCCCCTTATCTGACAAGACAAAAACCTTCTAGAGGCAACCCAAATACCACAAATAACACCTCACGACATGCCCCTTGGTAAATTGATTACAGCTCTCCCCCAAGTTATGTATTATCTTTTTTTCTTAAGGATAACCCTTTTAATGTGGCCTGTTGCTTTGGTATTCCAGATTTGATATAATTTACTCGTTTAAGTTATAATGCATGGGGGCAACAGTGGAATGATTCGTGAGTGCATCGACGGTACACTCTTAATCAGTGACATCGACGATGCATATCGCTCAACATTGTCCCATTGGTGCAATACAGTACGCTCAGACGTTCATGAATAAAAAACCCTTGCTATACAACCCTCAAACAGATAAGGTACCCTTTCTCTTTGTCCTGCTCTGACTGAAACAATGTATGGGTCCTGAGGCTACTATCAGTTCCTTTCCAAAGAATGGAGCTCCGAGGTTGGAGCACAGAGCTCACTGATGTTGTTCAATACATAGACAGAACTAAACGACCATGGCGCACATTGTGGTCGACCCACACCGACGGGGGGGGGGGTGTCTCGAGGGTCCCCGAGGGGGAGACACCCACCCCCGGACGAAGTAAATACCAGGAACCCTCGGCGTGATACCCCGAGGCTTCATCTTCAATTGTTCTCACAGGTGCTACCCCGGGGGGGGGGGGGGGTAGCCACTCACAGGTAGATCTTGTCGTTGGCAGTCACATTGACATTTTGTGAGTTCAAGTAGCCTTGGTAATAATATGAAGCATTGTCTGCTGCCCTGTTTTGTGAAAATACTTACATTTATGACAAATCTAAGATGGCATAGGCATCTGCCATACCTTGTATAACAGCAGAGGGTGCTAAGCACATAGAGCTTCTGCACTCCATCTCAGCTTGTTGAAATTGAGTATGCCTCATAAAATGAACACGGCGGCTTACCAATTAAATTATGCAAATAGGGACATGGTAATTAAATTACACGGCACGCTGCCACCCCTAGGCTGTGTTATAAATGACAGGGACGTTTGCTTAAAGCTGAGACAGTGACCTGCTCAAGAGAGCTGCTCATAGACTCACACCAGCTCCTTAGGAATTACCCAAAGGTGCTTAATCATATCATTGCTACATGGTGCACTAATGAAGGCATTGCAAAGCTCTACTAAGTAACTCACTTTGGATACATTCCAACATTTTGCCAAATCTGTGAGGTTGATATATGATCCACCAATGTAACGCTGGTGAATAGCGTATAGGTGAGTGGACTCACCAGCATTGCATTGATGCATCGTGACATAGAGGATGCAAATACCTTGAGGTATTCTGCAGCTCCTAAAGGACTACAAAGCTAGACGGACTTCATAACTATTACAGTATATACTAGTACAGCCCCCCTTTGCAATGCCCGGATGGTAATTCTCAAAATCAAAGAGAGTCAAAATTCATGAAGAGAGTGAAATTGCAATTATCACCAAGATTTACTCTCCCTTCAAGTCTAGACACACATGCCCGAGGATACTCCCATCAAATTCTCTCTTTATTCATAAAAGATGTTGTAATTAATAAAACTCAACTTAGGATGTCAAATTTACTATCTATCTATACCCTTTAGAGAAACTTCGGCCAGAATCTTTGCCATGAGTCAAGTCTGACAAGTATTTTGTTTTAGAAGTGCACAACATTTTTACACTCAGGATTCTTGCCTGAAAATCCACTGACTTCACGTAAAAATAAAAGATATTCAGCAAACTTTCTGAATTAGCTTCCTGGGTCTCCAAAGCAAAACACATTGAGCTAGAGTCCCTCTGGGAATGGGTTCCAAAATCGATGCTTAGGGAGGACTAGAACCAAGAAGCGAGGTATTATTTCCACATTTTGGGTGCCATGTCGACAGAGTTATTGTGGAAAGGTGTTTCAGACTTCTTCAATAATGGATATCCAGAGACTTGGTACCCGTATTACAGGATCTCCAGGAACGTTACCTTATTAAGGGCACTAGGGATAGGGGTCCTAAAGTCCCTTTGAGTATCACCTAGTGCTTGAGAAAGACATCACATATTCTTTAGTTTGTATATGCATTATTCATGGATGGTGAAAGTCTAATGTCTAGTTTGCTAGGCTAGGGTTATATCAATTCACAATGCTGAGTCCATGGGGTTTCAACCCTTCAAAAGGGTGATCATGATCACACATTTATGCATCATGAAAAGAAATAATCACAAATCTTGAGACATCAGGCGGACCTTAAAGGGTTATACCTACCAGTCCCTCACATGGCACCTTAAGCTTCTCCCAGCGTTATAATTAGCCCTGGTAGGAGCTGCTCAGAACGCACTGACCTACTTATAGAGATATGCTCACCCTGACCTGTCCAATCAATCACAACAATAAGTGAGTGATTGATAGGAGGAAGATAACAAAGTAATGTCTTATCTGGAGAAATAGTGAATATCAATGGAGGGGCTTGATGTAGACCGAGAGCACCTTTTCATCTCTTCACGTAGTGTTCTTCAAAATCTGAATTATATCAAATGAAGGTCATGCGCTAAATTTTATCAACTGACAGCTAGATCATGCAGATTTCGTGATTGATATGCAGGGATATGACCCCAGTGAGTAATTAGCCGCCAAACCCACATTCATGCACCATGCCGATACAACAGAGCTGATAAGTCTCAAATGGTATGATGTACCGTTGCAACCATGGCGAGTTCATGGGGCCCCAGTAGAGACTCTTGAAGGTGAGACTGTTACAAAGTCACTCTTGCAATTGAAAAATGGGATAAGCAAGTAGACTAAAAGGGATACCAGTATGGTTATATTGTTAGATCTATTCCCCTGCCCTGGTAAGTTTTTAAGGCCATGATTATGGAAGTCAAGTCAAATTCCCAGACTGGATCATGAGACAAGTAATGTCAGCAGCCGACATTTTTCATTGGACAATAATGCGATCTCACTCTGGGATGGAAGAGACCATCGCCCAAAGTATGACTCACAACACACATAACACATGTACACCTTTCAACAACTGCTTTAAGCGGGTGTTCACCCATAGCAGACTGTTCCAGATTTTGGGCAACTAGGAACAATCGGCCAGGCTAGATAAAATTATGCAGCTATCTCAATTCTTTCCTAGGAGGTCAATTCTTAAGGTTCTACAACCACACCCAGCACTATGACTGCAATTACCGGTGTTATTCCTACGGAATGTTGGTACAGCTTCATGCGTGCAGTCGTAGTATGTTCAAAAATATATTCCAGGTTTTATTCCCAAAGCCTGCTGAGCATATCCAGGAATGTTTTCTTTTCACATTGATTGGATTGGATAACCGATTTGATCGCATCCGATCATTCTCAAAGTCACGTTGGATCTGGTGGAACGCCTGCTTTAGACTTCTTAACTGGGAGTACCTCATATAATTTACACCAGCAGGCATACACCCCATGGCACCAATTCCACCCTCCCAGACAACTAACCTACATGTAGCCTCTCACAGCAGGATCAACGTCTAGTTGGGTCCTCACATTCATACACTAAAATTGGTCCCTAAATCTGGCTTAACCATAGCCTTCCACAAGATGTGTACATTTAGGAGGGAGCACCTGGCAAAGCATATCAGAATCACTTCTTATTGGCCTGTGCAGTGTTTTTCACTTGTTCCTCTGGTAACAGGGTAAGAAGTGAAAGGTAGTTTTTTGGGACCTCAAGGACCGGGCTCAAGGATGGGATGCTGAACTCCGGAGCTGAACCTGCCCTCCCACACACATTCCCCAGGGGACCTCAGAGTTAAGATACCCCCCCCCTCCACCAGCACTCTTAATGTAAAGTTAGTACATCTAAAAATGGGATTTTCTAAGTCCTGCTTAAATCTGTTCTGAACACTGTATTAATTTCATATCAAAAGGATGAGTAATGATGAAATGTACACGGGCAGAAGAGGGTCCGGCCTGGGGACCAATATATTCAGCCTCAGGCTTCCTCCAGTGCATTTCTAATGGGTGCAACTTAATGTGTGCCCTCCAAAATGTGCACCTTAAATCTATCAATAACATTGGAATTCAAATTGAATTGCTGAGAATAAGGATGATTAAAGTGTACATTTATAGTCTATTTGAACATCCTGTCACAGTTTAAAGAAGATTTATTTTGAGACCCACTCATTGGATAACCCCTGTCTGGGCTAAGTTATATTATTTTCTTTAGTATGTTTTACATTGAGGTTAGTAATTGCTTAGAATTAAGTTCAGAAATGGCAATGGCATAGCATAGACTCTACACATCCGCAATCGCATCTGATAGTTGAACTTGGAACCAGTAATCTGTATCTTTTTGCACCTACAGGAGAGGATCCTCATCCCCCCTCCTGTGTTTACCAGGACTCTATTACTGCAGACAGACAGGATGTTTAGGGTGGTCTGTACTGTACCAGCCACAGAAAATTCCAGTCCCTCTACTTTATCCCTGATTCCTCTTTTAAGCCAATGGTCTTCAATAGACACCCACTAAAATTGCTATTTTTCACGACTGACTCTTCCAATTAATGGATTTTTCTTGTACCTTTGATATCTAAAAATAATGTTCCAGTAGTCTGGGGCACCATCAATATTTCTAGTTAGCGTTGGCAAAACTTGCCCAAAACTAAACAAAGAAGACAAAATTAAAATCTCAAAAACGAATACAAGAGAAACAAACAAACAAATCACATGCAACAGCTCAAATGTGATTTACTGCATTGAATGCAAGACATGCCAGAAAAGATATGTAGGTGAAACCTACAGAAGTGTAAGCACCCGGAAATTGGGGCAACACATTGGTGACATTGGCAATAAAAGATATGGTAAAAGTGAAGTAGCCTACCGCTTCAACCAGCCAGGACATAAAGGCACAGACAACATGTCAATATATATATACTAGACTCGGTATACAAACACCCGGAGTCAAAAGTGGGCACCAAACTAAGAAAGAAAATTGAATTTTCTTGGATACAAAGGTTGAAAACCATTGTACCACATGGGATAAATATATTTGAGAGTCGCTATGGTTAGACCGCACCACGTCATTTTTTTTTCCCCAACGCTAACTAGAAATTTTGATGGTGCCCCAGACTACTGAAACCTAATTTTTAGATATCAAAGGTACAGGAAAAATCCATAAAATTGCAAAAAAAAGGCCTAACCTAAAAACTGCGACTCCTACTGACCAAACACAGACACTGTCTGCTATAAGGCCCTACCACCCACTATAACACAACATTTTGTGTCCACAGGTCCACCCCAACACTTGTAAGTTAAGTCAAGGGGTATCTAGTGACGGGGAAACAAAAATTAAATTTCTTACAAAAAATACCCCACTCCCCGAGATTAAACCTGATGAGTCCCTGAAAGGGCTGAAACACTCATTTTATACCAAATCCCAGTGTAGGCTGACTCCTTCACTCTCACTCAAGTGAGACACCCTGACTTTGGAAGTCTTAAACAACAGCCATGCTGTTGGAAAGTACAAATCTGAGGAGGTTGTACATTTCTAGATATCAAATGGTGATATCAAAATCCAAAGTAATTAAATTGGGAAAAAATGAGGATCTGTTTTTCTCAATCAACCAATAGGAGTCCACCATTGGGTATCACATGACCAGACAGGGCAGGTAGGCGCCAAAAACGACTTACCTCGGTCAGTAAGAGAGTAGTGTTGGAAGAAGCAAGCAGCCTCGTCCCCCACCTCTGACTCTTCCATTTAAGCTTATGGTACCGAAGGGCCGCAGCAACAGCTGAGCAATAAGGGCTATGCCATGTTCCAGTTGCCATGTTCTCTCAATTATCCATCTGGTAAATTGTCAAACCTTCTTCAATTGTCAACACAGTTCGTTGATGACCTTTGTAATTTGTTTCATACTTACAATTTCTAAATTTGTTCAATTTTTGACATTCGTATGCCTAATCTTAGGGATGGGTGCCTCGATCGCAATGGCAATTTAAGGGTCTGTATCATTTGTTTGTGAACCTCCCGGGCCCTAGTATAGACATTCATTTGGCGTGGCCAACCATTTTGGTATTTATCTTTCAAAAGTTAACCTATCCAGACAGAGCCGAATCGATATATGGCTATATATGAAGGAAAGTACCATAAGCTATACTCTATACGTCATCGATTATAGATGATGGTCATGATAATTGGATGTTGATCAAAAATGGAAATTCATCCGAGTTGCATGCCTATAATGGGACTTGGAACATGATTTATAGCCATTAGGCATCATCGCCTGTTCTTTAAGGGCAACACGGTGCCAATGCACTACGCCTGTTAAAGCGCATTATGTAGAAGCTGGTCCTGCATGAATTCATGCCTTATGCTGGGCCTATTGACTGAAACAATGAGGTTTTCATACACTTGATGTACCGTTATACAAAGGGAAGTAGGTCACCCTATTGTACAGATAGTGTTGACTAACTGTAGTGTAACTTTAGCCACCATGCAATGCTCAATGATCCAACTGTAACATAATCATCATATAATGGTAACTACTTTGAAATGTCTATTTCTGGAAACGTCCTCTTTGGTATTATTATCCCCCCCCATCCAAGTCTGATTACACTATGATTAAGTTAAATGCTATATAGCTGATAATTCACACAAGTATTGATCAGCTTATTACACCAGCCAGAGCAAGCCATCCCTCTATCGCAGGAGCAACTTATATTATCATTATTTTATTCCACTAATGCACTACAATGCCTGCAAATTGATACTGTGGTGGTGGTTAAGTTTAACAATGCTATCCTGTGGTATCCTTTAATGCCTGTAAAAGGTACTTTGTGTATGTGTACAAATCTATGACAACCAGAACACTGAGAAAAAAAAAAACTCTTACTCACTTGAGTTTAGATCCAGACTCAGGCAATGTCGCCAAAATGAGTATGGTTTGGGACTCAGCCTGATCCTTGGATGATACTCAGGCAAAGCTAGGGTATTACCACAGGATCAGTCTCGGGATCTGCCTGAGTATCATCCCAGGACAAGGCTGAGTCTCAAACCATACTCATTTTGGCGACATTGCCTGAGTCTGGATCTAGACTCAAATGAGTAAGAATTTTTTCTCAGTGAAGGGTGGAGACAGGGGGCTTATATTATAAGCAGTAAGAGATAACAGGGGACAAAAACATGTTATTGTGTCTGCCTCCTTTGACGTTCTGTCAGCATTTGTTAGACATTACTGACTATTTGAGATACGTGAGAAAATCCTGTGGGTCCACCTCGTCCTCTCCATGGCTAGTATACAATATTTAATATTTCTCCTTTAAGTGCAGGGATTTTATCCGTGAATCTTTTGTAGAATAAAGCAGTCCATACCGCTTAATCTCCTAGCAGAATGGGGTTTAGGAAAGAGGTTTATTTTCAGTCTCCAGGTCACCCGACGACCTTAAGTAGCAAAACAAGGCTGACCATGCACTTCTTTTTTATTCAAAGACTTTCTTTTTGAGAATTTTAAAGATAATTTTCACAATCTTTTAATTCGTTTCTAAAAAAAGGCCTACAATAACTTTTTAAGCAAGATTGTACATAATTACACACATTATTACCTTATATAAATACACATACTCTCAGTCCTTGGCAACAGGAGACTGAAAACTTCACAAAAATCCACCATTTTTCTTACCAGGGATTTAGCCTTTAAAAAGCATATGTAGACATGGATCGGGAATAAAAATTATGGAAATATAGAAGAAATATCCATGTAAGACTCGTAAGTATGATGTCAAAACACCTTCAAATAGCTAAGATAAGTGGATGGAAATTTCTCAATCAGCGATTCTTGGACAGGAGTGGAAGTATCTAGGTCAAAGGCCAAAGGTCACAGCCATCGGGAAAGGTCAAGGCCATTGGGGCCACAGTCCTCCAGATGGCGCAACAGATACAGCAGAGTTTTGCCGTGCTGGTAAAAGGGAGAGGGGGAAGAGCTCCAATATCCCAGCCCCCAAAGGGGGCACCATTAATGTACAATTTGCCGTGGTAGTAGGCATTGTTTGTCGTGATAGATAGGCATAGTTTGCCATGATAGATAGGCATATCTTGCCATGATAGATAGGCATATCTTGCACAAACTGTAGTGGCGAAGCCACTAGTCTGATTATAAATAGTGATGCTTTCACAGTTTCACTTAGATAGCCAGTCTAGAATTTTGCCCAGTGTATTTCCCATGAGCTGATCTCTTTTAAAACACAAAGCTATTGATCTCTCAAAGCTAGCTTACACCGAGTAAATATCTCATAATTGAATGTTTTTGTCCAAACTGTGAGGCCTGACTGTCAATTTGGCATCGACTACACCAGAATTACTCAGATTACCCAGCCTGACTAAGCCTATGCACAGACTGCATCCGCTCTGCCCTCTCTCCCCTATCATTTTCAACTTAAGCCTCTTTCAAAGAAGTCAGTCTATCGTCAATTCTGCCCAAAGCTATTTAACCTGCTCCAATTCACTCTTCTTTTCCCCAAATAAAGTTGAGGGTTTTTGGAATTTAAATTGAAAAAGTGTTGGGGTGCTTAAATGCGACATTGAGGTACATTAGTTTAATATACTGCACCATTGCCTTTTGCAATTGCAGCACTGGAGAGGAACTTGTCATTGGTGCAGTTATACATCATGTCAACTTTATGAGGTTACAGATTAGGCATGATACACCAATGCAGTGCTGGTATCGAGTCAGTGCCAGTACTTTTTCATAACTCAATTTTTTAAATAGGTTAAGTAGAGTCCAGCTTCCATCCCCATTTCTTCAAACAGGAAACACCTCTGGGCACCCTCTCTACACAAGCACTCTCCATGAAATAACACCTTTTTATGCTATAAAAAACCGGACGCGATCCACTCATGTGAAATCAGTGGAGGATCGAGAGGGTAAAAAAGAAAATGGCTTGATGTCACAAGTGAGAGAGATGGAAAAGGGGACAGAAAAAAACATCTAGTAAAAATAAAAGAACTAAAAAAAAAGAAGAAAGAAATGGGGTTCCCCTGTTCATTTGTGTAGTCTATCCCCAAGCCAGCCCAGCCTGCCTGATTCCCAATGGGTTTATTGAGGTGTAACACGCCTGCTGAATCCTATATTTTTATATTGTATGGAAGCACAGAAACAGCTTTATCATAGCCAAGTCAAGTTTGGAAATATCAAACATGTAGATTGGGCGAAATAGTGAGTAAAATGTGAAAGGAAAATAAAATAAATGGGAAATAACTTGAAAAGGTGAGCTGATAGAAACTGATGGTCATTGCCTGAGTCTGGATCTAGACTCAAATGAGTAAGAATTTTTTCTCAGTGCATACACTTTTTCGCCTCCCCTTTAGCACTGTTTCCTCTGATCCATTTGCCGAAACCACAGGCTATGCTAATGCTATGCAAAAATGATGTATCTCTCTCTCTCTCTCTCTCTCTCTCTCTCTCTCTCTCTCTCTCTCTCTCTCTCTATTCTAAGCGGCTTATGGATTGCAATATGCGCAAGATAGCATAATGTAAGTCTCACAGCGATAAAGGCGACATACACAACATAGGGCATTGGTGTTTGAATGAATTGACACCGTTTTCTATTCTGTATTGTTCCCTTGCCTCATCTCCAAAGTAGACAATATGAACAGACATAGAACAGACGTCCGTTTATCAAATATTGAGAGAGTTGGAAAAAAAACACCCACACAAAAAAAAAACAACAGGCCAAGTGGTACATTTATCATAAATCTTCTAGACATTTAACTGAATTATTTATGTGCTGTCATAGAGTTACATGGTGATGATATATATGTAGAAATCACCACATGCAACCTTTATTCCATAAAGTTAGCAGATGTTCCTGCACCTGTTGTGTGTGAATGATAAAATGCAATCAATTACTACACATGAATATCTGAAATACGGTGTTTTATAAAAAAAAGATCTTTCAGAGACTAATATAGAAAGTACCTATAATTCCCTCCCAAGGGACAAGGTCAAACAGCTGCATTCAGAGACTCAAACAAGCCTAGAATTAAATGTTTCAAGCTATATGCTATAGGGCTAACTGTACCCCAACGAACCCATTAGTCCCACCATCTCCTTTTGATAAAATACATGGATAGACCACTAGCCCTCTGTCGCAGAAATCCGTGAAGGAAATGGGATAATCGTGTGATAGAGGCCAAGTGGACTATGGGTTTTATATCGATAGTCCACTAGAAAAATGTGGTATGAAATATCTACTCTTGCCCATGTGAACATCAAACGTAGTGTGCAAAAAAAAAAAAATGCAGAATATCCACTTTGCTAGCGATTACCATTGCAAGGTGTGAATATGTAGAATACATAGTGTGATTTCAAGGAAATGCGATGTATTTAGCTAAAATAATCAATCTACAAGATGCTATACACCAATTGTATCGCCATACACTCTTATAGTGGGAGGGGGGGGGGGTTAAATCTCATGATGTAGTGTATCCACCCACACTCTAGGCTTTAGAACAATTTTTCATGTTTGTGTAGAAATAGGATTCAATGTGGCTCCCACATATGGAGTCAGATGTATTTAAATGAAGTCACAGGTGCTTTGCAACCTGTAAGGGGGTAATATGAGCATCAAATACAGCTGAAAATCAAAATAATCATTAAATCGCTGTATTGGATTTTGGAACGTGCATTGGAGTTCTATTAACAAAATGTAGAGGCGTTCCATTGCAGTTGAACTAATGAGGGTTTCCTTTCAGATTGGGAACTGCCATTTTACATGGGAGAGCTCACTCTCAGGGAGAGACATTATGTGTATTGTGGGCATGACAGGTGCGGAATATTGATAGATATAGAGAGCAGTGTATATTGTACATCATTCTGACTTGTATCCTGGCAGTGGTCAGAAAGAAGCAATTGCTATGTGAAGTGCCCAAAAATGCTACAATTGTGCACACTTAGGGTAGCATAAAGTGCGTTTTCAGAATAGGACAAAGGACAGGTTAGAGCCATAGCCTTTGCAGAAAAGCAACATTTGTTGTCCTATAGTGTCTCCACTGGGACCTGTGGGTATTTTCATACTTCATAGTAAAGACATTCTCAGCAATGAGTGCTCGCATGATCCCTGCACATGGCATCTATTTGCTATAAGTAGTGTTTATACTTTAGCAAGTGGATCGCTGGCCTATCAAAGGTAGATCTCTCCTATCCTGGCTTTTCCCCAACCTAAACACACCAACACCAACCCTAATCCTGCATTCACTTTTCTTACTTATCTCAGTCTATTGGCTTGTGGCCTGTTAAACCTTTGATACCTTTAACACCTTTATGTCCGATTAGTGGTGCTATTTCCTGAATTGAATAGGTCTGGAGGGCACTTCCCAATAATGCTACCTACCTTTAAACCCTGCAATTTCTCAGAACCACTTGTTATATTGATAAGAAATATTACTACCAACCAGAGGATGGCTAGAAATCATTCAACATTCAAGGTTCCTGATATCATATGCTCTGACCTGTACATTTGGTGTGTACACATACAAACTATATAATCTGCTTGGGGAGTGATAGACTGGCTGCAGTCCCTGAGCTCTCCTCCCAAGTATACTGTATACCCCCCATGCCTCTCCTCCTCTGGCTGCTGGGCTCAGTTCACTAGAGGTCTTCTTAATTTTTCTGTTTAAAACGTGAAATCATTTCAATTTGTATTTCAATTCTCTTGCATTAAAATTGAGAGACTTGAGCAAGTCTAGGGGAGTGAGAGCAGCTCAGAAAGAGAGTCATAGACGAATCCTATACCACTGCCATGTTTGTAGGTCTGGGTTACAACCTGCTGACATACTGCCACTGGTCATTACTCATACTGTACAAACAAAAAGGCTGGGCTAATACCTGATAACATAATTAGTGCCATTTGGCAATGCCGGAACTGGCCTTTTGTTTGCTATGACTGTGTAAGAGCATGACCACTTTTGTACTCATGTGAGAAAACAGTGCTATTCATAGTCTATTGCTGCTATTGAACCCTTTATAAACAGCAAGATATTACTTAGAAAAAAGGTGGACATTCCTATACTGAGTTTGGCCCTGTTTAAACATAGAACCATATAACAAAACAAGTTATATTATTCTTTGGACATCATTGAAGAGGGTTAATATCCCAGGGTAAAGTGCTTGTTCCGCAGTCTGAATTACACTGATCTGACTGATTTCTTTTTCTATACTTTTGATATATCATAAATCGGTTGGATTAGGGCTATTCCAACCGATTGTACCCCTGTGGAACCTGCGCTTAAGGCATGATGCATAATTTCAGCACTGCCAATTTACCTGCTGAAGCAACATGAAACATTGGTTCTAGTTCTCTCGGTCAGGCGAATGTTTGCCAATCTGAAGGTTATATGAAATTGCAAAACTATGGAAAAAATCAGTCGGATTAGCAAAAATTTGCCTGACAGACGGCAGTGGTACCCACATTATGCTGACGTAAATGTTTAATGCATATATGAAGGCACAGTGGGAAAAAACCGGGGTTTCTGATGCTCTGGTAGTGAATCACAAAAACAAAATTGTAATGAATAATGGACCCTTTAGTCATTCATCCTTAAAGAGTTATAATGACAGTCTTTTGTGTCCCAGTTGTGAGGTCTGCCTGATATCTTGGCATTCTACACACCAGAAAAAGTACTCCAGCCCGGGGGAGGCACTGACTCTTTGATTGGTGGTACCAACTGCGAAACTACAGCCCCCCCTGTTTTTCTATTTCACAGCCCCTTAAAATACAGCTCAATGTTTACAGCCCCCCTTTTTTGAAGAAGTTTGATAACAGCCCCCCTTTTTGGGGTCCTCTTCCATGAAATTAAGGTACTCTGACAACAATACTCAGGAATTTCACAGCCCTGGAGTGATTAATGGAATCTTCAAGTTACTTCCTTTTCCTGTAAGTTATACTAGGTATTAAAAGCCCCCTATTCTCAAGATTTAATTCAGTTGACAGCCCCCCTTTTTACCCCTTTTGACGCATCGACATCCACCGCTCCACGGGGTCAATACCACAGTTGGTACCCAAACCGAGGCTGAGTGCCCCACGGATACTCCAGCTTAGCTTAACCCTTTAAATGCTGCTGATGAAGAAGTGCATCATGCCCATAGGTCGCCATGATGCACTAATGAAGTGCTGGCGAGACTGCACACCAGCACTTCATTGGAGCAGCATGCCGACCTTCTGGGTTGATACATTTATACTCCTGGATGGTCGGCATGATGCTCCAATCAAGTGCTGGTGACCAGTCTCACCAGGACTTCATTGGTGCATCATGACGACCAATAGGCATGATGCATTTATGTATCAGCGGCCCTTTATGGCAGGCTACAATTTCACCCCTGCTCCATCATTTCAACTGATACCTCTGTGAGAGTAGTCAGTCAGCCATGTTCCTGCACACCACCATTAACATAAAAAGCCTCCCTTTTTACCTTTACTTTTAGTTCAGCAGTTACTCTTTTTAGAAGTAAAAAAGAAATATCTGCCTCGTTGCCCAACCACGCTGAGCCTATAATGGTAATCTCCTGTGCTCTTATATTTAAGCCGATCACCAACTCCCATCTTATTTATTTAATCAGGAATCATCCTCAATCTCTTGGGACACCATGATGTCTGAAGGTGTCAATTACCTACCAAAATGCATCAGTGATGGGTTAGTGAGTAACTCGCCTTGTAACTGTACTCTTCTTGGTGCCAGGATGGATTGCGAGTTATTCGACAGTGTAACTGCTGTATTCAGTCTTGAAAAAAACAAAGTACTCAGTGGGTTTTGGCTTGCTCTTAACAAGTCCAGGGGATGACACGTTTTTGTTCTGATAAAACCCGGCCAGGAGGCAATATCATGATATCAGACAGGGAAAGAGGGACATCTACAAAGAAAAAGATACAATGAAAGTGGAGAGGGGAGAAGTGAACACAGAAAACAAAATCAAATAATGATAATAGAAATAAAAACCAGAAGATTATGCTTTCCTATGTTTATCTATCCTAGCCTGCAATCCAAAGCTGGCTTCAATGCCATATCTGGGTGTGTTCACTGAGGCGTGACGATGCCGCTGGGACCTGGGCTGCTGTATTATAAAGCTATAGGAAGTCTGGTAACAAGCTTTATCAAAACCAAGTGAAGTATGGGAAATATCAAATATGGGCAGTTGCAGGGTGGGTGCAAAGAAAAAAAGACATAAGCAAAGGAAGAAAGAAGTGCAGTCAAAAGAGGTAGAGCACCATGGGACTGATGGAAATGGCATGTTTGCTGCACGTTATGTAGAAAATCACTGTTTATGGACTTACAGCAGCAATCCAATATACACTGCATGAGGGATAAAAGTCAAGTTTTTTCGTCTAGATTTACTTGAACTAAGGATTCCGGGTAAGGAATACTAGTAGGCTGTAACTCTGCATTGACTCTGCAAAGTATATATATATATATATATATATATATATATATATATATATATATATATATATATATATTTATTTAAATCACTTAGATTAGTATTTCCTGTGATTGAAGATTAAAAGTTCAATAGATTTCACTTTTTTATTTAGAGAACCTGTAAATCAAAGGCAATTCTGTAAAAGCCTTCACATGAGAATCACCTTATTCTAAGATATGAGGAGTGTTTATATAATCAAGTTAACATTTTATTCCTATGTACCAGCATATCAGGATCGTTGCAACTCTCCAATGTATAACCACCAGTATTTCCAGCCTCCCTAACACCCCCCCCCCCGCCGTACCACACACAGTGTTAGAAGACACCACCCAGCAAATTGTTGTGACTCTCAACCTGTGTGAAGTGGCTCACACATGTCGCTAGATGGAACACGACGTAGGATCACCAGGAATAGCAATGGTGGTGATCACATGGCCTCACTTCAGATGGCGAGGATGGTGATCACTCAGACTCACCAGGGATGGCGATGCGGGTGATCACTCACCTTGCTAAATGAAACACCCACCTTGTCATAGCACATGTTCACAAGGGATGGCGACAATCATGATCACTCATCCTCACCAGGGATGGCAACATCAGTGATCACTCATCCTCACCAGGGATGGCAACATCAGTGATCACTCATCCTCACCAGGGATGGTGACATGAGTGATTACTCACTTCGCTTGATGAGATGCAAACCACATCATTACGAACTTTCACCACAGATAGCAAGGATTGTGATCACTCACACTCATGGGGGATGGTCACACGGGTGATCACTCACCTCGCTAGATGAAACGTGTACCTCGTGATAGCACAGGTTCAGCACAGCTGGTAAGGATCTTGATCACCCACACTCACCAGAGTTAGCGACACGAGTGATCACTCACCTCACTAGATGAAATGCACACCATGCCATAGCGCACGTTCACCATGGTTGGCGAGGATTGTGATGACGCACACTCACCAGGGATGGCAAGGCGGTTGATCACTCACCTATATGAAACTCGCACCACATCATAGGGCAGGTTCACCATGGATGGCGAGAGTGGTGATCACTTAGACTCACCAGTGATAGCAACGCTGGTGATCCCTCACCTTGTTATATGAAAAGCTCATGATCATCGACATTGGTAATCATGCAGCCTCACATCTGCCAGATCAAAGTATGTTTTGCCAGAGAAGGTATTGCCATATGTATTTTCCCTCTAACCACAGACAAGGTGTTCATGTAGATATTTTCCTATGTATTTTTCCTGTAACCAGAGAAAAGGTGTTTATGGATAGTTGCTTTCATTTTAGAGATACCTCTATATAAATTCAATTGATATTTTCTCTATATAATCTTGTTTGATTCAACTCTGAAGTATTACATGGAAATCAGTGTGAAACAAAGCACATTTGATACTTATGGGACTTATACTTCATGCCCACACTTCCTAGATAGGCTACATGTTGAACAGTGGTACTGTCTCAACAACTTTGGCAATGGTGGTGATAAGTTGCCATTCTGAGTGAGAGTGAGTGACAGATAATGCAATCCTCAGAGAGCATTGACTTGGATTGACACAAATTCACGCATTGAGTGAGACCAATATTGGCAATGGTAGTGATAAGTCGCCATTTTCTGTGAGAGTTGATGATGGTGGCACACACTCACACAGCGAGTGACATCCATGTCAGCAATGGTGGTGATGAGTCGCCCTTTTGAGAGAAGATTAACTAGGAGTGACACAAACTCATTCAGTGAGTGAGAGCCATGTGGCAATGCAGGTGAAAAGTCGTCATTCTGAGTGAGAGTTGACAGACAGTGGCACATATTGACGGTGTGAGTGAGATCCATGTTAGCGATGGTGGTGATAAGCTGCCATTCTGAGTGAGAGTTGACTGGGAGTGGTGCATACTCACGCAGGGAGTGAGATCCATATTAGCGATGTTGGTGATAAGTCACCATTCTGAGTGAGAACTGACTGGGAGTGGCACATAAAAACACAGTTAGTCAGATCCATGTTGACGCTGGTTGTGATAAGCTGCCATTCTGAGTGAAAGTTGACAGGCAGTGGCACAAACTCACGCAGTGAGTTAGATCCATGTTGGTGATGGTGGTGATAAGTCACCATGCTTTGTGAGGGATGACAAGGGGTGGCAATGAAGGTGACGTCTGCAGTTGAGGCATTTCTTAAGCAAAACTACCCTTTCCTTTATGTGCAACACCCTCCAGGGAAATGTTTGAAATATCTTTCTTGAAAGATTTTCATATTGGGGAGGGGTTCTCATATACCCACGATGATTGTAAGATTTTGTTGTGAGTCTGTTGCAATTAGATTCCTCCAATGAGGCATAAATGAAGCAAAAGTTTACTTTATGAGAACCATGTTTTATATAAGAACAACTTCCTGTAAAATCTGCATATGAACCATTCAGTGTATTATAGGGACCATTTCCTGCACATGATCAATTTGCTACATAAGAACCATTTGTTTTATAACGAGGAACCGGGACACGTAGCGCGCGAAAGACGGTGCGGGTAATGGTTTGAAATGAACATGCCAATGGTTTGAAATGAACATGCTAATGGTTTGAAATGAACATGCCAATCACCGTAACAATCCATCCTGGTGTCAAAGTCTCACTGTGCTGCTGGCTCCCGAAATGTACAGACAATTACGTAATATCAGGCTGGAACCATTCTCACGTGAAAAGGCGAGATGGCTGGCTCATGTCTGCATACACAAGACCTCCAGATTGGTGCATAAAGGCTCTTGCATTGGTCTTTTAACGTTAGTTTTGTTGCATGAAGGCTCCAGGAATGGCATTATATGAAGAATGGTTACCCTACGCCACTTTCACTTCATTAAGGCCCCACACACCCACAGAAAATGGCAATTTGGCGTGGGAGACAGGGCAAGTATCTTGGCTACAGAGTAGTGCACTATGATTGTGTAAACTGTAACAGACTTTAGATAGTCTGTGCCCACTAGTGTCTGTAAAACAGGACTTCCCAGTCACCAGGGGGGGGGGTATTTTCTTGATCATGTAGCTGCAGATGCCAGAGGACACCTAGCGACACTTGACCCCACTAACATTAGTCTCCTGCCAGAGGCCATGTTACTGGCAGTATATATGCAACATATCCTGTCCAGGCAAATAAGTGCTAGGAGAAGGCTGAAGTAAAAGGCTTGGGGGGGGGGGGGTATCAGACTCAGAGCATTGGGGCGCCATTAGGCCTTATCATTACTGAAGTGAATTTTTCGAACAAAATGATTTTATTTTTTATCCCTTCATTCTTCCTTCCACATGACAGTAATTGGTGTTTTGAGCATACTTGACCAAAAAAAAAATAATAGAAAGTCTACTGATTCTAGCACAATTTGGGAACGGCGGACAGACCTAGAACCCCGCCTAGAACCGTGAAGGAGGGGGGGGGGGGTCAAAGGATCAGTAGCATCAATCCAAAATACTCATGGTGCTTTTATTATCAACTACACAGACTGCTTTAGAATTCAAAGGGGGGATTCAGGGACAATTCAGCTGATAAAAAAAGAACAAAAAGGCTCGAGGACCCCCATCGTAGATAAGGACAGCCTGCACCCCCCCCCCTTCCTACTCACCCCCATGCAGTCTGTTCACACCCTTTCAGCTATCATCAGTGACACTGACAAGCTATATTCTGTCTGGCCTACAAACCGCTCACACGATTTACTAGCTTGGTGACTTGACTGGGGAAGGGAGGGTGGTAGTGGAGATATAATCTGGAGTATGGTGGATGATAATATGGGACTCGGGGCTATTTGGCACACTGCTACCCTTTAACCTTCTACATTCTTGGAGCGTTGGTGAGGCTTTGGCTGTTTTGAGATCAGATATTTTTGACTAAGTGACCAGTGCAGCTCTTCAGATGTTAACTATACACACCCAAGTCAGTGCAGCACACAGGTTTGTTTGTCTGCAGGTGATAGCCTGTCCTACACTTAGGACTGCTAATTTATATCAAACCCCAAGGCTAAGCCTATGGGTCAAACCATATCCCTGGCACCATATCTCTCTCTCAGGGCTATTGCCAAATGAATTTTAAATCCTTGTCTATGAACTCCACACGATTTTGTTTGAGTTGCAAATAAGCTGTGCTGTCAAAAGGAGTTGGAAATGCTGGGTTACTGCTGCTGGGGGGGGGAGCATGACATTGTGTGTGGTCTTTGGATATTGGATATGGGGGTCAAAGGAGTCAGGGAATCCATGATCTTAGGGAGTGGTCATTATTTATCAACAGGGGGGGGTGGTGGGTTTTCGCGCGGACGCGCGGAAATTTTTTAGGCCCCCCCCTCGACAGCAGTCAAAATTTTTCGCGCCCCCCCCACGCCGGAGGCGCGGAGAGTTTTCGCGCCCCTCTTTGATCTATAGTAGCGCGCGGGCTTTTTTGCTAAAAAGAGGGTGAATTTTCTTAGCCCCCCCTCAAGAGGGGTCAAAATTTTTTTAACCCCCCCCTCGGGAGGGGTCTGAAAATTTTACGCCCCCCCCCTCAAACCCACCCTCCCCCCCTGTTGATAAATAATGACCACTCCCTTATCCATTCACCATCCATTACACACTGTGAACAGTAATTAGTACTTCCTTTTCCACCCTATTTCAATTTGATGACTTGAGTTATTTATAAAATGATCTTGTTTATATCATGTAATCTTTAGACTTTACTTTACCCCCTTAATTCTACCCGTTAGTCACAAGAATCACCCTCAAATGAGGGTGTAAGTGGTGATAACATGTGTACATGCACTGACTCGGCCAGGTCATAGCACAGTGGCTCCTGAGGGCAGGGAACCCATGGCAATCTGGTCCAGATAGCTGGTAAAAACACCACGTGGCAAAGGTTAAATGCTTTACCTAAGAATTCCTATGCTCTCAAACCCAGAATAGAATGAAACTCAAATAGGAATCTTACAATCAGCATATTCACAGATATTCCTTGGGCAAAAACAAGACGATTGCATGAAGCGCCTACACCTACCTTCATGGCAAAGGGACAGAATGAGACACTTTCCCATACTGCTATGCTACAAGCCGAGGAAAACCATCATTATTTAGATTTACAATCTTTTCAGACACTTCCGACAGCTTCACGTGGGAACCATACAACACTTTTTATAATTTTGTCTATGGGCTCTGTGCTATTCAAAACATAGCTTTTCGATACAAGACTGCTGTGTTTGATGCTGTTTTTCGATGAGCATGACTAATACTTTTTAACTTCCAAGGTTTACGAGGGAGGTTGGAACACCATAAGCTGTTAATCTTGAGTTGAACGTGTTGCGACTGAAAGCGCTCTGAGACATTTGGCGTGAGTGACATTTAAGCGCTGGTTCCACAGGCGTAGAATCGGTCGGGAAAGCCCTAATCAGACGATTTATAATATATCAAAAAACCTTGATTCCACTGAAGCCGATATTTAGTCGGGCCGACAGAGGCCCGATCAGGGGCAAAAAGTGTCGTCGGGTTGTTGTCGGTCCGACAAAATTGTCTGGCCGATCACTGGCCGACAGCCGAGAATACCACTGTCGGGTCACTCAGACCTGGCCGATTTCAGTTCTTCCACCAAGCTCTCACTCTGTCGGATACTGTGTCCGACAGTCGTCCCCGATGTCTCAGCGAGCAGTTCCACCGGTCACGTGATCGCCGATGACCTAGTTTCTCACAATGGAGGCCGAGGAGGTGGTTCTGCTCGTGCAGGCGACAGCAGGTATTTTGGCGCTAGAACAGGAGGAAATAGAGATAATAGAGGGGACAAGAAGGAGGCACAGGTATCATGCCGCCCCATACCTGAAAGACAGGACTGACAAGACGCAGAGGAACACTTTCACCAAGCTCCACCGAGACCTGATATCTGTAAGCATTAACATGGGGGGGGGGGGTACCTGACGCGTTTATGTAGGTCAGCTGGCAAATGTAGCTCATGTATATATATATAATGTATCTTGTCCGATTTCCCCTCACCCCCTCCTATATATGCATAACTTCACCAAAATTGTTCTTTGCTTCAGATGGGAGAGGATGCTGAGTTCAAACACACGCTGAGAATGGGGCCTGACTTATACCATGAATTACTGCAAAAAGTGACCCCCCTTATATATCGTCGAGACACCAACTTTCGCCCGGCTATAAAACCAGATGAGAGGTTGGACATAACCCTACGATACCTTGCTCTAGGTAAATTATGAATGTCATTTTTCAAGGAACTACAACTTAACTAAGAAATTTCTCAATGGTTCTTCTTAAAAGAGAGAATAATTTATTTTTTTTCATATTTGTATTTCTTTTTCACAGGGGACAGCAGCCAGACTCTCCACCATGGTCATCTAGTTGGGTCGTCCACGATTTTTCCCATCATCCGCGACACCTGTGTAGCACTGACCGCCGTCTTGAGAGACGATTATTTAAAGGTACATTTCTTTTTTAATTGTTCAATAACTTTTTTATATATTATATATATATACAATATATATATGTGAGGGATGATTTTCTGAGGCCGATTTCTCCAGTAAAAAAATTAAATAAAAAATAGATGACTGCAGAGGTCTTCACACACGTAGGAATTAATATACAACACATGTTCATCCCCAATGAGTTGTACATGACACTTTTTTTTCTTTTTTTTATATTGTTCTGTAGTTACCTAGCACCACAGAGGAGTGGTTGGCCGTTGCAGAGCAGTATGCTAACGACTGGCAGCTTCCACACTGCATCGGGGCAGTGGACGGCAAACACATCAAGATCAGGAAGCCAAAGAAAAGTGGAGCAACTTTCTTCAATTACAAGAAATTCTACAGTGTTGTTCTGATGGCGGTGGTAGATGCCCGATACAGATTTCTGTACGTGGATGTAGGATCGGAGGGAAAGGCAGGGGACTCCCGTATATGGAAAGAAGGACCTATGTACAGGGACATGGCAGATCCTGAAAACCCACTGCAGATTCCTCCAGCTTCAGGTATCAAAGGTATGAGAGACCTTCTGCCCTACTACATTGTCGGAGACGATGCCTTTGGCCTGGCCTCAAATCTCATGAAGCCCTTTGCAGTCAAGGATCTGGGGGCTAAGGAAGTGGCATACAACTACCGGATGTCTAGGGGGAGGAGGTGTGTAGAGAACTCGTTCGGGATATGGGTGACCCGATTTAGGCTGTTCCTCCGACAGCAGGACATGGAGCCCAAGGGGGTGAAGAAATTAGTCATGGCATCCCTAGCTCTTCACAACTTCCTCAGGACAAGGTCACCATCGGACTACATACCCCATGGGGCTGTGGACTACGAAGACAAGGACCATGAGCTTCACCCTGGAGAGTGGAGGGAGGACGGGGAGCTGGAAGGCCTGGACAGATCTGGAGCTGCTAGGAATATGCCACAGGATGCCAAAACCATGAGGCAGAATCTATGCCAGTGGTTTTCATCACGACACGGACGGGTCCCGTGGCAGGACAAATACCTCAGAAGCCGTGGTTATGGGTACCTCTTCGACCGTGAGGCAGCAGGTGTTCCTGCCCAAGACATTATCCCCGACGAAGACAGTGAGTGAGGTACCCCACGTCTTGGACGACAGGTGGACATGGTTTTAATAACATGTTTTCCGTGTCTAGCATTGCTTGTCTCTATCTACTCAGGAATAGAAAGCAGAGATGTCAGTTCAAATATTTTTTATTCAAGACTTCAAAACTTCAAAACAACAAGAACTTATATTTTCTTGGTATATGATTACGACATGTCAGATAACTTATAAGTATACATTGTATCTGATAAGGCACGATTTTACCATGATACCTGAGAAGTGATGGATCGGATGAGGCAAGTTTTTTATCTAGAGTATATACATACCTATCTTTATATGAAAGTAAATATAAAAACACCTGATATGTGTCATGTTAGCATGTAGAAATATCCTTGAGAACTTGACAGTATTGAGATCTTTACATGTCCATGTTGATATATGAAATCATGTTACGACAATTGTCTCTGCTGCTTGGCAACACGACAGATGCACGATCTCTTGCAAATAAAATATCTTAACTTTCTTGTTTAAAAAAAAAAAATTTATTTCTTCTTTTATCCAACCAGAAAGTTTTTATCATATGAAGACAGACTAGAAAACACAAATAAATAATTATCGGCCGCGTCTCCGACAGTTTTATGATCAGAACAATCTCTAGCACTTGGGTGCCCTTACTGTCCGGCCCATTCCCCGTTTACAGCCTGCACGGCTGTCAGATAAACATGGACCTTAAATTTGTCCTTGACCTTTTGGGTCATGCGTGCCATCTCCACCTCTAACATCTTGCACCACTGTGAGTCAGGAGAAACCTCCTTCTCAGGAGGGGGAGGATGGGCCTGAGCCTGGGTTCTGTTGCCCACTAAGGTCACAAGATCGTTCAACGATTCCCCATATGACTCATAAAACTTTTCTCTAGACTGGAGTATCTCTGAGACTGTCTTCTGTTTCTTATCTCCAGCTTTAAGGTGTTGTGGCTCTCTCTTCTCCAGGTATTCTGCCTTGGCACTTTCAGTTACCACATTTTTCTTTGGAATATTGTAGTTAATAGTCTTACGTTTTTCACCACTGGTAGAAGGAACAGCACCTTTCTTAGAAGTTTTACCAGACCCCTTGCCCTTATCAACAGTTGTCGGAGGAGCTGCATCTGATTTTGCAGACCCACCTGCAGAAGTGTTCATTTTTCTGTGGGGAGAAAATCTTGTCCTAGTGGCGATGGAATCGTCTAGGGTCTCATCTCCAGACTCTGCTTCAGGATTGTAGTCCACGTCCTTGATGTCGTCTTCCTCGTCGTCGTTCACCTCTATGACCATCTCATCGGCCTCCTCGGATGGTTCCTCCAGGGGTTTGGGCCGTATGACCTCCTGCAGTGAAATAAATGGTTGAGTATATTTAATAAAACAGAAAGAAATTTTCAGCCAGGTGTATTTTTTAATTTTACGTGAAATTAGGAGCAGAATCGGTCAACTTAAAATTATAGTTACATACAAATCGGGATGGAATCTGGGTCAACTTTGACAGACAGAAATATTTAATGATTACCTTTTTCTGTGGATAATTGGTGTCACTTTCAAGTTTCTTACACCATGGATCTAAGAACCCACACAGCCGTTTTATGAGGGCTTTCATGTAGGGGAGCTTCCCTTCTTCAGCAGATGACCCCGATTTAATTTTTCCAGACACAATTTTCTGGTAGTCCGATCTCAAAGACGTCATTCGCATGTTAATGAAGTAAGCTGAAAAAAAGGGGTTATTTTAAGATAAGTGACAAAAGATAAAAAGACTGTAAAAAAAAAAAAAATTTATAACAGTCTGTTACTAAAAACATGATACGATAGAATAAATATTTTAACTTCTATATATTCTCAGGAAGAAAAGACAACAGAAGTAAATAATGAAATTATTTTTACCTGGAATGTTGAGTTCATCCGAGATCTTAGCTAGGGCAGTCCACTTTGCAGTGGGGTCCTTATACAAGGAGTGACTCTTGTCATAAAGGTGGGTGCACTCCTGCCACAGCTCACACAATCGTTCCAGAACTTCTGGATCCTTGAAGTACTGCCTCCCGCTGCCAGCTCCTGCAGGAGGTTTCTTCTTTAGTTCACCTATAGTTTTTTTAGGGGTGACTACAGCCTGACTGTCGGGGATGTATGCTTCATCACCCTCCTCACCATCGTCTCCCTGACCTTGACCTTCATCTTCACTGTCGTCTTGGACCTGCTCGCTCCTACCAGAAAGGGTGTATGGAGGGGATTTAAAACAGGCCTTCTTTGCAGGAGGTCCTGATGAACAGGAACTGTCTTGGGTTTTTTCTTGTACGACCTTTTTCGGCTTCTTTGGAGGAGGTGGGGTAGGAGAACGAGGAGAAGGTGGAGGGCTGACTGTCCCCTCCCCCTTTTCCATGTCGGGCAGCAGGTTACGCTTGGTACCCTTCTTGTTAAGGAGACGAGGCAGAGGACCTGAAGTACGGGCACAGGTGGACTCCTCCAAATTGTCACGAGACACAGGAGTGGAAGATAAAGGTTCCTGTACACTTAAGTCTAGTGCAGCGTCCTCTGTAATGTCTATTTCATCTGTTTCATCGTCCACGACAGGCAGGTTTTTGGTAGCAGTACCGGTATTTTTAGACATGGCCGTGCGAGCTTCTCCCAACTCATCTTGTGTCAACTCGGGCAATCGGGCCTTACCTCTTGCAGTGAAACGTTTCGCAGGAGCCTTGGTCTCTTCCTGCGTCTCTATGACTACCTCTGAACTGTCTTTTTTACTTCTAGGGGGTTTAAAACCCTTGTTTCCTCCCCTTCCCCGACGCCTAGAACCTGCTCTACCCGACATCTTGTTTGTTTACGACCAAAGCGAAGGTCACATGACTTGCACGTGACGAGCAGCCCGACAGCGGTACCCCAAGTGAGAGAAAAGCGAACTATTTCTGTCGGCCCGACAGCGAAGTAACCCGACAGGTACCCGATTTTTTCTAATCAGTTAGAAAAAATCGGTTACTGTCGGGCACTGTCGGGGACCGTCGGAGATGCATCTCCGATGGTTCACGATGAAAAAAAAATAGGTCTTCCACCAAAGACGATTTAAGCCCGATTCTTGCCCGACAGAAGCCCGACAGTGCCCGATAGCTGGCCGATAGTTCCCGATGCTGCCCGATGCGTCCCCGATGCAACCCGATGACAAAATCGGACAACTATCGGCTTCAGTGGAATCCATGCTATAGTATAGAAAAAATCGGTCGGATCAATGCTAATCCGACCGATTTAAGCCTGTGGAACCAGTGCTTTAGTAAAGAACTACATGTACCTCTCTTACGTTTAGATACCCGGCATTACCATTTCTACGGTGTTATTTCAAAGATGGACAAACATGCATCAGTCCTACCGAATCCTATATATATAAGGCACTATGATCGAGTGCAGTCATAGATCTCGTGAGCTGTCCGACGTTCTTCTGAAAGAACCCCCAGATCTCTTAAAAGGACTGTGTAAGCAACACCTGAAAGATATTCTTTACTACATTCCTGTTGAAAGTGCCTGGAGTCCTAAGTGGAAATCTCACACCATTTCCAAAGGGCTCTTAGAGAATATCTCTATGGGAAAGTGCTCCAGGCTTCTTGATGTTAGGTACTGTTAGATAAACATACACTAACATATCAGTTGACTCCTTCCCTTCTTTAGGCGATGTAGTGAGGTCAAAGACTGTTGTACTGCTCAGGCCCTGGATTTTTCTTTCAACCATTACAGGCCAACATAGTCTTTTAAAGTATGACATTTCTTAAGGCAAGAATGCATCACTGCTGGTGAGTGATTGGCCGGTCTAGGCAATGCATGCAAGCCACTCACCAAGATTGCATTGGTACATCAATTCGTACTGCCCAATCTCCCACTTGTAGAGGCCCCCTCAGTGATAATGCCGCAAACTCTAAGAAAAAAAGATGGAATCCTCAGAGGGTTGTGATACAATTAGTATGGGGGATTATAAGGAGAGAATGACTTTAAATAGGATACAGCCTAGGGAAACCACTCATGTTCTTAATGCCAAAAGTGGTATAAATCTAATTTTTCGATTTGAGATGGGAAAAACTACAGATAAGAGATGTGAAGCAGATGGAAATACGTATTTATAAGTGTATGTGATTTATGTTGTGCCTAACTGACAAGTATTATGATGTATGAACTAATGTGATTCTATTTCAATTGCAGGTGGGTGCCAGAAGCGACAATTAATCAGAAAACACAAAAGCCAACATACGTATGTACATGCCAATAACCACTACAGAAAGCTAGCTTATATAAATGGAATAAATAGCATTGGTGAGAAATGTAAGAAGACAGAATGTCCAAATGGGAAATTAGAATTTAGCCCCAGGCTGAAATTTCAGCCGGCCTCAGATGTCGGCCTAGATGGGTCGTTTCTTTTGTATTCATAATTTACAAACATGTATGTATACACGTTTTAATGGATTGGACTAAACTCCCTGGGGACTATTCCGTAAATCTTTGCATATAGGTCTTCCCCTCAGTCCCTTGTTTCTGAATATTATATATACATTTACCTCAATGTTTGGCTACAGTACACTAATATTGAACAAACTCAGGATTGAAATGAAAATATAAAAATGATATTTATGCTGTGTCCCTAGGGGTATTGGCATTGAAGAATGTGGGTTGAGACGTTGATTAATTAAATGCTTACAATGTTGTCATTTGGTTACTTGACGTGGACTTGCCTTAAGGTTGATCGCTACTCTTTTGTGAAAGTACATAGAATTTCTTCATTTTTTTGTGTGTACATACCTTAAATCATGCAGAATCGATATATGAAAAGAAAGATAGGGGGTCCCATGCTCCTTTTTGAAATATGTAATTTTGAAAAATAAAAGTTTTTATTTATTTTCTCTAAAATGAGGAAAATAGGTGCGAGATTTCTTAACTTTCCTTCATATTAACCTCACACATAGAAAGCCTACTTATGCAAGATAATTACAAAATAATTATTTTCACCTATGGCATGGAATTCTGGGTAAACATGCAATATCTTAAGAATAAGGAGGAACAATTTGGCTTAATCGTATAACATTTTTGCCTAAAAACCATAATCAATGTACATATAATTTGTTTAAACTTTCTCAGAAAATACCTTACATTAATACCTTTCATATGAAAATAATTTCGACATATGGTCCCGCGCATGTTTTTAGGGTTAGGGACCCTTGAAATAAAAAAAGTACTCCAATAATGAACAAAATCTCATATTTATAGCATTGCATTATGGGTAAAATAGAAAACAATCTAGATGCAAAAATCCACAAATTTCAAAGTGTCATAAAATGCTTGTAGTAATTAAAGGCTAATATAAGAACATGCCCACCAAAAATGGTGCAATTCTGAGCAATATAACCTATATGCGCTGAGACCTGCGCAGTAGGTTCATTTTCAACAAGTAGCGACCAACCTTAGTGATAATTTGTTGTTTGATATTCTCACATTCAATAAGCAACGTAACACAGATGCATTAACATTGCTCTAACGTCATGTGTGCACAGGGAGGCTTCCCCCAGTAATAACTGTTGTACCAGAAAAGCAAATATTTGCTGTGGCCTTTCATATAGGCATAGGGTGAGGCTGAATGTGGGAGGGACGTTGTCCTGTATATCCTGAACCTGCCACGTCTAATGACCTGCTCTCTGTGTAAGGTTGATTGATGATGGTCCCTATACACATAACAGAGGCCAAACACGTTCAAACCTCCCTGCACATGGCAAGGGATGAACTGTATTTAAGGTAAAACATATTATACATGTTTTTTAGTGTTTGTTTTTTCAGTTTTTAATTCTTCGAGATGGATGTAATTATATTGGAGCTAGAGAGAATGAGAGAGAGAGAGAGAGAGAGAGAGAGATTTGAGAGTATGAATAAGAGGTGGAGGGGAGAAAAAGAGAGACATACCAAAAAATTGAATATTATACCAATTCACTACTCTTTAGTACCTCTCTAGTTTTCATAACCACTTTATGGGTAATGTACAGGTCTTCCATTTGCTATGCACGTTACCAGAAGCACACCTTGGTGGCACAAAATGGGTCTGTGTTTAATTGTGAAAACCCTGGGAGCAATTCCTGGAGCTGTAATGACAAGCGGTGTTTGCCCCTGGGACTGATAGTGTGGCTGGGTGGGTGGAGGCAGTGCAGATGTACCAGTGGTTGTGTCGACACTGCTGTACACCTACTACCAACTCTCTGCCTATAGGACCAGCTGCCAGTTCCTAAAATAAGTTCATGTTAAACAGTTTGTCTTTTTCCTTTCAACCACCTCAATTTCGCGGGTGGCATCATTCAAACAATAAGTAGAAACAATTGTCTCCATTGTGAACAGAAGGTTACCATGCATTGCACATTTGATACAACTCCACTTGGGTACCGTGGGAAACACCTTTCTAATATTCAAAACCCTGTGTGGGGCAGAGATACAAGGGACATGCAAAAACAAAGAAAGTAGTCTTTGGGAATGAACTGTCCCCTTGTATTGGCCATCTGTCAATGTAGGTCTCTTATCTCTGTGGGACCACTCTAGTCACCTCCTCCAGTCATGAGTGGCTCTTATCAACGTGTGTAAGGGCCCTTCTACTATATGGTAGTCTAGTACTGGGTGTGTTCAATCTGGTTTCCGTGGTCAATTACTATACTATAAAGCCAAGAAGGCCTCAGTACCATGACTATGTGATTGTATTGGCCACCAGCGCCTGCGGCGCTGCTCGCACGGAAAATAGTGGCACCACCACGCGCCAAAAGCATTGCAACTCCTACTGTTGTAACCCTATGCTTGTCACACAACTTCTACTGTTTTCTAATTTCCTGGGTCAGTTTCGCTGGTTGCTGTTAGCTAGAGTATGAGTGACCAACTACGGGAACATCCAACGTCAAAGCTGACTACTTTCGGGGTAGCCGTTTTATATAAGTAGTGCAATAATGCTATAAAATTGCATTCCCTAGTAAGTGTGTCTTATATTCTAGATGTTGCAGTATAGCCCATTAACTATATCTATTGGCAAAACTTGGGATCGTTTTAAGTTGGATTGTTATGGGTAGGAACCCATTATAGGAACTCCTATAAAAATAGTTATAAGCAATACCATGTGAACACCATGTATACATTGAACTAATGGCTGGATACTAAGTATAATGGCTGAAGTTTAGTGTCGAACGTGCCTATATTTAGCCTAGGGGTAAGGGCAGTGGCAATATGAAAGGGAAGCAGATGCTGTGGTGGATTTAATTCTGAGCTGTTTGATCCTTTGAGGTAAAGCAGTTATAGATGGCATATCCTTCTTCTGTCAGTATATCTCCGTCTTCCCCTCCTCTCTTCTGACTCCTGTCTCTGTCTGTCTCCCTCTGTCTGTCTGTCTGTCTGTCTCTGTCTCTCTGTCTCTCTCCCAGTATCCCTCTCTTTCCCTCCCAATCCTTTCTATACCCTTTCCCTTGCCCCTACTACACTGCAGGATAGAAAGATAAAGCGGGCTAGATTGTCTGGAATCTGATCTGAGGAAAAGTAGGCTCCAAGTTACCCAATTGCCTGTGGATGCTTCTTGAGATGTAATGGAATGTCTCACTAGACCCTGTGACTGTGGGAACCAGTTGTGAATTGGCCATGCTTTAATGTCTAGAGAAAAAACAGGTGCATTCAGTGTGAAAGGTTCTGATGTTAAAAGTGGATTTCAATATACGGGATTCAACAAATGATGTATTTAGCCCTTTTAGTTCTATTTGATAGAAAAAATCTGGGGCTTCGAAAGAAATGCAAATTTGCGTATATCATCCTATTATTTTGACAGATATAGGCCTTCAAACATGAAAAATCAATAAAAATGGCATTTGTTAACCTTTTTCTCTATGTTAAAGGTCATGTATTACTTGATAAACCATTTCTAGAACACCCTAAACTATTTTTTCCAGCTAATATTTCAATGTCGTTCGGAGTTGAACGATGTCATACATTTTCGGCAGGAAGGCCTACTATGCAGAATGACAGGTTTTCTACCCACCAGGCATATAATAAAAGTAGATTAGCTAGCCTGCTAAAATACTACCTACATTCTTATAAATAGCCACCATGAAAGGGGTCCCTATAGTGGCCTATGGGGCAGAAAAAAAATTGGCGCTATCGTCGATCACACTTTCGTGCCAAAACCAGGGTGGGAAAGGAAAGTGACTTCTGGTTGCCCTGGTGGAAATGGCCCACATCCAGGTCTCTATGTAAACAACTCAAGCAGTGAAATAGACCAGTTCCAAGCAGTTCTACCTGCAAATTTTGGCCACATTCTGTCAGAAAGGTGAGGAAATATGATATAAATCTCCTGAAATTTTGTTGAAGAAGTGTGTGGGGTCAGTGGAATGCTTTTTGTGTACTGAAACAATATATTTAGATGCTAGGGGGTAAAAAAGACTGGGTAGTAAAATTTCCAAGCTGGTACAAGCATTGGCTTGCCTGTGGTGAGCGTCACTCCGCATCCCGGTCCTTCTCCCCGGGCATTTACCGTCAGTAACACTTTTCTTGGAATGCCAGAATCGGTCAAGATTGATGGAAAAAAGTGCAAATTCATGGTAAAAACAGGTTACAGGTTTAGATTAGGGACTGTAATATATTTTAGAATGCTTTTGGAACCCTTTCAGCCATTTTGAGATGACCCCCACCCCCTCCAAAGCTGGGGTGGCACAAATTCACCAAAATTTGACCTTCCAGGGCCTAAAACTTGATTATTTTGGAATTTTCCATGGGTTTTCCCATGTTACAATCCTTTACAGACCTCCCCCAGTGTTTCATTCTATTTAGGTTATGTTTGAATGGACAGACCTGCCTCAGTGTAGGCCTAAAGGTATTTCTGATCGAAATCGTGACCGACGCTAAAGTGACCAAAGTACCACCCCTTACAGCCAGCCTGTGAAATCTTTCTTCATTATTTCCTCATCTACTTTGCATAATTTTGCAGCATTGGAATTTCCCCTCCCTTCTTTAAGACTCATTTTTAGAATTGTGACCAATTTCTTGCTCTAAAAGGTGTATAAAGTATATTTCCACCCCATACAGGCCATTCATATTTACCCCTAAGATGGCCCTTTGATTCCCCTAACTAATAGAAGTACCAAGGAAAGAATTCTGAATACTTTTTTTCAATTAAATTTTTGCTGATCTTGATATTATGGGTTTTGATGAGGTGTTTGATCATTATTTATCTTTGTAATGGCTGTGTGTTCTGATATTGTTTCTATTACCAATAGGCTATCACTAGCAGCATATACATTCACCTTATTTTATGTTTTATGTAATTTCCCGTTCATTTTTTTTTCATTTGTACTATTGTACCAAAACATCGGAAGTGTGCAAAAATAATGTGAAATGTTCTTTTTGAAGCCATGGTATGGACCCATATGGGCCTAAACTGTATATATTTATGCTGTTATTAATAGAGGAAAGTGTTTTATGTCTTAAAATGTAACATGGATGTAATCCATTGAGCTTTAGTGGGTCTATTGTGGACTATTGTGGAAGATGTTGACACCGCTTTAGCTTCGGTCATGGGCTTCCAAGGATTTAGTGAAGGCTGTGCTTTAGAAGCTGGTGAAGTCACTAATAGATAGCTACCCAGTAAACACAGTTACGTTATACATACGTAGATTGCACGTAGAAATTTCAGTACATTTACGTATTTTCTCAACGTAGAATAACGTATAAACGTGTATGCTGATGTACGTATTTCTGACGTAGATGTAGAATTTACGTACATACACCTCATTATTACCCAAATTAACGAAGAAAAATTATGTTCTTTAAATGTAAATATTCCTATATATTTAGATATCCAACGTATATTTTCAATACTTTTATACTAATAACTACGATGTATGTAGTTTTGCAGGTTCTGGTTATGCTCCAATATACGTAAAATTACCTCAACAAGACGCAGTTATTTTTATTCATTTAAGAATGTTATTTCCTTGTCTCATTCTATAATACTGGTATATTCAGGGCCAGTATTTAGAAAGAGACACCAATGCTTTAGCCATCAGTTTCATCATTTGAATTGAGAGTCAAGTATAACTCCTGATTGTATGTTGAAGGTTCTGTGATGCTAGGTGTATTTCTTAATGCTACAGCATGGGTGTTTACCATACCTGGATCCTAAAATATACATGGTAGCATCATCAATCAGTGAATATTTTGCACAAACCTATTCCCAAATGAAAGGTTGATACAATGAGTTCTCAATAATGTGTTTTTAATTAGTATAGTTGATTAATATAGATGACAATCATCATAGAGGTCTAAATTAAATAGAATGCTCAGCAATAGTGACACCTGTTGAGATAAACTGAAAGTACAGAAATACGTAGATAAACGTAATTTTACGTATTTCAGACCTCTTTTCGTGTAGAAACATTTAGAACAGATTAGGTGAGCACTAAATGGAAATGAATCTGCCTTGTGATTTTTATTTTCTATATTTAGATAGACCCAAACTATGTTTGATAGCTGTAACCATACAGCTTTTATATTTGTACTGGTATTGAATATACTGCCATCTAGTGAGATAGGAGTGAAGCACAAAATAATGTATGTGGGACGTAATCTAACATATTTCCAACCTCTATGACCATGTGCTTTCTATATTCCCTATTATCACCCTCTGCACACCTACATTTCCACTGTTTGTTTGGAATCTAGAATTCATTACTGAATGAGATTTTGCCACATGATGCTCTAACCCATATGGTACATATATTTTATAAGACCAACAAATACTCTTGCTTAAATAATGCATATTTAAGATGTAATGTCAATACAGTGTTAATCCCCATAGGGATATGAAAATAGGAATTATTATCCATTATTACCTAAAAATGCACATAATTACAACTACTGCATGTAGGTCAGATGCCTGTCCACCAATAGATTTGATTATGATAGAAAACATGGTTTATTCCAGGGTCAATCTGTTATTTATCCTATCTATCTGTACTGAACTCTAAACACCATGATATGTACAGGATTCTTGTAGACCTAGGCCCAGCTGAGTTATCTTTTTTCATGTCAAGTGATTGATTTTCATCATTATTCATCCCTGATCTTTATAATGCAGTTGTTAATGAAATGAAAGTTTGGTTAGATAAATGAAACAATACTATTTATCATTAGAAGTTTTTATCCAAAATCTACATACATGAACCAACCAATATCTACGTCTTACAATCGTTCTACCTACGAACAAAGCCAATCAAAAATATGGATCAAGATTTACGTGGATAAACCTCTTCAAATTGCGAAGCATAAACCTTATTTATCAACATATATCCACCAACTGATATCTACGTTGCTGGAACCTCATATAGAGGTTCAGTAGAAAACCAACCTAGATCTACCAGAAATCTACGTTGAAACACGTAGTGTGTTTACTGGGTAAGGACCTTACAATAGACATACTGTACATGAAGCACAGTGATTCTCAAGAGCATATGATCACTTTTTATGAATTGAGAACAAATTTTCACCTTGCGCTATATAACACAAGACCTGTTATTCCAAAAGTTTTGATCCCTGGTTTTTGATTTTGGGTACACTTAAACTACTGTATTGTACTATTATGGAGCCAGAATTTGGTGCCAATCCAAGCTTTACTTTGTGTAGTTTTGATGTTATGTCTAAATTGTGACCGAGGCTAAAGCTGCATTATGGCACAAGCTATAAAAACTGAACCCCTGGGAGTTGGATCCCTGAATAAGCCTTTCTGATATGCCAAGATACAGGGCTTTCAATAAAATATAGTGTTGTTAAGTAATATTGAGTTTGTGAATTCAATGGTCCTGAGCCCAATATGCATTAAAAAGTGAAATCGCCCATACATGGACAGCCATGGGAAAAGGGACCTCCAAAGAAAAAGTATATTTGAACATATAGTGATAAGCTTTACAATGGTGTATCACATTAGTCTATACCTTCTGAAGTTTTTGAGACATGACATTATAAATATGGGCGCCCATCATCCTATTCTCATAGGGAATAGGCTCTATATATAATTGATTAGTAGATATCAATTGAAATTATCATAATTATGCTAATTAGCAAATAATGCTACAATTTCAACACTGTTAGTCATAACTTTAGGTCTAGAAATGGGATTTTCATTCTGTTTTCACTATGATTATCTCTGAGGGAAAATTAATCAAAGGGAGTCTTTGATTTTTCAATTTGGAACGGAATTTATGTTGCCATGGCAACCAATATCAACAAATACATTCATTTTTGCCCTAAAACGTTCTTTTTGTCAATTATTCACTTATTTAACACTGTATAAGGCCCCCTGGCCCATTTTTATTACCTCTTTCAGTACTGGACCTCAATATGAAACATAAATATTGTTGTGATATGGAGGGAGAAGTAGAATATTTGGAAGAATTATCACTGCACAACAAAATTTCACTTTCCGAAAAAAACGGAGCTGAAACCCACTAATTCCAACGTGTTTTGACCTGGGGAACTCAAAAATAACATCCATTTTTTGCTGGCGGCTCTCAATTTTGAGATACCAATAATACCTAGAATTGCCCATTTTCATCCTCAGTAGCAAACTGTACAAACACATTTCACATCAAATCTGGTTTATATATTTTTGATTACCATTTACAAACCCATATCTAATGAATCATTCATCCTTTGACTCAGTAATATGCAGTAAAAGTATTAAATATGCTTGAGATGCTACCTTGCTTGTCTCTTGTACACAATGTTCGGGCTCATCCCACATTAGACCCGAATACTAGCCTGTTAGAAGAAAAGGTAACCACTGTCTTCGGTAGCATTTTTCCATCTCTGAGAGGTTCCGTTAGAATCTCTCCCCATTTATGTCACTTACTGAGCCACAGGTTTTTTTTTTCTAAAGGTTGGGGGGTCAGATGTGGAAAGTGGATCTTCAAAGACATCTTGTATTTGAGTTTCGGATATGTGGCAGCAGTGTATCCACACACTCTACAAAGTCCTTAGCCCTCTTGTTTCCCAGAAATCCTGTTATGACTACACTGGGGGCAAGCCCTGACTTCCATTTACTATGTAGCCTATTATTGGTTATAATATCAAATTACCCTCACTTTAATTTCATTATTATGGATAATCCTGATGTTTAGATGCAGCCTTACTCACTATAAATCATGGTTGGATGCCCTAATTGATCCAGAAGTCAATGTTTCAAGGAAGTAAACATGGAAATTTGGCTGTCTTCTTAAGATGACTGCCCTTGTACCAAAATGAAGCAATATATCTCCGAAACAAGTGGTTAAATAATGCAATGTACATGAAATCTAACCTATTTGGTGTGGATATATATACATCTTGACCCCTTTTGGCATTATCCAAGATGGACTCTTGCTTCTGAAGTACCAAAACTGCTACAACCATGCATATGGAGTGTGCTAACACCGAACACATAATATTCCATAAAACTGGATCCGACGCTCGCAATGATAGATGCCTAGGAGCCACTTTTGGGTGAAAGATGATTTTCACAAGTGTCAAAGCTATTGACATTGCCCAGACAAATGCCAGGAATGACATAAAAAGGTATTTGTACATGTTTGGACTACACTATATAAGTGAACATAGTGAAATCATTGCCTTTAGAGGTGATTTTCAGCATATATGGCACCCTATGGATATCTCAAAATTGAGAGCCAATAGGCATTTTTAACCTCATTTTCAGATTCAGCAGCCTCAAATTAGGTATAATTGGTATGTTTGGTCTCCGTTTTTTTTTTTTTGCCATTGTACAGTGTTATTGAAGACACAGGGACAAATGCGAAAAGTTTAAAAAAGAATACAAAGGAAAAAAGTAGAGAGGTGAGGTACACAAATGCAAAGAAATAGGGTCAGCCAATGGGTTCTACCAAGGTACTACATAATATAAATAATAACTAAATACTCATTGATAAGACTGAATAGATGTAGGGCATAGGGAGCATAACATTTATTTAATAGGGCACAGGCTAGACACCATCAGCAAATTCAACAGTTTCCTCCTGTATCGTCATGCATACATATTGGATCACCGTGGTGTGGGATATTCATGTAATAAGGAGACAGCAGGTAGGTGTGGAAATGGCTCTTATTTCTCATTGCTGATTTCTCCTGAGACTCCTCTCCTCCTTACATAACAAAGCTATTTTTCTCTAACACATTCATCAAAATGATTAAGCTTATGTGTTTGCCTGTGTCCATTTGTGTGCCATATATAATTTTATGATCTAGATGAAGTTCTTTATTAGCCTTGCTGGTGTAAAAAGAGACAATAGTAAGTTGATACCAACCCTCATTACCTAGATACGCTTCACTGAAAACATGGAAGATCCGAAACTAGTCAGCGGTGACCACTTTAGGTCCTCAAGTTGACGATACCTAAAAACTACAACTTAAGGTAGTCAGAATGACGACTTTAGGTTGTCCTCCTGACGACAGTATGACAACTCTGTACTGTCAGTATCGTCATACTGACGACTCAGAGGGCCTTGACTTAATTAGCTGTTCCCAGCTTCTTGGTATACGTAGGGCAGGGAAAGCCTTGGTGTAATTAATATCGGACCTTTATCGGACATGCTCGGGCTCAGGGACCTGTCCGAAACATCAACTTGAGTACACAACAATAAAACCGTTTACCTCTCAGTCATACAGCTGAACTTTCACAGTAATTTTACTACTGCATACCGGTATGGTAGCCGTGGTGTCCTTTTCCTATACTGCACATGATTTCTATTCCTTGACTGCTATCAACCACCCACTATGATCTATAGTCAAAGGTGCTGTTGAAGTAACCTTAAACCTGACACTGACACTGGGTAGTCGGTTTGTTTGCAATAAAAAGGTATAATATAAGTTTTAGCAAATGTCTATGCCTCTCAACGGCTGTAATATGGATTAGAATTTTATCCAAATCAGTGATCCAGATAATTCACACATTTTGACAAGGTTGATGAATTCCCCCCTCACCATTATGTTTTAGTTTTTATTTCTTCAGAATTATCTATATAATTCGTTAACCCCACCCTTGGCTTAATACTAACAGCCCTCAGTGCCAGGTGAATCAATGTCCTTGTGTTGTTGGTTTTTTTCTACTTCACCGAATGTTTGCTCCTTGTTGATCGAGTAGCCTCTCACATGTAATCTAGGTCTGATGAAGTATGGATAGTTGATACCCTCATTACCTAGCTATCCTCCTTTCTGTGCATGAGCATTTAGATACAGTCAAGGCAACTACACACAGACCCCCAACCTCCTTTTACTATACAATAATAAGGAATGGGATCAATGCAGAACTTCTTATCCAAGTATATTCGGGAGAAGAGCCTAGTACTATTTTCATTAGAATAGAAAAAAAATAGTTGGCATTAAAAATAGACATTTGGGTATACAAAGCTAAATTCGTGAATTTGATTATTCAATACAATTTAAAAACATTTTATTCCAGGACTGTAAAGTGGGACTGTAAACATGATTGTACCCCCAAGAGAGGAGATTGATAATGAAATGCAATCCTTGGGTCAAGAGACCTCTCCACTGTCAGGCCCCATCGGTTTGTTTGATAGAATACCGTTTCAATATTTGCACAGACACATCTTTTTAATGGACGTGGCTGAACTGCCCCATGTGGCCTATTTCCATCTTTTATGCCACCCTTCTACTCCATTTCCTCTAATATAATTCTTCCTTTTTGCAATGCTTGTATATAGAAAATAACACACAGACACTGACTCTCACTCCAGCACTTGGCTTATGACCTGTCCATACATGTAAATACACGGGTCAACATTAATGTTATTAGATGGAATACTAAGGTTGTTAGAATCTCCTTATAATTTTATATTAAAATTGATAAACCATTGATAGAGATGGAGGACTCCTTTGAGCCGTAGGGAAAAAGTATAGGCATAGTAGGTACCACAAAATGCCATTATTACTGACAAAGCAGTGGCTTATAGTTCACAGAAATTATAGTTGGTTCACTGGGATGCGACAGCCTCCATGCGGTGAGGGCGCAATCAGGTGTGAAATGGCTGTCATTTCTCATCGATGATCTCTCCCTAGACCTACTCATAAGTCCCCTCTCTCCTCACACAGCTATTTCTTTCCTACTTGGCATGTTATAGCTTTGTTATCCGCACACTTCCTGCCATACGCTTCTCACATCATTATATCTTAAATAGGGTTGTTAATGACCACATATATATGAATAAGAGGATAAAACCTTTATTAGCTCAGATGGTTAGCAATGTCACTACACTGTCAATACTGTACTATCCTATCTCTTGGGATATCTTGTTCATAATTATTTGTACATGATCCCTCAATGTGAATAGAATACAGTATATAATTTGTATTAGTATTCATTGGCATCCCATGTGTCTGTCACTTTGTATACATAGGCAGCGAAATGGGGACTAATCGGTCAAAATGTCATATTGGGCATTTCAATCTATTCAGAAACTAGATTGTTTGGGCTTTACAAAATAGTTTTAATTTTGGAAATGTGACCATTATTTGCTGCTCTATGGGGTGACAGACTAGCATAGGTGCATTATTTTCTCCTGCTTAAAGGTAAAAAATGACGCTACAGCTGGTAATTTGAACTCTCCGCTCTATATGCCCCCCCTCCTTTCCCCTGCCCCCCAACAGCTCTTTGCTCAACTGCACAATATACTCACTGAAAGTACTTTGTCCTGGGGTTCTGAAACTGTTTTATTTGTGTTGATCGGACCACAACTGTCTGAATTATGAGCAAAAATGTAAGCGTGAGGTACATTTTTCTCTTTGCCAATTTCAATCACATTTGCTGAGTTTGTTGCAAGATGGAAAAAAGCCCCCATTTCGCTGCCCAGGTCACTTATGTTGTTTATTGTACCCCCAAAGACTAATGTGTCGTCCTGCAATAGCTATCCCCAGCCTCCTGACGTTGCATTGAGGCCAAGGACAACATAAGCCCTTATGTAACTGGTGTGCTCACTGCTGGCATGCCCAGACTGTAGGACCTGTCAGTGTTATGTATGAGAGGTTGGAGCTGTTGTAGTTGGCTCGATCGTATGTCAACCAGAGGAAACATTGTTCAGAAGACATCATCAAACAGGTGAAACCATACATACCTGCCATAATATTATACATTGACAAGCTTTTATAGCCACGGATTGTGGTAACGATATCTGTTTTATCATTAATTTGAACTTCATGATTTCTTTTACAGGTACAAGAGCACAGTATCATAGTGCTTAGCATTACAATGAGGCGCACCTTTACTAAATCCCCCCATACATAAATGGAAAATGTAGGGCGGAAGAATCGATAATGGGATAAGAGGAGATGGGGGTGATGCCAGAGTGTTATTTAGGTACCATAGCATTCGATGTAAGTAGCCATGGGATTCTGTGACATTTCTTTTTGTTTTCTGATGGGAGAAAAGAGCTGGGATTTCTTCCATGAAAATTGGAAAAGAATGTTAATAAGAATCTATACATTGTACTAGGAATTGCTTTGGAGTTTCATATTAGCAAAAGCAAGATAAGTATTAATTAAGGAAAACAAATCCCATCCCAGTTCCATGTACATCCCCAGCAAAAGTAAGCCTCTATACAGTGTATAGTACCCGATAAATGACTAAAAAGCAAGAATT
Source organism: Acholoe squamosa (assembly GCA_949317995.1). NCBI lineage: Eukaryota > Metazoa > Annelida > Polychaeta > Phyllodocida > Polynoidae > Acholoe > Acholoe squamosa. The sequence goes on from OX439046.1 coordinate 57,012,137, forward strand.
CATAAATGAAATGTAACCCTGAGGTCAAGCGCTCTCCACGTTGTCTGGGTTGTTGGACTATTTTCATTCATTCCGTTTCAGTATTTGTATAGGCACATATTTTTAATGGATGTGCTGAAGGTACCTACTGGGGCCTATTTCCATCTCCTGTAGACTGTGTATTTCATTACCAATAGCATTTCCTCTCTGTATATTTGTATGTGTACACATTTGATATCAATGTTATTTTGCTAAGGCTGCATGCCATCAACAGGGCAGTACAGAAATGTACACAGTGTAGACCTTCCGGGGAAAATTAGAAACAACTGCCTTTTTGAAACAGTATCATTATTAATCAACGTTAGGTTAGAGTGGAAATCAAACACATTCAATGAAAGACATGATGTGATGCTTCTGTCTATGACTTGTATTAGGAGTGTATATAAGCTAAAACATCATTGGTTAATTGAAATAGTTCCTCTTAAGATTGAAAATGGGTGAAACATCTCTTTTCTCACACCTCTTTATTCACCTACTTCACCTTCCTCAGGACTATCCCCTATCTCATTCCCCCTCTCTCATTAGAAGTTGGTCAAATCTCTTGTCCTTATGCAACTCATTGAAAATAAGGCTACATTGAAAGGAAGCCGAGGCTGTGCCAGATTTATTGCCAAAGAATCTCGTTTTTTAATGAAGCCTGTAGGTGATATACATTCCTGTCAGTGTTTCTTTCCGTGAGCCCCTCCTTTCCTTCATTTCCCCTCTGGAGTATCATTATAATTTTATGAAGGGAGTCCATGAAGGAGATGTGTCAAAGGTCACTGTAATTTAAAGGTTTCAAGGGGCCTATGACATAGCTGCTGTCCAAACCGTGCCTACTATTCCGATAATATGCCATTGGATTCTGCCTCAGTGAACCATGTCTGGGAAAAAGGCTGTAGTTTTTCTGGCCCTGTTCTTGAGACCAGGCAAATAAAAAAGAAACTTGCTATCATTCCAAAACAGTTTCTAGGGGCATACCCAGCAGCGGTTTTCTCCCTCATACCATGAAATTAGATCATTCATTTCAGAATGCTGTCATTCATAGATGTGATCACTGCTGTTTTAGGCAAGCAGCATTCAATCAAGATACATTCCTGTGAGATACTTTCTTTTCAATAACACGTTTAAATTGAATTTCCTCCCTGTTTCACATTTTGCTCAATACGGTAAGGTTGGAAAATACTCCCAAAACCTCTCATAAAAAAACTCGTATACTCCCTGAAATGACTAAAAGAAAGAACTGAAATTAACCTGTGCCGACATGTTTCGGTTTAATATTGCTAACCTTTGTCAATACTTTGCTCAAAGGATGGAAATGGGATTTATTACAGTTGTTTTGGAGATCTGATGACAGTCAAAATACAACATTGTCAGTAAGCCTTTTCCTCTTTTCCATGGTCAAACGGTCCCCACACTTCCTGTGGCCATTGGCATGGTCAATTCCTTCCTTCCTTCCTTGTCTGGACACTACTGCAATGTTGTCCGAATAGCTATTAGCCTTGTCTGTGCCTGCTCACCGTCACAAAGTAAATGAATTAGTAGAAACAAAAATAGTTGGTGTGGGGTTTCATATAGGCGTAGAAACAGCCTGATTATATAGAGGTACAGGGATCACTGTCTGATGTAATCCTGGGCCCATCAAGTATAATGAATGGCCTGCCCTCTCTTTCCTGAAAGTCTGATGAAGTCTACCCCCAATACACAAAGCAAGGGGCACCATCATTTGATGGAATCCCCACATAGTGGTGATTTGAATTTGATGCCAAAATTATAGCAATGCTGGTTTGAGGTAGACTTTCATTCTTCTTATATCCATACAAATTAAATTACTATGGTCCTAAGTAAATCTTCACTATATTGCAAACAGACAGCCTTTGCAAGGCCTTTCAAAGGACATGCACAGCTCAGACCAGCAGTGGACTGTATTTGGACTTGTCACAGCTATGTGCTAATATTTCGTCCATAGACAGCTGTCAGCAGAGCCTGTTCTGCATGTAGTATAAGAGGATAGGAATGGGGTCTAGCTGATAATAACCTCCTTTTGCCTGCTTTAAGAAGAGTACCCTTAGTCTTATCTAGGAGCAAGAGTTACTTTATTAACTCTTCCTGAAATTAAGTTTTTTTATCGTCTTTAAGGGTGACATTATAACTTAAAGTTCTTTGATGAGTATATTTTATGAGTTACACCTGTTAATATATAGCTGTATTGGTTTATCAAGCAGACTCATGAGTAGTGTAGGTGGCCGTGGATGAGGAATGCAAAAAAGTGAATCACTTATCAGCGGTACATTCATGTGCTATGCCAGTAATAAACACATCAAATCAATTTGTGTCAAATATCTTTCCATTGAGTATGCCCAAAGGGGAAAGCCATATCCTCTTATATGTCACTATAATATATGAGCTCATCAAACCAGATTCCTGTACAACTGAGCAGCAGCCTCTTGTTGCCTCCCTGGTGTAAGTGACAGATCAAATGAAGTAGGCAGATCCTGCATTCTTCACTTTTTGTGAGAAATGGGTTTTAATTCTAACATGCTTCAATCAATCATCTAGCAGCCATCATTTGGCTGTTTCTCAATGGGAAACTAAAGCAAACTGTGCTTATTATCAGCTTATCGTTTGAAGTAATGAGTTAGGTAGGCAAGCTATAAGGAGACATCTGACTAAACAAAAAAGAGTTTGGGTACGGGCTGGTCTCTGACATCAAAGTAAGGTTAGTCTCCCTCTCCCTTTATGTTGGCCATCAGTTCTGTTTTGCCTCTGTGGGATCACTTAACCACCTCCAGTCACCTGTTCTAGTTATGGGAAACTCTTATGTGTGGTGTGTGGGGCCTTCTTATTAATGGTCTCAGGATAGGTCCCTTTTTCCACATAGTACCATATATGTTTTACCCTCCCTCGTAAACCTACATCCACCTAGCAGACATTGACTTGCAAATGACGGCCAAAAAAGAGAGGGGGATAGGGGTGTAAATCTTGGCTATTTTCTATATAATCTATGAGGCCATCCTGAAAAATCATGGGGGGATGCATACCCCACGGCTCCGCTGCCACTGATAATTCATTGAGTCAATTTAACAACAATATGATCTGAATAGTACACAGCAAAAATGGTGTTTAGATCCTAAACACAATTCTAAACATATTCTTGCAACGTTTTTGTCATCACATTAATTTCCTAAACATGTTTAGCCAAACAATGTGCTTAGCTCAAGTGTTTAGAAATTTAGGAGTTTAGGTTCAAAATTTGTGTTTAGATATCGATAAAATTTTGCATTTAGATGTTTATGAATTTTTGTGTTTAGATGTCTAAGTGATTTGGTAGGAAGTAAAGGTTTGCAGACATGTATCCATTAAAAACATAAAGGAATATCTTTTGTTTGTTTTCTCATTTACTGGAGGACATCAGCAGGTATTACACTGTAAAGTCTCCCAAGGTGTCAGCCACAGCTATATACACTTATATGTACACACTGCATTAGAATAGGAGACTTGAGAAAGTACAACAGGTTGGCAGGAAGGACATTGCTTTATCTGTTACAAAATAACATGACCTAGGTGTAAGTCATGGAGCTCATTGATTATTTTATGGTAATGATGATGGTGTAAGTTGAATTTAGTTAATTTTAAAATTATTGTTGTGTCTATTTTCATAACATTTAATGAAATGACCCTATGATAAACAAGGAGTTTGGGAATGTTTGTCACAACAATTGCTTATAACTGTGTGCAGATAGTCCATTCAGAGGTAGTGCTGCTACCTGGTGTGGATTTGACATCCAAGTATCTAAACATGTTGATGTTTACATCTAAACACCTAATATTCAACTGTTTATACTCTAAGTGTCTGAACATGTTTAGCAAAAATGTTAATGTATTTAGAATAAAAGTGTTATTTTCCTAAATGTGTAGACGATGATACACCTAACTGACGTATATGTTTAGGTTTTAAACATGTTTAGACCTAAACATGTTTAAAATCTAAACACCATTTTTGCATTGTAGTGATGGTTCCTAAATAGATATTTTTGTCTGTCTGTCTGAGACCTGTCTCTCTGTCTGCCTGTCTCTGTCTCTGGGTCTGTCTCTGCCTCTGTCTCTGGCTCTGTCTCTGTTTCTGTCTCTGTCTCTGGCTCTGTCTCTGTCTCTTTCTTTGTCTTTCAATGGTGGCAAAAGTGAGTTTGAAATTCAATCTCTATAGTACATAAAGCGTGGCAATTCTAGATCACACAACTAGATGCACCTGACTCTCAGATTCGATCCCTCAAATATCTCTCACAAGGTACATAGTTACATGACTTTAGCAATTTGAGGCCTTTTAAGTACAGGAAGAAATTATGGGGAAAAGCAGATTCATAGAGGAGATAAGGAGAGCTAACATACTGATGTGGGTGATGCGAGTAAACTGGTGTGGTTAGGTGAGATTCTGTGGTTAGATGTGGAGTCTGGTGAATGATGCATGTGGACTGAGGATTCACTGGAGTGTAAAGGTGTCCATGTGGTGAGGGGGCATTCAGCTGTGAAATGGCCCTCATTTCTCATCACTGATCTCTGGCCCCTAACCCCCTTGAATCACAAAGCTCTTCTCTCCCTACCTCATTGCCTCAATGCCCTATTGTTGTCTTTATATCGGTCCACTTGAGCTGTTTTGCATACACCATATCAACCCTAAAAGAATGGCATAGTGTTAAATGACATTATCTCACGATTTTGGCTTGGACACTGCTTTTTTGGTAATAACCCCGCTGCGTTATCAGGCCATAACCCTACTCTAACACCTTTTGTACTTCTTCAAGAAGCCTTTGGTTAAAATCTTGATATGTTCATAAATTGGAGAAGTATACAAAGTCAACCTCGCCATACATTTCCAGTTAAAACCGTTCAGGGTTCTATGGGGAATCGTACCCCGGCCGCTGTGGCAATAGACAGACTTGTGATCCATTACTCCATGACGAACAGTAGTAGAAGGCAATGTATATGAAGGATTTGAATAAGTTGTTCGACATACCTGGGGCTTTGCACACCTTGTTAGCATAGACTCCAATGGTGCCATGTCAGGTTATAAACAGGAAAACATCCTAAGGTAATCTAGATGAACAGGCCATGCTAATGGATTCCATAACATTCAAAATAGATAAGAATCCAATGAATTTTCATAGCGATACATCTGCACCAGCCCTGTAGCTTGCTGACCTACATTTCAACATAACAACATGATTATCCTCATTCTGGGGCCCTGTGTCGACCAGGCCTGGGAATATAGACAAGAAAGCACAAGACGACTTCCGCTGACAGCCATGGCGAACCGAACTGGGTTGGTTCCACTTAGAAAATCTCTGCTCCTGCTTTTAATAAGGGGTTATGAGGTAAGAAATTAATACGAAATGGAGAAATCTGTTAGATAAAATGCCTTAATCCATGTCGTGGGTTGTGGATTATGGACCCATAAACCCACCTGTGGGATCTCATAACATGGATTAAACACTAAATATTATGATTCTACACTAAGCAGTTGTCAATCTTTACTTAGAATCGCGAGCAGTTGTGATGCTTTTGACAAATATATATCAAAATAAAAGTTATTCTATATTATATTTCTGGCATACTCTTTTACTCTTCATCTATCATATCAGAGGTATCTGATCTAACACCTGTATCACAACATACCTACGTTTGCAAGCATGCCCTGTGGGATCCTTACATATATAGTATCACTAGAAGAGTAACACTACCCATTCATATCTTGTCACACCTCACACCTCCCCAAGGGCTATGTTGCCCAGATACTTGATTAGCTAGTCTCAGATTCTTGGCATGCTGTGACATTGAGGCCTAGGGCAGCATAAGCCTTGGTGTAACCGTTGTGCTCATGGTGGGCATGCCCAGCCTCAGGGCCATGAAAGGGTTATGTATGGGAGGTGGAGGCTGTCACGGTGGTCTGGGCACTATGTCAAACAAAGGAGATATGGCTAAACATAACAGGGAAACCATATACCTGTCAGCCATACAACATCTAGGCTTTCACATTCACTATTATGTGGTTAAAGTGGTGGGTTTTACCTTTCAAATTCATTTCCATAATTGATTTTATCCCCCAATGACCACCATTGAAGCATTCATCCACTACGTAATGTAATTAAATCACATGCAAACATTTTAACCATGTACTTTCAAGGAGGTGCATTCCTTTCTGTTTTCAAAAGCTGTTTGAATTATTCATCCATCTCAGTTTTTGTATTCCTTTTCACAATGGTGCTACATACACTGTAATAAATAAATGTTGAATCTACCAGGGATCCCTGTGAAGCTGAAAAGTTAACCATTGTAATTGTATACCAGACTACCAGTGAAGCAGTGTAGTTTTACAAGAAGTCCCAGGTGGGAATATGATGGTACACAAATGTACAAGGAATCTCTCGATCTCTGGCAACTTTGGGATGAGCATTCCACCGTTATTTCAATGACATTTTTATACATTGTGTAGATACAAAGTCATCAGTCCAATGACATGCACACATTGTGTCTACCTGGGTAGTACAGTGATAGTACACGTATTACAGGAAACAGACATAGCCCTAGGCTATTTGGCAAGGTGGTTGCCATGGGTGACCTGGCTAAGCTAAGGTTGTAATCTGATACCTGGACATAATGTAAGAAAGGCTGTGATAAAGCAGCAGGGCTTAGGGCATTAAAGTAGCAATTTAAGGGCAGCATTTGCTTTTGTCAGTCAAATGTATGAAAGGGGGTACATTTAGAACTAGAACTAGAATTAAGCCCATTGGGTCAGCTGAGCCAGCTTGATGCAAAATGCAATTTAGTCTTTAAAAGAGAATTAAAGTTAGAGAATTAAAAATATATTCTGGAAAGAGGGCATCTCCATCCGTAAGACTAGAGTGGGTCAAGGGTCTCCAAAAGGAAGGCCACCTATTTCCATTGGCATAGCCTAAGCTGTACTTACACAAAGGTAGATTGTATAATGGTGGGTGGAGAGCCAGGGAGCCAAGGGATCTATGGAAGTCAAAAGGCACTGACAGAGTAAATTGGTACTTAAATGGACAGGTATCCGTGGCTAAAGGTATGAATGGGAAACAGGAGAAGCACAAGGGCTTGGCCTAGGTTCTCCATTGATGCGTAGTGTGTCTGTAAAGGATCTATACAATAGTACAGTGATCAGGGGGTTGGGGGAGGGAAGTACACAAGGTGAACGTTGGAAAAAGTTGTAAAGGGAAAAACACAATGGCTACCTTTTGAGGAATAAGGGAGCATTTCATCAGAAATTATTCATCACAGATTCTCATCCGATCCCGGGCATCCGATATATATATATATATATATATATATATATATATATATATATATATATAATATATATATATAATATATATATATATATATATATATATATATATATATATATATATATATATATATACTCATTCATCAATAATTTACATTGTGAAACTTGAGATTTGATGGACGAGTATGATAATTATGAGCATCCATGAGCTGAAAAGTGTGGTGGAATGGGTTCTTTAGCTGGGATATGAAGAGAATATTATAAGCTTGTCTAAACCCACATCAAAACTGTGCTTTAATCAGGGGTGCGGCTGACCAATATGAATTAGTTCATTTAACTTGGGACTGTAATGGTCATTTTCCATTTGGTCCTATGCATTATTATAATTAGGTTGAATACTTTAGCGCCACTTAAAGCAATGGTATTGCTACCTTGTTGAGATCATATGAGTCAGGAATATAATTGGCATATCGGTCAATACCAATAAGAAAAAAGTGCACTTAGGTACACTAGCCATGCACGAAGACCAATATATACATGTATAATAACTATTTGGAAACCCCAATTTAGCTCTCGTGTACAAGTATCTATACAGATTTCTTTTCAGATGGTAAAATGTTTACTCTCCGTGACATCCAGGGGCCTCAAGAAGAGCACCAGGGATGATGGGGCCATGCAGGTCAGAACGGTCAGGTTTAGTGTCAGAAAGGTGGCTACAAATGTGTCTTGGTGTCAAGTATTGGAGCACTGGTGTCAAGGGTTGGGGAATAGGTGTCACAACTCTCTGCAGTGAAGGATGAGCTGTCACAACTATGTGTAGCACGGTGGAATAGAGAAGACAAGTATTATCTAGCTTCATTATAGCATGGGATAACCTTCTATTCATAGAGTCATATGTTCTGGCTACATTATGTGCATGTACCTCCTGGTTCCAACTTTCCGTTTTACAGAACACAGGGAAGCAAGTTCCATCATTGATATTAAGAAGAAAATATAGAAGCACCCAAAGGCTGGGCTTTGGGATTCTCTACAATGATTTGATCAATGGGAAATATTAGACGTTTTCATATGCTGATATGACAAGGTTTGTTTTCTATATATGTGAATCCCAGCAGAAGTGATGTGTTGGCGCATAGCAATATGTATACACATATATGGGTCAGGTCGCCAGAAAGCAGTAGATTTTGTGTTTTTGGGTCATTTTGGACTTCTATGGCTCTGGAGAAAGAAGTTGTGAACCAATCTTGTCTTACATAGACTCATTTGATAGAGAACACTTAGGGCTATCAGAAAAATGTAAATTTGTGGTCATCCATCAAAAACTTTAGGACTTATAGCCTGCCGAAGTGAAAAAACGGCCAAATTTGTTCTTTTTTATACTTTTTGTATCTTTTACAAGTGTTCTGTATTGAATAAAGAATACTATAGAGTATCCCAAAGTTATTTTTTGTATTGTATATGATCATAGGTATCATTTCAATGAGGTTTGGACATGTTACTAAGTGAGAATTTTTCATGATGTGTCTTTCAAAATGGAAATCTGTAATTTGCAACGTCCGGTACCTAAATCTAAAACGGTTATAAAACATAGAGAAAATGAAGCTTCAAAATATTTGTTGTTACCCATATGAAGGGCTTTATTATCCTCTACTTTGGTGAAAAAATTGTGTGTCTACCAGCATTTGTCTCCATATGAGAGCAGCTCATGTGAAATAATTCTGATAAAAGTACCGGACGTTACGTAACGTCCGGTACTTTTATCATCATGTAGGAGGCAGTCTACTGTGCATGCATAACTCAAATTTTGTTCCATTCTATAATTGAAGTCAATAATAGACATATTGGCCTTGTTATTTCATGTGTTTGTTATGCGTAATGGGACATTCTTATATTACTGAGAGCAACTTCAATTACCCCCATATTTCATTATTTTGGTACCGGACGTTACATGACACAAACCAAGCAATAAAAATGGAACCGGATGGCCTAGATCGGTATTTTTTGGTCTTCTGAGCTCAGGAGATGTACCTTGACAATTTTGTTAAGGTAATATAAACTAATTAGAAAATTAGTTTTTCAGGGCCTTCAAGGGCAAAATCTTACACTTTCTGACGACCTGACCCATATAGGAATGGGACTTCTAAGGAAGGTTTTCCTGCCCTGGAAAAGATTAAAAACATACGGGGTTAGCGCAACAGCATCACCCCATGACATGGGGCCTAATGTAGTATATTATGCCTGGTGGGAAAAGTACCCACATGATGGTTGCAGAAGCTAATATAAGTTTCTGCAAAGCCACTCACAAATCCATTTGTAGTGTGAAGGACCTCCCAGAAGCCTTTGTGGTCATGTCTGTGCTGCCCCTTGCAGGCGCAGCATGTGGTTCTACGCCTGCGCAAATAAACTTCCGCCCCCAGAGTCTACAGCGCCACCTGCTGTCCTTCTCCCACACAAGGGGCAATCTGCTCTCCAAACAGATTCTTCCTCTAAAGGCCCACTTAATGAAGGACGAATGTTCTGCTGGGAGGCCGACAACGTGATGGCAATGCCTTGTTAAAAAGTGTTACAAAATGCCCCCTGTTTGTGATTTCCGGAAGGAGATGAAGAGGGAGGAGAGTTAGCAAAAGAGAAAGAGGGGGAGGTATGGGCAGGTTTGTAGGGGTGGGTGGAGTGAAGACTTCGATCTTCTGGAGTAAAATGGTAGAAACAAATATGTGAAACAACGATATTCATGGCATTGCTTAATGTATTTAAGACTCCGGATAACAATGCAAAAAAGACATGGAAATACTAAATCTTGATCATCCTCACGATGACTTCTCAACCAGATTTTGCTGAATAGGAATTTTACACTGGCAGACTGGTGAAGTTTTACGAATGCAGTTCATGTGCGACCTGCCATATGATCTATCAATGACTGTGTGCATCTTTTTGTTATGGTGCTGCATATGTGAAGCAATAATAACACACTGCTAATGATAAATCGATGCTTCGTGATACATTTCTTAAAAGCTAAGCATGATGCACAGATGAATTATTTCTCTCAACTCATTTATGTATTTAGTATCTCAACGGCAAACAAGAGCGGAGTCAATAAAGAGGCGCAATAAACTAAGCAAATGAACAGCCACCCTTTCTCAAACAATGAAGGCTGTTTCTTGAGCTTTTTCCCAAATGTTCTCCATGCTCATTGTCCAATTACTCTTCAGGTACCCTATTGTCATGGGATTACCATCTTTGTACCTAAATGCTGGTGCTTCTTGAGATTTTGCTGGAGCAGAAGCCACTGCCTATCATAGATATGCCCTAATGGGAAAGAGTGGGATTTCCTCAATCTTGGAAGCTGTATTGACACTCTGGGTGTCACACCTACAAGGAGTGCTGACATCTGAGTGTAGCATTAGGGATCTATAGTCTGTAGTGACATTCTGGGTGTCACACCTACAAGGAGTGCTGATGCCTGAGTGAAGTATTAGGTAAGAGTGTACAGATAGAGAGAAGGAGTGATCGTTACCTCTTAATTACAGGTGGCCTATTGATGGGAGTGTCATACAGTAGTCTGGGAGCATAGACCATAGCATGTGTGCTACTGATAAGATTCCTACTGATGGGAACATTGTGCAGGAGTCTACGAACATAGTATAGGTGTCCCACTAATAGGAATGATGTGCAGGAGTCTGTGAACATAGTATAGGTGTCCTAGTGATGGGAATGATGTGCAGGAGTCTGTGAACATAGTATAAGTGTCCCACTGATGGGAATGATGAGCAGGAGTCTGTGAATATAGTTATAAGTGTCCTAGTGATGGGAATGATGTGCAGGAGTATCTGAACATAGTATAAGTGTCCCACTGATGGGAATGATGTGCAGGAGTCTGTGAACATAGTATAGGTGTCCTAGTGATGGGAATGATGTGCAGGAGTCTGTGAACAATGTATAGGTGTCCTACTGAAGGGAATGTTATCCAGGAGTCTGTGAACCTAGTGTAGTGGTCAGTGGAAAATGTCATGGAGAAACCGGGAATCCAACCTGGGACCCTCCAACTTCGAAGCGGAAGCTCTACCCCTGTGCTACTTCCCCTGGCCTGACATTCTCTACCTTCCAACTACCCTGGATCGGTATGGTACACATAGGGGGAGTGACACATCAAGTGAACAGTCCCTCTGAAGGCTCTGCGCACCCGACGGGGGAACGAACCCCTACACTAGTATAGGTATCCTAGTGATGGAACGTTGTCCAGGAGTCTATGAACATAGTATAGGTGTCCTACTGAAGGGAATGATGTGCAGGAGTCTGTGAACATAGTATAGGTGTCCTAGTGATGGAACATTGTCCAGGAGTCTGTGAACATAGTAAAAGTGTCCTACTGATGGGAATATTGTCCAGGAGTCTGTGAACATAGTATAGGTGTCCTACTGAAGGGAACGTTGTCCAGGAGTCTGTGAACATAATATAGGTGTCCTAGTGACAACCATTGTCCAGGAGTCTGTGAACATAGTATAGGTGTCCTACTAATGGGGAACGTTGTCCAGGAGTCTGTGAACATAGTATAGGTGTCCTACTGAAGGGAACATTGTCCAGGAGTCTGGGAACATAGTATAGGTGACCTAGTGGAAATGATATGCAGGAGTCTGTGAACATAGTAAAAGTGTCCTACTGATGGGAACATTGTGCAAGAGTCTGTAAACCACTGACGGTAATGTTGTGCAGGAGTTATCAGTGTCACTCGGCACATCCTTACATACACGTTTTTTAGGAGGGGCACTATCACTTGTTGGTGTAGGCCTTTTGCCTCCTCTTTTGGCCCCCTGCTGTCCCTCAGCCTCAGCAGTGTCCAATGTAGTTGAAACAGGGGGAAGGGTGGGTTGCTGCTTGTACACACTGATCACTTCTGCTACCTGCTGTTTAAGCTCCCTCACCTCCTCCTCCAAACATTTTTGTGCAGGGCCATGAAGTTTTCCAGCCTTTTGTACTAACCTTCCCTTTCTGAGATCCACCTGCTGTCACTTGAGATTGAGCAGGTGAAGCTTTGTCCCCAGTGGTATTGACTTCTTGAGGCTGAGAGGTATATATAGAGTCAGACAGGCCTATATTTTCTCTCATCAAGTAGGTCTCCATTATAAACTGGAGCTATAGAATTTCTACCAAAAGCACTCCGTGTTTTTGAAGTCATGTTAGGATGCAGGTGTAATCCAATGTATTTAGAAAACAAATTAGAAGAAAACTCAGAAAGAAAGTGTTTAGTACTGTCTCCAACAGGTCTCTGGTGTGTAGGGGTGGAGTTTTGAGTCTGTGAGAAGATGTCATGAGAACCACAGGGTCAAGCAGGGACACAGAGTGTGGTATGTGCATTAACACGGATCTCTTCTGCTCTTATTAATCAAGTGACCTTGTGGTAGTCACCTACAATGGCCATCAACATTCTCCCACTAAACAAAAAAAACACAATAGCAATCCTCATGTCCCCCCGGCCTTCCCCCTTCTGATCTGCCCCTCGGTGCTTGTCGGGGTAATTTAGCCATGCCTCCTCAGGGGGTCATTGCAGCTAGTGTAGGAAGATTCCAGGCCCTGCTTTTATTGGGTTGTCACAACGTGCTGAGCATTCAATCCCGCCATTTCCATGTTTGCCATTCGCCAATTTATCGCAGCCCGGTATGGGCTTCAGAGGAGAAATTGAGGAATAAGATTGGTGGGTTTAGACCCCGTCCAAGGGATTGATGAAAGATGGATCGATGGTGGGAGCAACCATCAAAGGGCCGCGCGATGTCTTAAGGAATGATACTCTGTCATCATGATACTCCAAGACAGTGGTGATGGGTTACTCATCCACTCATCAACATTATTTTGAATCATGGAAATTGATTGAGAGGATATCAATATCATTGGTCTGGAATTATGCATGAATGCAGCCCAGGTGACTTGTTTGCATGCCCTATACCGACTAGTGGGATTTATCATCAGCCAATGATATATTCACTGCGGGCCTCTTGGGTGTGAGGTGGTACCCACCTGATAACCGTTATGAGGGATAACCACTAATAATCAGCTCCAGCAATGGCTACGCCCAATGGACAATTGGCTACTTTGGTATAAATATAAACATGAAGCTTACACGCAACTTGTTGCCCTTGCAGGTTTAAAGTGGATAGAGGTGAGATTATATGAAGAAATGATAAAGCTTGGTAAAAAAGAGTTAACCCTCTAAGGGCAGCATTTAATGCATACTGACCTGATGTGAGTATGATTCCTAGTGCAGGCCCTGTCAGTATGACATGATGGTCCTGCATCATATTAGTGGCCTGCATCATATTAGTGGCATGCATCGTATTAGTGGCCTGCATCATATTATTGTCCTGTATCATATTAGTGGCCTGCATCATATTTGTGTCCTGTATCATAATAGCGGCCTACATTATATTAGGGTCCTGTTTCATACGGTCTGTCTTCATGTACTTCCATATGACATTCTCTGCACACTAGGGTCAAAATCATTGCGAATTTTCGGAATGGCAAGCCACCTCCATCTGTTTTTAAGACCTACTATGATAATATTGGATGTTCCTTTAAAAAATGGCATTGATTGTGATCTACCAGAGTACTCACAACAGTCTCAGCCATGCATAAAACTGATCACTATTGGCACAGCCATCCGTCAACATCTAACTAACGAGGTGTTAGAACGTCTTACGCAGATGTCACTGAATTGCTTACATTGTAGGCCCTTTCAGGACAGTATCTTTGGTGTAGGTCAATGGCCGTTTGGTACTTGGTGAATCAATATAGTACTGGCGATTCCCCTTACCAATATTGCATTGGTGCATTTTGGACAGCTGGTCTTTGTCAGGGCTAATAGTTAGACGAGGCACGTCAATACAGTAGCAACAAGACTCATGATGACAAAATGAATGAACACAATAGATTAATGCACTGTACAGTTAACTCATTGTTAATTGTTAACTCATTGCTAATTAATAGTGTCTTCTCTTGCAGGTAAGTGCCATGACCCTTCCTTATGACTCGGGGAAGCGCTGCTGAAGTACGGTAAATTATGTCTGAATTTTCCGCCTTTTGGTTTGACGGTGAATAGGTGGATTTGTATTCGGTGCCATATGAGGCTTTTAGGGTTCCAATCGGGGTCAACATGGTGCAACTGAGCACCTAGCTTTTCAGGATTGCACTCTGGAGCGTGTTGCTCCTATGGTAAAAAGAGCTGTCAGTAGGTACCCTCTTTTCAAAAGAAGTCACGCTTTGCTTAACCATTCAACTTGCACTCACCACATTAGTCTGAAAAGTCACCTGCCTTGTTTAAAAAAGAGAGAGCTGCACTCTCAGGTACCTACTCATGTCACACACTCTATAGTGTATTATACTGTCGACTGACTTCTCCCAACTAGGTACCTACTCAAACCCCCTTTTTTAGCAGCATACTTGAATGACCACTTGTGAGCAACAAAAGGGACAAGTTGTAGCTACATGTAAAGAAAGGACTGGACATGAGGGCACTTTTAGCCAGCTCTTCCTTTCACTATAGGAGCAACACCCTCCAGACATCACACTGACAATCTAGTGGATTTATTGGGTCCACATTTATTTTTGCATGCTGCACCAGTGCAGCACTGGTGAGTTGCCTGCCATGATCAGTGCTGCATTGATGCATCCTGACGAGAGATGGAGATAAATCTATTTAAGAGACCATGTTAGGAATGCACAAAACTCAAAACTCAAAAGTCAAGGCACATCATTTCGGGCAAAACCGGATGTGTGCTCAATTTGGGACCCATATTGTATTCTTGAACCATGCTTATCTAATCTCAACTGATGTGTTGGCAGAATGGGATAAGGATGAGCCCACCCCAGCTACCACTGAGGGAATATACCCCAGTAGCCCCAATTTAAAGCTAACTCAGATACATGATTGATCAGTAGCCCTCACTGTGCCTCTTCTATGTGGGAGGGGGTAAAATGGGGGATTTGAATGTCAAACCCAACCCATCAGATTCCTCTACAACAAATTGATGGGGCCAAAAACGAGAACACTCATCTCCACGATCCGTTTCCACTCAAAATTAGTTCCATTACCAGCTAATGCTGGAAGATGATTTGTCTTTTCAAGGTTAATTATTCCACAGAAGACCGTGCGAGTCAGAGTCTCTCTAATGGATTGATATGCTGGCTTGAAGGCAATCTTATAGCACTGGATCTATTAAGGTCGAAAGTTCTAAGAGAATGGATCCAATAGAATTAAAATATATCACTTTAGAAAAAAAATATTCTTCGCCACTGTGAGAATGTTTTAGTGAAGCCTAATTAAGCAGCATTTCATTGGCGCATCCTGTCCATGGACTGTTGATAGCAACTGAAATGAACTCCCTATGCATTATGCAGACCTTAAAGGCCTAAGGAGTTTATACTCCCTTTGCAACCTTATTGTGCATGACATCATGAATAACAGAAATGTAATCTGTAATAGTTGATGAGTAGAGACTTCAGGCAGACATATTTATGATGGCATGTAGATATGCAGCAAATACAGCTCAAACATGATGTCTATTAGAGTGCACTAGCACGTAGGCCTTGCTTTCAGATGGGAGTGGGAGGGATAGATATGTCATGATATCATAACAGACAATGAGGGGTTGTCATGAACCATGCCTTTACCATGTAGGGGCAAGAAGATGTTTCAATCATTCATGTTCATTTTTCATCATGATGCATGAACATAGTGCACGTGAGTAACTCGCCAGTGCTGTATTATGTGCATCATGTGACCCACAGGGTGTATCAGCCCATTATTGGGGTCAGCATCGTGCATGAAACAGTGCTGAAAAATTGCATGCCGTGTTGGCATTGCCGCATGTTACCAGTTTAAGTGCTTCGGACATCTAAACACTATATGTGGACTTTATATAGTTTTAAAGGTATCAGTTCTATCGTCAGTGATCCTTAGTCTGTGTTCTGCAAGAGCTAGGATTCTACTTTAAAAAGCAGGAAGTCGACGAATGGTACTTTGACTGTCATCAATTGCTTCCTCCAAAAAACCAAGCTATTTCAAGTTTGTGTATATTAAATCCACTGTTTCAATTGGGTAGGCTGCTTCCATTGCCAGATGTTCCTGCCCGATGTTCAGATGTTCCTGATTTCAAATTAATTGAGTTGAAGTTATTGGCTCATGGATTCAATGCTTTATATAGCACACATGGGATGAGTTTAGTTCAGAGTCCTCTAGGACTTTAAGATTCGATGGAAGAGCCCATTTTCGATGATATGCATGTTAAAATAAATATAGCCTATCGATCAGGTTGCTGTAGCAGACCTAGCCTACAAGTTGCTGATTGAAGCGTATGCACAGTAGTATAAGCTCAGGTGTCGGATATAGCTGCTCATAATTTAGCGAATGACACTGTATGACTACGTAGAGATCCTGCGGACGTAGATGCGCAGCAGGCAAACAGAAAGAATAATAAGAA
Source organism: Acholoe squamosa (assembly GCA_949317995.1). Lineage (NCBI taxonomy): Eukaryota > Metazoa > Annelida > Polychaeta > Phyllodocida > Polynoidae > Acholoe > Acholoe squamosa. The sequence goes on from OX439046.1 coordinate 57,028,925, forward strand.
AAGTGCATGAAAGACCCCATGGACTATCCAAACCGTCTGTCTGCTCACACATTCTCATTATATATCTCAGCAGTATATGGGATATGTACAGTGTTCCCTTACTGTGAGAGAACACGACAACATCTTTCAAACAATTCCTACCTCGGTTATTCTATGCTTGGCTTCCGAACAGTGCAGTTGAAAGCTACCCTGTATTCTATAGGTGCATATAAATACTAAGCACTTGCTGCTTACTGATAGTATTGTCGTGCATTTGACCAACAAAGGCCCTCGGAGTAACTCACAGAAAATTATATTGATTACTGAATTTGTGCACCGTAGAAATTACAGCAATTACTGAAAAATGGGACTGCAAAAGTAAAATTGCCAGTGAATCACAGTAGTTTGTATCGATTTTCTTTAATAGTGCTTATAGTAGTATTCGTATGATACAGACAAGAATCAAATTAACTGAGGACATACAGTCTAATCTTCATGTCCACATTTACAAATGTCATAATCCATATGAAATGCGTTTTCACAGGTTTCTATGCTTTTTCTATTTGAACACATTGAGAGATACACTGTAAAAAAATGTCGTTGAAATAAAGAATAATCTTTCATCCCAAAGTTGCCAGAGATCCTTCATTATTTTCACACAGATGCCATTATTTTCGTAGAGATTCCTTGTACCACTGCACTTCCACCTGGAGTTTCTTGTAAAAACTACACTGGCCCCCTGTTATCTAATTACTGTGGTTCACTGTTCAGTTTTTACAAAGATCCCTCATAGATTTAACCCTTTCGTGCCCAGAATTATTTTGAGGAAGCTGATTTATTCATCAAATTTGATGTAGTAGAGGCTATTATCTATTTCATATCCACATTAAAGTACTGATTTAAATGGTAACAAATAGGGCAGTTAATTAGTTTTCAGAAAATGTAATATGAAGCATATGTTAGAGTATTAGATGAGTCAATAGGGAATGATGATGGTACATGCATTTGAAATGAGCTGATTTGGATGAAGCCCAGAAAATTGTTTTTTATTATTATTTTTTATATATTTTGTTTAGAATAGGCTATTTTTAACTAATAAAGCATTATTCTAACATTTAAAGAAGGCAATATTGACTGGAATTGAACAAAATTCATATTATAATTGGATTCCCTGGAGAAAATCACATAAAAAATATTTCATCAATTAGTTTTGCAATCTTTATCAATACTTTTGTGAATTTAGTGAATTTTCTGTATTTTCCCTGTATTCCCATGGCTAGAGCGCGCACTTTTCATGTATTTTTAGCCTATTTTCAATCAATTATTTTCTGCAATAGCATTTATTAACAATTAAATAATTAATGCACCATGGCATATTTGATATCGTTGGAAAGCCCTTGCCATTACGAAACTTATGATGCAAAAATCATCTTAATTCGATTGATATTAAACCCATGGTGGTCTATTGAACATATATACATGCTTAAGAGCGCACCTTTGCTAATCTGGGCACGTAAGGGTTAACAGTTATTTTTTACAGTGTACAGTCGACAGCCAACTATATGTACCACCCCCCTAGTAGTTTCAAGAGGGTGTCCATAATCTTAACCCTTTGCTGTCATCATAATTGCACTTTCCTATTGAATAGATGTCTATACAAATACAGATTTTGTATAGACATCCATGCATCATGTCTACCCTATTCGATATATCTGAAAAACTCACAAAATGTCGGGACAAAAGGTACCGTATTAGCCTGCATACGCCCCCGGGCACTCATTAATTTCAAGTGGGCTCTACCCCCGGTGCTCATTCAAGACCGGCGCTTATTAAATTTTAAGACTTAAATTATAGTGAGTTTTGAAATTCCAACACCCCTGTACCCCCGGTGCATATTCAAGACCCGGCGCTTATCCAGGCCAATACGGTAGGCATGACATATGGATGTGGCCTTGGCACGTGTACCCACCATGCAGGGTTGTGTGAAAATTCACCCACTATGGCCACAAACACCATAGATCATTGATACAGTATACAAGTGTAACTTCAAGAGTTAATTAGCATTCCCAGGCTGCCCCTGGGGTGTCAACAAACCTGTGCAGACAGGCAGGAGTGGGTGGGGAGGTGTTACTGTTATATCTCACACGTGTAGAGAGGCAAACCAGTTATCCTGATTGATGATCTCTTGGTGCTGGAGATGGGGGACGGGCAGCCCTGGCTGTGAGTGGAAGGCTGAGAAAGTCCTACCCAGGCCAGTTATAGAAAAATATCCAAGGGCCGGACTGCATTGATGTAAGCTCATCTTGCCATAGTCAATGCCTGATGTTACTCTGTGAACATTATTTGACTGCCTAGCATTTGCAAAAGTAACTGAGAGTCCACAAGGGCTGTCTTGACCAACTAGTCATGCTGTTCCAACTAAGAATGCACTGCTGTACAAGTAACACCCATCTTCCATGCAGGTCAATATGACACAAATGAACATAATCATTGTATAACACCATATGTAACGCTCTAGTAAAAATCATGTATACCTCTCCCTTGAAAGAGTTGACATTCAGCTAAGACGAGAACATCATGGGTATATTAATGGCTTGGTTCTCCTCTAGACCCTTATATAAACCAACAGGTGTCCAGCTCATGGTCGGAGTGGAGGGTAGGGAGGGGGTACCAACAGCTGTACATCGTACATGGAACCTCAGACGGCAGACATGAAAAATCGAACCCTGCTTGTTGTAAGGCACCAGCAGGAGTGACACAGAAAGGATATGGGTGGCTGGGGATTGATAGAGAATTGGAGGGAAGTTGTCAGAAATTTATAGGATAGTCTAACGGCTCACCCTCCCAAGTGGAAAATCTACTATGTGTGCATTCAAGTGACCATTTCCGTGGATTTGAAAATACTTGTGGCCAAATGAATGAAAGGAAATTGTACACAACTGTGCATGCAGCTGGTCAGATTAGCAAGGCAAGCAGAAAAGATAACCCCTGGGAGAGTGCACAGACTACATTTCCCTTCTCTTTGCTTATCTCATGATGTGTCAGAATGGTACATGGATGATATCCTGGCGAGTTACTAGTACGCCACTGCTCTCCAATGCATTAGTACTTTAACCAAGAGGCATTTTACTCAAAAGCCAATCTTCAGATCCATAGAGCACATAGATCAATCTTCAAATACAATTCATTGCTTTATAAATATCACATACAGCTCTTAAACACTTACACAAAACAAAGGTTTTGCAGAGTAATTGGTGCATTCACAAGAAACCATAATGACCATCTATAGCTGATGGTGCACCGCTCTGCATCACATCAATGACTGGGTCAGTTATGGAACCAACTCCATTGGTTTACCATTGTGTACATCATTGAAACAAAATAAAATGGGATTATATTTTTCTGTCTTTTTTCTTCGCAGCGGGCCCAAATTGGACTAGGGTATTAGAAACAAACCTCCAAATAATAAATCTAAATCATACTCCATAGTTCTGAGCGAAGACTATTTCCAAAGCCTTGCAACATTAAATTCTGCTTGTTCCCATGTGTATGAGACGTGAACAGAGTCTAGATCTGGTGCCTCCCATGCTGAGCCTCCATATGGCGTATCAAGGGAAATTACAGCCCCTCCATTCCTCTCACTTAAAACAGCCGAGATAAATCAGCCTCCTGGTTCAAAGAGTGGCAAAGTGCAGGCCCTGGAGACTCAACAACATCAAACTCAACATCTTTCTTTAGTCTTGAGATTGGGGCTTTAATATCTACCGTAATGAGATTTCTGATACTCAGGAACCTTAATGTACATCAAGATGTACTAGAGGTAAGCAATGTATACTATCTGATATACTCTGCTTCAGATATATGGGGACTTGAAGGTATTTCAATTTTTACCAAGGCAGAGTCTGCTCTCTGTGACTCCAATAGTTTTAAAATCGACCATCCTCAGCCTAACCATGGTTTTGTTTGGGAGAAGCAACAAAGACCTATAGGATAGCACTACTTGCAGGAAGGAAAGGTGATACATGAGGGTATATAAAGCATTAAGGAGAAGTATAATATGGAGAACATAAGGTAACATAATATGCAGGGTGACACTGGGGAAAGGGACAGGAGGGAAGGTGAGTTGACAGAATTTCAGAAATACTGATACTAAGAGTGTGGCAAGGACCTATGCTCAACCGTGGCAATAGTCCTGATATGGATAACGTCAAGCCACTCTTCTGCTTTCATTGAGGACTTTGAAAGTGCTGAGGGAATCTAAGTAAACTAAGTCTGCTTATTTCCTTAGGGGACAAGGCCTATTCATGTAAAAGAAAGAGTGGGATGGTGATTGTCTTTTATGATGCTTGGCTGTGTAAGCTATAGTCTCTATAGAAGTCTACTTTAAGTCATGAAGCACCATATACTATGCGTTTAAATTGATGTTGGTGTAATTAAACTAAAAACCAGATTAGCTTGTTCACTAATCCCCTTATCGAGGGGTTAGTGAACAAGCTGCTAAGAGTTCCATGAATATTTCAGTGTAAGACTATAGAATAGTAATCTCTTGTGTATAGGCCGCAGTCAAACATTGGTAAAAGGGTATTAGCTGCACATCGGGTTTGTATAATATAATATTTAATAAACTTTATGAGAATGTACTAGATTTATGGAACATTATCAGTTCCAGTAAAGTCATTTGTAATTCCCATTTCGGTTTTCAATGGCACATTGAAATTGAGTGAGAATGAGGTAAAACATTTTATATCAGGAATCATACTTTTGAATTGCGTTGTTGCCAATTAGGTGAGCAACAAAGCTGAAGAAGAATACATTGGCATTGCAGCAAATGGGGCCATTAAAAGATCCATTATCCATAAATTTGTCTCAGTGCCAGGTGTGGAGTCAGCTAGTCCCCATGACAAATCCCCATGGGCCAGAATCAATTATTGAGCATAAATCAGCTGAAAGGTTCCCCTGGCTACAGGACTCAAATAATTGACGCCCAATAAAGATGTCTGAATACGGAATTGCAGAGAGTATCGCACAGGACAGCTGTTATTGCATTCGGTGGAATACATGACTCACCCTTACAATACGCATTTTGTAAGTAGGCAGATATCTTATTTGGCAAAAGTCATGAAAGCAGTTATCTATAGATATTTGAACGTCAATATAATATTATATTGGACAGGAATTTTGGCTAGGGATGCTGTTAGTGTTATTGATTTGAAGATGACCAGTAAGATGTACGTTTTTCTACATATAATGCTCCATTAAACTCTAGAATCACTAGCAAGTTAACTTGCAGGCACCCCGTGCATGAAGCCCCAAATGAGTTAGGGGTGGGTATGCTGCATGAATGCATTATTGGCGCCTTGTTTGCCATGGCTGCATCCCGAGGCTGCATTTCTGCAGCATGGCCAGAAAGTGGCATAATCTAACCCTTGGACATATATGAATGGTTTATACTAAAGACATAGTTTTATATGGAGACGATCTGTTAGCAATACCCTTCGTTATTATCAGAAATCTATCCTAGGAGATAGAACAGAAGATCGGCTCCATCTTACCAAAGACCAACGTACAAAGCTCATTAGCATAATATGTTGGTGTTCTGCACTGAATTATTGCTTAGCTCTGATTGGTTGAAAAGATTTTTCTCTCTTTGTTCCTATTTGGCGAATTTAGTTAACCGTTTTTGTAATAGATGGCGCGCAGGTGCAACATGCCAATTGCTGATTGTTAATTCTTGATTGCAATTTCTTTCTGTCACTTACAATTCTATTTTTGCTAAGCATTGTGCCTCCATATAGCTGTAACATATGTGAGAGGTATTTAAAAACGGTCAGACGTAGGTACTAAATCATTATAGATCTATGTAAGATTTTCATCTCGGAAATGAAATAAAATTTTATCGAATAACAATTTGCAATTGACAATTGGCATTCTCAGGTCCACCGCCCTGCCACGCACCATAAGTTACTCATGTGCAGACGTTCAGAAGGCCAGCAGATGCTTCTGCCAAAATGGCGGATGTTTTTGTTGCAAATTCTCATCGATCCAAAGGACAAATCATCCAGTTTCTCAAGTTTTTAGATAAAATTAGGATGTATAAGTACCCATGGTGCATGATATAAGTCCCCACAAAACAGGAATATAATGATTTCCCCTTGTCAACAAGTAAGGAGCTCGCTGTCAACAAGTAAGGAGCTGGTGGTTGACTCCTTACTTGTGGACAGTGGTCATAAGTGCACCATAGGAGGTGAATGATTACACGCTGCGCCCATAGGGAAGGTGCCATGCTGATAGCCATCACTGACAAAATGACAATTTTCAATACTTTCGCTGGTCAGAATGCTTGCAAACTTCACACAAAGGTTTTCTAATATATGAAGATGACTCGCTGAAAGTTTAGTGAATTAATTTCTAGTAGAAGTTTAGGTCCTCACGAATTCGTTGAACTTTGGGGTTCGGCCTTGCGTGATGCTGATAGGCAGAAGAGAGATGCACTGGAGTAATAATTTCAAAATAAATAAAATTAATTCATATTCACGCCCATTATCCATCAACATCTTAAGGTCACTCGCAAGAAGTCTCAAGTATTTTGATTGAATGCTATTTGAGGAAAATTTCTCATCGATCTACGCCCTCACAATCGATCCCATAGACTGCCAGGTGTGAGCAGTGATTTGTTATTCACCTCCAAAGTTTGTCTGCTGTAGGTGCGTGGTGCTTTGCTTTTCGTCCAGATGAATTCTACTATTCTAGTTTCTTGGTTCAATGTGCAGTTTGCAAACGTGACAATGATAATGACAATGACAATGATTTTTACTACTGCATGCAAACCCAGGTGTCTATTTTGTGGTTGAAATAGAAAAAAAAGTTGAGAATTTTAATAATTCTAAAAATTCAGTTTTTTTTTTCTGAAATTTTGGATACGTAACTTTGACGTATTTTCGGAATTATTTCCCGGAAAATTTCTCGGAATTTCCTAGGTAATTGAAATGTTTTCTTGGAATTTTTGAGGATGCTAGGTGACTTCTTGGAATTTTGAGGAAATTGAAGTGCTTTTCTTGAAATTTCGAGGAAAATTGAAGGAAATAATGACTTAAGTCTTCCACCAAGCAAGTGGGTTTCCATGGTATTATGCATGCCTATCGTCTTCATACTATTGTATATACAATAGTTCAGTCCCCCTGACGGCCTTCTTGTTCTTCGGGTAGATACAATTTGGTAATAAATTGGTAATGCATGGCAATAGACCTATGAAGATCATATTACTTTTAATAAAGTATAGGTTGATATAGGCCAAGGGTGTATTACTCGGATACCTACATTTAATGGGAGAGAACAAAAACACCTTCAAATGAACTAACCCCACACCATACGCCCACACAAACAGCCCCTTTCCGTGTCCAACATCCTCCAGCTTCCAACAAACCTCGCCATTGCAACTTTCCAATTATAGATCGGCCAGATATGGGGGCTAAATATAAAACAGAGAAACAGGCCTCACGGTATTTAGCTACGGAGAAAGGATGACCACAGTGGTCGCCAATAAACACCAGGCAACTCCCTAGAAGGGAATCAATAAAACTGTCAGCTTGGTAGTGCTAATTTATCACCATCACACTGTCTAGCCCTGGTTAGGATACCTGGTCCTAACATGGTCAATTCTTCAACTACAGGTAAGAGTCCTGAGGCGCCACTGCCATTTGGATACTAGCTCGATCCTATGTAGTGTTGAACTGAAGGTGGGTTCTGTCTTATGCGATAAGGCTTAACATAGATCCTCGCCTCAGATTTGTTAGATGTGTTGTATAGGGAGAGGTTTAGCACTGCAACACCATGGTCTAGTCTATAGTCAGTGGTACATTGTATTATTGAATCCTCTTGCAGCGTCCAAATTTGACAACTTGATTAAGTACACCATTATCTTGTCTTCGAGATATGTTATATTGTAGCCCAGGTTCAGGTCTACAATAATTCATTATACTTGAGTTGATGTATTCCTACAGATATTGTACAGCTGAAGTTTTGAAATTCGTTAATAAATCAACCATTTTCTGCCTGTGAAACCTGAGCCATTAGTCTATCCTTAAGGATTGAATGACAGCACACAAGACCTAATGTATTGCAGCTAGTCCACTAGCAGTTCTAGATTGATCAATTCACTTATTTTTCATGCCCCACCTAATCAATTACAATTGCCATGAAATCTATTAGCCTCCAAATAATGAGTTTCACCTTTTTAGATCAGAGGGGAGGACGGATGGGGCTGGCGTGTGAGAAAACACCAGAAATCGATCAGCCATATTTCCCGAGCAAACACCGAAGCACGAAATACTTGCCCAAAGAGATATTTACGACACACAATCATGACAGTTTTCTTTTACCTTCATTGCCATATTGTATCAGTCAGGGTATTTTCCACTTCCTTTCATGACCCAGCCTAATTTACTAAATTGTGGTGGGGACTTTTGTCTGCACTAGTCTGATACCTTTGAGGGTTGTAGTATTACCTTGATGCATGAATACAGCCTTGCTTATTATAATTACTGTCTCCCTTCATGATTGTGTCAGCCCTATGTTGCACGCATGCATAGTCCCAACCTTTAGAAGCTTGTTGCATATAGCCCCCATGCTTACAGGTTTAATACTATGATTATGTCATGTTTCATAATGAAACAAATGTTTGCATGAAGCCTACTAGCATGTGAGCTAACATGAGTTGCTAAAACAATTTTATTTCAATGTCAAAAAGGGAGGAGGGGAAAGAAACGGAAAGAAAATGAGAAGCAACAGCTCATTATGTCTGGTGGGCAATAAAACATTTTGGTATTATCCATCACATTTCATGACTCCACATAGTCATTTTTATAAATGATATCCACGAATCCTACCCTGGGATCTTACCCTTGGGGAATAGAAACATGACGACTTTTTCTGATCAGTTCTGATTAGTTATAAGCAGTTGATATGAAATAATGTGTGTCTCAGGGGTTTATCCTTAGTGGTTGGCTGTTCACAGATGATATTCTTTGGAATATTAAACACCTCAAATATGGGCATACTTAATTACCCTGAAAACAAGATTGCAATATCAGTAATGTTAGAGTGGTTATATAGGGAGAATGGGAGGGATGTGATTTTGTATGACAATACATGTTGACGTTTATATAATTTTGATCACGTGAAAGATTCATCCTTTAAGGCTTGAAATGAAAAGTAGATACTAGTAGTTTGCCCCTCATTATGGAGAATCGCTACATTTTAAGTACCACGAGAATCACTTACTTTTAAGTACCATGTTGACCCTATTGGCATATGCCGGTAAAATCCCAATGGTTGGTATGATGTTGTATTATTGATAAAAAAAAGTGAGAGTTGAGACATGACGCTATCATTATAGGCCCAGGCATAAGGTGTTAAACTGGAAAGCTACAGCACCCGGTCTTCCTAGACGTCCATCTCCAAGATACCCCCGCCCCCATTCAACTTCCTCTGCCGCAGTGTATCCTGGGCTACCAGAGGGAGTCATGTGATTGGTGTCAGGTGTCAGGCGATCAGCCAATCACATCATTTGTTACTCTGAAGTTTTGGTGCATGCTCCCAGGCATCTCATGCCAACCCTGGTAGTGGTAAAAATCCTGCTCTCCAAGATGTCAATTCACAGATCAGTTCTACATATGTATACATGTACATGGCATTATATATTTTAAAAGAGCAGGATTTTCGTCTTCATGTTTCACCAATGCAACCTCATCAAAAGGATATAGATTCATTAATGTGTACACATAAATAATATAACTCTCAGTGTGTATAGAATCTCTAAATTTAATCCTACATTACTGAATTTAAGTATATTGTATATATATATATATATATATATATATATATATATATATATATATATATATATATAATCAGCAGTAGTATTGCATTGTGGTCTATGAAAAAACATATAGAGCATGTACTTGTCATGCTGTTCGGTATGTGAACTTTTATTTAGACTTCAACGATAATAAGTATATTGTGTAACATTATCAATCAAATGGCTGTAATTATATACATCCTATGTTCGGTATGTTATCAATAGACAAAAGGGTACACTAACAACCCTTCAGATTCGTCCTTAACCTGATTATGAAGTTATAAAGCTTCTCTTGGATAAATCATGATAGAATGATAAGAGTAAAGAGGAAATACATTACACATTTTGGATTTTCTTTAAAATAATTTCCACTAGTGCTGCCATTAGAGGTCATGCAGAATAATCACCCTTACCCCAGCAAATTGTCGTGAGTCCTTGTCAACCTGTGTGAAGTGGCTCACACATGTCGCTAGATGGAACACGACGTCATTATAGCACAAGATCACCAGGAATAGCAATTGCTATGCCACGTGAGTCTAACACACAGTGGCAAAAGAGGACAGAACGAGTTATCATTCAAAAAGGAGTCACCATTGATGACCAATCATGGCGACAGATGACGACAATTTGCTGGGACAGATGAGTCCTAGGAACCAGCCATAAAATCATGATAAACAGGGAAACCTTCAATATATCCTTTTGGTTTCATGCACAAAAGCTATATATGGCATGTATTTACCGAGTGAGTCACATGTCACAGATCCGGTTTATGCAGAGCTGACCGATATGTAAAGGAAAGAAAAAAACTATCATGTCATTTCCCCCAATTTGCCATATATGTAGCATGGCATCCCGAGGGTCACCTGTGCCCTTTGGCACATCGAGCGGACCGAGGAAAATAAAGCTTGGGGCATCATGATATTTTCCTCAAATTGCACAGTGTTGCTGGAAGGTACTAAAGAACGGGCACAGCTGTGGATCTATTACATATAGATACGTTATACAGCCATTATGCAACTCATAAAGAAATGTGACCCTACTGTTTTCAGATCAAAAGTGTTAGATCAATTGAAGCTCCTGTAGGGCCCAGTACAATATTCTATTTTGCATAGATGTGCGACTTATGAGTCGTTTCGTCAGTGTGAGCCACATGTCATGCACATAAATGCCCTATCAATATGGAGGTGGCAATATGTTGTGACTGGTACTAGGGGCAGACTTTATTGTCTGAGGATGTCACATTTATCACATGTGTTCCACCATGCAGGAAGAGACTGCTCTTATCTCAGTGATGTAGGTTATTTATGGACATTCCTCGCTGACCCAAACCAGCACACTTACATGACTGCTGTCTATATTGTAACAAACTGTTGCTAGATATGATTAAACTATTGCAACAAATCAATGGCAACTTGATTTAAAACTATATGTCATTTACCTTCCATATTAATATCCACGGTATATCACCAGTACTGCATTCAAAGCATCATACGGTTCCCGGGTTTGTCAGTTGATATGCACCAAGATACCAAAAAGAATAACAGAAGGGGAATTCCTTTTACTGGTTCCATGATTAGTATTTTGAAAAAGAAATCCTTGTAGAATCAGAAAGTTTGGTTTTTTGGTTGTGCCATGGAGCCCATCCTTCCCCTTCCAACATAAAATGGTATTACTTATATGTGACCTGTATAGTGGGGAATGGGACCTTATTCCCCCTGAAATAAGGTCCCTTTTCATGTCACATAAAATTATGAGAAGTGGAATAAACCCGCCAGTTGCATTATAGACATTATCATAACATTATCAGCAGTTTGGCAAATGTCACCATGCTACAATACACATTTTCAAACCGACCTTGCACCACTCACACAACTTGTACTGTTTATATTAGGTCATGTGATCCGAGCCAGACTGACTTAGTTATGTCTGACCTGGGTGACCTTGACCTCTGTGACCTTGGGAAGAATCCAAGGAAAATGTCGTCTGCTTCCTAAACGAATCACCCAATCCTCCTGCATAAAGGCACCATGTGCACCGTGGTCACTCTTTATGTCTTACTCCATTTTTGAATTTTTATGATCCTTTGTCAGATATATATTATATCCACTGTAATACCCTATGTATGAGGCATGGTACATCAGGATGGGTTCGCCTTATGCACGAGATTTTACAGCATACACGTATTATGTATACCGCATGTGTACGGTAGGGGTAGACTTGCTCAAATATCTCAATTTTAATGCAAGAGAATTGAAATAAAAATTGAAATGATTTCACATTTTAAACAGAAAGATTAAGAAGACCTCTAGTGAACTGAGCCCAGCAGCCAGAGGAGGAGAGGCATGGGGGTATAGTGACGTTGGGAGGAGAGCTCAGGGACTGCAGCCAGTCTAGGTAGGGGAGACTTTCTACAGGGCAGGGATGAGGTTAAGGATTGCTGTGGTCCTAGTAAGAGTCAGGTTTTTATCACTTTCCTTCTTAGATGTCTTTAGGAAGTTTAAATAGGCAAATTTATTTGTGTATCACGTGATATGGCTTACCATCTGTAGGCGGATTAGTTTCACTGCATTGTAACGGTTAATGACCCCTTTTTTGTATAATTAACAAGGGTCATTTTAGCCGCTGACATGGTGCACACTTTATGCTACCACTTCTCGCAATATGGCGTGAGAGTGGTCATTAAGTCTGCCATTTTGGGTGCCATTTTATGGTTAATTATTCACATGATCAACCAGTGGGCGCCTTTTGGATGTGCCTGGGCAAGCTGTCAAATCACCATGCTGGGAGATGCTTCATTGGTGCCGTTCTCAGGTAATAAACCCATTTGTAAATGGAATTATAACTTTTTTCCCCTGTCGACAATGTAGTATTCCTAGTCCTTGAGGTATTGGATTACCAAAAGAATTGTAATCCCACGATTCAAGCATTCCGGAATTTCTTTCAATTATGGAAATTGACATTTTTGTCTACTCTGAGAAGCAGAGCACACTCATTTCAAGGACGTCATTTCTGGCAGCCTGTTCCTCAAACCCTCCCCATTTTTCATTTAATCTGAATCGTCATGTACCTACTTTAAATTCTCTAAATCAAAACCGGTTAGCCACCTCATATCAGTCTGATTTCAAACTATGCAAAAGAAGGGGGAAAACAACAACAAAAACACAATTAACTCTAATATAGACCAACTACAGCCAACCAAGACCACATATTGCAAGGAATGATGTTATCATCAACAGTGAATCAATATTTTAATGAAACCTGCTTCATTTTCAACCTAACTATACCTTTGCAAACAGTGCCAACATTGGCTAATGTTGGTCACACATTCACTACACAGTGCTTTAACCTCGTACAGGACCGTCCTTTACCATACTTTACCAGTGACCACTTCCTGGAGCGCCTATACCCCCTGGCCATCATTATTTTGTTGCGGTGGTTTACTCATGTTTGCCTACCCATCTCCAGCCACAAATAGCTTTTAGGCACTAATACCCAACTACTGCCTTTTTTTGTTATCTCTATGGGACATAATAGGGCCTCAGGCTGAGGCAACCCCCCCCACCAGCCTTATTACATTTTCCAGAGCTACCAGATATCTAGTACAGGCAACATAAGTATGCTTCTCCTTTAACATCCATCCCAATTTTTCTAATGTAGTAGGACAGGTACCATGAGCTGGTGATACCTCTGTCACCTGTTCATCCTCTCATGGTGTGCTGCATTAAGTTTCCAACTCCTCTCCCATCTCTTCCCCTCCTCCTTGCTCCGATCCCCATTCAGGGTAGTCTTCAGAATATTCCCTAATTTCATGGGTTTCTTCTTTTCAATTTCAGAAGACCTTTCAGATTTATATGGATCCTTTCAAATATTGTACGATGGGGAATATTATAAAAGCTATTGACGTCAAACAGAGGGATAAAACTTGACTTGGCTACACTCTCTGATAGTGATACAGATCTTCAATCTCATTGCCTGTTGTGAGATATATGAAGTCTAACTGACTGATCTAATGTTTTAATGCTTAGTTTTGTTTGTGACCCTGATAAACCAAAATAGCAATGGTAAGAAGCAGTTATTTTCTACATAAGCCAATTAAGATGAGCGATGGAATACTGGTCACTGGTTAACATGCAAGAACAGTGCTGATGCATTAGGCTGACCCTTTTAAGGCAGTGAACTTCCACTGAGAATGAAGGGTTTTGATAATGGTTAAAAATACATAATACCTCTACACCTGGCCCTTATTTGAGACAGGTGCTTAATTAAATACTGTTTACATTGATTCAGATTGATTCCAATAAAACTGTAGCCCCTGCGCTCATTCGAGACTGGTACTTATTTCAGACTCTGGTGGTTAAACGAGCCATTGCGGTGTAGAGTGTAAAATGATAGTGATATCTGAAATCAAAAATAAAGATGTGATAAGATTTTGTTCACCATAAAGGGACAACATATCTCGCAGCTTCCACACATGTGGCACGGGTTGCCAACAAGACCTTCTGTACCTTAGGCAGCTCTAGATAACATCTCGATGTCTGCCATAATCCCTGCAAAGTAATCAAGGAGGTATGGGATGTCCATTTTGCATGCAGTATCTTTTTGGTAGTGTCTCCTAGTCCGCTGCTCCAATGAAGAACCTTCATTAGAGTGAATTGCACTTAGCATGTAGGACTAAGAATGACCTACTCATATAACCATTGGAAGGATGGGACGGCAGGATAATGCCTCAAGGCCTTAGCATCGGCGACTTTGTGGTCAGTATTCGCCAGGGCACTTAAAGTAACACGTTGCATTGAAATGATTACTGACTTCTTGCTCAAAAACATGCAAAGGTTCTGAAAATATTAGCAGTTACAGTATAGTGGGTCCTTGAAAGTACAGGGGTTCCAAAAGGTAAAATGTTCTTAAACAGCTTTAAGCAATCAAATTACTAGGGATAACATAAGGGAGTGGTCAATTTTTAACAACAGGGGAGGGGTGGTGGTTTTGGGAGGGGGGGAGGGGCAAGAACTTTCAGACCCCTCTTTGGGGAGGGGGGGGGGACAAATGTCCACCCCTCTTCAGTGATATAGCCCATGCATAATTATACAATAAAGGGGGAAGGGGCCAGAATTTCTGTCCCCTCCGAAGGGAGACCAAAGATATTTTGACGTGCACACCTGGAAATCCACCACCATTCCCCTGTTGTTAAAAATGGCCACTCCTTAAAGTGGAGCCATATACGGTGCTAGGTAATGCAAAAGCTTGTTTTCTAGGTCTATGCTTCAAGTCTAATACATATCTTTGCTATGCCAGCACGGCCTAAATGACAGATTGGCAATTGATTATGCAGAACCCTGCAGATTTCTTACAGTACTTTCTGTGTAGTGTTTATTGATGTGGCATGCCAGAGAGGAGCAGCTGTTTTGATACAAAACATGTGGAAATGGATCTTGATCAATTTTCTCCCAATTTCCTGCCTATAGCCTACCAATGCTCAGTCGGCACAGGAAATCTCCATATCTTTCTACGGGAGGCTGTGAAGCTGTATTCAATCGCCGGTCCTCATGTGTGTAGAGCAAGGGTAATGGTTTACTCAACCATTTAAAGGAGGCTTAGTTCTAATATGCAATCTGCCCTGTTATCAACGTGAACGAAAGGATCCTATACTTTATACTTTTATAGAGAGGTTCTGCAGTAGAAACCTGTGTGGTATCATGTATGGAGTACTACAGTTTACTTTGAATGTAGGTTGTTAGAAAGAGAGAAACTTTAAGGAATTGTGGTGAGAAACTTTAAGAATTAAAATGTTTAAACAAAAGCTTTCAGGACAAAGACAAATGTCTCATAAAGTCACGTTCCTTCCCCTTTTGTCCTTGATTGAAATAAACTGCCACTGCCTGTGGGCCCATTTCTTTCTAAAAGCCTTTAGCTGTACCATTTGGATTGTTATATATATATATATATATATATATATATATATATATATATATATATATATATATATATATATATATATATATATATGAGAGTAGACCAGCAGAACAGGCAGTTGTTGCTGTTTGAGATGAAGTTAAGCCGACTACTGATGACCATCATCCGGCATGCCAATTTAAATGTAGTATGACTTACTGTCTTCCATAGCTAGTGACTTTATTTATTTCCACACATGTTCACCATTCCGGCTTTTCTGTTTCATTGTAAAAAAGATGTTAAGATAGGCCCTACTCACGGAAACCGAATCCTAATATTGCCAGAGACCCGCCGTTATTTCCACAGAGATTCCTTGTATACGTGTGTGCCACTGTACTGCCACCAGGAGCTTCTTATGAAAAAGACAGTGGTTCCCTGCCATACAATTATATTATGTTGGCTCACTGTTTTGATTTACGAAGATCCCTGATAGATTTAACTACTGTCAACAGTTCTTATTTTACAGTGTGTTATCCTCTCATTTGAACACCCTGTTTAAAGAAGAGGAAATTGTCATTGAAATTTATTTTCTCTACATTTTAGAGTTGACCAATTTACATTGTTACCATAGAGAGATATGCAGCCTGGCACCGGTCCTTGAGGCACTGTTGTGTGCTGATTCAGCAAAGGGATTCTCATGTAACCCTCATCTATCAATATTTGTTACGCTTAAATCTGACAGAACAGCATCTGTTGGCAATGGGACACCAGCTTATGGCTGATGCCTTCATGATAAAAACAATATTTTATAACCTTCCTTATTTCTGGTTCAGGCAGTAGCATATTCTTGAATGCAGAAAGCTGTTTATTTCAGGAAATGATTACCTATATATATACACATGTGTCTTTCGTCAATGTTTCAAATAGCTGCATAATAGCATGTCTCAACAAATTGGCATAGGGATTCAGTTGTGATAACATAAATCTCAGTATGATAAAAAAAATAAAGAAAAACTGTAAAGGAGAACTGTTCTCCAAAGAAAGTTGATAATTCATTTTTGAATGAGCCATACTCGTGAATTTAATCATAAATCTACCAAGAAAGATATGTGAATTAAGGATGATAATGCTTTGTTTAGAAAACAAATGATTGGCCCTTGCTAAGCACTTCTAAATTCATAAATGCGTGCACGTTTTCTCCATGCTTTTCAGCTATTAGACTATACCTTCCCAGGGTACCCTATGATGGCCCAATATTAACTGCCTAACTAACATGTAGAATCCCTTCAAAGAAGCTTCTATATTGGAGTTCCAGGTTATGAATAATAATGCACATTCGGGATCAATCTTTCCCAATGTTGGTCACATGAACAGTACTACTGGCTCACCCACCATACGGAGGCCTCCATAATGCACTGAATAACCTTTTCCATCATTTTAGTACATGTATGTATTGACAAACATAGTACATAATGCAAGCATAGAACAGGTTCCTTTGTGGAAGCAGCCATCTTGACTCTGACCCTCCCTCATTCTGGCTGGTGCCACAGTTATACATTACCTGGTTGGTGTTGTACATAGGGGAAAGGGTAATTTGGTCTGAAAAAGTGCCTCACCTACAGCAGTCACCTTTTTGTGGGTGAAGTGAGTAGGTACCCTGTCTAGAGTATTCATTCAATCTATTAACTACTCTGTGTACTTCAGAAGCTTAGTGAGGTGTGTCTATTTGAATAGTTACGACTTATCAATTCTGTCTACAGCTCAGAGCTGGGTCTCTAATCCAGGACAATATTCATACTCTACTTCTACAGTAACCACTGAACCAGAACTACTTTATATATAATGTCTTGGTGTTAGACCTAAACGACTTGCAATGATAGCTTATTGGTGATGTTCTTTGCTATAGAGCCAATTGTAACAAAAAGCTACAGCAGAGAACCAATGCAGATGGCATTGAAACAGTCTGCAGACAAGTTGTTTATTAACAAGTTGATGGCTCTCAATGTTCTCTGCCCACTGATAAAAACTAAAACTGATGGCAATCTGATACTGATAGCAACCCATTACTTGGCTATGCCACACCAAGATTAATGGCCTGGATGACAGGAGGGTATCTGCAAGTATACAGTACAAATACATAAACATTAGCACAGGGGTGATTTATGGGAAACGGGTATGAAGTAGGACTGATTATTGATACTTTTATCAAATACTACTGAAACCCTCTGCTGGACAGCAGCAGAAATGGGCAGTAGAGGGACTTCATGCATCCTTTGTGAATACTACTGAAACCCTCTGCTGGACAGCAGCAGAAATGGGCAGTAGGGGGACTTCATGCATCCTTTGTAAATACTACTGAAACCCTCTGCTGGACAGCAGCAGAAATGGGTAGTAGAGGGGCTTCATGCAGCCTTTGTAAATACTACTGAAACCCTCTGCTGGACAGCAGCAGAAATGGGTAGTAGGGGGACTTCATGCATCCTTTGTAAATACTACTGAAACCCTCTGCTGGACAGCAGCAGAAATGGGCAGTAGGGGGACTTCATGCATCCTTTGTAAATACTACTGAAACCCTCTGCTGGACAGCAGCAGAAATGGGTAGGAGAGGGGCTTCATGCAGCCTTTGTAAATACTACTAAAACCCTCTGCTGGACAGCAGCAGAAATAGGCAGTAGGGGGACTTCATGCATCCTTTGTAAATACTACTGAAACCCTCTGCTGGACAGCAGCAGAAATGGGTAGTAGAGGGACTTCATGCATCCTTTGTGAATACTACTGAAATTGTCTGCTGGACAGCAGCAGGAATGGGTAGGAGAGGGGCTTCATGCATCCTTTGTAAATACTACTGAAACCCTCTGCTGGACAGCAGCAGAAATGGGTAGGAGAGGGGCTTCATGTAGCCTTTGTAAATACTACTGAAACTGTCTGCTGGACAGCAGCAGAAATTGGTAGTAGAAGCACTTTATGCATCCTTTGTGGCTGAAAACAGCTGGGAATTGTGGAAGTTGGGCTCTAGGGGATGAAGAAGGGGTTTGGATTACCAGGTTGGTTAGGTAAAGATAATCTGGCTGTGAAAGGGATTGCTGGTCTAAGGGAAAGGAGGAGAGATATGGCAGGAGAATGGAATGAGGTTAGTGTAGTTAAGAAGGTGGATTAGTGGTAGAATCGACAAATGTGAAGGTGAAGATCTGTGTGTTTTCCCTTTGTTAAAATGGAGAGGATTTGGCCATACAATAAAGAGATATGGTGCTTACATAGGCCATAATTATATTGATATCAGTGGTAGGCAGCATAAAGGGATGGAGAGGTGAAGCCGAGACGGAGTATGAGATGGGGAACAAGGAAAGATATCGGAGTACAGAAGAAAAAGGAAGTAGAGAGGCCAAGGGCAAGAAGAATACAGGCAGAGAAGCCAAAAGGATTAGGATATTATACCATATAGTCAGAAAAAATACACTCAAGAGAGGCTTCCCACTAGGTATTCTTGTTGTAGTAGAATATTTTTACCCTTCTAGAAAGGAGTCTAAGCGCATGGGGTGGATAAAACAATTGTAGATTATCCTATATACCTTCTATAAAGGTATGAGATTCACTTCCTTGGATCGGGGATGCACTCATATATCTCATCAAACTCAAAAAAGTGAAGCCAAAAATTCTCATGGCGACAGACACACCCCAAAGACATTTAAAAACAAAAGCCGTCTAGAGAATTAATCTCAGTTGAGGGTAAGCATTCCCACCATCTGTTTAAACAAGGTGACAGATTGTCAGTGGGAAATAGAGTTGGCTGTGTACGTATTAGATACAAGACTTTGCCAGGCTTAGGTCCAGTCTCCAGACAGATGATTACTGCCCTGTGTCTAGCTGTATTTTATTGAATTGTTATGGATAAAGTCAGTGAAAGGCATCAAAGTCTCATCTTTATGGATCTACATGTGTTGAACCTACCCTGGAAACAAAATCTTGTGTTTAACACGTGTTCGGAACCTGTCATATTGGTGAAAATATGGTGTCATTCACGAGTAGGAAACACAAGTATTCTTGTGATTCTGTGACCTGCCAGACTACAGAAATCGCATGTTTTGAACACATGATTTATTCAAATGAAATCACAAGATTTACACATGTTTTGGCATTGGTAATTAGCATAATTAATTAAAACTTAAGATTTATATATGAGTGATATATAGAAAAGAAACTTTCATTTGATGGAGGGTCTGTGGTGGTGATGTATAAAGAGATAGCCACCTGGTATAGGCATTGGTTATATATTGAGATTACCATTCTCTCATCTCAGAGAAAGGTAACCTCGCAAATATAGGTGCTCCAATGCATTGGTCATCAGCTTTTATTCATCACTTTTCTTAACAGTTCACTGAAAGTGCACCTGAGATGCAAGGGGAATGGAGCCATGTGATTTACAGTTGGTTGATTGATTGATTGAATTTTTATCTCACCTCGTGCCTTCCTTACGGCCAACACTCAAGGGCGAGAGGTCCCGCGGGTTGTATCCACACCGAAGTGAGCTTACCCTTGTGGCGTTGTTGCCCAGACCCTAGTCTAATGGGGAGGGGGGGATGATGGCGACCGAATCTATGGGAAGATAGAAAGCACGCCCCTACACATTTACCGAGGCAATGGTTCTTTAACATCCGTCACTACATAGGCATAGTGAGAGATGGACAGGCCTGTTTTAAGTCATTTGTCTCCCATGACCGCTGAGAGACTTTCCAGCACAGCCTAGCCAGAGCAGGGAGGAACTCAAACGACACCTTACGGCGACGTTTGGAACCACCACTGTGCTCCGGCCGGGCCGGGAACCGAACCCACGACCTTACGGCCCGTGAGCGGACGCGCTACCGACTGCGCCACGCCTCCCGGCTTACAGTTGGTGTTGGTGCCCAGGCATATGAGCAGATTTTACGCCCACAGAAATGGTGTCTGTGTCACCTTATTCATTGTTACTCTTTGTTTTAGCTGCTTTTATGGTCAATAATCAATGCATAAAGATAATATCAAAAAGGTTATATACATATACAGAAGTAACTACAGGTTAGAGTATCAGTGAAGTATTAGACTAAACAGATTAAGTTCTCAATGGTTTGAGGAAGATAAAACTGTCAAAACATAATAGTGCTGCCACCTAGTGCAGAATAAGTTTGACACAAGTATTTCTTGTGTTGATATCTTAAGACAAATTCACATGAAATTCTTGTGTTCTACACATGAATTGTCACAACACCAGATTTTCACCAAACTGACACGTGTCAAAGTGGTGGCAATCACGTGCCTTGTTTCCTGGGTAAGAATCTATATTTTGATTTACATAATGCATTTCTGAGAATCAAATGTGTAAGATTAATTATGGATCGATAGAGCTGATTGACTCATCATTGCTTGCACCTTGAAGTCTATTTAGCATTTTTGACCAAGACAAGTTTTTTTTAAAGTCGTTTATTGGGTTAATACAGATACATAGTAAGTGTATTAAGAAAAATACCTGACACCCACGCTTTGTGGTTGTTCTGTCAGGCCCCCTCCATTTCACAGTAAGTATTTATAAATGCATGTAATCGCTTAATATAGCGTCTAGCTATAACATCAGTTGTAAACGTTCATTATGGTTATGATGGAAGGCCATACCCTCAGACAAGGTCCAAGTACTTATTTTGAAAGGATGAGATGAGATAGGATGAGGATACGATGGATATTGATCAGCAGAAAGTTTTCACATAAAGCAATCTGGGTAGTCTTTCTTAAAGCTGCTATAAAATCTAGTGTAGCCTTTTCTGATATGTATTTCATAGAATTGTATACCCCTCCCAATTTAATTGGGTGAAATTTATTCTGGTTATAGCTGGCCCGTTATATACACAATACAGGACATCAGTATGGTCCTTTGGTGGGAAGGGAAACCACTTGGTTAATTAGTTCATTAGCCACAGCCCCAGGGTGGCAGCACTGATTGGCCTGTACCCGTGCCACACATCCAAATAAAAGTCACCAACAGTAGGGAATAAAACTTTGCCTTATGGCTTCAGATGGCACCACTGTGCTGGTGCAATTAAGAATGGATAAAATGCTGGAAGCATTTTATTTTCACACAGATATTTATGCTTACATTTAGCATGGTTAGAACTTACGAAATAGATTGAGATTTCACCAGAACACTATAACCAGTACTGTGATGATAGACATGTAGAAAGTGGAAGATCCATATAATATTATTTGAGATTGTGTTGCAGCTTTAATTTCTCTCTTGAAATTTACAAGGGTGTCAATATGTGTATACCTTGGTTTTAAAAGGTTCCATCTACAACAGGCTCTATAAAAGGCATTTCTTATGAAAGTGGGTTTCAAACAGTCTGGAATAATGAGTCTTTTTCAAGCATGCAAACTCGTAGGGATTTCTCTGTCATCTATCAGTACAGGATTTTGTGCTAGTTTAAAAGCATAGAAAAGTAGGTGAACATCACGTCTTCAGTGCCAGTTCTTGACATCCACTAGCTTCTTGTATTTGTATGGTGGTCATTAATGGATTTTATTCTAATTTAACTTTATAGACAACCCTTAGAGCCCAATTTTGCAAAAGTTGTAATCCAATAGTTTCTCCCCTATAGTCCCTATCCCATATGAAATCACAGCAGTCGAAAGTGGGTAGTATCATCGTTCTTAAAAACACCAAGGGCTTCAGGTGTGTCAAGATATTTTCTGACTCTGGCAAGTTGGAAGATCTTATTCTTAATATCACGTATACATGAATTCCTGTGTTCAATAAACTTCAATTCTGGGTCAAGGGTTACACCTAAGTATGGGAAGTTATACACTCTTTCAAGCTCTGAGCCATTTAGCATTAAACAGTATCCATTTAGTTTTACTGGTATTGATGGTGAGCAAGTTATTGATACACCATTTACTAATATTTCTGATGACTTCATCCATTGCTATTGGGGTATCAGTAAGTACAACCGCATCATCAGCATAAAATGTAGTGGTAAAAACTCCACATTTTGGTAGTGAATTAGTATAAATGGAGAAGAGTACTGTAGCCAGAACAGACCCTTGTGGTACACCATAGGTGATGGGCTTCTTAGATGAGGGAGTGTCATTGGCTAAAGTACATTGAACCCATTGAGATTGATAATTTCTGAAAAATTTACAAGTCATCTAAACCTAGAACCTTTAATTTTTTGAATAATTTCAAATGTGAGACAGTATCAAAAGCCTTCTTATAGTCTAGGTATAAGCAATAAGCAGGCTTATTGCTTATGATGCTGTTCATGATGTTCTAAAGATGTTCTGTTACGGCCGTCTGGGTCGAGTCCTCTCCCCTGTATCCATGCTGTGTAGGACATAACAAACCATTTTCTTTTATATAACGTTGTAATCTTTAACAAACAATATTTTTAAGTAATTTACCAGGGGATTGTAATAAGCTTATTGGCATCAAATCATTTACATCTAATGAGTTTGATTTCTTTGGAAGGGATACCACTGTACCAGCTTTCCATCTGGTGGGGGAGACAGCTTGGTGTAGACATCTATTATGGGACTATATACTCCCAGGTATATATATATATAATTAATGAGTGATACGTTGGTACTACTTTGTCTGGGGCGCATGATTTTCTATGACGTCACACATAACATTTTCCTCCAGTATATAAGCTCCAGCGGTTGAACTAACCGTCAATTGGCTTCATGTACGCGGACAGCACACACCACGCTGGGTGGTGCTGGAAATTTTAAATGGTTTTATCCGTTTTTCCGAGTTAATACAGTGTTCAACCTAACATTATGGGTAGGAAAGGAGCAGCTGGTGGCAGGCCAAGGTCCAAAACCAAGAAGTCACCTAGAAAATCAAAGGATATAGCCAATTCAAGAATTTCGAGCGGTGTGGAATCTGGTGGGGATGGTCAAGGACTATCTTCCCCAACTGTTACAGGGGCTTCACTGGATCCACCCTTTGACCAGACGTATATTGGGGAGCTGGAGGAACGTACTACTCGTATGGAGCAGCAACTTGAAAATATCAGGTTCCTATTAGAAGAACAGGCAGTTAGACGTACATCTACTTCAGCAGCGGTTAGCGAGACAGAGTTGGGTCATACACGTGGCGGTGTTGATAAACATTCCATGGACAACACGGTAACCAGGCAACGGGGGCGTGGCCGGCAGCGCTCGCCTGACTACCGGGGTCTCCACGGCGACAGGAAAGGACGTCGCCATCTTGGATCTTCGAGCAGGTCGTCTTCATACCGTAGTGTTTCGACGGATTCATCGGATTCTATTAGGTCTAGTGCTTCAAGGAACGGTCGTCGACATGCTACAAAGTCTAGAGGTACGTTTGACCAAAGAAATTTCTTGAAAAAGGGTGAAAAATTGGATAGTATCGAGAAACTGCTGCTCGTTAACGTCAGGATGATGAGACAGTTGATAGAGGAGGGTGAGGATGTTTTCAATGTGGTTAAGCATATTGAAGTTCTAGTGGAAAAATCCTCTACCAGAATATACACTTTGAAAGCCCTTGTAGCTTACGACACGTCGGTCAAAAACAGAGCTAATGTTGAAGGTATTGGATTGTTTGGTGATGTTAAAAGTGAGGATATTCTTAGGCACCTGTCTTATGACGGAACGGTGCAAGCTCAGAAGGCGGGTGGGGCTAAGCCTAAGTCGTTCAAATCAAAACAATCCAACCGAACCTGTTATGCTTTCAACAGGGCTGAAGGTTGCAGGGAAGACCCGTGCAGGTATCGTCACATTTGTGAGGTTTGTAGCATGTCAAACCATGGCAAAGACAAGTGTCAGAAGAACAAAAAAGATTAGGAAATTTCACTTAGGCAAGGTCCTACGCTAGATTCTGATATTTTGATGCCTGGTTTTAGTGTAGTACATGTGGTAGACCTTCCTGAGCCCCCCCCCCCCCCCCCGTTCCAGTCATTTCGGGTGAAAATAATGAAAATGATGTTAATATATCTTGTAATGTTAGCAAGAATCTCTTTATGTCATATGGTAGTCCAGTACAGGGCGAGTTCGAGCCACTTTTTACGGTGGAGTGTGTTAATAGGCCTAGCATCAGGGTCTATGATAGTTGTGTCAATGGTATTTGTGAGTGTGAGCATTTCATTTATGGTAGGAAAGCTCAAATTTTACCATGTAGACTGGCGAGTTTTTTGAGACAGTCTAATATTATTAACATAAATCAGGTAGAATCTGATTTTCTATGGTGTGGTTTTACTGAGGGGTTCAAGATAGTTGACCCAGGTTGTGATACAACATATGATTGTAAAAACTATAAGTCTATTACAGAAGGTAGATTTTATACCGAAATGTGTGATATAATTAAGGATGAGTTAGCCAAAGGCTTGGTAACGAGGACGGTCGATAAGCCTAGGTGCATTCATTCTTTAGGTGGTGTGGAAAAATCCAATGGTAGATTGAGACCTATCACTGATTGTAGCATGCCAGCGGAGATATCTATTGATAATTTTATGAGCACAACGTCCAAAAATTTCTCCTATAACTCTATTAACACTGTTACTTGCCAACTTGATAAAAACGACTTTATGTGTGTGGTAGATTTGAAGTCTGCCTATAGAAGTATTAATGTTTATGGTCCACATGTGGGCTATCAAGGTTTCAGGTGGAATTTTGGTAATGGAGATGAATTTTTTGAGAGTAACCGTTTGACATTTGGTCTAAAGTGTGCTCCGTATATATTTAGTAGAATATCTGATTTTTTGACTGCAGTAGCTAAATTCTATGGTGTAGATAGGATAGTAAACTACCTAGACGATTTTATTATCATAGCTCAGACTAGAGAGGAATGTTTACGTAAGAGAAATATCCATATTGAGTGTATGGAATATTTAGGGTTCGTTGTGTCGAAAGAGAAGGTGACTGAGCCCAGCCAGGTGTGTATTTTTCTAGGTATAACCATTGATTCCACGTGTATGGAGCTGTCGCTACCACAGAAGAAGTTAGATAAAATGAGCCTAGCAATAGACGAGTGTTTGGGTAAAAAATTTGTATCTAAAAAGACATTACAGAAGATTGGTGGTTTAATGTCTTTCTGTTCCCAGGTAGTACGTGGTGGTAGAACTTTCAGCAGGAGATTGTTCGATCTTTGTGCAAAGGCCAGGAATAGGGGTGTGATTAGACTTAATGAGGAAACCCAAAATGACCTGCTATGGTGGAGGGATTTTTGTAGGATTTTTAATTGTAAAAATATCATTTTGAATGATAATGAATGTACCCCGATGTACTCCGATTCCTCTGTACAGGGCTTTGGGGCCTGGTTTGATAAAGGCTATTTGTATGGTACTTGGAACGATTCTAATCCTATGTTAGACTGTGTGGGTCACTTTGTTCAGGCCCCTAAACTTGATAATCTCAAGATCCACTACAGGAATATAAATGTATACGAGCTCTACCCTGTGATGGTGGGCCTAAAGCGCTGGGTGAAGAAGTTTTCTAATACTAGAGTTCACTGTATCACAGATAACATGCAGGTCTTGGCTATGTTAAATACCGGTAGATCCAAGAATAAATTGTGCATGTCCTGGGTGAGAGAAATTTTTTGGCTATGCTTTATTCATAACATTGAAATATATTCCATGTATATTAGGTCTGAGGAAAATATTTTAGCTGACCATTTGTCTAGGCTAAATTACAGGGGTGTTCCGAAGAAATGTAAAGATGTTTTAACTGAATATAACATGTGCTGTTATGATTGCAGACCTCAAGGAGTTGGAGAGGAGAAGGAAAAAATTCTTATATAGGGGTGTGGCTGATTCTACTCGTAGAACTCGTAGGCAGCAACTTAGTAGGTACAAAAAAATTTGTAAAAGGTTTAACTTTAACCTTTTTCCGTGTTCTCCTTCTCAAGCTTCTTTGTACTGTGTGTATCTGTCTGATTTTATGAAACCCATTTCGGTCAGGAATTATTTATCTGCTGTATGGTATTATCAGAAATTAAAAGGTTGTGTGGGTTATAGTAATAACTTTGTGGTTAAAAAGACACTTGATGGGATAGAGAGGCTATGTAAGGGGTCTGGTAGTATAACCTACCCTCTTAGTCCTAGTGATATGGTACAAATTAAATCTAAACTTGACTTCAGTTTTATGGGAGATGTGGTATTTTGGTCTGCTATATTGTTATGTTACAGGGGTGTGTTCAGGATTGGACATGTAGTCAAGTCGCCTCATAACTTATTAAGAAGGGATGTCAAAGTGTCTTCTGATTGTATTGAGATCAGGGTTAATTCTTCTAAAACGGACCAGTTTGGCAAGTCTCTGTATGTTGTGTACTTAAAAAGAGATGATAGTTCTGACTTGTGCCCGGCTAGATATATTAAAATGTGTGGTATGAAATGTAAACATAGCAGGTTTCTATTTTCATTTCAGTCTAGACCGTTGCAATATAGCTATGTGAATACGAGGTTCAAATCTATTGCTTTTCAATGTGGTTTATCTGTTAAAGTTTCAAGCCATTCTCTTAGGCACGGTGGTGCTACCTTATTAAAAAATTCAGGCTTGAGTGTTCAGGATATTATGAGATGAGCAAACTGGAAATCTAATGCTGTTTTTAAATATCTACATGAGTCAAAGGATAGTTTGCTTGCTTTAGATGTAATGTTTTAGTGATTTTTACTATGGAATGTATTACATTGTGTTTGGCGGTTGTTGGCATGTATAGGATTGGTATTGACAAAATCAATTCTCACCAAACCCAATGTCTTTTTATTATTCCATATTTATTATTATTATAACATGTCTTTTAATATAACGATATAGTTATTTATTACCAGTACTTCGGATCAACACATTAACTTATGGGACTATATACTCCCAGGTATATATATATATATATATATATATATATATATATATATATATATATATATATAATTAATGAGTGATACGTTGGTACTACTTTGTCTGGGGCGCATGATTTTCTATGACGTCACACATAACATTTTCCTCCAGTATATAAGCTCCAGCGGTTGAACTAACCTCAATTGGCTTCATGTACGCGGACAGCACACACCACGCTGGGTGGTGCTGGAAATTTTAAACTTTACTGTGATATTGTATTATCTGTATTTTACTATTTATTATATTATATTGTTATTCTATATATTGCTTGTTATTGTATCTTATTGTAAATTATTGTCTTATTTAATAAAGGCATGTATAGGATTGGTATTGACAAAATCAATTCTCACCAAACCCAATGTCTTTTTATTATTACATATTTATTATTATTATAACATGTCTATTAATATAACAATATAGTTATTTATTACCGGTACTTCAGATCAACACATTAACTTATACAGTATTAACAATACATCAGGAATAGCAAAAAAGGCATCCATCCTTTAAGACAAAATCTTTACATTGCTTAATGGCAGAAGGTTTCTTAATATTAATAGCTTTGATCAGTTTAATCAACTCAATTTTTGATTGGGCACATTGTATCCAGTGAGGACATGATGATATTGATTATTCTCTCCCACATTATGTTTGGATCTTGTAAGATAACGATCTCATCCCAGTTAACCCGTACAAGCATATTCTTAAAATCAAAATAATCATAGCGTCTATACCACCTTGCCATTATCACTTTCTTTTTCATTTTCCCTTATCACATCTTAATATCATATAAATTGGCACATGATCCGAAATTTGGACATCTGCCAGACCTGACTGTGAGATATTGTGGATTTTTGTATAAATATGATCGAGCAATGTACGAGATACTGGTGTAATTACATCATTTATAATTTGAAAAACTTTATTGCCGTCAACATTGGAATCATCAACATCCTTTTTTGTTAAACAGATCAACGTTGAAATCACTTAGAATAATTAATTTTCTGTTTTTAGAGACATTTTTAAGAAGTGAGGTCAATTTTGTGTATATCTTTGTCAGGACAGTCAGGTGGCCGGTAACATACAAAGATTTTATATTTAGTTCCATTTACAGTGACGTCAACACATAGGATTTCATATACATGTTCCCTCACATACCAGCCTGGAGTGGACTGAAGTACCAGTACCCAAATGATCCTACACATTATAACAATTTTCTAGTCCCTGTTCTGAGTAGAATTTTGAGTGTGGGGGGGGGGGGGTTCTGTTCGTATTTGAGTATGTTAAGGGCCAACAATTCCCCTTCATCCACAGTTTTCCGACCCTCACAATCGAATTTCCATATTTTCTTGGCATCCTGTGGCGTATCATAATCTAGTAATGCACTGAGCTTTGTTTCTCTTTCCTGCATAAATTGCTTTTCTATATGAATAGCCCTGCTAAACGCTCTTGAAGGTAATGTTATTTTGGATGATAGTGTATGGGTAAAAATTTGATAGGGGGGCTAGTTCCCCCTGGTATGCTACATAGGAGTCAGTAATGTGAGTTTTGGCATTCGCCAGTTGTAGCTCTTCAGGTAGATCTTCTATAGCATGGTGTGAGTAGTATTTCCCGTTTAGTGTGAGCCCTCTTTCTTTAGTTAATACATCAAGGCCTGCATTTTGACCTAACTGAAAAATCATTCTGATATCAGCTTTTTGATTTTTATTGTTGGGTTAGCATCTTCAGACAGGAAAATATTAGCCATACGATTTTTGAGTTCACCTTTCTTTGATAAGATGTCATCCCTGATATCAGCTTTAACCATAACGATGATGTGGTGGTCTCTGTCTGTATGTGTAGAAATCTAGGTCTGGGCAGATGGATAGTAAGAGGTTGTAGGCTACCTCCTTTGTTCTTTCACCCTAATTGAATCTGAGCCCTGTTTCTTCTGCGCAAGCTTTTGTCAAGTACACATAAAGTGGGTTTTATTTTCCGCAATATCTAGTTTATTGACTCGTGTGGACCTTTCTACCTCTGCTAATCTAGCTTTCACATTTTTCAGTTCATTTTGAAGTTTATAATTTTCACCCTTTAATGTGACAATCTCGTCGTGGTTCCATTTTGTATTATCTTGCTCAGTTTGACAGTCATTATATAGACGTTTAAAGGCCTTACCAATCTTCCCTTGCTCCATGATGCTTTCATTTGATAAAGCAATACCCCTAGGGTTAGCTATATTGTCAATAAGTGCCTTGATATTAAAGGAGCTCCCTCCAGTCGCTATTGTTGATGGCGCCGCTGCCACGTTGACAGGTGGGTGAGCTCAGGTAAGCCAGGTATATCCCTTCAGGTGTTAGTAGTAGCAGTATGGCGAAGGCATATATCACCCCACAGGGGGGAATATCATGTGGAGATCATGTATTTAGCCTCATCCAAGTGTTCCCTAGCCTATTTGGTGCACCCTCGCTTAAAATTGAGTTTCTGCCTTGTCTCTATACTAAAGAAATATTCTATACTGATAGAAATAGGTTGAATGCGAGAGACAACCGTAAGGAAGGGGGGGGGGTAGGCCTTTATATCAAGGATGGTTTAAGCTTTACACAAACTAACCTAATTGAGCACAATATCGGAGATACAAATACTAAAATTATATGGGTTAAATTAATCCTATTTAATCAAAAAGATATGATCTTGGGTGTCATCTATAGGCCGCCAAATGGAATTGTTACAAAAGTTTTTGATGATTTACATAGTACTATGAGGGAAATTAAATTACATAATCCCAATTGTGAAGTAACTATTTTAGGCGATTCCAATTGTAATTATTTAGAGGTGGATACAGCCAAGAAAATACACAATAGGTCATAAGTCATAGAAACAGAGCATATCCCCCCCTTGGGCTGGGGGGGGGGGGTCTGGAACCAAACCTAGGACTATCTTAAAGATTTTTTTTGTGGATAGTGTATAGGTGTTGGGGTACCTCCTCACGAGATATTATTAGTTAAATATGAAAACGGTTGCCATGGCAACGCCCCAAAGGTACATACCCTGGAAACAGTGTCTTGGCGAGTGATAATTGGGGGTAAATACCCCTAAGGCCTCCTATATGTGCTTTTTATATATTAATAACGGTCTTTTATGTTATTATCCTTGTACAACTGGGTCTAAATGTTGGGTTTAGAGAGTTGTGATAAGATATTCTGTGATTTTTCTTTGGCAATGGGGCATTTCCCTCCAGTGCTGACACTTGGATTTTAGGTAAAATTGAGGGAAGAAAATGTTCATTATCTGTCATTCTTCATAAAAGGGAGAGAGAGATAGATAGGAACTATCAATCATATGGAGGAGAATGCCCAATACATCTACTTTCAGATGGTATATACCTTTAATGGGGGAAAAATCTTTGTATACCTAAGAAATTTCAATTGAACATGGCATGATTCTCAAAAATCACTCGCCAAGACACTCTCTCGCCAAGACAAAAATCTCCTTACAAGCTCTGCTGTTGCAGAGGATGGGCAATAAGTAACTATTTTACACATTGTTTACTTAGGTATGTGATAGGGGAAAATTACTAACATATGTAGAATAGATAAAAATATACCAACTGTATACAGCAGGATCAAAATCATTCATTTCCTTGGTAAGACAGAAATGGGAATGGAATCGTGATAATCATTCATCAAAACTACATGGATTTTATGACAATAAGGACACATCTGCCATTAATAAAAACGTGATTTTCATAATCTTCAGGTCAAAATGGTCCAGATCTGAGACTTTTGTGATGATATGATAATTATTTATTCAAAAAATCAAGCCCTAAACTTGGCATATTACTCAAAAATCACTCGCCAAGACACTATCTCGCCCAGACAAAAATCTCCTTCCAAGCTCTGCTGTTGCAGAGGATGGGGAATAAGTAACTATTTTACACATTGTTTACTTAGGTTTGTGATAGGGGAACATTACTGACATATTTAGAATAGTTAAGTATACCAACTGTATACAGCGGGGTCAAAATCATTTATTTCCTTGGTAAGACAGAAATGGCAATGGAATCGTGATAATCATTTATCAAAAGTATGTGGATTTTATGACAATAAGGACACCTCTGCCATTAATATAAACTTGATTTCCATAATCTACAGGTCAAAATGGTCCAGATCTGAGACTTTTGTGATGATATGATAATTTTTTATTTAAAAAATCAAGCCCTAAACTTGGCATATTACTCAAAAATCACTCGCCAAGACACTATCTCGCCCAGACAAAAATCTCCTTCCAAGCTCTGCTGTTGCAGAGGATAGGCAATAAATAATCATTTTACACATTGGTCACTTAGGTATGTGATAGGGGAAAATTACTGACATGTTTAGAAGAGTTAAATATTCAAATCCTGAACAGGAGGAGGAAAAATTATTTTATTCTGTCTTCCCGAAATTGTCTTCCCTAGAATGGCTTGTCTTGCTGAGATGAGGTATGAGCCTTTCATTTCCATGTTTATTAATGGAGCCCTCCCATTTTTTTACACATGTTAGATATAACCTTGCTCTATTTTTTAAAGGCATTTTTGAACCCATGGATCTCTCTGATTTTTTAGGGGAGGGGGTATAAGGCATAATCACTCGCCAAGACACACACCTTCACCAAACTTCAAATGCTCCCATACTATACAAGAAGTCAGGCCAGTTGGGGGATGTTTGGCTCTAATACAATGTCCAACCACCAAATGTATGTAACTTAAATGGAAACACACATATTTGGTACGATTTCCTGAAAATATTTTTTTTTATATATTTTGGGGGATTATTTTGCTCATTTACGGTCAATTTTGGCCTATTTTGAGGCCCTGGAGACTAAAATATCAATTTCCCACCCCAAAAACCTATATGTAACATCAAGAACTCATCGAGCCCGATGATATTAGCAAAAAAAAATCCAAGAAAAAATCAAAAATCTAAGTACAGGGGCCGACGGAAGTGCCAAAAATAGGATATGCTCTGTTTCTATGGTTTTTGACCAATAACTGATTTTGAAACTGAATTTGGTTTAACTCAACTTATTCATGTGCCAACACGTAAAGATGCAATACTGGACCTTGCCTTCTCTTCATGCAGATTCATAAATCCTGGAAGAACCCTGAATTATCACTATAGTGACCACAATCCAATCCTGATTACAAAAAGAAAAAGTTACTGTTAAATTGCTTACTGTAAATATTTTCTGGCAGAACTTATAGAAAATATGACAAAGGTAAATTTAGAACATTTCTAAATGACTTTGACTGGACACATATATAATGTTAATTGCCCTGACAGAGCCTGGTACATTTTAAGCACTACAATTAAAATAATATTTAATGTTATTCCACGATTTCTGGGATTCTCAGTGCTTTTCCTGGATATTCCCATGCACATACCTGTCGATATTGCACACCCTGAAGGCTGTAACATCAATTTTGCAAGGGGTGTGGTTATCCATGGATAACCTGCATGCCGTTAGAGGTACGCGGGTCGAGTCCCGGTCCGGGCGCATCTTTTTTTCACCGTGTGCGCTGTCGCTGTCCGCTGCTGGGCGACGAGGTGTATTATACACAAACATAACCGCGAGAAGCAACTTTTTTTAGCCGTGTGTGCTGAAGCTGTCCGCTGCCAGGCGACAAGGTGTATGTATCGATTGTACACAAACATAACTGCGAGACTTATTCAAACAAAGTCAAGCTGAGACGGGCGCTGTCGCTGTCCGCTGCCGGGCAATGAGGTGTATGTACCTGTAGATCTACACACACTATGGCTGGCTTCGAGTCCCGGGGAGGGGGAATAATTTTTGTTTTCAACTTGAATTTATTGATATTCTATTGATTATCTATTGGTTTCATGGAATAAAATAAGTAGTCAATGGATAATTCATGACTTGTGTGTGTTAGCAAAGGCTAATTACACTCAGGCTACACCCTTGTGTAATCCTTCACTAACACACACGCGTCATGAATTATCCATTGATTACTTGTTCAATATGTGCCCAATTCGTCATCATCAGATTAAAACTAAAGACCAACCATGGCTGACCCCACATGTCAGTGAACAAATTATTCAAAAGGATAATCTATGGAAACTGTCTAAACATACAAATAACCCGGTGGATATTGAAAATAGTAGAATTGCTAAGAACAGAGTAAAGAATATTATTACTAATGCCAAAAACATTTTGTTGGCAGTTATGATGAAAAAGATCCTAAGGATTTTTGAAAAAAAAAATGGAATGTTTAATACCAAATAAAACATCTAATACCCTTATCAGTTTAGTTGACCAAAATGTAGGACTGCCTATAAACCAGGATGATACTGCTGAATACATCAACATTTATTTTGTGAATATTGGTCCAAAATCTGCCAAGAATTTCAATTTGCCGTGGAACTATACAGGTCTGACAACTGGACTAGTAGTTCCTGACCTGGTTATTAGTAATGAAATGGTTTTGAAAGCTGCAAAGATGATTGATACCAGCAAATCCTCAGCTATCCCCAATATATCGGCACACGTTTTTAAAGATGCCATGTTAGCAATACCTGACAAATTTGCTTTTATATACAATTTATCCATCTCAAATAATGTCTTCCCAAAGCTATGGAAGAAAGCCATAGTAACTCCCTTTCCGAAAATGGGTGATAAAGCTAATGTTACTAATTATAGGCCAATATCACAAATCCCTCTACCTGGCAAAGTTATGGAAAGAATTGTACACACACATATATTGAAATTCCTAGAAGATAATAATTTTTTGAATTCAAACAAGGTGGTTTCCAAAAGAAATCATTCTACAATCACAACGGTAGCAATTTTTACTAATGACCTGTTTCTTGGTATGGATCTTAACCAGCACACCATAACAGCATTTATAGATATGTCCAAAGCTTTTGATGTAGTAAATCACGCTATTCTCCTAGAAAAATGTAAAAACATTGGCATAAAAAATGATATTTTATTTTGGCTCCAAAATTATCTTAAAAATCGAACCCAATATACTTCTTTTAATGGCACTACCTCCACCTCTGCTTATCTCTCTTGTGGAGTTCCTCAAGGATCGATACTAGGACCTTCATTATTTTTAATATAATGTTAATGACATTGATGGATTATGTAATGAAACTGTCCTGAGTACTTATGCTGATGATACAGTTATCTATTCCTCCCATATCGACCCTATATAACTGCCTATAGAAATTTTCAAAATGATTTAGATCAAATTTCACATTGGTGCAATATTAACAAATTAACTATTAATTCAATAAAATCCAAGGCCATGAAGTTTGGTACCAAATCCCAAATTTACAGATGCAGAGTACCCAATCAGGTTTCAAATAACAATGAGCTTGAATATGTCGCTAATTCCAATTATTTGGGTGTTATGCTAGACCCTGAATTGAAGTTTGATGCTCAAATAAATCAAATGTGCTCCAAATCTAGGCATAAGCTGTATATTTTTGGTAGAACCCGCAAGTACATATGTCTGCTAAACAAGCTATCTGTATTTATAAATCTAAATTACTACCAAATTTGGAATATGGAGGCATATTAGTACATAATACCAATGCTACCCTCCTTGACAACCTACAAGTCCTTCAAAACCTTGGTTTATTCTCCAGTCTCTGCATGCCATTATGTCACCTCCATCCCTTTTTGACATTGATAGAAATAAACTGCCTCCACCTGTGGTCTTCAGTTGTACCAAATGGATTGTTGAATGAAGGTGGACCGCTGTGGCAGGCAATTGTTGTATGAGTTTTGTATTAATTGTATTGACCAACTACTTCCGGCCGACCATTAGTTTAGTAGGATTTATTCCTGTTGTCACTTGTACCTAGTTTGCCTATTGTTATTTCATACACATACCTTTCATGTATGATTGTTCACCCCTTTTTTCTTACCTTAGAAGTGGCATTGATCTATGAGTGAATTATGCTAATGAATTAAACAGAGTCTCTAGCTTGCCACATGTCAAAATAACGCATACATATTTTCCGATGGAAGCAGCATGTTAGCCTTAAGCCTTTCAGGACCACATTATATAAGGAAGTAATTTGCTTGTGCAAGGTTCTTTCAGGGTCGAGAATTTTACTCACCACAACTATCATATTGTTAATTATTGTTTAATTATAACACTTGGCAACTTAATTTAACATCCATTAGTTATCCATAAGTTCCATAATGCTACAGACTAGTGTGGGTGGGGATGGCTGACATGGTAAGTGCTAAGCAGAGTTCAAATACATAGACATGGGTACTGGGGTGATTAGTTATCATGCACTGGTGTCTGACCTACGACTATTACTGCCTAAATCAAACCTTGATATGACCACATCCAGATAGAAGAATTGAGGCTCAGGGGTGTGCTGGTTTTGTAAAAGCCAGCGGCCATATAATAGGACAGTCAGTGGTCAGTCGTTTTTTGACCCTCCCCACTGGGGAGGGTGGGGTGGGCTGAGAGAGTGGGGCTCTATACTTCTGGGTCATAGTAAATGTCAAAAGATATATAGAAATTATACAACAAGTTATGAAAATCAGAGAGAAAGATCACTGAAACATTGCAATATAACTAGGATATTTTTTATGTGAAAATTGAAAAGAAAGATAAGGTTATTCAGTAAAATCACCCTATATTAGAATAATGGGCAGATGGGGACCAGTGGTAGGGAGCCCCAGATGGACTCTTATCCTCACAGTTCACACCTATCTTATCAGCAGTCTCAACGTATGACCACTGACTGAGGAGGAATTGAGGGATGCCAACCTAATGCCTAGACTTGCTTAAGTCTCTGATTATGTGATAATGATTATCATATATTGTAAGAAAATAGTATTCTTAAAAATGTAATGAGGGAGTGAGAGTTGAATTCTACTCTACCACCCCCCCCCATGCCATATCTCCCCAGGATATAGGATGCAGGGAATGGAACAGGGGAAGGACTGGGTTGTCATGAAAGGATTGATAATACAGGTAGGCAAGAAGGAAGAAGAATGGAAACACTTGTTTAATAAGAAAGGGTATGTATAGCAGTCTATTCACACTATCCTTGCTTCCGCAAATCACAATATCAACCATTTTGTCCAAGAAATCATTTAAGCACATTGGTAATTTGATAGACCTGACAGTAAGGCATTCCATAATGGAATTCACTTTTAGTAAATGTGCTCCCATTTACAGCCACCCTCTAATAAAAAAAATAAGGACCCTCTCTCTTAATGAAAGACATACCATGAGTGAAATTACAAAGTGTACATAATTAAAGGCAGCTGGGAGAGCAGAAAATCCCTGCTTTTGCTTAAATGTTGTATAAAATTGTGACCTGCCTGGCGTTAGTCATTGGCCTATTGTGTGTATGTATGAAATAATACACCCTCTGTTTAATTAATGTATATCTAGACCAATTATTGGCCTTTGACTTGTTTACAGGTACGCTGACCTTGCTGAGGTGTGCACTACACTCATATAATGCACTCAAGGTCACTTCTACTGTGCAGCAGAGCACTGCCAGCCGTTTTATAAAAGGGAATGCAGACTCTGTGATTTACCCAATGGTAGTTTGCATTAGTTTGCGACTAAATCAGACCAGTCAATTTATTCAAACATAATACTTTGGAAGTATACTGTATAAATGGTCATACTGTTTAAATCTATGTGATATTGTATTAATTGATATGTCTGGATTCTTTCAGGTGAGTATCGCTTACAGCCACCAGATGGATCATGGTGCACAGTTCCTACATTATTTACATGGGTAACACTATTTTTCTGTTCTCCACTACTGTATTCATAACTTGAGCTCTGGATGTTAACACATAACCGAACATTCAGGGCAGTTACAATGCTTGCATCTGTCTCAAATCTGCGTGTGACGTCATGACGTCATGACCTAATTTGACTCAAAATGAGGCTAGCCATCACCACATGCCTATAGCTGTACCCTGACGATGATCACGGCCTTCAAGCTGAACCAGTGATGAAAATCCTCATAGCATTAAGGCCATTAAGAACCCATTAGTGCTGCATACTCGAGGCACATGCATGATATTTATCCGTAGGGAACAATTAAGAGAGTAATGCAGCGATTTTAAAATAATCAGATGTAAAATAATAATTGGCACTGGTAACACAGGGGATTATCAAATTGATGGACAGAGGGAGTAACAACAGTTCTGAGTAAAATGTCTTGAAGTGACAATCAATCCTTCCTGTAAAGTGATTGAGTGATAGCCTGAAAATTCCTGTATATGCAATACAGTCAGATATTGCTCATCCCTCGCAATGCCACTGCTACAAAAGGAGATTCATATATGATGATTCCTGTAGGGTTCAGCATGTCTTAGTCTGATTTCACCAAAAAGCAGCAGAGGATCTCTTATTTCTATTTCTATCTTGAATACAATTCTTGCAGCGTGTTGGTATGCACACCTGGAGAGTAACTTTACTATCAATAGAATATAGCGATGCTGGACTATGGACAGCATGTATAATTATACTAACTCAACACAACCATTTATGTATTACAACAATACCTAGCACTTGCTTTGCCTACTGAATATATATATATATATATATATATATATATATATATATATATATATATATGATTTCTGATGCCTGTGACCCTAAGGTGCTTCTGCATGCAAATACAACCATTGCTGTTCATTGATAGCACTATGGTATACTATTTGGGTTCTGGTATTGTAACTTCTGGTGAGGGTAGTGGAGGTTGCTCTATCTGTACTCCTGTTACTGTGCTGGTACATTAGGGATAATGCCCTCCACTAACCATGCTAACAATGTAAGCAGTGGTGAAATGGGGCAATAGTCATTAGGCAGGAATCGCTTCTCGAGCCAGAATCTTTGCGTTTCCCCTTATATAAATGTTTCTTTTCATCCATTCCTCTATAACTGGATATTTTAAACAAGGTTCTCCAATGTTATTCTCTTCCTCAAAATAGATTCTAAATATTAATGATGCAGTTACGAGAAATGGTTGAATTTTGAGAAAGTTATAATTTTGATGGGTATGAAACCAGATGTACTTGGCACTGCAATAAAGGCTTAACTAATGCATTTTGTCTACTAGCAAGTATTCATGTGAGAATCAGAGGAAATGGTATATTCTATCTCATGGTGGTATTTCTATTCCAAAACGAGTCATAAAACCCTCTATAGCAAACATGAGATATAGCAAGCATGAAGGTTAAATCCATCACTGTTGCTCATTCTGTCAGCCATTCCATGCACTTTTGGTTATTCTGTCATGATTTCGTCACAATTTTGTCATGTTTCCCTCATGGGATTGTGACTAAATCATGACTGGTGGAATGCTTGATGGCAGTGAATCTAGCCCCTAATACAAAGTTGTCTTGATTATCATAGTAATCATCCTACCCCCTGATTACCTCCATGGCATTGTCTTGGGCATAAGGGCTCATTAGTTTGATGAAACCATTAAGGTGGAGTGTTTTGTAAAAGGATACCAACGTCTCTGTCCTGACAACCCTTTAGCTAATCACCAACAAAAACCTAAGGCTAAAAGTATTGAAGAGACTGAACTATGGAACATGTTACAAGGCTTTTAATGAAAAACAGGATAGTTCCACAATGAAGCCCCATATGACAGTACAGGAAAGTACTGTGGTATACAGCATATCCTTTAGAACAATGGTGAAATCCCTTGTCACTGTACCATCAAGCTAGCTGGTCAAACACGTGCCAATCACAGCATTGCTTTCAGATCTTCAGCAAATCAGATTGCAGAGTACATTTCTAATCCTTCCCCAGACAGGATGTCATGAAGCTGATGCAAAATAATACCACTGCTATGATTGGTTATTGAAGCTAGTGGCCCTGTAAGAGGACTGTTCTGATAGGTTTTCGAAGGGCTTCAGTCCAGAGTTTACTGGCCACTTGCATTATTTCTCTTTTTTATCCATTAGCATCAGGTTCTTCTCATCCACATTTCCATTTGAATAGACATTTTTTGTCAGAAAGACTTCATGTGATGTATTTCTATTCCATTCCGGTCTCCTCTGTTGTCTGGTACCTGGTCTTGGGGTCAGTCTTCAATACAATGTCAATGTGACATTGGCATATCATTTTGTTGTTGCTATCCAACCAGTATTGTAGTATTTATAACACAAAGAATATATATTCTTCATGTAATTGTTATTTGTGACAGACCTTCTCTTGGTGATAGATCATCCCTCCTTAAATTTTTTTTTTGTGTTTTTTTTTCTTTCTCAGAATACCCTTCCCAATCACATGAAGAACAATTCTACAACATCCTCATTTGAACTTCACTCTGTAATTCCAGCCACTATTCTTGACTACCAGTTTGAAGATGGGTTTAAGTTTTAAAAAAAAACTGTTTCCTTTTTTGGCAGAATGGTTACTGAATGGCCAAAAAGAAAACTAGCCACACATTACACAGGTGCTCAAAAGATTGTGCATGTCTGTGTGATTAATTCTAGGTTATAAATGGCAAGGGTAAGCCAGCATAGGTGAAAAAAGTGGGAATAGCCAGTAAGTAGTGCAAAGGGTGGCCTATAAGAAGGGGCTTTCAGCATTAGGTGTTGATAAGGGAGGCTTTTACCAACATGTAGGGGGTGGGTAGTAAGGGTGTGGCTGAAATAGACCAGTGGCCTACAGGCATGGTCATGTGCTTCTTTAAGCAGTCAGGTCTGGTAGCAGAATGTGGCCACGTGGTGTGCATCAGAGCCTTCTAAATTGAGGCTGTAGGGATGTGGGGCATAGAGAGTACAGAACAGGTAAATGTCAGTATTGAGGTTTTCTTCTCCAGACCCATCAAAGTCCCTCTTATGGATTCTGATGGTTCATAATTCTGCTTAGATATAATTGTCATAGTTAAATGTTGATGGTATCCTGCCCTACCTAAAACCTAAAATCTGAAACTTGCTAAGAATCCTGGTGACCCAAATACTGGTTGTATGAAGAGAAAAGTTTTATTGCAGATCCCATTAGTGAAACAGTCTTTTACCAATGGGCATGCTATCATCAAGACATTGATAAGTCTGCAACCTGACTAATGAATGTCCACTGAACCATTTTCTGTATCACTTTACCACAAATTTTCAATTTCCAAAAGAATGGAGCTAAAACTCACTATTTCCTATGTATTTTGACCTGGGGAATTGAAAATTAACATCCGTTTTTTGCTGTTGGCTCTAAAATTTGAGATACCCATACTACCCTAGAAATGTCAATTTTCGCCATCGGAAGCCAGATTCATATTAGTGCAAACTATACAAACACCAGATTTTACATCAAATATGATTTATTTATCTGTGATTACCATTTCCAAACCCATATCTACTGAATTGTTTATCATTTGACTCTGTAATATGCAGTAAAAGTAGTAAATAAGCTCAAAATGTTAGCCAGTTGACACTCATTTGGGACTGTTTTGCCTGTCTCTTGTACACAATGTTGGGCCCATCCTAGGTCAGACCCCATTACTAGCCTGCTAGAGGAGAAGGTAGCCACTATCTTCTGGTAGCATTTTTCCATCTCTGAGAGGTTCTGTTGGAATCTCTCCTCATGTATGTCACTTACCGAGCCACAGTTTTTATTTGGGAAGAAGGCACGGTCAGATGCAGAAAGTGGATATTCAAGGACATCTTGCATTTGAGTTTCTGATATGTGCTAACAGTGTATCCACACACTCTACATAGTCCTGAGCTCTATTGTTTCCCAGAAGTCCAGTTATGACTGCTCTGAGGGCAATCAATTGCTTCCGTTTACTATGTAGCCTATTTTTGGTCATAATATCAAATTACAATTACTTTACCACATAATAATTATGTGATTGACTAGACATCAATCACATACTTATATATACATAGACCGCTGCACAAACTCACATTGAAACAAAGAGAGATTCTGACAGATATAGGAACAAAGAGGGAAATTTGGCCCATACTCTGTCTCTGTACACATTGGTATTGGTGTATATGTTTTTGGTATATAATATAGTTGAAGGTAGCCCATAGGCCATATATATGGTACAGCTAGCATTTACACCTTAGAGACAGAGAATAGTCTCTGTTCTGGGGTGGTCACAGGTCAGCAGCAAAGAACAATAGGGGATTAAGGTATTTCTTCAAGCCTGCATGCACCAGTGGTCATTAACCCCCTCAGTGCCACATAGCAGCAGTAAAATTATTAACCCTACAAGGGCATTGAACATAGAACATAGGAATCAATCACACATAGGCCTAATGCCTGGACTTAACCATTTTGGATAATCCTGATGTTAAGTTTTAACCTTCTTCACCATAAATCATGGCTGGTTGCTCTAAGTGATACAGAAGCCTGGCTGTCTTTTTAAGGTAGATGCCCTTGTACCAAAATGAAGTAATATAACCCCGAAACCAGTGGTTATAATGCAATCTACATGAAACCGAGGCTATTAGGTTCGAATATATGTGCATCTTGACCCCTAGTGGCATGATCTAAGTTGGACTCTTGCTTCTGGCCTACCCAAACTGCTACAACTATGTATATGGACCATGCTAACACTGAACACACAATATTCCATAAAACTGGTTCAGACACCTCGAATGATAGAGGCCTAGGAGCCACCTTTGGGTGAAATATGATTTGCAGCAGTGTCAAAGCTAGTTATATTACTCAGACAAATGCCAAGAATGGTATAAGAAAGTTGTTGTACATGTTTTGACTACACCACACAGGTGAACATTGTGAAATAATTACCCTCAGGGGGATTTTCACCATATATGGCACCCTACGGATATTTCAAAATTGAGAGCCAATTGGCATTTTTTAACCTCATTCAGACTCGGCAGACTCAAATTAGGTATAATTGGTATGTTTGGTCTCCGTTTAGTTTTTGGCCCTTGTACAGTGTATGTGGATAGTTAGTGATGGGAAAGCAGCAATTAAGAGTGGCTTAACCAGCCCTGAGAAGAATGGCATACCTAGGTCCTTCTTTATGAAGATGATTATGAATTTATAAGTGATCTGCCCGGTGAGTGTCTGATGTTGTGTGTCTAATATATTGATGCTGGTTGGGATGTTAATATCAAAGTGAATTAAAGATCGTATCCCAACTAAAGTTCTGTCATTTTTCAGTTATGCCATATTTGTATGCCATAATACCTTCCTATAAATTCTCCCTAAGTTTTGAAACAATATGCAATGTATTTCTGCATCGAATATAGATATAATTACACAAAATCTTTACTGTAGGTCGACACTAAAACCACCGGATAACATGACAAGTGTTTGGTATGTCATGGGTCAGTGATCACCCATGCAGACGGAATTCCTTTGGCCCATTAGTGCCATCTTGTGGCTGAGATATGCACTTCATATCAAACACTTCATACCCTCAAATTGCATTGGAAACATAATGTTCACATTATCTTATGCTAGTCTTGGGTTCCACTGGGTTATCAAATATGATAGGACTCATTAAATATTTCAACAGACAACACATAAGGGCAATTAGCAATGTCATTGTTGGGGCCAGCTGGTGGTGCCCCCTTCAGTTATAGTATCACTTACCTCTGAACTATACAGGAACCTTCCTGCC
The DNA here is from genome assembly GCA_949317995.1 of Acholoe squamosa. Taxonomy (NCBI): domain Eukaryota; kingdom Metazoa; phylum Annelida; class Polychaeta; order Phyllodocida; family Polynoidae; genus Acholoe; species Acholoe squamosa. The sequence continues at coordinate 57,072,122 of OX439046.1, forward strand.
ATTGAATACTGGTATTGCATATATAATTGTCCTCTATTTGCACATGCAGGTGGTATATATGTCAACATAACATACACCATTAGTCTGGGAAGGAGCTAACGTTAACCACAGTATGGTTCTTTAATAACTTCCCATCAGGTCATTTTAGTTGAAATTGCATCTTTAAGGCAGGGAGTACACAAATGAATAACTAGACATGCAAATCTCTGTGTAATGCAATGTGCTCTCTACCCTACCAGTGATACCGCAACATGCATTTTTATGGAACTGTAACTATGGTGTTTCATTGTTCAGTTTTATAAAGATCCCTGGTGGATTCAACAGTTATTTCTTAGAGTAGAGTGCAAAGGTCATAAAGTTCTTGGTTTGACCTTAAAAGATTATTTCTCAGATCACACAGTGTCTGAAAGGATTTATCTTGGAGGGACTTCATCTGCCGTAATGTACAATGTTGAATGGTAAGCCAATCCTGATCTGCAAGACTCTTTTAAACAAAAGTATGGCTATAGTTCTAGCCATACTTTGTTGGAATGGTTCTCAGAGAGTGGGCTAATAGTGGATAACCATATTGAGCATCATACTCAATCTTTTCCTAACAAAAAACCCTGTCACTGCTTTTTTAGATTTGATGCATCGCCTGAACATTGTTAAATTGTCACATATCCCAAAGACCCTGCCACAACTGAGCCCCTAACTATACAAACTAACTTACATATTTAAATCAATTTTGAATGTCCTCTGTCATTCCTATGTCACATTTCCTTAGTGTTGTGAAGGGTTGGTAAATGGAGTTAGTACTAAAGACTGATGGAGAAAGAGATCAAGTTAGTGTTCATGAACCTTATCTAAAAAGAACCTGTAAAATAAAATCAGGAATCAAAATACTGTGCATTAGAATGTGTGATTGGCCTCACCTCTATGTATACCATCCTTGTGTACCCTCAAATAATCCAGCTGTAATTTCTTATGTCTCCTACCATTCAAAAAAGTCCCTTTTATTTTTATGTCGAATCAGCCCTAAATGGATTGGTACTTGTGCCAGGGCCCAACAAGCTACTCCGAGCTGTTCTCATTTGGGTTCAGCAAACACCAGTCAACCAAATTAGCACTTGGGGGATGTTGTGTAAGATATATCTCTTCCAATTCACTCAGAAGGGAATGTTTCATTTACTTTGAAACTGCTGCATAAGATATATATTGTATATATTGCACCCAGCCCATAGATCTACAATGTTTTGAAGCACCACAATCTGTGGTAGCTTGCGGAAAGTAATTTACTTTGGTTTTTGCAATCATGCAATGTTAGCTTTCTATCGTACATCCTCCAAAGTCATCTTATTTCTATTTATGCCGCAAGGAAATTGAATCCTGAAATCAAATTTAATCACCGAATGTATTTAACTTTAATATTGGTTCAGTCTTTCTCCCATCTAAATGGATGTTTTTGCTAAATGCTAAATAAAGGAAAATATCAGCCAATGTGATGGTAATTGTCAAGTGACAGGAAATAAATTGGAAGCAAAGCAAGGAAAGGAAGTAAGGAAATTGATGCTGTAAGAGACAGAAAGAGGTCAGCAGTGACATCTCTTATCTGCTTACTTGCCAATTACCTAATTGACAGACTATATATACGGCAGAATAAGAACAAGGGATTCTGATATATTTTCAAGTATTTTGCCCATTGCCTGTTTCTGTCTCACTCCCCAATTACTGACATATGTCTGTCACGTTCTGCAATTATTGACAGATGTCTGTCAATGAGGCAAGTATTGATCCGTGGCTGGGTTACTTCACCCTCAAGTCATCCATCACGCTATATAGGATGAGCTGGTATCACCTGCCTCCAACACTCAATCTAGGCTGCTGTGTGGTGAGTGGGAGGCAAGGAGAGAGCATTGCTCAATAGGGTACCGAGCGGCAAATCATATGGAGTATAGAGTATACTGTAAAAAGTAACTGTTGAATCTACCAGGGATCCTTGTAAAACTGAAAAGTGGAGCACTGGAATTGAAAAAAACACTGATTGTTTTACAAGAAGGCCTAAGTACTAATGTACAAGGAATCTAGAGCTGTGAAAATAACGACAGAACTCCGGCAACTTTGGGACAAGGAATGCACCGTTATTTTGATGACTTTTTTTAACAGTGTATTATAGGTATGGCATGGCTCCATGTTCATATGCTTTCATTGTGTACTCATGCACTGCCAGCATGTAATATGGGAGGGTTAGGGGTGAAGGGAGGATTGATTTTAGTGTCCACTGGTACTTGCTGCACTATTGTGGGGTTACTCACACTACTATGGCAGGCTTCGAGTCCCATGGGGAGGTGAACGATTCCTTTTTCAAATTGAATTTATTGATATTTCATTGATTAATCATGTAATGAAATAAGTAGTCAATGCCTGACATGTGACTAATCAAATGTATCAGCCAATAACGCATTCGGCGCTATGCGTCTCATGCATTATTGGCTGATACATGTGACGAGTCACATGTTAGGCATTGATTACTTGTTCAATAACAGCAGTGGATATTTCTCGCCCACACTAACCAAACTTATTATCATCCTTTACTTAAACTCACACCTCAGTTCAATCCTGCCAATATGATCACTTTAATAGAAGTTCTTGTGGAGAGTAGTGTGTGTGCAGTGGACTGAAGCCCCATGGTCCCTTTCAAGTCATTTTAGGCACAGGCGGAGTTGGCTTCTATTGGCTATAACTCTGTTAGCATGGAGGCTCTGAAAATGGTGTTCTTCAGAGGCAAACCTTCCGTTCTCTGCACCCCAGTTTCCTGCCCAATTCCCCCCCCCCACTTTTATTGAATCATCTTAACTGCATAATGTAGAAAGCCGGAGGCAGAGACACATATTAGACCCAGTGGAGCCTGCAGTCAAGTGAATTCTGGTGATCACTACATTATTCTGGTCTTTCTTCTATCTACATGGAATGACAGATGTCTTTAAAACAAAGGAAAAGGCTATTTCAGCCTGTAGACCAAACTCCTCTGAAAGTGAAGGTTGCAAAGGTTGATAGTTTTACCTGTGACATTCATGTCTGGCAGTAATGTCCTATCAACAATCCTAGCAGTATGAATATTATCAGTGGAGGAAATGGTGAATGCAATTGAGTTGAAAGCAAGTTGTTGTATCATAAACTAGAAGAAACCTTCCCTCTAGCAGATCCCCCAAGCCATGCTTCCTGACAAATACATAGGAAGTAGCATTCCCAAGTTTTAAATTGGTAGTGGAGGGTATCTGCCTAGTTAACAACACCATTACCAGGCCTGCTAATAACACAACCTTTGCTGCTCTCATCATAGTGGATAATGTACCAAAACCCAAATACACATCATAAAGCTCTCAATAAACATCAATAACTGTCATGATAGATTTGGAGTGGTCGACATTGTGCTGGGCAGAACCAATTCATGGTAAACGAGGGACATTCAGATGGGAAGACTATGGGCACCATAATGTAAGGGACTAGAGGGTATTCATAATCATCATTCTATATATCAGGGGGGACCTTTCGTTAATGGGAGGAGTGATTAGCTCATGGTTTTTCTATCAATAATGATAGACTTTCTACCGTGTAGTACCTTAACTACTTTCAGAATGGAGCTCGGTCATACAGGCCTCAGCCAGTGGTACCCATTATTGTCCAGTCTGGGCATGCTATTATGTCACCTCCATCCCTTTTTGACATTGATAGAAATAAAATGCCTCTGCCTGTGGGCCTATTTATTCCTAAAAGCCTTTGGTTGTACCAAATGGATTGTAGGATGATGGTAGACCGCCTTGGTAGGCTATTGTTGTATGAGTTTTGTATGAATTGTATTGATCGGCTACTTTCGGTTGACCATTAATTTAGTAAGATGTCCTGATGTCACTTGTGGGCTACTGGAAGAATTGAGGGATGCCCACCTAATGCCTCAAATACTATATATTCATGTGTCAGCCTGATGCATTAAGGCATCCCCTATATATAATTAATTCGCCGATACCTGATTGATGCATATCTCTTCATATATGAAGCAATGCCTGCATGGTAATGGAGGAAAAGAAGGACTGGGCAGGGTGGTGGGTAGTCCAGATAGGATTGGGAATGAAGGTGGGGAAGAAGGGAGGAGAATGTGTGAAAGCAATGCATCTGGTGCGTAAGTGTATCGATGATTTGATAGACCTGAAAGTAAATTAGCATTCCATAATGGAACTCACTTTAGTAAATATGCTCACATTAACCACCCCTCTACAATCAAAGAAAGAAGAACCCTCCTTCATGATGACAGACCTACCCTGAGACATAGAAAAAGGTGTACATCAAGACAGCTGGGAGAACAGGCAATCCCTCCCTTTGCTTAAACTTTGTATAAAATTGTGACCTGCCTGGAGCTAGTTGCTGACCAATTTGGTGTATGCATGAAATAAAACACGCTCCTTGATTTGTATTAGATTGTAATTCCGTTCAGACCACAGTCAATTCATTCAAATTTAATGATTTATTAGTATACTGTCATAAGGGTCATTTCTGATAGTACCTTACAAATGCATGTATTATATATAATGGATTAATTGATATGTCTGGATTCTTTCAGGTGAGTATCGCTTATGGCCACTAGACGAATCATAATATTACAGCTTATACATTATTTACGTCGGTAACATGCTTTTTCAGTACTGTATTCATAACTTTAGCTGTAAATACTGATATAAAACAGAACATTCAAGGGCAATTGTAACACTTGCATCTGTCTAATTACAGTGTGTTGCCCAGATGTGAAACAATTATCGGAGTAATGCAGTGGTTTCAAAACTGAATTTAAGATATTGTTATTGACATTGACATTGAATTGACACTGAGCCCTTTCTGAAAAGTGATGAAGTGACAAGTTGAAAATCCTGAGCACTCATGTATAGGCCATACAGATGGATGTTGCTCATCCGTCGCAATGCCATTGCTAGAAGAGAAGATTCATTGATGGAAGGTTCTGTAAGATTCCACCTGATTGGTTGAATGTTTAAACAAAAAAGAAATAGAGCATGCGCAGTAGATTCCATGTTATTATCTCAAATGCATATGAATGCAGACCCAGCTAGTATAAATTCCAGGGCAGTTATTCCTATGGGGATGGTAAATCCCAGCATAGTTTGTACTTTATATTCCAATCCAGCATAGTATTCATGTCTTTCAACAATAACTAGCACTTTTGCTTTGCCTTCTGAATATATGATTCTTGAGGCCTGTGACCCTAGGGTGCTTCTGCATGCCCATGTCCTGCAAATAGAGTTATTGCTGTTTAATTGAGAGCACTAGGGTATACTATATGGCTGGTATCACCTGCCTCCAACACTCAATCTAGGCTGCTGTGTGGTGAGTGGGAGGCAAGGAGAGAGCATTGCTCAATAGGGTACCGAGCGGCAAATCATATGGAGTATAGAGTATACTGTAAAAAGTAGCTGTTGAATCTACCAGGGATCCTTGTACAACTGAAAAGTGGAGCACTGGAATTGAAAAAAAACACTGATTGTTTTACAAGAAGGCCTAAGTACTAATGTACAAGGAATCTAGAGCTATGAAAATAACGACAGAACTCCGGCAACTTTGGGACAAGGAATGCACCGTTATTTTGATGACTTTTTTTAACAGTGTATTATAGGTATGGCATGGCTCCATGTTCATATGCTTTCATTGTGTACTCATGCACTGCCAGCATGTAATATGGGAGGGTTAGGGGTGAAGGGAGGATTGATTTTAGTGTCCACTGGTACTTGCTGCACTATTGTGGGGTTACTCACACTACTATGGCAGGCTTCGAGTCCCATGGGGAGGTGAACGATTCCTTTTTCAAATTGAATTTATTGCGATTTCATTGATTAATCATGTAATGAAATAAGTAGTCAATGCCTGACATGTGACCAATCACATGTATCAGCCAATAACGCATTCGGCGCTATGCGTCTCATGCATTATTGGCTGATACATGTGACGAGTCACATGTTAGGCATTGATTACTTGTTCAATAACAGCAGTGGATATTTCTCGCCCACACTAACCAAACTTATTATCATCCTTTACTTAAACTCGCACCTCAGTTCAATCCTGCCAATATGATCACTTTAATAGAAGTTCTTGTGGAGAGTAGTGTGTGTGCAGTGGACTGAAGCCCCATGGTCCCTTTCAAGTCATTTTAGGCACAGGCGGAGTTGGCTTCTATTGGCTATAACTCTGTTAGCATGGAGGCTCTGAAAATGGTGTTCTTCAGAGGCAAACCTTCCGTTCTCTGCACCCCAGTTTCCTGCCCAATTTCCCCCCCCCCACTTTTATTGAATCATCTTAACTGCATAATGTAGAAAGCTGGAGGCAGAGACACATATTAGACCCAGTGGAGCCTGCAGTCAAGTGAATTCTGGTGATCACTACATTATTCTGGTCTTTCTTCTATCTACATGGAATGACAGATGTCTTTAAAACAAAGGAAAAGGCTATTTCAGCCTGTAGACCAAACTCCTCTGAAAGTGAAGGTTGCAAAGGTTGATAGTTTTACCTGTGACATTCATGTCTGGCAGTAATGTCCTATCAACAATCCTAGCAGTATGAATATTATCAGTGGAGGAAATGGTGAATGCAATTGAGTTGAAAGCAAGTTGTTGTATCATAAACTAGAAGAAACCTTCCCTCTAGCAGATCCCCCAAGCCATGCTTCCTGACAAATACATAGGAAGTAGCATTCCCAAGTTTTAAATTGATAGTGGAGGGTATCTGCCTAGTTAACAACACCATTACCAGGCCTGCTAATAACACAACCTTTGCTGCTCTCATCATAGTGGATAATGTACCAAAACCCAAATACACATCATAAAGCTCTCAATAAACATCAATAACTGTCATGATAGATTTGGAGTGGTCGACATTGTGCTGGGCAGAACCAATTCATGGTAAACGAGGGACATTCAGATGGGAAGACTATGGGCACCATAATGTAAGGGACTAGAGGGTATTCATAATCATCATTCTATATATCAGGGGGGACCTTTCGTTAATGGGAGGAGTGATTAGCTCATGGTTTTTCTATCAATAATGATAGACTTTCTACCGTGTAGTACCTTAACTACTTTCAGAATGGAGCTCGGTCATACAGGCCTCAGGCAGTGGTACCCATTATTGTCCAGTCTGGGCATGCTATTATGTCACCTCCATCCCTTTTTGACATTGATAGAAATAAAATGTCTCTGCCTGTGGGCCTATTTATTCCTAAAAGCCTTTGGTTGTACCAAATGGATTATAGGATGATGGTAGACCGCTGTGGTAGGCTATTGTTGTATGAGTTTTGTATGAATTGTATTGATCGGCTACTTTCGGTTGACCATTAATTTAGTAAGATGTCCTGATGTCACTTGTGGGCTACTGGAAGAATTGAGGGATGCCCACCTTATGCCTCAAATACTATATATTCATGTGTCAGCCTGATGCATTAAGGCATCCCCTATATATAATTAATTCGCCGATACCTGATTGATGCATATCTCTTCATATATGAAGCAATGCCTGCATGGTAATGGAGGAAAAGAAGGACTGGGCAGGGTGGTGGGTAGTCCAGATAGGATTGGGAATGAAGGTGGGGAAGAAGGGAGGAGAATGTGTGAAAGCAATGCATCTGGTGCGTAAGTGTATCGATGATTTGATAGACCTGAAAGTAAATTAGCATTCCATAATGGAACTCACTTTAGTAAATATGCTCACATTAACCACCCCTCTACAATCAAAGAAAGAAGAACCCTCCTTCATGATGACAGACCTACCCTGAGACATAGAAAAAGGTGTACATCAAGACAGCTGGGAGAACAGGCAATCCCTCCCTTTGCTTAAACTTTGTATAAAATTGTGACCTGCCTGGAGCTAGTTGCTGACCAATTTTGTGTATGCATGAAATAAAACACGCTTCTTGATTTGTATTAGATTGTAATTCCGTTCAGACCACAGTCAATTCATTCAAATTTAATGATTTATTAGTATACTGTCATAAGGGTCATTTCTGATAGTACCTTACAAATGCATGTATTATATATAATGGATTAATTGATATGTCTGGATTCTTTCAGGTGAGTATCGCTTATGGCCACTAGACGAATCATAATATTACAGCTTATACATTATTTACGTCGGTAACATGCTTTTTCAGTACTGTATTCATAACTTTAGCTGTAAATACTGATATAAAACAGAACATTCAAGGGCAATTGTAACACTTGCATCTGTCTAATTACAGTGTGTTGCCCAGATGTGAAACAATTATCGGAGTAATGCAGTGGTTTCAAAACTGAATTTAAGATATTGTTATTGACATTGACATTGAATTGACACTGAGCCCTTTCTGAAAAGTGATGAAGTGACAAGTTGAAAATCCTGAGCACTCATGTATAGGCCATACAGATGGATGTTGCTCATCCGTCGCAATGCCATTGCTAGAAGAGAAGATTCATTGATGGAAGGTTCTGTAAGATTCCACCTGATTGGTTGAATGTTTAAACAAAAAAGAAATAGAGCATGCGCAGTAGATTCCATGTTATTATCTCAAATGCATATGAATGCAGACCCAGCTAGTATAAATTCCAGGGCAGTTATTCCTATGGGGATGGTAAATCCCAGCATAGTTTGTACTTTATATTCCAATCCAGCATAGTATTCATGTCTTTCAACAATAACTAGCACTTTTGCTTTGCCTTCTGAATATATGATTCTTGAGGCCTGTGACCCTAGGGTGCTTCTGCATGCCCATGTCCTGCAAATAGAGTTATTGCTGTTTAATTGAGAGCACTAGGGTATACTATATGGGTGGAATAATTATTGTACCTTATGGGGAGGGTAGTGGAGGTTGCTCTATCTGTACTCCTGTTACTGTGCTTGTACATTAGGGAAAATGCCCTCCACTAACCATGCTAACAATGTAAGCATTGGCGAAATGGAGCAATAATCATTAGGCAGGAATTGCTTCTCGAGCCAATATCTTTGCATTTCATTTTGTATAAATGTTTCTTTTCATCCATTCCTCTAACTGGACATTATAAACAAGGCTCTCTGCAATGTTATTCCCTCCCTCAAAATAGATTTGAAATATTGATTGATGCAGTTACAATAAAGAGTTGAATTATATGGAAGTTAAAATGTTGATGGGTATGAAACCAGATGCACTTGGCACTGCAATTAAGGCTTAACCAATGCAGTGTCTACTAGCAAGTATTCATGTGAGAATCAGTGGAAATGGTATATATAGCTCATGGTGGTATTTCTATTCCAAAAAAAAAGTCATAAAACCCTATATAGCAAGCATGAGGGTAAAATCCATCACTGTTGCTCATTCCGTCAGCCATTCAGTGCATTTTTGGCGATTCTGTCATGATTTCGTCACAATTTTGTCATGATTCCCTCATGGAATTGTGATTAAATCATGACTGGTGGAATGCTTGATGGCAGTGAATTTAACCCCTAATACAAAGTCGTCTTGATTATCATAGTAATCATCCTACCCCCTGATTACCTCCATGGCATTGTCTTGGGCATAAGGGCTCATTAGTGTGATGAAATCATTAAGGTGGAGTGTTTTGTAAAAGGATACCAAAGTCTCTGTCCTGACAACCCTTTAGCTAATCACCAACAAAAACCTAAGGCTAAAAGTATTGAAGAGACTGGATTATGGAACGTGTTACAAGGCTTTTAATGAAAACCTTTAATGAAAATCTTTCTAACCCTCTAAGGTCTACATGGCACTTTGGTGGAAGACATCTGTCGTTTTGATGCATCGCTCCAAGAAATAACTTTTGAATCTACCAAGCCTCCTCACAAAACTCAATGCTACTGCACCTGCTGCACACCACCATAATTGTAATGCAGTGAAACAGGGCATAGTTCCAAAGTATCTATCACTAATGTGCCCTCTTATGACAGTACAGGAATGTACTCTGGTACACAGCATCTCCATTAAAACAATGGTGAAATACCTTTTCATTGTACCATCCAACTAGGCTGTCAACATGTACCAATCACAGCATTGCTTTCAGATCTTCAGCAAATCAGATTGTAAAGTACATTTCCTAGACAGGAAGTCGTAAAGCTGATGCATTATACGACCACTCCTATGATTGGTTGTTGAAGCTAGTGTCCCTGTAAGAGGACTGGTGTGATTGGGTTTTGAAGGGGCTTCAGTCCAGGTGTCATTGGCCAGGGTATGCATTATCTCTTTTTTCTATCCATTTGCATCAGGTATTCTTCATGCACATTTCCATTTGAAATAGACATTTATTTGTCAGAAAGACTTTATGTGATGCATTTCTATTCCATTACGGTCTACTTTGCTGTCTCTGGTCCTGGAGTCAGTCTTGAATACATTGTGGCATTAGCATATCCTTTTGTTGTTGCTAGCCAACCAGTTATTGTAGTATTTATAACAGAAAGAAAATATATTCTTTATGTAATATGTCATCTTGAGACAGAACTTCTCTTAGTGATAGACCATCCCTCCTTAAATCAAGTTATTGCTTCTTATTTTTTTCTCAGAATCCCCATCTGAATCACATGAAGAGTACTTCAGCAACATCCTCATTTGAGCTTTATTCTGCAATTCCAGCCACCATTCTGGACTAGTTTAAAAATGGGTTTATGTTAGAATGGCAGAATGGTTACTGAATGGTCAAAATGAAAACTAGCTATAACATTACACAAGTGCTCAGAAGACAAAAATGGTGCATGTATGTGCAAATAATCCTAGGTTATAAATGGCAAGATTAAGCCAGCATGGGTGATAAAAGTAGGAATAGCCAGTAAGTAGGGTGGGTGGTAATAAGGGGCTTTCGGCATTAGGACTGGTGTTGATAATAGAGGATTTTACCAACATGTAGGGGGGTGGGGTAGTAAGGGCGTGGCTGAAATAGACCAGTTGCCTACAGGCATGGCCATACATGTGCTTCTTTAAGCAGTCAGGTCTGGTAGCAGCATGAGGCCACATGGTGTGCATCAGAGCCTTCCAAATGGAGGATGTAGGGGACATAGAGAGTACATGACAAGGAAATGTCAGTATTGAGGTTTTCTTCTCCAGACTCCCTCAAAGTCCCTGTTATGGATTTAGATTGTGCATAGTCCTGCCAAGATATAATTGCCTTAGTTAAATGTTGATGGAATCTTTTCCTACCAAAGCCTGACATATTCCAAGACTAGTTAAGGATGCTGATGATTCAATTACAGGTTTTATCAAGAAAATAAGATTTTATTGCTGATCCCATTCGAGAAACCATCTTTTTACAAAGGGGCATGCTATCATCTAGACATTAAAAGATCTGCAACCTGATTACTGGATGTCCACTTAGCTATTTTCTCCAGACCTCTGTATATGTATAGTTAGCGAAGAGAAAGCAGTGATTAGAGGTGGCTTTACCAGTCCTTCAGGAAAATGGCATATATAGGTCCTTTTTTATGAAGATGATTATGGATAAGTGAATTGCCTGGTGAGTGTCTGATGTTGTGTGTCTAATATATTAATGCTGCTCAGGAGGTTTATATCAAAGCGAATTAAGGCAGGGAGTATACAAAAGGAATTAAAACTAGACATACAAGTTTCTGTGTAATGCAATGTGCTCTTTACCCTACCGGTGATACCGCAACATGCATTTTTATGGATGTTTAAAGAGAGAAGGCCTTATTTGTTTAGACGGAAGAAGATCATAACACAAATGTGTAGACATGAGTACTCAAAAGGATAAATTCAACAATTTTTTTTGGCATCAGAGTGGAATACACCATTTGTGCCAGTGATGAGCCTATTTGATGATACAACACACCATATAGGACTGTATACAGGATATTCTATGGATACCCAATTAAATAATCTGCAAAATTTGTTTAAGTACTTTAATAATGACTGTCAAAGCTTGAAATTTTTGCAAGATTACTTTCAGTACCCTTATACCCACAGCACTTATTCAAGATCAGTGCTTATTTGAAACCCTGGCACTTAAGTGGACCATTACAGTAACTATTTTCGGCCATATACTAAATAAATGTATCATAAAATGTAAAGCATTATGAAGTCCTTATATCTCTAGTAGATTCAACAGTTATGTCTTAGAGTGCAAAGGTCATAAATTAAAGCTCTGCTTCTCGGTTTGACGTCAATAGATTGTTTCTCCAATTACAGTGTCTGAAAGGATTTATCATGGAGGGATTTTCTCTGCCTTAATGTACAATGTCAAATGGTGAGCCAATCCTGATCGGTATGACTCTTTTAAACAATTGGTGAACATATGATATCCGTTATGCTCTTGGATAGCACTTGCTTTCTACTGTTGTGGTTGCTTGTCTTTGATTTAGTATCAGAGGAAAACAAGTGTGGCTATTTAGCCTTTAGATCTACACTCCATGCTGCTGATCACCTAATTTTTGAGTACAAGTTGGCTGACATTCTATTCTGGATAATTTGGGTATGCTGAGCAACAAAATCCCAGTACCAAGCTCAAAAATCGCTGTTTCTTGTTCAAAACACCAAAAACAAAATGGCTGCCAGTTAGTTTTGAGAAATATCAGAAAACTCATCATTCAAGGTCTTGTTACGCCTCAAAATGAAGAGAATAGAGACACTAGTCCATTTCAAAGACTTTCAAAGCTGTTCGTGTAAACACCAACATCGAACACCCTGAAAGCAAGATGGCCACCATGATTTTTTGAGAAAGATGTAATCGCCACACAATGCTCAGTGCTACCCATCATGTGATACCTCAAAATCTGTTTATAACAGGTGTTCAGCATTTAGCACCTGTTTAGAGCCCCCACCCACCTCCATTTCTCACTTGAGGGGAATTTATAAACAGAGATCGTTACAGGCGTTTGTAGCTAAAATTTGGCAATGCTTTCACCAATGGAACAAGGGTCATTACCATTGTTCACAGTAAGAGGGCACATTAGTGATCGATATTCACACATCCTTGGATTGTGGCTCCATCCATGCAGAGAGGTAGTAAGGCCACCCTAATATGCCCGTTTCCTGTCCAGAGGTGAGATTTTTCAGACCCATGAGAGAGGGAGGGAAAATTCTTTTTTTAAGGAATTTTTTTATCATGCCGTCCCCGCTCACGTCGTGAGCGGGAGCGGGCATGAATTTGCCATCACATTCTAAGATTTACTGATTGGAAACCTAGATAATAATAGATAAAAAACAAAAATCCTAGAACTGGGTAAAAATTGTTTCCCATTCTCACAAAAAGATACTCACCAGCCTGAGGACAGGAAACGAACATATTTTAAGGGTGGCCTAATCTATATGGAGTGCATAGAAGTGAATAGGACGGCTATATTCCTAACCATACTTTTGTTGGAATGGTTCCCAGAGAGTGGGCTAATAGTAGATTACCATTTTGAGCATCATACTCAAGACAGAAAAAAAACTGTCACTGCTTTTTTAGATATCAATCATCGGCTGAACATTAATGAATTGTAAGATTACCTGAAGGACCTGCCACAACTGAGTCCCTAACTATACACGTTTAAATCAATTTTGAATGTTCTCTATCATTCCTATGTCATGATTCCTTAGAATTTTGTATGTTCTGTAGGGAATGTCAAAGGTATATAAATTTTGATGAATGGAGTTAGTACTAAAGGCCGACAGAGACAGAGATCAAATTAGTGTTCATGAACATTATCTAAAAAAGAAATTATACAAGAAAATCGGAAATCAAAATACTTTGATATGTTTTAGAATGTGTGTGATTGCATACCCTTATCTCAACACCGTCCATGTGTGTTCTCAAATATTCAAGTTGTAATTTCTGTTGTCTCTTACCATTAAAGAAAGTCCCTTTTATTGTAATGTTGACTCAGCCCTAAATGGATCACTTGTGCAAGGGCCCAACAAGCCACTCCAAGCTGTTCTGATTTCGGTTCAGCAAACACTAGTCACAACCAAATTAGCACATGGGGGATGTTGTGTAAGATATACCTCATCTAATTCCGTCTGAAGGGGATGTTTCAATTACTTTGAATGATACTGTCACATAAGATAGATGTATATATTGTGCCCAGCCCAGGGGATACCATGTTTATATGCACCACAAACTGCGGTAGCAGCAGAAAGTAATTTTATTTTGGTGCCTCCCACCATGTCATCGATAAAGTGTATAGCTTACATCCCCCAACGTCTTCTCATTGCTATTTGCAGGGGCGGATCCAGGATTTTGAGAAAGGGGGGGGCGCACATCTTGGTCATGGGATTTAGGTTGGTGGACTCACAGTGAGTTTGAAAGCACAGTGAATATGGTATGGTTGTCTGGGGGCATGCCCCTCCCCAGGAAACTTTTGAATTCTAGAGGGCATTTTGTGCATTCTGGTGCAATTCCAGACCCCAATCTATTAGCTGTTTTAGTATCACTTATTACAAATTTTGTAACCATTAGCAATGACCATGTATTAAACTCCTTATATATATATATATATATATATATATATATATATATATATATATATATATATATATATATATGCCTTTTCAGGAGGTCTGCTGCCATGCTAATAGAACTGAGTGTGAACCCCTGCATCCTTTTTGCTGGAAAATGCAGGGCACATGTAATAGTTCAGAAAGATGGTGGAGGCAATCAATTAGGGAGAGGAGAGTGACATTGTGGTGACATTGGAGAGAGAGAGAGAGAGAGAGAGAGAGAGAGAGAGAGAGAGAGAGAAGGGGTGCAGGAGAAAGGCAGTAGGATATGAGAGATGGACAGGGAAAAAGGTGAAAGGAAACAGATATTGGTATGACTTTTGCTGAATGGATTGGTGGCCCTACTAGCTAGTTTGTGGCAATGTAAAGGATGGGTTGGGGACATTGTCCTGAAAGTTTTTGAAAATTTCAATGTTAAAACATGCATTCTGATGACCTCTGGGAATGTATATATAACTTTCCCTCTAGTAGGAATATATGAAAAATTCTTTTGCCATTGGAAAGCCCAGATTCTGGAGATTCCAAGACACATGTATAATTATGTCCCCCAAGACACATAATTGCGTCCCCCCTACATCTGCACCTGATTTGTTGAATGAATATTGAACTCTGAAATTAAATTTAATTACCAAATGTATCTAACTTTAACATTGGTTCCATCTGTAATGGACCCTTTTGCTAAACCTTGTGAATCATCCTCCAGTAAAAATGAAAATGTCAGCCCATGTGATGGTAATTGTTAAGCGACAGGAAACAAATTGGACGCAAAGCAAGGAAATAAGGTAAGAAAATTGATGCTATAAGAGACAGAAAGAGGTCAGCAGGGACATCTATTGGCTACATTATTGTCAAGATAAGGAATATGAATGCTATTTCTTATCTGCTTAATTGCCAATTACCTCAATGACAGGAGATATATACAGCAGAACAAGAGCAAGGGATTCTGATATATAATATTTGGTAGAAAAAGAAATTATGTAAAAGTAATCTATAATTCTGCATCCTTTTACAAGGTGAAAGGCATGAAATATATCATAGCTTGATACTGAAGATTGAGAAATGTCTAATCATTGATTTCCAAAATCCTTGCTCTATATCCATCCATACATTATGTGTACTATGTGCCCCCTATGACCTCTTCACCTATATATCATAAACACCCATGTCATGTATTTCGTCCATTGGATGTTTTTGTCACACTCCCCAATTGCTCCCCAATTATGTCTGTCACATTCTGCAATTATTGACAGATGTCTGACAATGAGGCAAGTATTGATCCATGGCTGAGTTACTTCACCCTCAAGTCATCCATCACACCTTATAGGATGAGCTGGTTTCACCTGCCTCCAACATTCAATCTAGGCTTCTGTGTGGTGAGTGGGAGGCAACGAGAGAGTGTTGCTCAACAGGATACGAGGGGCAAATCATATGGACTAGAGTATACTGTAAAAAGTAACTGTTGAATCTACCAGGGTCCTTGTAAAACTGAACAGTGTACCACCGTAATTGAAAAGCACTGAACCAGTGTAGGTTTTACAAGAAGGCCTTAGTGGCAGTACAGTGGTATCCAGATGTACAAGGAATCTATAGCTGTTAAAATAACAACAGAACTCTTGCAACTTTGGGACAAGGAATGCACCATTATTTCGATGACATTTTTTACAGTGTATTCTAGCTATGACATGGCCATCACTCATGGCTTCATGTTTATATGCTTTCATTGTGTACCAGTGCACTGTCAGTATGCAATATGGGATGGTTAGGGATGAAGGAAGGAGTGATTCTAGTGTCCACTGGAGGCTAAGTAGGTAGCTGAACGTTAAGCAAGTGACATAGTGGTAGAAATTAAAGTAATGACAATAGGGCGGTGGGAGCAGACAGTGAGAGAGAAGCAAAGAGATGATATGGATGCGTCTGTCAGTTGCAGCGCAGAACTAATAAAGAGACCCAGGGGGTAGGGGGAGGGCTGATAACAGAGCTGCTCAGGTGGGCTTCCATACACAGTTCACACCTTCTGCTGTCTGTGTGAGGGACCCATGAGCAGGTCACAGACTGGCGCTGTTTGTTTGCACAGGGAAAATGTCTCCAGAGGTTTTTCCCCCTTTTTCCTCTACTTCTTGTGGCTAGTATAGGATTTTTGCCCTTACCACATATACTGAGACTGGCCTGATACTTTGCCAATGGTGTAGGTGCCAAGTTGGAGTATGGAGAAGGAAAATGGAGTAGCTAGGGGACATGGCCAGAAGGGGGGCAATATGCCAGAGGGGAATGATATATGGTGGAGGACCAGTGATATGAGCAGAAATCAAAAATGGAGATGGGAAAGGGGTTTAATTTATCATGCCACTCACTAAATTCAGAGTGTATAGGGAAGAGGTAGGGGCATTTCTATGCCAGTGTGTACTGACAAAATCTACACTGAGAATTAAGTGTTCGTACTGCATGATACATAGGCAGAAAATAATTTGCTTCATTCTATGATAGAATTCATTTTATATCAAGTGGGGTGCACTCACAGCCTCCACCACTCACGAAAAAAGAAGAAAAAGGCTCTTGGATGGCGGCGACAGACACACCCCGAGACACCCAAAAACAAAACTAGTTTACAGAATTAATGCCGGCAGACGGAGTAGGTGCTCCCACTGTCTGCTTGACCCTTTAAGAAGCCATGTCACCCAATGCAGCTTGTTATCAAGTGTGTTAATCGCGATGCTGCATTATGCTGGCACTCCATGATGCATCATTCTATTGAAGGAGAATTATTCACCAAGGCTGCACTCTGACATCATAATTGCTAGTGGGGCGTATAGTGTATTGAGGTATGATGTAGCCTTTAAAAGGCTAGGAATGGCACTCGGTACACTTAGATAGCTGTAAACACGGCAGCAAACTGTGGTCTGGAAATAGCATTATCTGCCACTTTGTGTATGTATACAAAATACAAGATGGCTGCCAATGTCAGTTAGTTTGAGTAACTGTTACCATTTTCTTTTTTGCATGGACTGTACTGTCAAAGAAAAACTTACTGCAGGATTTGATTACAATGAACCAGGGATGAGGGAAAAAAAGCAGTTTGGCCCCTCAAATGTGACATGATGATGCCTCAGTTCACGAAGAATCAACACTTGGGCTCAACAGCAACTGGGCTTTTGCAGTCTGTGTCAGTCCTGTAGAGTCGGCATTATACATGTGAACTACTAACCAAGACTCCATTTTTGAGTGCTAAAACCAAGACAGGACTGCATTTTTGAGTGCTAAAACAGAAGGCACTATACCCATTATGTAACCATTCCGTCCTTTACGGGTTAGCAGACAGGGTGTGTCGCAATCACAGCACTCTCCCTACCTTTTTGCACTATCTATCTTTTCATACACACTGGAGAAACATAACTCCTCCATAGTAAAACCCTCCATGTGGGGCATTAGTTCTTATTACTCCATGGAGCAATGACTCAACCCTGGGTTATGTGTATACAGCGGACCGACCTTTCTTCAAGAGTGGCGCCATATGACACAGGATGTCATAGTTTGTCACGTGATAGGCGTAAAAGAAATTAAAGTACACCATTGAGTTTGTCTTTCAAGCATACTGTGTAACAATCATTAATGGATAACAGTAGGACAATGTGTCACACAATGTAATAGCGTGCCTCACATTCACAGACCTTTTATATGATATTTCACATATTATAATTATGTTCTACGTACTTTACAGAACCCCATAATAGTTAGAAGCCTGGTAACCCCGAAAGTAATCCAGCTAACCTCAAAGTCGGCTAGGCATCACAGTCAAATCATCTAGACCTTGATCAGGAGAGAGGGGGTGAGGGGAAAAGCAATTGTTGATTTTAATTAAAGAATGTCCATTCCATGGTCCAGACTCATGTTTGGATGGTTTCAACAGATGTGTGCAGCACAGATTCGTC
Organism: Acholoe squamosa; assembly: GCA_949317995.1. Taxonomy (NCBI): domain Eukaryota; kingdom Metazoa; phylum Annelida; class Polychaeta; order Phyllodocida; family Polynoidae; genus Acholoe; species Acholoe squamosa. Next base: position 57,090,527 of record OX439046.1, read on the forward strand.
TTATCAGTCTGATGAAATAGCAAACATACAGGGGCGATAGCTATGATTTCTCATGCCAAAAAGAATATTATAAGTTTCCGGTAACATAGTCCAAAATGTTGAGATAGGTTGGTCGGTTTTCTTTTTCAATTTTTTTCTACTGAACAATATGTTGGCTGGAATTTTGAATTGTTATAATTAATAACCATCCTAGATGCTCCATTTTAGCTATTATACCAGCCAATATATAGAAATCGAGTAAAACCCTGGGTTCTTTATTTGCATAAAAGGGAAATATCAAAATATTACAGATATATTATGAAAATAAAGTGAACAATTATGAAAATAATTATGGTGACCTGAAACCAAACCTCCTTCTTTTTTGGCCTCATCAGCCTATCTAAAAGACCCATTCCTTGAAAATGTAGAATCATGAAAGGGAACAGATTGAGACCTCGCGTGAGTTGAGTCATCATCACGTGACATGGCGGTCATGTTTGTTACTATGGTGACGGGCTGCTGAGTCCTTCTTCCGGCCCAGGATGTTTGCCAGACGTAATATGTCTGGGGTTTTGAAATGCTGGAGGGATTTAGTGACGCTAATGAGAGGGTGGGGTTGTTAACCACATGAAAAGCTCGAGAAAGTGGTGTGAGGTAGTAGACAATATGGTGATGTCAAGTTGGTCGGGGACCCACTAAAGTTCTGTCAAATGGATGTTAATGATTTTCTCAAATCGGATTGTTCATTTTCTTGTAGATGAGAGGGTTCTATGATGGAATGAATAGTGGTTAACTGGTTAAAAATCTATTTTGCCTCATAGAAGGAGAAATAGAGTAGACCGTATTGGAACCATAGCCGATGAGGCAAATTTGATTATAATGAGGTGAGAGCCATGCAGATTATGGGGCTCTTAAAGGGGGGTCCCCATGTCACATATCGATTTTAAGAAAAGTCCATGTCACATTTCATTAGATTTCTTTTATCCCATACATATCCTAGTAACTAAGCACCATGTCGGTTCTAAGACATTGCCATTTCACCCTGTCGATATTTGGGGTCAAGACCCTTGATAATGCCTGAAGTGTTGTCCAATATAAAAGCGTATCAATGTCTATGCAATCCACGCTTTGAATTGAATTGATTTATAATGATGAAGTATCAAATACACGAACAAAGATAATTACGACGACCCAGAGCCATGTCTATCCATGTCTAGCACCGTCAATTGCTTTGTTCAACTTTCTCTACACTGCACACATCTAACGGTTAGAGGGCCCAGGAGTGTCTTGCCAATAAAGAAACATGAACCAAAGAGCAAAACAAGCACGTTTTTTTAATGCTAAAAGATTGGTTGGACAATTGTTAAGATGAAATGTGCACATTTTTTTTACATATCAAAAAAGAGTTTTCCATTTATTCTCCTGTGCTCCTTTCATTTCCTCAGCACTCTATGAAAAGATTTACACACATACTTCCTCGTTTTCTTTTGACAAGACCCTCCTGATGTACCAAATACCACACCTTGGTGCAAAGTGGATGAATTAGTGGCACATGCCTCACACACTTGTCCCACACACGAGGAATAATACACAATGTTTATAAGCCTGCTACTTGGTATTGGGCCCGGGGGGGGGCACTGACCCTCTGTTTGGGTACCAACTGTGGTAGCAACCCCACGGAGCGGTGGCTGTTGATGAGTCAAAGGGGAGAAAAAGGGGGGCTGTTAGCTGAATTACATCTTGAAATTAAGGGGCTGTTAATACCTTTCATGCCTTGTATGGAACGGAAGTAACTTGAATATTCCATGTTATCACTCCAGGGCTGTGAAATTCCTGAGTATTATTGTTAAAGAACCTTGATTTACATGGAAAAGGGCCCCAAAAAGGGGGCTATTAAGAGACTTCTTAAAAAAAGGGGGGCTGTAAAAATTGAGCTGTGTTTAAAGGGGCTGTGATTTGGCAAAAAAGAGGGGGCTGTAGTTTCGCAGTTGGTACCACCAATCAAAGACTCAGTGCCCCCCCCGGGGTATTGGGACAGGCAAGGTATTCACCAGACCTGTTTTCATGCACTAAGCGCCCATAGGATCCAAGTACCACCACAAACTAGCAGAAGAGGCAGATCCCATTACATGTTTATAACCCTGTAAGTGCAGTATACTGACCAAATGCGCTGTGCTTTACATCATAAAAGGGTAATGTATTCCTGGTGAGATTACTCAAAATGATTCAATAGGTCTGTCACTCAGATATTCACACCTTAAATATTCATGGCCATGAATTGTGCGGCCTGATGTAGGTCTGTAAGTGCTAACAATCAATGGGTGCAGGGTGTAGCAGGCAGAGGTTATCTGACTACTGGGTACTCTAAATCTGCACATAGTAAGGTGATATAGTGTTAACCAGGTAGCCCAGCACTGCCTGTAAACACAGCCACTTACTGCACAAATGTTTGTACTCTGTGTCCCTAACAGACTTAACAAACCATTCAGGAAGCTGCCTTAGCCACAGGCTTTTCCTGCTATTCCACCAGATGGTTAGCTCCAGTGGTTAGCCCACTAAGGAGAGCATTGTGCTTTTGATATTACCTTATGCTTTTTCATCAAGGAAGATACATGATAGCTAGCACCATAGTATTCTATGGCTGTCCTTTTTTTCATCGTATTTATTCTGGTGTAAATATAATGCTTCAAAGTCAGTGCGTATTGGTACTACTCCGATACACCATTTGAGAACTGAACATGAAAACTGCCCCATCATAGAAAGATCTTGTAAACTCTCCATTTTTCTGTCTCCATTGCCTGGCTGGTGCACAAACGTACAGGTAAAACACACATTTTGTATACAATATTTAACCTATTTTTGAAAATCCTGCCGTTCTCAAAGCATTAGGGTTATGTCCTGCTGTTCATCTACCAGCCGGGCTTCCCTAGCCCACTTAAAAGGGTCTATATCTCCTCTTTCCTATCCCTTCGGATGTGTGTGGTGCACATATGCGCGGGCACCGACACATTCCTCTGTGAAATTGTGTAATGTCGTTCTCGCCATGAATATGACCTTAGCTGTCGAAATGGCGTTACACATCTATTACTTACTCACTCATCTACCAGCCTAAGTGGTTAAAGGTCTATAACCCACGGTTTGTCATGGGGTGAATAGGTGTCTGTCTATGAAAATGCAATTAACATGTATACTTCTAGATGTCAGGAGCTTTTCAGTGGGGAGCAGCTCACTTTGCATGTATTTGTAAATGAGATATCCACCGTTAACGGCCATATACGGTAGCATGTTAAAACGCTATGCCCCTTTGCCATCTTCAAAGCCCACGCAAATTCCGGTAGCTGTGTCTATGTACCCATGTTTGAGCCAAATGCCTAGGAGGCTGAGGGAAATACAATTACAAGCCTTCATGTGCGGCAATTTGTGATGGGATGAAATGCAACAATTGTTTTATTTTCAATAGATGAAAAGCCAGGAATAACTTGAATGGACCAATTAATGGGAAGGCATTGTGCTGCCATGATTTGTGTTCCGAGGTTAAAATACATCAATAAAATCCCTTGTAATGGAAATAACAGAACAAAGAAAACATGAACGAGGTTCCAAGGATGATGGGTTGCAAACAAAGATTTAAAGAGCATCCTACCTTTGGAATAACAAAATAGGATTAATCTCAATGGCATGTGGGATTCGCAATTCTAGTACATCTCTCTGTTCGATGACATCTGAAAGAATTTATTATCTCATAAGACCAATAGTCCACTTCGACCAACCTTTGCCTTACACTCATTCACACAAAATCCGACCGAATTGACCCAGTGGACTATTGGTATTAGGCTACAGGGCATTTATTTCTTCCATACAACCTGTTATCATAACCTGATAACTTACTGCCTCTCCACCCCATCTAACACAATTAGAAATGGCTGCTAAAATCCTGAGAAAAAAGGTATCATGGCTGATCCTTGGAGGTGCCTGGAGGGCTTGTCATTACCATCTCCCTTACAAAGGGAATCAGAGATGTGCATTGAATACTGTCTCCTGTCATAGCCCATGATAGGCACACCTCTCGTTCTAATTCTGCATCTGTGTTTGCGACGTTGACGTATCCACAGTGACATGCTTCTGAATTATTCTGACAGAGGACGCCACCCCTGTGAGCCCCTCTGGTGGTGTGATGGAAATCAGAATGCATCTTGTGTTCAGAGAAGTCTTGGAGTGGAATTGTGCCCTTTTAGATAATGAAGTGGCAGTACTGGGTTATGTGATGGGCTGCAGGATGCCTTGGCCATTTTTATCCAGTGCCCAACAAGTATCTCTTCCATCAGTTCAAGTTCATATCTTCTGCCCAATTTTGACGTGATTGTTATTGATAAGATCCCCACGATATCCTTAGTTAGGGCGTTAGGCTACTATATGTGGAAGGTGTCTGCACGGCTAGTGGTCCTTTGCACGGACGGTGAAGATAACTTCAGCTGATAAAGATAAGTCAATTTCATTTCCAAAGGAAACTGAAGATATCTTTGGAAATTTGAAGATATCTAGAGAACTGTTATCTCTAACCTATCTTTTCAAGGATATCATTGCAAATGTATGACAAATAATGCCAGCTGCTATAGAAATGAAATTTTGAAGATATTCATGAAGATATCTTCTGTGTCATCTTCATTTCTGCCTATCTTTAGTGAAGATACCTCGCCGCCCGTGCAAAAGACCACTGATCTATCTAAGACCCTTGTGCAAAAGTGTAGGTAGTTGCGCTCTATATGCTAGGTATTGCAGGAGGTACCTCAGGACTCTCCCATAATTGTCAGAGTTCTCTTTGTATAGGTAGTTCTGGTTACCATCAGGTCTTTTATTTGGTAATGGCTAGTATACTAGGATGGGTCTCGACGACTATCAAATTTGACACGATGACATGGCCTTTTCTACAAATCGACATGACATTGTGTCAAGGGCCTTAGTGACGTGAGGCAAATAAGATTAGTGACATGACATAGGTGATTTCATAAATTCGACATGGATTGTTAGACTAGGGGCATGGGTATTTAAGTGACATATATATATATGTGACATGCGCAATTCTTGAAAATAACATTTGACATGGCCCCCCCACCTCCAGAGCCTCACTAGGTACCTGGACCCTTACCTATGTCTATGTATAGAGCTGTCTGCTGGCTAAAGGTTCTTGTAACTAATGATGACTTGTGAGATGAATTATTGAGTGGATTATCTGAATAAGCTGGTGGCTGGTGTAAATAGGATGTCAGCTTCCAATAGCTCCAAGTGAATCTAATGGAGGAAGAAGTCATAATACACTACAAAAATGGTGTTTAGAACCTAAACACAATTCTAAACATATTCTTGCAATGTTTTTGTAATCACATTAATTTCCTAAACATGTTTAGCCAAACAATGTGCTTAGCTCAAGTGTTTAGAAATCTAGGTGTTTAGGTTCAAAATTTGTGTTTAGATATTGATGAAATTTTGCGTTTAGATGTTTATGAATTTTTGTGTTTAGATGTCTAAGTGATTTGGTGGGAAGTAAGGGTTTGCAGACATGTATATGTTAAAAAAAATAAAGGAATATCTTTTGTTTGTTTTCTCATTTACTGGAGGACATCAGCAGGTATTAACTCTGCAAAGTCTCCAAAGATATCAGCCACAGCTATATACACATATATGTACACACTGCATTAGAATAGGAGACTTGAGAAAGTACAACAGTTTGGCAGGAAGGACATTGCTTTATACTTTACAAAATAACATGACATAGGTGTAAGTTATGGAGCTCATTGATTATTCTATGGTAATGATGGTGGTGTAAGTTGAAGTTAGTTAATTTTCTATTGTTGTGTCTATTTTCATAACATTTAATTAAATGACATTATGATAAACAAGGAGTTTGGGGATATTTGTCACAACAATTGATTATAACTGTGCGCAGATAGTCCATTCAGAGGTAGTGCTGCTACCTGGTGTGGATTTGACATCCAAGTATCTAAACATATTGATGTTTAAATCTAAACACCTTATATTCAACTGTTTAAACTCTAAACGTCTGAACATGTTTAGCAAAAATGTTTATATATTTAGAATAAAGGTGTTATTTTCCTAAATATGCAGTCGATGATACACCTGACTGACGTATATGTTTAGATTTTAAACATGTTTAGACCTAAACATGTTTAAAATCTAAACACCATTTTTGCAGTGTAGAGCCATCTCTGTATTGGGTAGAAGTGGGTGATTGAGTTTATCGAAACTGCACATCCACATGAAAAAAAAGACTACAAAATCTAGTATCTGATTTAAATGTTAGTATTGCCTGCATCATGAGATTATCTTGCTTACGATCTTCTGTAACGTCACATTCTTTCTCGCTTAAATGCCTGAAATAAAATCTTAATATGACCTTTATTTGATTCAACTCTGTAAATTTTCAGATAACCGCCCTTTTCTTATGAAAGTTCTAATTTGCTGACTCATTGAGATGTACTGTGACTTGTCTTATCTTCATGTATTAAGGGACTCTTGTGACAAAATATGAATCGATGGACCTGTATATAAGACGTACAAGCTTTGACATGGCACACTAAGTCCCCTATCCACTTCTGAGCCTCCCCGCCCTCCCTGGTGACCGTGGCCGTATCAGGACCTGAAGGCAGTACTATGCACATTGCCTTTTGTACTGCCCCCCCTAGGGAAACCCACAGGCAGATAAATGGCCTTCACAGAAAGGAGAAATAACTACAAGCAAAAGAAGTGTGCTCAAAAGGACGTGCCCCATATGTTTCAAGTTGTATAGTGATTCACTGTTCCATCCCCAGGTTCCATTGTTTGTGTTTAGGATCTGATGGGAGCAGTGTCATTAATTTTCATGAATGTCTTCAGTGCCCTTTTCTCCTCATGTTTAATGAATGTAGCCATTAAAACTGACCAGTAACTGTAACATCAATTGATTGATTGATTTCTCCTAAGCACATATATGTATCGTGCATGGTATATACATGTACATCCCGATAATTAAATAAATTGCTGTACATCCATACGTCATACTGACCCTTACACCTCTGTTGAACTAGCATTCATCCATGAATTCTTGCCATGAATATGATCTTGAATGTTGAATTGACCTTACACAAACATAGGTTACTTCATCGTTAAAAAAGGAGAAAAAGTGGCTTGCTTTAGGTTACATGAAGTCTGTGTTATGTAGGTTACATTTTTGAAAGTGACTCGCATGTACTCTCACTGACTAGCAGGTAACTAGATTAGCTCCAAAGTCACACATAAACGTTCTGAAATGCATATATATGCCCAGCCCTTTCTTGCACTCTCGGTACGTTTGCATCACAAGAGGCATACATAATTATCAACGTTTTTGGCCTGGGCAGGGTCAGATGGCTTATCACTGGCAGTGTATTATAGCGACCAATCTGGAGTGGACCGGTGGCGGCACGTGCAGACTGACATCAACGACTTCCAGACCTGGTCTCGGACGCACGCTTGTTCCTGGCAAGTCAGGCAGTTTGTAAGTGTGCAGCCCATCCGAATCTCACGATAGATTCCGTGGACAGAGCTAACTTGGCCGCGCACATCCAAATAATATGAAACCTCGGTATATGAGTCAACAACTCAACACATGCCTTGAGGCACCATATTGCACTTATAGTGTGTTTGAAATGGCTCTAGTATCATATTACAATGAGGTGCATTGGACAGTCTTGGGAACCTTTGGCTCTTTGAGGTGTCTGAGCGGGAATAACAGACTGTTCTGCTTCACTTTGGTCCCTCGTGACTGCAACTCTCTCTAAGGCTCTTTTTGCGTACACTTTAAAAAACAATGTCTTGAAATAACGGCGCATTCATTGAATTTTCATAGAATTTCCTTTGTGTACCACCGTACTGCCACCTCGGGCTTCTTGGTAAAACTACACTGATTCAGTTCTTTTCAACTATGGTGCTCCTTTGTCCAGTTTTACGAGGATCCCTCATAGATTCAACAGCTCTGTTTACACCCAATAAACAGTTCTAGGATCTTTTACATCACAATATGGCTGCAAGCTAGGGAGTGAGCTGATACTTGATTCATACTGTTAACTTAGAATAAACTTTAGTCATTTAATGATTCAATGATCTTAAATATAGAGAGAAATGGTTAGTTCTATTGATTGAGAAGATGATAGACCTTAAAGTTATGGAAGTTTTTGATGCATACATAGACCTTCTTACCACTAAATTGCATTTCCTTTCATCCTGCAGTCTCCTTCCTCTCCTTTCGGTCTATGCTAAATGACTGTACTTGATAATTGCCTCATAGCTTCTATACCACAAAGAACTGACAGCTACCATTATTACACAAATGAGGTGTTAATCTAGATAGCCCCCCATACCCTATTTCACCAGAAGCACTCCGGAAATTATGGGGCTTGTTTTGGAACGCACCGGGCACAGTTTAAATGGGACATCCCCCCCTCTCTCTCTCTCTCTCTCTCTCTCTCTCTCTCTCTCTCTCTCTCTCTCTCTCTAACCAACCTGCCATTGGTCACTTTTCACCCTTCTGAGCAGTTGCTCAGCTGAATCAGGTCTTTTCACAATGTGGCTTCCAGGCCAAGTTCAGAAAGACATTGATTCCATTGTGAGAAACCAGCCCCAGGTGACACATTGGTTAATTGAGGTTGTCTTTTTAACCTGCACACTGGGAATATCAATCCAACCTGTGGGGTTTCTTTCTTTCCTCCATTCCTACCAATGTTTCTCTTTTAACAATCTAAAAGCGAGATGTTTTCCCTTGTGTCTGGTTGTTTGTTTGTGAGGCACCTGGCAAATTATGAAATAACTTAATCAAAAACACATGTTTTAAAGTCATTTCAGAGCAGTTCCCAATTTCACTTCTCCAGCTGTCACTTGACGCTGTTTCATTTACATGTAATTTCTTGTTAACAATTGATTTCAATGTGACATAGTAATTGTATGTTGGATATGTTATTGATGAAATGATATCTCTATTAGGCTTTAGATAAGTATTAAGTGTTAAAATTAATTTGCCTGAATAGTCAACCTGTAAAAGCAGCATAATATTATGCATTAAGGTCTGTTATAAAACAAAAATGAGCAGGATGCTAGTTGAAATAGGAACTGAGCTATCCACCTGAAAGTGAATTCAACTTTCCCATCAGTAAGAAAATCTATGAGGATCAAATGCACCTTCAACAAACAGAAAGCTTACCCTCTTTTATCAAGTCACCTGAATCAGATTTAAGAGGAGTCCCTATGTCCTTCTCATTTCACTTTATGTGGAGGCCATATCTCCACACCGGAATCTTATTTTGTAGTCCCATTTTGTACATTGTGAGTTGCCATAATTTAGTTTCAATATCCCGAAGTCGTTTCTCTCTGGTACTTAGCTGACTGCAATATGTTTTGTAATGAAAACAAAGTAGAAATGAAAGAATTCAAAGACACATCTACATCAGTCTTTTATTACAAGCTAGCAGGCAGTGAGAGGTATCTAGGTATACGGTGATTGCTCCAATTCAGAATCAGTGGCTGGTATCTGTTATAAATCAAGTCTGGTTCAGCAAACTGTAAAGTGTTCATTTTGTTTGTACCAACCTGGTTGCTAGTAGAAATGTGTTCTCACTGAGGGAAGGCCAATTATGCACTTCTACACCAGCCACTCACCTTCAATGTTCAGTCTGAAAACGCCTATGTAAATTGAACCAAGCCTTTCTGAGGAAATATATTCAATTTAGCTACGGGAAAGGATCCACTTTCATCAGAGTGCATGGATATACCTTTATGGGGCAATCAGGTACATTTATTTGGGAATTTAGTTTTAGGCTTTGGCTTTACACTCCACCTAGTGAACATATGGAATTGTTTAAGAATACATGCCTATTGTCAAATTACTGCACTGAAACACCAGTTGTTCTAAATTTTATTTTCAATTATATATAGATGCTTCAAACCAGCAAAGATTGTTGTGCATTGGAGCCATAAATCACCATCATATAACTGCAATATACTTAATGTTATCCACCTTGATAAATAATCTGAAATACCTGTACTATTTTCTCTTTACAGGTGAGTACCATATTCTGCCACTAGGGGATTATGAGGTAGGCCCCTACCACATTAAGCAATGCCTGTCTTATGGTCGCTAACCCTTTAATAACTTTGAATGTAGCACCAAAACTTGCTGGTAAGTAATGCAATAGCTTGAACTCAGTGAATCATCGGTAAATGAAATGGCCCCTGCCAGATGCACATAGTGCCCATAAAATGAGCACTGGATTCATGTAGGCCGAACAACAAAGGTGCTTGATGCATTAAAGCATTACAAAGTTGTCTTTTTGGGGAGGCAGTACATAAACCCTAGTGACTATTATTTGTAAATTGAGGGTGTGATAAACTATGAAGGCAACGTTTAAGGTGTAATGTAAGCATAGCATGGCTGCTTGCTCAGAATTCTGTGAGGGACCACCCAGATGGATGGGCATCCTGCTCACTATGTTTTCTTGCTATCAGTCTCAGTGATGAGCAACTCTGATAGAGAGGCTCACCACTGCTCACCATGTGCCTGCCTCCAATGCCTATGGCCTGAGAAAATGTCTTAGAAGAGGTACCAGAGTTAAGAAGATTTAATTTGGGTGGGTATGGCTTAGCGTCAGCAGGAAGGACTGGGTTTGGATGGTATTTAGTGAACGATAATTGTCATATCGCCTTTATCTTTATTCAGAATCAATCACCTTGCTTTGAAGGAAGTAAGACCAATTACCTAAATACACTTGCAACAACATTTCCCTTCAAATAATATTGCCATTGCTTTGGGAAACAAAGGGCACACCTATTAATGGCTGTCATGATTATTGTATTCAAAATTTTCAACTAGGCAAGGACAGTTTATTCTATGCATGTGGAGGTAAGCTTTTGATCCATTCAAGCATCCTTCACTCTTGAGGAACACAATTCAAGGCTAGGAAAATTCTTTGCAGTGTACTCGCCACTAGAGTCCCCTAACACAAATAGAAGCAGGGACACAGTGAATACCATAACCACTCCTCTGCATGCCACCTGTCAATGACACACCTCCATTTGTAGCTTTACTTCTTCTGTATATATACTATGGTGACATGTCCCAGAATTAACAAGGCACACCACCCCAGTGAGTGCCTCTCAGGCTATGATAGATTATACAGATGCTGTGCGTGGAGAGAATGGGGGGTAATCAATTCAAACACTTTACAGATGTGGTTTCTTCAGGTAGAAGACTGTATTTCTACGAACACATTATGTTTGAAATTCCCTACAAGGTTATTGCCTTTTGTACCAATAACTCTATGCAATCTTATGTTGTTGGGAATTTTGCACAATTAAACAGGTGTTATGGTATCTCTCTGAAAGGTGGCACCATAAGCATCTCTACCTTGTAAATGAAGGCCTTGAGTTTTGGAGTGAATGATGACGTGTAGGATAAATCATTGAAAGGATTATTCACATTAGCTGGCAGCTGGTCTAAACTGTTTGTCATCATCTGAATGTCCTATTGTATGGGATGAAGTGGCAGTCATATCTCTGTATTGCCTGACTACAAGTGATTGAGTGATAAAGGTATATGATAATGTTCATTTATTCATGAAGAGCTTAGCAAGGGTGTTGTTGATGGCGGCATCAATATAAGTTGGCTATTTGGAGGCTGATTCTTTACTATTAGAGCTGAGATAAGCAATCTATACTGTGAAAATTGATTTAGGTGATACAGGTTTTATACCATTTACAATATTAGGTGCTATGGCGGAATGTATCTAATTCTTTCATATCCAGGTTATATCCCTCTGCACTGTAACTATCAGTACCAGTGAATCAAAAACCCTGTCCCATGATTTATTTGTGACATAAAGGACTTCTCAGTCTACCCTGATTTGATGATTGTGTATAAGCCATATAAGTACTGACACAGCACATTAAGCCTCCAATCCACTTCTGTCCCCTTGCCTTGCCTCCCAGCACAGGAACCCCACTACACTATATGGGTCCATTTATGTTGCCCCCTAGGGAGAACCACTGAGAGCAAAGTTGCCTTCACAGACAGGAGAAAAGAACTCCCAAAAGAAGTATGTTAGCAATAACATATCTCTCATATAAGTTAATGTGTTGATCTGAAGTATCGGTAATAATAATAACTATATTGTTATATAATAGACATATTATAACAATAAATATGGAATAATTAAGAAGACATTGGGTTTGGTGAGAATTGATTTTGTCAATACCAATCCTATACATGCCTTTATTAAATAAGACAATAATTTACAATATAATACAAACATAGCAATATATAGAATAACAATATAATACAATATAATAGTAATATACAGATAATTACAATATCACAGTAAAGTTTAAAATGTCCAGCACCACCCAGCGTGGTGTATGCTGTCCGAGTATATGAAGCCAATTGATGGTTAGTTCAACTGCTGGAGCTTATATACTGGAGGAAAATGTTATGCGTGACGTCATAGAAAATCATGCGCCCAGACAAAGTAGTACCAACGTATCACTCATTAATTATATATATATACCTGGCAGTATATAGTCCCATAAGTTAATGTGTTGATTGAGTGTACCGGTAATAATAAATAATGTTAAATTGATAATAGTATAACAATAAATGTGGATAAAAGAGGAGACATTGAGTTTGGTGAGAATTGTCTTTGTCAATATCAATCCTACACATGCCTTTATTAAATAAGACAATAATTCACAATATACAATATAATAACAATACAATTATAAATATATACATATAATCACAATATAAGACAATAACAATAAAGTTTAAAATTTTCGGCACCACCTAGCGTAGTGTGTGCCACTCGAGTATATGAAGCCAATTGACCGTTAGTTCAACTGTTGAGGCTTATATACTGGAGGAAATGTTTTGTGTGACGTCATAGATATCCATGCGCCCTGGTGAAAAGTAGTACCTACGTATCACTCATTAATTATATATATATATATATATATATATATATATATATATATATATATATATACCTGAGAGTATATAGTCCCCCCATAAATCAGCCTTCGGGTGTACCATTGTCTCCACAGGCTTAACTGACATAAGTGTCCACGGGAGCATTTTTTTAATGATATTAATTGGTAGCATTGAGGAGTCCCATCCTGGGAAAATAAAGTACATTTATTTAGTTGATTAGTATTGGTCAGCTTTGAAATAAGATTCTGTAGGATACTGAAATTTGTGGACATGATTCAAAAGTACAGTTCTTGATGTACAAGTCATAATTATATGCACCTACCATTAAAGCTCACATATGATGTGCGACTTTATGTATGGAGACCGCCCCTGCTGTATAGGATATGATTGATCTCAAGGTGCCTTTTAGGCAGGTATGTTTTTTTTCTATATGGTAAAACCACCCCCAGATCAATCCCTTAATGTGCCTGAATGCCCAAACAGATGGAGACTAGCTTTGGCCAAAAAGAGAGTGAACTCAGCCATTCCAATCTCCACTCTATCCTGCTATCAGTTGCCACTGAGTGACCACAGGGTGACTATAGATACCTTCCAATGGTCGCAAGTTGGTTCTCTCTTACATCTGCTGTAATCCCCTCTCTTAACCCACGACTCTGCTGAATCCCTAAACCCATAGTAGTCTGTACCCTTCTTATCAGTAAGGCTATCATTCTATGGCTGCAGAATACCTCTTATCTTGATGGACATTGGGGTTCATATACTCTACCATAGTACCACATGTATGTCCCCATACAAATTATAAGCAAATGTGAGGTATATATATGACAACTAATGCTGTTTTACCCACACGAGTTGCCTTAGTCAGAAAGAGCAAATTACCTCATTCTTCCCTTCAATTTCTTTTCTTTATAACTCAAACAAAGCAGTAAAAATAGGGCAAATAACTGGTTACTGGGTAGGTTATTTACTAAACAGAATTACACAAGTAAAGGTCCATGTACAGATCCTACACCCACTATTGTGACACCAATCCAGTATAAGGCAGTAATGTAGCCTAGTGTAAAGCCCCTGTTTACTTTATGTGATGGGTCCTTTGATGACATTGGTAGTACAAAGAATCACATGCATATTCCCTATCATATGAATTATGTATGATTCTTAGTGCTTCAGTGTGCCTTGCAAATGTAGCGATAATGAAACTGCGCCCAGGTACACCTTATGTGCAGTTGTCCCAATATGGGAAGGGCGGTGTTAGTAATATTTGGTTTATTGAGCTACTCCCCACTATTGTGGTTGCACATATAGAAGCAGCACTTGGTGCAATGGTAAAGCCTGGCTGAGGACTCACTGAGAGAGTCTTTCAACCACAAGGTTGTAATAGTCTCTACTACTGAAGTATTATAGGGTCTATATGGGAAAGATATCATATTGTGAATATGATTGAATCTAGAATATTTCAAATGATGGCTATGTATTTGTAAGATTACATGTCAGGTTTCCTACACTGGGTACACTCTCTTTCAGCATCCCTTATGTTGATATGATTATAACTGGTAGTGTTTAGTAAGGTAAGATTACAGTGATGTTGAATAAACAAAATGTAGTATCTCTGGAAAGATACCCTGGATTTTAACCTATCATTTTTTCAAATTTCCCGTTCCAATGGCAATTAGTTCAGTAGATAGAATTCAGCTACTAAGGTTATATCCGGGAAAGAAATCCATATCAGCCCCATGTTCATTTCTTTTACATTTCCCTTTTTCCAATATAATTCCTTTTGCTAATTAACCTTTGTGACACTTCATAATAGAACAACACTGTGTAGGCGTCAGCAAAATACTCACAAGACTCAGTTTGTTTAGCAGTGACGTCTGGGGGTTGGACATTATGGCCAGCCTGGATGCAGCAGTAGAGGTAATAGCCCTTATGATGGGGTATTGGGGTTGTGTCATGACGTGAGATGATGTGAGGTCAGGTGTCACACCCTGCCTCATACACTGCTCTATGTTGCCCTATACAGGATGGTCCAGGCTGACACAAGCTTCTGCTTTATGTAGACTTGTAATATACCTATCTAGAGTACACTGGTTGTTCTGATAGATCCCACACAGATATGTTTTTTTTCATAATCTTAAAAAGTCTTATCGGGCAGACAAAAACAACCAGTTTAAAGATCATTTTCTTTTTTTTGAAAATGTCATTTTCTGTTCCATTTTCTTGAAATTAGAAAAGTATTTCCATGTGCAAAGGTTCAATGTATGGTATCATATAGCTTTTGTATATTAATAAGGTGAGATATATTTCGGACCTGAGATGGAGTAGCAGTTTCCCTCATTCATCTATGGAAAGTCCAGACTGTGAAAAGGATTAGATTTAAATATGTCATGGGTGGGCTGTGTAAGCAGTCTTAGGAAGGAACCCTTGTGTTGATTGTCTAACAGCATAAAACTCTCTCTGATAGGTCTATAGTCAGCCATTACTATGTGAAGGGAGCAATATATCTGATTTAGTATGCGGTATTTTGGATGAGTCAGCCACTGAATCAATGTAAAGGAAAATAGAGTTCATTTCAGGACTATCTTTAAGATCCTTATATGAGAAACAACGATGCTCTGTTGTTTGACAATAGCAGCAATTGTTATTGATAAGTTCCAAAGTCACTTGCATATTCCTGGAAATGAAGTTATCAATGTAGTTATAACCCATGGATCTGTGCACATCTAAATTGTAGGTGTAGATAAGAAGGGGGATCCATGATAGGTCTTGCTGTATATGAATAAAGGCAGCCCACCAGTCCTACTGGGAATCCCATAATAATGTATCTATAACAGGAACCATAGAAGCATGGCATCAGCTTCCCAGACTGATAACCATAAAGCTATAGCTACAAGGGATAGATCAACAGCTACTGCATGAAAACGGAACAACATCTCTAGGACCAAGTCTGACACCAAAATTGAACTCTGTTTCAATGTATTATTAACCACTTTCACCTGTGTATCCATTCACCCTACCTACCCTGCACTACCCTGAAGATGTACCAAAGATGTACCAAAGATGAAGCTGGATGCTGAGGTGTAGACCTTTCCTTGGACACATGTGCCAATTAACCCCCACACAGGAGGGAGACCACAGCACTCTACCTGATCCAGTTCGATCCTAGTTCACTAATGCTAGAAGCCAGGAGATGAAAGTACTGCTAAGTCAGAGCACCAAGTTAGTACACCTAAGTGAAGGATGTTTGGGTAAAATGATGATATTTCCATTTGACTTATTCCCCATTTTAGGAAGCAACTGGAAAAGGCTGTTTATGTACACTTCATTACCTCTCATGTGATTGCAATTGACTTCAGAAGAGAATTATTTAGATTACAATTGATGATCAATTAATGTAAAAATGAGGACGAAGAGGGAAGACTGCCCAATTGGAGCTATATAGACTATCCTATGGTCATATCAGGCATAATGATCCTTACCTCTGCATCTTGCTTTCTTTCCTTTTCTTTGTTCGTTTGTTTGCCACAATGTTTAGCTGCCGTGGGCCTTCTGCATTCAGAATGGTATATAGGCTAAACGATGTCAAGTAAATCAGGTGCCTCTGCTAATCACATTTGACAGTAGTCATTCAGTACAAAGGCATAGCTAATACCCTAAACATATCAAAGGATTATTATGGACTACCTGATTCCAGACTAGATGATACACGGTTCAGGAAGTGTTCAATTCGTCAGTTGCATTTAAAGGGGGGATCTCCCTGTTCTTGCATCTCCACACTTATACTCGGTGATTGTGGAATCATCCCTTTCCAGTTTGACTGTAGCCTATGTTTTTGAGATAAGTCTTGTTGTGATTATAGTTTATAGATTATATTCTTGAATATGACCTTAGCAGAGGATCCACTTCGATCTGATCTTAATCATTTGACTTGGGTTTATGCATAATCACATATAAAGCATAAAAGACGAATGAAGATACTATAGTCATTTTGCTTTTCATTAGTGGTGTTGATGGGAGTGATTAGATCGGTTTATCTACACTTCATCCTGGCATGAGGGGATCACTCTTTCATGCCTTTGGGATACTACATTGTATGAGGGCTAATAAGCTTTACTGTAAGCTGAATGATAAATGAATATACGCATAATATTATTATGATAACCACTTATTGTTTCATGTTTCTTTAGGTGAGTGCCAGAGATGACCAACAGAAGAGAGTTGCCAGTAGAGTATGTACTACTATTAGATGCTTCGATATTAAAGTTTATTTTCAACAATCTATTACTGATACAGAATTAAAAACAATCACATTGCAGTTTCCATCTAGGCTTTTTCCTCCAGAATTTCATTGTTAATACTCAGCAGAGTAGCTTGATGGCAACTATATAATTAATAATACTTCAGACTTGCTGTAAAGACAGCCGGCCCTGCCATAAGGGCTCTTCTAGGACAACACAGCTCACACATACCACTTACTCCCTCTGGTATGTTGCTATCTAATTCAGCAGGGAGCAACTCAGTTAGTCTGGGAGGCACACCATGCATTTTTGCTGTTAGAGGTAGGGTGTGAAAAGATCTGATCTCAGCAACTTGGAAAAGAAAAGGAGTTAGTGTTATAAACGAGATGACATTTGATGATAAGAACTATTACTCATAGCAGGAACTATTACTCATAGCAGGAAGTAAGGTTTTCAGTAAGGAAGCTGGACATACTTATGGCCTATCCAAGGCCAAGGTGTTGAAAGGATGGTAGCAAGGTAAAGTAAGTGGAGAAGGATGAAAGGATATGGGGAGTGGTAACAAAGGTGTAAGGGCGCTGGCGATATATACATGAGATCAACATGTAGATAGCGGTTCTTATTCACACACACGGACAATGTGTATATAAGCGGTCTTATTTACACACAGTTAGGGTTGGTCACATGACAATATTACAAGGTTAGTCAGGGGACACATTTTTAGGGTTGATCACAGGACATACCCCAGCCTGTGTTTAGGGTTGGTCACAGAACATACCCAGTGTGTGTTTAAGGTTGGTCACAGGACATGTTTTCAGGGTTTGTCACAGGACAACATTACAAGGTTAGTCAGGGGACACATGTTTAGGGTTAGTCACAGGACATGTTTTCAGGGTTGGTCACAGGACAATCATATCTATATTACACCCAATGCCCTAGCCCACTACCCAACAGATGGTAGTCTAATGGATATTGTGTCAGACATCACATCTGGCAATCGCAGGTTCGAGCCCTCACCCAGACGGAATTTCCCCTCCTTCCCCCACACCTTTTTTAAGGGTCGGTCACAGGACATGTTTTTTTTCAGGGTTGTAAGGCTGCACCTTTCCTCTTTATCTTTTTTGTGTGTATTGAAGAGGTTATCTGCCTCTTTGAGGTCCAAAATATAACCAACGTTAGACAATGAACTCCTTCCTTCCAACTGCATCCCTCCTTTTCTAAACCCTGGGTCTGCTACTGTTAGGAGGGTTTTGTCAAAGGGATTTAGTCTATATGATAATGGAGCCCATGTGGATATGCGCCCTTTTCTTTTGATGCAAAATAAGAGTTTATTTGATTCTCTTATAGGATTAAAATATGTATGCCCTTTTCCTTGATCTGCACACCTAATTTCTCAAAGATGGGATCTGCCCCGAGGGGACTGAGAGTGTATGAAACATCTCTGCTAAATCGCCTGTGAAGAATATGCAGTAAGAAGATAGTCAGTAAGGAGATATTCTGATATTCTACATGTTGGATGCAACAAGCGTTTTCATGAACAAAGAGTCTGGCACCCACCTTATTTCTTAGTGAGATTCAAACCAAAGGAAACACGATGGAATTTGGTAAATGCAACGCATCAAATAATTGTACCAAAATGCAAGACACATGTCACAGTACTGACAAGGAATGCATTTACTGCCATCTTTTTGTGGCTGTTTCAATAAATGAATTTATTTTACAGAGTTTGCTATCCAATCTGGGAGTATTCTTCTGGGGTTTTCTTATGGATGAAGCCAAGGCTTCTTAATCACAAAATAGGATTGTTGATAAAGAACTAGTGGTATTTCAAATTGCTCTAAAGATCTCAAAATGGCCTTCATAATTCATGCATACAAATCTGTTAACAAAATGAAAGGAAATTATGCTGGGCATACCCAATACCTGCTGCAGCATCCCTACATCTTAGATAACTCAATTCAAAATGACAGAAAAAAAACACTTGATTGTCTACCTTCAGGGCTTGTCAGGACAGTCATCCACAGAGGGAATCAGAGTTCCTAACTTATGACATAACCACTCCTGTTTCCCCCTGTCGCCTGTCCCCTCCCCTCTCTACATCTGCCTCTGTGGTAGATCTATGTGTCTTGATGGTGACATGCTTATAAATCAATTTGATGACAGGTGTCGGCTTGTGGGAGCATGGGAATTCCTTATGTATTTTTTCCAAATACAGGTGTTAGATCATTGGTAAGCTCTGTTTTATTTCAGTGCAAAGGCAGTGCAGCTGCTTCTTCTTCAACAGACTGCATTATTACTTGACCATTTTGTAACTGTCTACCAGTGAAATGCCACCCACTAATGTTTCCTATTCTGAATCTTCTATGTTATCAATCTGCCACTTTTCCATTATTACATCGGTTTAGCTCTGATATGAGTGACTATGTGGCGGATTCTTGACATTTTGGCCCTTCAGTAGTCCTACTGCCCCCAATATTTAGAGGTCAGAGTGGCATCAGGAACCTAACTTATAGGCCTGGGTGGGTACATGCTGGGCTCCTTTGGGGATGTCTTGGTCCCCGTACCTAATGATGACTTGTGATATGAATTATTGAGGGAATTATCTAAAGTCGCTGGTAGCTGGTCTATAACTGACCTGTTGGCATCCAAATATTCTCTGTATTACCTGACTATAAATGACTTGAAGGGGGAGATTTGGATGTTTTATATTCCTCTGATAGGAATCAACTTTACCCTTTAAAGGTTCTCCAAGCAACTCAATGCACTCTTCCTTTTGCTTTTATTTGTCAAAATGGTACTGTATTAAATACGCCCTAATTAGACAGTAAAGATACAGAAATGTGGTTGAATTGAACATTTTTCACTTTATCATAGATATTTGTAAAATACAATATCTATGAAATCTTTGTGGATTCGTCTGGGTAAATGAATCTGTATATACATCACATAGACATTGACATACCATGCAGTCACCCATTCCCCACTGCTCCTTCCTATAGTGGCTTAAACGGTATATACCAGAGACATCACTAGTACTCGGCTTATAAATATACAGACTGTATGGTGGTGTTCTATTATATTGCCCACAAAAGAGAAACACTAACCGAGGGGGAAGCCCTCTCTGGCAGAACAAAAATCCTGTTGAAGATAAACGCTCAAAACCATGCGTCCAATATCTAAAAGATGCGGCACTAGTGTCATTGTCAGATCTAAGGGGTTGTCTGCTAGCTGTTTCTGATGCTACATAGCAACACATTACCATACTGCCTTGAGGCAACATGCTTTTCATAACTGGAACATAATATGCCTAATAATCAATGATTGACAAACCACCCCTTTATGTTTACTGCGCATTGCTCTTCTGACATTTTAGTCAGAAAGAAATCAACCAAATGATATAATAAAAATAATGATTTAATATTTCACCTTTGTATCTTTACAATCTAAAAGAATTCAGCAGAATACCGAATGGACATAATTTAGAGGCCTTATGTGGAATATGGGTCAGGTATGAATTTAATTTATTGTTATGTAGTACACTTTACGCTAGAAACAGATTCTGCAGCCAGGCGTTTGACACAATCAAATGCTTGGATGAGCGCCAAATCATCCAGTCAGCATGACATTATGCAAGTATGAAACCCATGGGAAAGAGGCAGGGGGGGGGGGGTTATATTACTTCTGGCCCTGAATACAACAAAGAGGGTACAGGGGGATGCATACACTTCATTCTTTGTAACATGGACATATCATCATAACTTTCAGATTTATGTAGGACCTGGATGTCATTTCTCAAGAATACTGTCCTCTTGTACCTTGCTGTATTAGAGATAAAATGACGGCAAATCTGCTAAAAGTAAAATAGATCTCGACCCTTTTTGACCTTTGTAAGATTCCTTCAGCTTTCATTGTAAATGTTGCCAAATACAGATAAAGGTGTTCCACATCAGGCGGGAATGACTTCCCCAGGGTGTCGTCATACGCTTGTGATCTGGTGATGCCTAATACAGTTTTTGCTAGTAACTCAACGGTGAGGATATAGTCAGGCTTATTTTAATGGGTTTAAGAAATGACGTCCATTCTTGCAGAAATTGCTTCGGTGCTTGGTATCTTTATCACAAGTGGAATAGAAACAGGAAGCATCAAGGCATCACTGGTGTCCATTATGGGCTTAACTAAGGTGCGTTAAACCCTCATTTGTCTTTGTACAAGGTTCTGCAATTGAATTTGGCTCAACTTAAAAGCCAACAACGATTTGCATGAAATAGTCCTGAAATTGAAAAATGTGTTTGGAAGACATTTTAATCCTTTGAGGAGGGTGTGAAGCTTTTATGTGGATCTGATGCGAAAAATAACAAATAACCTGCCAATGATGGAATTGGGCATAGTACATCAAGGCACCTTTTGGAAGAGTACTAGGTCCTTTACACATGAATCAATTTCATTTTCTTAACTTTCACATGGTGACAAATCATAATCTCACAGTTTCCGTGGTGATTTGGGTGATCATGGGTGATTTCCAGGTGTGTTTTATGCCACTCAGATTTGGGTGGCTTGCCATTTTCTCATACAGATGAGGTGTAATTTTAAGTAGATCTCTAAGAACCCATAACTACCCAGGAACACCGGAAATTATAGGTCATGGCTTAGGTCAGAATGCATTGTGAGAACAGCCAATGAAGTGCTGCGCACAGGATCTATGTGATGATATTATCCAGTTTCAACGTCATGAATATGGATATCGGGTAGAGCATTACGTTGGTTCAGGAGGCCATTTCTCAATGTACTACGACTGCACACAGCTACTATGTTTTAAAAATGCCAAGAATAAGCCAGGCTATCGTAGGAACTGCCCTATGACTGCTCACTACGATTAGCAGCTATGCAGTTATTACATAAGGTTTAGTAGGGCAGTCGTACTGGTGCAGACATTAGGGACTACCAGGTCATGGTGCTGTTAAGGCCAAATTATTAGGTTCTCACTATGGTTTTAAGGACAGCAGTCATAGTGTGTTAAGAAATGGCCTCCAGGTCTCATGCAGCAATTCCTTTTCTTGATGTGTCATAGGGTGTGTCACCCCCGAGTGGACCACTAAACCCTTTGGTACCTTATGTTAACTAATAATAGATCCCTAAAACAGTGTTTTATACATCCTTTACATGTATCTATACTTCTTGGTACAGGAGTGTAAGACCAAATAACAATGCATTGCATATGGATTGTACCCTTACTACAATTGATGCTAGCAATGGTATCAAGCAGTGATGAGGACATTTGAAATTTCCTTCTATAGGAATATCTTGGCAGAACTAATGCCACATGTTATGGAGATATGCAGTGGTTTGGTCACAGTAGCGGATCTAGGGGGTGGCCTGGGGGGCACGTGCCCCCCTAGACCCCCTGAAATTGAGCCTTGCTTAAACTCTTAACTAGGAAATGTGGGGCTGAACTCGGCTGTGCCCCCCATGACCAAATGTTCTTGGATGTGCCCCCCCTAGACCACCCCTTCTGGATCCACTGACACCCTTTGTGTCAGTGGTAATCAAATTGTAAGTGACATAATAGTTTTTTGTTGTTAGACTAGTCATGCAACATACTGGCAGGTCTAATGTACAGGCCATTAAAACTAATAGCATTGTAGTGTCTTTACACATGCTATGAGGATTTCCTGAGGTAATAATACATTGCCTCCATTTCCTCTGGGAGCCATACATTCATCATATGACCACTATATTCATTATCAATAGATATAGTGGTCATGTGTGCATATCATAGGCCTACTCATATTTTTTTTTTTTTGGGGGGGTGCCCCCTTCACCCCATCCACTTTCCTGGGCAAGTGTTTGTGTGTATAATATGATACACAACATAGACTTAGAGTATATCGAAATGATGAATCAGTAGAGATTGTAGGGAGATAGCAGTAACTTGATCCCATACACTATCCAAGCCCTGGGGATAGGCAAAACAATACTGGAACTATATTACACAACAAACTGGACCCAAGGCCGACCCAGAAGCCACAAAGAAAGAAGAAAGAAAAACAACAGCACCAATGGGACTAAGTTAGGAACACCAATGCTGTTATAAATGTGTTTTGACTTGTTATATTTTATGTCTGTTTTGTTTGTTATTGTTTTCTTCTTCCTGTTTTTGCAGCTTCGCCCTGTTGAAAGCGTCTGTAATGGCCATGAGAAAAAAAAAACATCTAAAACAAGAAACTTTCTTTGCTGGTCTTGCTTGTTTCCTTCCTCCCCAATTTTTCTCAACCACTCTATGCCTCTCTGTCTCTGTCTCTCTGTGTCTGTCTCTGTCTCTGTCTCTCTGTGTCTGTCTGTCTGTCTGTCTATCTCTCTCTCTCTCTCTCTCTCTCTCTCTCTCTCTCTCTCTCTCTCTCTCTCCATCTCCCTGGCTACATTCGCACTTTCTCCTTTGGTAAAGCCTAAAGAAAACATAGATGCCATTATGAAAACTCTAATCGATGAACTAAAACCTATACTTTCCCATCTACAATGACTGTCCCTCTATTTTCCCAACTGCTACCGCTCCCAAGCATGCTGCATTCATTGTACATACCATACCTCAGTGCCCCTTTTGGGCAATACCCTTCAAAAGGGTAGTTTAGACACGTAAGGCTAACTTCAGCCACAACCCCCCGACTCTACAGATTGACATTGATTCAAGAGTGTAGAATCAGTCCCAAGGGACACACAGTGGTTAATTTGGGCTGTCATTTGTAACTCCCTTCGGGGAAAATCAATCTAGCCTGCAGGGCCTTGCTGCTTTTATGGTGATCTGTTTTAATGCGTGTGCTGCTCTTCCATTATCAATGACCAACAGTATCAAATACATCCCTCAGCAGTATACCGTTTTTATCCTTAACATTATGGTTTTTGTATCCTAAATGATTAATTAGTAGCCTCCAACTTACGTTACAACTTTAAACTGAAGCATTCCCCTGGATGGAATTTCTAAAATGCTTAGGTTGTTGATTTGTGAGGCACCTGCTAATTTATTTTGGATGAACCTAAAACCACATGTTTCAGATTAATTTCAGAGCAGTTCCTAATTTCACTTTCTGCATTTGACACTTGTCACTCTCATGTTACATTCCTTGTTTATGGTAACTTTACTGATTTCAAAGTGACAAACTAATTGAATTTTAGATATAAGTTAATGCTGAAGTATTGATTGTAAATAAGGTTTATTGGTGTTTAGTGCAAACATTCATGAACCTAAGTAGGCAAACCTTAAAAGCAGCAAAGTATAGGAAATAAGATCCCCTATCTACCTAAACTACTGAATGCAGGAGCCTATAAAAAGTAAGCAACCTAAGACTTCAACCCTTTAGTAAACAAATCCTTTTAGGGTTAAAGCCCACTTAAGTCAAGCCCTCTTATTTGGGTATAAGACTAAGAGGAGTCCCTATATTCTTTGGATTTCAACTCATGCCAAGGCAGTATTCCCATACATTTCTTAATCCTATTTTGTACATCCAAAGTTGCCATATTTGAGTTTACAATAACAATTGCTCCTCTCTGGTGCTTAACTGAAACTGTAATATGCATGTTTTGAAATACAAACAAAGTTGAGCTGGAAGAATTCAAGGAAAGATGAATGGAATAAGGCCCTATACATCAGTCTTCACCTTTTAGTACTAGGAGGCAGTAGGAGGTATCTACAGACACTGATCGCTGATACGGAATCAGTAGCTGGTCATGGTATCTGGTATAGATCAAGTCTGGTTCAGCCAACCGAAAGTGTTCAATTTGTTTGCACTAAGCTGGGTGCTAGAAGAAATGTGCTCTTATTGAGAGAAGGTTAATCTTACA
The DNA here is from genome assembly GCA_949317995.1 of Acholoe squamosa. Taxonomy (NCBI): domain Eukaryota; kingdom Metazoa; phylum Annelida; class Polychaeta; order Phyllodocida; family Polynoidae; genus Acholoe; species Acholoe squamosa. Next base: position 57,115,577 of record OX439046.1, read on the forward strand.
CTTCTATTCCACCCAATGACCTTCTATTTTATGTTTAGTCTGACATAAAGCCAAACGTCAGCCAGCTTTATTTCTCAAAAACAAATTACCTTACACATTTTCCTTCTTCATCGCTGAACTTCTTTGTCAGGGGTAGATGGAGAATTATTTCCTGTGTGATTCCTGATCAATCCTATGTGATATGAACTGAGGTCATTTGAGAAACATTCCCGAATCAGTTGAGGGAGAGGAGTCACTTCACTCAGAGTGTATGAATATGACTTTATGGGGCAAGAATGGGAAGACACAGTTTTAGGATTTAGCATCAGGCATAAGCTGGTGGGCATAGGCAATTGATAAAAAACTCTTGTATATTTTCAAATTACTACAGTGAAATTTCTTTCAACTTATTATCAATTTTAGTTTCATTTATCTCTATGCATCATGCCACCAAAGATCGTTGTGAATTATTCACTTAATCACCATTAAATGACTGCAATAAACATAAAATGTTATCCACTTGTATAGATAAACTGAAATACCTGCATTTTTTTTTACAGGTGAGCACCATATTCTGCCACAAGGGGATTTTGAGGTAGACCACTGCCCCATTAAGCAATGCCTATCTTTTGGTCCTATGTAACAACCCTTTCTGGCAAGTCACATTATACGACAGCTTAATATCAGTGAATCATATTAAATGTAATATATATCTTTTGCCCCTGCCAGATACCCATAATAAGTACTGAGTTCATGTGGGGCTATAAAAAAACAAAGGGGCTCAATACATGGAAAGCATTCATGTTTATCCTAAAGTGAACCACAGGGACTATTAGCTGTTAACTGAGGGTGTGATAAACTATGGCGACAATGTTCAAGGCATAATGTAAGAAAGGTATGGCCTCCTATCCCTGGTTTTTGTGAAGGACCACCCAAATTGTTGCGCATCTCACTCCCTGTTTTGTTGCTATCAGTCTCAGTGATGGGCTGCTCTGACAGAGGGCAGCTCTGACAGAGAGGCCCACCATAAACCTGTAGCCTGCAGACCTGAGAAAATGTTTTGGTAGAAGTACCAGAAGTTAGAAGATTGTATTTGGGTGGTGATGACTCAGAGACAGAAGGAGGTGTGGTATTGCATAGTGTATAGGTGAAAGATTAAAGATTATTCTCATTGCCTTTATTTCATTAGGAATTAATTACTTAGATGGCAAGAGGGAAATAGTGAATTTAATCAACAAAGTACACTTGCATCATCTTTCAAATGGTATTGCCATTGATTTGAGAAGCAAATAGCACTCCTATTTTATAAAAGTATTAAGTAATGGCTGTCACAATTTACAGAATTGTATTCAGATTTTTCAACTAGCCAAGGACAGTTTATTCTGTGCATGCATGGGTGCCAAGTGAGCCTTTATGGAAGCATCCTTCACTCTTGAGGAACACAGTTCAAGGTAGTGGCTAAATATTTATTGCACTGTATCCGTCAGTAGAGTCCCTCCCACATAAAGAGAAGCAGGGTTATATGCTGAATGCCCCTCTGCATGCCATCTGTCAACCTCCACTTGTAACTTTACTTCTGTATATATTATGGTGACATGTCCCTGAATTAGTTTGAGACGGTGCAACCCCCAGCCCCAGCCTCAGTGGGAGCCCCTCATGCTGGGATAAATCATACCGATGCTGTGCATGGAGAGAGTGGGGATCAGTTGGAAAATGTAGACTGTTGAGGTGGAGGACTGTATTTCATTGTGTGCATTATGATTGAAAATCCCTATAAAGTTATTGCCCTTTGTACCAATAACTGCATGCAATCTTAAGTTGAAAATTTGGACAGGTTCTCTGGTATCTTTCTAGAAGGTGGTACAATGAGAACCCCTACCTGGTTAATGAAGGCCTTGGGTTTTGGAGAAAATGACGACTTGTGGAATGAATCATTGATAGGATTATTCAAAGTAGCTGGTAGCTGGTCTAAACGGCCTGTCATAATCCAATCGTATGAGATGCAGCGGCAGTCATATCTCTGTATTGCCTGACTTCAAGTGATTGAGTGACAAAGGTATATGATAAAGTTCATCAATACATGAAGAGCCTGGCAAGGATGTGCAGTATTTTATACTATTTACAATATGAGGAGCTATGCCTCAATGCATCTTATTCCTTCTCTTTCATATCCCTCTGCACTATAACTATCGGTACCGGAGAATCCAAAACCCTGTCCCATGATTTATTTGTGATGTAAAGGAATTCTCAGCCTGCCCCAATTTGATGATTGTGTATAAGCCATATAAGTACTGACACAGCACACTAAGCCTTCAATCCACTTCTCCCCCTGTGCCTTCCCTCCCAGCAGTACCAGGGACCCTACTACTCTATCATTGTTCCATTTATATTACCCCCTAGGGAGAACCACTGAGAGCAAAGTTGTCTCCATGGACAGAAGAAAGGAACTGCCAAAGGAAGTACATTTGCAAGAATATGTCCCATATATATCAACACTAAATCCAAGACATTGCTGACTCCCTAGAAGACTAGTGGCCTGTACCTTTATGATCAGTAAAGCTATCAATCTATGCCTGCAGAATACCTCATCACTGCTCATATCTTAATGGACATCGGTACTCTGTTTTAAATTGTAAACAGCCATTACCATACATTACAGGACATCCACAACCCTACTTCTGATGAATACAATTTTGAGAAAGCCCATAGTAATATGTGGTATTACACAGCTTTTGTGGATGAACAAGGAGGCTTGTGAGATTATTTTGGACTAAACCTGAGAGAGGGTTGCAGTTTCCCTCATTTAAGAGTCCAGACTATGAAATAGATTAGATTTAAATCAGTCATGACTAGACCCTGTATTGAACACTAGTCACTTTGGCCATTTCCTACTGCTTTGTTTACAGTCTAAGGAAGGAACCTGTGTGTCAAGTCAGCAATGACTATGGAAAGGGAGGACGAGGGCTACTATCCTTTCTGTCTTTGTGTATCTGATTTTCTATACAGTATTTTGGATGAATCAGCCAGTTAATCAATGTACACAAAAATATCTGTTTCCAGATGTTCTTCAAGAGTACTTGGTATATAATACACTATGGTGTCCTCTTTATTTATAAAAGTAGCAACTGCTGTTGATAAGTTGTAACGTCACTTGGGTATACTTTGGAATGCAGTTATTAGTGTAGTTATTAGCCATGGACATATGCACATCTAAATTGTAGATAGATATTACAAAGGGGAACTATGGTAGGTCTTGCTGTATGAATAAAGACAACCTACCAGTTACCAGTTCTACAAGGCACCCCATTATAAAGTATCTCTAACATGAGCCATATAAAATGCCGTCGGCATCCCTGACTGATAACCATATATCTATAGCTACAAGGGATAGATCAAGAGTTAATACATGACAACAGAACAAGGTGAAGAATGCGTGATGAAGTGTAAGCTATTTATAATGCGTAAGGGATTAATTCTGATGATCATCAGGAGCTGGATAAAGAATGATAATATTTCAAGCAGAAATCAATTTATATGACCAACGCTGGTGCCAAAAGCAGACAAGAACAAGAGTAAGACCTCAGCTGCTCAGTGATGGGGGATAGCTAATAAAAAAATGTGCCTCATAATAAAGCTATCAAGTTGGTAATGTGAGTTATTGATTCATAGATTCTACATTGAAATTGACTTTGATTCACATTGCCATGTAATGCTAAGAAACCAACTGAATACTGTAAGTGTAAGAACTCTGTTCCACTACATTATTGACTATAGCTGCATCAGTGTTCTTAATATGTACTCACTGACCCTACCAACCCTGCAGTGCAACCCTTAACGTGAAGGTGTACCTGGTGAAGCTGGATACTGAGGTGTAAACCATTCATTGAACATGTGTGCCAATTAACCCTCACACTGGAGGCCAACTGCAGCACCACCTGATTCAGTCTGATCCTAGTGCACTGCTACTGTAGGGTGATGTAAGTACTTCTGGGTCACAGCTCCTAGGCTGTTTGGCTAAAATGATGGAATTGCTAATCGACATTTTCCTCCATTATAGGACACAATTTGAAAGGTTGTTTATATGCACTCGACCCCAGTGTTAGCAATAGTCTACAGTTGAGAGTCAATGTTTGAGCCTACATTTTAATTAAGAATTAAGTGACTTTAAAGACAGAAGACCATCTAATTAAAGCCTGCAGTCGTCTCTATGCTTCAACAAAGAGATGGTCTTATCAGGCATGTGATAATAAAGAGAATTATTTCAATATGTGCATCTGCATATGTGATTTATCTATTTGCCAATCTCTCTCTCTCTCTCTCTCTCTCTCTCTCTCTCTCTCTCTCTCCCTCTCTCCATGTCTCTGTCTCTGTCCCATTCAGATATCAAAGGATATTATTGACCAGCTGATTCCATTGAGCTTGTAGTGGTTTACTTTTGGATTACATGACAGATGAATTTACTAAGAAGTTTGAAATGTTAGTTTTTTTTCTACTTGTATTGCTGATATGAGTACTTTATCATTCATCTTTCATGGTGTATATCCCAACCAATTGCCTAAGGGCAACATGAATTTCAGCACTAAATCTGTACTTTATTCCATAAATGGTTAATTATTCATGATATTAGAAGAATAAATGAACACATTCATATACTGCTCATTTACCCTAATACCAGAGATGACCAACAGAAGCGAGATATCATCAGAGTATGCACTGCCAGCAGATATCTCGTCATTGAAATATATTTTTAAAAGTCTATAACATGGACAGAATTAAAGAAAATGTGGGATTACACTGCAATGTCCGGCCAGAATTTCATTTTTAATGTTAGGACTAATATGCTCACCAGATTAGCTCAGTGGCCTCTGTATCTATTGTACCAAAGACTTGCTGTAAAACAGCAGGTCCTTCTCCATGGTCCTTTCCAGGACCACAAAGCTCACCTTACATACCTCTCACTCTCTGTGGTATGTTGCTATCAGTGACAGTAGGAAGCAGCTCTGGGGAGCAGCTCAGTTAGTCTAGGATGCTCACCATTCCTCTGAGTTGTTAGAGACAGGGTGTGAACAGATGTGGCCTCAGCAACATAGTGAAAAATAAGTTGCAGATAGTGTTAAATGGGATGATATTCATGTGCAGAGCTATTACTTATCATAGTAAGGGGTAGTAGGGCAGGCTTAGCATACCTTAGACCATTCTGGGGCGAAGTGTTGCTAGGAGTGGAGGAGGGTATAATGGAGTAGAAAAGGATAAAGGCAAAGGGGAGAATGGGATTGGAGGAATCTAGTTTATATATGGGGGTGGCAGATAGAGAGGGGGGAAGGGCCCATGGGAACTAAGAATTTATTTGCTTCTTTTGGGTCCTGAAATATGCCACACAACAGAGGTTTTACCCCCTTCCTTTTGGCCTGCACCCCCTAATTTCTAAAGACTGGAATCGCCACTGCACAATAAGGTTGAGTGCATGGAACATCGCTCTTAAAATGCCTGTTGATAGCATGCTGAAAGAAGTTATTCCATTAAATATAATGGGATCTGATGAACATTAAAAAATTCATAAAAGACAAAGAAATCTAATGATATAGTCATTTATTGGATTTGGGACTGTCCCACCTGGACCTAGGATCAGTGCTTTATTAGCTAATAGTAATGGTGTTCAAAGTACTTGAGGGCTATTTATAGAGGGATATTTATATTTTGTTGCCCCTTTGCTGCTTTATATTAAGTCTAAATGAAGATGTGTTGTATGGTATGCAGTATTAATAGCATTAAGCACTCTGGTACCCACCTTATTTCTCAATGAAATTCATACTGCAGGAAACAGTTATGGAACTGTATTAAAATGTAGTTTTGGTGTTTTGTCAATTGTTGATTGTGTAATTAGATTATCTTAAAATATCTTATCCAATTAAACCATTAATCTGAGGTACTGAAACGGAATCCATTTACTGCAAAATTGCTTCTTTTTTTATGGTATTTTTACTAGATACATTTAATATAAAGTGGTTGCCATCCAATCTGGTCTGTAATTATTTATAATCATTATGCCTGACTATGTCTGACAATTTAAATTGGGGAATTCTTCTCAATTTTCTGTTTTGGTTAAGGCATTTGTATTACAAAATGGTAAGTTTGATCAGGAAGAATGAGTATCTCAAATTGCTGGACAAGCACAAAAATTGCCTCCATATTCTTGCATACAAATCAGTTAACAAAAAGTGAAGAAATTATGCTAGGCATGCCAAGAAAGGCGTCCTACCTCCTGAAGCATGCCTAGAGCCCTACATCTTAGCTAACTCAATTGAACGTGACAGATAAAACCTAATTGTCTACCTTCAAGCCTTGTCAATACAGTCATCCACAGGGATCACAGTTCTGAACTGAATACATAACCACCCCTTCTGTTTTCCACTGTCACTTACAGCCTTCCCTCTCTAATTCTGCTTCTCTGGTAGTAATGTCTTGGTGGTGGTGTGCTTCTGAATTAATTTGATGACAGGTGCCAGCTCTTTGAGTCTCCCTGGTGGTAAGACAGGAATTTGTCATTGTATTTTTTCCCAGTACAGGTGTTAGATTGTTGGAAGGATATGGTTTTTAGTGCAAAGGCAGTGCAGCTGCCTTTGCACTAAGAGGTTATAGCGTTATCAGGACCCTTCCCTTTAGAATCTGGATGAGTACATGCTGGCTCCCCTAGAGAAGCCTTTATTCCTTTACCTGACTATGAAAGGTGAGATGAATTGTTGAGGGAATTATCTAAAGTAGCTGGTAGCTGGTCTATAACTGGCCTGTCAGCATCCAAATGTTCCAGGGTATGGGCTGGAGAGGTAGTCATATCTCTGTTTTATATGACTATAAATGACTTGAAGGGGGAGATTCAGGTGTTTTATTTCTCTGGTTGGGAATCTACTAAACACCTTACAGGTCCTTTAAGCAATTCAATGCACTCTATCCTTTTGCAATTATTTGTCGAACCGGTACAGCATTGAAGAGTATCTAACCTGGCTGATATTGCTGCATCATTCTGGCATTTTATGAGTGTATCAACTTCATTGGGTAAGCATGATTCATGAATATAGTACTGGTATGTTATTCATCAGGGTTGAACCATAAAGACAGAAGGTCATAGCACTGTTACCCTTTAAGGCTTAGATGGTTGGCTAAGGATGGTCTAGATGGTTTATATCTACTTGAAGACTCTAAGTAAGCCTTGCTTCATTGTCCCAAGACTGTAAGGAAACTGCTACCCCTGTCCATTTGGAGGATCATCAGTCTGTGTCAGAGCTGAAGCCAAATAGGTCCTTACGAGAAATACCTTCATTGAACACAGCCAATTGTATGTAGTATGTTTCTGTAAGTGTATAAGAAGTGGTTTGATATTTGAACTATGACAAAGTTTTTTCTATAGTACATCTTTATTATTGAGAGCAGTTAGCAGAATCCTTCCAACAAGTACATGTACACAGATGTGATATGGAATATGTAATAGGCATTTTAAGCTAGAAAAATGAGCAAGGTGTTTTATACAATCAAATGCTTGGATGAGTGCCAAATTGTCCAGTCAGCATAACAGTATGCAATACACACAGAGTGTGAAACCCATGGGAAATGGAGGACTTTGCAATATTTCTGACCCTATAGCATAGAGGGTACAGGGGGAATACACCCCATACTTGGCAACATAGGAAAACCATCATGAGTTTAGGAATTTTCTATGGTCTGGGTTTAGTATCTCAATAATGCTAATTAATATGATTAAAATCTCCTCCTGTCCATCTATATATCAAAGCAAAATAATCTTTTTCTGAAATGAATATAGGTTTGGTCAGTTTCAAATGAGTAAATGAGAAATATAACTTATGGAATACCTTCCACTATAATGAAGGCCCTGGGTATAAAATATTGGATTTAAATCACTCTCAACTGGTTCCTCTGTAAACAGAGTCAATTCCCTCTTTTTGCATTCCACTTTAGGAGGCAGGTCATACACCGGGGCATGAGCTGAGAGTCAGACAGTAGAAATAATCAATGCCTGCTAAATGGAAGGAATAGTGGAGAAAAGGTGTAATGTTCTAATGTACATTAGCCTTATATGTTTTTAACTATGCTAAGAGGTAAGATGATAAAGATGTCCCATAAAGCTTTTACAGTGCAATGACAGAAAAGGTCCTGATGGTAAAGCAGATCTCAATCCTCTCTGGTCTTTATAAAGTTCCTTTCTGTTTCCTTCAGCTTTCATTGTACAAAATGCCAAAATGCATGTAAAAGGGTTCCACATCATGCATGAATGACTTCCCCAGTGAAACCCTATAAGGACAACATTGTGCTACTGCATCAATATCTCATGCTATGACTATGGCCAAAAAACAGCATTGGCTAGTAACTTAATGATACTGTATTGATGCTTTTAATATGAGGCTGAAGGAATTCCATCCATTCTTGCAGATGTTGCCTCCGTTCTTGGTATGTTTATTATGATTGATAGAGAAACATGCTTCAAAGCGTTGTGATATCCAGGGTAATAGCATTTTATGGGTTGTAGTTTGTTAAAGCCTCATTCTTCTTTGGACAAGGTTTTGTAAGTGAATTTTGTTTCACTTAAAAGGCAGCAGTACATTGCATGCAATAGTCCTAAGATAGAAAAATGATTATGTTTGGAAGACGTTTTAAACCCTCAAAACATCAAGGACAGTATGATGTTTTGAGCATTTATATTCATTTCAGTAGTAACTTAGATTATGACACTGGAACTTAACCCATAGGTGCCCAAGCGCGCTTTAAAGCGCGGTTTTAGGCTTAAATGGGGCTTAAATACATGTATATTGAAGGAAATCATCATCCAGATACTTCTACTGGTCCAATCTGCAAAGTTAGACCCTCTATAGAACTGCCATGACCTCTCAAACACAATACAACCATTCATTTTGCTCTATCTCCATCATACCAAACACAGGGAGTCAAAACCTGAAAATGAGCTGTACTGTTCTAAGACCAGACATGAAACCAATATTATGCTAGATCATATACATCCAATGTCCCAAACTCCCATTAGTTTCTAAAAGAAATGTTCTTATCCATAGAGATGATCCATGCATTGTTACTGGCACATTATGTCTCCTGAGTGGTAGTACACATATATGCAGAATCAGCTTTGAATGAGGCCTTTAGAATTGCAATTATTATGTATGGGGCGAGGCTATATATTACACAAGAGAGACCAAATAGGACTACTATCAAATGACAACAAATGGAATGTTTTGGTTATCAAACCTGGCCAATAAATTCCATGTCCTTAACTGAAAGTCCTCACTGAGTTATGGGTATTCGGGAAATGTATCAAAAGAGAAGATCAAAATAACACATGTGCTTATCAACTAAGTAATATAATTGTGAAATAATGTAAAATCTTCAAATAATTCTGGGCACCAAAAGGTAAAGAGTCTATCGAAAGTAGTGTTTATTCAATGGAGAAATAACAAATATGGAATTTTGTAATTACCAGAAAGGGCATACTGAATGGAAGCACTATTGTGAAGAGTGCTAGTTCCAATGCCCAGTTGTGCCCCTTTATTCTTTAATCTGCATTTCTTCACTGTCACATGGTGACAAATCATCCTCTCACAGTTTCCATGTTTAGTAAACATGGATGCTTAAAGATGGTGATTTCCTTGCATGTTTTATGTCAAACAGAATTGGTTTGCTTGCCATTTTCTCATATAGATAGGTGCCATTTTAGATAAGTCTCTGAGAACCCATTATTGCCGAGGAACACCGGAAATTACAGGTGGCGTCTCAGGTTGTAATCCATTATGGGAACTACCCTTAAGGTGATGCACAGAGGACATGCCTGATGGCATTATCCAGTTTGTTATTTAACATTATAAATATGGATATAAGGGACGTGATAGACCATACTTTGTCAGTAATTCCTTCTCTTTTTATGTCATACTTGCAAGTTGTAAAGAGATGGTAAATGATGTAAGAGTTACTCGCTGTTGGACCATTCATGCATTATACTAGCAGGTCTAATGTGCAGGCATTTAGAGGTAAAGGCATTACAGTGTCTTAAATGATATGCGGACTTCCTGTATTATCAATACATTGCCTCCATGCATATCCTCAAAATTGCCATGGGGACAGACATCTTGGTTGTGGGGCCATCATATATGACCACTGTATTCATCAAACAGCATTGTATAGGGAACTGCCTTTTAAATTTTGTTTTCCACACCCCCTTTATGCAAGTCGTTGTGTGTATAGTGATCCACCACATGGGGAGATGATATATCAGGATGATATATCAGTAGAGAGTGTAAGGAGTTAGCAGCACGTTGCTCCTGTACATTACCCAAGCCCTTGGCAAAACAAGACTGGAACAGTATACAACCTACTTGACCTCAGGTAGACTCATAAGCCATAGAAAACATAAAACAGCACCAATGGGAATGAGTGTGGAACATCCATGCTGTTAGGGTTTTTTTTCTTTCGTTTTGTTTAGTTTTTGCTTCTCCCCATCGCCAGTATCCACAATGTACACGGGTAGACTTACATGGCCCCCAGACTGCACAGACTGACATTGATCCTAGAGTGTAGTATCAGACCTAAGGGACATACAGTGGTTAATTGGGGCTGTCATTTTTAACTACCCCTTGGGAAAATCAATCCAGCCTGCAGGGCCTTGGTGGTTTTATGATGATCTGTTTTAAGTTGTGTCTGTTTCTGTGTTGCTCTTCAGCTGTCAATGACCCAACAGTATCAAATACATCTCTCAGCAGCATTTCTGAGTCTAGCTTTTTATCCTGAAAGGTTTTTTTTTGGTGTCCTGAATGATTTATTAGTAGCCTGGCATTGCAGTTCCTACTTATGATGCATTTTAAAGTAGGTATGATGCATAGAAGTTTCATGGTTATTTGTCGTCCTGATGCACCTTTGGACCATGTATCTTGAAAGTGCTTTAGGATCATGATACAGGATAGGCATGATACATGGATTAAACAATGATGTATATTACTTGCTACATTTATGCAACATGATGTTAACTGTATGGACAAAATGCCTACAAATATTTTCAAAGGCCTAACTTTTTTGATACGCAGAGTGTGACACATGGAAGTAAATTTCTCTTGAATTCTTTCCTTGGGAAATAGTTCGTAGAAATTATTTCTCTTTTCTTTTTCTCCCTTATTTGAGGTTTACATTAACGTTGGACACAGACGCCAGTATGTATAAAGAACAGTTGTAGCGGTCTACACCCTACAAGTACCACTGACCTTCACTGCTTTCCTATTTCCACTGGATTGATTTAAATATCTAGATGCTGTAATTCTTTACCTGAAAGTAAATTGAAGCTTGCCATTAGTAACAGTAGCCTTAGGGGTTCACACTGAATGGTTGTAGAAAAGAAAAAGAAAGCACACACCACATTTGAAAGCACATTCATAGGAGAGAGGAGTATTTATATTTTAGGTAATCTGAATGTCGACATCATGCTATGGAGAGGTATTTCTTATATGGGCAATGACTTCAAAATAAAGTGGAACTAACAGCTTCCCCTGCAGTAGCAGTGAAGTATAACTCTTCACATTCAGAATAATCAATTGACCATTCATAAAAAAAGCAATATCATGAGTAAATGTAATGCATGCAATCTTTTTCTCTTCAAAATCTCATCCACCTATGGATGATAGATAACAGTTTTATCAATTGGAATTGTTAAGACGGTCAAACAGGTGGTACATTCTTGTTAAACTACTGATACAAGATACAAGATACAACAGTACAAAACTGAACACCCCCATAGGAAATACATCCCGTCATAATCTCTTGCCCCGTAGAATAAACAACAAAGGTTCAATGCCAGTGGCGGATTTAGAGGGACCCCGCACACCCCCGTTTTCCCCAGTAAAGGGGGGTGTCCGCTACACTATAAAACAGTGTTTATACCCAGGGCGTCATATCACAAAATGTGAAGAGTTATACTTCACTGCTACTGCAGGGGAACCTGTTAGTTCCACTTTATTTTGAAGTCATTGCCCATATAAGAAATACCTCTCCATAGCATGATGTCGACATGGAAAGATGCACTAGCCAATGCTTCAAAAATCTCACATCAAATATCATATTGACAAAACGATTTTCTTACTGCTTTGTGAGCCCTTGTGAAAAAGATGGCTGGTGGAATGCCCTCTTTATTTAAGAAAAGAGCAGGGTCAGCTGCCTGTAATGGTTTCTTGGACTGGGAAAGTAGCTGCCATCTGATATAGATTGAGTCTCGTTTAGCCAACTAGAAGTGTTCAATTTGTTTGTACTCAGCTGGGTGCTAGAAGAAATCCCTCCCCTCTTTTTTTATCATGGAAGCCTTGCTCTTCTGTCAGAATGGTGCATGCATGTATCACTGGTGTGTAATTCACCAATGGAAGCAGCCATGCATCATGACAAGAGATGCGCTCGATACACTCCCAAAAGGTTGGCATGATGCACTAATGCAGTGCTGGTGAGTGTCTCCCTCACACTGCATTGGGATCCCTACATCATGACTGCAAAGCTGCTTTGGGTCATCATGCAGTCCATAAAGTACAAGCAAACCCTACATGTGTGGACTGCCTCTGACCTTCAGTCTGGCTGCACCAAAAAACCCAACCAGCCTAGGTTTTGTTGACATACAAAGCCTTTCCCAGCATCACTGACCCCATGTCTGGGCAAGTCATTATTGTCAGTTGTTTGTTTCAATCCCCTCCTGATGACCTGCTATCAATCTTCTGCTTTTTGATTGTCCCTTGGTGCTATCCGTTGCCTTCCGCTATCTCCATTTCCCTGTTTTATTTTTGTATCTGATTATATCCCCCTTGGGTATGGATCCTATCCATTCTGTCTATCTATCTCCCTCTTTACACTCGACATTCTTCAATTGATTCTTTCCCACCTTCTGTCTTCCATCAATCAGCTCCCCCCTCCTTCCATCTTCCCATGTCTGTAATTACCCTAATAGTTGCCCAATCGTCCTATACTTTCAGTCCCTTCTTTTTTACTTAATTTTACATTTCCTTTACACTGCCCTCCTCCATTCTAAGCTGTCCCTCTTGCTCTATACTTCTACTCTTTTCCTCCTTGCATGTTTTATATTTCTATAATGCCCCCCCCCCTTCCTCCTCCAAATTCAGTATCAGCTACCCCATAGTATCTCCCTTAATACCATGATTATCACATTTTCTCATTAAAAGTATTTTAGATAAACATGGTAAAGAATTATTCAAAACTAGTTATTTTGTCAACCACATCAGATACTTTTTCAGAATGAAAAACTACATTTGGCTGCGGCTGCTGAACCCTATATACTTGTGATTGTCCTCTGCTCATACAATCACCTCCCCCAGGGAATACCTGCCTGTCTCGTTTATACAGTATATAGTAATGGACTGCTTAAGCACCGGGGTCTCAGATAAGCACCAATTTTGAATTAAGTGCCGCGGGTATAAGGGTATTGAGCTGTACCTCAAATAAGTGTCTTGTATGAGCGCAGCGGTACAGTGGTTATTGAGATATATGTGAGTGTCCAGGCACTTATATGGGCCACTACAGACAGGAGAGATCCTTCTCATAGAATTGATTCATTTTGCCTGATTCATCCAGTTAACCAGGATCCACCAGCTGGCCCCATTTGGCACCATTTTTGTCTTTATTTAATGGCATCTTGGGTCATTTTTGCCCAAGGAACCGGAATCAGTGATTCTCCCAGCCTTCTCCCCAGATCTCCACCATCTTCCTGGCTTTTATTTTGGTGTTTGTCTGTGCTGCAGAGGTGCCAATTCAAAGCAAAAACTGCTTAAAAGGTTCCAGCTTGTGCATGAGACTGGTAAGTAACAGTGTCATTTTCTAGGAAGTTCCCTATTGACTACATATGGGTTTGGAGCTGGTTCTTGCAACCTCTACTGGCAAACTGATAAGAAGGGGTCAGCATGTCCCTGGAAGTGGATGTTAGCAGGGGCAAGGTACCCATCATGGTATATCTTATCATAAGGTTATACCTCAATCAGGGTAAATAAAAAATGGTGGACCCACAGGGCATGGATCTAGATTCCTATTGGGTTCAAGTGGGACTGGAGCTGGTTTCTGGTGACATGCAATGGTAAGAGCTAATAAGATGGAACTAGCTTGTCTCTGGAAGTGGTTGTTAACCAGGGGCAAGGCACCCATCATGCCATGTCTTATCAGTGTGTTTTACCAAAAACAAGCAAAATTCAAAATTGTGAATCCACTGGGTGTGGGTCTAGAATCTCTTAGACCTGGTCCAATTAAGGCAGAGGGGATGTCATAATCCTTTTGAAGTCAGTCATGCATGCAGGCATCAATGGAAGGCATTGAAAATGCATCAACCCTGTAGGTGCAGTATGATGCATGAATGCAGCAGTGTGAGTTTGTTCACCATTTTGCATTTATGCACCATGATGGTGAAATGACATTAATAAGCTTCAACATGTAGTCCTTTACACTATATCTTGCTTCTGCAACCGATTTATGATTTATCGAATTGAGTAGTACCCCAAAGAAAATAGATATATATCATAACTACCACCAAGGCCCTTTTCTGTTTCCGGATGGTTGTGTGTAACAGGAATCATCTGCCAGGGGGCGTCGTCAGCATCTGTTTCAGTAAGAACCGGAAATGGGCCCCTACGCCCCCTGGCAGAGGAGAGCACATCATTCCTGTTACACACGCCAGGAACTAGTGATGGGACGCTGGCCATGTCAGACTGAGTTTTAAGTGGCCGCTGGCAGTAATTTAGATAAACTAAGCCTTCCTGTACCAACCCCATCAGCCCTTTTGCCTCCACTCTCTATATGTACCACCCATCCTTTGACCTAAAGTCCATCACTAGGGTGTAGTTCAAGGGACATGGCTTGATGTAGAAGGAAAAGAGAACTTCTGTACATATTTCCAGAAAATTTTTAATGAATTTCTTAAATTGCTATGATACGCTTTTGCATATAAATTAGTCTTATTTACTCATATACCACATAGGTAGATCTGACTTGGCATAGTTTGTTTTGAATGTAAAGCAGTGACAAGATCTGCAAAAAGGGGTCTTAGTGCAGGGGGCTTTAACACCCCTTCTCCCAGTACATGCTAAGATGATACCCTGTTAATCATAATCAATGTCTTCATACAAATTCAATGCATCATTTGAAATTGATTTTAGAACTGTGACGTCAGTATGCCATGAATAGTAGACTTGCCAACAGCTCAGCGACGGTGTTTAGCTCCTCAACCTATCCCTTCATTTTCTTATTGCTACATCTACTCCTCTGAATGTCATTCCAGCTGCCTCAGGCACTGTAAGCCCTGATATGTGGGGGCCATGTCAAAGGATTCAGGGCAGGATGCTCCAAAGAAGATTGCACACCATGATGACTATGACCTACCCTTCCACTCGTGCATCAGCTCAGCCCAGCCTATACATGCCTACATTGAAACATACCTAGGGTAGTCCATGCCTTGCAATTAACCTATGATGCAATACCCCCTCTATCCTTCCATTAAAACTTATGAATTTACACTTCCTGTACTGTGAAAAAAATAACTGTTGAATCTACCAGGGATCCTCATAAAACTGTGAACCACCATAATTATGTAGCAGTTAATCAGAGTAGTTTTTACAAGAAGCCCCAGGTGACAATACAGTGGTACAAGGAATCTCGGTGAAAATAATGACGGATCTCTGGTAACTTTGGGACAAGGATTCCATCTTTATTTTGACGCCTTTTTTTTTACAGTGTGACTTTATGAGAAGTCTGCTGGATATGAACAATAGAACCCCTTTTATGTATCAGTGCTCAGTCACATATATAGGTAGTCATAATATTGGTGTAGCACTTTAGTAACCATTATTATACTCAGAATCTTAGCATCATGTCCTGGATTGCTTTGAAGGTTTGACTGTCCAGGTTGTGTTAATGCTCATTCATATCCCACACAGTATAGTAGGTATAGGTAGATGGACATGGCTTTGGACATTATTTGCCCACTGTGACAGTGGTGTGATCAAGCATGCAAAAGCCAAAAGGAGACCCTAACCCATATCTCAATTGGAGAGGTCTAGAGCTATAGCTGTCAGCTGAACCAGACTTGGGATTTTTCATATAGCCAAACATCCTCTACACCCTGAGCCCAGACCTCATCTGTCTCTTCCCTTATGCCCAGGCACCGGGTTTACAGGACATTACAACATTAATGGCTTCAGCAGTAAAAAATCTAATCACTCCTAATCTGGTTATCAGAAACAAATCGGATGAAATTGACTCCCACAAATGGCACTGTTATCTGAAATGAAATTGCATAGGGCTACACCCTAGGGACAGGGGATGCAGGGTTCTGAACAGTGGTTAACCCTTTGAGTACAGCTTCTAATGCACTATTCTCTTTGTTTATGCTTCATTGTTGATTACCCCACTGGATTGACTCCTGTCAATTTTAGAGAATCAGCTGCATTTGTGTTTTGACAACATTAACATGAAATGTTGAGACAACACACCTTTCTCCAAGGGCTTAAAAAGTCGATTTTGCACTCCTCGGCCTTCTATTAGTTCATGACCTCACTCTCTAGTACAGGCAGGATAGTTTTTTCAACTATGTATAGGTAGAGATGGACATGGCCCAGGATAGTATCTGGTCATTGGAATTGCTTTGTTTCTGCATGTATAGTAGTCCTAGGGAACTTAATTATCTGCTAGATGTGGTAAGGATATTATGTTTACAAGTTCAAATAGGCATTGTTCCCAAAGAATTACCCAGTATCTTGCAGAATTTAGAATCTTTGAAGTGTGATTGATATTGTACAATAGTCTTGTATAATTAATATTTCTTTATTGTTGAGCTTCCTATCTACCCAACCTATTGTGGAAATGGTTCTTCATAATCACTACCCACCATCACAACATTAGGATAGCTTAAGAAAACATTGTCACCTTAGTGCAAAAGTTTTGAGTTTTTCTTTATCTTAATATCCATTGACTCTTATTGACCTACTATGAAAGTATCTACTTTGTTCTATAGTAACCCGAACACTTTGTTTTGCCTCTTCTGCTAAACTTAAAATTACAACCCTCTTGTACTAAGGCGATGGTATGTTGACCATAACGAGTTAAACATAATATGCAACATCTCCGTGTGAGAGATACGAGCTAATCTGACAACTATCTCGATGTGGGGAGCAGCTCACGAGGAGATCCTTGTAAGAAATAAGGAGGCTTCAACCACCCTAGTGGGCACCACAACTTGGAGGCGAATGAAGAAAAGTTTGAAGTGGTCACAAAAAGAGTCACATCTGCTCATTCTTTATGTCCTTTTCTCTGAGTAATGTGGATATTAATCTTTTAATGATGGTCTTTCTTATGGTGGATATGAGAGCCTCTCGAGTCTTTCTTACAATGATAAAACATACACAAGACTTTGTACACTTTCTTAGTTGCAGATAAAGGAAAAGGGCATGCACTATGATTGCTTAGTGCCAATCATGTGACATGTGTTTTAGATACCGAGATATCATAGTCCTTTCAATGAAGGCTATTATAAAAGAATGTCAATCTACATATTGCACCCTTCAAGGGTTTACAACCAGGGACTGCAAATGTACAATTTGACCTTGAAGTGCAATGTCATACATTTTCCTTCCTCTGTAATAGTAATATACAAAAAGTAGAGTTTAAACCAGGACATTAACATGCAATGCATTCAGGACATGACACCCAATGTATCATAACACAGAAAATGTCATGTGACTATCTGCCATGTAACCTTTCAAAGTTATTAAAATGTTCTTTCTGTGAAGGTCATGGGGAACTAAATCCATTTCCTCTATGTTTCTATATGGCGAAACACACAAAAACAGCCGCCTAAAATGTTTGTTGGTAAAAGTTTCAACCATAGCACGAATAACTCATCCCTTATACACAATGTGACAGAATGTTGGATAGGCTTAACCCTGAAAATCTTAAATAAGGGAATGATATGTGCAGTTAGTGCCATTCTACCCTATTTTGGACCTAAAAATCTCCATTGGCCAGATTAACTTTTGCATGCCTCATAAAATCCCCAAGCCCTGGCATAATATAAAAACACACCTACTATTCCATTTATCAACTATTTGGGAACACCTGTGATTTTTTTCATAATTTTACCAATATTTCTTCTGTCTAATTCTAAACCAATCAGCAGCCAGGACACCCTTCAGTGCAGGCCTGAATACCATTATGACCCATGAGAGGGCAGCATTTACCTCCACGTGACCTGAATGGCCCTTTTGCTGCAGTGGTTGATTCATGTGATTAGAATGCTAAATTCATGCATCATGCTGGCCACGCAGGAATGATGCACATAATGCAGCACTAGACAGCTCTCTCTCTCTCTCTCTCTCTCTCTTGCTCTCACTTTCTCTCCCAATAGCAATAGCCAGACATGACCGCATGATATTATAGAGGCAACACACAATCCCTAAAAGACAATCATTAAAAAGCTGCATGTATCAGTTACATTGCACAAGAAACACAAGCTCCTTAATTGAATGACTAGCAAGGCAGAGGAGGATCAACTACCACTTCTTGTAGTATGTATCATTTCTCGTGATTTGCCCAGGATAGTATCTGGTCATTTGAATCTGTGTATTTCTGTGTGTAAAGTAGGGGGCCGTTCATAAATTACATCACACTTTTTTGGCCATTTTCAACGCCCCCCACACTTAGTTATGCACCTCTAGCACGCCAGCACTGACAAAATTTGGACCATAACGCTATGGGAAATTTCATCACTGTTTTAGCCACAGGCAGCTGAATGATCCCTTGTATACACAACAAAACTGCCGATTCACAGCCAACTGACAGCCGTCAGTCACTGATGGATGGCGAAGGGACAGTATCCTCAGCCCTCTCTGGCTTTCTAGTTCTATTAGAGCTTGGATTATGATTATTTGGTTCACAATTCACCCCAAATCTTTTTAATTCCACTACCACTGCACACAGCCGGCTAAAAGCAATGGTGTTCAAAGAATTTCAGGGCTATTTATACAAGGATATTTATATTTTGGTGCCCCTTTGCTGCTTTATATTAAGTCTAAATGAAGATGTGTTCTATGGTATGCAGTATAAAAATCATTAAGCAGTCTGGTACCCACCTTATGTCTCAATGAAATTCATACTGGAGGAAACAGAATGGAAAAGGGTGATTGCACCACATCAGATAGTTGTAATGGAATTGTATTAAAATGTAGTTTGGGCGTTTTGTCAATTGGTTGTTTGTGTAATTAGATTATTTTAAAATATTTTATCCAATTAAACCATTAATCTGAGGTACATTTTAAAGTACTGAGACAGAATCCATTTACTGCAGAATAGCTTCTTTTTTATGGTATTTTTACTAGACACATTTGATGTTAAGTGTTTGCCATCCAATATGGTCCATGAATATTTTTGATTATTTTGTCAATGTGAATTGGGGAAGACCTTTTAATTTTCCGTCATGGGTAAGGCATCTTTATTACAAAACAGCTTTTTTGTGTGTAAAGAACTAAAATCTTAAAATGCTGTCCAGGTACAAAAATGGCATCCATAACTCTTGCATACAAGTTAACAAAATGTGAAGGAATTATGCTAGGCATGCCCAGAATAGCATCCTTCCTCCTGAGGCACCCTACATCTTAGTTAACTCAATTTAAAATGAAAGATTAAACCTAATTGTCTACCTTCAAGGCTTGTCAATAAAGTCATCCACAGGGATCATAGTTCTGAACTGAATACATAACCACCCGTTCTGTTTTCCCCTGTCAACTGCATCCTTCCCTCTCTAATTCTGCTTCTCTGGTAGTAACATCTTGGTGGTGGCATGCTTCTGCATTAATTTGATGACAGGTGCATGCTCTCTGGTGGTAAGATAGGAAATCATTATATTGTATTTTTCCAAATACAGGTGTTAGATTGTGGGAATGATGTGGTTTTCAGTGCAAAGGCAGTGCAGCTTCTTTATATTACATACTGCATTATACCTTACATATTTTATAGCTGGTTACAAATGAAATACAATCTGACCCTGTTCTTAGTCTGATTCATCTATATTATCTATCACTCACTTTTCCAGACATATCAGTTTAGCTCTGGTATGAGTGGCTATGTGCTAGATTCCCAATGACTACTGTCACCAATAATAAAAGGTCAGAGTGTTATCAGGACCCTTCCCTTTAGATATGGATGGGTATATACACCTAACTATGACGTGTAAAATGTTGAAGGTATTATATAAAGTAGCTGGTCTATGACTGGCCTGTTAGCATCCAAATGTTCAAGGTTATGGAGTGGAGAGTCATCAGGAACCTTCCCTTTAGAATCTGGATGGGTCCATGCTGGGCTCCCAAGTGGAGGCCTTGGTTCCTGTACCTATCTAAAGTAGCTGGTAGCTGGTCTATAACTTGCTTGTTGTCATCCAAGTGTTCCAATGTATGGGGTGTAGAGGTAGTCATATCTCTGTATTATCTGACTATAAATGACTTGAAGGGGAGATTTGGATGCTTTATTCTCTGGTAAGGATTCTACTTAACCCTTTAAAGGTCCTATAAGCAATTCAATGCACTCCATTATTTTGCTATTATTTGTCGAAATGGCACTGCTTTGAATAGGTGGTGAGTACCATCTAACCTGACCAACACAGGTGCATCATTCTGACCATCTGTGAGTGTATCAACCTTATTGGGTAAACATGATGCATGAATATAGCACTGGTACTTTATTCAGCAGGGTTGAATCAGAAAGACAAAAGGGCATAGAAATTATGTGACCCTTCAAGGTTTAAAGATGGCAGGCTTCATGGCCCCAACAGTGTAAGGAAACTGCTGCCCTGTTCATTTCAACGATCATCAGTCTGTGTAAGAGCTGAAGCCAAATGGGTCCTTACAAGAAATACCTTCAATGAACACAGCCAAATTTATGTAGTATGTTTCTGTAAGTGTATAAGAAGTCGTTTGATATTTGAACTGTGACTATGGTAGATCTTTATTATTTAAAGCAGTCAGCAGAATCCTTCAAACGAGTAAATGGAAACAGATGCAATATTGGAATATGGGTCAGGGATGTTTCTTATTTATTGTTATGGGCATTTTAAGCTACAAAAAATTCTGCAGCAAGGTGTTTGACACAGTCAAATGCTCGGGTGAATACCAAGGCAGCATAACAGTAAACAATACACACTGAGTGTAAACTCACGGGAAATGGAGGACCTTGCAATACTTCTGACCCTATAACATATAGGGTATATCGGGGATACACACCATACTTGGCAATATAGGAAAACTATCATGTGTTTCAGAATTTTCTACAATCTGGGTTTAATATCTTAATAATGTTAACATGATTAAAAATGCCCTCCTATACATCCAAAATACTTTTTTTACCAAAATGAATGTTGAAGGTTTGGTTGGTTTGGTCAGTTTCAAATAAGTAAACGTGAAATATAACTTATAAAATACCTACCACAATAATGAAGGCCCTGGGTATAACATATTAGATTTAAATCAGTCTTAACTGGTTCCTCTGTAAACAAATTTCCTTCCTTTTGCATTCCACTTTAGGAGGCAGGTCATGCACCGGGGCATGTGCTGAGAGTCAGACAGGAGATATACTCAATGCCTGCTGAATGGCAGGAATAGTGGAGAAAAGGTGAAATTTTCTAATGTACATTAGCAATATATTAATTATGCATGCTAAGAGGTAAGATGATAAAAGGTCCCATGAAGCTTGTACAGTTCAATGACAGAAAAGGTCTTGAGGCTAGATCAGATCTCAATCCTCTCTGGTCTTTATAAAATGCATTTCTATTTCCATCAGCTTTCATTGTACAAAATGCAAAAATCATGCATGAATGACTTCCCCTGTGAAATCCTATAAAGACAACATTGTGCTACTACTTAAGTAGCTCATGCTATGGCTATGGCCATTACAGCATTGGCTAGTAACTCAATGATGCAGTATTTATGCTTTTGATATGAGGCTGAAGGAATGACATCCATTCTTGCAGATGTTGCCTCGGTGCTTGGTTTGTTTAAGATTAATAGAGAAACATGCTTCAAGGCATCATGATATCCAGGGTGATACATTTGACTTAAAAGGCAAAAGTACATTGCATGCAATGGTTCTTAGATTGAGAACTGTGTTTGGCAGACATTTTAACAATGACAAAAATGGAATTTTTTAATGACAAGATAAAGGCATAGTGAATGGAAGCACTATCCTAAAGAGTGCTTCTTCTTTTAAATTTGTATTTCTTCACCTTCACATGGTGACAAATCATCCTCTCACAGTTTCCATGTTTACTTAACATGGATGCTTTAAGATGGTGATTTCCTCACATGTTTTATGTCAAACAGAATTGGCTTGCTTGCCATAAATTTACTCATGCAGATGGGGTGTTAGGTTAGACCGTGTCTCCCCAAAGTGATGCATATGAAAGTGGCGAAAGTCTACATGATTTGGGGGCATGATCTGACATGATAGCTGAAGGCTTAAAGTGTGGAAATGACCCTGTAACCTTATTGTAGTACAAGGCCTTTGGGGGAGTTTAGTAAGACTTCACCCCTACGTTTATTTCATCAAAGAAATGTGCAGGGAAAACCTCAGAAAATGTCTACTAAAGGACAAAAGTCATTATCATGTCAGACTTTCGCCATTTTGATCCCAGTATTTAAGAAAAAAACAATTATGGAATATTGCTCTCCTATACCTTTTATATAATCGTAGCAAATATCAAGGTTCTACTATGAAAACAAAATTGTTTCTAAGCCGAGATCTGCATCACTTTAGCAAGACAAGGTGTCATGCAAGTGTTTGTGTGTATACTGATACACCACATGGAGGCATGGTATGCCAGGATGATATGTCAGTAGAGATTGTAAGGAGTTAGCAGTATGTTGCTCCTGTACATTACCCAAGCCCTCGGGATAGGCAAACCAAGACTGGAACATTATACGACCTACTGGACCCCAGGCAGACTCATAGAACAGCATAGAAAACATAAAAACAGCACCCTTGGGAATGAGTGTGGGACATCTGTGCTGTTAGGTGGGTTTTCTTTTTGTTTAGTTTTTGCTTCTCCCCAACCCCAGTATCTGTAATGTACACGAGTAGATTTACATGAGATAAAACGTCTAAATCAAGACCCTTTCTTGTTGTCTCTGTTCTATCCTCATACTCTCTCTCTTTTTCTTCACCCACCACAAGGTCTTTCCTCCTTCTCCCTATTATATCACTGTCTGGCCCTTTGGTAAACAAGCAACTAATAATATGATACAATGAATACTGCAATCGAGAAGTTTAACCCTCACATTATGAATGGCCATACCCTTAAAAAGGTAATTTAGATAAGTCACATTACCTCCAGATATGGTCCCCAGATATGGCCCCTAGAGATGGCCCCCAGACTGCACAGATTGACATTGATCCTTGAGTGTAGTATCAGACCCAAGGGACACACAGTAGTTAATTGGGGCTGTCATTTTTAACTGCCCCTGGGGGAAATTAATCCAGCCTGCAGGGTCTGGGTGGTTTTATGATGATCTGTTTTAAGTTGTGTCTGTTTCTGTGTTGCTCCTCAGCTATCAATGACCCAACAGTATCAATACATCTCTCAGTAGCATTTATTCTAGTTTTTTTTTATCCTGAAAGTTTGGGGTTTTTTTTAGTTTTTTTTTTGTGTCCTGAATGATTTATCAGTAGCCCGCCACTCCAGTTACTGCTTATTGGGCATTTCTACTTTCCTGGTTGGAATTCTGTATATGCTTAGAGAAACTGCCTGTAGAGATTTATCCAAACCTGTTGGGTTTCCCTCCATTCTCTCTCTCTCCCCATTGTCGTTTTTCAGTTTCTTCTCCTTCGTTTTCTTATATTATAGGATTTTCTTATAATATTATGGGTAAAAATTAACAGCTGTTTGTACTCCATTACTACATGCACCACATAAGAAAAGTAAATTGGGTAATCCATCCCATACATTATTTTGACTGCTAACACCTTCCTCTGGTGTAGTCATGTAGATTTGGCTTCCAGGCTTGGCACCCAGCATCATGTGCCGAGTGACATTGATCCCACTGTGAGGAATAAGCCCCAGGGTACACCATGGTTAATTGGGGTTGTCTTTTTCAAAAGTCGATCCAACCTGTAGGTCCTTTCTACTTTATTTTATGGTGAATTGTTTTAGATTTGTGTCATTGGGTGTATTGCCCATAACACTTTAACGTAGGGATGATTCACAGCAGCTTTGTCACCATAATGCAATTTTGGGGGGAACAGGTGAGTTACTCCCCAGCACTACGTCCATGCATTGTGCCAGTGTGTTATAAGTGTAGCATGATACAGGATAAGCATGGTACTGTGATACAGCACTGATGCATTACTTGTAAGGACTACATTTATGCAACATGATGTTAACTGGACCAAATGCCTACAGACACTCTGAAAAGCCTAATCTATTTGATATGCAGACAGCTACATATGGAAGTAAATTCCTCTTGAATGCTTTGCTTATGAAATGGTTGTTTGCAAATATGTGCTTAATATTCTCTTTTTCTCCGAATCCCTTTTATTTGCATTGAATTAATTACCCAGAGAAACCTCATGATTTCCTTCATTTTCGACCCTAAAAATGTCATTGACATATCAACCAAGTGATGACAACCAATTGCATTTTTGATATATTTGGCAATGCCCATTACTGTCCCAATGGACTAGGATGGCATTCCCCATTGTGATATGACTGAACACAGCCAGTACTATTTGAAACCATTGAAATTAGAGTGGGTGATCCAACAGGTAATTTATACACCTTTTTTTGTATGGTCGATTGGTTATTCTGAAATGTAAAATCCCTCCCCATGAACGTGGAAAGATGCACTGGTGAATGGTTCAAAAATCTCAATCAAATATCATATTGACAAAGAGATTTTTCTACTGCTTCACGAGGCCTTATGAAAAAGATGGTTGGTAGAATGATCTTTTCATTGTAAGAAGTAAGCAGGGTCTGGAGCCTGTAATGGTTTCTTGGACTCGGAAAGTAGCTGCTATCTTATATAGGTTGAGTCTGCTTCAGCCAACTAGAAGTGTTCAATTTATTTTAACTAAGCTGGGTGCTAGAAGAAATCTCTCCTTTCTTTCTTTTATCATAGAAGCCTTTTAGCTCTTTAAGGAGAGCCAAGCTAGTACTAAAACATGCCTTGCTCTCCTGTCAGAATGGTACATTCATGAATGACTGGTCTGTAGCTCATCGATGGAACCACCCATGCATCATGACAGGAGATGTGGTCAATACACTCCCAAAAGGTTTGCATGATGCATTTATGCAGTGCTGGTGAGAGACTTCCTCACACTGCATTGGTAGCCCTACATTATGACTGCAAAGCTGCTTTGGGTCATCATGCAGTCCATAAAGTACATGCAAACCACCTCTGACCTTCAGTCTGGCTGCAGCCAAAAAGCCAACCAGCCAAGGTTTTGTTGACATACAAAGGCTTTCCCAGCATCACTGACTCCATGTCTGGGCAAATCATTTTTGTCAGTGGTTTATTTCAATCCCCTCTGGATGACCTGCTATCAAAACTCTGCTTTTTCATTGTCCCTCAATGCCACCTGTTGCCTTACTCCATCTTCCTTCTCCCTGTTTTATTTTTGTATCTAATTATATGCCCCTTGGGTATTGATGCTATCCATCCTGTCTCTCTATCTCCCTTTTTACACCCCTTGTCTTACTTCAGTTGATTCTCTCACCTTCTGTCTTTCATCAATCACCCTCCCCCCTTCTTTCCATCTCACCATTTCTATAACTCCCCTTATACCCACCCCTTAGTCCTATACTTTCAGTCTGTTCTCGAACTTTTTTCTTTTTAATTCTACATTTCCCTTACCCCCCATCCATTCTTTGTAAGCCTTACCTCTTACCATAAACCTCTACACCTTTTTTTCTCTCTCTGCATGTACCATAGCTCTATAATCCCCCACCCCATTTCCCCTCCAACTTCAGTATCAGATATACCCCATAATGTCTCCCTTAATACATAATGTACCATGCCGAAAATTGCCGAAAATAATTTTCTCATTAAGAGAATTTTAGATAAACATGGCAAAAAGAAACCCAAAACTTGTCATTTTGTCAACCATATCATGACCTTTTTGGAAAGAAAAAACTACTTTTTGTTGTGGCAGCTAAACCCTGTGCACTTGTGTCTGTCCTCTGCTCAAACAACCACCTGGCCCAGAGGGAATACCAGCCTCTTTCCTTTATACATTATACAGTATCAGCTTGTTAAGCACCAGGGTCTCAAATAAGCACTGATCTTGAATTGAGCACCGAGGGTGTATAGGGGTATTGAAATTAGCCTTAAGCACTGAAAACTGGATCTCTAATAAGCGCCTGTCTTTATTTAGCGGCATATTGGGTCGATTTTGCCCAAGGAACCAGAATCAGTGATTCTCCCAGCCTTCTCCCAAGATCTCATCCCTGTTGCTGGCTTAAATTTGGTGTCTGTCTGTGCTGTAGAGGTGCCAATTCAAACAGCAAGAACTGCTTAAAGGGTTCCAGCTTGTGTGTGAGACTGGTAAGTACCAGTGTCATTTTGTAGGCAATTCCCTGCACAAACGGGTTTGGAGCTGGTTCTTGCAACATTTACTGAAAAACTGATGAGAAGGGGTCAGCATGTCCCTGGAAGTGGATGTCAGGGACAAGTTACCAATCATGGTATATCTCATCAGGTGGTTTACCTCAACCAGCAAAATTGAAAATGATGAAACCGCAGGGCATGGGTGCATACTCGGATCTGCAGGGCATGGGTGCAGACTCCTATTGGGTTTAAGCAGGACTGGAGCTGGTTTCTGGTGACATGTAATGATGAGAGGTGATAACAAGGTGAACAAGGTTGTCCAAGGGAGTGGTTGTTCACCAGGCACATACCATGTTTATCAGTGTGCTTTGCCACTTTTAGAAGAAAAAGCAAAATTAAAAAAAATTGGATCCTCTGGTAGTGCATCTAGAATCCCATAGGCCTGTTTTAATTATGGCAGAGGCGATATATTACTGTAATCCTTTGAAGTCAGTCATGCATGCAGGCATCAATGGAACGCATTCAAAATGCATCAATCCTGTAGGTGCAGCATGATGCATGAATGCAGCAGTATGAGCCTGTGACGATGAAAGGGCATTGATACAACATGTAGCTTTTGGGGGTTATTGCTTGCTTCTGCAACCGATTTATGATTTATCAAATTGAGTAGGACCCTAAAAAAAAGTAGATATATATACCATTACTACCACCTAAGCCCTTTTCTATTTCCAGATGGTTGCAGGTGAAAGGAATCATGTTCTCTCCTCTGCCGGGGTGTCATCAGCGTCTGTGTCAGTAGGAACCGAAAAAAGGACCACTAAGCCCCTTGGGTGGGATGGCAATAACTAGTGATGAGTTTTAAGTAGCCACTGGCAGTAATTTAAAAAAACCAAGCCTTCCTGTACCAATCCCATCTTGCCCTTTTGCCTTTTGAAGAGTTTGGTTTCAAAACGCAATAAAAGCCATTTTGAAAAAAAGGAGCAAATATTTGAAAGGTTTGTAGGTTACAGATAGTCCAATGTAATACAGAAGCCATATTCTTTGAAAAATACAATTTTCTGCTGTCCAGAGCCCATATAATAAAGATTTCATGAAGAAAACACAGAAAGTTACTTCAGGGGAGAATTACAAAAATGGGTATATGCTGAAAATCTGGAATGGATTTATTGCGTTTTGGAACCAAACTCTTGACATTTTCTTGCCATCCTCCAACTTAAAGTCCATCACTAGGGTGTAGTTCAAGGGATGGCTTGATGTTGAGGGAAAAGAAAACTTCTGTGACCCATTAAGGTAAAACACCCTTCTGTGGTGGATTTTTAATTCCCCATATGGCCACCAGGGGGCATTGGAGGGGCAAAATTACTCTAAAATCATTATAAAGATATGTTAAGCTAATTTGTTTTGCAGAATTCAATGGTCTCATTTTGGATGCAGAAACAATGGCACAGGGCTAAGACGCGGAGGTTTGGCGCGGTCTGGGTTTTTGTTGGTTTTGTAGTAACCATACATTACTCAACCTATATTTGTGTACAAGAATATTATGAAACCTTATACAACACTTTGAGGGATACCAGGAACTTATGGAACCTACCTCCTCGACACATGAAGGATTTGTAAATACTCCAACGGCATGTTGATCAGAAAATCCAACATGGCGGCGCCCATGCTCGTACGTCTAGACGGTTTGTAAACAAAGCAAGATTGACTTTTCTATAGCCCAAATGGATCACAGTCCTATGCCGGAATGATTCTAAAACATTTGTGAAAGTAGTATATTGATTATAAAGTCTCTAAAAACTTGTCTTGTACCAACCAATATACGAAACCAAATGCCAACGACTAGAAATACGAAACAGTCGCCCCACTCGGAGCTAGCTTCCGGCAAACCAAAAACAATGGCTGCCACTTCCGCTACGAACAAAAATACAACTTTGCAAGTAGAAATATCTGATTCTGAAGAAGAAAACGAAACTCTTCTACCCCCCCTGACCCTCAAATCGTCAACAAAGGACATTATTGAGAAAATAAACGAAATTGATACTCGCCTACAGGTCCAAGAATCTATTGCCAGAAGGACGATTAGGCTTCTAAGTGGTATGGAGACAAGACTCTTCGGACCAAATGGATTCCCAAATGGTAAAACTGTCACTATCCCAGAAATCGAAACAAGATTGGATGAACATAGTTCCTCTCTATCTATCCACAGTGACAAAATTGAATCTAATACCTCAGCAACGACCAAAGCCCATTCTGAGCTTGAAAAACATGAGAATCAATTTGAAAGGTACGATCTTGATAGGAAAAGAAGAATTCTTGTTCTGGAAGGTATTGATGAGGACAAACCAGGAAGTCTTCGAGACACTTTAGACCAAATTATCAATGACCTGGGGCTTGATTTCAACAATTCTGTGGCTGAGGCTATATATCGACGAGGTAAGAAGTATGTACCTACTGCACAACAAAAGCAAAACACTAACTTCAAAAAAAGAAATCGTCCTATAGTAGTTATCTTTTCCTCAGCCCACTACAAAATCCAGATGTTCTCTAATGTAAAAAAACTGAAAGGAAATGCTGCATGGCGTGGTCTCCACCTAGCTGATGATATATCCAAGGAAGAAAAACAAATCCAAAATGACCTGAGATCAATCCACGCATTGGCACGTGGTAAGGGGGTGGACTGCTCTATTAGAGGAACACAAATCATCATAGAAGGTCATGCTTACCCATACAAGGAGCTGGGAAATTTACCTTATGATCTATCCCTACAAAATGCTAAAACTGTTCAAACTCAAGATGGTATTGCCTTCCAAAGTGAACATTCAGTATTTTCCAACCTCTACAAATCTGAAATAAAATTCGAAGGCCACACATATGACTCTGTTGAAAGAGCATACCAGGCTAAAATGTGTGTAGTATCCAACCAAGTTCATATCCTAAGGAAGGTAAACTCTGCTGCCACACCACTTGATAGCATGTTCGCTGGACGTGCATGTAAGAAAACCAACGATTGGTACGACATTGACGAAACTGTGATGCAGAAGCTGCTGGATATCAAATTCAGTGACCCTCTACTACTACAACAGCTAGTCCAGACCAAGGGCAAGTACCTATATGAAGCTACGCGACATCGTACATATGGGGCTGGATTCCATCTTGGACAGAAAAACGATATTAATATAAGAAATGTTGCTCATAATCAAGCTGAATGTGCCAACAAGTTGGGAGAATTTCTAATGAAAATTCGTTATGGACATACAGGTGAACAACCTCTCCCTACTGCAGAGGAAATTAGACTTCAAGACGCAGCAAGACAACAACAAGATAATCCCTAACTTTCTGTATATTTCTGTACCATAACCTACGAAATCCTGGGCTAAAGTCAAACAGCTGTATTAAAAGCCTATCAACTTTAATAGCATTACCGGTATACGGGACTGCATAAAGGCAGAAGTTCCGATATTGGTTAATTATCATAGTGGAGTAAATTGTGGGTTAATTTTTATGTAATCCATCTGCTGTACTGATAGAGAGAAAATGGAAAGATTAATGAAACCAATTCAATGTATTATCAAATGTATTATACAAATATAAAGAAAATAGAAGACTCCAAAGGTCTACGTATCCTGCACCTAAATGCAAGAAGTATCAAAGCAAATTATGCATCTATATGTGCTGAAATCTACCCATCTAACCTTGAAATTTTTACGTTCTCTGAGACATGGTTCAAGTGTGAAGACGATGAATCTAACTTCCAATTTTATGGTTATACTAGATATAGATTAGATAGGCAAATCCTCGACAATAAGGGAAAAATTAAATCAGGTGGGGGTGTATGTATCTATATAAAGCATGGTATCAAACATGATATACAGAAATATGAATATCTTAACAAATCTGATGGTACAATTGAAATCCAATGTATATGCATACTTAAAGATCATATGAAACCAATTTTATTACTAAATGTATATAGACCACCTGACGGTGATAAAAATCTATTTGTTAACGTCCTATCAGATATACTCTCCAACTTAGAAAATACAAACACTTTCGAAATTATAGCTTTGGGGGATTTCAACTTTAATATTAATGATGACACAGATATAGTCAATAACTTACTTAATAGAATGAAACACTTTGGTTTGAACCAAGAAATTAAAAATGCTACGAGGAAAAAGGCAACGCTTGATTTAATATTTACAAATCTCAGACCAAATCTTATTGTATCGGGTGTATGTAACAACTATATCTCTGACCATCTCCCAATATTCTTAATAAGAAAAAAAATGAAAATTCCTCAAGAACAGGTATATATAACAGGTCGTTCTTATTCAAAGCTATCTGATGAAATTCTTTTGTCAGAATTTGATAAAGTGAATTGGGACAACTTTAATAATACAACAGATGTTAATACAGCTTGGTCCCTGCTTGAATCAGCCATACGTGACATTCTTGATAGATTTTGTCCGGTACATAAATTCCTTGTACATAGATATAGAGATCCATGGATGTCCCAAAATGTATATGAAATTATAAGGGAAAAAAATAGAAAATTATGGAAAGCTAGACATTCTAATAAAGAAGAAGATTGGGAAAGCTCGAGAGTGTTCAGGAATAATGCGAATAAGGTAATTGATAAAGCCAGAAAAAACTTCTTTAAAGAGCAATTAGAAAATCATAAAAATGATCACAAAAAATTCTGGAGAGTCATAAATAACCTGATACCAGGACATCCTCACAGCGCGAAAGAGATATCTTTACTCGATCATGAAAACAACAATACACCTATTGACAGAGAGAAAGTTCCTGATTTTATTAATCAATATTTTGCAAATATTGGACCTACTCTTGCTAGGGATTTATATTTACCTTGGAAACCATATGATGAACATGTTGTAAATGAAATGGACCCGATTGTTACTAACCTGCAAGAAGTTAGGAAACTAGTTCATGACATTAATATTAACAAATCTTCAGCAATCCCAGATATATCAACCAACGTACTAAAGAAAATCTTTACTCATGCTCCTGACAAACTTGTCAAAATATTTAATCTGTCTTTCTCCTCAAATACGGTACCAGATAACTGGAAGCTTTCGAAGGTAACCCCAATACCTAAAGCTGGTAATGATAAACTAGTAAATAACTATCGACCAATATCACTGTTACCCCTCCCATGCAAACTAATTGAAAAAATTGTTCATAATAGAGTGTATGGATTTTTGGCGAAAGAAAAAATATTAACGCCCCACCAGGGAGGTTTTAGATCAGGTTATAGTACTATAGACACTCTGGCCAAATTCACCGATGATATTAAAAGAAATCTAAATGTGGGTAACTCCACTATAGCTGCATTTATAGACCTAAGGAAAGCTTTTGATACGGTCGATCATTCTGTACTACTAATAAAATTGAATCATTACGGTATAAGATCTGACAATTACCATTGGTTTGAAAACTACCTGACGAACAGACACCAAATTACAATAGCTAATGGTATAACGTCTGGTAAAAAGCCTGTAACGTGTGGTGTCCCCCAGGGGTCAATTTTGGGTCCACTATTATTCCTAATTTATGTGAATGATGTAATAAATTGTGTAAAAAATTGTAACATTAAACTGTATGCTGATGATACTGTAATATATTCAGCACATCACTCGTATATGTCAGCTAAAAGTGATCTTCAGAATGACCTAGAGATGTATGAAACTTGGTGTATACAAAACAAATTATCTATTAATGTAGCCAAAACTAAAATAATGATTTTTTCCTCAAGTACTAAAAAACTCAATACACTTAAAGCTGATATACATTTAGGCGATCAGCTACTGCAAGTGGTACCAAGTTATAAATACCTTGGGGTTACCCTTGATCCTTTATTGTACTATAATCTACATCTATCTAATCAAGTTAAAATTATTGCATACAAAACCTATAAATTATGTCAACTAAGAAGATATCTTGATGTGAATTTAGCCATAAGAATATACAAAAGTACTATCCTCCCGTACATGGAATATGCTGATATCTGTTTTGCCACCACGTTTGATAAATATTTGGATCCACTCCAATATGCTCAGAATCGCTGTATAAAAATATGTCTTGGGGTGCCTCATCTGACAAACACCAACTATATACACAATGTAACAAAAATTAATAAGATTGGTGATAGAAGACATATTCATTTATTAAATTACATGTACAATAGAGCACAAGATGTTAATTATAAAGACGATCGAAGAATTGTTACTAGATTACATGATGCGCCTATGTTGAAGATTATAACCCCAAATGGTATGGCATATGCTAAGAGCGTAGAATATTATGGAGCCTTCATATGGAATGCCTTACCTACTGAAAGGAGACTTGCTATTAATCTGAATCAATTCAAAAATGAATCCAAAAAATCATTAAAGTCTCTTATTCCGTATGGGAATGCATAGTACATTCTGAAAACTTATACAATAATATCAATCTTACTGTTAATCTCTCTTACTTACTTAAAAGAAGCCTCTAACGTGTGACATGGACTACTGAATTATCTCTATGACTCCATATAAGTATATTTTATTATTACTTTATTAATATATGTGCCAACGTTTTCATACTATTTTTGGGAAGATAGGTAGGACCAGAATTATCAACCTAACACTGCTAAGTGGGGATGAGGTCCTCTTCCTTCTGCTTGACTTATATTATCGATCGTATTACATGGAAATTTTGCGTATCTCTTCAAGTAAACATTGTACTTTTTCGTGTTAAAATAGGACATTTCAATCATAATATTATCTGAGATGTCGATATATAACTTGATCTCTGTACTACTATAAACTATGCTCGATATATATTTAGTCAAATAAAGTAAATTCAAACCAAAAAAAATGCACCATTTTCAGTAGAAATGACCCATATTTGGATGGTAAAATGAACATTTTTCATGAAAAATCAACCTATATGCCTGTTCCTGGTTGCCATAGCAACCATTCCAATCATCAAAATTTGCACATTTTTATGCCAATTTTTGGGGATATTCACCAGAAACCCAAAACTGAAAACAGAAATGAAAAATTCCTTCTAGGTCAAAATTTATGATAAAAATTACCATTGTTGTTATGTATTTTTTATGAAAAAAGACTGATTTATTGTGATTTTAGACATTATTATGAGTAATAATGTATTTAGAGTTTAATCCTTGATTTCAAATATGAATAATGACCTATGTTCAAGAAGGGGTTCTGACATAACTACTGGCAATATTTAAGCCAATGATGTCTCATTTTAAAGATTTAGAGATGAACTTTGATAAAGAATTTCCCTGCAGAGGGGTGTTTTTGCTTGACAGGTCACATATTTTCAGATGAATTCCTAAAATTGCTATTCACTAGGATAAGCATTTAGATACGATTAGTGTTATTTACTCATAAACCACATAATTAGATCTTACTTGGCAAAGCTGCCAACAGCTCAGACGGTGTATAGCTCCTCAGACATCATTTTCTTTTTGCTACACATACTCCTCTGAATGTCATTCCAGCTGCCTCAGGCACTTTAAGCCCTGATATGGGGGGGGGGGGGCATGCCAAAGGATTCAGGGCAGGATACTCCAAAGAAGATTGCATACCATGATGACCATGACCTACCCTTCCAGTCCATGAGCCATTCCTCCTCGACCTCACATCTCTCATCAGCTCAGTCCAGCCTATACAAGCCTACACTGAACCATACTCATGGTAGTCCATGTCTTGCAATAAACAATGCAACTCCCCCCCCCCTTCCACCTACCCAACCCTTCCTCTCCTTAAAATTCATAAATTTATCCCTCCTGCACTGTCAAAAAATAACTGTGGGCAGATGAGGGGAAAGGGCCCTCCCTGCGGGATTTTTAGTACTGGATCTGGCCACTAGGTGGCTACAAAGGCTATCAATGTGAAAGATAGATCAAAAATAGCTAAGATGTACTTTTTAAACAGAAAAACATGGTTTTCTCAACAATGTTCTATTTCCTGGCACTTCCTGTGCATTTGGAATGTAAATGGAACATTTGTGAATCCAAAACAAGACCTAAATAATGGTTTTCCGAGAAATATGTTGCCATGGCAACCAAAATTATATTCCAAATAGAAAAAAAAATAATGTCAACATGATTCATGGAGATTCATACGCTAAAAAAAGGTTAAATATACCATTTCTAGATCCAAAGCTATGCCCAAATGTTTGGAAAGGGATTGCCATTTTTTCATTGATTATTTAAATCATTATGCTAATTAAATGCCTGATTCAATTAAAACAATGAATGATAGAGTTTTTTTGGCTGTTTTGATACAGTGATGTCATTCCATTTTTGTGACTCAATATCTCAACGACTCTACATGTGTTATACCTCATTTTAAAGCTCATAACATCAATTTTACATTTCATATTTAACCTCGGAGGACCCTTTGCCCTCATCTGTCCACATTACTGTTGAATCTACAAGGGATCCTCGTAAAACAGTGAACACCTATAATTATGTAGCAGTTAATCAGTGTAGCCCCAGGTGACAATACAGTGGTTACCAGTACAAGGAATCTCTGGGAAAATAATGATTGATACAAATGCTAGAACACCTTCTATATAATTATCAGTGCTCAGTCACATAGGTAATCATAATGTTGGCATAACATCTTAGTTACCATTGTATACTCAGCAGTATGTCCTGGATTGCTTTGAAGGTTCAACTGTCCGGATTCTGTCAATTCCTTAATTTAATTGACAATGCTTATTCTTATCTTACATAGAATAGGTATCTCTCGCTAGAGATGGACATGGCTATGGACATTATTTGTCTGCTGCGGCAGTGGGGTGACCGTGCATGCAAAAACCAAGTGGAGACACTAACCCATATCTTATTTGGAGAAATCTAGAGCTATACCTGTCAGCTGAACCAGACTTGGGATTTTTCATATAGCCAAACGCTCTCTAAAGCTTCAACACAGATCTCATCTATATCTCTTTCCTTACACCCAGCCACTTGGTTTACAGGACATTACATCATTAATGGCTTTAGCAGCAAAAGTCTAATCGCTCCTAGTCTGGTTATCAGAAATAAATTGATGAAATTGACTCCTACAAATGGCACTGTTATCTGAAATGAAATCGCAGAGAGCTGCACCCTGGGGACTGGGGACCCAGGGTGCTGCAGCAAGTATTGAACAATGGTTAACCCTTTGAGAACAGCTTCAAATGCACTATTATCTTTGTGTTTCATGCTTCATTAATGAGTACTGTGCATACTTGATTCCTGTGCATTTCTAGAGAATCAGATGCTGAAGCTGCATTTGCATTCTGACCACATAATAACATGAAGCCTTGAGATATCACACCTTTTTCAAAGGGCTTAAAAAGTGGGTATTGTACTCCTCAGCCTTTCTCTTAGTTCATGACCTCCCACTATAGAACAGGCAGGGTAGCTTTTTCAACTGTAGTATGTATCATTTCTCATGATTTGCCCAGGATAGTATCTGGTCATTTGAATCCTTTAGTTTCTGTGTGTAAGGTCGTCTAAGGTAGCTTTACCATCTGTTAGATATGGTGAGAAAATTATGTAAGTTCAAATAGGCATTATCCCCGAATAATCACTCAGTGCCCCGTAGAATTGGGAACGTTTGAAGCGTGATTTTGGACAATATCCCAATACACCATATAGACTATAGGCCTACTCTTTTGTTGAGCTTCCTATCTACCAAATCTATTCTGCAAATTGCCATGGTTCTTTATAATCACTACTAGCCATCAAGACATTAGGATAGCTTAAGATATGCAGACCATAACAAGTTAAACATAATAACATTTTGCAACATCTCCCTGTGAGGGAGATGAGCTAATCAGGCAACTATCTCGATGTGAGGAGCAACTCAGGGGGAGGTCCGTATAAGAAATAAGTGGGCACCAAAACTTGGAGGCGAATTAAGAAAAGTTTGAAGTGGTCACAAAAGGGCTACATCTGCTCATTCTTGGTCATGTCCTTTTCCCAATTTAATATGGATATTAATCTTTTAATTGTGCTCTTTCTTATGGTGGAGGTCTTTCTTACAATGATAAAACATGCACAAGACTTTCTACATTTTCTTCATTGTAGATAAAGGAAAAAGGCATTATGGTTGCTTAGTATCATCGATATGACATGTATTTTAAAAAGCCGAGATACCCATAGTCCTTTACATGCTTCTATAGGCTCTAATAAACCAATGTCAATCTACATCGTGCACCTTTCAAGGTTTTACCAGGGTCTTTATTGCTTTCATTGAGTCTACGTTTCAATCCAGCACAACATTGATATAGGCTTGATATACTTCTGCCTTCCTGTATGCCAGTAACCCTAGAATCTTATCACACTATTAATTAAGCAATCAGCAGTACTGGTGAGTTATGAATTCGCCTGCCGGCACATCATTGGCTCATGAAGATAAGAAATGTACAATTTGGCCTTGAAGTACCATGCCGACAAAATTCTACGTATACATTTTCATTTAGTAGCGGATGTAAGTAGTAGACTAAAAGTGGAGTTTAGATCAGGACCTTACCATGTCATAACAGAATTTAATATAATGTCTCAAGGGAATTCTCAAAGTCTCAAAGGCATATCCCTATTTGCCCCATAACTCTATACGGTTAGTATAATGTCTTTCTCTTATTGGCCCCTGTTGCTGCCATGGTGCTTTCATGTGATTGGAGTGCTACAAGCAAGCATCATGCTGACCTTACAGGATAAATACACATCAACCTGACATGTGCTAGACAGTAAAACTGAACAGTGAGCCACTTTAGTCATACTGAGGTGAACCAGTGTAGTTTTTACAAGAAGCCATAGGTGGCAGTGCAGTGTTACAAGTAAGCTCAAGGAACCTGCCGTTATTTTGACGACATTTATTTTTACAGTGTGACTACATGTATCAGTTACATTGCATTAGAAATACAAGCTCCTTCATTGAATGACTAACAAGGCAAAGGCAGATTAGCTTCCACTACAGCTGTCTTCCGTATTATCTTATTCATTGTTTTTGCTTTCAGGACTTATTCTAGCTACAATATGCCTAATGCACATAGGGATAAGGTTCCTCATATAATGTCCCATATAGCTGTTCCCTAACAAGGCATCTACAGCAAATGTTTTATGCACAATACAAAAAAGAACTCACATTTATAATTCAGACTTAGTAACACATTGCCTCCAGTTCTCTCTTTGTGCCACTGTTTTAGGGCCCATGAACCTTTGCCACTTTTCTAACCTGCACTCATTATTCCTCCCCGCTATGCCTCCTGTTGGGCCCATTCCCACACTATCATTCCTGGTTGGAGTCTAGGTGAAATTCAAGGTGTAAGGTCCTCAAGGTATCACTTTGTCTGTGGTACCATTGCTCATAGATTTGATCATTCATCTCATTTATGAGTACCTGTCTAGCTGTTTCGGGCAAGCAGCTCTTAAATACCAGACCATCAAGGAAAAACGCCCCTCTCTGGATATTTTGCCAGTATTTTGACAGTATGTTTTACAGTGTAGTAATCAGGGAATACCTGTCAAAATGGCTACCGTGCTACCCTGGCTCAATGTCTATACAAAACAATTATACTAGAGCCCCTACCAGTAAGCACCAGTCTATCCTCTGTAGTCTACTCCATCTGACCCCTTTAATAGATTTACAACTGCCGTACAGACCTATGGCCACCAAGGCTGCCCTCCCACTGCCCCCTACCCTTAGCAACCAGAGAGAAGTACCCAGTGGGTTTCACACCAATTGCCTTAGAGACTTCACACCTAGAGCCTTAGACACCACACTGATTTCTAGTCTTGTTCTTTGATGTCACTCTAGCACAAATATTATTCCAGTTGATAGTTGAATATCAACATATGGGGTTAAATTATGTTCTTGGATATTTCCATACTATATCTTAAGGCTATTATACTGCATATATGCATAGAAGTTATTTATCATTTGCCATTAATCTACAAAGGCCTTCACATGGGGTGCTATAGGTACTAGGTCTAAGAGGTTCAAGTTAGAATAGAAACGTAACTTGGACTATATTGTCAATCACAATCCGTTTTGTCCCTCAGTTCATAGAATTGAGTATCCCCAAAATGAGCTTCATACTAATTGCGTTATATGAGTAGGTTAATCGCGTTACAGTCCAAAAGGAATCACAGTTCTAAAAAAAAAACAGGTACCAATAAAAAAAAAAGAGGTATATAGTCGAAAAATAGGTACCGGTCTTTTATTACCTAAAGCTTGTAACCAACTGTGATTTAGAGTTACACTGTAAAAAAATAACTGTTGAATCTACCAGGGATCCTCGAATAACTGAACAATTGACCACCATAATTGTATAGCACTGAACCGGTGTAGTCTTACAAGAAGCCCCAGATTGCAGTATGGTTGTAAACAAATATACAAAGAATCTCTGTGAAAATAACGGCAGACCTGTGGCAACTTTGTGATGAGGGATGCGCTGTTATTTCAGCGACATTTTTTACAGTGTATGGCTCCTCCCACCACCTGACGCCTCTACACAGAATGAATGGCCTAACTTCCGGTTTGACATGTGCAGGAGTGATGGCGCCAGAGGGATCCAGTGGGAGCAGGGCTGTTATCAAAGGGAGTAAAGGCAGACGAGGACATGCAGGCACAGGGGTGGAACAGGGAATGTTATAACCCTACAAGGCAAATAGTTTTATCCCCGGTTATTCAGAATTTCAAATGGTCTGTCTAGAATAATTCGAAATGAATTTTATGGAGGTAGGGCATCCAAGTAGGCAAAGGTAGGCCTCATCTGATGATATGATGGTATGATACTCATCTTTCCTCCACATCATCACAATTTGATTGGTAAATGAACAGAATCAAAGGAAGCCTTTTCACACCTAAAACGCCAAAGGCCGGTTATTGTCCAATACAATGTCATGTGTTGTATATCCTAGATGCTCTGTAATAGACTCTGATTAGACCCTACTGCCTGAACGTATACTGGCGTCCTATCGAGGGAGAGTATAATAATCCAAGAGGATCTCCCTTAAGGAAACGAAGCATGATGTACTTAGCTATTACTCACCTCCTCAGCTTGTATTTAACCCAATCACACCTTAGGGATGGATGCAATTTGCATAATCTCCACTCTATAATTCATGGCAATAGTTGCCAAGTAGATTATACAACATGCCGTTGTAATTGATTCTAGAGGCATTAGCAGACTTTTAGAAAGAAATTAGCTCAACTGGGGAAGGTCCATAACTATTCATCAGTATGCCAAAGTCTTCAAATAGAAGATAGTAGTTATAATCCTTTGTAAAAAAAGATGAAGGGGCAATTAATTCATGTAGTTTATCCTAATGGGGATAGAAGTATAATCTCTTTAAGGATACGTTTGCTTTGAGGGTTCAAATGTTATTTCGAGAATAGAATATTCCATAGAATCAGTGCCATCTCACCGAGGATTTGAACCTACCTCTTATAGAAAACCCCATTTATCAAAAGAGCCCCACCCAGTTGGTGTTAAATATCTTTAATATAAAACAGGTCTAATTTCTGCAAAGTAGGACAAATGTTTTTATAAAAATTAAGGGAGGTGAGGACATCTAGGCAGGCTTACAATTCCAAGAAAGAAGACCACCAAAGAACTGCCTAGAGTCCATGCCATCCGGCTCTCGTTTCCTGCTCCTTAACATACATTAAGAACCATAAGATTAAGATTATTAATATATAACCCATTTTAGTGATGACTTTCAAGACCACACAAACCCATGGCCTCAAATTTTCATTCAATTGAGAGTTGTTGCCACGATACGGGAATGTAGAACTGACAGGCAACTTGCCGAAAGCATAAGTGTTAGTTCTAGTAGATAATAGAAAATAGATAGGATGGAACATTACTTAGTGGAATTCCAGTCTGAGATTCATGTGGAAAACCTGCATATATCCAGCTAAGCTAGCTAGCCACCCCAAACCTGCCTCACACTCTTTGGCAATCTTCCAGCAAAACCTAATATCAATTGAGCTATAGGCAGCTTGTAGTATAGAGCCTTCTCATCGACCAAATGGCAAAGCATCCGCTGCACCAGACCTTGCGATCAGCCCCTGGGTGCGCCTTGGTGGCTGTTCACGTAGACTACCTCACCTTATCGTTCTTCCGTCTAAGTTGTGCCTGACGTACGGTGAGGAATGCCAACTAGACGCCCCCTGGTGACGGTTTAGTGAAGCATAGCGATCTCCCCTACAGGGGTCACACAACGATCACAAGGAGTGCCCTTAGAGCGAAAAAGACCAGCATTAACAGATATTTAAGAGGTTAATAGAATCCAATAACTTGTTTTGGACAACTTTCTCTAAGCATTCTTTTCTTTTTTTTTATCTTTTGCTGACCTGTGGTTTACCAATGTTCAGTCTCGTGCACAGGATAGACCAGATAGGCCTAAGCCTATTGCTGACTGTGAGAATTCATTTGAGACAAAATTGCTATATCTATGCCTTTTACGAAACACTGCAGGTTTTCCTCTCACATATATAAACAATAAAACCAATTTCCAATTTGCTGTGTTTACCACAGCATCACATATTGTACATAACTCCTTTCCTCTCCTGACACTACCAAAGCTCTGTGGGCGGCAGTGTATGGATCCTGTGAGTAGTATACAGCTAGCTTGAGGATAGGGAGAAGGTGACAAATGTGATGCATGTCTCTTACAAGTCTGCAATCTTTGCTCAGTTAATCAGCTGCTGGCCCAATTTGTAGAAAACCACAGCCAATTGTCATGGTGCAGCAATCTTTTTCTTTTTTGTTCAAACTATTTACTTTAATCTACCTAGCTTTCTATCACCTTCAATTTGCCCTCTTCCAGACGGACACTCAATAGGCTGGTTTGGAAGAACAATTCTACAACAAATAATGACTTTCCCTTGCGAACCTGGGAGAGTGTGGGTGGTAAGAGAGGAGGAACCCCAGGTCATCGGGACCAAGTTGACTGATGCTTAAAGTGAACACTTTAGAGGCCCATGCAGTTTGCATGTGGCAAAATAACACATCACTTTCTGTACTACACACCCCCCTCTCCACCTTTGACTAAAAAGACAAAGTTTGAAAGAACAAATCATGTTATCAGTTATTCACATTCTTCCATATTTCCATAGGTACATTTGATTGACATTGGAATCATGTGTGTACACTGATTTGAAAATTGAGTGCAAAATGCAACACAATCTTTCTTCTGCCATTTCAAGGAGATGTGTCCTTAGACGTTGTCTGCAATGTACAGCTTCCCAAAGTGGTATATTGTGTTTTTATTTATGGTCCTGTATAAATTGTGAATTATTTACTTACCTGAGCTCATAATTACCCTTGTAAATCACATATCTTCCCCAATTAAGACCTCCTCATTAACTACCCCTGTCCACGTACCTACATAATACATGCTGAGTGGAACCTGTGAGGTATGGCACACTATACAGCCGTGATTCCTACTGTACAACACTTAAGCCCGGGATCCACTACTACGTTCCCTGGTGGGGATGCCAACGTCCAACAAAACGTGTGAGAGTAGTGAACAAGTAATCAATGGATAATTCATGACGAGTGTGTGTTAGTGAAGGCTAATTACACGAGGCCGTAGGCCGAGTGTTATTAGCCTTTGCTAACACACACGAGTCATGAACTATCCATTGACTACTTATTTTATTCCACAAAACCAATAAATAATCAATAGAAGATCAATAAATTCAAGTTGAAAACAAAAATTATTCCCCCTCCCCGGGACTCGATGCCAGCCATTGTGTGTACATGATTGGTACATACACCTCGGCACCCAGCAGCGGACAGCAACAGCCCCGGTCTCGGCTTGGCTTGCTTTGAATGCGTCTCGCGCTTATGGCAGCGGCACACGGCAAAAATTGTGTTTGTACACCTCGGCACCCGGCTAGGCTTGGCTTTGCCTTTGTTTGAATGCATTTGTGTAAAATACACCTCGTCGCCCGGCAGCGGACAGCGCACACAGCAAAAAAAAGATGCGCCCGGACCGGGAATCCATCCGCGGACCTCTGACGGCTGAGTGCAAAGCGCTAACCGCTAGACCACCGCGTCTCCTCCTTCAGCGCCCGTCTCGGCTTGGCTATGTTTGACAGTAGGGAACGACAATATATGCCTGGACCGGGACTCGTCCCGCCTACCTCTACAAGCTTACCAAGCAAACCCAGACCATTACACATCAGTCCCTGTGGTGCAATGCATAGCGTGTTGGATTAGTTATCTGCGACTGCAGGTTCAAGCCCTGCCCAGGTCATAAGATTTCATGGGTTTTAACATGTAACATATGACATGTAAGGACATGAGAGGCGTGTGGTTATCCATGGATAACC
This sequence comes from Acholoe squamosa, assembly GCA_949317995.1. Lineage (NCBI taxonomy): Eukaryota > Metazoa > Annelida > Polychaeta > Phyllodocida > Polynoidae > Acholoe > Acholoe squamosa. Next base: position 57,158,550 of record OX439046.1, read on the forward strand.
CGCACTGGGCACAGGTTATCCATGGATAACCGCACACCTTACAAAATTGATGTTACAGCCTACAGGGTGTGCAATATCGACAGATATGTGGATGGGAATAGCCACCAAAAAGCACCCAGTAACCCCGAAATCGTGGAATAATCACAGATATCAAAAGTTGTTGATATTTGCGTTTTCTGTCACACATCGCTCGCCAGTCACTGTCTCATTGTCGCAGAAGTGGAGCTGATGCTGTGACTCGCTCTCCATTTCCAAACATACAACAAAAAATGCAGCCTTTGTCGCAGTAGTGGATCCTGGGCTTTAAATGGTCAATACCGTAGGGTAGGTTCACCTGAAGTGAGCCGCATACCTGAAGTTGGCCATCCTTGTAGAGGACTTTACAATTCAGGAGCACTTTGAATTGACATCAACAGATAGAAACAATGCTACTAAACCAGCTGTCTGTCCTCATTCTATATACACCAGATTCATTTAGAACTGTGCTCCAGAGGGGAGGGGATGAGGTGACCTTCTTGATATTTGTGGCAGGCTTGAGGTGAATCTACCCTAAGACCTCTGTCTCTCTGGATAATTTCAGGCTACATAAAAGCCCTTGTGATAAGTACGCCAGCACTGCATTGATGCATCATGTCTATCTGCTTGGGCTCGGCATGAACCACTCATATGACCATTTACGAATACGAATACAAGTCATGATGAGTATCATACTAACAAGAGTACACATCGTTTGTATTAGCATCATTAGCATCAGGGTCGATATGAGATGTGAGGGCCAGTAGCCTTCCTGATTCATGAAGCACAATTGCACCCTTGGACTCAGAGCATCCCATACCCCCCCCCCACACACACATACACACACTCATCTTTCTCATTGAAACAGACTGATGGTTTTATAGTATCCATGGCAACGGATGGCGTTGGATAATAGCATTGTGCCAAATCGGACAGCTGACGGTCTAATCGAGAACTAACAAGAGCAGACAGAGTCTAACAGTAGGCACCTGATCCAAAGTAGAGACAGTCTTATTTGTGTTGGGGACGTTAATTTGACAATATCAGTGCATGGTGCACTGATAGACTGTCCATGATTCTTTGGAGGTATGCTGCCACAGGAGGACATGTCTCAAGAAGATACAACTGCACACATCCACTGCAATTTGAAACCCTCAACATTATAGTGACCATGGGTAAAGCACTACGACTGCTCTGTACAATCAGCATTGAATGTAGTAGTTACATACGGTTTGGTAGGGCAGTCATACCAGTGCAACCATTAGTGGTCACTAGATGCAGGCCTGTATAATGGCATTAGAGTGAGGGATCACACTATGATTTAAAGTGGTCTAGTTGTACTATCTTGAGAATTGCCTCCCAGTGCATTGTTTCTGAGTTCCCATGGTGTAGAAATTAAATAGTTTTGTAAGAGTGTGCTATTATGACAATCTGCATACTACCAGTGTGAAAAAGGTATCACTCTATTGTTCTCATCTCCAAGCTCCATGATTTGTATCTGCTATTAACTCCCATATTCTGTCTCTTTTATAGGTGAGTACGGACGGTGATATCGACAGTAAAGTTACAGAAGTTAGGAAAGTTACTGTATGTGTACGGTATGATCAAGGTCTGTATCTTGATCTTGAGGTCTGTTTCACAACCATTCTTTATTAAGGAATGCCTGACACCAGGCACTAAAAGGATTTGTGTAATTCCAATTATTCATATGATTTTTCACATTTATGTGTGCCCCTAACCTTCCACATAAATCAGCTACTTTATGTGGGTCGTATGTCACTCTCACATTGGTCCTTTACCCGTAAGCTTCACTCCCCATTTAGTTTTGAAACACTTCCCCTAAGCCTAAGAAGCCTAAGATCAATCTTAGGATGACTCTATGAGTTATGTTGCTCGTATACCAATCTTACTCGTATATGGCATTGTGAAACACCTCTCTGCGCTGAGTGTTTTCTCTATAAGCCTACAGCTTCAAGCTGCAACAAGATGTGGTATGCGTTCCTCTGATTTCTATCTCAGAGGATTATAATTATATCACTTTCCAGTTAAGTTCATGGTATTTAATCTAGTAAGGAATGGGTGTTAATACATACAGTGAAGAACACAATATTTAACTGTGCTCAGTGCATTGGTGGGAAGGTAAACTGCATTGGTTAATTAGTTCAAACCAAAGTCACTATGTGGAAGGATTTCCTAACTACAGGTGGCTCTACTGAGCTGATACAATCAAGTGCTTGTCAACAAAGATAAAATGCTGGAAACATTTTATTTCTAGACAACTATTTCTTTCAAATTAGCATGGTTAAAATGCTCAAAATTGGTTGAGATGTGAACAGTACACACAAGCAAGTGGGCTGATTGTAGATATACCAAAAACGGAAATTCTAGTGACATGGACTGGGGATAGGGACCTTAATGTACCCTGCACTAAGGGCCCTTTTCGCAGATCATGTCAATTATTTCACATCTTGTTGCAGCTTTCATATAACCTTGTTGTGTCGAGGTTGATACTGGTAGCTCTTCTAGCAGGGTTCAAATATAGCCAGTGCTAAATCAATGCACCACATTGGGGAAAATTTATTAAGTGCTATACAATCCCTAAAGTTTGAAAATCAGATTCCCGTTTGTATTTACATAATTGAGTTCTTATGGCTCTGGTGGCCACCCGAAATCATCATGGCTCCACCATCTTATATCTGGGAAATTAAAAGAACAGTTATGTAAGTCAAAAATTACAGAAACCTTCATGAACAATGTTGTTGAGAACAAATAGGCGCTAGATACAATGAGCTTGGAAGGCCATTGTTTTTAAAGCTTGATTGAGGGATTAAAGTTAGGTATAGAATTAATTCGTTTATTCCTTATTGAGTCGCAACATCAATTAAATGGGGGATTTCATTCATTTGATTGCAGATGGAAGATTAGTACCGTGTGACTTTTCCACCTATTACACTGATTCTTTTAAGCCCCGGCCATGCACACTAGCTTTTTTTCAGCAGACTCAATCAGACCCGACCAGATCAGATTAGAAGAGACGTAACAGCCTTACAGAGTTTGACATGCACAACTCTATCAGACTGGTCAGATTTATTTTCACCCAACTGTCTGATCTGGTCTTGTCTGGTCTTCCCAAAACAGCCTAGTGTGACCGAGGCTTAAGACGGCATGATGCATCAAGCCTGATATATTTTTTTTATGATATTTCAATGAATGCATCACATGTGCTTCAATAGGGCATCAGAAGTGTATCGATCTTATAAAGATGGCATGATGCATGGATGCAGCACTAGCTATATAGGAAGCTACGAGGATTATTATAAAAATACCATTATCATCAAAAATGAGTAGTGGATTAAACCACCCTTCTGGCCCTAAATGAGTAACTCTTGCATCGAAATGGTAAACTCTCACAGCGAAAGATCACTAAAGGTGTTGGGGGGCATTATGTAATAGATGGGACACGTTGCCTCTAGAAAGAGACAGCCAGTCTAATTCTAATCGTAGTTCATTTTTTATGCCCTGTGATTCATACCTACACAATGAGTAACATTACTAGATGGAACAAGCTTTGATATTGTCGCTCTGCTGTGCAAAGTGTATGGATCTGGCAGCAGAGAAACAGGGAGGCCCATAAAATATGCGTCCATACTGTCATATTGCAATCAGGTAGACTTTCTCGAACTACCGTAAGTAGCGACCTAAAGCAGGTTACATGGTAATTTTGCACATCTACTCTACACAATAATCATAACTATATATTTCGGTCTTTTTGTTTCCCGAGGTTGTAGGTGTGCATGGTTTGAAAAGCCCTAAAATTCATTCTTAGCAAGATAGGATCTGCATTAAATCGCAAAAAAAATAAGCTCGATTAGTAGATACCACAATGTAATATCCGGAACACGCCCTTTCCTCATTCCCTCCTTCATGTTTATGATGACTTTCCTTCATCTCCAGCTGCACTGTAAAAAAAAAATCTTGTCGAAATATCAATGCAATTCACTTCCCAAAGTTGCCACAGATGCGTCATTATTTTTACAGAGACTCCATGTACATTTGTGTACCACCGTACTCACCTGAGGCTTCTGTTAAACTACGCCTTGTTCAATGCTTTACAATTACAGTGGTCCACTATTCAGTTTTACAAGGAGCCCTGATAATTTCAACAGTTATTTTCTGCAGTGTTGACTTATTCATCACGAGCAACACTCACGTCTTTTCTATATCACATTCATAATTTCCTTTAAATATTTGCATTACTCCTCCAGAGAAGCTCATTGACAAATGTTATTGTTTTAACTTCACTATTCAACAGTTCATTCCAGGGGAGCAGCAGGGGACGGCAGCAATTGGAAAAGCAAATTGAATTTGGAATTCTAATAGATTGTTGAAATTGAAAGGTCACTCACTACTCGTAGGGCAACACAATATGTTAGTCTCCGACAGATGTCAAGTAATATCTGTAGCTTCGTTTCTTTGCCCACCCAAAGTAAAATTGACTGTTTAATGCTGCATGATGCAATAATGTACCATCCTCATTTCCTGTGATGCATAAAGACAACTGTGGTGATTATCTCGCCAGTGATGCATTCGTGTATCGTGTGAATCTTACATGCCATGATGCACCAATGTAGAAACTGCTAGTTATTCACCGAGGCCGGACGAGTGCATCATGACTGAAAGGGAACTTGAATCTATAAGCTTTATGCTGTACTAAAGGGGATATGCTGAACCAATCTAGGGCTGTCTGAAAATTCAGAAATGCCACTTTCTTATCAAAGAGTTAGGAAAGAATGGACCCCGGTAGGGCCTCTCGAACTACAGACATTTTGATCTCAAGACATTGTTATATGGAAAGGTCACGTGTTGGGGTATGATTTTTTCAGTATCCGAGAATGAGAGAGAAGCACTACGCAATATTGCAAATTAGCACTTCATGGTGATGCTGGTGCCTTGCAATTTATGTTCATTTAACACTGGTATACAGCATAGGTGTATCATAGCAGGATCATAGTGCCTGGGGTGTCGGCATCAGGCATGAATGGTGCCCTGCAAATGAGAAACTCACCAAGGGCATATCCTTGCATCATAATCAAATAAGGGCATAGCAGATTAAAAGCATTTGGAAGGCATTAGGGGATAACAAGATATGGCTCTACGCACTGAATTAGGGTGAAAGAGAGGCAGAACACCAGTACATTGCTCGTGTAAATGCTCTTTAAAGAGGCTTTTGGTCAACTCACTCCTGCATTCCAGTTTGCCCACAGCAACGCTTGATTACAACCCTGTACTACACTGTAAATAATAATTGTTGAATCTACCAGGGATCCTCGTCAAGAGTGCACCACCGTTATTGAATGTAGTTTTTACAAGAAGCCCCAGTTGGCAGTACAGTGGTACACAAATGTACAAGAAATCTCTGTGAAAATAATGATGGGTCTATATGACAATGTTGGGACAAAGATTGTTCTATTATTTCACTGCCATTTTTTAACAGTGCACCACAGGCACATAGAACTGCCCCCTTACAAATCTTCTCAAAAACCAGCCCATAGACCTGATCAAAGAATTTCTGATCTGAGATAGACGAGCAGTTCCTGCTCTACACCTCCCACTGAGCTGCTCTCTATCCCTCACCCTGTGCAACCTGATTGAGGATTAAAACACTTGGGGCTCTATGCGTGCTCACCCACTCTCTCTTTATACACTATACTAAATTACCAGGGACCTCTGTAAATTGGGCTGGAAATGGGAAGGAAGACTGCCCAAACCTGGATCGAGAGTAGAACCCCATTCAGCTAAATCATCTAATAAAAGAAGAAGAAAAAAGATATTCAACGGAATATTTTTACAGTGTACCTATCCCTTGAAACATCTAGAGTTTAATTAGGTTTTCCCTCAAATGCTTAAAAGATCAAAGTTTACCCCTCACCTTTGTACCTAATTTTCTCTGTACATTCTTACCATAAGTGTACCTATCCTCAATCTGCCTATCATTCACTTTACCTATCCCTCATGGTGACTATCCCCCAACTCTTCACATCCCTCATGTTTGACAGGCACATCTGTGATATTACCTAGCACCAATGTATCTTTTGAATATGCTCACTTCACAAGGTATGCTCTATGCCTATCTCTTAAACTGTTTATTACACATGCTACCTATCCTCCTTGCTACCCATCCTCTTCAATACCTATCCCTCATGCTCACTTTATAGCTTTCCTACCTGTCATAGCTTGTTCAGCTGGGATAGCTCACAACCAACCTTCATTTTGATCTCTTAGTCAACCTATCCCCTAAGGAAAAAAATTAACAGTCTACCTCATGCATACATCTACCTATCACTCATGCTATATATCCTTCAGGCTGCCTATCCTACAAGGAGGATAGGTAATAAACAGTTTAAGAGATAGGCACAGAGGGTACCTTGTAAGGTGAACATATTCAAAAGATACATTGTTGCTAGGTAATATCACAGATGTGCCAGTCAAATATGAGGGATGTGCAGAGTTGGGAGATATTCACCATGAGGGATAGGTAAAGTGAATGATAGGCAGATTGAGGATAGGTAGACTAATGGTGACTAATGTACAGAGAAATTTAGATACAAAGGTGAGGGGTAAACTTTAATCCTTTAAGCCATTTGAGGGAAAACCTAATTAAACTCTAGATGTTTCAAGGGATAGGTAGTATAAGTGATAGGCAGACTAAGGGATAGGCAGTATGTGGGAGAGGCAGAGCCATACACAGGCAGAGCACTTGTTAGGTTGGGATAGGCAAAAATTGGGATATGTAGATTGAGGTACTGACTTTGATTAGCATGTTGCATCTATAAAAAGTTCCAATCATTTTCAATATAACTCTTTTTTAAATCAGAGTCAGAAATGATTTGGGGTATTGTTTATTTAAGATAAACAGGAACTGATACATGCGCGCGCTTGTAGAACATATTAACCTGGGTTGACCCTCAGGTGCGCAATATGACATAATCAATTAACCTAATTAAATGACCTGATAAAAGATTAAACAAAATGATCAGAAGATCCACTGCTAATTAGTCAAAACCAAGCTAAGCACACACAAAGATACACTTTCTAATTATACATGATTAACTGCTAAATAAGAGTATATAAGGTATACGAGAGGTCTTTGCACCTAAAGGTTATACCCCACTCCTGGAAACTAACATCTAGCTGGAGTTGGTGGGGACGGTGGGTGGTCAAGGCAACCGCGCGCTTGGCCGAGAGGAAACAGAATGAGTCACTCTGGGTGCATGGTGAGCAGAAGCCCCCTCCAGGGGGCGGGGTTCCTGGAGGGCTGCTCCTATCGGTTGACGCCTACTCACTCTAATTTAAACTCTATTAAGTCCCTGACTTAATACCCCTTAAATCAGAGTCAGAAATGATTTGGGGTATTGTTTATTTAAGATAAACAGGAACTGATACATGCGCGCGCTTGTAGAACATATTAACCTGGGTTGACCCTCAGGTGCGCAATATGACATAATCAATTAACCTAATTAAATGACCTGATAAAAGATTAAACAAAATGATCAGAAGATCCACTGCTAATTAGTCAAAACCAAGCTAAGCACACACAAAGATACACTTTCTAATTATACATAATTAACTGCTAAATAAGAGTATATAAGGTATACGAGAGGTCTTTGCACCTAAAGGTTATACCCCACTCCAAACCCCCACAGTAGGAAACTAAGGAGGTATGGCATGGAGCATAGACCCTGTCGCCCTTCCCAGCACTGGCCGTGATGGGGCAATATATGATTTGTAACAAGATGACTTCCAGTCCCCTAACATTCTTATTGTGTCCATATCAATACCACACTGGAAAGCCCAACAACATCCTCCCCTTCGGAAGGAATGACCTGCATACTGTGTCACAGAACCACTACTGCCCTGTAAAGCATTTCGTATTTCCTTAATAAACAGGTCTGGGGTCAAGGGGTTGGGGTCTGGGGTATTTGACAATACAAAATCAGGTCCGTCGACAGCTGCTTGTTTTGTAAGACGCACTGCATTGTATACTGCTTGTGTTGGGCACAGGGTGGAGGAGGGGGACCACGGGTAGGGTATGCACATTTCCCTCTCCCTGAATTGATTTGTCTTAGACCACCTGTTTCGGAACCCTAATTCCAAATGAATTATACGCACAATATTGAAATACTGTCTGATAGACCTATATTTAAGCTTCCTGGCGAGATAAGCTGCATACATACATAATGTCGTTGTTGATGCTGGTGCTAGGGGAACTCGTAATTTCCCACAGAAATCCAGGTAGGACCTTCTATGAATCCCATAGGTCTTGTTTGTGTTCTGGGAGTGGCAGACCGACTTGTAGTATTTCACCTCTGCCGTGAGAGCCTCCATATTGCCTCTCTTCTAGTGCTCTCTGCAACTTCTGCCAACCCCCACGTTCATGCAGCCTAGATGCTCTGTCCGCCGTAACATTGAGCTCACCTGGGTAATAGACAGCTCTCAGTCAGAAGTCATACCATACTGACCACCAAAAGACATCTCTGAGTGCTGTCATTACAGAAGGGTCTTTAGCCGTCCCCCTTTTTTTTATAGCAACAGCTGCCTGATTGTCTGAGTGTATATATACACAGTTTTACCCGACCAGCTTGGTCCCCACAGGTGTACCGCTGGGAGTAGGGCCAGAACCTCCTGGTAGTTTATGTCTTTTCCACGGGCTATACTCCAATTTTTCTAGTGTATATTGAACCAGTCCTGTTGCCACACCCCTCCCCCTCCCACCAGGCATGCATCTATACATATACTAGCACAATCGCGCTGGTCGCTAATGGGCGTACATCCGTTAAAAAGATGCACGTTGTGTATCCACCAATAGCAGTCCTACCTAATTGCTTGTGTCATCCGCGTTTAGTGACCTGGTGCATCCAGGGAGTTGATTCCGTCAATTATCCGCCGCAGGTGGACCCGTCCACCATATATCACTGAGGAGGCCCAATTCAACTTGCCCACTAAAGACTGCAATTCACGTTTTCGTACAGTCTGCCTTGTATAAATATTTTGTAATTCCTCATATAGTTTACCCACTTTCTCTAGTGATAAACTCAGTGTGTAAGCCTCAGTGTCGATGTCAACCCCTAGGAAGGTAAGCTTGGTGGTGGGGCCTACTACCTTGTTATAGTTTATACTGAAGCCCAGTTCTCTGAGTACACATATTAATCTTCCCATAAGGGCCTGGCACTCCTCCTGGGTGCTTGCAATACACAAAAAATCATCTAAATATGAGACCAGACGACATGGGGACTCATTTTGTAATATGGCACAGACAGCTTGCGTTAATGCATTAAAAATCCCACATGACTTTGAGGCACCAAAAGGTAGTCTTAAATCCTGCAGATAGGTCGGTTCAGTATCCCCTTCAAAGGTTCATTTCATGCCTGTCAACTGGTGGTCATTGACATGAGTCTTACATGTCCTGTAGGCTTGGCTGAGGTCGATTTTCCCCAGCACATCATTGTGATTAATGATAGCAGCTGCATCCTTTACTGTCTGATAGGCAAAACCATCCACGTCTGCTAGTGTGTTCAAAGCTCTCCCTGGTGGTCTGCTACAGTCTAATATCAGTCTCACAGTCCCCTTGTCTGGTTTAGGTATCGCCCCTAGTGCTGAAATGAGTAATGGTGGTCTGTCACAGACTTTGAAGCGGCCGTTTTCGATTTCAGTCCTTATCTGGGCCTCCACCGCCGCCCTGTTTTCAGACCCAGTGGCACTTTTATAGTTTTCTTGACATACAGGGGCCCCTGTAAACTCTCTGTCCGTGATCTTGAACCCATACTTGATACCCTCCAGTAGGTCCTCTCTGTCTGGGTAATCATGGGGGAGCAACCTTTCCCACGCCTCCAGTACCAGTGCCCCTTCCACATTAACCCTTTGGTCACTTAATCCTTTTGTGCACTCTCATTGGTATCAACAGGGTGTGGGACATCATGACTGTAGATACAATTTTGGCCAAAATTGCACACTCCTCTTGCAGCAAAGTTCTTACACAAACCTGTCTGCTGCTTCTTCTTTTTACCATTAAAATGGCCATTAGGCTTGGAGGCATGGTGATCCTGTTTGTAGACAAGCATATGCCTCTCTGTATGTGCGGATTCTTCCCCCCAAGGGAACCCATGTTCAGCCTGCAGTTCCCTGTAGTGGGTATCAAACTTTAACACACTCCCCCACTCAAATCTTGCAGCTAAATCTGCTATCATGGCTGTATAAGCCAGGTAATAAATTAACCTGCTCTCATGTAGTATGCCAGTGAGTACCATGTGTGCAGAGAGCCTTGCATTTGCCCCCATCCACTCATCCATGGAGATGTAATAATGGCCTGTATCCTCAGCCCTCAGTGCTACCCCCCCCCCCCATCTGCTAGGGTGGTCACCATAACATGCTCCCGCCATGCCTTACTTACTCGATTCCGGACACTCTCTGGTACAAAATCCAGGATCTTTAAAGCCTTGGTTTTTGTTGCTTTGACAGTCAGTATACGAAGTGGATCTTGTCCACCTTTAGATCTCCATCTTGGTACCTCCACACGGTGGTCCGTTACTGTGGGAAGAGCTGTGGGTGGCCTTCTCTGGCCCCCTCCCCCTACCCCTATCGCTCCCTTCTCATTGTCAGCGTCCTGCTCGCTGGTATCCATGTGGCTGGGGCCCGCCCCCACCTGCCTCTCCAGCTCCTGGTTGGCATTCTGTAACACCTCTGCATTATCGTCTCCTTCACTCTCTCCCTCCTTTATCACTTCCGCAGCCTGCTCTTTACTTCTCTCTGTGACAGCAGGCTCTGGATCTGCCACAAGGATAGGATTGCCTAGGACTTGTAGGGCTGTACGTAAAATTCTTATCTGCCCTACTGCCACTGACATACGATTTATATCAGCCCCAGTAACTAGCTTCAGTGCTTCAAAACTGTCACACTCCTCAGCTCTAAGGGCTGCTGTTGTCTTTCTGCTGACCTTATACTCTGTGGCCCAGTCATCAAAAACAAAGCTCTCTGCGTCTGTCATCTTAGTAGTGACTCTACCCTCAAGGCAACCGCGCGCTTGGCCGAGAGGAAACAGAATGAGTCACTCTGGGTGCATGGTGAGCAGAAGCCCCCTCCAGGGGGCGGGGTTCCTGGAGGGCTGCTCCTATTGGTTGACGCCTACTCACTCTAATTTAAACTCTATTGTCCCTGACTTAATACCCCACAATTTTAAAATACTCTCATCATCAAACCTCATTTTTAGGTACCTTTGGCCAAATTTTGAGAATCGAGACCACAAATCTTGGATTCAGCAGGTTTTTTTGGTATAGGTGGCCCCTTCTTTCCATTTGATATCACTCTGATAAAGATTCCTGACATCTCCATAAACCGCCTTATCTTACATAGGAGTCAGTACTGAACACAAAAGGTAGCCTACTTTTAAGGGGGGGTAGAGGGGGGTGGCTTGCACTATAGGACTCTATGGAGTAACATATCCTAGGGAACCTATACTATTCTTGATCAAGCTGGGTTTTTCTTTTCTGTACAAATGACTCAATGAATCAGGAGGACAGCTGTTTCCATAGACCAGACGTAGAGAGTCAATGAATCTATGAATATATACGTACATAATGCTATACATAGCTGCATAATAGAACAAAGATGCACTACCGGTATAGATCTATATGTTCCACCCCTAGTGTCGACCCCATCTACATAATATATAGTTCTACAGGCAATCACATTTCAAGATATTCTCTATTGATTTCATATAAAAACAGAAAACGTAAAATGTGTGTGCTTTTGAGAATGCCTCGTTCACTGCTTGACTATTGACTCCCTCACTGCCATTGCACTTCATTCAATGTTTCACTGTATAAAGAATCAAAGCCGTGACATTTCTATAAAGATCTTATCATCTGGAACCAAATTGATTTCAGACCTGCATACATCCAGAGTCAATTTACTTACTCAAATTATCCCAGAGAAAAGGGCAGCTGGACCCTATTTCCAAGGGAATAGAACAATCAAAGAATAAGAAAAAGATATAGGCCTAAGGTTCCCAGGCCTTACAGGGTCGTTTGGTTATAAATAATGTTGTCAGTGCATTTTGGGGTTGATTAAGTCGGCATTACGTTCAAGCGTGAATAAAGTGATTATGAATAACCCTATGTTGACACCAACAGAAAATTGACTTGGTACGCGTGTCTATTATTATTCAATTGCACCTCAATGTTGAAAGCAAAACAACATAAACATCAGAAAGACAGAGGTTAAGATATAAGATTATGGAGTAACAAATGTTCAATCTTAGCTTTGTTCATTGTCATTCTAGGGAAATAAAGTAGACTGTATACAAGGCAGTTGAATGGGATCTAAAGGTTTTGTTCACAAAATCGTAAAGGGGCAACAATAGCAAAGGTAGTATTGAGATTGATTTCTTTTCCTTTTCCTTTTCTATGCCGTATAGACAAGGAGATAAGAAAACGTCTTTGCATTATGAACGTAATGAGTTCTGAGGAAGATGTCATCATATCAGTTACCCCTGATCTGTTAAGCATTTCAAGTAGTCTAAAATGAATTAGCTGTCATAAGGACATAATAAAATTATCGGCTTATCTGATTATTGTCTGCTAGGATATGTTGTGCATGTTTTTAAAAAGATCAGTTCACCCAATTCAGTTTAGAGAGCTTTTATCAATGTGCTTCCTTTGTCAATCTGTTACACTAAAATCCTTCAAATAATTAATAGTTCCTAGTATCTACTCTAATTGTGATGCCATTTAGATATACATATCAACTCTACGAGCCAGACCTACAGGCAGGCCATTTTACATGTTGATCAACAAAACCATCAATAAAATGCCAACCTCTGTAGCTTTCACCTGTCCAAGTACCTATTTCAATATATGCGGCAGCTGGCGTCTGTCCTTATACATGGATGCTCAAACTGTTGAGGATGTCACTCCGTCATCTTTTAGAAAGGATACCCAGCATGACTCTGTCACCTATTATTGATATGTCAATGTACTGGGGACTCTTGAAACTGTCTCCATCCATCAAATTCGAAAGCCCTATAGCATCAATGCTTTAACACCTCTCTCACAAGCATCACTTTTGCTGCTTTTTACCCATGTATCTATGTCTGTTCCAGTGTAGACTGTTCTGGGGACAATGCCTATCTAAAAGTTTAGTTGTAATAGTATAAGTGCTAAGATTGCCCAGGCGCCATTGTTTAAGTTGGCCATGAGCACGGAGCTATAGTTACAACTCGGCTTTCACGTCCTTTACCTCTACAGGAACTAGTATGCCCTAAGAGACAGGAACTGGTCACGACATACTTTCTCCAGTCGTTTTTATTCACAGCCATCTTGATTAGAGTCTAAGATCTAGGCAGCCCCATAGCCATGTTGCAAAGAGACAGAATTACTCAAAAATACAAGAACTGCTGTAATCATTGCTGGTTCCTTAGCCCTACATGTTAGTTTAGTACCAGCAGTGCTAGGACCGATCAGCTCAGCTGATCAGATGATTCCTCTTTAGCCAGGTGCTATCTGGACCCCCACTTAGAGTTTTAAGGAGCCCCAGGCTGGATTGCCCCTACTAGTGTGCACTATCCCTGTTCCAGTTGGTCAGTCATGAGCACCCCCTGGTGCCCTCTAGTGGGCTCATGGGCGTTGATGGAGCGTCCATGGGTTGCTAAGGATACATGGGTGGAGCATGCGCAGTGGTCACTTTGTTTTATGTCTGTCCTCCAACCACCTGATTGATGACCCCCTGGTGGGGATATATGGAACCACACCACTTTTTCCTTGAGAGTGTTAAGTGTATACCTATAAGCATCTTGTCCCCAAAGAATGGCTATGTTGTAAATGTAAGGGGAAGGTCATTATGAAGGCAACACAGGATTTCCTCACTACCATAATTGTGATATTTAATCACAGGGGTCTGAAAGGAGATTAAAAAAGGGTAGGGTATACATAACAGACTTTAAGCTAGAACAAAAAGAGTACCACTAGCCTCCTGAATTAGACCCGCAATTCCTCTCACTTCCAATCCTGTACAGTGTACCATTCCCCTACAGCCATTTTCTTCCTGCCTTTAACCACAGACTTCAATACTGCCAGTTTCATTCTGCCCTCAGACCCGTTCTCCAACTAATATTCATATCCTACATTACAGCCATGAATTAGTAGGATTGACAAAAAGGCTTTAGGAACTCCTTCCCTCTAAGTCAACACAGCACCTTGGTGAACTAACATGTCAGCATCACTTCTCCCTTCCTGAGACGACATCGCCCCTATGCCCATTACCGTATACCATTACGCCCACAGTGACAATATTGTCCTTGTCTGATTACACCCTAGGGAGGTAATGGCTGCTAGTGAGACCCTCAGGGAGGTACTTACAGCCTTCAGGTCTGTCCCCCAGACAGCTATCACCAGTCATGTATACGGAATCGCTGAACAAGCTTTAGGGCCTGGCTGGCACTGCAGCCCCAGTCCATTTTATCAGAGCTATATCCCATGGATGTTAGATATAAAAAAAACGTATTTATTTTGCCAAAGATTCTTTATAGGTAGCTAATATACTCACTGACTATCACTAAGAATTATGCCAATTCTCCACCATCATATATATTGAAGATTACACTAACTCTATATATATATATATATATATATATATATATATATATATATATATATATATATATATATATATATATATTTGACATAACAGATTCCTCAGGGTAACTACCCCGGTAACTACCCTGAGAAACCTGTCCCTCCGTAGACCCTATGAAAATGGACCAAGCTTTGTCTCTTTAACTATAGGAAATCTACCCCCGCTGTGCCCCCCTAGACCCAATTCTCCAGGCTGTACCCCCTAGACCACCCCTTCTGGATCCGCACTTGACTCCTGAGCTCCCCCGATCCCCCACTAGTGATGAGCTCCTGCCCTCATATAGACACAAACCCTTTGTTGTGTCTTAAGATGTTCTTTGGATGCTTGTGAATGGTTCATGGTCATTAGATCTTCCAACTGTAGCCCAAGGCTGCAGGAGTAGATAAACCAGGACACTAACCTATAGCTGTGCACAGTGACCATATGAGACTTTGAGTTACTCAGAGTCAAGCATCATAAGGTGCTCTCCAGGGTCCAGCCTAATGAGCAGCTCCCCCTTTCTTTTCTTGATGAGCACAGCGTTAAAGTATAATTACATGTATCTTTGTATCCTTTGGACCTTTGCCAAGCGCCACTGGGAGGTATTCCTCAATATGCATCTGGATAAAAGACCTGCAAATCCCTTTTCTGCATCAATTTTGTATGATGTGAGAAGGTATGACGAAGTGGCACACTAAACTGACAATTAAGGATAAAAGCTTCATCTCACTTATTATATGAATGATACTATACTGAAAAAATAATATTATGGGAATCTTACCAGGATATATAGGCAATAGCCTAAGTCGACATTTGGCCTAAGACCCGTGACGTGAGGTAACCCTTAAACAAACCAGACTGAATGGTTTAAATGAAGCACTGTGAAGTTATTTAACTGTTTTAGGGAATATGCTGCCTTTCTAGGGTTATCATCTCTCTGTGTCAATTGACACACTTGTATGTTTTTGACACTCATCTCTACCTACCTCCAATCTGAGAGAAGGCGACTCTACATGATAAATCACATTACAAGGTTCTGATCAGTTTTCTCAAGTAGAATTAATATCACTGCCAGACCTGTCACTAGTGTGTGTACATTAAAGCTTCCCATTCCTGCCAAGAGAGGGCATTGGTGAAGGAGAAGCTGGCCCAGCCAATGTGACAGCATACACCCTTCAAGCACAGGCACCTGACAGGCAATGCGAGCCATGCCTATGCTGGGAGACAGTCATTGTGTGCTGGGAGCAGCTTAGGTTTATTTTAGATTCTATCAGAAGGGCACATTTTCTGACTTTGGCTTCCATGAAACACCAGAAACAACTTTCATCTTGTGTTTTATAATTCTTCGCTTTATATTCCTTTATGTTTTATTTTGCCATCTGAAACAGCCAGCTTGCCATATGGAGATTGAGAGAAGTCTCGGCACAAGGAAAATCTCTGAGTAAGCAACGCCTATGAGGTCTTAAGTTCAAATGTAGGCAGTTCCCAATCCTCTTTCTTAGGTGACGAGAGATGCCAGAGCACAAATAAGCAGATAACGTGCCAAGTAAAGTTTGACTGTATGAGAAAAACAATGGAGGCGCTTTAATTCTTATCTCATCTAACAATATAACGTGGCCCTATTGAGAATAAGCTTCTCTCTTTAACCTGATGGCAAGTAGCTGTTGCTGTAGCGGAATCTGTGTAAAGATGATTTCTGAATGCTCTCATCTATAGATGGTCATAATCTAACATCAGTTTCCTAAATCTGAACAAACTATGGACCTTTACCACACATTCTTTCTCCAATAATACACGTGATCCTTCTTTAAGCCCTTGTAAGAACCACTGTCCCTTAACTGTTTGTAGAACCCAGGCTGTCAGGTGCCTGTAAATGATGCTCTGTGGCCCTGAGGTCTTCAATATTGAATCAGGTAGGAGGCTGAGGTGGTCGCTGGAGGTAAATGGTGTGGTGCTAGCGGTGCCTGCAGGAGCTCAGCTTAATGTCACTAAGACCCAGTTACGGCATGGGTATAGACCCCAAGAGCTGTGGGTTCTTAACCAGTGAAAACAGACACAGGAATGTATGAACCTAAATGAACATAGTCTCTAGGTATCAACTATGTATAGATGTCCTATGAAGAATCATCTGAAAATGACATGTCCTGAATATAACCATAACATTCAGAACAATTCCACATGATTTCATGTACAGGAAAGTATAAAAGAAACCTCTTGAAACATCTAAGCCAATTAAATTATAAAACATAAAATTATAATAGGTTTGAACCTACCTTCTCTGATGAGAAAAATAGAATAGCCATTTCCAAACTCCTCACACCAGGATTTGAACCCACACTATTGTCAGTAGACCGTTATAGGTATTGTACTTATCATATTTATTTTTCACCTTTGACTCTACCATGTAACCCAGTGTCCGAGTCTACCCACAAGTCAAGCCATACCCATAGACCAAAGGCTGGCGGTGTCAACTGCACTCAGTGACCCCGCCTCCTCCCACTGGAGGATACGCCGTCAATCAAAAGCAGCCCACTGCATGCTGGAAATTCCTAGCAGACAATGTTTAGAAACAACTCCTCCTGCTGGAGGACATGCCCATTGATCATGAGCAGCTCACAGCATACCGGGAGTTCCCGGCAGCTATATTTAGAACCACACTGAACTCTGTGAACCCCAGTGCTATGTTTGGGATCCCCCCTACATACCTGCACTGGAGTTCCCCAGTTACTATATTTAGCTCACCTGATACTATTTTTAGGATGAGCTGGGTGAGCAGCTCCTACTACAAATACCTGTGGAGGGAGCAGCTCACTCATCTTTCCACCTTCATACTTCATACCTCACACACTCACGTGAGATCAAGGCCCTTGGCTCAAGGGCTAGGCTTGGACACTGTTGGGCACCTTTATACTGTATCACCATCTATACCTCGTGGACTTCTATGAATAAAGTGGATATCAAACTGGATTCCTGATTCGTCTGTATTCATCCTTATTCATCATTTACGGACTCGTTGACAATGGTGGAAAACCCTCACGTATCATCCCACAGTTACCACCTCTCATGAGCCATGGACAACAGTGAGACCCTACCAAAGGAGCCAGCCCCACAACGTATCCCTACATCTCCAAACAGAGATCAGCAGGAAGCCACCAGTACACAGTACACCACCCCGATAGACTCCTCGCCAGACGCGCTCCAGCTGGACCCAGTGCTGCCAGCCCATAGACGCACACATAAACAAACACCTGTAAGTTCAAATACCTTACCCTTTTCATCTACTATAGTAGACACCAACACAGGTGCACCCACCAGTACACCAGCAGGAGCCCCACCACCAGGTTTAAACCTCACCCTACCTGGTTATTCACCCTCTGAATTACCACCTCTGAGATTAGGTGGTCTTCAAAGTACCACATACAGCACGCCTGAAAATCAATCACCAGGTTACCTCCACCTAGACAGCCATCTAGAGGAAAGATCCAATAGCCTGCAGGAAGCCCTGGAAGCTGCTGGCCGATCACCCTCACCCAGCAGTGATTCTGACCCACAGGGCGCACCTGACCTAAGTTGGGACAACCTTACTGTACCGGACATCCAAGCCCACCCATCAGTAGCAGACAATTACTGGAGGAGCAGGCTAGACTCAGCAATCCACAGGTGGAGAGAAAACAGACTCAACACAGGACGTGCACAACAGATACCAACCGGAGCTACACCAAGCTACCAGTGTGGTGAGAGTCCCTCTGTTTTTCTAGACAGAATAAACCGTATTCTAGAAGAGCAGTGGCAAGACAACTCCAATCCCACCAATCTGCTAAGGCCGCACCAAAACCCACAGCCTGATAGCAATCCACCTGGAGGAAACCCTAGGCCTTACTACTCCTACTCTACCTCTGAGGAAGACAAGGCGACACCTCCAGCACCAAATTCATCCCTGAGCACGCCTCCAAGAGCCAGATCCTTTGAAAGGCCATACCCCACCCATAGACCCAGGAGAAGAGTGCAATCATCCTCCCCTCAAAGGCCAAATACACCTGTATTTTACAGACTTCAAAGAAGCTTGGACTCTGCAGCTAGAAGAGGCGACCTTGTGGCCACTACTCCCATACTACACAGAAACAGTCACTTCCCCGCCCATTTACAAACAGAATCCACCTCTGAGGAAGACACAGAAGTAACCTTCCCCCACCTGCACAGAGCACCTGCCTACCCAAACATGGCCACTGCAGCTCCACCTCCAGAGTACAACCAGGATGACATGACGAGGAACATAGTCAGAGAATGCACCCAGGCAGTCAATGACTCCCTCTCCAACCTATTAACAGGACAAATGAACTTATTGTCCGCTGAAATAAAAAGGATTGGAGACGACTCCTCCTGCAAACTGTCAAGAATAAATGACAGGTTGAATGACATGGACACTTGGAAATCGCACCTGGAGAAGGACATTGGCCAAATACAAAGAAGAGCAGCTCAGGACAACGCTGATGTACTGAGAAGGTCTGAAATAGCGTCAGCCAATCTGTCTGACAGAATCAACAGAAATATTGATGGAATGAGATCTGAAATATTCAGGGCTATTGATAGGACAAGAACACCTACCAGCCAAGGCCAAAACAGCCTTTTCTCACCCACCAACACTAGGCTACCCCCTTCAGGCCAACCTTCACAGGTTATGAGCACCTCTACCAGAATGCCGACATCTGTACCGGTAGGATACAGGCTCAGCCCCCCAAGCCTTTTCCAAAATACAACCCGAATGATAGCGACAGGTGCCACGCCCACCCAACAAGGCGCGACACAGGCAGGTCTTGGTAGTTCAGCCACAACCCACCAGATGGCGCCCTCTACCACTCATCCATCACCGGTAGCCGCCACATCACTTTCAGGCAGTGTTTACAACCATGTATACATACCCCACCAGGCACACACGCCCTACAACAACCCTATACCAATGTATGGTTTGTTTACAAACACTCCACCTGCCCAAGCAGCTGCCCACCAGCCTGCAGCTCAGTCCACACCAATGATACCAAATCTAGGACAATCCAATTTCTCCGCTCCTACTGGATACAGAAGTTTTGAACCTGAGCGACTCACATCTGCTCAATTAAGCTGTTTTAACAAGCCAGAACCCTTTGACAAACCCTCGCCCTACAGGTCTGCAGCCAGATTCCTGGCAGAATTCAAATTCTATATAAGAAATGCATACCCCCGCAGCCCAACAATGCATGCATCCTGTATGTATACCTTTTTAAAGGGCAGAGCAGCACAATGGTTTTTCACAAACATTTTTGACAAACCAATCATGTATGACACTGAGGCAGTCTATACCGCCTTTCTCAGCAGATTCAACCAGCCTGACCCTGCCACAATAATCAAAGGATATAGAAACAGAAAGCAGCAACCCAAAGAGACTGTGGAGGAATACATAGCAGATATGACCTTATTGCTATCCAACAGCAACCTGGATGAATCTGTACAAGTGGACTATCTCATAAATGGCCTCAAAGATGAAATAAAAAATGTTGTACTCTCAGACAGCCCCAAAAGCATTAGGGAAGCCGAGACTGCAGCATTAAAACAAGAATTGGTCATGGAAGCAGCCAAAGCAGCCCATGCCTCAAACCAATCTTCAGACTTGTGCGCCATGAACTATAATAACTACAATGGGCAAAAGAACAACAACTACAATGGCAACAACAACAACAACAACAACAACAACAATAACAGATCCAGGAAGGACCAGTACAATAACAACAGTTATAATAACAAGCCCCCTGGAAATGGCAACAATAAGCAGTATGACGACAAACCTAAGTCAGGATACAACCAAAATCAACAAGGTTATAACAACTCCAGATCCGGCTCAAACAGCAGATCAGGCTCCAAGAACAGGTATCAGTCGCCAGGCAGGAGCAAATCTCAGGAAGGAAACAAAAGCAGGTCCAAATCCAGCGACACAAGAAATAACTTTGTTTTCATCCCTGTTGCCTCCACCCCCACCAACACCCGCCAGGTGTCCTTCCAGAAACTACTGGTCCCAGCAGATTTACCAATCCCTGATGATTGGACCCAGCAACAAAAGAAATCCAGGGACCCAACACCAGGCAGAAATGACAACAAAAAGACAGGAGACAACCCACTGACAACCAACCTCCTGAATCTGGACAAGGAGAACACTACAATGACAATATTGAATAGGACACAGGGGAGGGCCACCATGCATCTTACGGCCCCGCCCCCACCTTGGACAACAAAATTGGAACGTCCCCCACATGCCATATTTCACACATGAATGATGGAGCAGAATTAAATTCAGCAGAACAACAGAACCACGACCCCCAGCCTGTGAATTGTGACGAAGACTCCTCATCAGACAGTGAGGACCTCTATGAGAACCAGAACAAGAGAATTTCCACCCTCCAATTAAAAGTCGAGACCAGTAAGTATGGGCAGCAAGGTAAGACCTCTTACATTAATGCTGAATTGACTAAAGGCGCAGTTAATGTTGATATCAATGGCAGTTCCTACAGAGCCCTTGTAGACTCTGGAGCCTCCCTTTCCTTTATCAGCCAGAAAATGGCAGATAAAATCATATCAACCCCCAATTTCAGACATGGTAGGAGATCTCGCATGGTTATCCTACTAGCTGATAAATCCTCAGTTCAGGTCAACAATTCCATCACCATAACCTTCCTAATCAATAACACAGAATTTAAAACAAGACTACATGTTGTTCCAAAGCTAAATCACCCCATAATTCTTGGCGTAAATTTTATAACCAAATATAGGGCCAAAATTTCCTTTGGGACCAAGTCCCCTTCACCACACTTCATTAGAGCAGCCAAAGGCCTAACCATGCCACCAAATTCTGAATCCACATTCAATGCAATCGTCATAGGACCTGATTCCTTAATAGGTAAAACAGGCATCACAGAAAATGTTGACACGACATTACCAGTACTAATCAAACACGCCCTTGTTGAACCAAGGTCAACAAGAAAAATCATACCGGTAACAGTGGCCAACCCAAATGATTTTTCCATCAATATCAAAAAGCACATGAACCTAGGCATCTTTGCACTTAACAATCTAAACAAAGCCATTCCCATTGGAAAACTGAACAGCCAACACTCCCTCAACAGCATAATCTCTGACAAAGACATGCTCCCCATCAATTGTGGAGATGATCCCCTAGATCAGCTACCCAAAGGGGACGACCCTCTAAAATATACAAATGTGACAAGCTCACTGAGGCCCAAAAACAACCAATCAAAAACATTGTTGAATCAAATAGAGAGGCTTTTGTATTAAATGAAAGTGCTATAGGATTAAATGTTGAAAATGAGGTCAAATTAGAATTAATCCCTGATTTCAAACCCTGCAACAGACCATCCTATAGAATGTCACCCAAGAAAGAGATTTTCCAAAGAGAGCTGTTAGATAAACATTTACAGCAAGGTGTCATTGAAGAATGCACCAAACCCTGTGAGTGGAACTCCCCAGCTTTCTTAGTACCCAAACCCCAGGGAGACAGGTCTGTGGCCTCAGGATGGAGAATAGTCGTGGATTATAGATGGGTTAACCAAAACCTAAAATCTTTTTCCTACTCCTTCCCCAGAGCAGACGACCTCATGCAACAAGTTGGCAGAACAGGTGCTAAATATTTTTCCAAATTGGATGTATACAGCGCCTACCATCAAATTCCTCTAGCTAAAGAATCAAGGCCTTTAACAACTTTCTCCGCCAATGGCACAAGATATATGGCCAAAGTATTACCCATGGGTTTAAAAACTTCTGGTTTGTCATTCATGAATGTAATGGAACAATTGCTCATGAAGTGCAAATACAGAAATGCAGTAGCCTATGTGGATGATGTGGCCATATACAGCCCCACATGGGAAAGACACCTGCAAGACCTAGATGAAGTGCTAAATCTTTTCATCAAAGGAAACATCAAATTAAAGTCAGAAAAATGTGAATTTGGCACCACGAAAATGGAATTCTTAGGTTTTACCTTAGATCAACACGGCATCTCACCTTCCCCAGACAAAATCTCACCGGTTAAAACCTTCCCAGCACCTAAAAACATCCACGACCTTAGGTGTTTCAATGGAATGGCACAATTCTATAAGAGATTCATTAGAGGTTTTGCCCATATAATGAAGCCCTTATATGAAGCCACAAAGGGTACCTTCAAATGGACCACTCAATGCCAAACAGCCTTTGAAAAAATCAAAGCATCAATTTGCACTGAGGCAATCCTAAAATTCCCAGACTATAACAAACCCTTTATCATCTTCACGGACTCCAGCAACTTCAGCTTAGGAGCAGTTATTACACAGGTAGATGAACATGGTTTTTATAGACCCATTGAATTCTCTGGGAGAGGTCTAACACCTCAGGAAACCAGATATGGAATAACTGACAAAGAGCTACTTGGGATAATCTTCGCTGTCAAAAAGTTCCACCATTATGTGGACGGCACTCACTTCAAAGTATATTCAGATCACACTGCCCTAGTCTCCCTCTTCAACAAAAAGGAGAATATCACCAATGGGAGATTGGCAAGATGGATAGATACTGTTATGTCCTATGATTTTGAAGTGAAATACCTACAAGGTAGAGCCAATTTAGTGGCAGATTGCCTGTCCAGAAGAAAATATCCCCCTGGCTCTGATGATCCAATACCAATAAGATCACAAGGAAAAATTATCCTCCCACCAAAGAGGGTACAATTTTCAGATATATCCATGACAAAGGTTTTCAGATCAGACGACCCAATCCCCAATAATCCCATCTGTTTGGGACCTCCCAGATCAATATTAAAAGGAGGCAAAATTTGGGGAAGCACAAATAAACCACCAAAAGGCGTCATAGCAAGAAAGGGCACCCCAGAAAGGCAGCAAGGTGTGAATCCTGACCTGTGCGTACTCACTCGAGCACAGTCCCAGTCCCAGGATGACACACCTCCAGCAGCCAGCCAATCAGCGCCCAGTAAAAAGACCCGCCCACTCAAGCCTAAGTGCAGCAGTCCTCGCCCCAGAGGTAGGCCCGCCAAATCTAGGTCACCTAGGGTCTCCATCAAAGCTGCAAACGCCAAGAGAGCTAAGCTCTCCCGCCGTGTGCTACCTCTAGCTGAAAGGGCAATTCAGGAAATCTGTAAACACCAATCCCTGACACCTTCTAGAGAAACACTGATTAAAAGCCAAAAAGAAGACCTTTTTGCATCCTCCATGGCAAACTACATTGAAAAAGGTAGCCTGCCACACGACTCAGGATTAATGAATCAAATACTACGTAACCACGACCAATTCATCTTACTGGATGAAGTCCTCCTTAGAATTACTGATACCAACTTGGGTAAAACCCTAGAGCCCACACTGCAAATTGTAATTCCAGAAAAGTGGACAGAATCTTTAGTGGAAGCAACCCATTGCTCTCCCCTAGGTGGACACCTAGGTCCAGTCAAAACCTATACAGCCATAAGGGCTAGGTATTACTGGAGATCAATGTTTAAAGAAGTTTTTGACTTCTGCGGTACTTGCCACACATGCCTGACCACCAAAAAGAGACCCAAAAACCTGAAAACCCCAATGAAACTACGTGACCCAGTACTCACAGCATACTCTCATGTCACCATGGACACAATAGGCCCTTTTTCTAAGGCCGCTGATGGCTCTCACTACATACATGTGGTGACCGACCATGCCACCAGGCATGTAACTGCCTGGACAAGTGAAGAAAATACGGCTGCAATTGTAGCACTTGGTTTCTTCCAAAGAGTCATATGTATCCATGGCACTCCCTCAGTACTGAACACAGATAGTGCCCAGCAATACGTCTCAAAATTATTCAAATATTTCTGTGAAAAGTTCGGCATTAAACATGTGACAGGAAGTGCACATTGGTCTAGGTCTCAAGGTCTCTGCGAGCGCCAACATCAAACCATAGAATCATCCCTCAGAGCCTTTGTATCAAAATCACAAAAACACTGGTCAACCTTCCTGCAAGCTGTAGTCTTCAGTATTAATAATACTATAAGCAGCGCCTTAGGCTACTCACCAAATTTGTTAGTCTTTGGCAAGCAGACACACCTACCAACTGAAGCAGCTTTGTCCTTGATTAAAGCTGAAAAAGACTCAAGCACCAAGGAGAAAATTATGACCAGCCTACTACAGTTTAGGGATGATATTCAAATGAAAGCTGCAGAAAACATGATCTCTGCTCACAAAAAGATGAAAGCCAGACATGACACTTCAGCAGAACTCAGCTAATATAACACAGGCCAATTGGTATATTTACATATACCCACCCTACTAGTCAAATGTACATCAAAAAAGTTGCAACCCACATACTCAGGCCCCTACATCATAATGAGGATGACTTCACCAGTTACAGCCATTCTAAAAAGGCTACAAGATGGAAAAGTACTGAAGAAATCAGTACATGTATCAAGGCTGAGGAGACCAATCACAAGAGCTAGCGCCAAAGCCATCATAAAAAGGCTACAATCAGGGCCCACAAGCTCACTTCACGACCCCGACCAAGACGACCCCTCCAATGTGAGTCTCACCACTCACAAAACAAAGAAAAAGAGAGGAAGGCCAGCCAAAAAGGGAATAATCTCCTTCAGCCCCATGCCCTCCAGAAAATCAAGAAAAATTTCTAAGCGTCCATTATAGATCATAAGACGTGTCAAACACCAAGCATCCATATAAACGACCCTCCTTTAATCCCCACAGGCGCCACGCGCCCCAACCAAGTTAATCAACCATTAATACACCAACCACTTAAACACACTGACAGCAACAGTCACAGACCAACGCCCAACCTATTTATACTAACAGCCATAAAAATTCCTATGCATCCAAAATCAACACCGCCTTGATTAACTGTATATACACACACCTACCCTTTCTAAGTGGAACGCCAAACACTGGCAAATGGATTATCAAATAATTAGGTTAGGTTACACACGCCACATACCGACCGCCCAAGGCAGCGCTGTATCCTTGGTTTGTGTATAAACTTCAATACACACATGCGACGGCCTGTTACCACTTCAAGACCACTATGTCCAATGATAAACCTATTGTAGGAAGATGGACCTCTGACACCCACACCCCATGTTTACACCGCTGTCTCTGCCAACCCTTAAGTGCTGTGGTGGCCATATACAAATCAACAACACACTGCCCTCAAGGTCTTTAAAAACCACAGGGACGCCATAGCAACCATATCACCTTGGCCGGGGATAAAACACCCCCCCCCGCCAAGCTTCCCAATATGCTATCCTTAGACAATATCTCACCACCAACCAATCCAGGC
Source organism: Acholoe squamosa (assembly GCA_949317995.1). Classification (NCBI taxonomy): domain Eukaryota; kingdom Metazoa; phylum Annelida; class Polychaeta; order Phyllodocida; family Polynoidae; genus Acholoe; species Acholoe squamosa. The sequence continues at coordinate 57,184,566 of OX439046.1, forward strand.
CAGGATAACCCTAATTTGCATATGGGACCGTACAACCCCACTTGCATCCACCAATAATATTTGGCCTACGCCTCTTTCAGGGCAAGACATACCACCTATGGGAGATCTCAGACTGAGAAGTAGCCAAACTCAGTCTCAGGTTTATAAGCGCTTGCCCACCCACATCTGATCACAACACAACCCACAACCAATACCACCACACCTTAAGCATGGCAACAAGTGTCTGGGAAGGGACCATGGCAGACCCATCATGCAACCAGCCCAGGTAGGATTATCTTATAGGTCTATTTTAGCATTTAGGATTTTTAACAGTCGTTCTAGCATTGTACATGATAGTAGTTTTATTATCATGGTGCCCAGGTACCCCTATTAACCAATGGCGGTGTGAGCCTTAAGTGTGTGTAAAATGTGGAAGAACTTCTCCACTATCCTATAATTTTTAACATTGATAATGCAATTTACTAAACCTCTTCAGCCAAGCAAATTCCCCACCTTTACCTCTCCCCCATTTACAGCCCACTTAGACCCTTTTTCCTTTATAACTTACAGCCTGGACCCACCGGCAAATAAGCACGGCCCAAATGCTACATGGACCATACACAGCCTCCTTGGACCACATGGGATCAGGAGTGATCTCATGGATCCTTTTGAAATTAGGAGCATAATCATGGAACAGCAACACCTCATCACCTTCCTCGCCCAGGAAGATATTAAACATTACCTCAGCAGCCCTGTGCTAAGACAGGAGCTGGACATGAGCAATCACTCCATAGCAGCAACCATAAAAGCCTTCATGGTCGCTGTAGCTGGGGATAATCCCCGCCGGCCTCCATGGGGCAGGTTTAACCATAGATCTGCATCATACATAGCACTCTTATGTGCTCGCACGCTTCTAGCGTCAGAACAGCCCCTCAGGGACCTACCCCGCCAATACTCCAGAATTGGACGCGAATTGGCCATAAGGAATACAGCCAGCCTAGTATTCCAGTTTGCTGTTTTCGAGATAAACAGGTTTCATGCTCAAGCACGTGTACCGCCCCTGACAACGACAACAGGCACCAGTCCATCTGCATAAATCCACTCATGTGACAACAACACTACCACCCACAGAATCCCCGACCTTTGTAAATACTTGACCATACTAACATCCCATTTGTGACTAAGCTAATGTTATTTTTAAAGTGAACCCCACCATCAAAATTTTCAAAATCCTCAAAATTTTCAATTTTTTCTCATTTTCTAGAGCAGCAGCCATCCTAGCAGTCTGTATATTCTTACATCTGCTCCTCGGCTGCACCTCAACATCAGACACCAATCTGAACACCATCTTCAGACCCAACTATGGCGCACTGTTTACCAAGTTACCCCAAACATTACTAGCCAATTACATGGACTATCCATTGACCTTCAGCCTTAACTTGACCTTTGACCAGAACCTAAGTCAGCCAGAACTACTCAGCCCTCTCATCAGCACTGATGCACCCCAATACATTAAGCACACAGCCCATGCCCTAGATAACATGATACAGAGCCTATTCTCCAAGTCAAAAACAACACTAAAAACCTTGTCAAAATTGATTTCACCTCCAAACGTCAGAAAAGCCAGAAATGCCCCCGGCCAAGTCATTGGTGACATTTTAAGAGCTTCAATAGGCCTCGGGACTCAACCAGAAATTGATATTTTGAATTCTGAGATGTCTGACCTGGATAAAAAGTTAGCCACCAAAATGCACGTGGTAGAATTAGCCACACATTTCTTGTTAAATATTTCGGAATTTAATTACAATTCTGTCAACATCTTCTCAAAATTCCAAAATGACACTGATGACGCTCTATCTTTTATTTCCGGAAAATTAGAGCATTTAAATTCTAACATCTCATCAATATTATTAAAATTAGAACTCCAATCCAGACAAGACACCTTCTATTCCATGTTATTCACAGCAGCAAATTCTCAAATAGAGTCTTTAATTGACCTCCAATGCGACTTGGAAAATCTGCTCTTAACCATTAATAATCTACTTGAGGGCACCCTACCCCAATCCATCATCACACAAGACGACCTCAGTTTAGGTTTAAACAATTTATCCAGCCTCCTGCACGAGGCACACCACGGCATTATTTTAGAAGGCCTACCCATAAGTTATTATTATCAGCGCCGAGTACATGTGCACTGGAGCCATAACTCGAGCCTGTTAATAACCATACCAGTACCCATAACCAGAGGGGGAAGCACCTTTTCTATATTTAGAATAGAAACCTTCCCCGTACCTTTCGACACCTCCGACACTAAGTCAGTAGGTCACACCCAGGTGGAGCCACTTCCTGGCTACTTGGCTATGTCCAAGACCCACTCACACTACATACAGTTTACACAGGCTGACCTGGATATGTGTGACCTCGGTCACCTTATCAGCTGTAACCTACCCCTACCTCTGTTGTCGGCCACACACCCCACATGCACTCTATCCCTATTTTTAGACCTACCGGAGGCGGTGCACCATACCTGCAGTTTCAAAGCACACATGGCAGCACCCATACCAAATCTTATCCAACCCTTATCTCAAAGTACCTTTCTATTAATAACTGACCATCCAACTTCCATGCTGCAATGCACAGATTCAGGCCAAGTCAAAATTAAAAATAACGCATACTCAGTCATCTCAGTCCCATGTCTGTGCTCCATTAAAAATGCCGGCATGATTTTAACCAATTCTGATTTATCTTGCACCCAAAATTTCACCCTAGAACCCATATCAAAGGCCTATTTCAATTTACCGCTGTGGCGACATTTTGGTCAACCTCCAGCCAATGTTTCCGGCATCACCATGGCAACCACTACCCAGACCCTTCACCTGCCCAATTTTGAAAAATTAAAACACCTACACAATCAAAAAATAGCACCCCTCTTCCAAGACACCCTAACCCTTAAAAGAGCCGCACAGGGACTTAAGGACCAATCCGCCCTCCTATCCACCAACTCCCTGATGCATCTGGGATATCACCTCCAGTTCTCACCCTGGATACACTTGGTATCACCCCTCCTGGCACTACTTTGCTGCGCATTAACCCTTAAAAACCATCTTCGTGTCAATCAGTTGGTGCGCTTTATCACACTAGTCTCAGCAACCCGAACACCCAAGATGGCTAATGCGGAGAGTTGGGATCGTTTTAAAGATCTGATACGCCAAGCTAACAAAAACTGGCCAGCCCCACAAACGACCCCAGACACCGATCTAGATTTTGTACAGTCGCCTGACCGCTACCAGAACATGTTCACCTGGATTTTAATGGCAACCCTCCTATACATCACATGGAGTACCGCCAAGAGGTGCCTGCGACACTGGCCCTACTGCAAACAGGACAGCCACAGGACACCTTCAATTGTGGCCAAGATTCATGCTAACGGTCAAACTTTTGATTTCACCGTTGGCAAGATGATCTATGGACAAAATCTCTGGGCCCCCACCATCACAGCCCCTAAGGTCTCCCCAGCTCGCCTTACGGCACCCCTGGGCAGACACCTGGATCTCCATTGGAAGTCTGACATCAGGACAATAATCGGGGGACAAGTCCGACAGATCCCGCTGCAGCGCTATCCTCCGGTACCACTTCTATGGAGAATACCGCTGTACAGGGTCTTAAAAGGAGCTCACCACATGACAGTGGTCATCTCCTCAGAAGGACAACCCGATTTCCAACTTGCATCCAGTGACACTGACCCCGCCATACAACTACCTTGTGAGTCCTGGCCGGCTGATCGCCATGACTCCCCGGCTGAGCTCACAAAGTACACCCCACTCCGGCATCAGCCAAAGAAAGACAAATACATGTACAAGCAACCGGAGATGATGCTCACACCACCCTCAACATCAACCAGCGGTAAGTTTTCATCAGAAACCTACTTTGATCCTCATGTGGGGATCAACTAACCGCCGGCCACCCCCCATATAACCTGGTAATGGACTCTCCCGGTCGCCCAATCCACCGGATAGCCCCATCTAACACCTTCATGTGGGGATCATCCCCATCCTTAATAGCTCTAAAACCGACACCACCCACAATTAAAACCATTTTAACAACATCTCCAGTACCATAGCACAGTTTCGACCCACAATAACACAGTTATTTCGACTCACTGTGAAGGCCCACTGCACGACGAGACGTCGCCATCTTGTTTCTGACGTCGCGTCTGGTTCCCCGCCAAACGCTGCGTCAGAACGCCGGCGCTGCGTCTCACCACTGCCGTCGGCCTCCCCAACGTCAAATCTCTTTCATTTTTCCCACGTTGGCATGACAACTTAACGTCAGTCAATACACCCGCACTCAATATCTGCGTCAAAACAATAACATAAGCACGTGTTAGCAATATCACTAGACTTGTTTTCGACCCAAGTTAACAATACCACCCCGCATGAGTTTTGGAAGCCCACCCTTGCCAATTTAGAAGCCCAGAATAAACAACATAACTTCTAACTGGTGGTGGACTTCTTATATATTATTGGCAAATCACAGTAAATCAGGCTCATGGCACGTATGGTTATCACAGTTTTTCATCATATAAATCACAGTTCAATCATATATCCGCATTTGGCAGTGCCACCCTCTGATTTTTCTTCTTCTTCTTCATCGTTCTCCCTCAATCATCCTCCCATAGATCATCGCGACCTGATCCTTCCAGATCATACCCGTCGCCCGCCTACGACCGAATTTCTGAAATCAGAATCAATATCCCCACTTATAAAAAGTCACCACTCATGCCATAATTCCAAATTCCAAATTTTTTTTTTTTCTTTCCAGCCCTAAGTTACCAAACTCGAATTCAATAAACTCCAGCCTAAGTTACCAAACTCGATTTCAATAAACCCCAGCTACCGCAACCCAAAAATTCAGCAAAATTTAAGACTATACATACCGTCCACTCTAACCAAAAACGGTGCAGGGCCCGCTCGAGCCGCCCTCCGGGCCATCAAAAGGGCCAACGACCCGGTGGCAGTGGGGAGGAGACCACCCCACGATAACCCACAGAAGCACGACACTAAAAACATACAAAACAGCACAGTGTCAGACCACCGGCGCACTAATGAGTTGCTCACCATCTCAAATTTCAAAATCAGCTCTCATGTCAGTACTCACCCGAAGTAGCCTACGGCCACTATGGCCAGGACAACCAACCCCGAAGGCATGGTGACAAGTCGGGCACGAACAATCATCCCGAATCAAAATGTCCTCCTTTTTTAGCCGTCAAAAGTTAAGGGTATCTCCCAATAAGATTTCGGTCGCCTTTCTGATCCCAAAATAGCCTCCGCTCTCTTTTATATCAGGATCCAAAACGGGAGCATAAAGTTAATTCTTGGACCTATTTTTCGAAAAAGCGCATCATCAAAATTCAAAATTTCAACCAATTAACCCCACCTTTAGGCCCCAAAACACCTAACCCAACATGGGTACAGACACTTACACATGACCCAACAAGGTCATGGCAAGTCTACACCATTCACCATACCATTCCCCCATACCATTTCACGAACGCCGAACAAACGCCAGCTCAGTGGCGCCAGCCAATGTTTGTCGCTTGAACTAAATAAGAACAGATCCCCATGCAGTGGCGCTACCCACGCCGAGCAGCAGAACTAACCTGGACCCTGGACATTCCAGTTTCCCGCTCACCTTTTGCCATAAGTCTACACCGGCTCGGCGACACTGCACATCAGTATGCACTGCCTAATTCACTGCCTTACCTGTCAATTTGGTATTTTTGTTGGTCGCCTTGTAATCCATTCACTATGATCGACCCTACAACTAAAAATCCCCCTTCTCTTGTTCTGTTTTTTCAATACAGAGGCCAACGACCTAATCGAGGAGGCGGAGACCGCATTGACAGGCCAGCAGGAGATAACAGCAGACCAGGCACGCCCATACCAACCGGCCTGCCCCATTGGAGCACACGAGTCTGCTCTCCAATAGGGCCACCTACTAGATTTGCCACCCTGGGAACAAATTGTCCCCACCTAATGTACAGCTACAGCTGCCCATGCAGTATCAACAAAGACAATAGACCAGAAACCTTCAAAACAATTGGCTCGACCCAGGTCTGGAGACCCCTACCCAAAATTAACCAAGCTTCATCTGAGGAGGATAGTGACTCTAGCACCTCCCTCTCAGCAGAACCAATAGACATGGACCCTGCATACAGTTCCGATCTGAATTTGCAGCCTGACTCAGGCAAGCCTAGCAGAATGCACTTCAGCAAAATCGTAAACTTTGTCCCCAACACCAAAAAATCCAGATCCAGGAGAAGACCCTCACTAGGTCGCTCCCTCAACCCAAACGTCTTTAACCACCAAGACCCACCACCAAAGGGTCTTGCAAACCAAAGTCGCCATAGAAGGAGAAAATAATTTCAATAACCATCCTTTATTTATTTTATTTATTTTTGGAACCGTCTTTAAAATTATGGACTAAAAGTGTAGAGACACACTTCACTCACCGACCGCCCATGGACACTATGAACACTGACTCAGTCAGCCTAGTCAACTGATTTTTAAAGCCAGTTTTTCTTGTTTGTATAGGGCTATGATACATAACCATGAAAACACGCTGCATTTTTACATTTATTTTCCTTTATAAGAACATTATGAAGAACACAAGCCAGGCAGCAGGTTTTTGTGATCTTAAGATGCCATAAAGTTCTTTTTCTTTTTCACACTGTACCTTTTCAAACCCAACCATGTCAAATATTTATGGGTTTTAGCTAGTTTATATTTTTCTAAAAATTTTACAAGGAAGCCCTGGCAACCAGTATCTTTGCAGGATCAACTGAGATCCAAACTAAATATCAGCCAGAGCCTCCATTTACCTTTGTATTAACCTCGTCCTTTTCAGCAAATGATAACCCCAGGTAGACTGAAGGCTAAACATGCTAAATTTTCCCTGACTAAGACAAACCTTCTACAAAATTAACAGAAACTTCTACAGATAAATAAAAGACCAAAAATCCAAAATTTTTTTTTAGAAAATTCCTTAAACATATCACCTAAAAGCCTTCAGACTCCCTAAGCCTTACCAGTATTATAAGGAATGATTGATCGACTTGCCAGTCATCAATTACCTTACCTCTGTTTATATTTATTATATTGTATTGTATATTGGCTCAAGACCTAAATAATAAGTGCCTACCGGTACTGAAACAAACTTCAGTATTAACGTGTCTACCTCAAGGTCTGCCTTAAAGCCAATAACTGCATGTTTTAGGATAGTTTTTATTCCTCTATCCTTGTGTGAACTTTAGTACTAGATAAATAATCCAGCCCTTGTATCCTACCACAACCTGAATTTTTCATATTCTTCTTGTCAAAATTTTAAACAACACCTCTTTGGCACAGTTTCGTTTTGTACTGTTTATAAATTATTCATGTTCAATCAAAAACCAATATTAAATATCTCCTTAATACTGTAAACTTTCAACTTAAATGATAAGATGTAATACCTTTTATTACACATCAAACATATTGTCAGTAGACCTTTTCTCACGAACTTCCTCCTTAAAACCTCGCGTGGAATCGAGTAGGAATGTGGGGATTTGTCAGTAGACCGTTATAGGTATTGTACTTATCATATTTATTTTTCACCTTTGACTCTACCATGTAACCCAGTGTCCGAGTCTACCCACAAGTCAAGCCATACCCATAGACCAAAGGCTGGCGGTGTCAACTGCACTCAGTGACCCCGCCTCCTCCCACTGGAGGATACGCCGTCAATCACAAGCAGCCCACTGCATGCTGGAAATTCCTAGCAGACAATGTTTAGAAACAACTCCTCCTGCTGGAGGACATGCCCATTGATCATGAGCAGCTCACAGCATACCGGGAGTTCCCGGCAGCTATATTTAGAACCACACTGAACTCTGTGAACCCCAGTGCTATGTTTGGGATCCCCCCTACATACCTGCACTGGAGTTCCCCAGTTACTATATTTAGCTCACCTGATACTATTTTTAGGATGAGCTGGGTGAGCAGCTCCTACTACAAATACCTGTGGAGGGAGCAGCTCACTCATCTTTCCACCTTCATACTTCATACCTCACACACTCACGTGAGATCAAGGCCCTTGGCTCAAGGGCTAGGCTTGGACACTGTTGGGCACCTTTATACTGTATCACCATCTATACCTCGTGGACTTCTATGAATAAAGTGGATATCAAACTGGATTCCTGATTCGTCTGTATTCATCCTTATTCATCATTTACGGACTCGTTGACACTATCATTACATTTTGATATCAAAGCAGGAATTGAACTCTCATTTGGTATATACATTGTATTTTCATATGCTAGTGTCATAGTATTCTTACTGACATATACATGGGGAATAACATTACTCGCATGAGCTGAGAAAATCGTTCTTCACCTTAGGCCCATTACTTATTAAGAGAGTAATGAATGGGCTATCGGGCACCGAGTTCAGTGTATCGTAGGATATCGTAACGAGTGGCCGTAGGCCACGAGTTACGATATCCTACGATACACTGAATCGGGCACCGAGTTCAGTGTATCGTAGGATATCGTAACGAGTGGCCGTAGGCCACGAGTTACGATATCCTACGATACACTGAACGAGGTGACCGATAGCCCATTCCTTACTGTCTTTATTACACGATTAATCAATAAAAAAATCAATAAATAATCAATAGAATATCAATAAAAACAAGTTGAAAACAAAAATCCTTCCCCGGGACTCGAAGCCAGCCATTGTGTGTACACGATCGGTACATACACCTCCTCACCCGGCAGCGGACAGCGACAGCGCACACAGCGAAAAAAGATGTGCATGGACAGGGGCGCGATCCATGTACCCCTCACGGCTGAGCGCGACGTGCTAACCGCTAGACCACCGTGTCTCCTCCTTCAGCAGCCGTGTCGGCTTGGATTGATTTGAACGCGTCCTTTGGTTATGTATACTGTACACGATCGGTACACACGCCTTGGCGCCCGGCTAGGATTCCTTTGTTTGGTTTAGTTCTAGCCAACCACCTCTCGTCAGTCCCTGTGGCGCAGTGCATAGGGAGTTGGATTTGGGATGTGAGACTGCAGGTTCGATCCCTACCCTGGCCTGGAATATTGCATGGGTTTTAACATGTGACATATGACATGTAAGGTGTGCTGATATCCATGGATATCAGGCACTAGTGCCTGTTATCCATGGATATCAGGCACACCTTACAAAAGTCATGATGCATGCATCATGGTGTGCAATATCGACAGGTATCAGCATGGGGATATCCAGAAAAAGCACCCAAAATCCAAGAAATCGTGTAATAACAAAGACTAAATCATGTCTAGCGAAGTGATTAGGGGTCCCTGGGCATGTACTAATCCAAAATGTTGTGTCTAGTTTATTCACCATTAGATTCAATTTGCAAGCACACTGTACGCAAGAAGAAAAGGCAGCAGGTCTCTTCGTCATAGTAAGTAGAAGGAGAGTCTAATGAAACATGATAAAACTTAAGTTACCTACCCCTTAATGTGTCATAATCTAGCGTTTAACCGTAGTCGGCCCTCTAGTAGGAAGCCAAACAGCCATATTAGGAAGCCAAACAGGAACAGGTTTGCTGTTAAATCACAACACGGAGGAGAATGTCTGGGGCAAACCTCCTTGTGATAATAGGTTCACAGCCTTGAATTAAATTCTACCTGCTTGGCCCAAGCAGATTTACATCGAATCGAAAAAACAGTTTTAATGTGTTAAGTACACTAAAGCAGAGGTTCTTAAATGTCGTGTGTCAATATTGATTAAGCCAAAGACACTCCAAAATCATGGTAGATGTCATCCTAGTAGTAGATGATAAACCATGTTTAATAAACCAACTTGATTGGTGTTTCCCAGTTTCAGTAGAATGTCATTTTTGATTATGTGGTAGAGGAAATAGCACAAGTAATGTTTGATTGAGGTCAACATGGGGGTAAAGACCAATAAATCCTTCCCAGACTAATCAGGGAGAGATAATGAGGTGTCATCCTTAGACCCACAGGTTGTATGTCACTAACACTAAGCACCATCTGCTCTCACTATGAACCAATTTTGGGACAGGGTGGTTGGTATGATAGCTTCAATGAGAATGGAATCTACACTAATTTCAGTCTTAGCCAAACTAGATGTACCAAAGGCCCAACGTTTCTGCAACCTTTTGCCTAAGTGTCTTCAGCATTTCCACTGCAATCAAATGAGCCATTATCCTTCTTTGATAGGACTAAGGAGGTATATTCTAGATATATAGGAATATTTTCTAAATGATGGCATAACATTACCTGAAATGGCTATGGTTATTGGTACCTGGATTCTAGGTAATGAATAACCCTGTCTTTCTGGCTCTACCTTAACCCAGGTCCCTGTCCCAGGAACTATTTAAGGGGTTTACGAGACACACCATAAGAGCCTCATTATTCCTCTGGGGACATCTCTTTGTGAACCTACATGTCCCCATCACGTGTCCCTCCCTTGGACGACATCTCCCTAACATTACCCTGTTCACCCATTTGCCATATAGCATTACGCCCACAGTGACAATATTGTCCTTGTCTGCTTATTACACCCTCGGGTGGTAATGGTTGGTTCTAGGTGGCCCCAGGGAGGTACTTGGAGTTGCACAGTTGATGTCTGCTGAAAGTTGTAGCCAGTTGGTGATTTCTAACTGTTAAGGCTTGCGTGGCGCGGCAGCCCAACGCCATTTCCGGTATTTCTTACAGACTGCAAAGGCTCATTTGTCTATAGATAATTTTTATTCTCAATACCATTTATTCGGATTCAATATATATTCATAAGCATAATATTAAAGACTGCCCATAAACAATTTTTACAGGTTTTATGTACAAGCAACAACACTCTTGAGTACCTTTAGGACCCTTTATGAGGGCTAGAAGGAGTGAGCCCACATGAGCCACTCAAAGTCAAACATCATGAGTGATGTTGTGAAGGACTAACCTAATGAGCTGCTCCTCCTAGTTACCTCCTCGCGACACATACCATGCACACACAAAATGGAAGATTGCTACGTTCTTCTAACTGAACACTGTAAGTTCAAACATGCCAGATCCATCTTCTTAGCCCTGGCAAAGATTCTTCATCTTGACAACTTTAGGCCCAGTTGGATGACGCTACTTGATGATCCTAGAGGAATATCACATGAAGTTGTCAACATAGTTAGTTATAAGTTGTCAACATATCTGTGTCAGGTCTGACAAATCAAATCTGGCAGTTTGTTTTGTTTAATTCATGCTGCTTACTTTGAATACCCCATTGTCATCGTGTCTCTGCTGTATCTTTGAGCCCACAGAAAACATGCTGCCGCCTAAAACTCGTCAATACAGACGAGTTTAGGGTGGTCAAGGTCAAATGACCACCTAAACCCGTCATACTGACAAACCAAAGTCGTCATACTGACGACTTAGGTGGTCAGGATGACGACCTAAAGTCGTCATTTCGACGACCTAAAGCTGTAGATTTAGGTATTATCAACCTGAGGACTTTAAGTCGTCTACACTGACTAGTTTTGGGCTTCTCATGTTTTCAGTGAATGCTAATTACCTGAAGAAAGCTGTTCTGCTAGGACTCAAACATGGTAAACACTATGAGGGCAATATGAATAGTTTATGTTTGTGTTGATTTTGATCCCTGACACAGAATTTTTCATTCGAATGCTCTTGCAATTATCCACATGTATGTGTTGCACAATATGGACAATTACCACTAAGGCCCCAATCCCAATTCTGATAAGGACTAGAGGACCATTAGAGTTACTCAGGGTCAAACGCCCTGAGCTGCGCCCCAAGGGACTACCCTAATGAGCAGTCCCTCCTCCCTTTTCTAGATATATACACAAAGCTGCCCTGTGTCTTTGGATCCCTGCTTCCTTTGGATCTTTACCAGATACCCCCGCGGCATGAGTCTGTTTACACATCTAGATTAGTGTGGATCTTCCTCCTCTCATCGTAGTCCAACAGTATCTAGACTCACAACTTGTAGAAAATCAATGGGCAAAGTAGCATTCTTTAGACTGATGTACAGTGTCAGGATTTAGACCTGTTGTCAATGTTATATTACACTTTCTACTTATACAGAATTTATTAAGGTACACAATCCACTTGAACAATAGAATATTACACCATCTCAGAGGTAAAAATTGAACAAGGCACTCACTGCAGAGCTTAGAAAGTGCACGATGGGGCATGTGTCATGTCAATTGTGATTTAAACTAAAGGTTACACCGAATAGACCCCTTGCCAATTCTGATGTACATTATGTAGTCCGTATAGGAGATGCCTGTCAGGGAGATAATTACAAGAAGACAAAAATGTCAGAAGCCTTGACCACATCTTCAAAGGGTATGATATGATTCATTGTTCGGTAATGAGAAAGAAAGACCTATTTAAATCAAGCTATATTATTGTGAACTATTTCATATCCCACAAGTGTATACACATTAAAGCTTCTCAGTCCAGCCACTAGAAGGTGTCTGTGAGGGACGAGTTCCTACAGTCCATGTGACAGCCTGCACTCTTCAAGCACAGGCACCTGACAAGCAACATGATCCATGCCTATGCTGGGAGAGAGCTGGTGTGTGAGGGGAGCAGCTTAGGTTTATGTGAGATGCTATCGGTCAGCTTTATGTTCCCTCTTTGACTCAGTTGGCACACAAGCTGTACTTTCTTTTATCTTTTACTTTTATGTTTCCCATATCTTCCACCAGCAATTTGTCCCCATGTTTTCTCCTCTCTCTTTTTTTTTGGGGTCACTAAGCCTGATATCATGAGATAACGACTAACATAGTCTTAGACACGAAGTGGAGCTAATCTTCTTTGCTAGAGAGATTGGACAGGTTGGGGTTGAGGTGACTGGAAGACTTTCTTCTTTATTTCCAACACCTTTTTTTCACATCCTTAGTATCCTAGAAGATTGGTATCAAGTTCATGGATGTTATATCAGTGCACTATGCCTTTGAACACAGATGGTAGCTTGTTAGATTTCTATTGTCTAATCGGAGTATTTGGCTAGATAACCTGTGATAGATTGATCGAAGTGAAGAGAGGGGATGTAAATAAGCCACTGATTGCGCCTTATGATACTTCTGTATTCACTTCATATGATATGCCTTCTTATCTATTCAACAAGAAGGGGCAGCCCAGATTGATTCTTCAATATCTTCAATAACTGGAATAGGCACAGTTTGTTAGAACAATCAGGTTGTAGAACTTTGTAAACTGTCCATATCACAGAGATAAAGGAGATAAAGCACAAGGTAGCAATGTAGATACAGTAAATCATTGTGATTAATATATCTGTGCAGAGTACACTTTCTTTAAAAAAATATCATACAATCCTCGTCCCAAAATTCCCATCGTTATTTTCACAGAAATTCCTTGTACATTTGTGCACCATTGGACTGCCACCTTGGACTTCTTGTAGAAACTACACTGATTCAATTACAGTTTTTCTGAGAATCCCTTGTAGATTCAACAGCTTTTTTTTTACACTATATTATGAAAGCTGAGATAACTGAGGTCAAGAAGTGTATGCATATACGGAGATACCATTGAGTATGACTTTCTTTTCCAATTACAGCTTTACTGGTGGAATATCGACTTTTCTTCTACATTTTTCCTTCCGATCAATGTTTCACTGTACAAATTCAGAGCGATCCCATTTCCATGTAGTTCTTATCATCTTAGGCCAAGTCGATTTAAGCCCAAGTAGGAAGAGATTCAATTTGTCAGCTCAAAGCGACCAAGAAGAAACACAGCTGGAAGAAATCAGTTAGTCATTAAGAGGCAGAAATTCACTTACTTTTGTCATTGTGATGCATTTGTCATGCAGAAGATAACTTAGCAGAGCTTCATCTATGGTGCAAACTATGTGATAATTGCCCATAACAGCAGAACCTTAACTGTCGTTCCTAGCTTTGCTGTATATATTTTATAACCTAGGGCTACATTCATGCATTATATATATATATATATATATATATATATATATATATATATATATAGATGGATGGATGGATGGATGGATGGATGGATGGATGGATGGATGGATGGATGGATGGATGGATGGATGGATGGATGGATGGATGGATGGATGGATGGATGGATGGATGGATGGATGGATGGATGGATGGATGGATGGATGGATGGATGGATGGATGGATGGATGGATGGATGGATGGATGGATGGATGGATAGATAGATATAGTGCCCTATGGGGTTGATCAGCATGATGCTCCAATGAAGTGCTTACGAGTCTGCCCTTCATTGGTGCATCATGAAGACCAATTGGCATGATACACTCCTTAAAAGGTTTAAAAATGTACCATTAGTCCGTCAGTGAAGGCTTCACAGAGGTTTCTCGCACAATATCAACTGCATGGGCTGTCATAGAAAACTGAAATGACACATGTATTTCTTTTAAGAATACAGGGTGATAAACTTCCTAGTGAATTCTGATGGGTAATATTTCTACAGTAAGAAATCTAAAACCTTGGTCCACAAAAGGCCCATTTAGAACTTCATTTTTTATTGAGGGTTTTGTCCCTGGGTTCCACAAAGCACCTTAACCGAGATGAATACAAATTCAGTTTAATTAAAACCTCCCCTTAAAGGGATCTGCTCGGCAATCTTCCTTAATCGTATGACCTTCTCCACACTGCCACTGATTGAGTTCCTGGTTTGGTTCTTAAGGCCTCTTGTTTTAGTCAAAAGGTCAGGGGTGGAATTCCCACTTCTCAAACTCCTTAAGCTGCTTCCTCCTCCTCCACCCCCACCCCATCCTAACACACATACACCCAACATTCTAAAAGATGCAAACTGTGTACTTTGCTGCTGTACAAAATTCATGGTGGCCAAGCAACCTTATCTGATCACTCGCATGCATTCCAATCATGATCCTCTGTGATTTATATAAATCTGTTGATTTCATCTGATTTCTTAATTGCTCCTTTTGATTTTGATAAAAATAGGTAGATGTAACATAAGTCAAGTCGGAGTACTTTGCTTCTTGCTTCACGCAAAAAGCTTTCAGTACAACTCTTTGTATGTTGCATGCATGTAACTTCATAAAACTCCTAGCTCACCTTGCAACCATGTAAGCCCTATCGTTGCACCTTTTGCAATCAAGTCGGTACATTGCACTACCTGAAAATACAAAGTGATGCCAAGTGATACCGTTCAGGCATGATTTAATTACTATAACCTACTGAAAGAACTGGAATTTTCAAAGGCTCATTCATTAGTGGATAGTTTCAACAGGGGATATTTTGGGTGGGTAAAGATAATTATCTTCAGAGGTAATGAGCCTCTGCCATGTAAATATAGGTCGGATCTGAGACTGACAGATTATCAGAGTTAAAGTAAAGTTGATTTTTGAAAATAAAAAATCGTGTCCTCGTATATGCCTGGCAGATATAAGGGGTGGTAGACTACCGGAGGTCGGATTAGAGAGATCTTAGAGAGTATAGATCTAGTTTTATCTAGATATCCGCATAATATAGGTATGACACAGGCCACAGCTTCTCATCACTGCTTCATCATGACTATATCAAGCCCTGTGGGGTGTTTCACAAGCCAAAGATAATGATAGTCAGAATCCATCCATTTCTAAATCCAAATTATGACTATTGCAAAGTTGCAACCACTCCTATCTTGGTCAGATAGACCAATATTAGAGATATATTAGATTATACTGATGACCTTTGTAGAAAGTACCTTCTAGGATAAGCCTACAACCGATCTTAAAACTGCTATCACATCTAGGTATGACTGGTTGTAAATATTGCCAACTTGTGAAACACCCCACGGAGATCCTCAAAGGATTAACACCAAAAGGGTTCTCAGTGGCTCAGAGTACACCAATATGTTGAGGTTTGAGTGGGCCTGGGGACACTGAGAGGCTGACTGTTGACAGGAGAGATGGCCATACCTTGTCCCTATCAGACCCCATAGAGAGGGTGATGTCTGCCTTGGTGATCCACTGACACCCATTGGGTAAACTAGTCAATATTGGGGTGTGATGGAGAGCCTGGGTTGATAAAGGGAATGTAGGAATGGGATAGAAGTCTTACGTGTGCAAAAGAGTATGCTGGAATTTATGGCTTACCGTAATGGCCCGTATAATCACCCGGGCACTCATAAATTTCAATCCTCCACTGTCCCCGGGCTCATACAAGACAGGCGCTTATTTGAATACTGTTTTTAGTAATTGTTTTCAACACCCCTGTAGTACCCCCGGCACTTATTTTGAAACTTTTTGAAAAGCTGGTACAAGAATGTATTATTATACTGAGCTGCCAGATGAAATATAAGTTTGGTTATACCAAGCTATATTTAACCTTGACCTTAGTAAGCAACACTGTGGATGCATGTAGGCTATAGTTGCTGTGATCTACATATTGGTCAATCAATACCAGGGAGTGCACTGGGTAGGAAGAAATTGGAAGGATGATATAAGACATCTCTGTTCAATACTACACAACCCAAAATCAATACAAAGCCAGCAAAGACCATGCAAAGACTGAATAACCTTGCCAATCACTTAACCATGTGCTAGGAGTTGTATAGGACTATAGTCCTTTTGTTACCAAGTATTTATTAATGCCATAAATTGTAACATATGATTGTATTAATGCATATAATATGAGGCATGAATACATATAACTCTATATGAGCGCTCACCGTCCACTTCTGGCAGCACTAATGCCATCTCACAGATGCCAGAGCCCAGATTAGGGACATGGCACAGGTGTCAAAAGACCCATTTTTAAGGGAGCTAGGCCACCAAGAGTGTTTTGAGCTCTCGGTGCACCACAGATGAGCCGATGTGATCTGCACGCATGTGCGACAGGCTACAGGTAGCTAACAAGTACCCCTCCCCACATGCGCAGTTACAAGTGCGCAGGCACACACATCGCTGAGATACAGCCAGTTAAACATGCCAAACTGACCGGGACAATGGGGATGCCGTACTGATGATGGTGTCCTATGTACCCCCAGAGACATCTAAGACTCAGCACTAATGAACAATGGCAGTGGCAGTTGCCACTGCCTCCAGCTAGTCTGGAGGGAGGAAGCTAGGGTAGGCTACTTAAGCTCAGCCCTTGGCTCCATCCAGTAAGTATCCAGTGGGACACCTCCAAGACACCATCTCCAGTGCAGCTCTCCTGAGCCTGTTATGCTCCTGCCACAAGAACTCTCTACTGGGTTAGACTATGTCAGCTAGACATAGGACTAAACCCCACTAGTGGCTAGGGGCTATATTCTACCATCCACCTACAAGAGGGTAATGTTACTTGTATTTTTCATACTATCCCTCTATCAGCAGGCCAGGAGCTAGGTTGTGGGAACCCACCTAGAACCTATATTGGACAGTGTCTTATTGTATAATTATATATGGATGGAACACTTATTATGTTTGAAGAGTTTGGTTCCAAAACGCAATAAGTCCATGCCAGATTTTCAGCATACACCCATGTTTGTAGTGCTCCCCTGAAGATAATTTTAGTGTTACCCTAATGAAATCTTTACTCAATGGACTCTGGATAGTCGGAAAACATATTTCTCAAAGAAAATAGCTTTTATTTTGCATTCAAGTATCTCTAATCTGTAAGCTTTTGAAATATTTGCCTCTTTTTTCAAAATGGAATTTATTGCCTTTTGGAACCAAACTCTTCATTTACTGTGTGTGAACTACCTGTGTATTGACTTTTGTATTACTGATACATAAGTTCTGCCTAAAAATTGAATAAACCAGTGATAACTGGAATCCGTATAAGAGCTTGATATTCTTACTCATTATAGCCACTAGTCATATGATATTTCTCATATGACAAATCGAGCATACACACATATTCCTTGTATGACACTATATCACCTCTTACCTTTGGAGCACTAAAGGGGGCAACATTATGACTCAAGGCACACAACTAAGGCCTTTGTTATAATGTTGTCCTTAAGTGCCCAAATAGTATAGTCAAGGTACACATACAAGGATGTCACATGGAAGACATAAATTTATATACAAAGGTTTTGCATCTGGCACATAACCTACATGCCCCATTCCCAACCATTTGCTGGTGCCTGCCCCCCCCCCCACTTTTGGCCAACTCCTCAAAAGGTCAAAACTAAAAGATCAAGCAAAGGGAGGTCAAAAATTGCAGAAAACCCCCCTGGTCCCACCCACTCTGAAACTGCTTCCCACGCCCCTGTGTGGTATATTCAGAAATGTGATTGTCAATCACTGTTTCATTTACACAGTATAACTTAGGTCCTGCTTTTAATAAGGAATTTGTTAAGGGGTGGAGTGTGCACTATCCATGTTCCAGTTGGTCAGTTAGTATCACCCCTCCCTTACTTAGTAGCATGCAGGGTCTCATGGAGAGCGCATGGGTTGCTAAAGGATACATGGCTGAACCATGCACCGTGCCCTTCTATACCTGTCAGCCAGCCACCTGATTGATGACCCCTTAGGGAGGATATATTGAACTACATCACCTTTTTGTCCAATGTGTGAAGTATATTTGCATCTCTTCCCTAGGGCATGACCTTGGTATGGGTTTAAAGTCAAGGTAATTCCACAGACCACATATATGGTGATTGTAATGAATGGCTTGTACCTTTTAAGGGACAGGGAGCTGTCACGGCCACTGATGGCTCATTGATTTGGGTGGGTTCTGTGGGGGTGGGATGCGACGGTTATAGATATTCATAGATAGTAACTGTTCTTTAAGGCAAGCCATCCCTACAGGTTAGATTTGTTCAAAAAAGAACAAGATACACACATGCATACAGCATTGATAAAAAAAATGAGGCTTGGGGCATGTGTCCTCCTTAAAGGGGCAAATGAAAATTCAACCTTTCACAATTTGTGTCAATATTGATCAATAGGTTGCAATAATATTCAGAATTCCATGTGATCATGATTTACCCATTTACCATTACAATATGCTAGATATAGATCTAAATGTATTATGTCTAAGTCTTTAACACTCATGTGTTTTTTGTTTGTTTTTTTTTTCAATCATGATACAGTCATGGTGCATTAGTTAAATCATTATCTATCTCTTAATGCACACTTAAAGCCCATCCTTCATCCCTCCAGGGCCTTGCTAAGCATCTTCGGCACAACATCTTGTCACCTTATCATAAAGAAGTAAATAATTCTAACCACTAATAGGAATTTAAACGAGAAATTAGGAATTAGAGTAAGAAAGGAAATTCAACAACCAACGACATGTATCTTTTGGAATTTAAGAGAGTTGTAGTGAAATGCAATGTTAGGATCAGATTTCCAGGACTTAAATTTGTTCCAAAGTGCCATTGCATGAATATATTATGTGCACAACCACTATATCTTTTTATTTAGACAGATGCACAAGACATCGGATAAGAAGCCGGGTTTCAATATAGGCTATGGTACTTGCAATACAATCAGTAGATATTGCTGAATAATTTTATAGATGTACATGTACAAGTAGAATCATATTTATCACTGTATGACAGGGAAGAGTTGTTTTTTGCACTATTTAGAGACAATAATTATGACCATAACTGCTCAACTACCGATGCTCCAGTCATATTTAGATGACCAGAAGTTAGCTATCCCCTCTACATCCGGGGCTGTCTACATTCAGGAAATGAAGGGATGACACTTCCGGGCAATATCAAAAAGGCCATCAACCTCTACCATGAATGCATGGTTACCTTAGCAACCACTACCAATAACAGATACCATAGTGACCAGTACATAAGCGCCCGGGCGCTCCTTTATCTCAACCTCACTGTACCCTGGCACTTATATGAGACAGGCACTTATTTGAATACTGTTTTTAGTGCTGAGGATTAATTTCAGTACCCTTATACCCATCGTGCTTATTCAAGACCAGTGCTTTTTTCAGACCCCGGCGCTTAAACGGGCCATTACGGTAGCCTACCCCCTTACCACACACTCTCTGGAAGAAATGACTAGGCACAGCCATCTTCAATCTCCAATCTGAGGCATTATCTTTTTGTGACTAGAACCGAAAATTGCTACATCTGCTTGGACTGGGAATCGAAACATGGAGACTGCAGTTTAGAAGTATGAGTTATTTCTCACTATGGCCTTGACTTCTCTATTATATTCCCGATTTGTCCTGCAAATGATTTTGTTCAACATCCAACCAAATCTGAACATACAAGCAATGAATATACATGAATCCATATCGTTCCGTATTTGACAGAAATGTGATTTATAACCCAACTCAAGAGTCTATAAGTTTTTCTGGTCGTCAATTAGGATCTAAAATCTAGAATTTGTGAACAGAAAGAAAATAGTCAATTTGCAGTTCAAGTGTAGGAGTATTGACACATCCAATGCATTTGATTCGGAATCAATATTCCACTGTAGAGAGTAAAAGTGTTCACATAGCTATACAGATCTTATCATTCCCAATCAAATTGATTTCAACCCAACTACACAAAGATCCCATTTATTTTCTCAAAGTGGCCAAGAAGAAAAATCAACTTGTCCCTACACTATATTACTAGAATAGACAATCACACAGAAAAGGTCCCTTTACAGTCACATTTAGTATAGAATCACTAATGTCATTGGCCATCACACAGGTCTGATACTAACATGAGTATTCAATGCAACACTGAAAATGTTTTCACTCACTCAGGCATTGTCACCAAAATGAGTATGTTTTGAGACTCAGCCTGATCCTGGGGTGATACTCTGGCTCTGCCTGTGTATCATCCCAGGATCAGTCTTAAATTATCAGTCTTAAATTATACTCATTTTGGCGACGTTGCCAGTCTGGCGAGTCTTTTTTTTTCAGTGAACCCTATTTTAAAATTGAATGCATTTTATCATGGTACAATATTGATATTGTATATATCACAACGTTGAATAAAAAAAAAGTAGGCTCTACACGTCTTTTGTGGGTCCTGTAAAAATGACTAGTCAAAGTGCTAGGACGATAAGCCAACACAGTAAGGCATAATGTTTTATTCCTGTTGATATTTATTCATGAATGTAATTTGTAAATGTCATATATTATAAAGGAAGAAAATAATCGTTGTCCTTCAAAAGATACTTGTTGGAGTGTGGACATTAAAAGACCTTTCGGTTTCAGGGTCCTTGGAGTCGCTCGGAGGGGTGAACTTTGAGTGGGTTGGGGAGGTCTGGAGGGCCCACTGTTGACAGAAGAGATGGCCATATCATGTCCCCGAAGCCCCCAAGTGTGTATTCTGCCTGTTTTTGGTCATCCACTGACAGGCATTGAGAGGAGTCAGTGCTTGGAGAGGTCGGATATCAGGGTGGGATGGACATCTTAATGGAAGATGTAGGAACTGGAAATTGGGTACTGTCGCAGGGAGAGAGTGGATTTGTATGTGGAACTTGGATGAACCACTGTATGTAGTGCCTACTAGTGGACATGAGATCACAATCTTAGATATTGACTTGTTGGTGTCTACAGTCATTTTGAGCTTCCATAATGGCGGAACATGCTTGGTCATTTCAACACTCTACATGTAATAAACTGCAAAATAAAACCAAGATCCACATCAAAATAATTATGCATAACTGTATACATCTGTTTGATCAGCCTAGTACTCCAGATGGCACTCCAGTAGCCCCGCTGCTCACATGGGTTTACCCTTAGCGCCCAGACACCCCTCACAAAAATGTCTACTTTTAATGTAAAAAAGAGCCCCAGGTCTTAGAAATCAAAGTTGCACACAGAGAAAAAATGTGGTTAAATACTCACAATCAATATTGAAAGAAAATAGTTAGCTAAATGTAAGACAGACCATTACAAACATGTGGGACTATAACAGGTACTGGAGTCCAAGTCAGCCATGCCCCTGTTACTGTAGGAGGAGCAAAGTGGCATGGCCGCCAGTAGCGCCATCTGCTGCATCATAGCTAATGAAATGGTTGTATACTCCGATAATGCCATGTTTCACTTCAGCGGTTTGGTTCCCAAACCTGGATTCCAAAGCCCAATTATGTAATAGCTATATGCAAAATGGAATATGCACATTCCATTGAAAAGTAGTTTATTTGCCTTTGCCCATTTTCACTTTATAGCGTGCTGTTGCGTCCTTTATTGTGGCGTCCTGAAACCTTAACCTAATGAAATCTTTACTCAATGGACTCTGGATAGTCGGAAAACATATTTCTCAAAGAAAATAGCTTTTATTTTGCATTCAAGTATCTCTAATCTGTAAGCTTTTGAAATATTTGCCTCTTTTTTCAAAATGGAATTTATTGCCTTTTGGAACCAAACTCTTCATTTACTGTGTGTGAACTACCTGTGTATTGACTTTTGTATTACTGATACATAAGTTCTGCCTAAAAATTGAATAAACCAGTGATAACTGGAATCCATATAAGAGCTTGATATTCTTACTCATTATAGCCACTAGTCATATGATATTTCTCATATGACAAATCGAGCATACACACATATTCCTTGTATGACACTATATCACCTCTTACCTTTGGAGCACTAAAGGGGGCAACATTATGACTCAAGGCACACAACTAAGGCCTTTGTTATAATGTTGTCCTTAAGTGCCCAAATAGTATAGTCAAGGTACACATACAAGGATGTCACATGGAAGACATAAATTTATATACAAAGGTTTTGCATCTGGCACATAACCTACATTCCCCATTCCCAACCATTTGCTGGTGCCTGCCCCCCCCCACTTTTGGCCAACTCCTCAAAAGGTCAAAACTAAAAGATCAAGCAAAGGGAGGTCAAAAATTGCAGAAAACCCCCCTGGTCCCACCCACTCTGAAACTGCTTCCCACGCCCCTGTGTGGTATATTCAGAAATGTGATTGTCAATCACTGTTTCATTTACACAGTATAACTTAGGTCCTGCTTTTAATAAGGAATTTGTTAAGGGGTGGAGTGTGCACTATCCATGTTCCAGTTGGTCAGTTAGTATCACCCCTCCCTTACTTAGTAGCATGCAGGGTCTCATGGAGAGCGCATGGGTTGCTAAAGGATACATGGCTGAACCATGCACCGTGCCCTTCTATACCTGTCAGCCAGCCACCTGATTGATGACCCCTTAGGGAGGATATATTGAACTACATCACCTTTTTGTCCAATGTGTGAAGTATATTTGCATCTCTTCCCTAGGGCATGACCTTGGTATGGGTTTAAAGTCAAGGTAATTCCACAGACCACATATATGGTGATTGTAATGAATGGCTTGTACCTTTTAAGGGACAGGGAGCTGTCACGGCCACTGATGGCTCATTGATTTGGGTGGGTTCTGTGGGGGTGGGATGCGACGGTTATAGATATTCATAGATAGTAACTGTTCTTTAAGGCAAGCCATCCCTACAGGTTAGATTTGTTCAAAAAAGAACAAGATACACACATGCATACAGCATTGATAAAAAAAAATGAGGCTTGGGGCATGTGTCCTCCTTAAAGGGGCAAATGAAAATTCAACCTTTCACAATTTGTGTCAATATTGATCAATAGGTTGCAATAATATTCAGAATTCCATGTGATCATGATTTACCCATTTACCATTACAATATGCTAGATATAGATCTAAATGTATTATGTCTAAGTCTTTAACACTCATGTCTTTTTTTTTTTTGTTTTTTTTTTTTTTTCAATCATGATACAGTCATGGTGCATTAGTTAAATCATTATCTATCTCTTAATGCACACTTAAAGCCCATCCTTCATCCCTCCAGGGCCTTGCTAAGCATCTTCGGCACAACATCTTGTCACCTTATCATAAAGAAGTAAATAATTCTAACCACTAATAGGAATTTAAACGAGAAATTAGGAATTAGAGTAAGAAAGGAAATTCAACAACCAACGACATGTATCTTTTGGAATTTAAGAGAGTTGTAGTGAAATGCAATGTTAGGATCAGATTTCCAGGACTTAAATTTGTTCCAAAGTGCCATTGCATGAATATATTATGTGCACAACCACTATATCTTTTTATTTAGACAGATGCACAAGACATCGGATAAGAAGCCGGGTTTCAATATAGGCTATGGTACTTGCAATACAATCAGTAGATATTGCTGAATAATTTTATAGATGTACATGTACAAGTAGAATCATATTTATCACTGTATGACAGGGAAGAGTTGTTTTTTGCACTATTTAGAGACAATAATTATGACCATAACTGCTCAACTACCGATGCTCCAGTCATATTTAGATGACCAGAAGTTAGCTATCCCCTCTACATCCGGGGCTGTCTACATTCAGGAAATGAAGGGATGACACTTCCGGGCAATATCAGAAAGGCCATCAACCTCTACCATGGATGCATGGTTACCTTAGCAACCACTACCAATAACAGATACCATAGTGACCAGTACATAAGCGCCCGGGCGCTCCTTTATCTCAACCTCACTGTACCCTGGCACTTATATGAGACAGGCACTTATTTGAATACTGTTTTTAGTGCTGAGGATTAATTTCAGTACCCTTATACCCATCGTGCTTATTCAAGACCAGTGCTTTCTTCAGACCCCGGCGCTTAAACGGGCCATTACGGTAGCCTACCCCCTTACCACACACTCTCTGGAAGAAATGACTAGGCACAGCCATCTTCAATCTCCAATCTGAGGCATTATCTTTTTGTGACTAGAACCGAAAATTGCTACATCTGCTTGGACTGGGAATCGAAACATGGAGACCGCAGTTTAGAAGTATGAGTTATTTCTCACTATGGCCTTGACTTCTCTTTTATATTCCCGATTTGTCCTGCAAATGATTTTGTTCAACATCCAACCAAATCTGAACATACAAGCAATGAATATACATGAATCCATATCGTTCCGTATTTGACAGAAATGTGATTTATAACCCAACTCAAGAGTCTATAAGTTTTTCTGGTCGTCAATTAGGATCTAAAATCTAGAATTTGTGAACAGAAAGAAAATAGTCAATTTGCAGTTCAAGTGTAGGAGTATTGACACATCCAATGCATTTGATTCGGAATCAATATTCCACTGTAGAGAGTAAAAGTGTTCACATAGCTATACAGATCTTATCATTCCCAACCAAATTGATTTCAACCCAACTACACAAAGATCCCATTTATTTTCTCAAAGTGGCCAAGAAGAAAAATCAACTTGTCCCTACACTATATTACTAGAATAGACAATCACACAGAAAAGGTCCCTTTACAGTCACATTTAGTATAGAATCACTAATGTCATTGGCCATCACACAGGTCTGATACTAACATGAGTATTCAATGCAACACTGAAAATGTTTTCACTCACTCAGGCATTGTCACCAAAATGAGTATGTTTTGAGACTCAGCCTGATCCTGGGGTGATACTCTGGCTCTGCCTGTGTATCATCCCAGGATCAGTCTTAAATTATCAGTCTTAAATTATACTCATTTTGGCGACGTTGCCAGTCTGGCGAGTCTTTTTTTTTTCAGTGAACCCTATTTTAAAATTGAATGCATTTTATCATGGTACAATATTGATATTGTATATATCACAACGTTGAATAAAAAAAAAGTAGGCTCTACACGTCTTTTGTGGGTCCTGTAAAAATGACTAGTCAAAGTGCTAGGACGATAAGCCAACACAGTAATGCATAATGTTTTATTCCTGTTGATATTTATTCATGAATGTAATTTGTAAATGTCATATATTATAAAGGAAGAAAATAATCGTTGTCCTTCAAAAGATACTTGTTGGAGTGTGGACATTAAAAGACCTTTCGGTTTCAGGGTCCTTGGAGTCGCTCGGAGGGGTGAACTTTGAGTGGGTTGGGGAGGTCTGGAGGGCCCACTGTTGACAGAAGAGATGGCCATATCATGTCCCCGAAGCCCCCAAGTGTGTATTCTGCCTGTTTTTGGTCATCCACTGACAGGCATTGAGAGGAGTCAGTGCTTGGAGAGGTCGGATATCAGGGTGGGATGGACATCTTAATGGAAGATGTAGGAACTGGAAATTGGGTACTGTCGCAGGGAGAGAGTGGATTTGTATGTGGAACTTGGATGAACCACTGTATGTAGTGCCTACTAGTGGACATGAGATCACAATCTTAGATATTGACTTGTTGGTGTCTACAGTCATTTTGAGCTTCCATAATGGCGGAACATGCTTGGTCATTTCAACACTCTACATGTAATAAACTGCAAAATAAAACCAAGATCCACATCAAAATAATTATGCATAACTGTATACATCTGTTTGATCAGCCTAGTACTCCAGATGGCACTCCAGTAGCCCCGCTGCTCACATGGGTTTACCCTTAGTGCCCAGACACCCCTCACAAAAATGTCTACTTTTAATGTAAAAAAGAGCCCCAGGTCTTAGAAATCAAAGTTGCACACAGAGAAAAAATGTGGTTAAATACTCACAATCAATATTGAAAGAAAATAGTGAGCTAAATGTAAGACAGACCATTACAAACATGTGGGACTATAACAGGTACTGGAGTCCAAGTCAGCCATGCCCCTGTTACTGTAGGAGGAGCAAAGTGGCATGGCCGCCAGTAGCGCCATCTGCTGCATCATAGCTAATGAAATGGTTGTATACTCCGATAATGCCATGTTTCACTTCAGCGGTTTGGTTCCCAAACCTGGATTCCAAAGCCCGATTATGTAATAGCT
Source organism: Acholoe squamosa (assembly GCA_949317995.1). Classification (NCBI taxonomy): domain Eukaryota; kingdom Metazoa; phylum Annelida; class Polychaeta; order Phyllodocida; family Polynoidae; genus Acholoe; species Acholoe squamosa. The sequence continues at coordinate 57,211,224 of OX439046.1, forward strand.
ATATGCAAAATGGAATATGCACATTCCATTGAAAAGTAGTTTATTTGCCTTTGCCCATTTTCACTTTATAGCGTGCTGTTGCGTCCTTTATTGTGGCGTCCTGAAACCTTAACCTTTCATTGTTTCGTGAAACCTGCAGTTTAAACCCATTAAATCAGTGTGCAAAATCAATTTGACCAAACGGGATAGCTAAGCGTTTTGTTGGTTTTTTTTTCGAATTGTCTTTTTTTTTTGGCGGCAGAGCGGGATGTTTCTTTTGTTTTTTTGTAAAAGAAATCTGAAACCATCCATTTGAGTATACTAGTTGTTGTAGTGTCACACATTCTACGGTTGTTCACTTGAGATGCAGTCACAGATAAATCATTTACATTTTCCATGTGCAGAATCGTTGATGTAGGGACAGAATGGCTAGCCACCAAACCTGAGCTACAGCAATTCACATACCAACACTCAAGCTCGATATTGCCTCATGCAAATGATAGCATCTTTAATATCTTTATTGCAGAGTAAAACCTAGCATCATCCTTCTCCATATAAATCATTTATTATGAGGACTTGGATTATAATGTTATGAGATTATTGCAGGTAATGTTTGATTGAGGTCATCCTGGGGATTGAGACCAGTAAATCCTTCCCAAACTAATCAGGGAGAGATAATGAGGTGTCATCCTTAGACCCACAGGTTGTATGTCACTGATACTAAGCAGCATATGCGTTCACTTTGAACCAGATTTCTGACATGTTGTTGCGATTACTCCAGCGGGAATATAAGTCTACGATTTATAATCACATTTCAATGTAATTTCAATTTTTATTTGGATACTTATAACTTTTGCAGATTGAGGGGCCTGGGTTAGCCTTCAGTTGATCTTAAGTCCGTATTCCATTGCAGTCAGTAAAAGTCAAATTCCAGATCAGTTAACGAAAAGGGTCTGACTGAATAAGTATAGAACCTTCCATTGTGAAGTTGACTTTTTCAGTCAGATTTTTTTTTTTCAGACTCGTTCAGCCAGTCCTTAGACTCTTTCATTTGTTTGCTAATCCATTTACATGTACGTCAGTTCACTTAATATAAGTTAACTTACTCAGTTGATTTTTCATGGAAATCACTGACTTTGACTTTTACTGTCTGAAATGGAATACGGCCTTTAGATTTAGGAAAGGTTTGAAGAGGTCTAGGGCTAGCGACATACACCGTTAAGACCCTTATTAATTGTTGGCTCTACCAAATATACGGGGTACTCTATGATAATCAGAGCCAAACCCCCTAAGTTGCTCCCCCAGGGACTAACCTAATGAGCTGCTCCTCCTAGCTTCCTTCTAGTAGCTGTTACTGTCCTCATCCGACATCGTTGTTAGGGCTCTAATAGTATCTTCCCCATCTTCTTTCCCCTTTGCTTGTATATCACTGACCTTTACGAGGGCATCTGTTTAATTTAACCCGGGAATTTAAAACTTTAGATTAGCAACGTGTTTTGATGCACCATGCTGTGCTGTAGACATGATACATGAATGCAGCCTCCGTCAGTAATGCATTTATGCATCAGGGTTGATACACTCCCGGGATACGCTCCTGAAGGGTAAAGCATGAAGCACTAATTTAGTCCATTTTGGTTAGTTCCTGGTCATGCATTTGTGCATCACCAAGATGGACAAGCATGACGACTCAAAGTATCATGTCATTATAAAAGTTTAATTCAGACATTTACCAAACACCCTTACTGTGATGGGCATTGTTGTAGATAGTTTACATAATAAAGGAGAGCTTCAGCTATTATAGGCGATAGAAGACTAAATGTTTGGAGGACACTCACTTTCAAGTAGGAATTCCCTCCCCAGTGTTTGATAATAGGGTTTTTATACGATGGAATTACTCCTTGGGGGTCCTAGAGCCGATACCATGGACACCCACAAGATCCTCTGTTGTGTAGATTGCATCCAGAATATGCATCATAGACTCTCTGTTTGAAATAACTTAATTCATTCAAATTGGTTCCACTTGAGGTTTTTTTCACAAGGTATGATGTACCTTCATTAAGCCTGTTGAACTCATAGTGAATTTATATTGATGTGTTCACAAACTGATTTTGTTCTGTTCTAAATATTTCAGGTGAGAGCATCCACAGATAGGATGGGGGACTGGCAAAAGCTGTATGTATTTAACAGTATAAAAAAGTATAATCAGGCCAAATAGTTGAATTGCAACGAGTCATCTATGCTGAACCATGCATTCGATAATTGCAGCAAAATAGTGCATGTTACTTAAGTGTAAGTTAAGTTAAATATATTTGTCACTAGCCTGGACAATATGACGTTGGGTGTGCTGGATCATTTATATCTCAAAAAGTACATATTAAGCAAAATGGTTCTGATACACCTCACCAACATCTGTTCTGCTTAGAATTCTCCATACAGCATTTGTACCTTTCTTTTCCCTCACATGTATGTCATGAGGTTGGTGGATAGTGAGACTAAATTCATAATTAATCACATTACATCATGTTCCAGCAGAGAGAAAATCACTCTTGGACACTGTACCAAGGTGTGAACATGAAAGTTTGTTAGTCCTGTCATCGGGGGAAGAGCTTTGGACTTCTTTTGTCACTCTTCAGGCAACATGATCCATGCCTATGCTTGGAGACTGTCTGAGTCTGGGGAGTACGGTTGGAGTATATATGTATCATGCTACCAATGAATGCATGGGTAGTTTCACACTCCTCCTTGATACATGACATAGAAACAATGATCAATTTTCCCTCGTTTGTGGATTTTTTTATTTATTTCTGACTTTATTTCTGTTCTATTTTGATATGCAAGAGGGCTTTGTGAATTGCTGGTTCCACAGGCATACAATGTTTTGTAGTTTATCAAAAATATACAAAAGAAGCCTGTGGAACCGGCACTTAACGTGTGCTTGACTGCATTTTGTTCACGGCCAATGAAAAACATATTCATGTGACTGACAAACCCCCAAACCCCTTTAGATTTGTGCAAACCCTATAAAACCAACATCAGGGTAGGCATATTTCCATATTCTTATCTGCCCCACTCACATTTAGTGGTGCATCAAATGACCGGAAGTAGGTTCTCTCATCTACATCCGGGTCCTCCAGAGCTGTCTACATTCAGGAAATGAAGGGAACTGTGGGATGGCACTTCTGGACAAGATGAGAAATTTAGTCACAGCTTTGACCAATGGGTGTCCATGGTTACCTAAGCACCCAGAACCAATAACAGCCAGCCCTACCAGAAGCTACCGTAATGGTCCGTTTAAGTGCCGGGGTCTTAGCTAAGCGTCAGTCTTGAATAAGTGCCGGGTATACAGGGGTATTGAAATTAATCTTAAGCACTAAAAACAGTATTCAAATAAGCACCTGTTCTGTGTAAGCGCCAGGAGTACAGTAAAATTGAAATTAATGAGGGCCCGGGCGCTTATATGGACCACTACGGTATGATGGAGCATTGGCCTTTTCAGTCTTCAAGCATCAGTGTGACTTCCATGGGTTGGCAGAATAAGACTTAGTGAATGCAGCACTCGTGGGTCACAAACCAGTGCTGTATAATGATTATGTATATATATACATAATGATTTCAATGAGTACATGAATTGTAGTATGCCACCATATCATCACATCCAAAACAGGAATTTGAAATGTCTCCCAAGAGTTATGCAGTTGTATTTCTATCGTCTTCGCTATTTCCTTCCAAGAAACATCCAAACGAGTGGACTGGAATAATGCCTATCTGTAATGCTCACCATTAATCAACATTCTTGCTGACATTTTCTGAAGAAAAGCCTTGTATGGTGGTACTAAAAGTAGTGACCCATCTGTACCCTTAAAAACCAACATGAGACGAATAAATTACCCTCTGTATCCCATACGCCATCCCTGATCCTCAGTCTGCCACTTGATGTCACCTAGGGAGTGACAATTTCTACCTGAGTGATAATGGGTGAAATCATGGCTGTCCCAATCGTCCTATCAAGTAGTCAAGTAGCATACGTTAGCTTTATCAACCTCAACCAAGCTGAGGTTCAGTGAGTGTTGAAGGCGGCATAGCTTGGGTTTCCACTCCCAGGGGGAAACACCTTTTGTAGGTCATGTCACCAAGATAAATTGTGGCTGTTGCCAAAGGGGCAGCCATGATGGTCACATAGCGCAGGCAATTACTAGGCTAACGACTCCTGGTGGTCACTCTCCAATCAGAGATTTGGTGCAGGGTAAGTCCCTGCAGATGGAGAGCCTGACCTGAAGGAATCTGCCTGGAGAGTCTGGGTCTTGGAGATTGGTATTCCTACATCTGACTCTGCACTATTGGTGCATCAACCACCAACACAAGGCAGCGCTTTCTGAATGGGCAGGAGAAGTGGCAAATATATTCAGATACCGCTTTTTTGCGGGTAAGAATTACCTGCCATTCCCACGTCTGATAACGACCCCCCTATTAAGGGCAGTCAACCAGTGATGCGTGTCCTGAGGGCTGTGTTTGTTATATACTGTATAGTACATTGAAACATAGAATGATTAAATGAAATATTCAAGTTATGTTCTTCAGTACAAGTTATAAACAGGTGTAAAAATATGCCCAGTTGCTACCCAAACAGAGGCCAAGTGCCCCTCCCCCCTTGGTCTAACCCCACCCCTTCTAGGATCCTGTTATTGAAAGTTATACTTGATGAGCTATTCTGTCTGAAACGTCAGGGAAATGACAGCCAGTGAGAACCCTTCATCCTACCACTCTGATTAGAATCCAATGATGACAGAGTGGAAGCTACTAATCAAAATCTGCACCAGAAATAACCAAACTGTCTGACAAATTGAGCTCAGTAAGTAGGATTTAAGTGGAAGCCAGAGACCGGGTGGAAGGGTCGGTAGTTGGGAAATTTGAGTGAGTAGAGACTGAATAAACGCCATTCTAACTAACCTCAGACATTCCCATAACAATAGAACAACGTAATATAGCATTTTCTTGCAGATATCTACAAAATTGCTGATGTATAGAAAGTTGCTTTATGAAAATTATACAAAAGCCAAATATGGGAAGCAGTTCTCATATAAACTAGGCCTACAACTGAAGAAATCAAGACAATTCCACACTGGTCCTGATAATTAAAAGCCTAGGTTAGGAAGGTATCTAGAGATATGCTCATTTAATGAATAGCATGTCCATCTTGAGTCATGGATAAAGAATATGAGTGAGGGAGTGAGTGTGAACTACTGAATGCTCAGTCAGTCAGAGGCCTTACTCAATGGATGACTAAGTACAGAATCTTTTGTTTTAAATTCTCTTTACTGTCTCCTTATAATGAACAAAGTACAGGATAACAATAATTTGTCTTGGATTCATAGTTCCATTTCATCAAAATTACAAGATATCCCTGTTAACTCAATAATCACCATATATATAAGTGGATAAATGATTGGATGGATTAGTGACTAATTGGTAGTAGAACTAGCAAGATGAGTGATTTCATTAATCAATAATTGATCATTTGCAATGTGACAGAGTAGATAACTCATTGAGCGATGATGCTACTGATCGGCCAGGTCGCTGACTGAGTACTCAACCTAGTTAGTTAACAAGAGGGATAGAGGAACAGAATACCGGCAGTGAAGATGGATTCAGCTTATTTCTGCTCACCATAGGATGGCAAGGGGAATTTAAGCTATGGAGAAAGTAGAAAGTTGAATGGAGGAGGATAAAATGGAGGTTATCGACCTACCCTGTGGTCCATCCATCTCCATGTGCGCCTCATTTCTCGGTTCTCACTGTGGAGCACTCTGCTTCCAGAGCTCACTGATTTCAATTGATATTTGTTAGTAACCTTTATCTGTGCACCAATATAAATATTCGCATTTAATAATTATCATATGTTCTCCATTTCATACTGATATTATGTTAATGAAGGTTGCATTTCTCTACATAATCATTATGCATTGTCTTGTGTTTTCTATTTCTAGAAATAAGGTAGATTCTCTTGAATCCTAAAGGCCCTACACACTAGGAAAATGTCATTGAAATAACGGCTAAGTCCTTCTCCCAAAGTTGTCAGAGATCCGTTGTTATTTTCACCACTGTACTGCCACCTGGGGTGTCTTGTTAAACTACACTGGTTTACTGCAATACAATATTGTTGGATCACTATTCAGTTTTACGAGGATCCCTGGTAGATTCAACATCTTTTATCTTTTACAGTGTAGGGGAGATTTTTAATAGGCCGGCTTCTCGTTAATGTAACCTGTGATGAGGTAGTTTTTCATCCACCCCTTTCCTACCACTTGCAATCTACTTTAAACACGGCAAGTACAGCTTATGTCATAGGCATTCTGGAAAGAAGGTATATAAGAAAAGATAAGGAAAAGGACTCATTGCCTGCAGCTGCAGCTGGCTTACACTGTGGAGATATATTGTTTTCATCTTAAGATTAAATGGTAAGAAATTATGTGAGGTATAAAATCAGCCATGCAATAATAGATTATGGTATTAAGTATAAAAAGAAGGACAACTTACAAATTACATTTGCTTCATCTTGCTGTCGTAGGCACATTTAGTACATTATCTGTGGCTGAATGGGGTATGGAATATAAATAAAGTTATATGGCACTCCATGGGGAAATAAAAACCCCAGAGCTGATCATTCATTTACTTATAAAGCCTTATATTTTACAGAGGCGTAGGAAGCAAATCTTCATTGGGGGGGGGGCTGGCGAGGGCACCATCACGACCACCTTAAATTGTCGGCTGATGCGTGATGGCGTCTATATATATGCATATTTAGAATTCATATAGAAAAGTGATTTTTGGTAAATTTTGGATCTGACTTTCCCATTCTCCCTATGACATCACCATAATAATTTAATTTGAGATGTAAAGTTTTAGCTTCTTTTCCATTGTGTTTATGAGTTCTTGGAAAATATTGGAGGGGCCCAGACATATTCAGGCCCCACCTCCTTCATGATTGGGGGGGCCCAGGCCCCCCTGCCCCCCCCCTTTTTCCTACGCCCCTGTTTCAGCAAGGGAAATTCAGAGACAATCTACATTTATTAAAGTAGAGAATGGTGAGGTAAACGTTCCATTACTGATAAAGGGTTTAGTAGAGGTTACTCTGACACAAAATAGACAATTTTATTATTTTTGGGGAAAGAAGATTGAATTGAATGACATCAGGTATACCGGTACTTGTGGAAATCATTTGGTTAAGCCTTGGTTGGAATAATTTAGATAATTTATTGTGGTAGTTCCTATATGATATAGAGGTATTATAAGAACTACCACTACAAATTAGGTGTCCTATCAAAATTCATCTATGATGGCACCATGTACTTGGAGGCAGATTCCTACTACATTGCAATACAGGGAAAGGGACTGGCACAACGCCTCATGTCAAGGGTAACCCCGGAAATGCTGACACAAAAGAAGAAACAACACTCCAACAAAAGAACAAACAAAGGCTTGTTGTTGTGCTGCTACCCCATGTTTTTGTTTTATGATCTCGTTGGCACGAGACCTTTTCGAGGCACAGCGAAAAAAGAAACGCTGGTTGTTGGTCTGTAACATGCCATGACACGTGGGGCACCAGCAACAAGCAGCCAACGAGTGGCAGACGACACTTTGACTTCCGGTGGTCATGTTTATAGCACATTGTGGGGGGACACTTGAGACGCTGCCCGGATGATGCGTTGTTGATGTTGACTGATGCCGTTAGAGGGTTCTAGTTTCAGAAATAAAACAGTGCTAGATGCCTTTGTCAAAAGACAAAGTAAGACAAAGACAATTTCTCTAGTGAATGAAATTTTAAGACAGCTGTTTTTTTTTTATTGATGTTGTTTTATAAATAATATTGTTAACAAGCATTATTGAGTAGGCCTATAGAGTAGACCAATGAAGTAAAATGTAACTTTGCCACCCTAAAGAAAACAAGGAATTCTCTCTTTTATCTCTATGCTAAAAAAGCCTCTGTAGGCACTCACTACTGGAGACATGGATTCTGATAGCTCGGTAGTCAGCCATAGTCGTGCCCCCGACATCTTCCCCCGACTGGCGTGAATTCACTCACCAATCATATTTAACAAATCATAAAATCCCGTTTTCAGCCCTGCCTCTGAATTCTGAATTATCTTCCCATTAGGGTCCCTTCATGTATCTTTTTTATTGCCTAGTTGATAGAAGCACGTTTGGGCTGTCCTTTAACCCCTTAAAGACTGCATACCCCTAACACTCACTTAACATCGTGCAGAATCATTGGAAGTTTATCAGTTTATCAAGATAGACAAGAAAATATCCATGCCCATGGAATATCTTTACATTATATTACCCAATGAGTGGCTGTTTGTATCACACGATGTGGACAGGCATGCCGAGGGGAATGCAATGTTAGCAATGTGAAAATATTCCATGGAAGTGGACATTTGCATTTATTTTATGACATGGGGTAAAATTGATTTTGAATAAAGGAACATGACGATGCTGTCATCAGGTAGATCATGTGATCGCTAGCCATGGAATACGAGCACATTGTAATCCACCCCGATGTAATACGACGTGTGTACAGTGATGTAGTTCTATTCTATATAGTCAGAGGCATAGGAAAAGGGGGGAGGCAGGCCCACTGCCCCCCCCCCCCAATCATGAAGAAGGTGGGGCCTGAGTATGTCTGGGCCCCCCCCCCCCCGAAAAAAAAAATTGCCAAGAATTCATGGTTAATTGAACAAGGAGCTAAACCTTTGCATCTCAAATGAGATTGATATAATAATGGGATAGGGGAAATGGGGGGCCTGGACCTCAAATCAGATCCAAAGTTCATTGAAAATTACATTTCTATACAAATTTTATATAGGTATGTATAGGGGGCTATTGTGCTTGAGGCGACAATTCAAGGTGTTCAAGGTTGGGCCTCCGCTGGGCCCCCCGCCCAATGAAGATTTGCTTCCTACGCCTCTGATAGTGACGAACGTATTTGCCATGAAAATTATAAAGGAATATGCAGCTTTGGGGAAGTAACTGCCCAGGCTGCACTCACATATCAAAATGACAAATGGTCATTTCTAAGCACTCTGTGTCAGTTAAGGAACACAGCATCCAAGTCCCCTTAATTTACCACAAGTGATAGTCCTGTTTGTAGATCCGTGATTCTTTTCCACACTACTGTGTCTCGTCCTGTAAAGGCATTTTATATTCATGGGTCTGGGAGTTCTCATCATCTAACAAAGGGTTTGGGGGATGGAAGCTGGACACACTTACCATTGCATATTTTGGACCCCCCCTCCCTCATCCCACATTGACCACCATGTTAGTCAATTGATGGTGGTAATCTAGGAAGGTACTCTGATGGTAACAGTGAGAGGTCACTATTATTGTTATCAAATAACCAAGATCATTTCAGTTGACATATCGCAAAATTGTTCAAAGTAATTAATTAGTACAGGTCCCTTTTTACATAGGGTAGAAAGTGTTATTACAAATCATGTTTCTTCTTTTTAGCACAGGTCTTTGTTACATTTCAAATAAAGCCCTATAGATCTTTATGCTAGGTAAACCAGAAGTCAAATGGTATGTATCAACAGGCCATAATCGTGTTCACAGTTTCAGGAGGAGCTATATATAATATGCCTATGGATGATCACGCGAAATAGATGTTTGAGAAATTTATCACTTTTTACCTGTAATATTCTCAACCCTATCCTTAAATTAAACCTGCATGGTGACAAGCCAATCCCAAGCTGCAGCACCATTTCTATTCATTATTAACACTATTTCCACTTGACGAATGGCAAGATGTCGTGACAATACAAAACAGATTCAGCTTTGTGGCACAACAGGACTAAATACCCAATTAGTTGTGTATTACGCACCATAATGGCCCGTTTATATGCACCGGGGTCTCAAATAAGTGCTGGTCGTGAATAAGGGCCAGGGGTATGGGAGTATTGAAATTAATCTTAAGCATTAAAACAATATCCAAATAAGCGCCTGTCTTGTATAAGCACTGGATGCACAGTAGGATTGAAATCAATGAGCACCCGGGCACGTCTATGGGCCACTACAGTTAGTGCCAGTATTATATGGGTTTGGTTAGCACCATCTTTACTCTTGGACCTGTAGTGGTCGGTGAAAACTTCTGGAGACACCGGGAATCGAACCCGGGTCTGTCAACTTATAAGCGCCTGCCCTACCTCTGAGCTACATCCCCTGACCTGACGTATTCACCTTCCAACTACATGTCAGTCACTTTGATAGATTAGCGGATCAATCCTCGGTCCTCTACAGACCAAACCCCGGGGGACCAAACCACGAGGCAAGTGAATCAGCGAAGTGCTTCAAAATACTTTAAGTCATGCATTAGAATAAATTCCCAAATTTTCACAGTTTCCAATTTATCCGCCATTGCATAACTTCAAGAGTTTTCGAGCCTCACTTTAGCTTTTTGGTATACATAAAGTCATGCATTCTACCAGTCTGGCCATAATGTTTGCTGTTTATAGGACTCTTATTAATGATGTTATTCATGTTTGATTGATTACGATCAGTAACGTTCCCCTTTGTTAGAAGGTTTTATAGCATCTGCGATAAAAACTGACATGTTAGGAGTTGGATCCTTGAATGAACCTTTTCAATAAGCCAAGATATAGGGCTATCAATAAAATATAATGTTATTAAGAATTGCAGAGTTTGTCAATTCATGATCCAGGCCCCCTATGTGCAGTATTTCTTGGAATGAGCCATATATATATGGGCAATTTTTTTTTCTGGGTCTCAACTTTTGAGCAAAGATGCGGCAACAGAAAAGTGCTAAAACAACCAATTTTCATACACAAGTCCTCCTGTCTAAAATATCTTAGCTAGATGAACCGATTTTTGCATACTGACAATTTATGACTTCAATATAATGTATAATATACATAAGCAAATGTCCATGACCAGGGAATAAATTATGGGCGGAGTTGAATGCAGACAGGCCTCACGCTGTCGAATACGATGCAAATTTTATTCCCTGGGATGGACATTTGCATTTATGTCATGGCCTAGGGGGACACCCATTGAATACGGACACATTGTATTCAATGCCCCCCCATTGAATATGGTGGTTCTAGTACTAATCTATAGTGACGTTCGTATCAGCCATGACATAAAATATAATACCTAAGTTACTGAATTATTTTCTTGTGCAGGCTTTTCTGAGGGCCTTTTGGGTGTAAGATCCAGCAAGTGCATTGTCCACACCACATATTGAGCCATAGGATTGATCCCACACAGGAGACTAATCGAGATAGGAATCTGATATTTGGTATGGACAATATACTGTTAGGAAACTAATTAATGGTGATTTTTCAAGCATTTTGCATTAAGATCATAAAAGTTATGACCATGTTGCCAGAGCTTGCATTGCCATAAATTCACCTATATGCAGATTCATGCTTAAAATACTAAGATTATTCCTTCAGATATTTTGTCTCTCTCATTTCCCAGCATAATGTGATTGCTTGACATGGATATTGACCTCTTAATTGGAGTCTGCATCACAAATTACTCTAGACTATATGAAAAAGGCTTTTGTGACATTTAAAAAAGCTTAGATTTTTATGATATTTAGGGGTAAAAACCACTAAAAATCAGCAAAATCCACTAATTAAAAAAGCACAGCAGTGTGACATAAGTGCAGAAAGTTGAGACCCCTTAAAAGGATTTTACCCATGTATATAGGTTGTGTCATAAAAGTATCTACCCCACATTAGGCCCTTTTATCCTTAAACCCTCTCTGTTATCCCCAAATTCTCCTATCCTTTAAACTAAAAGGCCCCCTCTGGTGTGATCCTGGGTTCAGTTCTGAATGAGAATTGAATGTTATGAAAGATCAATTACAACTTAAAGCTCCACTCAAATGCATCCCCAGGTCCCTCTCCTCTCCCTTAATCATTTCTCCCTCATTTAAATTGATGCACACTTGTTCAGTGATCCAAATTAAATGAATCCTACCTAATTTGCAGCCGTCCACAGAAAAACTACTGTGAAGACAGAATCAATTTCTTTTTTGTGGTTGGTTTTGTTAACCATGCCAATGAAAAGTCAGCGGTGTCCATATCCTCCAAAGTGCTTGTGGTGCGGAGGAGTTGGAAAAGGGTCAGGAGCTTAATTCAAAACATCCTGGGATCCCAACCCCAGCGATCTTAGTGTAGGCACATATCATAAGACCTGGCTGGTCTACCCTATGTAATGCAGTGGTTGCATCTGAGTACAAGAGTACTTACAGGGAACACTCCTGATCGAAAGAGTGAAACATAAAGAGGGGAGGGAGGACGTTTGCTGAGTGTCCTTGAGGGCTCTTAGGGCTACTCATGCGTTAAGTGCACTGTAAGGTAATTCTTCCCTTCTCTCTCTGGGCCTCCCTAGCCCACTTAAAAGGGTCTATTTCTCCTCTTTCCTATCCCCTCAGGATGTGTGTGGTGCACATATGTGCGGGCACTGACACATTCCCCTGTGAAATTGTGTAATGTAATTCTTGCCATGAATATGACCTTAGTTGTCGAAATGGCGTTAAACATCTATTACTCACTCACTCACTCCCTTCTCTCTCTTTGCCCTGGGGGGAGGGCACAATGCTTCTAATGGGCAAGCATAAATCATACATTCATGGGAACAACTCCTGAATACTGTACGGGGGTCAACTGCACCCTGTGCTCTTTTGTTAGCCCATATGGGGACGGGGAACGATGGTATAAGCACTCTTGTGAAGAAGAGTGACTCCACAGCTATTCCTTTATTTTGGGACTCTTACCCCTGTGCCTAGTCAGTTCTTCTTGGAATAGTGTAGGAGGGCTGAGGCTAAGATCAATGCGGTCTTAGTGCTGGCTAGGATATGTGAACCCGGTCAACTCTTAAGATCGCTTAATAGGATAAGGCTGATTTATTCCTAAGATCGCTGGGGTTGTGATCCCAGGATGTTTTGAATTAAGCTCCTGAGCTCAAAGTGGGAGGCAGAATGGGAATTGTGGAAGTAGGAAATGAAAAGAAAACAAGTGTCCAAGTATTGTTTTGGTTAGCTTCTACAAGAGGTTTTAGTCTTGACATTTCAATACTTATATTATATCTCAACCGATCACTATGTCCAGTTAGGGCACTGTATAATCATTGGCCCTTAACTTAGATAGGTTTGACAAGCTGATATGATATAATGTGTATGAGAAGGTCGGCATTGACTCCCACTATCAGTTCAGTACAATATCTGTAATACCTCTAAGATGTAACTAATCAGATAGCACTGCTATTTCAACATGCTAGACTTAAATAACCGACCAAAATAACTAGAAATAAGCTCTGTTATTTCATATGCCATTCAAATGGGTCATTTAACATTTAAGATGCCTGTACTGTGCTGAGGACTACTTTCTGAGAACGCTTGGAAGTCTCTATTCTAATTACACCGAGGGCCTTTGCCATCTCATATCCCAGAACCCTGACCCCAATTAACCTGCCAGGTACCCAAATACTCTGCACACTAATTGAGAACAATACCAGCTAGCTGGCTAGACCAGCAATGTAACCCTCAGGGAATCCTGTCAATATCCCCCATAACTTGCCCTATACTTGCCATCCAATTTATCTGCCTGTGTTATATCCTTATTCCACTATACTACTTACAGTTTCACACATCTTACACCAGTCTACATAATACCAGTAACAGTATATTTCTCTAGTGATTAAAGTAGTGTGTATCAAAATAAATGCCGGTCCTGAATGACCACCAGGGGAATCGTAATATTGTGATAAATATGCTGTACTAAACTCTGTATTTAACAAGTGCTTGTTTCATATATGGGTCTAGAGGCTGAGGAATAGGTACATAGTTTTGCATATTGAAAGCTACAAACAGAGGGCTGATTAAATTAGATGAAGTAGTATAGCCGCCTAATCAAAACCCAGATTATTCACAAAATGCTGTTAATGGCCACCTCCCCCCCCACACACACACACACCCTTCATACCCAAGTCACCCTAGGTCCCCTTGGGTAGTAGAGTCTTTCCTTGAAACATGACCCCATTCCCCAACCCACATCCAACACCAATACAACATTCACCCTTATCTCCTCCCACCACTGTACCTGCCCCTACCCCTTAACATGCCCTACACCTACAGGTCCGCCTAGTGCCCAATCATTCAACCTACTGAGGGCCTATACATGGGGTCTATCATCTACTGGGATAGAGGCAGACAATGTGTACATAGAGGCATACCTGGTGAGAGCAATACGTCGCCTTAGTGCAAGACTGTCGTAACTGCATTTTTAAGTTTTGCAAGAGAGGCAAAGGAAGTGTTCCACTTACTGTAGCACTAGGTGGATACAGCAATATTGCATTTGGGCCTGTAGGCACACAAATCATATAGAGCGCTTTAGTATTTTCATAGTAACTAGATCAATAAATGTTAAAATGGAAGGAAACTCATTTCCGCCAAAATGTCAGTTATGACCTTCTTGCACTAAGGCGACGTATTATAGTTGTGTTCTTATTGAAGGTATATATCAGTAAACCATTGGGTTAAATGTGCGTTATGTGGGTAAATGCTTGGGGTTTCAGCAAGGTAGTGGGGATGATCAAATCATATTTCAGAAACATTGTCCATACTCTCCTGTAGGGTGAATTTAATGTTTATATCAGAGTGAATTCAATGTTGATAGGCATGTTCTGATTAATAAACAATCCACATTGATAACGAATGCAGAACCTTGCTAAATTACAGCTTTTCATAGCTAGATTACTGTGGCTAGGGACAGCGATTGATTTGAGGCCACTAATTGAGAAACAATGACTTGCTTGTCTGTCAAAGGTACATATGAGATAAGAATAATACTAACAGGTCACCTTTGATGTGAAGGCCTGCATTCAATATTGTGAATAACTGTCTCATTCTGCTCCCGATAATGCCATACTGCATTTATGGTCATTACTAAAGACTTTCAACTCCCTACCTCCCTCTCTCCCTCACCTCACTTAAGGCTGGCTGCCCCACCCACCAGGGATTCACCACCCATGAACGGAATCACAACCACCCAGTCAACCAACACTAGGCCTCTTTTGGCAGTCAGGTCATGTTGCCATTCACGAGCATGAAAATGTGCCAATCGGGCCACCTGGCAGCTGGTCCTGGCAGAAAAAGATATGCAATTCATACACCCACTATCTCTATATAAGGTTTAGAACACTCCTGGCCATCTTGGAATTCCCTGCAGGTGAGACGCTCTTCAATCCATGGGCGTGTACTAGTTACCAAGTTGAGTAGACCTAGCTGTGTAGGTGTTATCTATATATTAAGGAGAGGGTGTGACATTCTAGGACTGATGCTGCCCTCTGGCAGCTCTATTACTATGCATAGCCATTGGTGACTGAGGTGAGGGGAGACTTTGCCAAAGTCCCCCCTCACCTCTATCATCCATGGCTATAAGTACAGTGAGATCTCTTTAATCCGCCATCCAATAGTCCGCCACACTCAGATCCGCCAGGTTCACCCACATGACCATTCTTATATGATTCAATTGAACTATCACTCAATAATCCGCCAATCTCAGGTCTGACCAATAATTTTCAGTAATTTGGCATGGCGGATTAAAGAGATTTCCAATAGTTCAAAGGGTATCTATCAGAGGGCAGCAAAGGCCCTAGAGTTAAAGAGAATCAGGGTAAATGAAGAGAGACTACAAGTCTACGTCTTGAGCCATCTTGCTGCTGCTGCTGAGTACGTTATTCAAACTATGCATGACCGGAAGTACATGTTAACCGGCGAGGCTTGCCGCCACTATTTTGTGTGTGGTTGTCACAACTCTCAACACTCCTTCTCAAACATACACAAAAACAATATATTCCTACTGCAGACTCCATAGCACTCTGACACACGTTCTGTAGACTACACAACAGCTGACACATACACACATTAGTATCAGCTGTACACAATGTCTACCTTGGCACACAGCCAACTCCTGGTGTGTGTTTACATTCCACAATGGGTCTCACTCTCCAGGCAGATTCTTTGAGGCGGGGATTTCCTAGTTCCACATCGTCTCACTCTCCAAGCAGTTACCCTTGCCTGCATTCTGGCCTGGTTATCCGTTAAACGCCTCACCACTTCTTCATGCCAAAACTCTCCTTTTCAGGCGACTTTTCACAGCTACAGACTTCCCTGTGCTCCCCACATTCACCTCTACAACTTTCCAGAGTACACATAGCGTGTCTGGGCCCATAACCTAAAGAGAATAAGGGTAAATGAAGAAAGACTAAAAGTCTACGTCTTGAGCCATCTTGCTGCTGCTGTTGAGTGCTTTCTTCAAAATACGCATGACCGGAAGTACATGTTAACCAGCGAGGCTTGCCGGCACTATTTTGTGTGTGGTTGTCACAACTCTCAACAAGAGTGGCCAACCCTCTCTTAGTATGTGGATAACACCTAGTCAACTCAACTTGGTAACTAGTACACGCCCATGCTTCAATCATAGCTGAATCTTTTCGCATTCTTGCATTACAATAGAATTTCTGAATTGTGACATACTCAAAAATTATGACGATACCATCATAACCGAGTGAAAACATTGAATTAATGTTGAATAAAATAATGTTGGTCATGGTTGATCCCGGGTGTTTGATAAATGTTATTTCAACATTGAATCAATGTTTTGACCACAGTGAAGCCCATCCACTAGCCCCGTGAACCAGGATTGTAATAATAGATCCTCCCTCCTTTTGTTGTTATAATGCAGTGGTGCCATGGTGGTGGTGCAGTACTAAGGGAATTCACAAGTGCTGCAATCATGCACCAGGCCATCATTCTTAAAGGGTCTAACCTGGATGCTGATATCATAAGGACCCTGGCTTACTTCCAAAAGGATGATGGTGAGGAATATCATCAGAGGACCAGGGAGAGAAGGGGCTGGTGGTGGAAGTAGGGGTGCAGTGGGGGTGAAAGCAGTTCTCAGGGACATTTGGAGCAGTGTAAGGGGCAGTTAGACATCTAATGGGTGTGTATAGGTCAAGGGAAGGATACCGCATGTTTTTTATTGACACAAGGGGTCAAACCAAAAGTAAAGGGATAAAATTGATTTCCTCTAGCAGATATTTGATTCTTTGGGTATGAGGAAAGTATACTCAAAATGTAGGGTCTCTGTTCCGTGTTTTTTTAAGTAAGCAAAGTAACATTCAGATTTGACAAGTTATACTTGCTGTATCTTCTGCTTCTGAAGAACATTTTTTTTCTGTGAAATAATTTATATGTTGTATGAGTATCTATTCTGTCTCATTCTGCTCTCCCTTTTTCCACATTGCAGTGCACACTGGGAAAATGAGGGAGATAGGTAGTACATAAGAAGGAAAATGACAAAACATCCTGTTTAGGTAGATTTTAACCCAGATTATACTAACGACCTACATCTGTACATGTAGGTCCCTTACACTATGATAAAGAACACATACCCCTCCTCTTGAGAAAATAAGATGCATTATAATATGTGGATCAACATTTTACCATGTTGATCCAGATATATTTTAATCATATTTTAAAATTCCGTCCTTAAAGATTCCATATAACTCAAAAATTAAGTTCCCAACCATTTTTTTGCATGGTTGCCATAGCAACCAAAATTTCAAATTTGAAAAATGAATCTTGTCATTGTATCAGATAACTTACTGCCTGGTATTCAAATGTTAGTTGATTTGGATAACCATTATACAAGTTTATGCATGCAAAACTTGGTTGTCATGGAGACATAACTTCCTAAGATATGGTCCATTGTTCAAAAGTGACCTACATGTAGGTTGTTAGGAAGATAGGGGGTCTGGTTTCCTATGCATAGGTATGCAGTTTGTATAGATATGAATTAGAATGTTATCACATCCTATTTCCATAATGGTTTAGTCTAGCTTTATCAAATTTTGATATTTGGTAAAGCTATATGACCCTCATAATTTAATGTAGTATGGGTGAACTGGCTCAAGGTAACGGTCATAAGGCTTGACCTTGAATATACACAGTTCACTATAAGGTGATGCATATGGCCTATGCAGTTCCACACGGCCTACATTTTAGTCAGTATTGAAAACCTTATATCACTAGACATTATCATCCAATCACCACAAAATTTGAAATGGTGCATATTTAGGCACACAAGACATTATGTACATATTTTCAATCCTCTTATGCCAAAACAATACAATGATTCACTATAAGTGCAAGCATAACTCTTTTCAGTCAGATATAAGAGTTGGCTTCCCATGCCCAGTGCTGAGATCCTTCTTTTCATCCTAAGACTAAGAGTCAATGCTAGCAGATCAGGTTGCCATGGTGACGACCTCTGGGTCAAGGTCAGAGCTCGGTCAATTCCTGGAGCTAAGTGGGTAATAATCAAAGAGGTTTCCTGCAGGAGTTCTTGGCACAAAGACTTGTATCTGTGACAAAGGGAACAAAGTAGCACCACACAGGGGAAGGTGCAAAGGGAACAGGAACAAAAGGGCATTAAAGAAAGCCAGAGGAAATAGTGACTTCCAAGCAGAGCGATGTCCATCAGCAGTAGCGTCTTGTATAGAATAAGACAGAACAGAGAAGGCCCTGGGGTCTTTGTGTGTGTGTGTGTGTGTGTGTGAATGAAGGGTTTTTTAGATGGAGATTGGAGCGAGGTTACAATCTGTTATCGGGGAGGCAACATACCCCTCAATAACATTGAAAGCATCTTGACAGTTATTTGAGCCCAAAACCCGTGGCTCAAAACTCTTTAGATGCCATGTATTATTCCTCCTACCTCTTCTGACATTTTAGTAATGCAGAAGTGAATAGAAAAACATGGAGGTATTGTGACATTGTGTTCTGATTTGAAAAAAAAATATTATAAGTTATCAAAGATCAATTAAAACTGATGCTCCACTCAAAATGTTTCCAGAGGGCCCTCCTTTCTTATGCCCGCTTTATTTGCATTGATGTGCTTTAATTGTTATTTGCAAACGTCTTTCTTCTTTATTCCTCAACTTTTCATAGATAGGTGGAAAAATGGGCAGAGCAGATGCGAGATGAAAGAATAAGAAACATTGAAGGAGGATTAGAAAGACATGTGTCCTTTTTCTGCCTTCAAATAAAACTGCACTTTTATGTGAGATCTATTGAATTCTATAAGTGCTGGCACTTTGAAAACCCTTTAGTGTATCAGTATGGAATTCAATATATCATCTCCCATTACCCCATAAGTGGATGCTCGTGCAGAGTGTTGTACTGAGGACATTGGTTTTGTGTGTTGTGATTGGCTTATAATTCCACTATTTCTCACTATAACCACTAGGTTGCAACCCAACTACCAGTCTCACACAGATAAAGCATTTTCAATGTAAACTACCCCACCACTGCTCCATAAAACTACCATATCTCAATATAAACAGGCATCAGGATCAACAAGATCTCCCATATTTGATTTATCAAATGTCGCCATCCTAATGTCCTCCTTGTTTCCATAGCCGTCCCAGTGATGCAGTAGGGTGGGTTATACAGTTGAGGAAATTCTGGACTCCTCTTCCAGGATCCATCATTGCCTTACTCTCTCTCTCCAGAGGTCGATCAGAATCGCTTAACTCTCCCTTTAGCATTACCTGACTCTCAATCCAGAGTTTTGCATGACCTGACCCTCACTCCAGATTCCAACATTGCCTTATGAGACACAGGTTGAAACATCAATTTTGGCTCATTTACACAAGACCCTCTCTGACCTATACCCCAATCCCCACGACCTACCACCACAGGTTCACCTCCCATAAACAGAATCACAACCACCCTATGAACCACATAAAGAGCCTCCATATGAAGTTCAGTCATGTCTCCATTCCTAAGCTTGACAACTTGCCAATTGGTGTACCAAGCAGCTGGGACCAACATCACAGGGGTCTTGAGTTTTGTTCGGTGTAACCCAGTTATATTGCAGCTAGTTTATCCAAATTTTCCCAATTCTTTAAATAAAGCTATCACATATTTGTCCTACTGTACGTTACAATATACTAACGTTTTTCTAAATTGCTTTTCAGTAACTGTTCAGAAGAAAATAGAAAGAAAACCAAGGAGAGGAGGAAGTTGCTATGGGAGCAATATAGTCAGGGAAGAAAGCTGCTCTGAGCTGTTTACAGCAGTGGAAGAGGCAGTTAGACAGTAATGGGGAGCATGGGTCAGGGGATGAATATGATATAGTTTGCATACACATCAGGGGGTCTTACCTATGCTCAAATATTGAAGGCTCTACTACTGTAAAGCCTCATTTGTAGGCTACACCCCAACTAATAAATAACTCTAAGGTGTACCAAGGAGCTGGAAATGTCAGATTAAGCACTGTTGTTTTCTGTGGAAACCCTTTTATAATTCAGAAACACATATATGCCATTGTAGGCCTCTGAAATGGTTTATAAGCCAATGTATAATACACTGGGTGTTGACTTGAAAGCAAGGCAAGAAGAGAAATGACCGTGGAAATGACCGTTTCTTTTCTGTCCTGGTTTAGGCTGAATGGTTAGTTAATGGATGGAATTCCACTTTATCTGGCTGGAGGAGGACCTCTTTACTTTCGTAGTCATTACTTGAGGATAGGGTTGCCATGACGACAATCCTATGAGTGTAATTGTAGTCAGGATCAAGGTAAGATCATGGTCAATTCCTGTAACTTAGTGGGTGATAATGAAAGAGGTTCTTGCGTGGTTTCCCAGTACAAAGAGATGTATCTGTGACAAAGGAACAAAGAGGAACCGCACTTAGCACAGGGAGGGGGAGCTAGGGGAGATGAGACTGGATCAAATGGAATTAAGTGAAGGAAGAGAAACATTGAATTGTACAAGAAAAGAGATACCAAATATTAACTACACACGTGTCGTGTGTGAACTATAACTACTACTCTAAATTAGGCCAAGCATTATCACCCATGAGCATGAAAAGTACATGATCTAACCTATAAAGTTTACTAAGGAAAGGGTGTACTGTCTCACGAGTTTATAAGTAGAAGTTACATGTATATATTTTATGATTAAATGCCATTTTACTAGTTTTGATGATCAGTAAGCATTAAATGTGTCACAGACCAAAATGTACGGAATTACATAGAACTTTATGCATGACAACTTTAAGATGCTGAACCTATGTTTCAGTAGGATTCTCCAACGTTTCCATTCAGCATCATAAGAACCACATCACGTTCTTCAAGCACATACTTAGCGTCCCCATTGACCTGCACTTAGGGTGATGGGAATGTCTGAGGACGTGTATGATTGGAGAGGTGTGGTGGTTGTAATGGCCTGTGCCCTCGTTGATCTATGGGTGTCGATCAATGGTAGACTAGAGCATTGTAAATCCCACAGCAGGTTCTGACGATTGAATGTAAGGACCATACAGTGCCACAGCCGTTTCTGTAGATTTCTTGTTGTGGGTTTTTCACCAAACCAAACCTGCTGGGAAAAATACAGATTCTGCCCCAATTCCCCATTAGTTTTCTTACCATCCCTTTTTAAATGGCTCAAGCCAGATTTGGGCTACCCCCAAAAAGGCTCTCACACAATTGGCCCGGGACAACTGGCCTCCTGATAATGCAATCAGGACCCATGGCTAGTTGTGGAGGGAGTCAACATATGGGTCTATATCATAGGCTCCTGGTTATGATAGACTCCTGGAATTTGCAATACATCTCTCCTTCTGCCAGCTGATTGACCTGGAATTACCCAGGAGGTGCTCTTCTGAGATTGGTGGAGAGAAGAGTTATGGGTTGCTGGAGAAGAAGTTTGACCATTATCATCTGTAATACGATTCTGCCAAGGCACTTCTAATGATTTGTGGAGTCAACTTTGCAAGGTTTCCCATCAACACCATTTCAAATCTAATTGGACTTTTGGCGTAATTTCAGTATAGAACAAACATGTTACTTGACTATGATAGATGACATGTCATGTCAAATATGTTAAGGTATTAAATTGTATACTAGAATGTAAACTTGTATGCTGAGGGAACTCATATACCCGATAGACGTAAATTTGACAAAAATAAGTGAACCAGCAGTGCCATAGTTTGTCATTTGCTGCAATAACATACAGCCATCTCATATGCAATCTAAGGTTGGGGAATAAGATGTTACCAGCATGATGACCTTATCTACCTTTCCCCATAGGTAGGCTCTATTTTGGTTTATAGCAGCGCTTAATGGAGATGTAAGCCCTGTCCCTGCCCATCTTGACTTGCCTTATAGATATAGTTGGACTGGTGGCCATTGGAAGGTGACATACTGTTCGTTTATGGGCCTTGGGGTGCTGTAAATTAGGTGATAGAGAAGCGGTATAATCACACGTGGGTTATTATCCATGGAATGGACAGTTAATGTAGGTGTATGGACCTCCTGATCCAAAGATAAAATTCCTATACTGAATCCAACACCACAACATGGTAGGCCTTTAGCCCTGTGAGGCTTATCTGTACATTCAGATTATGTAGATTAAAAAAGGATTTCACACCTTAAAATCATCTGTGCCCGATAAGCAACCAAACAAACTATCAGAATTCCACTGCTCTCAAATGCATTATTATAATTATTAGCCCTGGTGGCAGCCTGATCCATAATCTGTGAGCCAGCAAGTGGAAATGGGGGTTCCTGCGGGATTTAGTACCTGTTTTAGCCACCAGGGGGCACCACTATGGACTAGAATAGGAAAAATATATCTAAAACTGCTATAGGCCACTTTTTTTGTGGAGAATTCAAAGATTTTTGATAAAACGTTCTATTTTGGGGGGAAGGGTTCCATATTTGGCATTAAAAAGAATGTTTTTGGGCCAAAATAGACATTTTTGTTGATTTCTGTTGCCATGGAAACATGATATTCATTCTAAATAAGAAATTTTATGATCCTATTTGAAGGAACGTTTCACAAGGTCCACTATGGTGAAAACAGAATGAAAATATCATTTCTGGATCAAAAGTTATGGGCAAAAGAATGAAATTTTATGCTAATTTAGCTAATTAGCATAAATTATGCTAATTATAGTTGTATCTCATGACCATGGAGACGTAGGGCTTGTTGACATTCATGAAATGGTCATACCTACCCATATTCAGCAAGCTATTCTTCCAATACTAACAGGAGTATCTTCTCATGCAATATATCACTGTAAAGCTAGTGATCTGAATTTTAGAGTTGACTTTTAGCACAAAGCACCCTTTCTCCTTGCCTCTATACATCTATCTAGAATTCCTCTGTCGGCTTTGCCAGGTTGGACTAGACACTCTATAGTTTTGCCACTCCCACCCATAAGTAGCTGCATGGATGAGAATAAATTGCCCTCAAGTACATCGTAATGTGAGTTTGAGAATGCTCTGAAGTAAGAGTACGGTGGAGGTAACGTATACCCTGATATTTTAAACTGTACTCGCAAATCCCATCTGTTTCGAAAACCAATACTACTTCTATCCCCTCCTAAAACCTCGTTTTCCTTGTCCACCTCGTCATACTTTAATTTTCGTCCATTATTAACTTAAAAACACTCTACCCAACTGTAATTTTCCTTCCCACGGTCCTCCACCTTTTGCTCTCCACAACAAATCTTAATGATCAGCGAAGCTTTCTCAGTCATCCTTTAACCTGCCAATAATCCCCAAAGTAAAACATAATGTCACAAGATTTCGTGTTGTAAAGTTGTCATAATCCATCAACACAAAAAATGACTTGTTCTTGCTGGCACGGGGCTTCCCTAGCCAATATAAAAGGGTCTATACCTCCTTGTTTCTGTCCCCGCGGATGTGTGTGGTGTACATACCGGGTATACATGCGCGGGCGCTGACACATTTCTCTGTGAAATTGCGTTAAACATGTAGTACTCGCTCACTCTTGTTGGCCAGCACTGAAACTATTGCAAAATGGCAATATGCACTGCATGATCCTAGAGCCCTATATGCCGTCCTTGAAGAGTCCACCACCTCCCTAAGCTCACACACTCCTCCTCCCCTCATCCTTCCCCCACCCTCCCACAGTATACAGTGGTCAGAGCCCATCTGGGATCAGGGTTATGGGCGTGTCAGAGATCGAAGCAGAGAGAGCTGGGCGTCCTTTGGCACTTAGTGGCAACATTTTATGGGAGGCCCTAACACCCCCTGACCCCGCTCCGTAAAACTAGGCGAGGAGCGGTGCTAACTTTTATAGCCGCTTGGGAACGGTAGTCAATATTATGCTCAGACCCGTGGAAGGTCATTTTAGTTTGTTTGTTTTTTGCTCCTTAGGAATCGGTTGAATTTGGGAGAGAGCAATTAAGATGTGGCTAGGACATCTATACCTGTATGTTCCAAGGGAATTATTTGAAAACGGGTTCCTGCAAACACCAAGTGGCAACTGAATACATTCAGTTTCAAACGCCCGAAATATTGACTTACAGCGATTTGACAGAATGTCAATATTTTCCCTTTTATGTCAATCCGAAATTGTTAATCGTTTAATGATAACCATGGAGCATTTGCTCGGACCTTGCTGCTGGAGCATTTTCATCATGAGGCACAGTGCCACTAAGCTGGCATTGGGTTGGTCCATCATGCTTCCCGCTGGCAGTCCATCAACACTAGAATGATAGTATGATGCCTAGATTAAAACAATTCAGATATATGGATGAGTCATCAGGGCCTTTTTATAACTATAAGAAAGCTGTAGTACAATGTAAGCAGTAAATGACCCTAAAATGTTTTAGAGGATTGACCCAAATGGCGTGACATAGAAGTGACCTGAACTGCAGTCTTAGTGTTGGTAAAGAGGGCTTCATGAGGTATTTCCACCAGCACAGGATCACCTAGACTGGACCCCTGAACATAACACCTGCCAACAGTAGGTGCCCCTTATGATGGTCACTGGGGCTTTAGCCCCCTGGGTTATGGTCATAGTTTAACGCTATGAGGTCAGCATAAGTGATGTGATATATCAATGCATTATACCATGGTTAAGGCTGATTTGCATATTTTTGCGTTGAAGTTTGATAATAAAAGATGTTCAATTAACCACAGCTAGAATGAACGATGTTTGACACCGCCATCTGGTGTATAGAGAAAGTACTACCCTCTATGGGGGGTACCATGGTAAAAGAGCATATGTAAGCTTTATTGATCCACAAGTTGACTTTAGGCACAGATACAACGAACGAAGGCGTTATACACCCGCGTTCCTCAACTCGCGGATCAACAAAGCTTATATATCCTCTAATTAGTGGCCCCTAAAGGACTAATTAGAAAAAGAAACGTAGGGTCTCTAGGGTCTCCTATCAAAGTGAGCAGAACAAAATACAGGGTAGCCTGCTTGGAAGAAGAGTCCGCCTCCATATATAGCTCATCAAGGGTTGTGAAACTGAGGGTGTTGTCTGCTTACAGTTAGATGTAGTTAATTGATTGCTCCAATGATACTTTCAAACATGGACACATGAGATTGGACACAGACGATTGTGCTGTTAATGTTTAAACAGAGTGCTGGGACATAGTGATAACTAAGTCATAAATCAATCACAAAGCTATCTCTTCACCGTTTACCTATACATTGTATATGATTGTAAAAGGTGCCAAAGAAGGGTACATTCTGCAGTGATCAGGCCTCTTATGTAGTTGTGGTGGGTCGCTCCCCGTCTCCATGTCGCCCCCTAGATGAGGCAATGGCAATTACAGGTAGGGTGAGCAATACAGGAGCAAATACTAGAGCCCCCTTGTGTTAACATGAGGAACTGCAGGGTATCTAAGCTTAAGGGTACAGCCAATGTGGTGGGTTACTCACTGGGGTTACTCACTGCAGTTGCAATCCTGCAGCAGGACAAGTAGAGGGATTCTTTGTGATTGATTCAGAGAGAATTCTGTCAGCAAAATATTAATATGTATTAATGATAATATGAAAAATAGAATGGATGACAGTCAACTTCATGCACTTCCCAAACCCTAACCATATTATCAGAGGTTATTTCAAGGCAAGGGCAGGGGGTAAAGGGAAGACAATGATGGAATTATGAAGTTAAACCTGTCTGTTAATCAGTTTATGTTTATCTAATCTTGCAGGTCACCACAGCAGTTAAAATCTTATGCATCCCCACAACAAATGTAGATTCCAATGAATAAGCACATTTTTTTATCTTATTTCTCCGACAGAGACACAGGAGGACATCAACTTCCGCAGCCTGTTCCAGCGGATGACAGACAAGCGTCTGTCCGCATTGGCTGCTCGGATGATTGGTAACTCATCCATCCCTCAGTGCGCCTCAGAGTGTGTCCGTGAGACGGCGTTCCAGTGCAAGTCGTTTGACTTTGACAACAAGAGGAGGGCGTGTGTATTGTACAAGGTGAACCTGGATGACAGGGACATTCACTTCATACCCACACCTGGGATGGACCACTATAAAAGTAAGCTATATTTACACTTCATACCCACACCTGGGATGGACCACTATAAAGGTAAGCTATATTTACACTTCATAACCACACCTGGGATGGACCACTATAAAAGTAAGCTATATTTACACTTCATAACCACACCTGGGATGGACCACTATAAAAGTAAGCTATATTTGTGCTTTATACCAATACTTGTGATGGATCACTATAAAAGTAAGCTTCATTTTTTAAATTATTCGAGACTTACCTGTAAGTTGAGGTATTATTATTCTTTATACCTACACCTGGGATAGACCATTATAAAAGTAAGCTATATTTACACTTTGAATCCACACCTGGGATGGACCACTATAAAAGTAAGCTATATAACTCCTCATACCATAACCTGGGACGGACCACTATAAAAGTGTGCTATCTAATGGATGATAGATTTCAGACTGTACTACTGCAATCATACAGGGCATACCTTAATCTGATATTTCTGATCCAATACCACTAAACCTATGTGCTTACCTAAGACCGCAGCTTATTCAAAGACACATTCTAAATCATTGGCTTCATAAATTGTTGCAGTTATCTAAGCATATTTCATAGTTCATCAATATTCATAGTTTGTAAGGGTAATTGGAAAATCGCGGCCGGTTCCCGTACCAATGCAAAATCACTGGTAGATATGTCAGAGCTGGAGGTCAGATTACCCCTATACATAGGTGTCAGAGATCTTGATGACTAAATATTGTTGTTGCTATTGGCGAAGGGGATCGATGATTTTGTTGTGACTGCTATTGAGTAAATATATTATTTGAGAATTTATTGTTCTTTAATCTCCAGGTGTCTGAGATCTAGGTGAATAATATAACAGTTTAGAATTGCCATTGAATCTATTCTCTTCTTTTTCAGCCAACTATGTCAAATTGTATCATAGGATACCCAACCATATGCTGTCACGGAGCCACAACCGACGAATAGACGAGGTATATACATCCTTTGCCAATAACCTGTAAATGCATTCTTATCAGCTTGTTGTAAATATATGCTTATTAATATGTAGGCCTACAGTGCACATATTTCTCCTTCTATCTGGTATCGTACCTATTGTTAAATGGAATTTAGCGTAAACGTATGCTACCAAGATTTGATATAGGAAAACCTGAATATACCTACACTTAATTCCGCCTTAAACCCAAAGTTTTTCCCTCAGGAGCGACTGACAGTTTTATGTCATATTGTACATCTAAGGCAATATGCACAATATTGTCTCAATGAAGAGTTTGAAATTTTCCAGTTACCTACAATAACTTCAACTATAATATATAGCTTTGGCCGAGATGAATCATTTATAATGATGCGCATAAGCTTAAAATTAATCTGATATCTATCATGCCCCTTTCACTCCCCAGGTGGCAGTAGAGGAGTGTGCACGGCGCTGTATGCTGGAGACGTACTTTAAGTGTCGTGGGTTTGACTATGAGAAGGTGTCAAGGACGTGCTGGCTCACGGAACGCACCCCACAGGACACCGGGGGCATTAACATGCAGAACGGGTGGGACTACTACCAACGGAACCCCGGTAAGAGATTTCATTTTTTCAAATGTATTAATCATGGACATGGAGCCCGGGACATGGAGGGAAAGGATTCCTGTGTAGATAATATAAACTTTTATTACACAGAATTGTGACTATTCAGGGAATCCATGGAGAGATTGAGTCATCCCCACTTTAATATTGCATCGCAAATTTTCAGCTTATATATAGACTTTCTTTGTGATGAACAGCACCGTCAACGAAATGCTGGAAGGTTAGGTATAATTATTTAGCAACATTAACCCTTAAGTACCAGCCGATATAATTTTTTTAAGTTGCCGTCGTGACGCACGAATATGATACTCGTGAAAATAAATATATACTACATGAAACAGCGTGTGGTCCTAATTGGTTCCAGACCTATATAAAACGTTCAGATCTAGTACCTTTAGGAACCTAACTATAAATTTTCTGCTATTTCTCACCAGAGGGCCCCCTAATGCGGTTCATCAATTACGGTTACGGCCGCCTGAAGCCGCTGCAGTCGGCAGAGGTTTACCAAAAGGTACAGGTTTTGTTATAACCCTACAATAAATGCATGGTTTCGTAAGATGAGTCCTCTTTAACAGTCTACTAATATTTTGGAAGCAAAAAATATAGAAATATACTTCAAGAAAAATATAGTTTTTTTATGTTTTATCTCAGCGACGCTGATATTGAGAGCATCACATATAATAGATATTACAACAGTGTATAGAATTTCAGAATTTATATTGCATTTTGCTGTACATATGTTGTAATCATTGTATCAATTTCTTTATCATTTCCAGGTGGTTATGGGGATATCCCTGGAGTACTGTGCCACCCTGTGCCTTGCAGCTACCGCGTCGTCCTTCCACTGTCTGTCGTTTGACTACGTGTTTAACGGTGGTGTTCAGGATACGTGTCATATGAGTAAATACATAGGTGCTAACGTCTACGGACTGGTGGCTAGCCAAGACCAAAGGGTTATGCATTTTGAGAAGAAAGGTCGGTGTAGAATCTTGTCTCTTTACATAATGCTTTTTCTTTATGTTCTTTGGTAGCGCTTTTTGTTCATATTTGTGATACCACATGCGAGAATCGACTTATTGCAACTTGCAAGAAGGTTTTTAAGTGTAGACATGTATAAAAATGGGTTGGTCTTAACATAATTGTCAGGGAGATTGTAATCATAAAAGTGCCTATTGAATGTTTTAATTATCATTTACTGTGAAATTAAATCAAATCAAATAAATTCATTTACAGAGAAATACCTGGCCTTCTTCTATGCCACGCCCTATTCTGTTGTACTCGGCAACAACCAGCGCACATTCACCCACGTGACTCCCAACAGGTGCGCGCGCATGTGTATGCAGGAAGAAGGCTTTGTCTGCAGGTCCTTTGATTACAGGGTAAGGTTTTAATGGTATGGGTGTAGCTAAGTACCTGGAGTTGTAGTAAAAAAAAAATAACCATTGAATTAAAAGATAAAGATAAATCTGTGTCATGAAGCTTCTATTCGTGCAGGGGGATACCAAAGTGACCATTCCTCTATACGCACGGTAATTTTACCACTAAGGGGGCTGCTAAGCTCCCAAATTCTCCAAATATGAGTCCCTCTATCATTGCACTCACGGTCCCTACATATCTATCAAGCCAGTTACCACCCTCCGATTGCATACAATATCTATAACTTAAAAAATGAAACAACTAACTTTGAATATTGGGTTATTTCTATCCACAGATAGAGGAGGGCACCTGTTTACTGAGCACCAAGACCGGAAGTGACGTAGGAGGTCTTTACAACCAGGGTCTGGAGGAGGTGCATCACTTTGAGATGAAGCCCATCATGGGTCAGTGCATTACTCTTTATGTATGAGATGAAGCCCATCATGGGTCAGTGCATTACTCTTTATGTATGAGATTCCCTATAGGCTGTAAAGCTGCGCGAAAATACCTTAAATGAATTTATTTTCGTGCATTCTTCTAATAAATTAGTTAAAAGCCTTGTAATAGATCTAAGCAATATTCTATATGGATTGGGGCAAATTGTTGTTTTGGGGGTTTTGTACGGAGCCCCTAATAGGACATACCAACAATAATCATTTTTCTACAAAATAATTCTTGCGGGTACTGGGACATTCTTGGGGGTACTGGGTTATTTTTGTGGGTACTAAAATATTCTTGTGGGTACTGAACAATTCTTGCGGGTACTGAACAGTTTTTGCGGATACTGAATGATTCTTGAGGTACAGAAATAATCTTTGCAGTTATTGAACAATTTTTGGAGGTATAGAAATAATTCTTGCTGGTAGTTAACAATTCTTGGAGAGGTACAGAAACAATTCTTGCAGGTGCACATATTAGTATAGGAGTCTGTACATGGGTGGGGGTTGCCCGTTCTCCCCACCCCTATTCAAAATGAGATCTTATTTTCTATGTCATTGAAACCCTGCCCCCTAGCCCCTAGACCCCCACACACCTTAACCCCAAGATTGGGATCCCCAATGCACCTGTCAATGCTAAGGGAGCAATGGTTAATTGTACTAAAACACACTATTTAAAGATAATCCTCCTGTACCCACAAGAATACTCCTGTATGTTTCTAATTCCACAGGAATCCTCCTGTATCTGCAGGGATCCTCCTGTATCCGCAGGAATCTTTCTGTTTCCGCAGGAATACTCCTGTATCTGCAAGAATCTTTCTGTATCCCCCACAGGAATATTCCTGTACCCACAGGAATCCTTCCTGTACCCGCAGGAATTTTTTTTGCATGAGAAAAATCTTTTTGGTATGTCCTTTTAGGGGCTCCGTAGTTTTGGGTCTGTTTTTCTTTTCTTTTTTTATAGATATTTCCATGACAGAATTACCAAAATGAGTTTAAGTAAGGAGATCCAGAACCGATAGTAGAATCAACGATATGAAATTTATTCTGTGGACATCTGGTGGTACATTCAGTGATACATCTGGTGGTACTACGTAATAAACTGTATCATGTCTAGAAATGATGTCCTGTGTACATAATTTTATCACATATATTACAGACTGTGGCGGTAACCTTACAGCACCAGATGGTAATATAGCCTCACCCAACTGGCCGCGCAGCTATGCACCAAATGAACAGTGCCTATGGCAGATCACCGTACCCAAACACAAGGTTAGTCCTACCTACAAAAGCTAATTTTTTTTAAATATCAAAAAGTGTCCCCAAAATGACACGCAAAATCGATATACATTGTAGCGACGTTTAAAAATGCTTTCCATATATTTCTTAGGAGTCTACTCTTAGGGGTGAAAATATCTCACTAACTATGGTGCTTACGGCTACAAACCTGTTCTTTAGCCAACCCCCTTTTAACGTTCTCACAAGCTACAAGCACACGTGTATTGCCAAGTGTTCTGGAAGGCATTTCTTAATATGGTTTGACTGAACACAGCCACTACTACTTGAAACCTTCTAAATATGATTCGGTGATCGTAGGCAATGCACTGCGACTGCTATGTACACTCAGCATTAATTTTACCGGTATTGTAGTAACTACATAGGGTGTGGTAGGGCAGTCAAACCAGTGTAGTCATTAGTGATCACGAGATGCGGAGCTGTAATGACATTAGGCCGAGACTGAGGGATCCCACTAAGATTCGAAGGGTTCTAGTTGTACCGTCTTGAGAAATGTCTTCCTGTAAACGCTCCGCAGGCATTTTGTAGCCTACAGTGTGAGTAGTATAGGGAGATGGCGATATGGGTCAGGTTTGAGGGGTATGCCTGAAACTCACAATCGCACACAGGGGCTTCTCTCATGTGTGCTGCTTATCATGCAGTTCTAGCGAGCTAACAGCAGGATGCATTTTACACCATAGTCTCATAAATACAAGATGCATTTTATATAAAATCTCATTACTAAAACATTCACATGGAACAGTTTCAAAAAGGTAATAGTAAACCGGTAAATGGAGATTTAACATAGACTTATATTGCCTTTCTTATGGGGTGTATAATGAGACATGTAACTATGAAATCCCATCTGTTTCCTAACCAAATATAAGATCACTTAAAATATGAATTTTACTCGACCCTTAAGTGCAAGAGCAGGGGTGTGGTAAATTCAATTAATTCACAATTATGCAGTTCAAACTATAGTGCTAGTATTGCAGTCAGCAGAGATGTAAAAGAAAAGCTCCAATGACAACCATCAAATTTCCAGTGCTTGTTGAAAGGAGAAACCCCTTTAATGACCTAAATCAGAATAACTCCTAGTCCTTATAGTTAGGGATGACTTCAGAGGATATCCCATTAGTCCTCCAAGTGTTGGTATGCACTCAGTGGCCCAGTATTCATCCTATTTTTATAGGGTAGAGGGTCACAGCTATGACTACATAGACTACCATATTAACTACACCATTGGCTCCCAGTAAGTACCCTGGGAGAAGACCCTTGTTGTCTCCAGGTTGTAGGCCCCCCTGCATCATGACTCCTTAGGCTTGACTAGTGCCAAAGCACAGCAAAGTAGGTACATTGGGTGTTTGGTCCATATCTTCATCTCCAGCCATCTGCTTGTCCAAAGACTTATCGTTTATAACCTCATCAATAATATCATCCATCACGTATGTATCCACTCTCCTCGAAGTAGGTACATTGGGTGTTTGGTCCATATCTTCATCTCCAGTCATCTGCTTGTCAATAATATCATCCATCACGTATGTATCTGCTCTGCCCAACACCTCCAGGTCCTATAAGTTAACAGAGAATAGCAATCGATATAAGATACGCTTTCAATATCAGTTCACTGTTGGCCCTTCTTGCATTCTTATTATTTTTTTAAAAGTGGCCATGTTATGTACATGTATATGATTTTAGTATAGGATGTAATTGTTGTGACTGTATTATGAAATGGCAAAATTAGCACTACTTACAAAATCCAATCCTTGAATTGTCAGAACGTCTTCCGATAGTCCTAAGTGTGTTTGTGTGTTGAATGCATCCGGTCGGGTTGACTGGGCAGCCATTCGTTGGGAGAAAGTATCCTGTACCTAGGGAAAACATGATGCCTATCATTTATTTAAAAGTAATAATGAGTGCAGCTAAAATGGAGTAGTAATTAGTATCTGTTCTTTTTATTCAGAGCAGTAGAATCGCCGCTCTGACCTTCTTATTTTTAAATTTCAACGGTAGTTCAAACCATTTCAAAGTGCCCACATTAGTCATGTTAGGGAAAGGCTGATTGCCTACCGTCACTATGTGGGACACCCGTCCTAATAACAGTTAAGCCAGGTTTCTCACAGTGTGCCCCCTCAACAGTGCATGTTTTGTCTCTGTTTGCACCTCTACCAGACCCGCATATCAGACCAAACCCATCTCACTCCGGCCTGGCCTCTCACCACTGATATGCGGTCACTGATCTTATAAATATAACATTAGACACTCCCGCAGATATAACCCTACAGTAATGACAGCTGAGGAAACAGAGATTAGTTAGAGTGAAGAGAAAGTAAGATTATAAAAGTCACCGTCGTACCAGATCCATTGTTTGAATATTAATAGTGTGAAGGTCAGTTGTTAGTCCTTGGTATGTCTGTGTGGCTAAAACAGTCTTTGGGGGTACCTGGTTAGCCAAGGTTTGTGTGAAGGCATCATCCATCTGCTATGAGGTATGGTCAGAATGAGATTAAAATTTCCATTTTGACAATATCATGCACTTTCTATTGAGAAACTATTGGCAGTGAAGAGTTATAGTAATATTGAACTTCCAATTTCAAGGGAGAAGAGCAACTAATTCTTTGTGAGTACAATATTGATTCAAAATATTGCAACGGATTTCCAGCGAATTTGGAATGAGATATACAATTCAAATTTGATTAAGTATAGTAGAGAATTCGAAACAGGAAACACACCATATCCATTACTTGAATGAGCTTCTGGTCATCTGCCAATCCTTGGGATGGTTGTGGGGAGAATGTAGTCTGTGGGATCGGGTCATGAATCATAGGCTGAAAGTCAAAGAGATCATCCTGGCAGTGTTGTTTGCGACACCAGCCTGTGTTGGTCAATTGTGACGTGTAGCTAGCAAAAATGGCGACCTCCTTGAAATCAACAATTCCTTGAAATCACTGGCTTTATGTCTAGAAACCTATGTTGCGCTGTAATTGTTTGTGCAAGTTAGAATGTTGTTAGTTGCCAGCTGAGCGTGCTATATGAAAACTCGTGTAACCATGCAAATACCCAAAAATATAGGGTCATCTACCGCCCCTCACTGGGATTGGACTGATACTATGGGGTGTGCAACACATTTATTAGTAGTGGAGAGTCTCAAATCGTAGCTTCTGAGAAATATCTAGCTGTGCGTATTATGCAAACAAAATGACAGTATGGTAATTGAGGAGCTACAAGTTTAAGTTTCACGTGGAGAACTAGTACATGTTGTATCTCTATAATATCAACACTTCCCCATGATCTTGGAGAAAGTACCGTACATCACATTTTCTATTACCACGGTTTATGTTGTGCTTTTATTACAAACCCTTCCTAAGATATGAGTGGGGGATAAGAATAAGAGTCATCCTCTTACCATGTCTTGTAATCTTGGAAATCTGTCCAGTGTAGTCTTGGGTACAGGTGGCGGGTAACCCTCATGGTGTACCTATGATTAAATGATACAGATGGTAAACTTACTAAAATAACATAATATATAAAAGTAGAAAGTCATGCAGTTTTGAAGGAGACAAAGAGATAAAAATTATTCTGTCCTTCTTTTTCAAATTTAACTTATATCACTGAAAACTGTGTAGATGTATGGTAATTGTTAGGGAAAGTTTACCAGGATGAGAAGACATTTTCATGTGGACAAAGGAAGTGTGTCACTTTAAAAGATTTAGTATTTAAACATACCAGATCCGTGAATTGAATATCTTGAAGGTCATCTGGTAGTCCTTGGTATATCTGTGGTTCAAATGTAGATCAGCGTAGTACAAATCATAATTGGTTTTAAAATTATTATAAGTTGTCTTTGGGTTTGGTCTAGTTTCCTGACTTATTTGAATCAATATACTAATGGCTTCCCTTGAACACCACACTCGTCCATAATCATGATATAAGTCATTCAAACCATCATCAATCATCATCAACATAATCATAATCATCATCATCATCATCATCATCATCATCAAAATCAGACCAATGCAGTGCAGCTAAGGCCTTCTTAAGCACTTGGTCAGTGTATCATATCAATATTGCAAGGTCCATTGATCCCAAGATACGTAAATGCAGCTCTATATGGGCAGCTGAATGGGCATGCCCCCCCCCTTGATTTTTAAAGATCTCATAATAAAATAAGCAAATCCAGACTTAACCTCTCACAATAGACCAATATGGTATTGGGACAGCACACACAAAAATGTATACATATAGTAGGGTTGCTAGGGTCTTTTGAGTGAGCAGCATAGATGAGTTATAAAACCTGTCAAATTGTACAGAATTGTAATCTTGGTGACTTTAGATAACTCAGGAAGATTACCAGACTAAATCAACACGATAACGTATGGTGCGCGGGCGTACCTTCTACCATGTTGATCCACTCCTGACTTCCCTCATGTTCTCAACACAGGCATAGAAGTTGTCAACATGAAGAGTCTGTGCCAGGGCTGATACGTTAGATGTGACAGGTTTTGCCTCGTTTATTTTATGGTGCTTATTTTGAGGCCCTATTTTACTGCCCCTCCCTACACTGTAAAAACATGTGTTGAACTTACTGTCCCTCTCTACACTGAAAAAAAAATGTGTGTTGAAATTACACTGCCCCTCCCTACACTGTAAGATGGTACTTTTGAATATATATGTAGGTATGTTCTATTCCTCCTTTATAGAATTCATATGCTTGCAAGTGTACACTACTGACACCTAGTGTCTAAGTATTCATATTAAAAAGATTAATAGCCTTTGATTCATAAGTGCACCATGCCTTAATTTGCATCTTAGCTTCTAATTCAGAAAGTATCAGGAATATGGTTCTATTACTTTGAAAAATAGAATTGGCATGGTGGAAAACCTTAAAATTGATATATTACACTTTAAAATATCTTGATGAACAGCAGAGAAAAGTGCATTGATTCATTAGTGCATCATGCCCAGATTGGCATGATGCACTTTATCTCTGAATCCATCAGGAATATGGGTCTATAAGTTGATAAAATCAATTGAAAACATTAAAATCAGTTGAAAACATTAAAATCAATATATTACACTTTGAAATCTGTCAATAAACAGCTGAGAAATTGTCATTGATTCATTTGTGCATCATACCTTGACTGGCATGATGCACTCTATTTCGGCAACCATTGGGAATATGGGTTTGAAAGTTTAAAAAATAGAAATAGAAAAACGTCTCTGTGTGTTCTAATGCTATGACGTACATGTCTAGGTCATGGTCTGATGGTTTCAGTAGATGAGCTATTGTCATCGTTTTTGGTCGATGAAAGGACGATCATTCCTCCCTAATAATGAAATAACTGATAATAGAATTACTAAACATAAGTATATTAATCTAGAGAATACGACTGAGCAGCTATTACAGCAATGCTGCATTTCTAACTGATAATAAAATACATAACCATAAGTAAATGAATTCAGAACATACGACCGGGCAGCTATTACAGCAATGCTGTATATCCAACAGATATATGAACTCCTTACACTGATAAAATCTAGAAACCTGATAATGATCATAGGATTTCATGAAAATGATCCTAGAGTCATGGGAGTCCTCGTTTCAGTGATGAGCAATGGGTCCTGAGCATCAAATCAGGATCAAAAGTCATTAAAGAGAAAAAAAATATAGATTGTTTTATTGTCTTGGGTTGTTGTTTTGTGGTTGTTGTTGTTGTTGTTGTTGTTGTTGTTGTTTTGTTCCAAGTGTCTCAAAACAAGCCGTGGCAGAAAGTTAGTTCAGGTGAAATGATGGACTAAACCAGCTGTAAAACTGGGTATAGGGCATATGGCATTGAAGTCAAACGGCACCCTGACACATAGCCCCATATCACCTGGCCTTAATGCAGATAGCCTAGTTGTCATCTGGCCCACAGTCAGATAGCCCAAATGTCACATAGCCCCCTGTCAAATAGCCTGAATTCCTTAATTTTTGTTTCTTTTCTTTTTTACCCCCTTAAATACGTGGTCAAAAATTTCCACTCTTCTGCCTACCTGCATTATAACTTCTCACCTTATCATACCTTTTCCTAGATAAAGATACGTGGTTGTAGGTTATCATACGTTGTCAATCGTGGTCATACATTGTCATACCTTATCAATCATGGCCATACATGGTCATACATTATCAATCGTGGTCATACGTTATCAATCGTGGTCTTAGTTATCAACCGTGGTCATACGTGGTCATACCTTACCATACTTTGTCATGTGGCCATACGTGGTCATACATGGTCATACATGGTCATACATGGTCATACATGGTCATACATGGTCATACGTGGTCAAAGATTTCCACTCTTCTGCCTACCTGCATTATAACTTCTCACCTTATCATACCTTTTAAGATGTTGTTTTGTTCCAAGTGTCTCCTCGTATGATAATGTATGACCACGTATGACCACGATTGATAACGTATGACCACGTATGACCACAATTGATAATGTATGACCACATATGATAACGTATGATAACGTATGACCACTATTGATAATGTATGACCACGTATGATAACGTATGACCATGTATGACCACATATGATAACGTTTGAGTATGTAAGATAACATATGACCACGACTTATAACATATGGTAACGTATGACCAGGGCCAATCATGAAGTAGATAAGGTCTCAAAATGTATGACCACGACTGATAACGTATGACCATGTATGACCACATATGACCACGATTGATAACATATGACCACGATTGATAACATATGACCACGATTGATAACGTATGACCATGATTGATAACGTATGACCACGTATGACCACGTATGACCATGTATGATAACGTATCACCACGTATGATAACGTATCACCACGTATGATAACGTATCACCACGTATGATAACGTATCACCACGTTTGATAACGTATCACCACGTATGATAATGTATGACAACGTATGATAACGTATCACCACGTATGATAACGTATCACCACATATGATAACGTATCACCACATATGATAACGTATCACCACGTATGACCATGTATGACCACGACTCAAGGATAACCAACTCACAACATATGATAACGTATGACCACTTATGACAATGTATGATAACGTATGACCACTTATGACAACGTATGATAACGTATGACCACATATGACCATGTATGACAAGGGAGAAAAGATAATAATGTATGAAGAGGTATGATAACGTATCACCACGTATGACCATGTATGACCACGACTCAAGGATAACCAACTCACAACATATGATAACGTATGACCACTTATGACAACGTATGATAACGTATGACCACATATGACCATGTATGACAAGGGAGAAAAGATAATAATGAATAAAGAGGTATGATAACGTATGACCATGTATGATCACGTTTGATAAGGTATAATAACGTATGATAACCACATATCATAAATTGAGATAACATATGATAACTTATGGGATAGTGATCAACCACATCTGGGCCATTAGACAGGGGGCCATGTGTACGTTGAGGCCATTTGACCTAAAGCTATTTGGATAAGGGCTATTTGGCTTTTGGGCTAAATGACATCATGCTAGTCGTCATGAGGCTATGTGTCACTAGGGCCTGTTGGATGGGACCCCCCCCCCAGGTAGCAAAAATGGTGTGGCCCAAGTCTGGGCCAGAGCGGGCTCCTGATGTGGGCCACACTGGGTTAACAGAGTGGGCGGCTGATGGGTTTTGTCCTCAGCAAAGGGTCTGGGCCACACTGGGCTAACCGATTCGGGCACAGATCTGTTTGAAATTGGGCTCACCGATTTGGGCTCAAAGTGAATTTAACATGGGTTTTTGGTGTGGCCTAAAGTGGGCTGCCCGATTTGATGAAAAATTAGTGGTGACATGTTAAAAATTCTTTTTGAGAAATTTATCCAAAATCTTTTCTTTTTTTTTAAAGTCAATAAGCAACAAATCCTTGAGCTAATCTAACCCCCCCCCCATATCACCAAAGCAGTAAATGCAATATCTACCCAAGTGGAAAGGCAGAGCAGTACCATTCATTTGAATCAAACTCATTCAGCCAACACAAGGCACTTTGATTCATTAAAGTGACATTCTGGCCTCAATCTTCCCCCA
The DNA here is from genome assembly GCA_949317995.1 of Acholoe squamosa. Lineage (NCBI taxonomy): Eukaryota > Metazoa > Annelida > Polychaeta > Phyllodocida > Polynoidae > Acholoe > Acholoe squamosa. Next base: position 57,250,424 of record OX439046.1, read on the forward strand.
CTAATTCCCTATGTAGGAGTAGAGAAGAGAGCCTTCAAGTTCATAATGACTGTACCTCTGCATATCTGCTCTTGTTCCAAGTTTAGTGCAATAGAAATGGTGTTGCCATTCCACTACTACTCAGATTACCTTGATTTGCACTTTTGACTAGAAACATCTAAGTATTTCCAGACTATGAGAAAGTCTGCACATTATTACTTCATATCTGATTTAGTAGTCTATTCCAGTTGTCCAATGTCTAAAAGAAATAAGTTTGGTATGGGTAGTAGAATTCTGCCTGGAGTGCTGTGAAACCACTTTGTAGTGAGTCTGCCATGGACTGGCCTACAGAGGCAGGGGATATTTTTGGTTTCTCAATTGCCTCTATATATAGTCCTCTTATACCTGGCCAAGTGTGGGACCTGTTTGCCCGACCTTCCTCAGCTAAATAGGGCCGACCTCAGAATTATTTTAAAGATTTTTTAATTTTTTACTGATTTTTTGAAGATTTTTGAAGGTTTTTTCAAAATTTTCGAAGATTCTCTTCCAAAATTGTTAGTCGATATTTAGAGACATATTTCCCAATGGTTTTTTAATATCACATGCAGGAAATGAACTTTTCTAACATCCACCAGTGAAAACTCAGGAAAGAATGATTATATGAGACCATAGACCAAAAAAAAAATCCGACCTACCTACCTCAACTTTTTGGACCATGTTACCGGAAACAAAGCTCCTTTTTTTTTTGGCCTAAGGATGTAAAAGGATCTGGGTGGAAAGGGGTAGCTACAATATCAACAATCTCTCTCCAAAAACACTTGTATGATGACCCAAAATTAATACCACGGTCCTCAAACTCCTAAAACATAATAGATGGGGAGAAAAGGAACTGCTTACCCCCTTAAAGAGTGGCGTTATGCCTAAGGGCCCTGTAGTTGTAGTTGTTCCATTCCATATTTATTATCATTTCAATGGAGGGTGGGTGGCAGCTCGTGGATTTAATTTCTTGTCATGATGCACCAATGCAGTACCGACGACAGCATGCTGCATCGTGCTACCCTTTGGTGCATTATGAATTGACCAACAAGATTCTAAGACATCATTGAATGATAAAAAGGACTTGATTCTATTGACATTCTTTCAATGGATTCAACCTAATCTATCAGTTTCCTCGTCCATGATAATAAACATGTCTTTATCCCGTCTTTTCTGTCCCCTCGTCATGTATGCGAGGGAATTGACACATGATATCAATAAGAATTCTAATGTAGTATTTTGCTATTGATGTTTTCTTTTTTTAAAACAGTATACTCAATGATAAGTCCAATTTCACCATTCTCCATCCTTACTTTCCCATTGCAGGTGATCCGCTTCCACTTTTCACACCTGGATCTTGGCCTTAAGTACCACAACCCGTGTTCAGAGAGGGAGGACCGTGTAACCATCACAGAGATCCTCCCCTCAGGGCCACATGAGTTCTGTGTGTTACCAAACACCAAGACCTACATCACACCCACCAATGTGGCTCTAGTGGCCTTCTACTCTAATGATGAAATAGATGGACAAGGTTTTAGGGCATTCTACTCTGCCGGTAAGTTGTTGAAAATGAAATAGGCTGAGTTCTTAAATTTTGGTAAATGAAATTTTAACTGTTTAGTCAAGATATATAGATTTGGATATGAACAAAAAGAAAAGGCAATCTACTCTGTCAGTAAGTTTTTGAAAAGGAAATGGGGTGAATTCTTAAACTTTGGTAAATGAAATTTCAACTGTGTGATCAAGATATTTGGATATATTGAACAAAAAAAGGTCAGAATGTAAGAGTAGACTTGTAAAGGTCAGCTGTAAGTATGGATTTACGTTTTCACTCCTGTAAAAGATCTGTGACAGAGAGGAATCTTGTTCAGAGAATATTGCTAGTATTTCTTAACGTTTATCATATGCTTTGGAGATCAATTCAGGCTATTGGTATGACTAGGATGTGGAGATTATAAATAACGATGCTAATTTTGTTTCCAGAGTTGCCTTAAAATGTATAATAGATTGCAATTGTAATAAAACTGCTGAATAATGATACTATTGGTAATTGGTCTATTGGCCATTTCAAACCGCAGGCAATATCTTTTTTACGAGTCTTTTGCTAGCTATTGGGATTTTATAAGATCTTTGAGACATAGGGACGTGGTGTGTCCCTATCTCCCGATGCTCCTTTTCTCAGATCGGAGGAAAGGACTGACTCACCTTTGACCCTGGACAGGATCCTGTGGTGCAGGAAATGGAGTGTTGGTGGGTTGGGGATGCTTCTCTATGACAAATCACTAGAATACCTCGGGTTTTTTTTTTTTTTGGTTTTTTTAGCCAAAATTAAATAGTGGCTATCTTTAGCACAGCTCGTGCAACCCACGTCAAACTGTTTCCATGAAATCTTGTCTGATTTGCATAAGAAAGATGTCTTTTGATGGGTTGTGCAAGCAGGACAGGTTCATGTGCATTTCTCATGTCGTGAATGCAGCCCTTGTGAGTAACTCGCCAGTTAGGCATCCAAGTGAATAACTCGCCAGTGTCGTGTTAACCATTGCAACAAACCCAACATGTAAGGTCGATACTAGCCCCTGCTGTCCAAATGAAAATTAAAGGGGAAAAAAAAGAAATGCACATCCCCACACACACACTTTTGCCCAACCCCTAAACTACTAAAAGGTCATGCCGTAAGAGGTCAAAAATAACCGGGACCCCCCTCACTTTAAAACCGCCTCCCATGCCCCTGAATCAGCATAACTTAAATGCACCCATACATTGTTTTATGTCAATGTGTGACATGTTCTTTTACTTTTCTCCTAGAATGGACATGTGACGTGCACCTGAGCAGTGCGCCGGGGGAGGTGGCGTCGCCGTCCTGGCCGGACCCCTACCCACCCTCCACACGCTGCTCTTGGCGCATCACAGCGCCTCCCCGGCACAGAGTCTCCCTTCGTGTCACCCACTTCCAGCTGGAGAGGCACTCCCTGGGTCACTGTAACACTGAGGTGGGTGAAAACCTGTTCTAATTAAATATTATATTAAAGGTTGAGTGATTATTCATAGATATAGGCCTATAGACGGTATAAGAGCATGGCAGCGAATTTGGGGGTTTTCAATTTTAACTGGTAGTGAATTTGTTTTTGGGCAACATTCCTTTCCAATGTATTTTTTACATTGGGGACAAAAAAGGTTTGGTAGTGAATTTGTACATTCGGCAAGATTTTAATTGACAAAAAAAAAGGTCTTTTTTTACTTGGGAAGGGGGGGGGGTGGAGGAAATAAAGCAATTTATAGATGGATATGGAAATAACCTGGGGAAAATAAGGCAATTCAGTTTTAGTAATTGATGAGGTAGTTTGAATAGCACTTTGATTAGGGGAAAAAAATTGTCGGTGTTAAAGGGGCTTTCCAGCATAAATTCAGCATGTAATATTGATTTTATCTTAACCATCAAGTCTAACTTAACCATCATGTCTTTAAGAATGGGAAACTATAAAATTATATATCCCCGTAGGCCTAAATAGGCCCACAGCTGAAATAAAAAGGGAGGGTAAATGAATGGAGTTGAAGTTCAAGGTTTCAGGTGAAACAAAAGATGCTGTTTTGAACAATGTAACTTTCTTGGTGAGTTTAAGCTTGATTATAGTTTGTATACTTTTTCATTGAAATGTTTTGTTTTTACATGATTATTGTTAATTACCAACAAAAATCATGTACTAGGGCATGTGGAAGCTCGAAGCGTGCCTTTTAGCATAAGAAAGTAGGCGATGCAAAACGCATTTTCACTCAGAAATTGAATGGGAGTAGTATATAGAAAGTGCACACTTTTTAGATAGGGCTACATCTCCCCAGTAGGCACAGAACATTGAAACAATGTTGATAATTCTTTGAGCAATGTTGATAAACTAGGTATTAATGTTGATTCAGTGTTATGTGTCCATTGGCTGGGGGCAAGGGAGTGAAATATAATAATGTGAGTTGCATGTGATGTAGATTTGTTTGCATTGATTGGCATAGTATGGCCTGGACCCCCGACTGTAAGGGGTATCAAGAGCCAGGCGTCTTTGGACAAAGGGAAAGTGATTGTTATATACAAATAGAATGACATTTGTGTAAAGCTGATTAGCTTGCAATGTTAAAGGGTGTTGCTTTTTTTATGTGTATGATCTATGTTAGAGAAAAATCTTACCAACATTGAGTCAGTATATAGAAAGGGTATTCACGTAATATTACTAGACTTACATATACATGTATATGGGGGTTGATGCTTACTGAAATGGCCATCACTAAAGGCTAAGTGCATTACATAAGGCTTAGTATTAAGAGCTTTGCCGCCATTAGCTGCCACGCAATTTGCTTAACATGGATGTATACATTAAGAGAGACAAAATGGTGAATAACTTTTGATCATTGTCATTACAACTTTCATGTTCAAATTTCCTCAACAGTTTGACCACTTGACCATTCTGGACGGCGGTACCGTACGCTCCCCACAGATTGGCCTATACTGTGGCCGCACACCGGCCTTCACCGTACGGAGTACCGGGAGGGACATGTTCGTACAGTTTATATCAGATGCCACAGACGCCCGCCCTGGATTCCACGCCATTTATAATTTTGAGTTCTCAAATGGGACAGTGGACGCTGACCTGGACTTCCGGCAAGATGTGATCGAGCCGCTAGATGGCACGGCGGTGCTAGAAGGAGAAGATCCGGAGATCAACCACGTACCTGGGGATCCCAGTGCAGATAAGCACGTGCAGCCAGGTGAAATGTGAATTTTACCATCCCTGAATATTATATTGTAAATAATCTGGATGGATTCAGATGAATTCTGAATGGAGTTAGGCTTTTGTCAGACAAAATTTAGGAATTGCACCTTGATTTTGTTGTATTTTAGGGCAATCTTAGTCCAAATTTCCTCAGTTCTCTGAAAAGTTGGGGGGGCCAAAACATACTTTGCCCCCCCCCAACTTCAAAGTTGAGGGGGCCCTGGCCTCCAGGCCCCCAGCCCCCCCCCCCCGTTCCGCCGCCTATGATGTGGGGGCCACATACAGAAAGATTCGGTCGAGGGATGTATGTATAGACCATAGGGATTCATGGCATCATTTTGATTTAATTTTTATTTTCTTTCTTTCTTTTTTTTTGAGGGGGGGGGGGGCTTGTGCCGTCCTGGATGCATCAAAGTCCTGAACACTAAATATTTCTATTGCTTAAGGTTTGCATCTGTTCATAACTCTCCTTGTAATGGAAAGGGGTGTCATTTTTCTTCTTTCCTTTCTTAATCAATAAATGAATTGTTCTTCATACTTGCAGATGACCAACCTAACATTGCAGGAGTGAAGGATGCCCAGGGTGGGGAGGGTTCAGATAAGGCTGGTAATGCACAGTACAGGTCCACATTGTGGGCTGTACTCACCACCCTACTGGTGGTCGTTATCGCACTATCAGTTATACTCTTCCTGCTATGGCGGCACTATAGGTAACTATTCTGTTAACTTGGCAAAAAAATAAACCATTCAATTATTGGTCCTTGTTATCTTGAAACAAAGATATGCCTTTGCATAAAGCATTATGGTCAGACACCTGTAAAAGCTGTTTCAGTTGGTGAAGAAATGAATTTTTAGAAATGAAATTTCCGGTTCAATGCTTATGTATATAGATTTGCTAAAAATAAACTAGTTTTTTTTCTGTTCACTAGACATTGATTCTCTCTCCTATAAAGAAAATTGTAATAAAGCCAGCAACCCCGATTCAAACTAGCATTAACTGACCTGTTTCGTTAATGATTATGTATGTGTATTTGCAGGGGTAGATTGACGAAACAACGACAGATTGTGACAGACGAGACACCAGCAGAGGAGGTTCCCCTCCAGGAACAGTGCTGTAGTAAACCTAAGTAAGTCAACATGGCACTTTGTGAACCTCCATAGTCAAGGTCAATTATATCATGTCTATGGTGGTCCAAAGGGGCCACATAGTTATCAATTATGCCTCTCATAGTACATTGTACATGCCTATATCTGGCCCTATATCACTTAATATTTCACATACAAGTAATACTATGTCTATTATGTGAAAAAAAAAATCTGTCACTGTCAATCTGAACTGCATCAGGTTGTGACAGGTATCTTTTAGCATAGGGAATATTATGTATTTTAAGGTTGTATCAGCCGTAGTGCAGGCAGTGACAAACTACTCGCCAGGGCTGCATCCTTCAATATGTGTCATGTCAGCAAAAATACAAACCGGTAGTACATAATTTAACAATATACAACCCTGATAAGATTAATTCAATGTTTCTGTTTTTCTTTTATTCCCACAGTAATGAGGATTATAATGGGCCTTCTACATCACACAACGCCACACAGTTCACTAACCTGCTCTATGGAGATGCAGAGAAGAAAGTAAACATCAAGAATATCAACCTGGATGCCAAGTGCTAGGACCGACCGGCATCTTATACATCATCTACTCACCTTTATAGAATGAAGTGTATAAATGAATGGGGAGTTTCTAGAGAAATCATGAATTTGAGACTGTTTGAAAGAAATTGAGGCTTCTTTTTACATGGATATTAGTGTAAACCTAAAATGGTTCATTTGGACCTTCCTGCCAATTGTGAAATGAAAATTGATTTTGATTATAATCCCCCTAATCATTCAGCCACAGGTTCTACTGTATTTACTTTTTCTATGGAGAGAGTACAAAACCAAACCTTATAATCAAGCAAAATCAACTGGTTCATTAGAAAAAATAAATCATAAGTTTGATTTGTGTGGCTTTACATCTAAGCAGTACCGACTTATCGTAGCTTGTGTTACTGTTCTTTCTTTTTTTTCTGTTTATTTTTCCTCTCTTTCTCTTTTTTTTTAATTTTAATTTCATTTTTATTACTACTGGTATTTAATTAAGTCATGAATATAGCTGTTTCTGTAAGACAGTTCAGTCTGGTTTCTATATGGGAATAGCCACCTTGTTTTTGGGACAGAGTCCATCGTGTAAACCCTATTACACTTAGCAAGGCCACTTACCATTTAAACAACATGTGTATATGCACGCCGTATATAAGCGTATGAAGAGTTCGCTGGTCGAATGATGAGATATTTAGTCATATACCATAGTCATGACTATACTATTTGTGTACAACTGACATTATAACACAAACTTCAAGAACATTTTATAAGAAGGCTGTTTTCTTTGAGAAAAAAAAGGAAAGCTACTGGAATCTGCAATGTAGATTTTGAGACATTTAACTTTCAGATTCATCCATTTGCAACAATCATAGATAATTTGAGATAACCATTGCCAAATTATAAAAAAAACTATGTATATTTGCTCATGTATGGAAGCTCAAGAAACAGTATGCCTGATTATTCTCTAACAGGATCAGAGTTCTATTGGATTGACCATGGGCTTGGCTGCTGCAACATCCATTCTGGTCTGCCGTGTAAACTGACCTTTTTTATTATTTTATCTTCTGATGCTTACTCAAATAAGTTCCCAAAGTGAACATCAATTTTTGTAAGCTAAAAATTAGCATATTGTATTTTGTGAGTTTCGCTTATATTTTAATGAACATAGCAAAGTTGATTTAGGAAATGATGAGATAAATAGACTAAACCTAACAGCAGCAGGAAGTTTGATGCATGCTTTAACATGGCCTCTATTATAGTATTTACTCATATGTCAATAATTATTAATACATTCATTGTTAATGGGTTACTGTGTTTGCTCATTTGTGTGTTGCCAGGAGATATAATCACCAGATTGTAAAGGCCGCCGCAGACATCCCCCCTTACTCCCCCCTTTCTATTCACCCCCTTCAGTCTGAAACAGATTCTGCCCTGTTTGACCCTATATAATCACGGACCGTCTCTGATACGTCCATCAATATCCAACATGTTTGATATGCCCAGACAATGCCCAGACTCAGACAGGACCGTCCGTCTGCGTCCGTTTTTGCAGCAAACATCACTGACGGAACTGGATTCCCACCCAGTCTCCGTTGTGTCCGCGTCCGATCCGAGCTGTTTGCAGCAGGCTTAATGGCCACAGCGTTTTTAGTTTTGAGGACTTGGTCATGGAAACATTGCATGTACAATTGATGGATAGAGAGCTAGAATATTGTAACCCCTTAATCTTCTCAAATTCGATATAACAGAGGGAAGAAAAACACGATAATGTACTCCAATCACTGATTTTAGTTTGTCCTTGTTGAAATCCTAAAATCCCTAGAAAGCATGACCATGCATTTCTATTCCTATGACCCTCCAATAGACAGGACCAAAGAAACCTAACCGAGATATAGACCTTATTGATTACAAATGAAGGTCTCATAAAGGGTTACAAGGTCAGAATGATTATGATAATGTGCCATGCAAAGTATTTTACCAAAAGGAGACATTTTATACTGGTGAAAAGTGGTGTTGTGCAGCAGAGATTATGATAATTGTGTGTATGAGCATCCAAGAAGAATACAAGATGACTATGATGTTTATAACGTGTGACCCAATATTATGAACTCATGAGACATGTATACATGGTTTTTACATGTCTCTTGAACCTATAAGAGAATTTGTGTAGGAAAGGTAATAGATTATGGCTATTTGTATCTATATATTTATCAGTGTTTAGTAGAAGCATAGCTGTGCTGCTAAGAGGTATTCATGTAGCTAGGTTCACCAGTTCAATTTTATTTCTAAAAGAAATGGCTTGCCATAGTCCCCAAGAACCGGTGGCATTGGATATTAGAGTGAATTGATTTTGCATTTTGAGGCCTTTATAGTTTTTCAGCATTCAGGCGTTATGGCTACATCATTATATATTGTGGTTTTTGCTGTATTTGCTAATATTTGCTGCCTCAAGCCTGTTAATTGATAATATTTCCCATTATAATTACAGTAATTAAAATCGTTAAGAAACTATTCTGTTTATGAGTAAATGAGTAAGGTGAATCGTGGGTGTCATGTATGGTAATTATCACTTATAATTGTTTCTATTAGAAAGATTTAGATTTTAGACCCTCTGAACAAAGGAAAATGGACCAGAGGCCACCTGAAAAAAAGGAAACTAAAAACAGGAGCCAGACTTTCGAACTTAGAACAAAAGCTACATAAAGCCACCAGGTGGCGTATTAGTTGACTGAACCATGTCCTTTTTAACACTTTTCAAGTGATGAACTCCTCCATGGATTTCTCTCATGTACACATTTCAGTAGCCTCTGTTCCCATGGCCTTGTTTCAGAAAGTCAAACACACAAGAGCCTCTTAGCCTTACTCAATTTATATCATACATTTAGCAAGCCATATTTCATAAATGAAAATATAGGTTTGCTCTAGTCCTTGGGTCTCTGATATACCACAGTTGCACCTGAGAATACGTGTGTGCTAGATGCAAGTAGGATAACAAAGTTCTCTGTGGAGACTCACCAGCACTCTGCACATTCTTTTTATTGCATGAAATAAGATTGGGGAAACCATATCTACCACATTTCGTTGGAAAAACTGATTGTTCCCCATGGTTCATTTTCCAAATTAAAAAGTGTTTCCAAAAAGTGCACACTGACAGAAATTGATCATAAATGTGCTCTCGACGTGAAAGTAAAAATAGATACATAAAATGTGGATTTTGTGCTATGTAGAAATGAATACTTCAGATGAATTTGTACTACTGTGCTGAAAATAAAAACAAATGTTTGTACTATATATAGTTGTTTTTGTCTTGATGAATGAAGAGAATATGGCACCAAGAACATGCCAGATTTAGGTATATCTATTTATTGGTTAAGAATAAAAGGATAATCCCTCAAGCCTAATAGCTAAAACCACCTCTTTTTTATTGTAATATCTATTTTGGAGGTAAACAGGTAAGGTCCACGTTAGACCTATATACTCCTGGCGCCAGAGGGCCTGATATAGAAGTATAATATTTTCAATGACGTGCACCAAGAGCTTAATTCAAAACATCCTGGGATCACGACCCCAGCGATCTTAGGAATAAATCAGCCTTATCCTATTAAGCGATCTTAAGAGTTGACTGGGTTCACATATCCTAGCCAGCATTAAGATCGCATCGATCTTAGCCTCAGCCCTCCTACACTATTCCAAGAAAAACTGACTAGGCACAGGGGTAAGAGTCCCAAAATAAAGGAATAGCTGTGGAGTCACTCTTCTTCACAAGAGTGCTTATACCATCGTTCCCCATCCCCATATGGGCTAACAAAAGAGCACAGGGTGCAGTTGACCCCCCTACAGTATTCAAGAGTTGTTCCCATGAATGTATGATTTATGCTTGCCTATTAGAAGCATTGTGCCCTCCCCCCAGGACAAAGAGAGAGAATGGAAGAATTACCTTACAGTGCACTTAACGCATGAGTAGCCCTAAGAGCCCTCAAGGACACTCAGCAAACATCCTCCCTCCCCTCTTTATGTATGCAGCAGGCTATCCACTCTTTCGATCAGGAGTGTTCCCTGTAAGTGCTCTTGTACTCAGGTGAAACCACTATGCATTTCTTTCACTAAGATCGCAGTAATCTTAGTGGTGGAAATGGAATAGTGAAGTGATCCCAGGACTAGCTATTCTGGACAGGCCTGTAACCACTGCATTACATAGGGTAGACCAGCCAGGTCTTATGATATGTGCCTACACTACGATCGCTGGGGTTGGGATCCCAGGATGTTTTGAATTAAGCTCCTGGTTCATGTGAAGGAGGTGGGGGTGACAGTTTTCTCTGTCACTTCACAGTATCGCACACTTTGTGAGTGATAGATCTACTACACCAAGGCTCTTACCTAAACATTGAAGCACTACAAAAATGCGAGAATAAATATTGATGGGATTTTATTTTTTTAGATATTCCATACCTTCACGATTCTATTAATCAAACTAACTTATGCAATAGTTATATTCATGTGTGCTTCATACTGTCATCAAAGCTCGTCAAAGGGTCGATCTAAAGTGGTTTAAAGATGCTATCCCAGCTAAAATTTTGTCATTTTTCGGTGAAGCCATTTTTGTATGAGTTTTTCCTTCCTATAAATGCTCCCTGAATTTTGAGACAAAATGCTTTATATTTCCCCATGATATATGGGCTTTATAGCTCAGAATTTTTACTGTAGGTTGACACTAAAACAGCTGGATAACATAGCATTGTTTTGGTTTGTCATGGATGAGTGACCAGCTCAATAGTATGGGTCTCTGCATGGCTCAATAGTGGCACCTTGTGGTCAGGTAGCTCACTGTTTGCCCTTGGATCAACAAGGTAAATGGAACCTCTGTGATAGGCCTCATAGGGCTCCCCTTTGGGATGTTGATCTACACATAGCTAATGTGATAGAGGACAAGCTGGTGGAGCCCCCTATGTTGTAGCTCTTGACTGGTATGGAACTTGACTCATATTTCCCGCCATAGGAAAGGGGTATTCTGACCCGAAGTGTCTTCTGTCTCCACATACAGGGGACACTCATATCAAAATGATATGCACTATTAAATAGGGGAACAGGTTATATTGATCACAGACTGATTCATTAATCACTTTTCCAAAAGGTCGTTTTAGTTGAAATTGCATCTTTAAGGTGGCATCAAGATTTCAAAATTTTCTTGGGGGGCATGCCCCCAAACCCCCCTAGGTATCTTGCGGCGCTGTGCTTGTGATGTCGCGCCGTTGCACTTGCGACATCGTGGCACTGCGCTTGCAGCATTACCCCCATAAACCAGGGTTGGACCCCCCCCCTTTTCAAAATCCTGGATCCGCCCCTGATTGTGACCCCATTTCTACCTACCAGTGATTTTTACTCAAAATATAAACTTCTGTGTAATTTTGTCTGGACAAGGTGTTAGGTCATATTCTTGGTATCTATGTTGGTGCTACCAATAAAGATAATCTATTTGGGTCAGCACAAAGTCACTTTGTGCAACGGCGCGACATCACAAGCGCAGCGCCGCAAGATACCTAGGGGGGTTTGGGGGCATGCCCCCCAAGAAAATTTTGAAATCTAGACATCAAACAGTGCATTGTGATGCATTTCTAGATTCCAATCCAGTAAAATATTTTGGTGTACCATCAGTAGTAAACCCATGATTATGAGAACAGAGAATGGAAATCTTATTGAATTTTGATTGCACAATGGTGTTTTAGGGAGGCTTGGCATGTCCCCTAGAAAATTGTAGAAATATGTATATCAAACTCCAAATTCTAAAGCATTTTGGTGTAAACTTAGGGTGGGCAGGTTTCCATGAAGGGGATTCAAATCTTATGTGGTAATGCTTTGTCTTTGTGAGGTTTTAGGGGCTGGTCCCTCAAAAAGATTTTTGAAATATAGATGTCAAAATCTTGAGTTCAAGGGCTTCAACTAGCCTCAGATGAATGTAGTATTTTTAGATATTGTTCCTTAAGTGGGTGTGGGGACTGCCTGCACCCCTGGGAAGTCTTTGGAAAAAGGATGTTAAACCTTGAAGTTTAAAGCATTTTGGTGTACCATCAGGAGTATGTTTATGCACTGGTGGACTTTTGGGTCATTCCCAAAGAAAATCTTATAACATAATCATCAAACCTATATTTAAAACGTTTTGGTATAGGAAAGGGATGTAAATTTATGTCCTGATACCATCCATTCTTCTTTGATAGAGTTTGACAGCTCGTCCCCCAAGGAATTTTTTTGAAATATTGGTTTTAAACACGGTAGTCTAAGCATCTAAGGAATTTCTGTATCATTGGCTGTGAATCTAGTAGTTTTATTTGAAAGTGATTTGGAGCCTACCATCAAGAAAGCTTTGAAATTTCATAAAAACTCATTACAGCACAGAGTATTTTGATGTACCCCAAGTGGTGAATAAAATTTTAATGGGATATAAATCTAATAGAAAATTACCTGGGGGACCAAACATAGTATCCCAATCATAAGGCACACCTGATGCCTAGATGCCTATGTGGACTCACTGGTGCACATTGGGTCACGTTAGAAAATTTTGTGGAAATTTTATAGATTTTAGATACTCTAGTCATAAATTGTAAAATTCACAATCAATAAAACCATATCAAAGAGAGATAGGGGCCATGAATGGGGTAACAAAGTGGACATCTTGGGTGGGCCCAAAGGGGGGGTCCCTCTTCTGGGACCCCCATTTGAACATGTTATGGGTGGACCAAAAGGGGGGGTCCGGACCCCCAGGACCCCCCCCTGGATCCGTTCCTGAAGTCTATACTGTTCTATAGTGAGTTAGTGCTGTAGGCCTACCCACTCACTCAAAGAGAGCTCTCTAGAAGGGGAATCCCCTATAAAGTCTGCCAAGAACAAAAAAAAAATCATATCAAAGTCTTGTGATCTAGTTCATAGATGTTTGTCGTTGAGTAGATTAGGCTATGGTGGATGCATTGCCTAAAGTCACATTCTTTGTCATATGTCTAATTGGTATTCATAAGTTCAGAAAGAGGAGAAATTAGGTAAGTTAGGAGCATGCTTAATATGCGTGCGCCTTATAGGCAGGGTATTACGTCTCTTCTGAAAAGCATATATACCGTTCAAGACATTAAACTTAAACATGGAACGTCACTGGGAAAAGAATCTGGTTTATTTCCAATGAACTAACTATACATAAAAAATAAGATAACATACAAGGACAAATGTATCATTTGGCACAAACTATTACATTGAATATATATACAAGTGACACTGTAAACGGTTTGATACTTCTCTAAACCTGTTTATGAATTGACTCAGTCAGGCATGACGTTGTCATTCTTCAGTGTCGATTAGTCTCAGGCGAATATTGTTCAATACTGGCAATAGGACAAATTGAAAAATATTACCCGTGTGTTTCATAGATTTGTGAATGATGGGGTGCTTTTGTGTTAAAGGCAATACAGAGCCTATTTCAGCTTACATGTGGGGGCATTGAATGGAGTATTTTTTTCAGTATCATTAGAAAGGTTTAATGAACACATATTTACATTATATGCCTCTTAATTATTTTCTGAGGGAAAGGGTTTGAATGGCATTTAGCCAACTTCATAAACAATATAAGAGGGAGGCCTACTCGTTTAGTGTTTGAAAACCATGCTGTCACGAATGGGCCGTTTTCAGACCAGCGACTTTTTTTGTGTGTTTGTGTTTTGACATCTTGTCCCGGGCATCTTGTATCCCTTGATCGTGTGTCCTTTTGAAAATGACTAGAGGTAAATGAATCATTTGTTCCATGACAGAGAGACTACAACCAGGATGTCTGTAGTTTTAATATACTTATGCCTGGCAGATAAAAGGTCAGTGAATCCAAACTTTTAGAGGATTTTATCTACCCCAAGTTCCAAGTTTGTCGTCATTTAAATGAGAGTGATTGTTTAAGGCTTGAAGACCCATCCTAAAATGAACCAACTTATCCATACCGACTGCCCTCATCCTCTAATGAAGACCTTACTGTTCTTCATCCTCTTATGAAGACCTTACTGTTCTTCATCCTCTTATGATGACCTTACTGTCCTTCATCCTCTTATGATGACCTTACTGTCCTTCATCCTCTTGTGATGACCTTTAATACTATCCTTCATCCTCTTATGAGGACCTTACTGTCCTTCATTCTCTTATTAGGACCTTTAATACTGTCCTTCATCCTCTTATGAGGACCTTACTGTCCTTCATCCTCTTATGAGGACCTTACTGTCCTTCATTCTCTTATTAGGACCTTTAATACTGTCCTTCATCCTCTTGTGAGGACCTTACTGTCCTTCATCCTCTTATGAGGACCTTACTGTCCTTCATCCTCTTATGAGGACCTTTCTGTCCTTCATCCTCTTATAAGGACCTTACTGTCCTTCATCCTCTTATGAGGACCTTACTGTCCTTCATCCTCTTATGAATACCTTACTGTCCTTCATCCTCTTATGAGGACCTTACTGTCCTTCATCCTCTTATGAATACCTTACTGTCCTTCATCCTCTTATGAATACCTTACTGTCCCTTATCCTCCAATTAAGGGAAATGAAGAATTAAGATGAACACCTTGATGCCCTATATTTTTCTTTTAAGGTGTGAAAAATCTTAAGTCTTTGATCCTTGGACTGAGGTGCGAAATCATCATAGTCATTTGTCACCTAAATATGGTGTGAAGACCTTACTGTCTTTGACCCTGCAATTGAGGTGAGACATCGTCATAGTCCTTGATCACCTAATTAAGTTTGAAGACCTAATTGCAGCCTCCAATTTAAGGTGCAAAGACTTTATTATCGTGGTATCCAGGGCTACATCCAGGGTGCATGTGTACCTGCATGTGCCTCAGGTAGAGACGCGGCAGCACCGACGAACTCTCGCTGTTGCCGTTAACGTCCGAGACCACGTGACAGCGCGGACAGAAGTTGGAGAGTTCGGCAGACATGCGCTTTGCCCCCGGACAGTCCTTCTCCTCACACACGTGGTTACGGAGCTGCTCTGCACGCATCACGGCAGTCGTTTGCCTCTTCCATTTGGTCCTATGGGTGGGACAAAAAAGAAATGCATTTAATCATTTTTTCTTCCAATAGGCCGAAAATGGTGCGTTTCATTTTCGATGTAGAAATATAAATAGGTCTTTAAATTAGCCTGGAATTCATTTATGATTTGCAGTTGGAAATAACCCCGGAAATTACGCCAAAATGGTCGAAACTAGAATTGTGCAAAGAATGCTAGAAGTCTCTGTTTTCCTAGAAAGGTTGGGGGATGATGATAGCTTTTGAAGCTGTCCATGAAGGGAGACAACCCTTCAACAGAGAATGTAGGCCCCCTAGGCCTACCGGGCATAAAAATATAACCGGACCCTCTCTGCGTTTTCTAGTGATGCTACATAACACACTTTAGATCATTTGGCCCATTTCTGATAGTCAAAACTTGAGACAATCATAAAATTGTGAATAGTATGAAAAGAAAAATTAAACGAATGAGAATCAGGCACCCACCTCCTGTTCTGATACCACGTCTTGACCTGGGTCTCTGTAAGGTGCAGCGCCTCAGCCACATCCGCTCTGTCCGCCACACTCAGGTACTTCTGACACCGGAACTTCCTCTCTAAATACTGCAACTGCGCATGAGTGAACGCCGTGCGACGTCGCCGCGCCTTCTTGCCTTTCCCGCCCTTTTCGTCATGTGACATGTGTTGTAAATCGTCTGCAGCCTCGCTCTGGGTGTCTACGTCACTGTCGTTCATTGACGTGACGTCAATGGTCAGATGGTCCGACGGTAGATGATTGGGGGTGTCATGTTTGGATTCAATTTTCAGGTTTAGGACGTAGGTCATGTCGGGAATGTCTGTTGCTACTGTTTGGAACCTGCTGTTGTTGATATCCACACCTGCAAATGGGAAAGGATTGTTTTATATAAAACAAGGACAATCTTTTGAAAGATAGGGGACGTGTCTATTTTAGGAAAAGGCACGTCACATGCCCCCGCACATGCCACTATAACTTTACATTTCCACATTTCTTTGTCACTAACTATGTCCTATGTCACCTGTCAAATTCTGGTTACCCTTGAAGAAAATTAAGACGTGAGGATAGACCCCCACTGTTACTCATAGAGTGAGCAAAAGTTAGGGGTGCGCCTTATACAGGAGGAGAAAAATTGTATAGAACAGTACTAAAATGTCAGATATTTCACTCTGAGTGTACCTTTTAGGATGGACCCAAGTTGGGGGTGTGCTTTATAGGTCTACATGAGGTGCGCCTTATAGGCAGGATTGGCTATTACACTATATTGAGTTATACTTAATAAATTCCAATAACAGGGAAATGCGGACCTGGCTGTTATCGGGGCTTGTCTGATAGCCAAGATTTGCTAGCCACTTTTACCGGTGGACATGAACCTCAGTGTTACATTTGTCACTGTAATGAATGGTGCATGCAAGTAGTCCCACCATACTGAATATACAAGTGGATATGTTATGCGCAATGTGGGATTTTACGCAGTTGAATACAAATGCAGTAATAATAATTCTCATTAAACAAGCTCATTTTGTGAGGGATATTTAAAAAGCATATTATATTTCATTGTTTACCCTACCCTCATGGTGTAATATCTTTTATAGGGCAAGTCCAATGCAGCATAGACCTAACTGTAGGTGTGAATAAAGAATAACACATCCAGCTGTTATACAGCAATTAGCACTGTTGTAGGCAGAGTTTACGAGTGACTCTGCAAAAATCAATTCCCCATAAACCTGTAGGCATGGCCCCTCTCTAAGGCTCTATTCCATTTCAAACTATATGTTTCATTCAAATATTCCTAAACTGCGCAACCTAAGAGGGGGCAATTCCGGAATTGTGCTATTTCTGATTTTGCG
Organism: Acholoe squamosa; assembly: GCA_949317995.1. Taxonomy (NCBI): domain Eukaryota; kingdom Metazoa; phylum Annelida; class Polychaeta; order Phyllodocida; family Polynoidae; genus Acholoe; species Acholoe squamosa. The sequence continues at coordinate 57,267,728 of OX439046.1, forward strand.
CCTGACATTATTAGCCAAATGGAGGCTTATAGGGGAGCTACCTGGTAGTATAAGTAGGTTACTACCATAAAACCCTGCGTGTAAGCCGCTCCCGCATATAAGCTGCACCTGAGGAGGGTATCTCAAAAAGATTTGGAATTGATCCTGTCGGAGGTGATAATTCCAAAATTGAACTCACTGACCTTCTGGAGTGGATTCCCTCTTGTATTGTAAAGAGGGAGTCAGTTATAGGAGTGGTATAGGAGGGGTCCAGTCTCTTATTTTGCAACTGGACCTATTTCCGTGCAGTTCACTTGTAGCAGAAGTCAAGCAGGGAAGTTTGTTCTTAGGGTGAGAAATGTAGGAGAACTGCAGGATCAAATAGTTACGGTGAGAACTGGTTTCCCAATCTTTTTGAGATACCCTCATGCATTCTGTGGCTTTGCTATAACAGCCGCATTATATCATACTGTGGGTCTGAAATGATTGCTCTTCCTTACTACGGCCAACCCCCTCTTATAAGCCGCACCCTAACTTCAGGAAAACTCTACAAGCCGGAGTACTGCCAGTAGGTCACTCAAATGGTCTATAAGCAGTACAACACCACACTAATAGTCCAGTACCCAAAGATAAAAAAAAGGCCTTAGGTTCAACAAAATTGTTACAAAAGGTTTCTCAATGGTTTTCAACTCTATGATACCTGTTTACCAAAATCAACCTTGGGCAAGTGCCTCAAATCCAACATGGCTGCCTTCTGACTAAGTTTTGGTGTGTAATTGCATTAACTTTGTATCTAATCAAGATATTCACTATCCTAATACATCAATTTAACATCAACACGGAAGGTTACACTCATTTCTACATGTACAATGTCCCAAGGTCAAGGTCATCTGGATATGGAAATAGTTGCCATAATCAGTGAAAAAAGTGCAATTTCTACATCTTGGATGAATAATCTATGCAGAGCCAGAGATCTCATTGAAGATGCCCCAAGGCAGTTTCCAGCTGGTAGATCCTACCATTTCCTAAAACAACTTTTACCAAAATCAACATTGGAGAAGTGCCTGAAATCCAACATGGCCGCCTTCAGGCTAGCTCCCGGTGATGAATTGCATTAACTTTTGGATCTAATCAAGATAATCACTAGTGCCATATATCAGTTAACATCAGCATGAAAAGTTACATGCATTTCCACAATGTCCTAAGGTCAAGGTCATTTGGATATGGAAATATGTGCCACAATCAGTGAAAAATACACAATTTCTACAGAATTGTATAATCTATGCACAATCAGAGACCTCATTTAAATGCCCCAAGGCAGTTTCCAGTTTTTTGATAGGCCCTACCATGTCCACACTCCCACCCTAAGGGTTCCAAGATGCCTGCCTTTGGAGTGACGCCTGGTTTATACATATCATATAGGTAGAAAGCATCTCATTATTTGTGATAAAATGTGGCTCATGCATGTAATAAAACATGCTTAGTTGATCCTCAAAGATCAAGGTATCTTCTTGATACCGTAATTACTTTTTAGCACACCTGCTCATAAATTTCGAATACCTGAATCCCAGTGTGCTAAAGTAGAAGCTGTTCCCATTTGAAGGCCTTTAAAGAGGGACAGATAGCTGGATGTGGCGGATAATAGGGTGACACTAGGTATCACCACATATGGCAACATGAGTGAGGTCACTAGACATGGCCAAACATCACCAAATATGACAAGATTATTGGGATTCTTGCCAAGGGGGATTACAGGAAGGATGCTGGGGTGGGGGTGGGGGGATGCCATGGCTAGGGGTTATTGTGGATGGGCGTTGCCATGGTTAGGGATTTCTAGATGCTCAGATTACTGGGGTTGGTGTTCTATTACATTCTCTTTGTTTCATTTATCCATCAATTGGTTTTTTCTAGTTGAGGTTACTGTCAGAGATTAGTTAAGACTTCAGCCACCAGCTTCCCATAACGAAATGGTGTGTAGCCTGCACATTGTATCTGTAGAGAAAAAGGACTTATTAGAAAAACGATCTATTATAATTGTATTATAAAGAATATACAGGTATACAATTTAGAGCTCTGGAAAACAAACGAAAGGTGTAAAATGCTGATCTGCCAAGTTTACATAACTGCCATTCTTTTCAAACTACAAAGATTAAATCACTTTAAAATGAAACAATCAAGAGATACATTAGGTATACCTTTCTATAGATAAGAGTAACCCTGGACCCAATATTGAACGATAACATTTTCATTAAAATGAAATTTGCATTTATATCATTTGAAATAGGAAGGGGGCTTCCTGACATTTACAACGTTTATTTAAGAACTCTCAAATTTAAATACTCTCAAAAGGAAGTAACCAAACTCCACTGTGTGATGAAATTACCAATGGAGATCAAATGATCTAAATTCTAACTAGATAATAGATTCTAAAAAATGGATAACAAAATTCATATCAAAACTGATATTTAGGTAGATGTTTAGTTGCAATATGATAATGCACAATACAAGATTAATTTATGATGATGTGTACAGAATCCTTACAGAATCCTTACCCTTCTCTCTGTCTATGCAACCAGACTCTGAATGTGAACTGCCAAAGATATGAATGAGCCCATCAGCATGCAGGATGGATCTTATTAGGGCTCTAGACCCCTAAAATCGACATGGCGACATGGGCATTTTTTAGCCTAGTGACATGGGACATTGGCATTTTCTTAAAATCGACATGGGGACATAAGATTTTCTCAAAATCGACACAGTGACATGGACACTTCTTAAAATGGACACAGTGACATGATCATTTCTTAAAATCGACATGGGACATTGGGGACCCCCCATCAAGGGCCCCCTTATTGGTAAATTGCTGATGCGAATGAGTGATGGATTGTCATACTGAGTCAGCCCATATGACGATGGTTATTGCAAGGGAGTCATCAGTGAATGGTTGCCATATTGGGTCAGCCTCACTCATGTTCACCAAACTTCACCACATGTGCTATAGCAAAATGAGTGAAGCCTTGTCATGTTGGGTGAACCTCACCCACATTCACCAATGTCCACCATTTGTGCTATAGCGACATTGGTCACATTGCCCCTCACCCAGGCATCACCAAACATGGCGGATTGTGGACCACTAAAATCCACATGGCGACATGGGCTATTTTAGGCTTAGTGACATGGGACACGAACAATTTCTTAAAATTGACATGGTTACATGAACAATTTCTTAAAGGGGTCCTGGCATGGCGAATGCACGCCCGCATTAAAAGGTCACGTGACCACCCCTCGACCAATCAGATCGTTGCAAATTTTCCGCCGGTTTCCGCGAATTTATCAACGATCTTTTGTCAGGTACCCATATTGTTAAAAGTCCCTGCTAGCCCCCCTTTAAAATCGACATGGTGACGTGGCCATTTCTTAAAATCGACATGGTGACATGGCCATTTTTTAAAATTGACATGGGGACATGGCCATTTTTTAAAATTGACATGGGGACATGGTCATTTTTTAAAATTGACATGGGGACATGGTCATTTTTTAAAATCGACATGTGACATGGGGAGACCCAATCCACATCTCCATTAATCACGGGGATTTGCTGGGTAGGCTTTGATTTTTAATTGCACACTCTGACTAGAGAAATTCAAATTCCTAGATCGTTATGCTATCACCAGAAAGCTATGAGGTACCCTCACAAAGTGTATACATTTTACATTCAAATTAATAGAAATAATCACTGGACAGGAAAAAATTCTTAGTGGGTCCTACCTCCCTGTTGTTGTAGGTGTGAATGGAGGGGATTAGCCTGACAGGGAGTCAATGGCTGGTTTTACTCAGCCTTGATTATATGTGCTCTGATTTCTTTTGTATTTAAAGAAAAAAAAAAACTATATGAAGCTTATCTTGTTAAATTTCAGGTATTTGCTATATACAGGTATAGATTTTAGAATATTGCTACAGATAGTCAATTAGATAGAGTCCACCAAATTATACTGTACAAAGAGGCCTAATGCTGATCTACATGAGCCACCTAGCTGATTTTATCAGTACTAGCATACTGCTAGTTCCGTATACCATGGGCCTGCAGTTGAGTGTGTAGAGAAAACTAAAATGGTGGTTGGCCAATGTGGGGGTCGAACCCACGACATTCGCGTTATTAGCACGACGCTCTAACCAACTGAGCTAACCGGCCACCTGAAGTCCAGAGCCTAGCATGATGTAGAGGTTCGTAACCATCTATAGATATTACTAATCTCAGCCTACATACATGTAGATAAAAGACTAGGCCTATACCTACTATCAAGACGTAAGGAGATTTGGGGGAGGGGGTGGACCGTAGCTTTTATGAGGTAGATATGACAGGTTTATTATAAAAGATTAATAAATGAAAAGATGATATTCCCGGCTACTAAAATCTAAATTTCGAAAATTTCGAAAATAATATCATTTGGGGCTGGTACAGTTATGGCATTGTTTGGCAGAGGATCCTGGAAAAAGAGGAGGCGTGGCATGTCTCCTATTTTTGGGAAAAACACAGAATTGAAGAAGGGGTGCGTGCCCCAACCAAATACAAATATCTGAACTCAAACTCATACGGATGTCTATGTCACCTTTGACAGTAAGATATGGAAAAACAGGGCCCGGGTGCCCAAATGTTTTTAGGTGAAAGTTAAAAGATAACAATTTTTCGAATAGCAACATTTGTGTTCTATAAAGACCAACCGTGTCTATTGAGTGATATTCAGTGGGGGCGCCCCCCCCCTTTCCCTGTACTTAAGAGTTTACCTATCTATTTTACCCTAGAATTTAGCCGAAATTAGGGACTAAATGAGGGGTGCCCCCCCCCCTTTTCAAAATCCTGGATCCGACCCTGATTTTACCCTGGTAAATATCTGACAGTAACCTGTGGTGCACAACATTAAAAGAAGAAAGGGTGCATGCCCCAGCTGTCTTTTAGAGCCCTTTGCTCATTGTGATTACACTATGAATGATAGATCAACAGACAATTTGTGTGTTAGAAAGATTAATCAAATTGAGGGGGAAAAATACGAGAAAAAATTATTTTTGACACTATATCAAAAGTCGTGGGTTATTTTCACTCAAAAAGTGCGTGACTGCACCACTCGTAGTGATTGACCCTGTTTATACCCAAGTCTTGGCCTCCATACTAAGCCTATATGTAAGTTTTACCATGGCCCCCGCGCCCCCTCCTTTTTGCTCGTACAAGTAGTTGGGTAGGGAGGTTTAGCAGGACCGCGGCTCACACGTGCGTGTGTAGAGGGTGTACTAGGGTGCGGCAGTCCCTGAGCTATCCTCCCAACGCCACTATACCCCCCCATCCTTCTCCTCTCTCTGCTGTGACTGGCGTCAGTCCCTGAGCTATCCTCCCAACGCCACTATACCCCCCATCCTTCTCCTCTCTCTGCTGTGACTGGCGGCAGTCCCTGAGCTATCCTCCCGACGCCACTATACCCCCCATCCTTCTCCTCTCTCTGCTGTGACTGGCGTCAGTCCCTGAGCTATCCTCCCAACGCCGCTATACCCCCCATCCTTCTCCTCTCTCTGCTGTGACTGGCGGCAGTCCCTGAGCTATCCTCCCAATGCCACTATACACACCATCCTTCTCCTCTCTCTGCTGTGACTGGTGTCAGTCCCTGAGCTATCCTCCCAACGCCACTATACCCCCATCCTTCTCCTCTCTCTGCTGTGACTGGCGGCAGTCCCTGAGCTATCCTCCCAACGCCAGAATACCCCCCATCCTTCTCCTCTCTCTGCTGTGACTGGCGGCAGTCCATGAGCTATCCTCCCAACGCCACTATACCCCCATCCTTCTCCTCTCTCTGCTGTGACTGGCGGCAGTCCCTGAGCTATCCTCCCAACGCCACTATACCCCCCATCCTTCTCCTCTCTCTGCTGTGACTGGCGTCAGTCCCTGAGCTATCCTCCCAATGCCACTACCCCCATCCTTCTCCTCTTCTGCTGTGACTGGTGTCAGTCCCTGAGCTATCCTCCCAACGCCACTATACCCCCCATCCTTCTCCTCTTTCTGCTGTGACTGGCGTCAGTCCCTGAGCTATCCTCCCAATGCCACTATACCCCCCATCCTTCTCCTCTCTCTGCTGACTGACGGCAGTCCCTGAGCTATCCTCCTAACGCCACTATACCCCCCATCCTTCTCCTCTCTCTGCTGTGACTGGCATCAGTCCCTGAGCCATCCTCCCAATGCCACTATACCCCCCATCCTTCTCCTCTCTCTGCTGTGACTGGCGGCAGTCCCTGAGCTATCCTCCCAACGCCACTATACCCCCATCCTTCTCCTCTCTCTGCTGTGACTGGCGGCAGTCCCTGAGCTATCCTCCCAACGCCAGAATACCCCCCATCCTTCTCCTCTCTCTGCTGTGACTGGCGGCAGTCCCTGAGCTATCCTCCCAATGCCACTATACCCCCCATCCTTCTCCTCTCTCTGCTGTGACTGGTGTCAGTCCCTGAGCTATCCTCCCAACGCCACTATACCCCCATCCTTCTCCTCTCTCTGCTGTGACTGGCGGCAGTCCCTGAGCTATCCTCCCAACGCCAGAATACCCCCCATCCTTCTCCTCTCTCTGCTGTGACTGGCGGCAGTCCCTGAGCTATCCTCCCAACGCCACTATACCCCCATCCTTCTCCTCTCTCTGCTGTGACTGGCGGCAGTCCCTGAGCTATCCTCCCAACGCCACTATACCCCCCATCCTTCTCCTCTCTCTGCTGTGACTGGCGTCAGTCCCTGAGCTATCCTCCCAATGCCACTACCCCCATCCTTCTCCTCTTCTGCTGTGACTGGTGTCAGTCCCTGAGCTATCCTCCCAACGCCACTATACCCCCCATCCTTCTCCTCTTTCTGCTGTGACTGGCGTCAGTCCCTGAGCTATCCTCCCAATGCCACTATACCCCCCATCCTTCTCCTCTCTCTGCTGACCGACGGCAGTCCCTGAGCTATCCTCCTAACGCCACTATACCCCCCATCCTTCTCCTCTCTCTGCTGTGACTGGCATCAGTCCCTGAGCCATCCTCCCAATGCCACTATACCCCCCATCCTTCTCCTCTCTCTGCTGTGACTGGCGGCAGTCCCTGAGCTATCCTCCCAACGCCACTATACCCCCATCCTTCTCCTCTCTCTGCTGTGACTGGCGGCAGTCCCTGAGCTATCCTCCCAACGCCAGAATACCCCCCATCCTTCTCCTCTCTCTGCTGTGACTGGTGTCAGTCCCTGAGCTATCCTCCCAATGCCACTATACCCCCCATCCTTCTCCTCTCTCTGCTGTGACTGGTGTCAGTCCCTGAGCTATCCTCCCAACGCCACTATACCCCCATCCTTCTCCTCTCTCTGCTGTGACTGGCGGCAGTCCCTGAGCTATCCTCCCAACGCCAGAATACCCCCCATCCTTCTCCTCTCTCTGCTGTGACTGGCGGCAGTCCCTGAGCTATCCTCCCAACGCAGCTATACCCCCCATCCTTCTCCTCTCTCTGCTGTGCTCCCTAGAAATGTTTTTCGTTTTCATTTTTTTCACCTTATTACAAATCTCTCATAGCAAGATCTATATAGATGGACTTGAGCAAGTTTAAAGGTGTACGTACATTCATTACGGTGGGATTGCTAAACCTATCTATTTCTATTGACTGGACTGCACCCCCTTCAAGCCTAAACCCTCCAAGTTGCCTATATTGTACTCATGTATTTGTATGGATTAGAATTTTTCAATGTCCAGTTCTGTGTCTTTTATCACTTTCATGCCCTCATATGTATGGTGTATAAATAATACACTCTTTTTGAGACCTAATGGATTTCCACCACCCTGCTATTAGAGATATGATGGGAATCCACCGCCCCCCACCCCTTTTTCGCAATCGCATCAGAATCCACTCCCACCGCTCTTGGGAGTCAGGCTGCAGTCGGTATTCATTTCATGGGCAAGTGCCCCCCACGGGGCCCCATCCCCAGACCGAATTTTCCTGGCTGTGCTCCCATCCCCTCCTAGAACACCCCTTCTGGGTCCGCCCCTGTTTGGGACACCAGTTTGGGAAGTCGGTGTCATTTTGTATTCTACTTCTATGCATGGTATTACTGGGTGTATGTAGTACAAAAAAAGTTTGTTTCCAGTAACCCGACCGACCCTAGCAAAACAGGGGCAAAAAGAAATTTGTGATTTTGTCTCATTTTTTTAGAATTTTAAAGAAATTTTTCATTACATTTTGAGGATTTTTCCTGTATCCTTTTCGTGTTCTTCCCCTTGCTTATAGTTGTCATTTTCCCATAATTATTTTGCAATGAAATCAAATAATTTGATACGTCCATTGATATGTTCCCTAACATTTCCTATATAAATGTAAAATAAAATAAAATAAAATAAAAATCCGACCTACCGACCCTAGCTCGTTGAGCTTTGTTACTGGAAACACACCTTTTATTTTTCTTGGCCTAATCTAACAGATCCACAGGAGAGTTATTTCAAATTTGTTGGTGCTGAGATTAGGAATTCACCCAGCAAATTGTTGTGACTCCTCGTCAACCTGTGTGAAGTGGCTCACACATGTCGCTAGATGGAACACGACGTCGCTATAGCACAAGATCACCAGGAATAGCAATGGTGGTGATCACATGGCCTCACCTCAGATGGCGAGGATGGTGATCACTCAGACTCACCAGGGATGGCGACGCGGGTGATCACTCACCTCGCTAGATGAAACACGCACCTCGTCATAGCACATGTTCACCAGGGATGGCGAGGATCGTGATCACTCATCCTCACCAGGGATGGCGACATGAGTGATCACTCATCCTCACCAGGGATGGCAACATGAGTGATCACTCCCTTCGCTAGATGAGACGCACACCTCGTCATAATGCACATTCACCACGGATGGCAAGGATTGTGATCAGTCACCTCGCTAGATAAAACGCGTACCTCATGATAGCACAGGTTCACCACAGATGGTGAGGATCTTGATCACCCACACTCACCAGGGATGGCGACACGAGTGATCACTCACCTCGCTAGATGAAACGCACACCATGCCATAGCGCATGTTCACCACGGCTGGCGAGGATTGTGATGACTCACACTCACCAGGGATGGCAAGGCGGTTGATCACTCACCTCGCTAGATGAAACGCGCACCACATCATAGCGCAGGTTCACCATGGATGGCGAGAGTGGTGATCACTCAGACTCACCAGTGATGGCGACGCTGGTGATCACTCACCTTGTTAGATGAAAAGCTCATGATCATCGACATTGGTAATCATGCAGCCTCACATCTGCCAGATCAAAGTATGTTTTGCCAGAGAAGGTATTGCCATATGTATCTTCCCTCTAACCACAGACAAGGTGTTCATGTTGATATTTCCCTATGTATTTTTCCTGTAACCAGAGAAAAGGTGTTTATGGATAGTTGCTTTCATTTTAGAGATACCTCTATCTAAATTCAATTGATATTCTCTCTATATAATCTTGTTTGATTCAACTCTGAAGTATTACGTGGAAATCAGTGTGAAACAAAGCACATTTGATACGTATGGGACTTATACTTCATGCCCACACTTCCTAGATAGGCTACATGTGGAACAGTGGTGCTGTCTCAACACCTTTGGCAATGGTGGTGATAAGTTGCCACTGTGAGTGAGAGTGAGTGACAGATGATGCAATCCTCAGAGAGCATTGACTTGGAGTGACACAAATTCACGCATTGAGTGAGACAAAGGCTGGCAATGGTGGTGATAAGTTGCCATTCTTAGTGAGAGTGAGTGACAGATGATGCAATCCTTAGAGAGCATTGACATGGAGTGACACAAGTTCACGCATTGAGTGAGACCAATGTTGGCAATGGTAGTGATAAGTCGCCATTATGTGTGAGAGTTGATGCCAGTGGCACGGCAGTGGTACATAATCACACAGTGAGTCAGATCCATGTTGGCGATGCTTGTGATAAGCCGCCATTCTGAGTGAGAGTTGACAGGCAGTGGCACATACTCACACAGTGAGTTAGATCCATGTTGGCGATGGTGGTGATAAGTCACCATGCTTTGTGAGGGATGACAAGGGGTGGCACATACTCACGCAGTGAGTGAGATCATGTTGGTGACTGTTGTGATAAATTGCCATGCCATGTGAGACTGACACACAGTGGCGAAAGATGACGCAGTGAGTTATCACTCAGAAAGGAGTCACCATTGATGACCAATCATGGCGACAGATAACGACAATTTGCTGGGCAGGTTCCAACATTTTTTTTCTGTGGGAGATATTAAAAAGGACCATTTCCAATGAAATATACATAGGCCTAAGTAAAGAAACAGTATAAAAAATATATTACCTCACGCATTTTTTGGTTTAGAAAATGTCATTAGATGTGTTCTGGACACCTCACTTTTTTCTTACACACCACCTGTATAGGCCTACTGTGAAATCACGGGCAGTTATAAAGACATAAAAAAAGAAATCTATAAATGAAAGAAAAGGCCTTACATCCTCACTTAGTTCTTATTAAAATAAAAGAAGAAAAAAAGGCCTAGCATCATATTCACACCCACACCACAACACTCAATGCTTTTACTGGATGATTTTAGATCTACATCCATTACTTCGGCAGGATGACACTGACGTATACGTAGTAGACCCAGCAAGTACACGGAAGACATCTAGATTTAGGGCCATGAGACATGACCTTTAGTTAATATCAGCCAATCACATGAAGACCCTATCTAGACCCTTGGAACAATGCTCATTTTAAACTACCTGACCACTGAGTTTGGAATCAAACATTTAAAAACAGATTTGGATGGTTTCAACATTAATAGAGTTCTAATATTATTGAGTGGAGATTGAATGCAGGTTTCATGTTTTAAAACCCCAGAGTTTAGCCTACTACACGTTGGTATGATGCTAAATAAGGTTTCTTTCCATGTTATTGGCTAGGTGTAAATTCCTTTTCAATCCATGCATGGCATAGTAGCCCCCCCCCCCCACCTTATCAAAATTTAAATGTGAGAGATTTAAGCAGAATGAACTTCGGCTAGAGGAGGTGCGATGCGCGCGCCCCTTCATTTCTGCCTGTTAAACTTTATGAGTTCTTTTGCCTCATTTACATCCAAAATCTAGCTGGAAAAGGGGGTGCGCCCCATCCCTTTAATGAATCAAAATTTTATTCTAAATAGAGATGCCTCCCCTTCTTTTTCAAATCCTTTATTCCATATGAAATGAATCAATATTTAACTTCGTGCAATATGAAAGTTTCAAAAGTCTGAAAATCTCAATGAATCACCGTACCTGGGCTGGCGCTCTCCGCCTCCCGGTGCATTGACGGCTGAAGTAGCGGTAACAACGGCCGGTCGTCATGGAGACTCCCGCCCTGTGCCGCTGGTTGCCGCGCGCCGTCCGTCTGATGCGTCTCCTGTTGGATGTCGTCTGCTTCTGGACCAAGAATGTCACGGATCATGAAGGACGACGTCATTTTGATCTTTTTACTTCTGGTTATAAGAGTTTATAGGCGTGATCCAAAATTTGTTTTAGATAGTCAGTTAGATCACAAGGCATCCCAAAGAAGAAGCGTCATTGAAATATGATTGATAATTCCAACATATTCAGCAAAAAGTTCAATTTGAAGTCTGTTTTTTTTTGTTTTGTTTTTTCAAGGTTAACACAGACACACGTAATCCCCTTAGCCTCAGATTTGGCAAGGCCCAATTCAACATTTAACAAACACGGTACTCATGTGTATACAAACTGTTTTGTGCTGAAAATTGAGTTGAACCTCTCCATAGATTCTGTCAAAAGGCACCAGGAGAAATCAGAGAGTTATTTAGGGCAGTTCACAAACAGTTCAATACATAAATTCCTACTGTCCATTTCTGGAATGTAAAGTGCGAACAAAGTCTATGCAATCCTAAGTGACTGAAGAGGAGATTTGAATAAACAAATGCCGACCGTTACTCTTTCATTGCGATCTAAAATATTAACTTCCAGGTAATTGATAGTTCTCTCGTGGACGGCATCTATTTATAAATCCTTTCTATCTCAGCTCCCTTGTTGTTGTTTTTTTTTTTTTTTTTTTGTATGAAGAGTATTGAAATGGCCAGAGAGAAAACAATGACATTCATTAAGCATATCCCCTAGGCTATGTGTGTTATTAATTGAAAGTCCTACTGCCTTGTATATCCCTAACAAATTTCTGTTGTAATTTCTGCAGCTCCATTGTGTGAAGATATTAAGTGACGTTTGGAAAGGGTTGTATCACTTGGCAGTTCTCAGCGCAGACTCCATTTCCAGTTATATCATATCCCTGTGTATGCCCTAGCTGTTTGCTTTATATAATAAAAACAAATCCCTGGTTTCCGTCTGCTGATTTTTTGCATGGAAATTCCCGAGGATGGGTAAAGTTGTCCGACTTGTGAATCATGTGATTCAAATGAATCAAATCCCCGCAGTTCCTGTATTTCCCTCTGTGTAGAGGTTCCGCGGCGTGCGACTTTTCCCGCGTCTGTCTTCACTTCCGGCGCTTCCCGAAATGTCGTCTGCTCCTAACATCCGGGCATCTGCTCCTCACCATACTCCCCACCAGAGCCTTTGTGTAACTCCTCACTCTCCCAGCATTGGCGACAGAGCTCAGCCCCCTCTATCCCCTAATTGTCTGTTTATCCAGACCTGTCGGCAAAATTCATTGCGAATAAGAGTGAATTACTTAAGTAAATATATTGATAATTAGTTGGTAATAGGGAGGGCTGGGTGAGTGGAGGGATGTGGTCTTGCCGCCTGACTGCCTTTGAAGTGTTCGACCAGGAGGGCAGCCATCATTAAAATGGCGGCTAGAGATATGAAGTGGGCGCCGACTGGTGGAGTTGTTTAAGGTCTATTAAACACGCCCGTGTTTAAGACCACAGATCCAGGATTGGGGTCCCAAAATGGGGCCTAAACACAGCGGGAAGGGACACATGCGCTGCCATAGACTTAATGGTGAGAGTGGGGAGGGGGCCGAGGAAAAATTGGGATTAGGGCGATGGGGCGCGGGAACTCACAGGAAGCGGAAATGGAAACAAGTGTGCGTAAACGACGATCGTTAGGGGTAGGGCCGCATCCAAAAGGATGCTTGTTCAGCGCGACTTTAAGTCGATCATTAACCACAAGAGGAGGCGGACTGACAACGTGAGTCACGTCACGTCGTTGTCAAAACGCAGACAGATGCTGATTTTGTACGTCATGGAAATGGCTGTGAATTACTTATAGAAAGGTGGGAGGGGCACTTTGTCATGCGGGTGGTCCGTCTGCTCTGCCATCAATGCCATCATTCCCGGATCCCTTGCGGCATCCTATCAATATGGCGTCCGGCTCATTTTCCGCCCCGTTTGCCGCAGATAAAACCCTTCCGCCGCTTTCCCGCCAGCCTAATAATGCCCTCCAATAATCTCAAGTAATTTGCTAACATTTAAATAAACAATATTAGATTTGGCGGCAGCGGCAGGGACGGGACCACTAACGAGGCTTGGTTACAATCCCGCCAGAGGTCGTAGGCGCGGTGACAGACGCGCGTGGTGACGATGGCGCTGATTTCTCGCGCGATCACGCGTGAAATGGAACGATGGGATAACGAAGCGCGCAGCCTCTTCTATTTAGTGGGTGATTACTCGGCGGTACCCAGCGGGCAGTGCGCGGCATAACATTCTCCAAGCAGATCCTGCCGTTTTGTATATATAGGCAGATGATGCAGGATCTGAATGATTTCAGATCTGTCTGCATATAAACTGGCGGATCCAAATTTTCGAAAAAGGAGGATTGGGATTGGGATTTTTGGCCAAATCTGAGGCCCAAAAGGGTTGAATGAACAACTGGCCAAAAAGGAGGGCGCGTGCAACCCAGCATCCTCACCCATAGCCGCTACTGCATTGCAAGTGCTTGTTTAAGCGCCGGCTCTTTGAATGAGTCTCTAGGCCTACTAAGTGCCAGGGGCACCGTGGTTTTTATATTGAAATTTGATTATAAACTATAGGCCTATAGAGGGCCCTGGTGTATTGAAATCTATAATCACTGCAGGGCCCAAAGAAAGAAAAACAAACTATATTCTTTCTGACGCAAAGCATTTCTATACTTTTTAGTACTTTTATTTATGTCAAGCTGAATATCGATGCCCCATTGACAATGCACTAAACCCCCTTATGTCATGGCTGATACGAACGTCACTATAGATTAGTACTAGAACTGCCGTATTCAATGGGGGGCATTGAATACAATGTGTCCGTATTCAATGGGTGTCCGCCATCTTGGATTCTGAACAGATTTGAGCTGTGTTTCTCTATTTTAAAGCAAATTAACCCCGTAGGGCCATGACATAAATGCAAATGTCAACTCCCATGGAATATTTTTGCATCGTATTCCCCTCGGTGAGTCTGCCCGCATTCAACTCGGCCTATAAGGCCTCGTTGAATACGGCAGACTCACTTCGGGGAATACGATGCAAAAATATTCCATGGTCGTTGACATTTGCTTATGTATTGCACCCCTGCATTATATAACCAGCGCCAAATCCGCACGATGACGTCATAGGTCTATCGCGCATGCGCAGCATTTTTGAAAGGTAAACATTCAAAATGGCGGCGGTCAGGATTTCGCGATGAAGACGGGTAAATAAGGGTTTAATTTCAATCTTATTGATGAAATATTGATTAATTATCAACCCAAACACCTTGACATATGTAAAGATGAACTCTGACCAGTGTTTCTTCACTCGCGTGTCCTGCCCGCTCCGCACTCGGCCTACTGGCCTCGTGCAGAACGGGCAAGACACGCTCGTGAAGAAACGGTCAGCTCAAACTGATCATCGTTCACCTTTACCATTATAGTCTAATCTTGTTGTTTTTAGTTATAGTTACTTTTTCCTTGGAAGATCTGATTGCTGCTTAACATAGAAAGAGATAAATCACATTTTAATCCTAAAGCAAATAAATCTATCTGTTTTCAATGACTTGTATTGAAAACATATTTTTAGGAGTTTGAGCAGCTCGTCATCCTTTACTGTGCGTGGAGAGTAGCACCAAGGATGACTACAAAACGACAACTATAGTAGCCAAGGCGTCTACGTCATTATGGGCGTCCTGTTGTCTGCGCATGCGTCATAATGAGACGGGCACCAGGCGGCGTAACCTTCACAAACTGGGCGCGTCCCGCCAGGTGTTAGGGGCGGGACGGGAGGGGCGGGCAGGGAGGGAATGGAGGAAGTCAGGGGCGGGTAGGAGGACCTTCCTGGTCGCATTTAATACATAGGGATGGGTCCCCTTTCAGTCTCAGGGGGCCTATGGTTGAGTAGAAGCCATGTGATATACTTACAAAAAAAGCTTAATTTTCCCTATGATATGAATTCTTTTTTTTTTTTTAATTTGTTGGAAATGTGGAAATGATGTATCTTACAGGGAACCTTTGTCTTCAAACCACATCATCCGGAGATAGAATGCTGGAGAACTTCATTACCTGTAATTAATTATTATTATTTACTATTATTGTTATGATTTATATATTGTTTTACAGTATACATTTCTCCTTTGTTTTAAGTGAATTTAACATGACATTGAGACATGGAATAATCCTTTACTCTCAGTTTACTGAACTTAATTGTGGCAATCGTCTCTGCTATATTAGATTAGATCAGATCTACACCTTACATTTAACCTACTCCCAGCACTCATTTAATACCAAAGCACAATGTAGGTTTCTTGTATCACTTTAAACACCATGCGCCAAATCAATCATAATACGCTGCTGCTGCTAGGCATTCCTTAAACTGGCAAAAGCACCCACCAATCCCTTCACAGCCACAGCAGACGTGGTGATGGCATGAGAACTGACAGCGTGTCGATGTGAAAGGCGTGGTGTTTGGGAGAATTTAGTGGTAAATGTTTACAAATAATCACAAAGTGGATCCTGCCGCCGTCCATAACGACCTGGATGAGGCAGGGTGCTGGAGATGTGGGGTGTCTTTATTTACCATACAGCCTGCTGGAGGTGGGAATCAGGTGTTTATATTAACCATTTATGGGAGGGATAATGTATTAGACTATACCTATTTGTCATGAATGCAGCCGTGGTGTGGTTTATCACCTGGCCTGCTGTCATGCATAACGCCGCCCTATCGTTAGCACTTCCGGAATGGTCGGCATGATGCATGAATGCAGCCCTGGCGAGTAGACTCGCCAGGGCTGCATTCATGCATCATGGCGACAAAGGGGTATCATGCTGCACCCAAAGGTTTGAAATGTAAACTCTTACATAATGCATCAGGCACCAATAATGTTCCAATCATGGCGGTAATCTCATTGAATCTCCTCAACATTTAGTTATCAGAATCAAACGTATACGTGCCAGAATCTCCATTAGAAGGAAACACATTCATCTGTCAGCCGAAGGTTGGCATTTTCTATTCAAAGTGTTGAGATATGTGTGAAGAATCCTCAAAATATAGCAAAGCTCTGATGTAACACTGCATTTCATGTCCTTGTATTTTCATTGCACTAACGAATTAAGAGGACCAATAGCGCCCATGTATCGGTGAAATATTTGCATTTTCCTATTGAAAAAAAAATGGTTAAAAGTCACTATGACAAGAACGTGTCTTCCACTGCACCGCCATGCACATCTATTTTGACTGTAAGGCAGCAGGGCAGCCAGTCCCTTCATTCTTTATTAAGATAGTTTTAATTTTGCCAAAAAGAAATGTTATAGATATACATGTTTGATGTTCCCTTTCATACGAAATTAGTTCCACTGCCAGAAATTCACATGAATATTAATGGAGACCATTGATGATCCATACTCTGTGTTTTTTTGTTGTTGCTGTTTTCTTTTTCCACTGCATATGTAATTAAGACCAACCCTTATTGATTAATGCTCTATCTTTTTTTTCATCAAATATAGGATTATTCAGATTAGTTGAATTTGGTTTCAAGAACATGACATTGTCATATCACGGATCTGTGGACTATATGGCTGTTCTCATTTCTATATAATCATTACCGTATATATGTGTCTATGATATGAGCCACAATAAAGCTAGTACTAATCATCCATATCAGTTACATTGAGCTGACAATTACAGTGTATAAGGGGTAAGGATGGGGGAAAGATAATGATCCCTAATGATCAATATCTCAAGATACACGTATCCATTCCTGAACTAAGTGAGACAATCTAGCCCCAACTATGCCTGATAACACCCCACCCCTTATCTTCCCCACCACTCATAATCCACAGTCCCTTCTCATTCTTCACAGAATAAACTTCCTAAATTACTCCCTTTTTTCAGACAGTTTCCACATCATGAGCAGCAGAAACAAAAAGCGGCCACTCTGGCAGGGATGGTAATGCCGGCTGGTTGGTTGGTAATCAGACGTAGAGCGGCGTAATGATCGGGGAATGGGACTATATCAACAAGCACTCCTTGTCACTAACGACCACTAATTATCGCTCATCGTGTTTGCCGCCACACTGAGCTGCCCCGCAGGGGGCGCCTAATTAGAGAGTGCCAGCTACCAGAGATCAACCGCATTCTCTATGTGTGGGGGGAGGTGAGTTGGATCTCTGTCACAAGCTACCAAGTCAAATGAGACAGATAACTTCAAATACTAAACAGGTACATGAAACGAATAGATGGTAAATACATGAATGGATGAATGAATAGATGAATAGATAAAGGTGCTTTAGGTGTTTTTCTTTCCTTGTGCTTGTAGTTGGTCAAGTGACAGAGGATATGTCAATTTCAAGACAATTCTACGGCCGAGGTAAAACAAAAAAAAGAAGATTTGAATTCCAAAATCCGACCTACTCTTATATATAGTTCCTGTATGTAAGACGCGTTTTGCATATGAGCCAGAGGCATATTAGCTGTAGCTCATTAGCCAAAACAAAGGGCGTGGCTTGACAGGGTAATAGAAACGTACTAAACCTTCAATTTTTATATAAGCCCTAGTGCGGCTTATAGCTTGTTTCAAAGTTTAGGATGCGGCTTACACGAGTGTGCGTCTTTGACCTGAATATTGTATCGATGACACCGCGTCGTTGCTGGATAGACCCTGATTTTAGATATCTTCGATATGATGAGAGGAGGGCCATGACCCATTTTAAAGATTTATGAAGCATGTTCATTTTTTGGCAAAAGTAATAAAGTTTGTTGATGGCCAATATAGTTATGATGTCCCCGCCAGATGCACAGCACTGAAAACGAAGAAATACAGAGTTTGGATAGACACAAATGCTGATGGACCTTTGTCCGTTTCCCGCGATTGGTCAATGCGCTGTGGGTGCCGCTGATGAGGGCTTCGCTTTGTCGTCTGCTACCCAGCTCACAGCGTTCCTGCCCATGCAGGTAACAAGAAACGTTAAGTGAACGTTATTCAATGTTCACTGATGGTCAGTTGGAATAACATTTGTTGAAAAACATTGTTTCAACGTTGATTTGTTTTTTTTTAAAAAAAAAACAATGCCCACATGTTGGTTTAACGTTTAAAGAATGTTCAGCAGCCAACGTTTTCCCAGATAACCTTTGATCAACGTTGATCAACGTTTAGAATATGGACTCAAAGCAATGTTGATGTCACTAGTTTAAAAAAATTGATTAAACACTATCATGTGATTCCAAAATGACTCACTAGATGGCAGGAAATGTTATAGTAGGACTGGGCCAAATACATCAGAAATGTCCTATTGCAATATGTAGGCTTTAATAATATAGGGAGAAAGATTAGGTTATTCCAACATTAATTCAAGATCATTATGCATAAAAGTTCATGTGTTGAATCAATGTTTTTTTCAACTTTCATTAAATGTTGGTTTGAGTCCACGAAATTGAGTAAAGCTGAACCATCTTTGAACGTTTTTTTCAACTTTGGTCACTTTCCGCTCATCTGATTTAGGACACAGGTACAGAGCGGTGGCGCTGTCAACAACTATCTTCAAGGGCATGTTAGGTCTGTAGTCTATGCCTATGCCTCCAGAGTCATACAGAGTCATAAACTCAGGGACACTTCCTCCCCCTTTTTGCCACAATTCTTGATCAACAAAGCATCAAATCTGGGCTGGTGACCAGGACCATACCCAGAGAGATATTAATGATCTTACAAATCATGATGCGCTTTGGTCATCTTAATGCATGGATGCAGCCTTGGGGAGTACATCATGCCCATCCACAGCCACTTCTAAAAGAAGAGCATGATGCACTATTGCTGCATCAGCAGTAGGCCTACAGATCAGCATGATGCACTATTGCTGCATCAGCAGTAGGCCTACGGATCAGCATGATGCACTATTGATGTACAGCAGTAGGTCTACAGATCAGCATGATGCACTATTGCTGTACAGCAGTAGGCCTACAGATCAGCATGATGCACTATTGCTGTACAGCAGTAGGCCTACAGATCAGCATGGTGCACTATTGCTGTACAGCAGTAGGCCTACAGATCAACATGGTGCACTATTGCTGTACAGCAGTAGGCCTACAGATCAGCATGATGCACTATTGCTGTACAGCAGTAGGCCTACATATCAACATGGTGCACTATTGCTGTACAGCAGTACGCCTACAGATCAACATGATGCACTATTGCTGTACAGCAGTAGGTCTACAGATCAGCATGATGCACTATTGCTGTATAGCAGTACGCCTACAGATCAGCATGGTGCACTATTGCTGCATCAGCAGTAGGCCTACAGATCAGCATGATGCACTATTGATGTACAGCAGTAGGCCTACAGATCAACATGGTGCACTATTGCTGTACAGCAGTAGGCCTACAGATCAGCATGATGCATTATTGCTGTACAGCACTAGGCCTACAGATCAGCATGGTGCATTATTGCTGTACAGCAGTAGGCCTACAGATCAGCATGATGCATTATTGCTGTACAGCACTAGGCCTACAGATCAGCATGGTGCACTATTGCTGTACAGCAGTAGGCCTACAGATCAACATGGTGCACTATTGCTGTACAGCACTAGGCCTACAGATCAACATGGTGCACTATTGCTGTACAGCAGTACGCCTACAGATCAGCATGATGCACTATTGCTGTACAGCAGTAGGCCTACAGATCAGCATGATGCACTATTGCTGTACAGCAGTAGGCCTACAGATCAGCATGATCCACTATTGCTGTACAGCAGTAGGCCTACAGATCAGCATGATGCACTATTGCTGTACAGCAGTAGGTCTACAGATCAGCATGATGCACTATTGCTGTACAGCAGTAGGCCTACAGATCAGCATGATGCACTATTGCTGTACAGCAGTAGGCCTACAGATCAGCATGATGCACTATTGATGTACAGCAGTAGGTCTACAGATCAGCATGATGCACTATTGCTGTAAAGCAGTAGGCCTACAGATCAGCATGATGCATTATTGCTGCATCAGCAGTAGGCCTACAGATCAGCATGATGCACTATTGCTGTACAGCAGTAGGCCTACAGATCAGAATGATGCATTATTGCTGCATCAGCAGTAGGCCTACAGATCAGCATGATGCACTATTGCTGTACAGCAATAGGCCTACAGATCAGCATGATGCACTATTGCTGTACAGCAGTAGGCCTACAGATCAACATGATGCACTATTGCTGTACAGCAGTAGGCCTACAGATCAGCATGATGCACTATTGCTGTACAGCAGTAGGTCTACAGATCTGCATGATGCACTATTGCATTACAGCAGTAGGCCTACAGATCAGCATGATGTACTATTGATGGACAGCAGTAGGCCTACAGATCAGCATGATGCACTATTGCTGTACAGCACTAGGCCTACAGATCAGCATGATACACTATTGCTGTACAGCAGTACGCCTACAGATCAACATGATGCACTATTGCTGTACAGCAGTAGGCCTACAGATCAGCATGATGCACTATTGCTGTATAGCAGTACGCCTACAGATCAACATGGTGCACTATTGCTGTACAGCACTAGGCCTACAGATCAGCATGGTGCACTATTGCTGTACAGCAGTAGGCCTACAGATCAGCATGATGCACTATTGATGTACAGCACTAGGCCTACAGATCAGCATGATGCACTATTGATGTACAGCAGTAGGCCTACAGATCAGCATGATGCACTATTGATGTACAGCAGTAGGCCTACAGATCAGCATGGTGCACTATTGCTGTACAGCAGTAAGTCTACAGATCAGCATGATGCATTATTGCTTTACAGCAATAGGCCTACAGATCAGCATGATGCACTATTGCCGTACAGCAGTACGCCTACAGATCAACATGGTGCACTATTGCTGTACAGCAGTAGGCCTACAGATCAACATGGTGCACTATTGCTGTACAGCTCTAGGCCTACAGATCAGCATGATGCACTATTGATGTACAGCAGTAGGCCTACAGATCAACATGATGCACTATTGCTGTACAGCAATAGGCCTACAGATCAGCATGATGCACTATTGCTGTACAGCAGTAGGCCTACAGATCAGCATGATGCACTATTGATGTACAGCAGTAGGCCTACAGATCAGAATGATGCATTATTGCTGCATCAGCAGTAGGCCTACAGATCAGCATGATGCACTATTGCTGTACAGCAATAGGCCTACAGATCAGCATGATGCACTATTGCTGTACAGCAGTAGGCCTACAGATTAGCATGATACACTATTGCTGTACAGCAGTAGGCCTACAGATCAGCATGATGCACTATTGATGTACAGCAGTAGGCCTACAGATCAGCATGGTGCACTATTGCTGCATCAGCAGTAGGTCTACAGATCAGCATGATGCACTATTGCTGTACAGCAGTACATCTACAGATCTGCATGATGCACTACTGCTGCATCAGCACTAGGCCTACAGATCAGCATGATGCACTATTGCTGTAAAGCAGTAGGCCTACAGATCAGCATGATGCACTATTGCTGTATAGCAGTAGGTATACAGATCTGCATGATGCACTATTGCTGTATAGCAGCAGACCTATGTTTGCCAGGACTGCAAAGACTTTATATAATAGAGCAAATTGACCATGGGGATGTTTCAAAATAGTGGTGAATAAACTCTAGAGTAGGAGGATGAATAAGATTGTGCCAAATACATTCTGTAATGAAACTTTGTAGGGTTTCCTTTGCAACATAATGCCTTATTTTACTTAAGTCAAGTTTGCAAAAAGTCACAAAATGTTGACAACTTTGGTTAATTTTTTCTAACTTTCTGTGACTGAAAAAGTAAAATCCTGACTTTTTGTCAGTTGTCTCCCACTTTTCTTTTTTCATGATTCCATTTAGACTTTTTCAGTCAAAGCAGACTGACGTTATGTTTAAGCAGTTTTCCTGTCAAAGTAAAACTTTTCCAGTGGGTTTTTGACTTTTCTCCAAATATTACTTTTTTTAAAACATTTCAAAAAGTCAATTTCTTTGGTCAGACTTTTGACTTTTTCAGTCAGGTCTCCACTTTACCATTGACTGAAGGCCTGTTGAATTAGGTGCTCTGACTTCAAGTCAAAGGTGGATTGAAAATGTCTGAAAACTGACTGAAAAAGTCTAAGAACTGACTGGAAAAGTCTGAAAGTTGAAATGTCTGGAAAATTGACCGAAAAAGTCAACTTTATAATGGAATCAGGTACCACATATTTAGTCAGACTTTTTCAGTCAACTGATTAGGACTTTGACTTTCACTGACTGAAATGGAATAAGTAGAATAAGTCAGGCAGAGAAGTGTCTGAAAATACCCTTACCCAAAGAGGCTGGTCTTCATACAATTCTTATTGCTAAAGATATGGCAATGTTGGTGTGTGGGATTTTAATCATTTCTGGTTGCCTAGCAAATAGTGCATTTCAGAAAATAAATCAACAGGCACGTTAGTTCCAGATAGCCATAATTTGTTAATATATGAATTGGTTACTAGTGTGGGTGGTTGCTTTCCAACCAACCAATTCTAGTTCAAATTCCTAGCGCTAGGCATTGTAGGTGAAGTAATACCTGGGATTTCAGTGACATTATAGTTGCTAGTGTGGGTGCATGGTTGCCTAGGAACCACACAATCTAGGAAACCATATTTTCATGCTTCATTAATAAATTTCTCATATTTTTCATAGATAATCATCGAAAATCCGCCCTACCGGCCCTAGATATTTTAGCCATGTCACTAGACACACAGATGTTTCCCCCCTAAGGTCAGTGGTTGCATAGCAGCCATATGATATATCCAGCAGTTTACGTTGGAGTGATCTCTCTTCCTGGCAGTGTATCAGTACATGGGTCAGAGATACACAACAGGAGAAAGACTCAAAGAGAGTGCTCACAATTCTCTAAGGGGGAAAGCAGCGATGTAATTCAGGTAGCTGAGGAAGTTTTGGACAAAAGTCGTCTGCTTTTGTTCTCTATTGCATTCAGCATATCGCTCCAAGCATTTCATTGTCTCCACAGTTACCACAAAATAGAGCCTCTATCTGCTTGGAGATTGTGTGACTGTAGGCTTTAAAGCAAGACTTCTCTTGCTGCAGTGGGGGATTACCTATAGCAGGCAAAGTGCTTGGAGAGTGCTTGGTGCTGATAAAGAGTCAATTTAGCTTCCAGGATGGTTGCCTTTGATGTCGGTGGATTCCTGACGCGGTGGTGGTTACCGAAAGTTTACCACTAACTTGAACTAAAACAATGCCTTCATTATCGCTCGCGATGAGTCGGCTCATTTTGGAGATCCCTGAACATAGAAAGTGATTTGTACATCAAAGCAGAGAGGTAAATGAGTCGTAGTTAGGACTCTACTGATCTGTAGGGCTGGCATTTAAAGACAAAGCAGGCAGTGCCTTAATGATGATTTTATTGTCTGTGTCGTCTTTTTTTACCTTTAAGCCTTGAGGTTTGGGCTAAAGCCCCTTTCGTTCATATTGTGGGTACAGGGGATAGGCTATAGTATAGCGCCTAGATGTGGGTCTGGGCCTACATCATAGGCTACATATAAGAAGAAAGCAATCTACATTGCTAATATCGCCATGATGCCCTCATTTTTAGTACTTTTAGGTCTAAAAGTGGTAAAATTGTGATTGTATGTAGGCCTATTTACAGTAAAAGCAGAAATATAGGCACTGCATGCATCAGCAGTAAGAAGGTAGGCCTAAAAGGTTTATTTTGTAAGCCTATAACCTCATGATTTCATGCAATGTGCATAGAGATCAAAGACATTAATAAGCCTATCTCATTTCCCTGTTTAAGAAATATTTAGGCAAACTACCATCTGAACATATCAATCAATAGCTTTACAACACGGTTTGACACTTGAACTGGATTGTGATGCTCTATATATGCATTGAATATTACACATATATAGTTGATCCGTTGTCACTTGATGTTCGATAAAACGACTGTAGGTTTTGTACCTATCTGCAAAACTTCCAATGAGTGCAATTTGAGCCTCATATGATCATCTCTTCTCAACGTTTGCTCATCCTGCGCTAACCACTCTCTGCTGATATCAATTCCATATGGTCATACATGTATCCAGGTTATAGTCTATCCAGTACAAACTGACTAAAAGAAAGCATATAGGCCTATATACTTATAATCAGTCGGTGCCTTACCATGAAAGGATTTAAAACATGCAGGAGGGTGTGGCTCGTATGCTAGATAGAGCTGGGAGTAGGTGTGGTCTGCTTCACCATTTAACTTCCACTCACAATATAAGTCTGAAAAGGTCCCTGGAGGGTGATTCATAAAAGCTCACGACATCAGCAATGGAAGATGACCTAAGATTTATGATTTTCGTCAATACTGATGATTCTTGGAAGTAATAGAATTACAACCTTTTGAACACACCATTTCATTTGCAATGATTATTGATTTAGTCAATATTCTTTAAGGGGGAGAATGGGTATAAAAAGGTGATTTTTCTTTATACATTTTAGAAATATCTTTCCAGAAGGATCATTTCTAAATACATCGTTTATTTCTAGAAAGGTCGTCAGTTTTTATGAATCGCCCTGCAGCCTCGCTTAAAAAAAGTATGTCACTTGTGTGCTATTGTAGGGGCCCTAAGGTTCTCTTGTAAAGGCAAAATTATTTTCCAACCATCAATATTTTCCTATTAACCCATGCAGGTCTTATGAAAAGGCATTCTTTTCTTCATCAATTTTGTACAATATATAACCCAGTCTATATCAATGCCAGTATCTGCAAGATGGACTATAGACAGAGCTAAGAAGGATACGATGAGGCAGGTACTATACTATCGCTATATCATTGTCCAGCCTGGAGGGTGTTGCTCCTATTGTAAAAAGAGCTGTGAGTATGTGCCCTCTTTTCTAAACAAGTCATGCACTGCTTCACTAAAGTACTTACACTCACCACATCAGTCTCAGAAGTCGCCTGCCTTGTTTAGAACAGAGAGAGCTGCACTATCAGGTACCTACTCATGTCACACACTCTATAGTATATTATACTGACTGACTTCTCCCAACTAGGTACCTACTCAAAGGTGGCTTTTTTAGCACCGTACTTGAATGACCACTTGTGAGCAACAAAAGGGACAAGTTAAAGCTACATGAAAAGAAAGGACTGGAAACAAGGGCATTTTTAGCCAGCTCTTCCTTTTACTATAGGAGCAATACCCTCCTGCTACTTTGCCTTCTGACTCTTGTTTCCCTCATTGTACAGCCCCCAAACCTCTCCTAGCCGCCTTCCCAAGAAACAGCCTTTCCGCTGATGACGGCGTTAGAACGGGTTCGTGACAGGGATCATTTCAGCCGGTCCGACGACAAGTCTGTCGCCATTTGTAGGAGCTGATTATCCAGAGAGCGGGGGCTCTTAGAGACACCTCCTAGTGGCGCCGCCGGGAACTAATCCTGCTTCGCGGATGGTGTGCATTTGAGCGTAAACGAGCAGCCAAATAAACAGGAATCTGCCCGACTTGTTCGCGCGCCCCGACCGCCGACTGTGGGCGATAATTGGTTCATTTAAGTTGTTCGCATTCAGGTGAAATTAGGCGTGAAGGAGCATTGGGCTTTTGTAGTGGCAGTTACTGCAGGCGAGCTCCCCTCTGTCGACCCTATTGCCTCCCCCATCTTTCCACCACGGCACCAGCCACTTCTCCCAACCCCACCAGCATGTTCTCTATCCTATCACCTACTGGATTGGGGTCTGTGATGGTCTAATGGCATCTAAGATGTCAATCTCCATAGTGATAGGCCCTATATGTGTGAAAAGGAGAGAATGTCCAGCTTGGGACATTTCATTTCCAAACTTCTCATGATTGCGCTGGAAGCACTGCAACAGACCTTTGAAAGAGCAGGCCCGTGTGTAGCATTTGGTGATGGCAAAGGAGGAGAATTTGCCCCACAGGCGTCCCCTCCCCTCCCCCTTCCCGCCCAAGGCCCTTGACTTTCCAATCTGGCTGGTCTGCACGTGCGCCGAGAGAGGGCGCCTTTAACGGTACGAATCAGCCTAACAACACGGAAAATGGCGGTCGCTCGTCGACCTTTTACCAGCGCATTACCAATTTCGCCCAATTATCGCCCAATTTGGCGCGGCGCATGCGCCCGCTGGCCCCCAGTTATTCCATATTCATAAATGTGCCTACTTGGTCAGGTTCTACCACTGGGGGGCGCCAGTAGTGGACCAGCGGCACTATGGGGTTCATGTTGTTTGATAAGCTATCTGTTGTAGGCCTAGTTCTGTTTCAATATTTATTTGGATTTAATATAGAGCTATGAATTGTCCCTGCAATAGGGCTTAGGGGATTCTGCCTCATGTCAAATAAAGGATGATAGATAGACCTATGTAATCAGACTATTAGTACCTAGAAATCGTTTACTACACAGACATTAGTTTGCCAACTTTGGAGACTCCTTGAAGGTGTGGACGTAATGATAACTAGTAGGCATAGGCCCTGTAATGGGTAGGCCATTGAGTGTAAATATTCAATTCAATAGAAATTTAACCAGATAGTTAGTCTGTTCCATTGGCCCAATATATGTTCATTCTAATTGTGTCTAGCGCCGCCGTCTCCATTAATGTAGCCTACCAATGTGACTGTATCCATCGTTAGACGGCCATCTATATATACTACTCACACCGGTGCCGTCTCCAAAGCGCAATTTTCCTATACTACTTGGGCCAAGGATTATAATATTGTAGCCCGATATTCTGGCTTGCCTGGTTACCTGCCTGCGTATTGGGGACATGATACAGGCAGGCCATTGTTAAGAAGTTACCAGTGAATCATCCCCCTGTTTTCACACTTGCTCTCAAGAGTGCACCCTATCACCCCAATGTTTACCTGTCTCTCCTATACAGCTGTTTGGAAAATAAACTGTGATTGGAGATCTCAATCTCCCATATAGTGGAGATCAAGTGAACTACCGGTACTTCCAAGAATCTGGGGGAAAATGTTATCAGACATTGACATTGCCTGCAGGTATATGCCCTCAACACCTGCAGGGTACCAGCGAAACACTGTGGCAGGATCCCCTCCCCCTGTAGCTTAATGTATCATATCAAACTGATGTAGGCCTCTCCAGCATTGTGCTGTGTGTCCGTCCTTTGCTGAATCTAGTACTCGTGAGATAAGGACTGATAACACCCATCACGATGGGTAGCTTACCAGTTGCACCCTAAGAATATACATGTGTAGCCTATAAAAGGAAATAGACGGGATAGGCATAATTTCATTGATCTAAAATCTCTCCCGCTAGACCCCTAACTTAATACACTCCTAGGGCCTAAGGAGCTGCTCGGTGTGAGGGGAGCAGGTCAGTGTGAGTGGGGCAGCTCAGTGTGAGGGGCGCAGCTCAGTGTGAGGGGAGCAGCTCAGTGTGAGGGGAACAGCTCAGTGTTAGTGTGAGGGAGCAGCTCAGTGTGTGAGAGGGAGCAGTTCAGTGTGAGGGGAGCAGCTCAGTGTGAGGGGAGCAGCTTAGTGTGAGGGGTTAAGCTCAGCATGGGGGAGCAGCTCAGTCTGAGGGGAAAAGCTCAGTCTGAGGGGAGCAGCTCAGTCTGAGGGGAGAAGCTCAGCATGGGGGAGCAGCTCAGTCTGAGGGTGAGCAGCTCACTGTAGTAGCTCAGTGGGAGGGGGAGCAGCTCAGTGGGAGGGGGAATAGATCAGTGTGAGGGGGATCAGGTCGGGGTGAGGGGAGATGGCTGCGTTTGAAGCCCCTTAGGTTCATAACCAGTAGCTTTTTAAATGTCAACAGGCACGGCATAACCCTGAGTGACCACACGGTTGGTTAGTTCCACTGGTTGTCGCTAGTCGCAATGGCCTATAAATGTATTGCCGGGTACCAGCGTCCGCTCGGATGCTTGTCCCCGCGTGCTGATCCTCTAATTTGTACCTGTTAGTTTGGCAAAACGCCGCCAGGCTTCGCTCCGGACGGACGCCGGCGTGATATTAGGCGTTCAGGGACGTGTCAATGACGTCATTTTGACGTAGGCTCTCCAGCACGCCCTACTCGTCATTGTGGCGGCTTGGGGAACTAATAATCCAGCGAAGGGAGCGTCTGTTGGAGTCAACGAGCATAGAGGCAACTTCAGTGCCGTCCCACAAGACACCAAACTCCCAGTAAAGTCTTCGCCTCTCTCTGCTCCAACCTACTGCCTGGTAGTTATAGATTCAGTTTAAATATAGGACACTGTATGCTTATATCGGTACCAAGGCTAATGCACACTTTTGTTTCAATTTATGCCCGTCTGGGACGCATAGAATTCAATTTAAAAAAGATTCCAGAATTCAGACTAGGCCTAGATATAGGGCCCGATGCACTGAAGATTAGAGGAGGGCCTAATATAGGGCCTACTTCATTCTCCCCCAGTTCCTACCCCTCCTCACACAAACACATTTTAGGTTGGGAAGAGTCGGATTAGATCTCACTTATCTGCGGTGAAGAGTGTGGTGAACCCCTCCCCCCCCCACACACACACACACTTTGGCCCTCTCTCCCTGATCTCTCGTGATTCAAACTAACCACCCCTCACTTCACCCATTCTCCCCAGCATCCCCATCTTTCCTCCTACCCCATCTCCCATGGAGGGCCTATCATCCCCTCTCCACCCCCAAACCCCACTTTTCATTATCACAGCCACAGGGCTTCCTTGTTGTTCATCCTCCTCCCAAATCTCGCCAAATCTCACACACCCGCACGAGACTTCAGAGGGGTGTGGCGGAATTTTCCGCCATTTTGCTCGTGACTTTCGGCTCAGAACAGTCTCTCGCGGACATACAATGGATGTTATGGTGGTGTTATTATGGATTATCTCAGAGTGTGGTGGGACTTGTGAATGAGTCGTCGTTAGTGTCAAATAGGGAGCAAAACATGAAAGCAACCCACAAGAGGCAGTCATGGGACCCCCAGAGGCCTATCCCAATTAGCTGTGATGGGGCTCGGCTGTTTAGCCTAAACTGTAGGGCAATTTCACCAACACTGAATCTGTCTTGTTAGCGCCTCGTTTCCAGCCTGTGAAGAGCGCAGATGGAAATGGCCCCCAACCAAAACGCGATTATCAAAAAGTTAATTTCACTGCTCTTGATAGGAGGGCCTACGGAATCACAGGCAAAGAGTCTGTGTAACTGTGAGAGCCAAAGGGGAGAGTCAATCTCCAGGGAAGTTTCTTTGCCTTCCCTTTGGCGAGATCTCATTTAATTTAAAGGAGGACAAATTAGCATTCTTTCCAAGCGTACTCAGAATATCGGCAATTTTTACAAAGGATTTGAGAGAGGCGACATTAGCGGTGGGAAGACGGGGGAAATAATGCTAACCTTTCAAGCTTTTAATTTTGGCAATTAGGAAAGTTTTACAAGTTGTGATAATTGTGTTCACTCAGAGGAGAAGTCTTCTGATGAGAATGTCAGCTTCAGTGTGGAAAATGGATGTCGATAAGTAAATATTGGGATATATGTGTGTGGATTCATCATAATGATGTAACATTATATAAATTGAAACTTATATAAGTGGAATCATCTAAGACATTGTAAGAATACTGTATTTTGATTCATATTTGGTTGTTAATTTTGAATTGTTTGTGGTGGCCTATGGTTACTAAAGTCTACCTGGAGTTGGGACAAGGTGTGAAAGCAGATTACAGGGGGGCAGAATCTCCAGTAGGAATGTGCTGTGACAGGTATTGAGGGATCAGCTTTCTATCATTGGCAACTAGTGAAAACACAAACAGGGAAGGGGTATATATATATGGGGCTGGGTCTCAGTGGAGAGACACACCCCTTACCAGAGTCAGGACAGGATATCAGGACAGCACACAGCAGCCAAGAACACCATGGAGGAGGCATGGTTGAGGTTTGGGTGTAGCTCTGTCCTGGGCAAGGAACAGTTACATAGGTGCAGTAGTCCCAACAAAAGGATCTTAGGCAGGTATGAGGTTGAGTTACACCTTGGAACTGTGGAGGCCAGCCTGGACTGTCTCGGGTGGGTGAGGTGCTAGGAAGGCATTTGGCCCAATAAGGTATTGTGATCTTTCCTTTGATTCTGCTTTGTATTGTATCCTTGCTCTATTGTGTTGGAACAGTTGTACTTGTACATCCACTGTGCTAATGGTTTTGTAGGTGCAGATTGTTATAATCTGAGTGATATAGCTATATGTGCTATGTAGCTATTGTTTGCCATTTGAAATGTTAATTGAGAGTTGTACATAATTGAAACTATTGTGAATAATTTGTGACATATTGATAAAGATATCTCTCGAGATAGTGAATAACACCAATAAATGTATTATGAAACCGCATTCTAGCTCCCTTTTGATATGCAATAATACATTTAGATCCTGTGAATTTTGATAGTTATAAGTATGTAAGGGGTTGTGGCCTTACGGACCTGGGGGTTCGGGTCCTACGATTCGGAAAGAAAGAGTAAGACGGTGTTTCAAGTGTATGCCAATGGTTAGATTTATTACTAATGCACACTCACGGCTACCCGATAGTATAGAAGGGGCAGCTAATAATGATTAATGGTGGTCTACATTCTTCGGAGGCCAGAAGGGCCTCTGACGTAGCGGCTGAGCCCTGGGCTTTATATAAGGACCCAGGTGTTCGTCGTCAGATGTCCCCACAGACCCGGATCGGTGCTGCCACCTATCCGGAACCTGAGGAACGTCCGACGACTCGACTCACCCGCCACGTCAGATGGTACCCAACTCTATGGTTAAACAATACGTACCTCTACACCACTCCCCCAGACATTTAGGAGGGTGTTATAGTTATAGTAATATTACTAGGATAACATTTCTATATGTCTAAACCATTAGTAATAGAGGTACAACCATAGATATAACATTAACACCAAGTTAAGTATGACTCGAATGTCATATACATATATTTGATAGTGTATATAGTTACATAATAACAAATCGGATGTTGTAATATGATACGAATTACTTGAATGAATAACAGTTGTATGTATCGAAACTGTTAATTAGCTTATTATACCTTTAGGATAACATATCATGTTTACGGTATAAGAAATAGGACAAGTATCATAATTCGTATACATGTGATAGTAACAGTTATGTGTAACGGAACTGTTAATATTAAATAAATCACATAATAACATCCGTATGCGTTTGAAGTTATTAATAACACATTTGATTATATAGTCTTGAAAAAGACTTTAAAAGTAACTACACTATCTAATGACATATAATCATGTATTATCATAACATGATAGAACCATATGAATCCGTTAAGGATTCCGTGAGTAGTATGAGTAGAACCATTTGTATTATACACTTGAAAAGAAAAAAATCACGGTGTAGTAATGAATATAATAATATATATGATATCACCGTGTACCAAATAACCTCTATAACACCAGATTAATATATTTATGATACCATATGTCTCGCAGGACAATAATATGTAAGTTCTGGTGTAGTTTACCGGATCTTATATTATTAATATGAACAGCAATTTGAGATCCGTACTAATAGATATGTATATACCCGTATCACAATATATAGTAAGTTATGACCATAGTGTGAATATGCACATATAAATAACATTATAGAAAAATAGATATGTGACATTATGTACAATATAAAAAAATGGTAGATGCTGCTGGAGTCTTCTGCTGTAGTTTTCCGGATACTAGAAGGTAAGTGTGGTCAGCTAACCACGGGATGGACGTGCTAAAGTCTATGATTCCTGGTTATTAAAGTGAACACGGTAGATGAATTTGGGGCAGCTACCCACAATCCTCTGGAAGTGCTATAGTTCATAAGTATATCCGAATGGTGTAGAGTAGAAGTAGATCCGGTTTTGTCAACAGTGTAGAATCGTAATCCATTTAAGTATTGTTGACATAAGTAAAAAGTCCAATATAGGCTGGTCCGGAAGTAGTAGTAACATGTAGTATAAGTCCATTCGGGAGTATAAGTGAAATGTAGAGGTAAATCGTAAAGTCCATCCTAGTATAGTGGTTAGCACAGATAGCAGCAGAAGTCTGGAACCGGCATCCGGATACGTCTGACAGCAGCAAGTCTACTATCGGATTGTTTGTAAGTGAAGTTTTGAATCCGAATAGACTATTCAGGGTATAATAAGAATTATACGGCCTGAATCATACAATAAGCTGGTCATAAAAGGAACCCGGAACACAAAGAACAGGTGTTCATATACTAATGAAAGACATTCGCAGACCTGTAGGGTTCCGCAAAGACTATATCTGGTTATTTAGTGGAGAGAAAAATTTTTTAGAAAATAACCCGTAGCACGCTTAGGCGGATTTTTTCGCATGCTTCTTCTTAAGAAGAGCTAGAGCCGACTCGGGAGTGCCGTCCCACTCATCGAGATCGACTCTGAATACCCTCATGAACTTTGTGTTCAAGTTGGTATTCCGGGTAATTTCTTCTTTGACACGTTTCTCCAAGACGTGTACGTCCATAGCTGCCTTTTCTTGGGCAGCTGCGGCAGCCTCCTCCTGGGACTTTACATCGTCCCGAATGAGGGTCTCGAGGCGCTGCTTTTCAGCATCCGCAACCTCCTTCATGCACAACAGGGTATCGTTAAGAAGACCCTGATGGAATTCTGTCGCCTTCTCGCGGACGCATTTCTCCCAGTGGGTGTAGATGGCCTTCTGGACATCTGCTTCCCCCTGGCGAGACTTCTCGAACCAAACTTCCACATTACCGGTTTTAATGGTAATGGCGTCTTTTGGTTTCTCTGGTGCAGCAACAGCCTTGGGGGGAGTCGATGCGGCCTGAGGACCACTTCCGGGTGTGGGACTCCCGGACACGCCTGCTGTTGGCATACAGTAGGTAGGAGGCTGGTTCTGCTTCAGCCCCATCTGCAGATAAAGGTTTAACTGCTCCGGGGTGAAGTTGGTTGGGAGGGCGGCTGGAGCGGATGCGGATCCGGCGGCAGCAGGTGCTGAGGTCTTCTTGGGAACAAGTCGACCACCCTTTCCAACGACCAAGGTCTGGCTCTCAGGTCCAGGTCCCTGGGTCAAGGACGGAAAGTTGCGGGGGTTAACTTTCCCAGGCTTTGATACTGCGCCAGCGTATCCGGCAGGTTCGGGTTTCTTGAACACAGGAGTGCCCTGAGCCTGCTCATGGGAGTACCGAGCCAGAGGAGACCTGGAGCGGTCATCTGCTCTGACTTTAGTAGTGGTGGTCTGACCATTACCGTTACCACCACGGTTCTGGTCCCTTCTGCTCCTTTCACAAGCTCTCTTTCCCTCCTTGCCGGATTCCTCGCATTTCTGCCAGAGAGACTCGTGCATGTCCAGCTTACCCTTTCCAGGAGTCAGGACTATCTTTGCACGGAGTTTCGAATCCTTGGTCTTCGGAACCTCGCAGAGGACTTGGTCCCCTGGTCGGATCTTAGACCAAGCATCCTCGCTCAGACTGTCGAACTCCTTCATGAGTTCCTGATGAAGCTCCATGATACGCTTCCGAGCCCCATCCAAACCTTCTGCGTGGCATTTCTTCTGGTGCCTGCCTAGATCGCTACGTCGGTTATATTGAACCTTCGTAGTGCACTTCTTGCCCTTCTTACCATAACTCGGATCACAAATGTAAACCGGGTGATGGTGGAAGTGGGCCTCTACCAGATGCCTTTGGAACCGGGCTGGAGTACTCCAGGTCCGGACCGAGACATCACTCGCATCCTGGCAGATAGAGAAGGGACAGGACTTCTGGTCGTCACCGTACCACTTCTCAAGAGCCCAACGCAGCTTTCTCCTCTGGGTATAAGTGTAATACCCTTCGGTGTGGTTTAGCATAAGCCACATCTTTCGATAGGCTTTGCTCGGATTGGGGTCCTCGTCCGAAAGACGCATCCAATCTTCATCATCTGACTCATTATTTTTATTAACTGAGTCCGGGCAGGCATATAGGGTGGAGCCGTCCTTTTTTACTCCGTAGGCACAGTCGGAGAAACACGTCGGAATCCGGGTTTTGAATCCGGATTTGGTGTTAGCCCATCGTTCGGCCTCGGTTTGAGTTGATGGAGTGGCCTTCTCATCATACTCAACCGAGGACTCGTGCACCGACTCCTCGTCTGACGACTCATTCTCCATGGCAGTACTACCAGTGGCTGAGGTGCTGGCTTTCGCCTCGGCTCTAGCAGAATCCGGTAGATTCTTGAGCTTCCGAACAGCGGTCCTGCTGTTCTTACTGACCTTCCAGTCTTCTTCCGGTTCCTGGGTTCCGGATGCGCTGGAGGTTGAGGCTTCTACCGGGGTGGTAGTACTGCCGGTGGCTGATGCAGAACCGGCTGTGCTTCGGGTGGCAAGCTTCAGGTCGGGGATAGGAGGTGCGGGTACTTCCGCTGCCCTCTTAGCCTCTTCCTGGGCCTCCTGTTCTGCAGTCATTCGACGGACGAAAACCGTCCGAAGGGCTGCACCTCGGTCCATGCCGGTTAGTGAATTGTTTTGGACATCCACTAACTCCTGCTCGGTTATGTAATAACCGTCGTCCCACTGTTCAAAGTTGGCAGCGGCTTCCCGAAACTCCTTCATGGTCCGGTACTGGGGCCGGGTGGCACAAGGACGTAGGTAAGTCTGCCCCTCAGGTTCCGAGACGCAGCCTACCCAATCGATGTTCGTCGCCTTGACGTTCCACAGGGTCTTATCCGGCTTCAGATACGCTCCGAGCTGGAAAGCTCTGTTGGCTTCATACACTGCTTCGCGGAAAGCAGCGTCCACCATGAGTCCCCGTTGGAACCACGGCCAGTCTCGGAGCCATTCGGGAGGCGTCCTGCCCAGCTGTTCGGGAACCATGACGCCCTCGACAGCTATCCTCACCTTCGGGTCCAACCTAACTGGTGTACCGTCAGCATAGGTCACTTGTGCCTGTAGTTCCGGGTGGACGTACAGGTAGCGACCGTCGTATTCTACCGGGAACGGGTCAGCCACTGCTGGCTTCCACTGGTCCTTCAGTCCGTCGACCTGTGCGGTCTCGGACCCAGTCGCTGCGGGTTCAGCACTCGTAGCCCCTCCAGATCCCTCGGGTGGGAGTGGAGACAACATCTTCTCTGGCTCATTCAGTGAGAATGAGGCCAGCTTCTCCTCGAACGAGCGATCCGTGGGTTCCTCCACGTCCATCATCTCGCTCTCTTCCTGTGTAACAGGTGACAAAGCTTCCGGAAAAGCTTCTGCGGACGGAGTCAGCTTATCCGGGTCACTGGATAGCTTGGCTGCAGCTACGGATTCCTCAGCCATGACTGGGGAATCACCCACGGGAGTAAACTACTCCTTTTTCCAGCTTTTACGGCGCCGGGACCGACACAGACCGAGTCTGCCTACTAGGAGACAGACTCTGGAGGAGCAGCGAGGAGTTTGCTAGCCGGTAAAATCCAAGAGGGGAGCGAGCTCGACCGTCTTGGACGTTACCGAAAAACAATATGGCAACAGGCCAGCTTTCGTGACGTCATTTCCCCGCGGGTTCGCGAGGTCACGAGGGGTCAGCCGAGACTGGACGCAGTGACGTCATGCGGAAACGCACGTGCTACAAGCGGAACATCAACAAACTGATTGTTTTTAGGTAATTATCGCTCACGCCGATGACTCGTCTGGGGATTTAAGTGGAGATTATGGAAAGCTTAAGCAAATCCACCGGATTATCCGTCCACTACCCATTGGTACATCATGCGGCGGCGACAAATAAGCCTTTCGGGTCAGTTGTCATCCGTTCCTCTAAATGTAAACATTACACCCGTTGTGTATACAGGTTAGGTCACTGCAGTCCTCTGGGCAATTCGAGGGCTGTGACGAACGTATCTCCCCTTCTCCGATAGTTCTTTATCGGACCTGACAGTCTGAAGAGCCTTTTCTAGGTATTTCTTAGCCTTCGAGACACCTTTCCTCTTCTTCTTGTCTTCACCTGCCGAGACTTTTTTAACTCCTCCACGCTTAATCGGTGTTGGCATGGGTGCCACCGATTCGGAACACTTCTTAGGCCTTCCACGGCCTCGCTTCACTGTAGTGTTCTTTACCTGGTCTATTATACGATTCTGGTTCAGGATCTTTCCGGAACCTTCACCATACATTTCTGTGGAGGTCTCCCTCCCAGACCATTTCCTTAATCTAGCCACATTTGACTTGTAAAGTCGACCAAGGTCAGATTTAATAATTACGGTACAATCACTGATAACTTGTGTTACCGTGAAGGGACCATCCCAATTAGACGCTAATTTTATGTGTCTAAGTGGTTCATGTAATCTTAGAACTCTGTCTCCGGATTGGAATTTCCGATGCTTTAGATCGGTATCATATCCAGCTTTCTGCCATTTGGCACTTTTCTCCAAATCAATTCGGACAGACTCATATGCTTTTTTAAATCTGTCTCTTAAACATTCCACAAAAACTACATGGCAAGGTAGTTCCGGGTCCATTCCTACGACTCCAAATACTAAGTCGGCAGGCATTATCAGATCCTCTCCGAATACTAAAAGGTTCGGGGTACAATTTGTACTTGAATGTACCGTACTGTTATAAGGATGTGTCACAAAATGACATTGCTCATCCCAGTCGTCCATGTGTTCATTGACGAGTGACTTTAGGACTTGGATAAGGGTTCTATTGAACCTTTCTACCAATCCGTTGCTTTGTGGCCTATACGGGTTGGTTCTAGTCTTACAAATAGCTAAGTATTCGCACATACCCTGCCAGAGATTTTATTCGAATTCTCTGCCTTGGTCACTGTGTAGCATTAATGGTACACCGAAACTTAGTACCCAACCTTTTACAAAGGCTTCGGCACAAGTAACTGCTTTGTGGTCCGGTAGTGGAAATACTTTAGTGTATTTTGTGTAATAATCACACACTACCATCATACAGGTATTATCATTAGCGGTTGTATTCAATCCACTAATGATATCTACCCCGATTCTTGCGAATCTAACTCCGAAAAGTTCTTGGGATAGGGGAAGTTTGCCCATCCCGGGTCCGGGTTTGTTTTTACAACAATCCGGACAGGTGGTTACCCATCTTTGCAAGTCTCTTGTCATGCCAGGCCAGTAGTATTTCTTGCAAAGTCGTGCTAACAAGCGTTTCCTTCCGAAATGACCACTGGTCCGATGTCCATGACAGAAGTACATAATGTCATGTCTCATGGCATGTGGTATCACCACTTGCATGATTTTCTCACCATTATTACATGGCTTCCAACGGTATAACACGCCTTTCCGGACTTCAAGCTCGGTCCATTGAGCAAGAAACCTTCTCATTTCTCGATTTTCCAGAGAGACCTCAGGTCTAACTGGATGTATACCCTTTGGTACTAATTGCAGTAGCTGCGCAGTTATCGAGTCAGCTTCCTGGAAACGTCGTATGTGATCCATAGACCAATCCAGTATACTGGCAACTAGGGGTTCGAATGGTCTTCGAATCCCTGCTAACACTGCCCTATGAGCTCCACAATCAGTACAATCCGGATTATCACATTTCCGGATTGGTATTCGAGATAAAGCATCAGCATTTAAATGCTTCACTCCAGGTCTATGCTGAATCTGGTGATGTTCAAGCCCATATTCTGATAGATGGGCTAACCATCGGCCTAACATTCCTTCAGCATCTCGGAAGTTCAGTAGCCATCTTAAAGAGGAGTGATCCGTACGTAATGTAAAGTTCGTTCCCCATAGAAAATGTTTGAACTTCTTGGTATATACGACTACTGCTAACAACTCTCTTTTGGTTGTGCAGTAATTGCACTGAGTTTTGCTCAGTGTATTGCTGGCAAAGGCAATAGGTACCTCTCTCCCATTTTGGACTTGCGAGAGAGCTGCACCAATGCTGTCATTACTAGCATCAGTATCCAGTATGAAATGATCCATTTCATTCGGATATTGTAATACCGGAGTACTCGTGAACAGGTCTTTTAGCTTTTGAAAAGCAGATTCCTGTTCATGCGTCCAAGGAAATTTTTCCTTGGTACTTCCTGGAGTCCAGTTAGCTATTGCTTGTAATGGATAACTGACTCTAGAATAATTCGGAATAAATTCCCTATAATAGGAACAGAATCCCAAAAAGGACCTCACTTCTTTGGGTGTTTTAGGTCTATTCCAATTCGTAACTGATTCGATTTTCTCCGGATCAGCTTTTATTCCTTCATCACTAATGATGCGGCCCAAATAATTTATGGACTTTCTAAACATGTGGCATTTCTTAGGTTTCAATTTGAGACCATTAGAAATAATACGTTCTAGTACCATTTTTAGATTATTAGAACACTCTTCGAATGTTTTTCCGAAGACTATGACATCATCAAGGTATACAAGACATCTTTTCCACAATAAATCACTTAGGATTGTTTCCATCATTGCTTCAAATGTTGCTGGTGCATTGCACAAACCAAACGGCATTACGTTATATTGGAATAACCCAATATGACTCGAAAATGCAGTTTTCTCCATATCTGAAGGATTCATCCCCACTTGCCAGTAACCTGATTGCAAGTCTAGGGTACAAAACCAACTGTTTCCTCCTAAGGAGTCAATGGTTTCGTCTATTCTCCATTCAGCTTCCTGTAGTCTATGCAAAAGCGGATAGTACCGTCTTTCTTTGTTACCATACACACAGGACTACTCCATGGACTATTGGAAGGGACTATTACATCCTGTTCCAACATCTTGTTTATTTCCTCTTCAGCTACTCTCTTTTTCGCTAAAGGCAACCGTCTATACGGTATTTTAAAGGGTTCCGCATCTCCAGTATCTATTTTATGTACTACCTTATTTGTCGTACCTAGTTTCTCACCAGGTTTGGCAAAGGCAGTCCTATACTGACAGAGCAAATCATAGAACTCTTTCCGGTGTTCCGGATCTTCTAATGAAGTTTCTTCATACAACTTGAGTAAGTCTTCTGAAATTTCATCATTTCCTGTTACCTTTTGTAAGTTTAACTTACTATCCGTTACAGTTTCCGAAAGGGTCACGTTTCCAAAAACTTGTCCCTTTTTCAAATAGATAGTTCTGTTTCCAGTATTAGAGACAGGTACTACCGACCAGGACGCATTTGCTACAATAGTGTCCACAGATATTAATCCGATACTTGACAGAGTAGCTACATCCGGTTCTATCACTGCAGGCTTATTGCGCATTGCAGGATCACTTCTTACTAGCACATCACAGGCTACTCCCGGAGGGATTCGCACAGTGTGTGCCACACTAGCCATACTGCTCACTTGTCTCAGTACACATCTAACCTTTACAGGATACGGGTATTTCACACTCAACACTCCTAATTGGGGTTCCAACACAACTCCATACAGGGATGCGAAATCCAACCCGAGTATCCCCTCATCTGCTATATCCGCAACGGTGGCGCCCATGACATAGTCATGTACTCCATCCAATTGTAGCTTCACACAAGTTCTACCATACGTCTGCAAGGTACTGCCATCGGCGGTCTGAGCACTTCCTCCCGATTTGAGAGTATCATGTTCATCCGGTATAAGATCATAGAACCTCTTGGAGATACAGGAGTGGCTAGCTCCCGTATCCACAAGAAATTCGGCAGATCTTCCGTTAACAGTAAGGCAAACATACCACCGCCTTCCGTTTAAAACAGAGGGCATATCCGTGATGATCGGAACGTCATTGTTCACACTAGGAGTTGATCCACATCCTTTCAGGTATTCCAGACAAGGATGACCCGGGGGCAGGTGGGCACTACCAACCCTGGCTAACTCATAGCCTCGTTACTGATATTGGGTTTCCCCTGTGCTCCCGTGGCACCTGTTATATCAGCTTCCCTAACCTTCCGGGTGTCTACAACCACCTCGGTGTTGGCGAGTTTGCTACTACATGCGAACTATCATCACGGATGGTGATATCATGGCAAGATTTGTCACTGGGATCCCCTTCTTTGCCCATCGGGAGACCCCTCCTTAGTTTTCCTCTGTACTTATTCCAGAGACACCCTCCTGTCTACGAGGGACAGGTTTCTCAGCCATACATTCGGGAGCGTAATGCCCCAGTTTCTGGCATCTGAAACATCTCCTTTGAGATTTATCAACTCTCGGTCTCTTTAGAGCTTCTGTTAATCCAGCTATTAATGTTTCCATCATATTAGTCGGGGCAACAGCAGCTGCCACAGTTGGCTTCGCTGTAGAGGTTACATTGCCAGATTGAGTCGGTCCGGAAGCTGTTTTACCAGCAACGGATCCTCCCCTCCCTCTCGAATGTATCTTCCTATACCACTTCTGTCGGTAATACTTTCCAGCTACCTGGACTGATCCAATATATTCTCCGTTTTCATCGGAGACATATTCATCCTCCTCATCAGCCTCATGCGCATCGACCGGGGCTAACTGGGAAGTTTCATATATCGGAGCAGGTGTACCTCCGTATTGAAACGGAGCTGCTCTTACTGGGTTAGGTCCTAGACCTACCAATCGTTTCTTCATATCATGTCCATCGATTGATATGAACAGGTCACTGAAGGAAGTGTCATCCTTCCAAGAATCCCAAACTACTTGTTTGTGATCTGGATCCAGCAATCCATTGTAGAATTGTATAAACAACTCCTGTAGATAGCAGTCATCGTCATGAGCCCAATTCGGACGCGCTTTAGATAGCAAGTCCTGTAGCTCCAAACCAAAGACCTTGTGAGATTCTTTAGGTTTCTGTGTCCTTTTCTTGAAGCTTACCCATGGATCTTCTCTAACGATTGATTTCCATCATTGCTTCAAATGTTGCTGGTGCATTGCACAAACCAAACGGCATTACGTTATATTGGAATAACCCAATATGACTCGAAAATGCAGTTTTCTCCATATCTGAAGGATTCATCCCCACTTGCCAGTAACCTGATTGCAAGTCTAGGGTACAAAACCAACTGTTTCCTCCTAAGGAGTCAATGGTTTCGTCTATTCTCCATTCAGCTTCCTGTAGTCTATGCAAAAGCGGATAGTACCGTCTTTCTTTGTTACCATACACACAGGACTACTCCATGGACTATTGGAAGGGACTATTACATCCTGTTCCAACATCTTGTTTATTTCCTCTTCAGCTACTCTCTTTTTCGCTAAAGGCAACCGTCTATACGGTATTTTAAAGGGTTCCGCATCTCCAGTATCTATTTTATGTACTACCTTATTTGTCGTACCTAGTTTCTCACCAGGTTTGGCAAAGGCAGTCCTATACTGACAGAGCAAATCATAGAACTCTTTCCGGTGTTCCGGATCTTCTAATGAAGTTTCTTCATACAACTTGAGTAAGTCTTCTGAAATTTCATCATTTCCTGTTACCTTTTGTAAGTTTAACTTACTATCCGTTACAGTTTCCGAAAGGGTCACGTTTCCAAAAACTTGTCCCTTTTTCAAATAGATAGTTCTGTTTCCAGTATTAGAGACAGGTACTACCGACCAGGACGCATTTGCTACAATAGTGTCCACAGATATTAATCCGATACTTGACAGAGTAGCTACATCCGGTTCTATCACTGCAGGCTTATTGCGCATTGCAGGATCACTTCTTACTAGCACATCACAGGCTACTCCCGGAGGGATTCGCACAGTGTGTGCCACACTAGCCATACTGCTCACTTGTCTCAGTACACATCTAACCTTTACAGGATACGGGTATTTCACACTCAACACTCCTAATTGGGGTTCCAACACAACTCCATACAGGGATGCGAAATCCAACCCGAGTATCCCCTCATCTGCTATATCCGCAACGGTGGCGCCCATGACATAGTCATGTACTCCATCCAATTGTAGCTTCACACAAGTTCTACCATACGTCTGCAAGGTACTGCCATCGGCGGTCTGAGCACTTCCTCCCGATTTGAGAGTATCATGTTCATCCGGTATAAGATCATAGAACCTCTTGGAGATACAGGAGTGGCTAGCTCCCGTATCCACAAGAAATTCGGCAGATCTTCCGTTAACAGTAAGGCAAACATACCACCGCCTTCCGTTTAAAACAGAGGGCATATCCGTGATGATCGGAACGTCATTGTTCACACTAGGAGTTGATCCACATCCTTTCAGGTATTCCAGACAAGGATGACCCGGGGGCAGGTGGGCACTACCAACCCTGGCTAACTCA
Organism: Acholoe squamosa; assembly: GCA_949317995.1. Taxonomy (NCBI): domain Eukaryota; kingdom Metazoa; phylum Annelida; class Polychaeta; order Phyllodocida; family Polynoidae; genus Acholoe; species Acholoe squamosa. The sequence continues at coordinate 57,310,200 of OX439046.1, forward strand.
TAGCCTCGTTACTGATATTGGGTTTCCCCTGTGCTCCCGTGGCACCTGTTATATCAGCTTCCCTAACCTTCCGGGTGTCTACAACCACCTCGGTGTTGGCGAGTTTGCTACTACATGCGAACTATCATCACGGATGGTGATATCATGGCAAGATTTGTCACTGGGATCCCCTTCTTTGCCCATCGGGAGACCCCTCCTTAGTTTTCCTCTGTACTTATTCCAGAGACACCCTCCTGTCTACGAGGGACAGGTTTCTCAGCCATACATTCGGGAGCGTAATGCCCCAGTTTCTGGCATCTAAAACATCTCCTTTGAGATTTATCAACTCTCGGTCTCTTTAGAGCTTCTGTTAATCCAGCTATTAATGTTTCCATCATATTAGTCGGGGCAACAGCGGCTGCCACAGTTGGCTTCGCTGTAGAGGTTACATTGCCAGATTGAGTCGGTCCGGAAGCTGTTTTACCAGCAACGGATCCTCCCCTCCCTCTCGAATGTATCTTCCTATACCACTTCTGTCGGTAATACTTTCCAGCTACCTGGACTGATCCAATATATTCTCCGTTTTCATCGGAGACATATTCATCCTCCTCATCAGCCTCATGCGCATCGACCGGGGCTAACTGGGAAGTTTCATATATCGGAGCAGGTGTACCTCCGTATTGAAACGGAGCTGCTCTTACTGGGTTAGGTCCTAGACCTACCAATCGTTTCTTCATATCATGTCCATCGATTGATATGAACAGGTCACTGAAGGAAGTGTCATCCTTCCAAGAATCCCAAACTACTTGTTTGTGATCTGGATCCAGCAATCCATTGTAGAATTGTATAAACAACTCCTGTAGATAGCAGTCATCGTCATGAGCCCAATTCGGACGCGCTTTAGATAGCAAGTCCTGTAGCTCCAAACCAAAGACCTTGTGAGATTCTTTAGGTTTCTGTGTCCTTTTCTTGAAGCTTACCCATGGATCTTCTCTAACGATTGATCCGAATAGGTATGCGGCACATTCGACCAATTGATCATAGGTGCCGTATATTCCGTATGTTGCTCTCCATCGATTGAGGGCTACTTTTCCACCTTTATTCAACCAACAGATCAAATACGGCAGAGCTTCTTCTTTTGTCCAGCCACTACAATTGACTTTGTCGACAAAAGCTTGATACCTATCCTTCCATGGATCATTGGAATCATATGGAGGGGGTATCCGTGCCTGTCTACGTGCCGGATTATTACATCCGCGTAGTCTATCTGCTTCTCGCATGCTCCAGTTCATGACTTCCATGCCATCTGCTCCCTTTCGGTAGCAGTCAATGCCAAGGTTTTGAATACATTGGCTTCTATCAAAGATGGTTTGCTTCCCTGCAGGCATGGAAGTTCTTCTGTTTGGCTTCCTGCCATCTCCTCCCGATCCTGATCCTCCGGATCCGGATCCTCCTGGGCCGCCTGGAGGGTTTCCTCCTGGTGGACCATTGTTGGGATAGTGTCCGGATGAACCGCTAGGACATCCACCACTGTAACCGGCATTTCCAGTTGTTCCGGAAGATGCATACCTAGGGTAAGAATTATTTTGATTCCATCCCTGATTATAGTTATTACCATTGTAAGGGTTTGTGGCCTTACGGACCTGGGGGGTTCGGGTCTTACGATTCGAAAAGAAAGAGTAAGACAGTATTCCAAGTGTATGCCAACGGTTAGTTTTATTTCTTATTGTACACTCACGGCTGCCGGATGATGTCAGAGAGGCAGCTAATATTAAGGAATAATGGTTCACATGGTGTGGAGGCCAGAAGGGCCTCTGACGTAGCGGCTGAGCCCTGGGCTTTATATACGGACCCAGGTGTTCGTCGTCAGATGTCCCCACAGACCCGGATCAGTGCTGCCACCTATCCGGAACCTGAGGAATGTCCGACGACTCGACTCACCCGCCACGTCAGACGGTACCCAACTCCTATGGTTTAATAATGTGTACACCACTCCCCCAGACATTTAGGAGGGTGTTATAGTTATAATAATATTACTAGGATAACATTTCTATATGTCTAAACCTTTAGTAATAGAGGTACAACCATAGGTATAACATTAACACCAAATTGAGTATGAAACGAATGTCATATATATATATTCGATAGTGAATGTAGTTACAAATAACAATTAGGATGTCGAAGTATTATACGAATTACTTGAATAAGTGACAGTTGTGTGAAACGGAACTGTTAGTTAAATTACTATACCATATAATATCATATTATATCTACGGTATAATTAATAAGACAAGTAATATGAATCATATACATGTGATAATGACAGTTATATGACCAATAATCATGAATCGTCGTTATGTAGGCTGCCAGGGGGGTCTAAAAAAAGTTCTGGACCAGCCAAAAAAGCTTTAGGGTACATATACTACAGGTGTTGGGGGTTAGAGTCCATATGTGCGGGTAGGTTAAATATAATTTTTAAACCCATAGCATGGGGCAATAGTTGACTACCTCAATTTTGCACTAGACCCGAGAGAGACCCTACCCTGTAAAGCCTTAATGGAGTAAGATCTTTATATTAACAGGCCAAGTTATCTCATACAAATGCCCACTGTCATATAAGATATTCTAGTTATGTACACTGGTGGCAGAATCTAGGGGCTCTCTCAGGTCTAGGGTCTCTCTCGGGTCTAGGGTCTCTCTCGGGTCCAATTGCTAGTGATTATACAATAGCTCTAAGCCTTAATGGAGTGGGATGTTGATATGAACAGGCCAAGTTACTCTTATATAAAGGTCCATTGTCATATAAGATATCATAGTTATATACACTGGTGGCAGACTCTAGGGGCTCTTTTGGGTCTAGGGTCTCTCTCGGGTCTAGGGTCTCTCTCGGGTCCAATTTCTAGTGATTATACCATAGCTCTAAGCCTTAATGGAGTCAGATGTTTATATTGACAGGCCAAGTTACTCTCATTAAAAGGTCTATTTTCATATGAGATTTTATAGTTAAATATATAATACACTGGTGGCAGACTGAACATCAGTGAGATTAAGGGTCTCTCTCGGGTCTAACATAAAACTACCCCAACTGTGTCATCTAAATTGGATGGACTACCCAGGCCAATATATGGGAGCTAAACTTCTAATTTTTTTTTCATGCATCTAGGGACATGTTAAGGGTTTGCATGGTATATCTATATCATATCTGTGCTATAGGAATAATAGAACATGGTTGCTATGTTAGGGTCTCTCTCGGGTCTAGTGTAAAACTGCCCAGATACCTTTAGTCATCCAGCATAGAAAGTACAGTGATCACATATTCCTATTTGGTCTTAAAATTTCCCCTGTGCTCTAGGGGAAATAGCAAAACCAAAAATGGAAGCTATACCCCAGTTATTTTCATTACTTGCAAGTTGCACTTGAGATCTTTGTGTTTCTGCTTGAAAAAAAAAACCTCATTTTGGCCAGTTTTAGCCCTCTAGCTCCCTAAATATGCCTTGTAGATAGGCAAAACCCATATACCCCGTGTAGCTCTATCCCATCCCGACCAGAATAAATGATAAAGACACATATATAACTTTATTTGAAGTTTTTATTGATGGAGAAACAAGAACAGGCCAGTTAACGACGATTCATGATTATTGGTCATATGTAACGGAACTGTCGATAATAAATAAATCACATAATAACATCCGTATGTGTGTTTGTAGTTATTAACACCACATTTAAATATATAGTCTTGAAGAAGACTGTTATAGTAACTTCACTATATAATGACATGTCGTATATTATTAACATACGAATCCGTTAAGGATTCCGTGAGTAGTACGAATAGGACCATTTATACCATACACTTGAAAAGAAAAGAAAAAAATCACGGTGTAGTAATGAATATAATAATAATATATTATCACCGTGTACCTAATAACCTTTATAGCACCAGATCAATATACTTATTATACAATTTGTCTCGCAGGACAATAATGTGTGTTTTTTGGTGAAGTTTAACGGATTCTTATAATATGAATATCAGTAATAATCAGAGATCCGTATCAAGAAATGTCTATGTACCCGTATCATAATATGTATCTAGTGGATATGCACATACATATAATATTATAGAAAAATAGAAATATGACATTATATACAATATACAGAAATTATAGATGCTGCTGGAGTCTTCTGCTGTAATCCTCCGGGTACTAGTAGGTAGGTGTGGTCAGCTAACCACGGGATGGACGTGCTAAAGTCTATGGTTTCCATATATAGAGTGAACACGGTAGATGAATTTGGGGGAGCTACCCACAATCCTCTAGTAGTGCTAAAGTTTATAAGTAAATCCGAATGGCGTAGAATGTAGAATAATAGTCCGGATGTGTCAACTATGTAGAAAACGTAATCCTTTTTTAAGTTTAGTTGACATAAGTAGCGAATAGTCCAGTATAGGTTGATCCGGAAGTAATAGTAGTAGTTGGTATAAGTCCATTCGGGAGTATAGATGAGTTGTAGAGGTAAATCGTAAAATCCATCCTTGTATGTGGTTAGCATGGGTAACAGCAGGAGTCTGGAACTGGTATCCGGATACATCTCACAGCAGCAAGTCTACTATCGGATTGTTCATGGAAGAAGTTATAAATCCGAATAGACTATTCAGGGTGCAATAAGGGTTATACAGCCTGAATTATACAATAGACTGGTCATAAGAGGAACCCGGAACACATGCCATAGGTGTTCATACACTAGTGAAGAAAACATTCGCAGACCTGCAGGGTTCCGCAAAGACTATATCTGGTTATGGAGAAAAGAAAAAAATTATGGGAGAAATAACCCGTAGCATGCTTAAGCGGATTTCTTAGCATGCTTCTTCTTAAGAAGAGCTAGAGCCGACTCGGGAGTGCCGTCCCACTCGTCCAAGTCGACTCCGAACACCCTCATGAACTTAGTGTTCAGGTTGGTGTTCCGAGTTATCTCCTCTTTTACACGTTTCTCCAGCACGTGTACATCCATAGCTGCTTTTTCTTGGGCAGCTGCGGCAGCCTCCTCCTGGGCCTTCACATCGTCCCGGATGAGGGTCTCGAGGCACTGCTTTTCAGCATCCGCGACCTCCTTCATACACAACAGGGTGTCGTTTAGGAGACCCTGATGGAACTCGGTCGCTTTTTCGCGAACACACTTCTCCCAGTGGGTGTAGATGGCCTTCTGGACATCTGCCTCTCCCTGGCGAGATTTCTCAAACCAAACTTCTGCATTACCGGTTTTAATGGTAATAGCGTCTTTTGGTTTCGCAGGTGCAACGACAGCCTTGGGAGGAGTCGAGGCGGCCTGTGGACCACTTCCGGGTTTAGGGCTTCTGGACACACCTGCAGTTGGTACACAGTAGGCAGGTTGTGCGTTTTGTTTCAATCCCATTTGCAGGTACATGTTCAACTGCTCCTGGGTAAAGGTAACTGGTGGGGCGGCTGGAGCGGATGTAGATCCAGCGGCAGCAGATGCGGTGGTCTTCTTTGGCATAAGGCGACCATCCTTTCCTACCACCAAGGTCTGGCTCTCAGGTCCAGGTCCCTGGTTTAAGGACGGAAAGTTTCGAGAACTAACTTTCCCAGGCTTAGATACGGCTCCAGCGTATCCGGCAGGTTCGGGCTTCTTGAACACCGGAGTGCCCTGAGCCTGCTCTGCGGGGTGCCTAGCCAGAGGGGACCTGGAACGGTCCTCTGCTCTGACTTTCGGTTTAGTGGTGCCCTGACCATTACCGTTGCCGCCACGGTTCTGATCTCTCCTGCTCCTTTCACAAGCTCTCTTTGCATCCTTTCCGGATTCCTCGCATTTCTGCCAGAGAGACTCGTGCATGTCCAGTTTACCCTTTCCAGGAGTCAGGACTATCTTTGCTCGGAGTTTCGAATCCTTGGTCTTCGGAACTTCACAGAGGACTTGGTCCCCTGGTCGGATCTTAGACCAAGCATCCTCGCTCAGACTGTCGAACTCTTTCATGAGTTCCTGATGAAGCTCCATGATGCGCTTCCGTGCCCCGTCCAAACCTTCTGCGTGGCATTTCTTCTGGTGTCTAGCCAGATCACTACGTCGGTTGTATTGCACCTTCGTAGTACACTTCTTGCCCTTCTTACCATAACTCGGATCACAAATGTAAACCGGGTGATGGTGGAAGTGGGCCTCTACCAGATGCCGTTGAAACCGGGCTGGAGTACTCCAGGTCCGGATCGTGACATCACTCGCATCCTGGCAGATAGAGAAGGGACAGGACTTTTGGTCGTCACCGTACCACTTCTCTAAAGCCCAACGCAGCTTCCTCCTCTGGGTATAAGTGTAATACCCTTCGGTGTGGTTTAGCATAAGCCACATCTTTCGATAGGCTTTGCTCGGATTGGGGTCCTCGTCCGAAAGACGCATCCAATCTTCATCGTCTGACTCATCATTTTTGTTGACTGAGTCCGGGCAGGCATAGAGGGTAGAGCCGTCCTTCTTTACTCCATACGCACAGTCGGAGAAGCACGTCGGAATCCGGGATTTGAATCCGGACTTGGCGTTAGCCCAGCGTTCGGCCTCGGTTTGAGTTGATGGAGTGGCCTTCTCATCATACTCAACCGAGGACTCGTGCACAGACTCCTCGTCAGACGATTCAACCTCCATGGCAGAACTACCAGTGGCTGAAGTGCTGGGTTTCGGCTCGGCTCTAGCAGAATCCGGGAGATTCTTAAGCTTCCGAGCAGCAGACCTTCGGTTCTTGCTGACCTTCCAGTCTTCCTCCGGTTCCTGGGTTCCGGATGCGCTGGAGGTCGAGGCTTCTACCTGTGTGGTAGTACTGCCGGTGGCTGGTGTAGCACTGGCTGAACTCCTGGTGGCAAGTTTCAGGTCGGGGATAGGAGGTGCGGGTACTTCCGCGGCCCTCTTAGCCTCTTCCTGAGCCTCCCGTTCGGCAGTCATTCGGCGGACGAGAACCGTCCGAAGGGCTGCGCTCCGGTCCAAACCGATTAGTGAAGTGTTCTGGACGTCCACTAATTCTTGCTCGGTAATATAAATACCTTCATCCCACTGCTCGAAGTTAGCAGCGGCCTCCCGATACTCCTTAGTGGTCCGGTACTGGGGCCGGGTAGCACAAGGGCGTGGGTAAGTCTGCCCCTCGGAATCCGAGACGCAGCCTACCCAGTTAATATTCGTAGCCTTGACGTTCCACAGGGACTTGTCAGGCTTCGGGTACGTTCCGAGCTCGAAGGCTCGGTTGGCTTCATACACTGTCTCGCGGAAGTCAGCGTCTACCATAAGTCCCCGTTGGAACCACGGCCAGTCTCGAAGCCACTCGGGAGGCGTCCTGGTCAGCTGATCGGGAACCATAACACCCTCAACAGCTATCCTAACCTTCGGGTCCAACCTGACTGGTGTCCCGTCCGCGTAGGTCACTTGTGCCTGCAGTTCCGGGTGGACATACAGGTAGCGACCATCGTACTCTACTGGGAACGGGTCAGCCACTGCTGGCTTCCACTGGTCGACTTGTGTGGTCTCGAACTCTGTCGCTGCGGGTTCGGCACTCGCAGTCGCTCCGGATCCCTCTGGTGGGAGTGGAGATAACATCTTCTCTGGCTCATTTAGTGAAAATGAAGCCAGTTTCTCCTCGAACGAGCGATCCGTGGATTCCTCCACGTCCATCATCTCGCTCTCTTCCTGTGTAACAGGCGACAAAGCTTCCGGAAAAGCTTCTGCGGACGGAGTCAGCTTATCCGGGTCACCGGATAGCTTGGCTGCAGCTACGGATTCCTCAGCCATGACTGGGGAATCGCCCACGGGAGTAAACTACTCCTTTTTCTGGCTTTTACGGCGCCGGGGCCGACACAAGCGGAGTCTGTCTACCAGGAGACAGACTCTGGAGGAGCAGCGAGGAGTTTGCTAGCCGGTAAAATCCAAGAAGGGAGCGAGCTCGACCATCTTGGACGTTACCGAAAAACAATATGGCGACAGGCCAGCATTCGTGACGTCATTTCCCCGTTGTGCGCGGGGTCACGAGAGGTCAGCCGAGACTGGACACTGTGACGTCATGCGGAAACGCACGTGCTACAGGCTGTACATCAACAAACTGATTGTTTTTAGGTAATTATCGCTCACACCGATGACTCGTCTGGGGATTTAAGTGGAGATTATGGAAAGCTTAAGCAAATCCACCGGATTATCCGTCCACTACCCATTGGTACATCATGCGGCGGCGACAAATAAGCCTTTCGGGTCAGTTGTCATCCGTTCCTCTAAATGTAAACATTAGACTCGTTGTGTATACAGGTTAGGTCACTGCAGTCCTCTGGGCAATTCGGGGGCTGCGGCGAACGTATCTCCCCTTCTCAGATAGTTCTTTATCGGACCTGACAGTCTGAAGAGCTTTCTCTAGATTCTTCTTAGCCTTAGAAACACCTTTCCTCTTCTTTTTGTCTTCACCTGCCGAGACTTTTTTAACTCCCCCACGCTTAATCGGTGTTGGCGTGGGTGTCACTGATTCAGAACACTTTTTAGGTCTACCACGACCACGCTTCACTGTAGTGTTCTTTACCTGGTCTATAATGCGATTCTGGTTCAGGATCTTTCCGGAACCTTCACCATACATTTCTGTGGAGGTCTCCCTCCCAGACCATTTCCTTAATCTAGCCACATTAGACTTATAAAGTCGACCAAGGTCAGATTTGATAATTACGGTACAGTCACTGATAACTTGTGTTATAGTAAAGGGACCATCCCAATTAGACGCTAATTTTATGTGTCTAAGTGGTTCATGTAATCTGAGAACTCTGTCTCCGGATTGGAATTTCCGATACTTTAGATCGGTATCGTATCCTACTTTCTGCCATTTGGCACTTTTCTCCAAATCAATTCGGACAGACTCATATGCTTTTTTAAATCTGTCTCTTAAGCATTCCACAAAAACTACATGGCAAGGTAGTTCCGGGTCCATCCCTACAACTCCAAATACTAAGTCAGCAGGCATTATCAGATCCTCTCCGAATACTAAAAGGTTCGGAGTACAATTTGTACTTGAATGTACCGTACTGTTATAAGCATGTGTCACAAAGTGGCATTGCTCATCCCAGTCGTCCATGTGTTCATTGACGAGTGACTTCAGGACTTGGATAAGGGTTCTATTGAACCTTTCTACCAATCCGTCGCTTTGTGGCCTATACGGGTTGGTTCTAGTCTTGCAAATAGCTAAGTATTCGCACATACCCTGCCAGAGATTTGATTCGAATTCTCTGCCTTGGTCACTGTGTAACATCAATGGTACACCGAAACTTAGTACCCAACCTTTTACAAAGGCTTCGGCACAAGTAATTGCTTTGTGGTCCGGTAGTGGAAATACTTTAGTATATTTCGTATAATAATCACAAACTACTATCATACAGGTATTATCATTAGCGGTTGTATTAAATCCACTAATAATATCTACCCCGATTCTTGCGAATCTTACTCCGAAAAGTTCTTGGGATAGGGGAAGTTTGCCCATCCCGGGTCCGGGTTTGTTTTTACAACAATCCGGACAGGTGATTACCCATCTTTGCAAGTCCCGTGTCATGCCAGGCCAATAGTATTTCTTGGAAAGTCGTGCTAACGATCGTTTCCTTCCGAAATGACCAGTGGTCCGATGTCCATGACAGAAGTACATAATGTCATGCCTCATAGCATGTGGTATCACCACTTGCATGTTTCTCTCACCATTATTGCATGGCTTCCAATGGTATAACACGCCTTTCCGGACTTCAAGCTCGGTCCATTGAGCAAGAAACCTTCTCATTTCTCGATTTTCCAGAGAGACCTCTGGTCTAACTGGACGTATACCCTTTGGTACCAATTGCAGTAGCTGCGCAGTTATCGAGTCAGCTTCCTGGAAATGTCGTATGTGATCCATAGACCAATCCAGTATACTGGCAACTAGGGGTACGAATGGTCTTCGAATCCCTGCTAACACTGCCCTATGAGCTCCACAATCAGTGCAATCCGGATTATCACATTTCCGAATTGGTATTCGAGACAAAGCATCAGCATTTAAATGCTTAACTCCGGGTCTATGCTGAATCTGTTGATGTTCAAGCCCATATTCGGATAAATGGGCTAGCCATCGGCCTAACATTCCTTCAGCATCTCGGAAGTTCAGTAGCCACCTTAAAGAGGAGTGATCCGTACGTAAAGTAAAGTTCGTTCCCCATAGAAAATGTTTGAACTTCTTGGTATATACGACTACTGCTAACAACTCTCTTTTGGTTGTGCAGTAATTGCGCTGAGTCTTGCTCAGTGTGTTGCTGGCAAAGGCAATCGGTACTTCTCTCCCATTTTGGACTTGCGAGAGAGCTGCACCAATGCTATCATTACTAGCATCAGTATCCAGTATGAAATGATCCGTTTCATTCGGATATTGCAATACAGGAGTACTCGTGAACAGGTCTTTTAGCTTTTGAAAAGCGGTTTCCTGTTCATGCGTCCAAGGAAATTTTTCCTTGGTACTTCCTGGAGTCCAGTTAGCTATTGCTTGTAATGGATAACTGACTCTAGAATAATTCGGAATAAATTCCCTGTAATAGGAACAGAATCCTAAAAAGGACCTCACTTCTTTGGGTGTTTTAGGTCTATTCCAATTCGTAACTGATTCGATTTTTTCCGGATCAGCCTTTATCCCTTCATCACTAATGATGCGGCCCAAATAATTTATGGACTTTCTAAACATGTGGCATTTCTTAGGTTTCAATTTGAGACCATTAGAAATGATACGTTCTAGTACCATTTTTAGGTTATTAGAACACTCTTCGAATGTTTTTCCGAAAACTATGACATCGTCAAGATATACAAGACATCTTTTCCACAATAAATCACTTAGAATTGTTTCCATCATTGCTTCAAATGTTGCCGGTGCATTGCACAATCCAAACGGCATTACGTTATATTGGAATAGTCCAATATGACTCGAAAATGCAGTTTTCTCCATATCTGAAGGGTTCATTCCCACTTGCCAATAACCTGATTGCAAGTCTAGGGTACAAAACCAACTGTTCCCTCCTAAGGAGTCAATGGTTTCGTCTATTCTCGGTAATGGATACGAATTCTTTTTCGTTATTCCATTCAACTTCCTGTAGTCTATGCAAAAGCGGATAGTACCGTCTTTCTTTGTTACCATACACACAGGACTACTCCATGGACTATTGGAAGGGACTATTACATCCTGTTCCAACATCTTGTTTATCTCATCTTCAGCTACTCTCTTTTTCGCTAAAGGTAACCGTCTATACGGTATCTTAAAGGGTGCAGCATCTCCAGTATCTATTTTATGTAATACCTTATTTGTCGTACCTAGTTTTTCACCAGATTTGGCAAAGGCAGTATTATACTGACAGAGCATCTCATAGAACTCTTTCCGGTGTTCCGGATCTTCTAATGAAGTTTCTTCATACAACTTAAGTAAGTCTTCCGAAATTTCACCATCTCCTGTTACCTTTTGTAAGCTTAGCTTACTATCCGTTACAGTTTCCGAAAGGGTCACGTTTCCAAAAACTTGTCCCTTTTTCAAGTAGATAGTACTGTTTCCAGTATTGGAGACAGGTACTACCAACCAGGATGCATTCGCTACTATCGTGTCTACAGAATTTAATCCGATACTTGACAAAGTAACTACATCCGGTTCTATCACTGCAGGTTTATTACGCATTGCAGGATCACTTCTTACAAGCACATCACAGGCTACTCCCGGGGGGATTCGCACAGTGTGTGCCACACTAGCCATACTGCTCACTTGTCTCAGTACACATCTAACCTTTACGGGATACGGGTATCTCACACTCAACACTCCTGTTTGAGGTTCCAACACAGCACCATACAGGGATGCGAAATCCAACCCAAGTATCCCCTCATCTGCTATATCCGCAACGGTGGTGCTCATGACATAGTCATGTATACCATCCAACTGTAGTTTCACACAGGTTCTACCATACGTTTGCAAGGTACTGCCGTCGGCCGTCTGAGCACTTCCTCCCAATTTGAGAGTATCATGTTCATCCGGTATAAGATCGTAGAACCCCCTGGAGATACAAGAGTGGCTAGCTCCCGTATCCACAAGGAATTCGGCAGATCTTCCGTTAACAGTGAGGCAAACATACCACCGCCTTCCGTTTAGAACAGAGGGCATGTCCGTGACGATCGGAACATCATTTTTCACACCAGGAGTCGATCCACATCCTTTCAGGAATTCCAGACAAGGATGACCCGGGGGCAGGTGGGCACCACATACCTTGGCTAATTCATAGCCGCCTGCCTCGTTACTGATATTGGGTTTCCCCTGTGCTCCCATGGCACCTGTTATATATGCTTCCCTAACCTTCCGGGTGTCTACAACCACCTCGGTGTTAGGCGATCTTGTTACTACATGCGAACTATCATCACGGATGGTGATATCATGGCAAGATTTGTCACTGGGATCCCCTTCTTTGCCCATCGGGAGATCCCTTTCTAGTTTTCCTCTGTACTTATCCCAGAGACACCCTCCTGTTTACGCGGGACAGGCTTCTCAGCCATACATTCGGGAGCAAAATGCCCTAGTTTCTGGCATCTGAAACATCTCCTTTGAGATTTGTCAACTCTTGGTCTCTTTAGAGCTTCTGTTAATCCGGCTATTAACGTTTCCATCATATTAGTCGGAGCAACAGTGGCTGCTACGGTTGGTTTCGCCGTAGGCGCTACACTGACCGGTTGAGTTGATCCGGAAGCTGTTTTACCAGCGACAGATCCTCCTCTCCCTCTCGAATGAACCTTCCTATACCGCTTTTGTCGGTAATACTTTCCAGCTATCTGGACTGAACCAATATATTCTCCGTTTTCATCGGAGATATAGTCATACTCCTCATCGGCTTCATTCGATTTAACTGGAGCTAATTGGGAAGTATCATATACCGGAGCAGGTGTACCTCCGTATTGGAATGGAGCTGCTCTTACTGGACTAGGTCCAAGACCTACCAATCGTTTCTTCATGTCATGTCCATCAATTGCTATGAACAGGTCACTGAAGGAAGTGTCATCTTTCCAAGAATCCCAGACCACTTGCTTGTGATCCGGATCCCGCAATCCACTGTAGAATTGTATAAACAATTCTTGTAGATAGCAATCATCGTCATGAGCCCAATTTGGACGTGCTTTTGAAAGCAAATCCTGCAGCTCCAAACCAAAGACTTTGTGTGATTCCTTAGGTTTTTGTGTTCTCTTCTTGAAACTTACCCACGGATCTTCTCTAACGATTGATCCAAATAGGTATGCGGCACATTCTACCAATTGGTCATAGGTACCGTATAATCCGTAAGCTGCTCTCCATTGGTTGAGAGCTACTTTTCCGCCTTTATTTAACCAACAGATCAAATATGGCAGAGCTTCTTCTTTTGTCCAGCCACTACAATTGACTTCGTCGACAAAAGCTTGATACCTGTCCTTCCATGGATCATTAGAATCATATGGAGGGGGTATCCGTGCCTGCCTACGTGCCGGATTATTACATCCGCGTAGTCTATCTGCTTCTCGCATGCTCCAGTTCATGACTTCCATGCCGTCTGCTCCCTTCCGGTAGCAGTCAATGCCAAGGTTTTGGATACATTGGCTCCTATCAAAGATGGTTTGCATCCCTGCAGGCATAGAAGTTCTCCTATTTGGCTTCCTGCCATCTCCTCCTGATCCTGATCCTCCGGATCCGGATCCTCCTGGGCCGCCTGGAGGATTTCCTCCTGGTGGACCATTATTATTATAGCTTCCAGACGAACCGCCTGAGCATCCACCATTGTAACCGGCGTTTCCAGAAGACGCATATCTAGGGTAAGAATTATTTTGATTCCATCCCTGGTTATAGCTATTACCATTTTGGTAATTACCATTTCCTGATGGATTATAATTATTTCTATATCCATAGGAAGATGTTCTTGGTTGATACGTACCGCCATTAGCATTGTTTTGTGGCGGGTTTGGTCTTAGGAAACGTCCATCAGTAGGACCATTACCAGAACCCGGAGGTGGATTCGGTAATCTTGGCCCTGCTGGTGTACTGTGGCCGGGTTGGGGGAAATATGAAGGTGGTGTCAACATATGCCTCATTGGTCCGGGTGCTCTTGGTTGTGCCACGGGTGTATTATTATTAGTCCCAGTAGCACCATCGTGAGTCGCTTTAATTTTGTGACTCAAATCTGGTATGGGTGGTGCCGGACCTATCGTATCCAGCATCGGGGTTGCTGGTTTAGGTGCGGTTCCATTTACTGCGGTATTATCCGGTTTCTTGTAGATTCCGGATACTACATTCTTGTCAGCCCCATCATCAATGAATGGGCTGTATCTAATTGGGGTTGCATCTTTGGATGTCTTTCCCAACATTGTAGATACCACAGCTGGATCAATATTGCCTATAGTTAACTGGGCGGCTTCTACATATTTATCTAGAGTTATTGCAGTAGTCTGCAATTCCTGAAGCTCATTTGTGAGTTTCTGTCTATCTTCCTCCAGTTGTTTGTTGTAAGCTATAATGCCTACCCGGATGGTTTCATTGTCTTCAGCTTGTTTACTACACTGAAGTTTCAATTTATCCAACTCGTCCTGATAATGGCGAATTTCGGATTCGAATTTTGCCTTATCAAGACATAGTTGTTCGTTCGTATCTATGTATGTTTGGATATGAATGTGTCTATTGTCATATTCTTTATTGAATGACTTTCTCATTTCCTGAAGTTTTAGTTCTTCATTTTCGAGTTCCTTCATGTACTCACTCCTTCTGGCTTCGAATTCATTTCGCATGCCAGTCAGGTCCTCTTCCAACTGAAGTTTTTCATGGAATACTTCATCTTTAGCTTTGACCAAGGTATTTAGGTTCTCGTTCATGGTTAAGTCGCCATCTATAGCGCTATAATCTAATATTGGTAGTCCGGGTCTGGGTAATCTATAAGGTAGTTCTCCAAATGTTACCCTTTTTGGCATTGGTGCCGGATGTTCTGGATTAGTACTACCATCAACTTCGAACATCGAATTACTTAACTCGTCAACAAGTGATTGTTGGCCTATTAAGTTACCCTGTCTCTGTATGGACTGTTCACGTCGTACAGAGTCTGGTAGATTTTCCTCACTATCATTATAGTGGGGTTCGGGATCTCTCCAAGATGCAGATTCCGCATCTTGGGAGTTCGAATGGGTTTGGAGCACTAATGATCAATTGCCATTCTCCTGGGCAACTAATTGCCCTGCTGGGTTAGCTTCCGTGAGGCTATCTAACCCATGTACTAGCCGTTCGGACATTATAACGTCCGGGCTATACACCAGAATTAACTGGTCATGGCACCAGTGTAAGGGGTTGTGGCCTTACGGACCTGGGGGTTCGGGTCCTACGATTTGGAAAGAAAGAGTAAGACGGTGTTTCAAGTGTATGCCAACGGTTAGATTTATTACTAATGCACACTCACGGCTACCCGATAGTATAGAAGGGGCAGCTAATAATGATTAATGGTGGTCTACATTCTTCGGAGGCCAGAAGGGCCTCTGACGTAGCGGCTGAGCCCTGGGCTTTATATAAGGACCCAGGTGTTCGTCGTCAGATGTCCCCACAGACCCGGATCGGTGCTGCCACCTATCCGGAACCTGAGGAATGTCCGACGACTCGACTCACCCGCCACGTCAGACGGTACCCAACTCTATGGTTAAACAATACGTACCTCTACAAGTATATATATGGGGCTGGGTCTCTGTGGAGAGACACACCCCTTACCAGAGTCAGGACAGGATATCAGGACAGCACACAGCAGCCAAGAGCACCATGGAGGAGGCATGGTTGAGGTTTGGGTGAAGCTCTGTCCTGGGCCAGGAACAGTTACATAGGTGCAGTAGTCCCAACAAAAGGACCTTAGGCAGGTATGAGGTTGAGTTACACCTTGGAACTGTGGAGGCCAGCCTGGACTGTCTCGGGTGGGTGAGGTGCTAGGAAGGCATTTGACCCAATAAGGTATTGTGATCTTTCCTTTGATTCTGCTTTGTATTGTATCCTTGCTCTATTGTGTTGGAACAGTTGTACTTGTACATCCACTGTGCTAATGGTTTTGTAGGTGCAGATTGTTATAATCTGAGTGATATAGCTATGTGCTATGTAGCTATTGTTTGCCATTTGAAATGTAAATTGAGAGTTGTACATAATTGAAACTATTGTGAATAATTTGTGACATATTGATAAAGATATCTCTCGAGATAGTGAATAACACCAATAAATGTATTATGAAACTGCATTCTAGCTCCCTTTTGATATGCAATAATACATTTAGATCCTGTGAATTTTGAGAGTTATAAGTAACTGGAATATAGTATAAAGAGTTATACAAATGTTAAGGGGAAAGGACTTGATTCTACCCCCTATTCCAAATTTATGTAGGCCTATGCAGTCGATAAAATAGACTTTTTAACAGTGTCGGATTTACAACGGCGATGGGGGTGCGCACCTCCTCTTAATAATATTTCCCTCTAGTATGCCCAGCATTGAGCACAAAAGAGGGTACACCCCTCCCTTTTCCAAAGAAATAGGGCACCCCCTCTCCTCCAGGAAATATCCAATCCGCGCCTAGGTGACCATTAAGACTTAGTAATGAGCTCTATAGGGTTAAAGGCCTGCATCCACTGTAACGGATGGACCATCCGTCTCCCTTCATCCGATTTTTGCTCCATAGAAATCAATGATAAATGAAATGGTCCATCCGTCAGCAGTGGACGCACCCCTTTAGGCTTCAGGTACTTCGCATTAGCCTGTTAAGGGGTTCTAGATGGGGGGTCCCCATGTCAAATGTTGATTTTAAGAAAAGCTAATGTAATGGTTTGTATTACTATTTCGGTGGTTCGGGCCTTACGGATCAGGAAAGAAGGAGTAAGGCGGTAATTCAAGTGTATGCCAACGGAAGTTTATTGCTAAGACACTTAACGGCTACCCGGAAGATGATGAAGGGGCTGCTAATGTTAATAAATGGTTCTACATGGTCAGAGGCCAGGAGGGCCTCTGACGTAGCGGCTGAGCCCCGGTCTTTATATACGGACCTTGGTGTTCATCGCCAGATATCCCCACAGGCCCGGATCGGTGCTGCCACCTATCCGGAACCTGAGGAACACCCAGCGACTGGACTCACCTGCCACGCCAGATGGTACCCATAACTATGGTTATAATACAATGCCTCTACACTAATGTCACATGTCATTGAATCTCTATTTTCCTATGTCTTTGTCACTAAGCTCTATATCACATCGATTTTAAGAAAAGGCCATGTCACCCAGTCGAGACCCATTGGTGATCTTTTCCTATGTTGAAATTGTTTTTTGTCCGTTGCTTTTTAATGTCTCGACCTTGAACAGCTGAGAGTTCACCACATCCCAGAAGAAATATGTAGGCCTATTCCGTAGCATTTGCCGTCGACTAGAAGTAGTATATGGAGAGTCATTCTTGGATCAGGCACCGTGGCGTGAACTAGAATTAAGAGTGCATCTTTCCATATTGTCAAATGTAGGCCTACTCTCGTCAAAACAAATGGGTATAAAGGGTGCACGGATGTGAAAACACATGAATGGATCCCAAATCTCACCTATGTGAAACTAGTTAGTACTCCATACACGTTTGTAATTATTCAATAAGTGTTAGGCCTGGGGTTATTTAGCAAAATCACGAAAACGAGGTATATGCCATGTACGTTTCCATCCGTATTTGCTGTAAATATTTACAGAGGTTCTCCCTTGGTATATTTTTGAAAGATATAAGATTTCTAAGTCTACAGCTGTTATAATATGTTTTAGAGATGGTTAATGATTAAAAACTACTCAGGTTGCCTCGATCAGTTCTACGCTTTATTTAATGTTGTGACAAGTACATAAACATTATATCAAGGAGCACAAAAGAACATTCTGCTCAGACTACTATGTAATCCTCTCTTTTTTTTTGCATTTTGATATTAGGGTATGTAATAAGATACAATAAATATCAAGACTTATCTGTTCCTTTCCGATTATAATGATAAATCAATCTCTGCCCTTGAAAACCTAAGCCTGCTTAGTCTCTACTGATTCTAATGATCACCCGGAGCCTGTCCAGTCACTTAGGTCTAGTTTAAAAACAAATTTTAATCATTAATTATATTACTTTGATGTTAGGTAACATGTATACTATCAGCGAAAATAGTTTTCTGCGATTATGTATTATTCTAAGCTATGTACCTGTCATCTCCTAGGCTCATGTGAGAAAATAGTATGCAAATGAACACTCACATTATATTTGTAAGATTTTCCTATTTCAAAAGGGAATATGAAGCATACATGTTAGTGATAGTTTGCATGTTATATCATTGAAGCAAAGGCCAAATTATCAGACCATATATTATCATAATTGCTTTCAATGCATTTTTCACAATTGCTTTATTGAAGTCGAATTACCAATCTAAGCAGGCACTCTTCGGTTTACCGTATACATGTAGGTACACAAAGTCAAAAATCAAATACATCATCAGTACGTTTTTGTAATTCACAAATCTTTATTTGAAATTAAAACATAACAAAAATCCCTCTGTTTTTAAGATTAGGTGCCTGGAAGTAGTGTTGCTATGGTTGACTTGTGCGGTAGGGGTAGCATGCCTTCACGGGGTCACATAGATGAGGGTACGAGATGCAATACCGGCAGTACGCCCGACTCTCTGCATCGTCCGAGCGGAGCGTGCGCTCCAGGCCTTCAATCGGTAGACCTGGAAATCAACCAGAAAATGCCTGAATTTTATTTTTTAAGATTAGAAAGTAAATTTATGGATCAGCGCTGACTTTAGGCCTCATGCGGACCCTTTGGGAATGTATCAACCATGTAGGGACTGCATGATGCATGAAGGTAGCATGATACATGGAGAGTTACTCCCTAGACATGCATTCATGCATCAAGCTAATAAAGGAGCAATGATACAATGATCTTCAGTGTCAGTGAAAGTATGAGTGTCAAGGGGATGTAGCAAACATCACTGTTAATAGTTTATTTCATGACATTGAACTGTAAGACCAATAGTCCACTATAGGCGTCCTCGGTCGACTTTTGTGTAGAAAACGTATGGATAAAGTCGGCCGAATAGGCCCAGTGGACTACTAGTCTAAAAATCAGAATCACATTTTAAGCAAGTGTTAATGTTACATAATAGGAAGTAATTAGGAAGAAGAAAAAAACAGATATTGGCCTATATGTAAAGTGCTTACTCGCTATATTATGTCGAGGCTTATAGTGAGAAAAAAAAATGCACCGTAAATTAGCAGCGGCAGTGAATTATGGATGTCTCATTTTAAAAAAAGAATCAGCAATGGATATCGAAATGGACTTAAATATCAGTTAATAATGTTCAAACAGCTTGGCGATCAACAAGAATTATACCTTCAATCTAAGTAACAGCTATTGTTACTACCATTTAGAATTAGCCTAGTTAGTAGAACAAAAAAGGTGAGCATGAGCACCTGAGCATCTGGCAATGAAAGGGAACTGATGTTAGCTGTTACAGCATTAAGGGGACATTGAATTCAGCAGCTATATACGTGTGGGTGGGGAGAAAAGAGCATTCAAGTCAACATCTAGCAATGAAATGGCATTTAGTCATTGGTTAGCATTGAAACTGTGCATCGCACAAGCAGTTAGGCCTATAATCAAAAGGGCATGCATTTGGAATCAGCAATGATTCTTAACCTTCAGCAGCTTGCAACAAAAGTGCATTTCGACAGCAATTGGAAAGGATTTGGGCATTTGAATCAGAAGGCAGCAATGAAAGCGCATTTCAGTCGGAAGCTAGCATTTGAGTAAGCAGAGTGCGCTAGGTAGAATTTATTATGAGCACACATGTTAGGATAATGAAATCAGCAAAACTACCAACTAAATATCACTAAGGCCACTCTAAAAAAGAAAACAGATTTCTCATCACCGTTCTCGTCAGAAAAATCATCAAATTTTACTAGAAAATGAATAAAAGCAGTCAAGTTTGGTATCATATGAAGACTTGTGACCAAGGGAACGCAGGTGACTATCAATGATAGACATAATAATCCTACTATTATAACACAGTTTTGTTACACATAGCTGCCCACGGTGCATATAAATCAGGTCATTATTCATAAACTGGTTACAGGCAAAAAAAATCAATATCCTGCCTCGTCACTTTTTTCATGATTTGGTGATGAGAAACGATTTTATTTTGGAGTGGCCTAGTGAGGCAGCTTGCATTGAAAAAAAAACCATAGTCATAGACTACATTTTGAAGCGCACAGATCAACATCTAGCAATCAAAGCATGTCAATATAATATCATTCAAAATAAACAGCATTGACAGGGAATGCAGGTGTCAGTCTATCTATCGAAAGAAACCCAATAAAACAACGTTAATCATTGAAAAGGCATCAGAACAAGCAGTGAGGACGGCACAGCAACTCTACTGATATGTTGGCCTAGATCAGTCCTATAAACTAGATTTAGCATCTCTATATCATGGTAAGTAGCATTTAATGAACAGCGCCAGCATTGGTAAATTGTAGGTGGCGCTCATTCAAACCTAACCCTCTAATTTGGACTCCACTGGATAGTCATGATACATGTACAGTGGCGGATCCAGGATCCGGAAAAGGAGGGGGCGTGGACCAAGAGAGGGAGCGCACCCCCTATTTTTGAGCTAATTTTGGGGTCTAAGATATATAATTAAAATCTTGGAAAGTACTGGGAAAAAGGGGGGTGCGCGCGTCCCCGCCCCCCCCCTAAATCCGCCACTGATGTATGTGCATGCATGTGGCACAGGCACACAACTGTAGACTTGCTAGGGTCTTCTGATTGAGCAGTATAAAATGTACACGTTCAAACCTGTCAAATCTAACTTTGTAAGCCCTGGAACACACTCTTCATCTTGACAACTTTGGCCCACTCAGATGACCCTATCTGATGACCCTTGATTGATAGGCTGTGAAGTGGTTAACATAGATAGGCACAAGGCCTGTGAATATGGAGAATCTGTGCCAAGTTTTACATGTTGAATTTCACTGGTTTTGAATCGTTTATTTCGTGCTTCTCACTTTGAAGACCCTATTTTTTCAGTGGTTCTAGCATCATTTCAGAGAGGGAAAACAGAAAGCATCTTGCTGTCCTTGAGAGGTTTCAGATGATAGGAAGCGCGGTAGCTCTAATGTACATGTGACAGTGTGTAATGATAAAAATTCCTGGTGTTAGAGTTGATAGCTAAAAAAACAGCATTTTTTAGCCCTTTAAAGGTCGCATAATGCATTAACACAATTGTGACATGTACTGGGATTAGGGAGCTTAATGCACCCTGCACTAAGGGCCTTTTTCCCAGATCCTGTCACACATATATAACCATTTGCCCTCATGATGTATGAAGGAAGTCTGAATCCATTGTATTCACATATCATGCCGACAATTACTTCTGTTAGTGTTTTTTTTTTCTCTTTTGCATTAAAGCACAATGCAGCCTTTCAAGAGCTAACTACTAAGATTCTACTCCAGCACAGCAGCTCTAAAATAGATAGGGACTAGAAAAATACAATCCCAGTCTTATAGTTGATACCTGACATGCCGGAGGAGACTGCCTGTTCCCTACTTCCTGCCACTGTACCTGCCTGAGTAGAAGCCACAGTAGAGCTCTGGGTCGCAGATGTTGGAGTAATGCGTGCAGAACATGCATCTCATGTGGATCATACGTTGTAGCTCCTCCTGGCCTTTGGAGGCTGGGTAGCCTGCCGCCGCGCCCGCACGAGCTGCGCGCTCTAATGCTTCTATGGGGAACGCTGCAAGGAGCACACAATGGGACTTTATAGCAGAATCAATGAGTTTGGGAGTAATAAAGTGACTTCCCTCTCGACAGAGAAATGATTTTAATGTAAAAAAAATCAACAACATATCGGCCCAACATGACTGACTGAAAGTGATGTGTGACAGACTGATTGATTGAGCAAGTGAGTGAATGATATGAGTGGATGAGTGATTAATTGATTGATTGCTTAATTGAGTCAGTAAGTCAGTCAGTGGATGAATGAGAGACTGGGGGCAGGAGTGAGTGAGGCAGAGTGAATGTATGAGTGAGTGAGTGTGTAAGTGAGTGAGTGAGTGAGTGAGTGAGTGAGTGAGTGAGTCAATGCATGGGTGAGGCAGAGTAAATGTGTGAGTGAGTGAGTGAGTGAGTCAATGCATGGGTGAGGCAGAGTAAATGTGTGAGTGAGTGAGTGAGTGAATGAATGAGGGAGAGTGAATTGCTAAGTGAGTGAGTGAGTGAGTGAGTGAGTGAGAGAGTGAGTGAGGGAGTGAGTGAGAGAGAGAGAGGGAGAGAGAGAGAGAGAGAGAGAGAGAGAGAGAGAGAGAATGAGTGAGTGACTATTATAAGTAGCAGCTAGTGTATAGCGGTTAAATTAGATCAAGATGGACTCAGAGATAATTAAATTAATGCATGTATGTTAAACGAATGTAACATTGCGAGATTGGCATACAGGTAGTCAGAAGAGCATAAATTGCTTCTCCCAACATTGAATAGTTGGTGACCAGTACTGATAGATGGTGTGGCAGTAGGTATAAATACATGACCAAACAGGTGATAGAAATATAAAAGACACCTCGCAGCATTTCACTTTCTGATTGGATCATTTTGTATAGGTTTGGTTTCACACTACCAAGGTAGTAACAATTAAAACAGCACGCTCAAGCTAATTGAAACCACATAAATGTGGTCAAAAGATGCAAAACTCTGGAGGGTGATTCATTAATCTGACCACTTATCAGCGGTCAAACAATGCATTCAGAAACAAGCATTTTAATCTTTAGAATCTAATACATTTATTAAGTGACATGATATACATACATGTCATTTGAAATGATGCAGAAACAGGAGCCGCCAACCGAATTCAAGATGTTTGGATAGCATTTGTATTCTCATGAATATTGCAATTCAATACCATGAGTTTTTAAGAATCACCCTCCAGTGCTGTTATCTGGAATAATCATAGATAGCACTTGTCAATGAGCTATTCTAATGTGACATGTAAACAACATGGCGCGCCACAATCGAAAGATGAAGATAAGATATTGAGTGTTTGGATCATCAAATCACATCATATCATTCTGGTGAAGCATGGCACACACGTGCTTTAGTTCAGCATTCCAACACCAGGAGGTCTAGTGTTTGTTCCCACCTTCCAGTCTCAGTCATGTGCAGTGGAGGACTGCTCCGTCGCCCTTCATGGTTCTAGTTTTAACCCAGTGTCAATCACATGGAAATGTTCATTTAGCAAATGTGACACGACATGGGAAAAGGTAACATTATAGGTGTCTAGTGCTATGCACAACAACTAAGTGGCACAGTCAAATGATACAAGAGGGTAATTTTACTGTAACTTATCAATATTCTTTATGAAGGTCTTCCTACATATTTGGACAATCACAGACCCTGGATATTGGGCACATACTTCTTTTACAGCATAAATAAGCATGTCATCATGCCCAACACTGATATTATCTGTGAGGCTGGACAGAAATTGTAATATCTTAGTTCAGGTATGTCCAGCTGATTTGATTAGGAAAATATCCAGTGAGCTCATTAAACCATATCTGTTCTAATTGACATATATAGGGGTCCGAGGGATAATTTTGGTGTATGGATCATCAGAATCTGACAAAGAGAAGTGGGGAGAAAGTCCACTGATAATGTATGATTTTATACAATGTGCAGCACTGGTTGGGCCACCTGGACACCGTTGTGAAAAGATTGGGATCTATAGTTCTGTCAGAGGTGCTATTTCCAAAACAGAACTGACTGACCTCAGGGAATCAATTCCCTGTTGGGTTGCCAAAAGATAATTGGTTATAGAAGTGGGTTAGGAGTGGTTGGGAATCGGTAAATGCTTCCCAATTGAGAAACAATTCCTGGCTAGTTCCTTACTCGAATTTCTTTCTACATTTACTCTTTTTGAATGTTATTTATGATGAATTAACTTATTTTTGCTTGACATTCAACTAAATTTCTAATCATGAGATCATCTTCTGCATAAGGCTGATGTCCTATTCCCCAGGCTATTAGCCTTAATGATATTAGGATAAATAAAGAATTTAAAAAAGAATCAGTTCCCCCAGCTTTTCGCAATGCAGTCTATTTCAGAGCAAGTCAATTCCATTACAAAATAAGGTGCAGGGGCGTAGGAAAAGGGGGGCAGGGGGGCCTGGGCCCCCCAATCATAAAGGAGGCGGGGCCTGAGTATGTCTGGGCCCCCCAAAATTTGCCAAGAATTCACAATGAATTGAACAAGAAGCTAAAACTTTGCATCTGAAATTAGATTGATATAGTAATGGAATAGGGAAAATGGGGGCCTGGTACTCCAATCCAATCTCAAATTCATCAAAAATTACTTTTCTATACAAATTTTATATAGCTGTGTCTAGGCGCTATTGAGCTTGAGCCGACAATTCAAGGTGGTCAAGGTGGGGCCCTGCTGGGCTCCCCCCCCCCAGGTGGGAATTGGTCTCTATGGGTGGAATCGGTGGAATAATTTTGCAACAGCCTCCAGGTGATAGCAATAAATAAGACTAAATCCCCGTAATGTTAAGTTTTCCCAAGATTTGTTATAACTTTTCATTTGCTACTGATGCTGAAATATCCTGCTCACAAAAATCTATATGTGATGTGTTTTCACAAAACCAGTCGGAAGTCGCACATGCTAGACTAGAGATAATGAGACTAAAAGCTCAAAAATGGTTATTTTAAAGAAATAGTTTTTTTTGGCTATTTGAATTAATCATTATGTTTGCCTTACTATTGTCGAAGAAATAATACAAAAATATGCCTAGAAATAGCAGGTTTTGGGTGATTTGATCTTCGGAGGCAATCATTCTTGTTAGAATTTAAGTGAAAATTTACCTGGTACTTTCTAAATATC
Organism: Acholoe squamosa; assembly: GCA_949317995.1. Taxonomy (NCBI): domain Eukaryota; kingdom Metazoa; phylum Annelida; class Polychaeta; order Phyllodocida; family Polynoidae; genus Acholoe; species Acholoe squamosa. The sequence goes on from OX439046.1 coordinate 57,335,121, forward strand.
ATTCCTTGTACCCATTTATTCTCAAGAATTCTACCAGAACATTTGATATTTTCAAATAGCCAGGCATTTTCTCTTTGCAATGGTACTGAGCTTATTATCCTTTTTATCTGACACATTTTAAATGGCATGAGGGACATTATGGCATACCTGTTCTGTGTGTACATTTACATTGATGAAAGGTCCTGTGTTTAAGGCCCTATTCCCAACAATTTTTGTCTGAGAATTCTAAATTTTAAAAATTCACCAAAAATTAGAAAATATTGATGTAATGATGGATTAAAAAGTGAATTGAACCTTAGGATATGCTCTATGCAATAGGATTACAATCTGGAAATCCATTTCTGCAACATGTGACTGAATATTATATTATAATCAATACAACTGTCCTTCATTTCCTTTTCCTCATAAATGGCATGAGGGACATTATGGCATACCTGTTCTGTGTGTACATTTACATTGATGAAAGGTCCTGTGTTTAAGGCCCTATTCCCAACAATTTCTGTCTGAAAATTCTAAATTTTGAAAATTCGCCAAAAATTTGAAAATATTGATGTAATGATGGATTAAAAAGTGAATTGAACCTTAGGATATGCTCTATGCAAAAGGATTATAATCTGGAAATCCATTTTTGCGACATGTGACTGAATATTATATTATAATCAATACAACTGTCCTTCATTTCCTTTTCCTCATATTCATTTCAGTTTACTTCCATTTCAACTCTGGTACATTATAGCTTACAACAAGAGCATTGTAGCGACCTGTACTTATAACCATTAGGTCATTACTTAAATGACCATGATCCAGTATGTTTTTACATACATGTACTATGCTGAGTTATTCCTAATACAATTCATTAAAAGAAAAAAGTTGTCGCGTCATCGCTGCAAACACTTGTCAACCACAGCGCTTGTTTTGCATGGAACAATATGATGTGGACTCATTGCCATTACCTAATTTAAACAAAATTTTGTGACTTGCACTGGGAATAGGGACCGTAATGCACCCTACACTAAGGGCCCTTTTCGCAGATCCTGTCACAAATGAAAATAGGGTTATAAATACAGATATAAAGATCATACATACCATATGTGGATAATGTTGCCATGACAACAAAGAAGAGTAGAACCAGTGACAACCGGAAATAGGCAGACATGGTGTTTTCTGCGTGAGATAAAATGAGAGATGGTTATAAAGTATCCATGATGGAAGGGTTTAATTATTTTCAAATATCATAAGTGGTATAGACCAACCAAAACCTGGAATTGTGACAAATTGCTGGCTTGTCACTCCCAAAGGTCAAGTGGCGCAGCTGTATTATTAAGGTCTTTTTACAGTTCGTATCTAACATATGGACGCCAATAGGCATATTATATTCACAGGGATATTTTACATGGGCAAAACTTTAATTAATTACGTCACATCATCAGCTCTGAAGTACATGAATGAGATTCGGCATTTTGTGAAATACATGTAGTTTCCAGGAGGGTATCTCAAAAAGATTTGGAATTGATCCTGTCGGAGGTGATAATTCCAAAATTGAACTCACTGACCTTCTGGAGTGGATTCCCTCTTGTATTGTAAAGAGGGAGTCAGTTATAGGAGTGGTATAGGAGGGGTCCAGTCTCTTATTTTGCAACTTGACCTATTTCCGTGCAGTTCACTTGTAGCAGAAGTCAATCAGGGAAGTCTGTTCTTAGGGTGAGAAATGTAGGAGAACTGCAGGATCAAATAGTTACGGTGAGAACTGGTTTCCCAATCTTTTTGAGATACCCTCCTCAGACTAGCTAACTGGTGGCTATACCTCTCAACAGGTTGATCGTGCCCTAGCTTGTAAAAATGTCTGGAAGCCATTTCACAAAATGCTAGACAGCTCTCATTCGGTTTTCCCCATGGAATAATTGACTTTATGTAAGTACATTGTATATATAAATATTTCCTATTTCTGAACAATTATCTGATTCGCAAGCCATGAAAAAATGGCATGTTCCTCAAGGTCTTTGGAACACCGCCATATATTATTTGATCTGGCAGTCTGACCATTTTCGCTTTCCCTTCAGCCATTTCGCCGTTGGTGTCCAGCAGGTTTTGATATTGGCTGGAACCGAGGATGGTAATTGACAATAGCAAAGAGAGTAAAAATTCAAGAAGAGAGTGAAAATTGTAATTCTCACCGAGACTGACAAGTCTGTCAGTGACTTTAAATGCCTCAGGAATGCATACTCTGACATCAAACATACACAATACCATATATCTAAATGCAATAAAGAATCCAGCAGGTTTTTTTACATTGACTGTAACAGCAATGCAAAATGTGAAAAGATGGAGGGGGGAGGGTCCAATAACTGACTCTTATGAAGACCGATATGACAATGGTGCTGCATGTATTGGTCTTGTGCTTTCAGTTTTCAAAATCTTATTTTTAGTATCGTTTTCTCCGTCGTTTTTTTCAGATTGCCATTGTTCTGCAAGTTAACTCTGTTAAATAGATCCAACATTTTGTAAAAAAAGGAAACCATTTCCAATATCACTGGCCTAAGGGGGTGGCACAACAGCGGAACCTGTTTGATTCTGCCACAAGTGTGTTTCGCATATTGCTACATTTGCAGTAATCAAGTTTGCTTCTGTTGCGACCGGTGTAACATGTATAATAATGGCTTGGTCTTATGATATGTGCCTACACTAAGATCGCAGGGGTAGAAATCAAAGGACCTTTTGAATTAACCTCCAGTCTACCCTATCTAATGCAGTGGTTGCAGGCCAGTCAGGCACAGCAAGTCCTGAGATCCCTTCACTATTCCTTTTCTAGCCGTGAGATTACTGCAATCCTAGTGAAATAATTACATATTGGTTTCACCTGAGTACAAGAGCACCCACAGGGAACACTCCTGCTCCCAAGAGTGAATGCCCCTGCTGTATACATATAGAGGGGAGGGAGGACGTTCGCTGAGAGTCCTTGAGGGCTCTTCAGGATACTCTTGAATACTGTACGAGGTCAACTGCACCCTATACTCTATAAGTGGCTCACATAAGGGGGGGGGGGAACGCTTGTGTAATCACCCTTGTGAGAAGGAGTGTTTCCACTGCTATTCTTTCAGTACACTGTGCACAGTGTGTTCTACTTGGAATGGTGTAGGAGGGCTGAGGCTAAGATCACTGCGATCTTAGTGCTGGCTGTAAAAAGGCAAGACAGTCTAATCTTAAGATTGCTTAATTGGATAAGGCAGAATAATTCCTAACATTGCTCAGGTAGCGATCCCAGGACCTTTTGAATTAACCCTCAGGGATTGTATGGGGGTTGCAGTACTGGTTGGGGAGGGTTCATCAAGTTAAAAAAAAATTATTGAACAGGTTACGTAAAATACGAGCGAGGTTATCAGACAAGATATATGTTTTGACTTGACCCATAAGCACATTTTAAAATCCCCAAAAAATGAAGGAGAAGAAAAGGGAACCTCTACAGTTATAATGATTGACAAAAACAAAGACAGAATTGAATTGTGTTAAATTCAGCCCAAAGAGGTCGACAACTTGCACAGTCTAAAGAAATGGATAGAAACATAAAGGGTTAACCATTTTTTTTAAGGCAGAGTCGGGTAATCTGACATGCGTCAATCTAGATTCCTACACCGTAATTCTGCCCTTTCTGATGATTTTTTTTTTTAAATTTAAGGCAATGTGATTGAAAAATTCTATCACTTACCAAATGGGAAGTATTCCTTCGGTAAATTCAACACAAAACGCAGTAGCTATGATAATCCGCTCAAGTTTAGGCTTAGAATTTCAGTGAGTTGCTCTTAGGTTCAGTTCCTTGCATATCTTCTCTGCGTCGTTCCCTGTGTTCCTGTATAACAACAAACAATGCTCTGAGCTGGGCACTTTATATTTACACCACATAAATAGGCATGAACCAGTTTGGGGACTAATTCAGTTACAAATCCCCCTACACAGAAGGCCTTTGCCACGTATGGCACTGCCTCCCTAAGAGGTAGTGCACTTTGTGGGTTTCTATAATTCATAATTGGAGAAAAGCATGATGAGGCGGGGGTGGAGATGCCTGGAACGCTGCTGTTGTGAGATTTCAGGACAGCCATTATTTCCTGTTGCTCTTTTATTTATAAAACAAAGAAGACCTATAAGCCAGGGCTCCACTAGGCGGCACGGGGTGGCAGCATTACAGGCGGCACATGTTTTCCTTTGTTCTATTAGTTACTGTCGACATTCGGAGCTGAGGAACAAGCTGAAAGGATACTCTAATCCACTACAAAATATCAACAATAACAAACAGAACAAGGGAAAACCTATGCCGCATGTAACGCTGTCGCCCTGTGCCACCTAGTGGAGCTTTGGCTATAGCCTACCCCAATGACATATATGTATTTTGGCCCATAGTAAGAAAACAGATATAACATCTTGGTCAGCTACTGAAAAATTATTTCTTATGTTGGTGTTTGCACTTTATAGGAACTTGATTTTGTAACAACTAAAAGATACAAATCTAGGTGAACAGGCCCAAGCACGTCAATGCCTAACTAGGTTTAGCAGCTAAGAGTTTATCTGATTGGCACTAATGCCATTTGTGACTGACGTCAAGAGGGGGGAGAAGCAAGAAAGTTTGCTTAAAACACAGGAAAAAGAGGCAAAACTTCCACCTCCAAGAATGCCATTTGATACTACCACCTGGGTACAGTGGGTCACGTTCTCAGCCCTTTAAGAAAAGTGTATTGCCCCAAAGCATCATTTTTCATCATAAATACATTAATGCAAGGTCAGCGAGTAGGAAAATGATGCTGCTTCAAAGCATCTGTCTGATTGTTCCCGCCATTAACATGGCAAGAGCAGCGTAGCCCATATTAATTAAAGCGCTTTGCTGTCCTTCATGGGTCAAGCACCTTCTTCTTCACCTTTACGTCAAATTCTAGGAATAAATGCTATTATCAAGAGTCACTTTCATTGGAACTACCTAACTTCACTAGAGACAATCTGTATGCAGATTACTTAGAAACAAAGTCCAGGGTTTCTATCGATAGACGTTGGAAAACTTTGTTATGCGTTGTTTTAAATTTAAATTGGCTTGGCAAAATTGGTAAACCAAAGAAATATTTCAATCAAAATAATTGATAAAAATTGCAAAATAGAAAGATATCGATAGTGTAGCATAGTAGGAAACATTGAAACCAAACCAAAGGTATGACAGCAATAACACTTAGTAGAGAAGACAAGACCATAATGGCCTCATCACAGCACTCTGTTATGTCACCCTGGAGAAGGCGTTCGACTCTGTACCACTCCTATTTGCTGTATAAGATGAAATCTCTTCGATTGCACAAAAGCAGTTAAGATTGGGTGTTTAGTTATCTCAGCGACAGGAAACAGAAAATTTGTATTGGCACATGTGAATCTGGACTGGCCCCTGTTGGATATGGTGTACCACAGGGGTCAGTTCTTGGTCCTCTCTTGTTCATATACTACATTGACAGCATGGCCAGTAACCTTGTACATAGCAAAAGTTTGTTGTATACTGATGACTTGGTGTTCTTCTGTAGTAACAAAGATCCACAGTTAGCAGCTGAAGCTCTACAGCAGGACCTAAATCGAGTGGTTAATAGCTGTAACAAGCTACGTTTGACAATCAATACAAAGAAAACAAAATAAATTATATGCTAAGCGGAAGTAAAGAGAAGATGAAGATAGTTGTACGCAACCCACCACTTGTTAAAGGGGTACCATTGGAGAGGGTCACATCGTATCCATATCTAGGTATAAAAATTGATGAGAGCATGAGTCTTGAACCAGCCATAAATGACCTAATAAGGAAAGTCAACCATCGGCTCTTCAAATTTGCCAAACTCAGATGTGACCTGACCAAAAGCGCTGTTATCCTTTTTTATAAGACCATGATTATGAGTCTATTTGATTATGCAAGTTTCTTGCATTCTGGTGTGAATCACTCGTTAACCGCAAAACTACAACTACTATAAAATCGTGGTCTAAGAATTTGCTTCCGTACTGATGTGATGAGTAAATCTGTTGATAAGTTACATGAAGAATGTAGTGTTGACAAACTCGAAAGGAGACGTGATGAAGTAACCTTGGTGTACATGTATAAATATGCACAAAGTGGTGTGTATGTCAAAAATACCGATAATGATAGGCTCACCAGAACCAAAGGCAAGGTCAAATTTGCAGTAAAAAGGCCAAGGTATGACTTCTTCAAGAGATCACCCCTCTACAGAGGAGCCCAATTATGGAACAACCTTGACGTCTGGTACCAGGTGTCTGAGCAGAAATCCTAATTCAAGGCCCGAATCAAGAGAATTAATGACCTGCACAAACAAAGCAAGAAACTTAAGGAAGCTACCATCCTAGATGGCAGCGTCCTAATCTGCGAGACTTTTGACAAAGATGAAGACCCCGATTTGTTTCTATGACATCAAATGAGTAATTTAATTCAATCTGTGGGGAGATCCCAATTGGGGAACTTCCTGGGACAGGTGAACTAAATTGGTGCTCCTTCTAAATACATCGTGTTGACCTCAGGCCTGAAATGTGCTGATGGATCAGATTTGTGTACTAAGCCTCTGTTCAAGTTCTAACTTATCTCTAATACATCTTCTAACAATATATGGCTAATTCTTTAACTATGTGTATTATGAATTTCATAATGTGCAATACTTCCAAATACAAATGAGACTTAGCAACCAAGTGGGTAACTGCTAGTCTATCCTATCTACTGTATTTTCTTACCCTACTTTATGTCCTTTTTAGCTTGAATGTGGTCAATTTTTCTTGTTATGTCTATTATTTGTCACTAGATTAACAAAGTCACCTTTTTATGCCAAGTAGATAGGGAAAATTTGTCACCTAAATTGAACAACAAGCCAGATTACAAATCTTAAGATTAGTAATAATTTTTATTTATTTGTTTGTATGTGTTGTACTTTTGTTTATTTGTGTCTTCGTTCTCATCTTATATAACCTATATCTCTTGTTTATTTGTGTCTTCTTTCTCATCTTATATAACCCATATGAAACTAGTATGCATCAATGAAACCTGTTCCCAAATTAGTTAACTGCATTATTTTCACCTCTTCGCGTAGTGGAGCGGTTAATAAACACTTCAGTTAAAAAAAAATAATAATTAATAATAGGCTGAAAAATATCATTAAAGCAAAACAGAAATCTGTTCTCTCCTATAAACAAGAAATGTTCTTCTCCTATTGTACACACATGTACGATTATATTCAAAATCGATGGAAATTGTAATTGTATCTGAAGAAATCTTAAGTTTGGCAATGTGTGTTTGAATGTCGTGTACATCTCGCCCATTTCCACCTAGAATTATTAAAAGAAAACAAAGGAATACGAAGCATGGTAGATTATAAGGAAAGAAAGAGCCACTTACCTATCCTGACACCAATATTTCCTCTCCCTTGTTCCTTATATGTGGCTCTTATCTCTTATCAGCCTGACCCATGTGTATCCACCTGTAGTACCTTCACCCTACTCTTCAGCTGCCCTTGATCCTTCTAATATCACTCTCTAAGTGCTTCCCAACCTGACCCCTAACTCCCCCAGGTTATCAATGATCCACGCTGACCCGGGGTCACCTGATGGCTCAGTTTTACATACACCAGGGGGTGTATGTGGGTAGGGCTATAGAGGGCTGTTACCGTGTAATAGCTGCCATGTTTAACAAATAAGGGCATCGTTGTGTTGCGCTATGCCCTTGTTTGATATCATGATGCATTAATACAGTGAGTTTCTTCATTCATGCATCATTCTGGGCATCTAGGATTGATACACTAGTTTCAGAAATTCCAGCATGATACACAAATCCCATGCACATTAAACAACGCTGCATTTGGGCATCAAGGTGGGAAGTGAATTCGGGAGTCCAATGCTGTCATTAATTAAATGGTTAAATGTAGAATATTCTTTGCCCCAATTTGGCCCCAACACATCCTGATGACTGTTGTTAATGAAGATTGAGACAATGACGTCACAGGTATTAATCTACCACAGACTCATGTGGTATCTGAAAAATTCCCCCGCGGGTGAGACTAGTTCTAGAAACGCTGAGATCGACTTCCTGTGGTGGTGACATAACCAGCCCAGCGCCGGAAATGGAGGGATATCTGGGATTGATCCGGCTACCCTATAATAAAGAGTCACTTAGGTGTCGGGGTAGGGTTGGCATTAGGTGGGGCTCCACCACCCACGCACGTATTCACTTACCGACCACACTAAGTATATACAAGGTAAATGAATGACTTTGATACATGCTATACACCGTCTACAAGTAGCTGTAAAATAAATTCTTTTCTGTCTTTATTTCCTGCGAAAAAAAGAAAAGAATTCATACAAAACTGCTGCAAATCCCCGGTCATATGCCACTATATTTTGGGAGATTTAGGGTCGAACTTTGATTGATTTATTAGAATATAGTGAAACCCATTCAAACCTGCACCCAAAACAGCTTATACTGTGGTTGACTTATAAACAAAATTTTTAAGTCTCTTCTACTTATGATAAAACCCTTGTGATATCATTCAGCCAATGCAGTGTGAGTAGTACATACAGAGTCGGGTGTGTATGAACTGCGAGGAGTACAGACAGAGTAGGGTGTGGGTGCAGTGTGAGTAGTACATACAGAGTCAGGTGTGTGTGCCGTGTGAGTAGTACATACAGAGTAGGGTGTGTGTGCCGTGTGAGTAGTACATAGAGAGTAGGGTGTGTGTGCAGTGTGAGTAGTACATACAGAGTAGGGTGTGTGTGCCGTGTGAGTAGTACATACAGAGTAGGGTGTGTGTGCAGTGTGAGTAGTACATACAGAGTATGGTGTGTGTGCAATGTGAGTAGTACATACAAAGTCGGGTGTGTGTGCAATGTGAGTAGTACATATAGAGTCAGGTGTGTGTGCAGTGTGAGTAGTACATACAGAGTCAGGTGTGTGTGCAGTGTGAGTAGTACATATAGAGTAGGGTGTGTGTGCCGTGTGAGTAGTACATACAGAGTAGGGTGTGTGTGCAGTGTGAGTAGTACATACAGAGTAGGGTGTGTGTGCAATGTGAGTAGTACATACAGAGTCGGGTGTGTGTGCAATGTGAGTAGTACATATAGAGTCAGGTGTGTGTGCAGTGTGAGTAGTACATATAGAGTCAGGTGTGTGTGCAGTGTGAGTAGTACATACAGAGTAGGGTGTGGGTGCAGTGTGAGTAGTACATACAGAGTCAGGTGTGTGTGCAGTGTGAGTAGTACATATAGAGTCAGGTGTGTGTGCAGTGCTAGGAGTACATACAGAGTAAGCTGTGGGTGCAGTGTGAGTAGTGCATACAGAGTAGGGTGTGTGTGCAGTGTGAGTAGTACATACAGAGTAGGGTGTGGGTGTAGTGTGAGGAGTACATACAAAGTAGGGTGTGGGTGTAGTGTGAGGAGTACATACAGAGTAGGGTGTGGGTGTAGTGTGAGGAGTACATACAGAGTAAGCTGTGGCTGCAGTGTGAGGAGTACATACAGAGTAGGGTGTGGGTGCAATGTGAGTAGTACATACAGAGTGAGGTGTGTGTGCAGTGTGAGTAGTACATACAGAGTAGGGTGTGTGTGCAGTGTGAGTAGTACATACAGAGTAGGGTGTGGGTGCAGTGTGAGTAGTACATACAGAGTAGGGTGTGTGTGCAGTGTGAGTAGTACATACAGAGTAGGGTGTGGGTGTAGTGTGAGTAGTACATACAGAGTAGGGTGTGTGTGCAGTGTGAGTAGTACATACAGAGTAGGGTGTGGGTGCAGTGTGAGTAGTACATACAGAGTGAGGTGTGTGTGCAGTGTGAGTAGTACATACAGAGTAGGGTGTGGGTGCAGTGTGAGTAGTACATACAGAGTAGGGTGTGTGTGCAGTGTGAGTAGTACATACAGAGTAGGGTGTGGGTGTAGTGTGAGTAGTACATACAGAGTAGGGTGTGTGTGCAGTGTGAGTAGTACATACAGAGTAGGGTGTGGGTGCAGTGTGAGTAGTACATACAGAGTGAGGTGTGTGTGCAGTGTGAGTAGTACATACAGAGTAAGCTGTGGGTGCAGTGTGAGTAGTACATACAGAGTAGGGTGTGGGTGCAGTGTGAGTAGTACATACAGAGTCAGGTGTGTGTGCAGTGTGAGTAGTACATATAGAGTCAGGTGTGTGTGCAGTGCTAGGAGTACATACAGAGTAAGCTGTGGGTGCAGTGTGAGTAGTACATACAGAGTAAGGTGTGGGTGCAGTGTGAGTAGTACATACAGAGTAGGGTGTGTGTGCAGTGTGAGTAGTACATATAGAGTAGGGTGTGGGTGCAGTGTGAGTAGTACATATAGAGTAGGGTGTGTGTGCAGTGTGAGTAGTGCATACAGAGTAGGGTGTGTGTGCAGTGCTAGGAGTACATACAGAGTAAGCTGTGGGTGCAATGTGAGTTGTACATACAGAGTAGGGTGTGGGTGCAGTGTGAGTAGTACATACAGAGTAGGGTGTGTGTGCAGTGTGAGTTGTACATACAGAGTAGGGTGTGTGTGCAATGTGAGTAGTACATACAGAGTAGGGTGTGTGTGCAGTGTGAGTAGTGCATATAGAGTAGGGTGTGTGTGCAGTGTGAGTAGTACATGTACATACAGAGTAGGGTGTGTGTGCAGTGTGAGTAGTACATGTACATACAGAGTAGGGTGTGGGTGCAGTGTGAGTAGTACATACAGAGTAGGGTGTGGGTGCAGTGTGAGTAGTACATGTACATACAGAGTAGGGTGTGTGTGCAGTGTGAGTAGTACATGTACATACAGAGTAGGGTGTGGGTGCAGTGTGAGTAGTACATACAGAGTAGGGTGTGGGTCCAGTGTGAGTAGTACATACAGAGTAAGCTGTGGGTGCAGTGTGAGTAGTACATACAGAGTAGGGTGTGGGTGTAGTGTGAGGAGTACATACAGAGTAGGGTGTGGGTGTAGTGTAAGGAGTACATACAGAGTAGGGTGTGGGTGCAGTATGAGTAGTACATACAGAGTAGGGTGTGGGTGCAGTGTGAGTGGTACATACAGAGTAGGGTGTGGGTGCAGTGTGAGTAGTACATACAGAGTAGGGTGTGGGTGCAGTGTGAGTAGTACATACAGAGTAGGGTGTGGGTGCAGTGTGAGTAGTACATACAGAGTAAGCTGTGGGTGCAGTGTGAGTAGTGCATATAGAGTAGGGTGTGTGTGCAGTGTGAGTAGTACATACAGAGTAGGGTGTGGGTGCAGTGTGAGTAGTACATACAGAGTAGGGTGTGTGTGCAGTGTGAGTAGTACATACAGAGTAGGGTGTGGGTGTAGTGTGAGTAGTACATACAGAGTAGGGTGTGTGTGCAGTGTGAGTAGTACATACAGAGTAGGGTGTGGGTGCAGTGTGAGTAGTACATACAGAGTGAGGTGTGTGTGCAGTGTGAGTAGTACATACAGAGTAGGGTGTGGGTGCAGTGTGAGTAGTACATACAGAGTAGGGTGTGTGTGCAGTGTGAGTAGTACATACAGAGTAGGGTGTGGGTGTAGTGTGAGTAGTACATACAGAGTAGGGTGTGTGTGCAGTGTGAGTAGTACATACAGAGTAGGGTGTGGGTGCAGTGTGAGTAGTACATACAGAGTGAGGTGTGTGTGCAGTGTGAGTAGTACATACAGAGTAAGCTGTGGGTGCAGTGTGAGTAGTACATACAGAGTAGGGTGTGGGTGCAGTGTGAGTAGTACATACAGAGTCAGGTGTGTGTGCAGTGTGAGTAGTACATATAGAGTCAGGTGTGTGTGCAGTGCTAGGAGTACATACAGAGTAAGCTGTGGGTGCAGTGTGAGTAGTACATACAGAGTAAGGTGTGGGTGCAGTGTGAGTAGTACATACAGAGTAGGGTGTGTGTGCAGTGTGAGTAGTACATATAGAGTAGGGTGTGGGTGCAGTGTGAGTAGTACATATAGAGTAGGGTGTGTGTGCAGTGTGAGTAGTGCATACAGAGTAGGGTGTGTGTGCAGTGCTAGGAGTACATACAGAGTAAGCTGTGGGTGCAATGTGAGTTGTACATACAGAGTAGGGTGTGGGTGCAGTGTGAGTAGTACATACAGAGTAGGGTGTGTGTGCAGTGTGAGTTGTACATACAGAGTAGGGTGTGTGTGCAATGTGAGTAGTACATACAGAGTAGGGTGTGTGTGCAGTGTGAGTAGTGCATATAGAGTAGGGTGTGTGTGCAGTGTGAGTAGTACATGTACATACAGAGTAGGGTGTGTGTGCAGTGTGAGTAGTACATGTACATACAGAGTAGGGTGTGGGTGCAGTGTGAGTAGTACATACAGAGTAGGGTGTGGGTGCAGTGTGAGTAGTACATGTACATACAGAGTAGGGTGTGGGTGCAGTGTGAGTAGTACATACAGAGTAGGGTGTGGGTCCAGTGTGAGTAGTACATACAGAGTAAGCTGTGGGTGCAGTGTGAGTAGTACATACAGAGTAGGGTGTGGGTGTAGTGTGAGGAGTACATACAGAGTAGGGTGTGGGTGTAGTGTAAGGAGTACATACAGAGTAGGGTGTGGGTGCAGTATGAGTAGTACATACAGAGTAGGGTGTGGGTGCAGTGTGAGTGGTACATACAGAGTAGGGTGTGGGTGCAGTGTGAGTAGTACATACAGAGTAGGGTGTGGGTGCAGTGTGAGTAGTACATACAGAGTAGGGTGTGGGTGCAGTGTGAGTAGTACATACAGAGTAAGCTGTGGGTGCAGTGTGAGTAGTGCATATAGAGTAGGGTGTGTGTGCAGTGTGAGTAGTACATGTACATACAGAGTAGGGTGTGTGTGCAGTGTGAGTAGTACATACAGAGTAGGGTGTGGGTGCAATGTGAGTAGTACATACAGAGTAGGGTGTGGGTGCAGTGTGAGTAGTGCATATAGAGTAGGGTGTGTGTGCAGTGTGAGTAGTACATGTACATACAGAGTAGGGTGTGTGTGCAGTGTGAGTAGTACATGTACATACAGAGTAGGGTGTGGGTGCAGTGTGAGTAGTACATACAGAGTAGGGTGTGGGTGCAGTGTGAGTAGTACATGTACATACAGAGTAGGGTGTGTGTGCAGTGTGAGTAGTACATACAGAGTAGGGTGTGGGTGCAGTGTGAGTAGTACATACAGAGTAGGGTGTGGGTGCAATTTGAGTAGTACATACAGAGTAGGGTGTGGGTGCAGTGTGAGTAGTACATACAGAGTAGGGTGTGTGTGTGGTGCAGTGGGAGTAGAACATGTATACAGAGTAGGGTGTGTGTGGTCGTCTTTAAGTTGCAAGTTCAGCCATTATGCAAGTATGCAGATTCAAAGCTAGCTACTGTATTACCCTACATATAAGGCGACCCAACATATAACATGCACCCTGAGTTGAAAAGAAAATATAAGGCAGACTTGCACCTCGTCGTTGGCTTGTTTAATACTAATCTCTTGTTATTTTACCCCCTCTAAAAGGCAGCCCGCTCTTCTATTGAGGGGATGCGCCTTATAGGCGCAGTAGGTTCACGTATTAATAAGCTGTGGTTTATATGTGATGTATTGGTTCTACAGTAATTGACAATCAGGAAATTTTGGACTCAGTATAGTTTACATTCTCACACAAGATGCCCTATACCATGTGACGTATGGAAATGCTTGACGTTAGTGTGATGTCATTTGACTTTCGTCACAGTCATGGTTCACAGTTCTGCCCCTAGGGGGCAGTGTAAGCAGCCCAACCACTCACCAATAAATGATGATGTGTTGAAAGGTAGTAGAATTAGTAATAGGCACTGAGCAGTCTGATATGTCCGCAGGCTATGATTTATATACAGTACCTTGGGACTATTCCTAAGCCTTTCATTCACTCACCTCTATTAGGCAGGGGAAACAAGAAGTGCGAATGCCCTTTTTAATAACCAGAGGAAAGGATCAACATTATTTATGGGTGCTATTTCAAGCAACCACACATAGATAATTCGGTCCCTTTTAAGCTGCACTTTTAGCAGAAATTCTAGAAATAGTACCAAAGCCAGTATACAAAGTTTTAGATAGATACACATAAATATCCCTGACTAAACAAACTAACAATGACTTCTAAGACATTCCAATTTATGTTCTTTCTGGAAAGGATTAAAAATAGTCTGGTGATTGAGAATATCCTTACCTTTTATTGGCTTGGAGGAAGTACTGGTTGCTATTTTTAGACAGGTCAATGGACACTGGGGGTTAGAGTCATTAATCCATAGGTAGCCAGGGGCTATATTAAGCCACAGGTTTCACCCAAAGGCTATACGTAAGGGAGAATGCTCGTAATGCCGCGGGGAAAGACTCGGCTTTTCACAATGGCAAAATATGATCCATGATATAGTCACGGGCATTAGCCTTACTTAAGTTAGCATTTGAATATAAGTTGTGTGCTGGCACTATATCGCATGTGTAAAAAATAGAGTCCATATACCAAGCCAATGCAGTTTTCATCTTTAGAACCCCCTACACATGCACACACCTGTATCTAGCCTATGTCTTTTTGAGGATTTGGTTTGGGATAACAAATATAGGCTGAATAGAGTTTAG